>CM038465.1:58530487-59958615 GCA_021464415.1 Lonicera japonica | reverse complement strand
CGGATCCGGGGGAGTCTGGATGCCGGGCGCCGCGCGGGGTTGAGAGGGTCACCCCGTGACAGCTTCCATCATAATGTAGAACTTAGTTTCAATTGTATACTAATGTTAAAGAAGCTGAGGTAAATATTGAAAACAAAGATATTGTTTTTGAGTTCAAGATATTTGGAGAAGTCACGAACATTGTTCCTTGCAAGGACCATATTGGTAAATATTTTATACTTTTTAAATATTATTATTATTATTATTATTAGGATTAATATTTCAATCATTTAGCAATACATTTCTTTTAGACATACTTGGTTTTGTAAGCAACGTTAGGGAATGTGTTCCAATATAATGACAAAGTTCAATGGTGTGAGTCAACTATATTAAATCTCTGGGGTGATAGTTTTTCTTCCTCCCATATCAGATTCATTCAACTATATAATTAATCAACTTTACTAATACATCTATTATTCTTGTAGGTACCGGTGACACTCGATGAAAAAATTATCACAAATCCTCATCCCAAAATTGTAAGTTAATTGCGTACAAGTTAAATTTAATTTCCTTATCTAATGGTTACACTAAAAATTCAATTGATTAAACATTTAATAAATGTACTAATTATACAACATATACTTCAATACAGGTGTATACTTGGCCACCCACATACTAAAATAATTTAGTGCTACAAATTTCTATGATGTATCTTCAAAATATTTATTACTCCTATTTCATACTGAATACTATATTTTTATCACGTATTTACAACATTTGTTTTATAGTATACTGACTATATTATTCTCTTATGATATTTATATTGGCTTGTACACTTGATACTATTCTCTTTCTTTCTTTCTTTCTTTCTTTCTTTCTTTGTTATCTACCATCAAGTTCTTGTTTTGGTTGCCAGTTCCTGCCCTAATTCCATTGTTGTTTGATCCGCTGTACCAGTTCTATGAATTTCAACCCCATCGTGATTCTCAATCATTTTGTGGTACCAACGTAGCTGCACCATCTACAATGGGGGGAGCTAATGCACAAGATATTTTATCTCACACTTCATTTTCATTAACTAATTCTTATTAATATATATTCAGCAATAGATTAATGCACTTTGTTAAACACTAAAATCACGTGCAACGCATGTGCACAAAACCTAGTAATAATAAAATTACAAATAGTGTGATATTCGTTTACACCCATAACTCTGTTAAATCAAATGTGTATTACTTCCTAACATACATTGTGCCATTATCTATAGTAAAAATAAGATCAAAATACATTGTGCCATTATTATCCAAAAATTAAGAAAAGCAGGGAAATCGCACGTGCATGGCGCGTGACACAGGAGGGGTGGATGGGGGTGTAAAGAAAACAAAAAAGGTGCTCGGCTTCCAATTTTGGTCACCTTATCTTTCTCTGTCCATTGGAGAAGGTTTATTTATTACAGTGAAGAAGAAGAAGAAGGAGGTCGGTTCCATAGCAATAATAATGGCGGCTACAGCTATAGGTGGGTCACTATCTTTCCTTCAAGCAGGGTGCTCATACTCTCAGCATCTCAGCCTCCGCCCGAAAGTGTTACGGCCACAGCAGTACCAGCCACTAATTATTGAGGCAAGAACCCAAACCAGAAGACAAGATAGAACCGCTCGCCATGTTCGTCTCCGCAAGAAGGTATTCTTTCCGCTCTTACTTCTTCATTTTCTTTTTCTTAATTTAATTGTGCTTTTTATTATCTCTCAATTTTAAGTATAATATGTCGGTGTCGGAGCCTGCTCCATTGTCTCAAATTTAGGGTCCGTTTCGTTTTTTTAGCATCTGAACACTGAACGAAACTTCTGGAACATATGTTTGCTTTTTTTAGGTTCTGAATGCTGAATAGTTATCCTGAAATGATTATTATGAATTTATGATATTGCTGGTGAATGAAAAGAATAGGGCAATTATTAGTGTAATAAAATTTTCATTAAAGTTAAAATTAAGCACTTATCTCTTAACGTTGAATGCTGAATTTTGTTCTAATTCAATATTAAGAATTGAGAAACCGAACATCATTTTACCTCCTAAGAAGTAAAACACAAACGCCGCCTTAATAGAAAATGTTAGGAGGGAACTCTTTGGAAAAAGCCCTTAAACAACTTCATTACTCTTTCTCTCACTTTTACTTGTTGATTCTTAATTTCAGGGTTATTTTATTTTTACAAGCAATTTTCATAGCAAAATTTAACCCAAATTTGAACAGTTTTTGGATGCTTCTTTGTAGCTGGTATAGCTCTTTTAGCAGCTAAACATCTACACATGTTGCATCCTTTTTCTAGCAAATGTATTGTTGCTTTACATTTCATATGAACAACCCCCAAATGCTTAAGCCGGCCTCTATGATAGTATGATTCCATCTAATAGAGCTGTAATTACATAGAATAGGGCAGCGTAATTCTGCCCAAAGAGAGAACAACCCTGGTTTCTCACCTCACTGGAACAAAGAACACTTACATTACTTGTGTATTGTGGAGTCAAACCACTACGTAATTGGCATCTAACCTAGATTTGTCAAAAGATTACACCCTAGCGATTTACAATCAATGTAAAGAATATATTTTTGTTCCAATACACTAACACTAGCAATTTAAATAATATTTACAGTTTCTTTTTCAGTTTTTTCTTTTAAATAAGAAAATTTTCCAATTCGCTGAATTGAAAGAAACATTGCAATGTAATAACAAATATGGTAGATTTTTGCAAGAGGAGGTCTAAAGAAAACAGGATGAGGCTACCGGATTTAAAGGCAGACTTCAGCAGCCCCTTTGTTTAATAAGTGAGCCAGCAATTAGGCTAACCACAGCTTCACCTTTACATTACTACTCATTTCAGAAGGGTCTATCTATGGATAAAATTCTCTCTAGATATGAATTACGAAAGATAAATCTTGAGATTTCCCAAAGGGAGGTCGAGAACTTCCCCTTTCATTACCCACCCAGGCCTTCATGATAAAATCATGCCGGCAAAGAGAGCACCCAAGAGGTCAAGTTCTTTGCTTTGGATTTATACTTGTATTCTATTTTGCAATGTTGACATTGCAGTGGGTTTCTTCTTCTACCATGTTTTAGCAGATTGACTTGTATATCTGTGCACTGGTGTTTGCTCTTTATCTTTACAAGGTAGGTAAGCATCGTGGTTTTGTTTCTAATTTATAAATTCTGTACTAGTGCAGCGTCTCGGTTGGCTGTGCCCTCCCTTTAAGACTAAATTGCCTCCTATAGTGTCAGTTGAACTGTTCTTTATATCTTGTTTTCTCTTTTTTGTGGTTGAAAATTGAGTTTTTCCTGTTCATGACAGTTGATAGTGCACCTGTGAATGATGCAAATCAATTTCTTTTCCTCAGGTTGAAGGAACAACAGAAAGGCCAAGATTGTGCGTGTTTCGCTCCAACAAGCATCTTTATGTGCAAGTGATTGATGACACTAAAATGCATACTCTTGCTTCGGCTTCAACAATGCAGAAACCCATATCTGAAGAGTTCGACTACAGCTGTGGTCCCACTATTGTAAGTTCATTGATAGGAATGCCTGCCCATGTATTCATAGATATATATGTTTGTGAGCATCATATTAATATTACATAGATAAAACGGTTTTTTACATTGCTCCCCATTTTATATGCAAAATTAGACTTACCCGTGTTTTACAATCATTAGACTTTGCCCCCGGCATGAAGTGGAATCTCTAAGAATTATGTAAAAACAGGGGGTTAAGTCAAAGGATTACATAATTCTTTGAGATGCCCCACATATAGGGGCAAAGTCTAGTAATTATAAAAACAGGGTGTTAAAGTCTATTTTCAACTTAAGAACAGGGGCAAAGTGAAAAAACCACTGTAAAATTATATTAAAAATGTTACTAGGCATATCTACTCGACATTTTTCTCTCATTGTAACACCCTAGGTTTGTAAATGTGATTTACAATCTCATTCGACTAGTCTACCTTAACATTAATCACTTGACATGCAGCACAGATGAAAATTCCGTTAGAAATCAGCACTCTAATCATTAACACTTGGCAGTTTAGTAATCTCTGTTGATAAAAAACTTTGTTCCATGCTTAATTATTGTACATCACTATTCACACTCCCTTTGTGAGACGGTAATCTTTGCAAGGTTTTTGGTGTTAGGATGTGGCAAAGAAAATGGGCGAAGTTATAGCGAAGTCGTGTCTAGAGAAAGGGATCACCAGTGTGGCCTTTGACAGAGGGGGATACCCTTACCATGGCCGTGTTCGGGTCCTTGCTGATGCTGCTCGAGAACATGGACTTCAGTTTTAGATATTTGGCCCTTCTGATTATTCTTCCCCCGTCTAAGCTTGTTGATCATCCTTTTCTTCCAGATTATTTTGGTAAAAACTTGTAATCAAGAGGTAAACTCTGATAAATCTTTCAAATTCTTGCTTTTTTGTTAATTGAAATTGAAGCAAATTCTGAGTTAGCTCTGCTTATCTTCTGATACAATCTTTGTTAGTTCTCTTCCTTTCCCATGATCAAAATTTTAAAATAGAAAATAAAAAACAGGTCGTCCTAAGCGTGTTCGTAGGTTGGGTTGGTTCGGTTTGGGTGCATGTTTCAACCGAGCTAACCATCTTGGTTTTGCCTAACATGTCAACCACATCGACGACTAGACTAAAACCAATAAACTCCCTGGATCGGTTTTGAGCACATGCCTCAACCTTAAAACCAAACTGACTCCCTTTCAGTTTTGTCTCGACTGAACTGACCAACCAAACCGGCTGCTAGGCTAAAACTGAACTGACGCCGGTCGGTTTTGTCTGTTCGGTTTGGGACATGGATGTGTCTTTTCTCATGATTTTATTGATTTCATGTTTTTTTTTTCTTAGATCAGTTTATTTAATTTATGGGCTTTCCTTGTTTTGTTTTATTCTTGCGAAAGATCCACTCCAATATTTATATCATAGGACCAAAAAAACATGCTCAACCTATAAAAATGTGACATGGTCGGTTTTCTTCACCTCAAACACAAAAACCCAACCGATCCTCTCGGTTTCCATATTCCTAACCAAACATAACCGTGAATTTAAAAAATCGTTCGGATCAGTCCAGTTTTGTTCGGTTCATCAGTTTTCCGATCACCTCAGTGTTTCTTGGATTTGTATCGATCCCACCTGGCAGCCAATTGTGTCCGCTCGGTTAAGAGTGGTGCATACTCGATCCCGTGTAATATTAGGATCCATTATTGTGTCTGCCAGGCAAATCTGTTAAGATATACACGGTAGTTTAATTTGTGGTAAAGTGCTAAGGTGGTATATAAAGAGACAAAAGGAGAAGAGATGTCGGGGATTTGACTCTTCTCTATTATCTCATCCCTCCAATTATCTTGAATTGGGTTCATTTCGAAGACTAAGCATATAGAATTTATATGAAATTTGGTGGAAATGATTTTATAATGGATAGAATATTCTCACAAAATATTAACAATACATTCAAATTAGAAGCGGGTGTAGATAAAATTTGATATATAAGATCATTTTGTCTATTGAAATTTTAGATGATTATCTCATCTACTTTTAAATTGATCTTTTGATAAAATTTAGTAGATATGATCTCTTCATTATACATGTTATTTTCACTAAATATCATGAAAAAAATTAATTCATTTACCTTTCAAAATAGCCCCATTGAGGGAAATTGAGATAATATAGTAATTGAGAAGAGTCAAAGTTTGTTCGAATAATGGTTGAACCGTTGAACATCAAAACAGACTATCATATTGAATTCAAACGAATAAGAGATGGCTCTATAATAAATTCTAAACAGATAGTAATGATACAAATTTATCCTGCTTATCTTATAAATTTGGACATGTTTACTTTTATAAATATGATCTTGTTCAAAGATCATGACACATAAAAGTGCATCCAGCGCGTTAACGCGCTTTGTGGGGGTAAACGTACGATAGAAAGTTGTTAAGATGAGAAAATTAAGTTGAAGTTTGTTTTCTTGTCCTTACAACTGACTACTTCACACCCTTAATTCTTTCTTTTGCCTATAAATGTCGCTTCCTATAATTAGTCAAAAACCAGTGTTGTCCTCCTTTCTTGCTTCTCTTAAATACCATTATCAAACCACTTTCTTTTCATCTCATCCACTTTTCTTTCTCTTACTTTCTTCTTTCTTCCGTCCTGGTGTCGGTTCTCGACTTTAAAAAAAAAAGTTGTTCAAAAAAATGGCTACGAATAACATGACGGTGATATGCCCAAAGCCGATGAAGGCGACATCAAATGGCGCATTTCAAGGGGAAAGCCCGCTTGATTACGCGCTTCCACTGGCTATTTTACAGATATGTTTGGTGGTTGCATTTACCAGAGTTCTTGCTTTCTGTTTAAAACCGCTCAGACAACCTAGAGTCATTGCAGAGATCATTGTAAGTTGTCTTTTTTATCTTGTCTATTTTTTCACCTTCAAACTTATTATCAACTCTCTATGGAGAAAATAAAATAAAATAGATGGACGGAATTTTGTTGAATTCAGTTTTCATTCTTCTTTTTCTTTTTCTTTCTGTCGATGCTCAAGAACATTTGAACGATTATAAACCAAAAAGAAAAAAATTTGGATGAAATGGTAGAAAAATGTCATCATATTGTTCAAATGAACTATGATTCATTCGGCATAACTTATTTTTGTTAAATAACTTGGAGAAGAGATATTTTGGGAAAAATGTATCCTATTAATTAGGTTTGCGCAGCTGATAAATTATGAACTTTAATGCTCAAATTATTAAACACTTTAGACCCACAATTATTATTGCGACGGACGTGAAACTCAATTAAATACATGAGATTTCTTCTTAGAAAGTAATAAAACAAGGAGAGAGACAGAGAGATAGGGACATGCACAATAACAGTAATATTAGGTTCCATTACCATTTCTTACTAGTTACAAACCCGTGCGATGCACGGGATGGTATTTAAATTATTATTAAAAAAATTTATGTAATAATGAACAAAAATTGAATAAAATCACTACAAATCCATGTAAAATATAGCCTTAAATAAAACACACAATTAATTCAAATAATAAAAGCAGTGAAAGCTCAAAATAACGCGGGTAAAATGATGCATTTTTGCTATAATAATAATAATAATAATAATAATAATTCAGTTCATGCTTAAAAAAGATAATTTCAAAAAAGAAAAATAAAAAAAAACATTAAAGAGTACAATAAATAGGGCAATCTCTTCTTGTTCCTTCCATTATACTAATATATACCAAGTATAGATATCAATATGAAAAATGAAAATTTTTAAAAAATAAGTAAATAAATGTTTCATAATAAAAATTATTTATCACTAAATATTATTATTACAATTCCTAGATTTTACTATTATAATAATAATAATAATAATTATTATTATAATAATAATAAATAATATAGATTATTATGGCAATTATTATAGAAATCAATAAGAGAGAGTGTATTGGTATTAAATGTGTTATTATTACGGCAATTATAATAACAATTAATAAGTGAGAAGATAATATATGATTATTACGGAGGAAGTGGATTAATATTATCAAGGAAGTGAATTATTAATGCAGATAATTAATAGAACATAGGAGGTTACTTCCTCCGTTTTACTTATATATTATAGATGAGCCAAATTAATTAATGAAATTTTGGACTTGTATTGATTGATATATATATGATTGGTCCGTGTTAACAACACACTTATATTTACTAGTAAAAAAAATACAGGTCGGTAATTAACTAGCTCTTTTAATGTGCCCCATTTATTATGAATTAATATAAAATAATAAAGTTTTAACAAATTCCTTTTACAAATTAAAATACAAACTCGATCCCATGCAACCACTGCAAAATTTGGTTAAAGTTAATTAATTTATCACCTAATTAATTTATTCAAACAAGAAATGCCACCTAACTCAAGGACATAGGATGAAAGAGTGCTTGTAAAGAAATGCCACACTTTTGTGATGTTTTAAGATCACTCTTCATGGCGCGAGTCATAAAGGCCGTGTTTTTTTTTTTTTTAGTTAAATATAAAAGAATTTGTCATATACGACTGCAAAAACAATCAGGAACGGCCTTTAATTTGTAATTGTTTTTAACCCGTGACAAAACAATAATTTGGTGTAGTGTGTGGGTTTAAAATATACTTTCAACTTAACGTGTTGAATTGAAGTACTTTCTTTTTCTTCAATTTAATTTGTTTTTCAAACTTAACAGCAACCCAACTTTCTCTAGCTTAAAAAGAAAAACCATTTTTCTTTAAGAAAATGATATATTTGATCTAACAAGTTGCATGCATGCATGTTTGTG
This sequence comes from Lonicera japonica, assembly GCA_021464415.1. Classification (NCBI taxonomy): domain Eukaryota; kingdom Viridiplantae; phylum Streptophyta; class Magnoliopsida; order Dipsacales; family Caprifoliaceae; genus Lonicera; species Lonicera japonica. The sequence continues at coordinate 59,950,285 of CM038465.1, read as the reverse complement.
TTAAATTAAAGAATAGCTATAGAAACAAAGAAACAAGATGCATACTAAACAAAAAATTATGTTAAAGCAAATCTCAAAAAAGTCATAATTAAATAACGATATCGATCATAGAAATGTAAATAGAGTCTGTTCATTTCAAAATGATTATGTATGCAGGGAGGAATACTACTGGGACCTTCAGCCCTAGGTAGAAGCGATAAATTCCTTCACACAGTCTTCCCGGCAAAAAGCATGACCGTCCTCGACACCCTCGCCAACATCGGCCTCCTCTACTTCCTCTTCCTTGTAGGCCTAGAGCTCGACATGAACTCCATTCGCCGGACCGGCACCAAGGCCCTTGGAATCGCTGTTGCCGGAATCACCTTCCCCTTCATCCTTGGGATTGGCACCTCCTTCATCCTCCGTTCCACAATCTCCAAGGGCGTCCCCGGGGCCCCCTTCCTTGTCTTCATGGGCGTATCCCTCTCCGTCACTGCCTTCCCGGTCCTCGCTCGCATCCTCGCTGAACTCAAGCTCCTCACCACTGACGTTGGCCGTATGGCCATGTCTGCAGCCGCCGTAAACGATGTTGCCGCTTGGATCCTCCTTGCCCTAGCTATCGCCCTCTCAGGTATCCCGGGACAAAGAAATGTTGGGCGGTCCCCCCTAGAGTTTCCGTAGTTTTTTACGTTTATATGATATTAGATTACCTACACATGTAATACATGCATCACTCATATATATAACTCAATGAGAAAAGTTTGGCAAGAAAAGACTGATAATAGTTTGATGGTTAAGCATAAGTTATGAGTAGTGATATACTTAGTATTCTTACCGGCATATATATATATTACATGAGTTATATGCGATGGTACAACTCAAACAACGCGTGTTGATAAGACTACCTGATAAAAAAAACATTTTCAATGAGTTATTTATTATTCGGTGCTCAAATCCTGCTACAAAAGAATATTCATAAACTTTTAAAGTTGAATCCTTTCGAAAAAAGTTCTAGCATTTATAGTCTGTGCTCTCAACTGAAATCATGCATACGCCTCTGCAGGTACCGATACCTCGCCTCTCATCTCCGTTTGGGTCCTGATCTGCGGCCTTGGGTTCATACTTGCTGCATTCGTACTCCTAAAGCCCTTACTAGAGCTAATGGCTCGCAGATCGCCCGATGGTGAGCCGGTCAAGGAGCTTTACATATGCATCACATTAACTCTCGTTCTAGCCGCGGGCTTCGCCACGGATGCAATTGGAATACATGCGCTATTTGGGGCGTTTGTGGTGGGGTTAACTGTGCCCAAAGATGGTCCGTTTGCAGGGGTGCTGATAGAGAAGCTTGAAGATCTGGTGTCGGGGTTGTTATTGCCTCTGTATTTTGTGTCCAGTGGGCTTAAAACGAACGTTGCGACTATAAGGGGAGGGCAATCGTGGGGATTATTATGGCTTGTTATCTTCAATGCTTGTTTTGGGAAGATTGTTGGGACTGTGGCTGTTACAATGCTTTTCAAGGTCAAATATAGAGAGGCATTAGCACTTGGATTTCTAATGAACACCAAAGGTTTGGTTGAGCTCATTGTTCTCAACATTGGCAAGGATCGAAAGGTAACCTATATATACACACACACATAATTTTGTTGAGTTTTAAAAGTAATTGTGACTAATTGACCTACTATTGTTACTCCGCTTCAGGTGTTGAATGACCAGACTTTCGCAATCTTAGTTCTCATGGCTTTGTTCACCACATTTATCACCACGCCAATTGTGATGGCGGTGTACAAGCCGGCCAGAAGAGTAGCACCGTACAAGCACCGCATGGTCAAGCGCAAAAACCCAGACACAGAGCTCCGGCTACTCGCATGCTTCCACAGCACCCGAAACATCCCCACACTTATCAACCTCATCGAGTCTTCTCGAGGAACTCGCCGCAAAGGCCGCCTATGCGTCTACTCAATGCATCTCATGGAGCTCTCGGAGCGATCATCGGCTATCTCTATGGTCCACAAAGCCCGTAACAATGGCCTTCCGTTTTGGAACAACAAGAAGGGCAGCGAAGATCGGATGGTGATCGCCTTTGAGGCCTACCACCAACTCACAAGTGTTACTGTCCGTCCGATGACCGCCATCTCTGATCTCCATAGCATCCATGAGGACATATGCATGAGTGCACGCCAGAAACGTGCGGCCATTATCATCCTCCCGTTCCACAAGCATCAGAGGTTCGATGGTGATATGGAGTCGTTAGGGCACTCGTTTCACATGGTGAACAAGCGTGTCCTCAGGCACGCACCGTGTTCGGTCGGGATCCTTATCGACCGAGGTCTCGGAGGGACCACTCAAGTAAGTGAGAATATTTTATACAATAGTTACGACAATGATATATCATCACATATTCCCATTCTTTCTGAAAAAGTTTGCTTTTATCTCTCCTTAATTGCATCACTAATTTCCTGCATTTGCAATTGATTTGTAAAAAAATGCCATCGCTGTAATAGGAGTATTGAATATTTTCTCTAGGTAATGGCTAGCGAACTTTCCTTCAAAGTCGTGGTGCCGTTCTTTGGCGGCCGAGATGATCTTGAGGCGCTCGCGTACGGGATGAGGATGATGGAGCACCCGGGGATCACTCTCACTTTAGTGAAGTTTGTCGGACCTCCGTGGAAGCTAGTTAGCAGTGGTAGCAGCGGTGATGGTGGTGATAGTGGCACCAAAACCCCGAAAAGTCCCCAAAGCCCCAAGGGCACCGACGATAATAGCAATGAAGACGAAGCATTTTTCACAGAGTGCGTATCGAAGATCAAGAATCAAGCCGATGCTTCGTATGAGGAGAGAGAAGTGGGGAATAAGGCAGATATCAATGAGGCATTGAAAACGATAAGCAAATCATGCAGCTTGTTCTTGGTTGGGAGAATGCCGGCGTGTGTACCGCAGTTGGTGGAGGCAAGTGATTGTGCTGAGTTAGGACCGGTGGGGAGCTTGATGGCATCATCGGATTTCTCGTCGACGGTGTCAGTGCTAGTGGTTCAGCAATATGATCCCTCCACTGCAACTCTTAACCCTGATATCATTGAGGATCAAGGCGGGGCAGATTTACAACCGGATACACCGGTCGCTGGAGCCGTACCTGAAGATGTTTGATCAAGAAATCGCACACTAGCTAGGTAGCTTATTTATTTTAAAAGGTAGATTTTTTTTTTCTTTTTTTAGGCAAAAGTTAGATGTTAATTAGACTGAATTTAGAAAAAAATTAACATGTTACAATAATCCAAATTTAATCTTCTATGACTATATTTTTGTTATTACAAAAGCTTGCCTGTGTTCGGATTGTAGTTACTGTTTTGGCAGAAAATACTCGGTACTTTTTTTGGTGATCTGCAACTGAATACCTGTCTCTAATAGAGAGGGCGTCACTCTAAATCGTAAGTCTCTCTTAAAGCAAGAGAAAAATATCATTACGAATAGATAGATATAACTCTGTAATTTCTTAAACTTTTAAATAGTTAACAACTTGGTAGTAAACGACCCCGTACCCCATTAATGCAACGAGAAGTGCATGATATATTCATCCGATATTTTTATCGTTATATTTTTATTGATATGTAATTTATATTTGATAACAAAGTAAAAAAAGATAAAAGAAAAATAATGTATTTTTATGAAAAATGAAAAATTAGTTGAGGGAATAAGTGAGATGTTCTCATTTTTTATGGAATCTCTCTTCTTCTTTTTTTTTGTTGGTAGTGAAGAAATTTTTTTCAGAAAAAATAAAGAAAAAAATGAGCATAATGTAGAGAGTAGTATCTCACCACATCTCTAACCTCATTTATTTTATTTCACACAAATCAATTAATTTTGTAATTATTTTTTATTTTATTCTCAAACAAAATCGTAGTATATAAATTGTGCATATACAAAATACAAATTATATAATACATATTGATAAAAAAAAAATGCAATAAGAATATTCAATAAAAAATGGATTTTTGACATGTATTGTTACTCTTTAAAAGGGTCTAGGAGGAGCATAAAAGAAAGGGTTATGCTAACGCATACTCTAAAGGCAAATGTGAAGAACCTATATTTAATTTATAAAGAATAAACTCTCGATATATATTAAATATGACACAAATTTTTATACAAGAATTTTTATTTTTATTTTTAATACGCCACAAATGTTAAGAACCTATATTTATAAAGAATAAACTCTAATTAAAGGCAAATGTGAAGAACCTATATTTATAAAGAATAAACTCTCAATATATGTTAAATATGACACAAATTTTTATACAAGAATAAACTCTCAATATATATTAACTATGACACAAATGTGAAGAACCGATATTATTATTTTTATTTTTAGTAGTCTGAGGTGGCTCATTTCCCACACCTGTTTGGTAAGCGTCTATTTTTTTTTCCCCAAATTTTAAAAACTCAACTCAAAATCAACTCTACTTTTACACTTTCCAAAATTTATTTCACTTTACTTTCTCTTTCTAAAAAAACTTTTAAAACACCATAACTTTAAATTCAAAAATCAAAATTAAATAACAAATATATATTTAAAACATACTCGTCGAGATCTATAAAATAAGACCCATTATAACTATTTTTTGAAATTTTTTTATGAGATTTTTTAAGTTGGTTGAAAAAAAACTCGAACTCGAACTCGAACTCAAACAAAAACTAAATTTACTTTTCAACATACTTCCAAATTCTACCAAACACCAAATTTTAAAAACTCAATTTAAAAATATCAACCAAACATCACCATATTGTTTCTCGATCTCCTCTGGAAATAAAGGTTTTATTAAATATTGTTGAATATACTTTCACATATATAGAGTAGAGAGATTAAAGGAGTAATGAAAATGAGTTAAATTTTTATTTTTATTGTTTATAAGGTTAAAACAATATTCTTCGATCATTCTTTTAAATTATTTGTATATACATGAGTTGCATGCGTATAGTACTTACTAGCCAAAATAATATGCATATGTATATACGAGAAATTAGAAGGGTAGGTGAATTGGCCTCACACATGCACATGTATATATATAGTGGGATTTCATTTGTTCAAATAAAATGTTGATCAATGGATAGAACAAACCGGTATATATCACCCCCAAAACTACTCACGTCACAAATACGAATAATAGAGCAATGGATTTAAGCACAGATCTAAGGCTCGGTCTCAGCATCTCACCGCACTCCCTTTCCTCTACCCACTTCTCCTCCCCTTCCTCTTCAGCTGCCCCACCAAAGTACGCTTGCGGGTGCGTTTGTATATATATATACACACTATACTACTTGCATGTATACTATTTGTACAAATAATGTGTACGTATACAACTTGCATGTATATGATTTTAGGAGAAATGTTTTGTGTAAAAGACATCCTAGTGGTTAACTACAATCGTAAATTGCTAAGGTTGAGATTTCGTTTCCAAAAAAATTGCAAGAGTAAAATAAATATTTTAAAAATATGACATGAAATTTCATTAGTGGTTGAAATGCCTCTACCCTTTATAATATACTAGAACGCATAACACAAATGAGCATAAATGGTAGATTATACTTTATATCAGTGATCTCTCCATTTGCCATTCCAAAAAACAGGGGAGATCATGGTGCTGCCATTTTCGTGAAGGTTTATCTAGAAGGCGTTCCCGTCAGTAGGATTACAATTGCTTAATTCAAACCCTAAGCCATATGTTCGGTGCTACCATTCTTTGTAAGTTTGTGTATCTCTCAATATCATTTATTCATTTTTCATCTTCTCATAAAAATGATTTATTTTGGTATCATATTCTATTTTCAAATACAGCATAAGATAAATATTTTAGATTCAGACTTTCCTATTTATTTAAAACTGAAAGTTTAAAATTCAGATCTTCCGATTAATTTGAATTCAGTTTTTGAACTAGTAACTTTTTCAACAGGGTCTGTCGTGGACTCGGATCAATCAGACAAAAAGTATGTATTAACTCACAAGGACAAGGAAGGGGATTGGATGATGATTGGAGATGTTCCTTGGGAATATGTCTAATTAGTTCTAAAAATGGCTTATGCATGCATGCATTAATATATATATATATAAGTACTGATCTTTTTGTATATATGAGTTCACAGGATGTTCTTGACGAATGTGAAGAAAGTGAGGATCACGAGGGCAGCTAAATGTTAGCAGCTACACACTCCCCCGCTTGAGTACGCGAGTTTTATTTTCTATGTATTGTTGCCACCAACAAAAATAAAAACATCTTTCATATTTCCTTTTCTTTCTTTTTATTTTGACAGTAAGGTCGTTCGGCTCAACTTGTACGCACCTTGACTATCTATTTCTTCTCCAGTTTAATCAAAGGTAGACCATTTACGTTGGGATTAGGTGATTCAAAAGACATTGTTTGTGACCTAACCTCAAAAATTTGGGATTCGAGTTCATGACTTATATTTTATAAAGCACTTATCATAATTCAAACTTAGCACTTGATCAACTCTTTATAGTTAAGTTAAACTATGGGTCGTGTGCCTGTTCAAGATGGTAAAACCTATATACAGTTGTTAGCTGATTAGTTTAGATTTATGTACTTATATAAAGAGTTATGAGTTTAAATCTTAATTCAAGTTCTACATTTTTCCTAAAGTAACGAATAATCATTTGGTAATTTAAGTGTGTACAAAAAAAAAAAAAATACAGATGCTTAACAAGACTAAAATCCTTCTCCCGTTTTATATATATATATATATATGCCGACTTTTTTTTCTCTCTCTTTTTTATACTCACCAAGTTTCTGTTCTATCTGCTTTTAAAAAACTAGAACAAGAACTATTCCCGATTCTATATTTATTCACATATAATGCTCAACTAAAATATAAATATATACATGTATAGATATATAATGATCAGAGTTCTAATATATCTCTAACGCAGCACGACAAATTACAAATAACAAAAAAATCTTCTCCATGTGACACTCAAATCCAAAATCTCTCGCAAGTGGGCACTTCACATTAATTCGATAACACTATAAAGTTTAATGGATTTAGGTAGTTCAAGATTCATGAAACGAAAGATATGGGTTCTAATTTTGCAAGACGCAATTCTCAAAGGTCTGGTCAGAAGCAATATCTTGTAAATTTTTTACCAGATGTGAATGGCTTGTCTTTTAACTCAACGGGAGAGTGATTTATTTTGGAGTACAAAAGCTATCTCCAAATAACTTACATTGAACATACATTTGCACACCTTAGATAATAAGATCATTAGAAACGAGACAAATGCGTTGAATATACTTTTGTTTCTTTTAATAAGAAATTTCATTGCCACTTCAAAAAAAAAATTACAAGATAATGTGGAGGGGACAAGGCGTCCTCATCAGAGAAACAAACATCCACAATCAGCAACAATCTAGGGAAATTAAAAAAAGAAAAAGAAAACCAGGAGCTTCCACTATAACAAACCACGAGTAAAAAATCTGAGAAAACCGAAACCATGATTTTCGGCGATTTCGGCTTTTAATATTTTCAATTTAGTTTTTCTAAAACACGAAATTAAAATCATATCATGTGTTTTTTTTGAAATTTCTTGGTTTTTTTGGTATTTTTATTTTCGGTTTATTTTTAGTATTTACCTATTTCGGATTTTTGGTTATACATAGTAAATTTTATTTTTAAAATATTTTTTTCCTAAAGCCAAAAATACGATTATATTACTCCACATATTTAAATATGGATTATAATGATTTCACTACCATAAAGTGTAAGAATATACAAAATTTTAAACTAATGAGGCACAAATTTTAAGAATTAGAATATGAGTATATAAATAATCTTAAAATATCTCGCGTGTTTCTCTAGATAAATTTATATATATTATCACACATATAACAAATCATGAATAAGTTTTAAAATTATATACATAATATATAAAGCCACGGATATTTTATAATATAATAATAATATATACATTGACTTAATATAATATAATTGATTTAATATAGCTAAATATATTATTTTTCCTTATTTTCGATATTTTTTTGTTTCATATTTTAGGTATTCTTTGGTGTTATTGGTTTGGTATTTTTGGTATTTCGGTTTTTGAAATGTTAAAACTAAAACCAACTCAGAAGATATTCTTGGGTTTCGGTATTTAAACATGAGAAACCAAAACAATTTTTTTGGGATTGGTTTTAGTTGATTTCGATTTTTATCATACCAGTTTTCACCCCTGTTTCGAATATTTAATTAAGAAAAACACCATGACACAAGTCACACAATGTAAAACCCACTATTGCGGAATGTAATTTTTAAAAGCTTCGTTAACGCGTGCTTTTGAAATCAGCAGACTCAGCACAAAGTCCAACTCCGTGCTGACGAGGACGACGTATCTTTTAAATTGTTGTGAAAATGATATATTCAGCAGGTGAAAATCTCCCCTATCACCTTACTTTCACAGAGAGAGAGAGAGAGAGAGAGAGAGAGAGAGATGGAATCCCCCTCATCAACAACAGCACCATCGAAAACAGAGGCTATAGATGCAACGCTACACGCAATTGGCTTCAACCTTGAAGAACTCTCACCGGAGAAGGTCAGCGGCCGCCTTCAAGTTACCCACAAGTCTTGCCAGGTTTATTTCATTCTTCTCTACTCTTCAATTCCCCAACAAAGCTCAAAATCTGATTACAAGTAAGTAAAAACTATAGATTACCCAGCAACAGCCTCAAGTGTCCATGGTAGAAGAAAAAGGTTGATAAATCCATTTCATAAATAATAATTTCCACCAGATACTGATTTTGAGAAATTTCTGATCAAAAAAGGCATTCAAGGTGCTCCATGGAGGGGTATCGGCGCTAATAGCAGAGTCACTGGCTAGCATAGGAGCTCACATGGCGTCGGGTTTTAAGAGGGTAGCAGGAATAAACCTTACCATCAACCACCTCAAGAGTGCAGTTCTTGGCGACCTAGTCCTTGCTGAGGCTACCCCCCTCAAAGTTGGAAGAACCATTCAGGTTAGATACTCCTCTTCGTTATTTAATATATATCCCTTTCGTCATAATTAATGTTTTCTACTTGTATATGCATATTTGCACGTAGATATAAGTATACATTCTAACTTCTAAATACTAGGAATGATACTTGCATGCTTATTTTATCACTAAAAAGAAGTAGTGCCATTTTTAAGTAGGTATGGGAGGTGAGACTCGAGAAGATTGATCCTCAAAATCCAAAGGGCAGAACTTTGATATCGTCATCAAGGGTTACTCTTCAAACAAACATTCCAGTACCTGAGCATGCCAGAGATACTATTGAACATCTAAAGAAATATGCAAAATTATGAGACTCCACCTCAGAAGCTTGGATATGGATATGCCGACATGACTTTTCTATTAAAAAAAAAAAAGAATCCAGATACATTAAGGAATGCTTGTGATCAATTCAACTACCAGATGAATATCGATATGACTATACATGCATTTTGGGATTTATAATTATTTGTATGCATATTTCTATTTATATATACATATCACAACCCCTTTCAGCCAGATTAATGTTTTCTAGCCCCATTTTGTTATGTTATAATCTTGAAGTTAATTTTTCTTAATTATTATACTTCCTTGGCATGCTAAAAGTCATAACTCCATATGCAACAATTGTTGCACACATCTTGCAAGTCTCCAAGACTACCAATTTAGTATCCAGAACTTAAAAGTTTATTCATTATAAATGTCCAGATACGTAGTATCCAATACGTATTGAAGACTATCCAAAATGTATCAGTAATTCAGCAATTATTCATTAAACATGGATACGTAAAAGTAAGCATCTGATATGTATCCGGGAGCATCAGGAAAGAATCGTATCTGATACGGATACGCAACCTTTGTAGAAGTCTCCGTGCTTCGTAGGACCCCACTACCTGTTTCCATAGCTAAGTCAGTACAATTGTCTGTGTATTCGAGTTATATTCAGATTTGTTCAATTATACAGTCCTAGTGGTCCACGAAGAGCATGGATAATTTCCAAATATGCTTCAGGTTCGTGTTCACCTAATAATGTTTCATGAATATTTTCCAACATTAAAGGACAACAGAAACTGATGAGCAGAAAAATATATTACAGAAAATCTGTAGGCAGGTATGAGAGGCATAGTAGAAAGATTGGTCTGAATTTGGGGTGAACTGTTACTACTTGAAACTAATCTCGAACGTTTCAAACAAATTTCACATGGCGTCAATCAGGTAGTAACTTATCTGAGCCACAAACAATATACTTTTCACACCGAGTTACCGAGAAATAATTCTCCAATTGTAACTAATTTCCATATCCCAAATCTTGTAAGTAGCTGTCTTGAAATTTGACTGTAATTCTCAATGTTTTGACCTGGAATCTTCATCCTTTTCCCTTGTAAACAGAGAGAACTAAACCCAAAATCTCCCAATCCCACATTCACCTCTGCTAAAAGTCAAAACAAACAGTTTTTTTCTAAAGCTTCAGAACTAGTGAAAGGCACCGAACTGAATAACCCAAACAAAATATTTATGCATCCTACACTTTCACCTATTAGAACCCAATAACTCTGCTTCAGTTCCTTTTCTCAACAGATATTATTCCAAATGATTATTTTGCTGGCAGGAAATTTTGAACACTTGGTAGTAGATTGTAGAACAACAATCATCCGAGAGAACTAGACCCAAAATCTCCCAATCAACATTCACCTCTGCTAAAAGTCCAACAAACAGTTTCTTCTAAAGCTTCAGAACTAGTGAAAGGCACCGGACTGAATAACCCAAACAAAATATTAATGCATCCTACACTTTCACCTATTAGAACCCAATAACTCTATGATGCGGACAAGGTTAGTATAGACTCAAACTTGTCTTAAGCATTGACTGGTTTGGTTCATACGGGTATTGGATGAAATTGAAGCGTACCGATTGTGAACACCCCAATCCACGACTCTCGTGTGAATCCAGTTTTAGACAAAACAAGCATTCTACATCAAGTTTTGAACCCGCTAGAACATCTCTAATCCATTGGAGACCTGCCACGATCGATGTCGCCACTTCACTAACTATGACAGGGAGAAGTTTTTAGGAGCAGTGCCGCACGCCCCGATGCCGCGCGGTACTACCAGTGCCGCACGGTCGCTGGAGCGTGTTTTTTGTCTATAAATAGGACCCTACGGGTCCCATTTTAGGGGGAATAGTAGATAGCTCATTAGGGAAGCATTGGAGAGTCATTAGAGAGGTTTTTGTGAGTTTTGATAATTTCTAGAAAGAGAGAGTTTTAGAGAGAGAAACAAGCAAGCAAGAAGCAAAATTTATTTCCTCTCAAGCGCATCAGGTATGTTTTTCTATAACTGTTCTAAGTTTCAATCACAGGTTTTAATACATAAATTAGATAATTTGCAAAGAAGTTACTGCTTTCAAAACAAGTCATTTTTAAGTTTTACAAGAAAACTAAAATCCTTTTTGACACGTTTTCAAAACAAAACCCTCACAAAACTAATTTCTAAACACGTGGAACTACGAAACTCTGATTTTATTCTACGAATGAATACGTAGGCGCTTATAAAGCTCAAGTCTAATTTTATAAAACTGTTTTAAATGGGAATTATCCAAAAGGATTATTTTGAAAACAATTCAAACTATTTGCAAGATATCTAAAATAGGAATTAAATACATGATCCATTAAGAGACCGAAATGGCGGATTGGGTGCCTAACACCTTCCCAATTCGTAACATAGTTTCCAAACCCTAGCAAGACAATCTGACAAGTAATCTCTGGTTTCAAACGTATAAAAGATAATTCATTTTCGGATTATCTTTTATATAATCATTTGTTTATTTTTTTGCAAAACAAACTGGCAACTTTAAAACCACACGTTTTTCCTACAAAACAAGTTTCGAAAAAACAAAACCGAGAGTCCACACCTCAGGGGAGGTCGGGGGACCGGATTCTCACATCGATATGCATGGAAAGTGCAGCAGTCAACTCATATTTTAGTAGTTTTAATTATTAGACTTGTTTTTTATTTATTTATTCAATTAGGAATTAGATAAGTAGTTTCCTTTTTGAATAGTTTCCTTATTTTAAGTTTCCTTATTCAATTAGGAATTAGTTTCCTTTTTTGCTTTACAATTAGTTTCCTTATTGTAATAGGATTCTAAGGCTTTGTTTTCTCCTATTTAAAGGAGATTGTCAAACATTATTATTGAGAAGTTATGATTAATACAATTAATCACTTTTGAGTTTTAAAAAAAAAAGTGAAGAGTGGCTAGTGCATATCACTCTAGTTCAGTTCCTTTTCTTAACAGATATTATTCCAGATGAGTATTTTGCTGGCAGGAATTTTGACCACTTGGTAGTTGATTGTAGAACAACAATCATCCGAGGACCCAACATGAACCAGTAGACAGCACAAACTGCTCATTTAGTTTGAGTTTTTGTGCTTTACTAGACTTCATGAAAATAACTCCTCATCCCTACACAAAAACACCTATGGTTCCTCACCCATCTTGTCACAGCTGCTACTCTCTCAATTTTATGACCCTCTGAACTAAATACATATATATCTTGATATATGCAGTCAAATAATTTTGGTACTTACTTCAAAGCAACTCAAATCAACCCACCTGCTTCTTGGTCTCTGACTATATATACACACATATATTTATTTAAATGTACATTTGTGCATACATTGTAACTTTCTCTTCATTCATTTGTTTAGTTCAAGGAGAAAATCAAAGAGGCTTGTACATAATGGGATGCCTATGAGGAAGGTTAAGGAAGCAAATGCATTCACATTACAGTATCTTCTTTAATAGCATAGCAATGGCTTGACAAAAGATAGGTCATGATGATTAGTTACCATGCAACAAGTGTAGCACCTTGTTATAGAGCTGGCCTTATTGCTTCTTGTCTTTCTTTCCATATGAACTTCCCCCTGATATCTTTTGCCTAGACAATCCATAAATAGGTAACATGCATCAACTATGCGTAACATACAAAGTTACAATTGACCAAGTGAGAAAGGACCTATGCAAATACACTAAGAAATATAACGTGCAAATTATGTATTATTACCTTATATTGGTAAGTTGCTCGGTCAACTCATTGATCTCGAGGCCAGAAAGTTTGAGGGAAGACAAGGTTCCAGGTACCTCTTTGGAAACAACATTCGACAATTTGTTCATAGAAGCTGACAATCTTGCAAGGGCCTACAGATTATGATACATATATACATGTACATAACTCATAAATAAACACACAAGGACTGAACTATGAAGAGGGAGTAATCCAATAACTATTATAATATCCATCCCAAATTAAGAGTTCATATTCGACCGTAAGAAAACACACTTTAATGCAATCAATGGTCAATATTAAAACTTATTGAACTATAACAAGATTCAGACATTATTTCCAAATGCGAGATGTCCCAAAAGAAAGAGAAAGCAAGACTCTTAATTTCCAGTTGAGGGGGTAATTTATTATTCAAGTATTAAGTTCCTCTATTATTTTCATCAACTATAATCTGGTTCAGTTATTCTTCTCCAAGTTATAAAAGATTTTGACATAGAAATAAGAAAAGCAATACATATTCCTAGTGATGATGGCCTTTTTTAGTGGAATAAAAAGCACATTATATAAAAGATCCATAAATAAGAAACTAATGTATATCAATAACGCATGTTTTCCCATTTTAGTAGTTACAGTAATTTGAACTTCTATGAATCATATAGAAAAACTTGTCAATTAATTCATATTGCTACTATAGTTATTGAAAACAATAGAGTACAACCACGAGGAAGAAAGTAAATAAGAAAAGTAGGTAGGAGCTTACAGTCATAGTTGGAATTGAAAGTATAGCCAAACAGAAGATTGCACCAACAGCCTGTAACGAAATCAAATACACCGTGAGCCCATGGCAACCATTAAAATAGGCTACTCGCATTGCCAAAACAACTCTGCATAGTACTGCTTTGAGAAGTTGTACTTTATACTTCTAAAGTTTAACATTGCTCTTATGGGATCTCCCACAAAATAAATTGATCCCTCACAAGCACCTAGCGAACCACTAATAAAGATAATTGCTTCGGCAATGACACCAAATTGAAATTAAGCATTCCGCAGAGTTCTTGACTCTGAATGCTTAATTTTAAACCAAATCACTATCAAGAGGCCAGAAAACAAACACAATTTCTATTTCTTAGCTATAATAGGCTTACATACATTCAGCATTAAGAGATCATACACCACTAATAAGTCAATGAGAAGGAATAAATTAGTAAAAAGAAAGAGATATTATACATACCGTAGAGAGGACGAAGAATAGGGAAAGAAGGCCCAATTGAGGAGTGGGACGAACCCTAAGTCTCCTCCCCAATTCAATTAGCGGAGTAGCTGTTGAGTACACCATCGTCAGCGTTGATGATGGTGATGGGGGACTCGAGGTAGTAGATGTAAGTTCAGGTTTAGGAACCTCTGAAATTCCGGCGACGGTCAATGATGAGAAGCGTGATTTCTGCCGCCGGCCAATACGCCGCGGAAGGGCACGTGGAGTCTGTCTTCCGAGGAGCGGTGGTAGGTTGTGGAGGGGCAGGGAAACGCGTCGCAGCATATTTTTACTCGTTGAGTGACTGAGAGCGAGAGAGAAATGGAAATATAACCACTCTTACGCCGTCGTTTCGAGTGAACTTTTATTTTTGGAAAAATCTAATAAAATGAGAGAAGTATGGTTTTGAAAGTGATGAAAATAATGCCGAGATGTTTGGCGTTTTTGTATAGAGAAAACAATTACTTTATATAAAATGTATGCTTATTACCTTTCGTCATCAACACTCTGTATCCTTTATAAAATCTGATATTAAGCCTCCGCACCCTTTAGATTTGCAATATAAGCTTTATATAGATTTGAGTTGGACCTTGGGTTTTAGTATGGAGTTACGTTGGAATTTGTTTTTGATTCGTTATGAGATTCAAGTTCACTAAATCTGGTGTTTGACACCATTCTTTCAGCACATTTACTCAAATTTATATTTGATGTGGATTTGATATAACATTATAACGGTTGAAGATGGCTCCAATTCTTGACTCAAACTTATACCAAGGAAATCCCGCACCAACAAATTCCAACAGTTACTTGTTCCATGTTCAGTTCATATTTTAAGGCTTTAGCTGCAAATCCGACTCCAACGGCAGTCGCTTGACATCATATTTTAAATGGGAATAAGCAAAATAAACTCTAGATAGATAGGTCAGGTAATGAGCAAAATAGGACATAGCAGGAACCATGTTCCACTATAAAGACCCAACATCTCAGATTCGTTTTCATCCTCTATAAAATAGACCAATGGAATTTTAAGAACTGCAAAAAAAGAGGCTACTTAGAAAAGAAGGAAAATTTAAAAAGATTCCCGTGAAGAAATCCGAGATATCATGAAAAATCCTAACACCTATCACCAAAATTTATATCTTTTTGTTAGTTTTGTAATTTGTTTTGGTAAATGTTTTTACTCAAGGCTATTTTTCTCTCTTTATGTTAAAAATACAATAAGGTGTTGTTCACTTGCCACTTAAAATGTCACTTAAATTTGAAAACTTAAAATTTTCAGATTTAAGTGGTTTGAAAAGTTGTTCAGTATCTCAAAAAATTAAGTGATCACTTAATTTTTACCACTTAAAACTTAAAATTTTCATCCAAAATTTTAAGTGGCAACTTTGTCACTAAAATCTAAAACTTAATTTTAAAGGATACAAAATGTCCATTTTAACCCCTCATCTCCATCTCCACAATCAACACGCTGCTGGTCTCCACCTCCACCATCCACGTTCGCTGCTCGTCGTTTCAGGTGAAAGCTCTCTCTCTCTCACACACACACACGCTTCAGGTAGATTTCAAAATTCTGGATATATGCATGACCTGTTTTTGCCGAATATATCCGTTAGAACTCGAAACAAAAGTCTCCTTGTTTTCAAAAATTTGGTGAATTAATGATTCTGAAAAAAGTGCATGCCTGGATAATCTGAGATCCTACTTGTAGAAATCACACGTGAGTTTGCATATGCTTTTGAGATTGTTCCATATGACATTAGTTTTAGAATTATCCAGTTCGGTTATAGAAATCAAATTGTAGATCTTTCTTATAATAAAGGCAAAATTTTCATACTAAAAAAAATTAAGTTTTCAGATGTGTTACATTCAAACAAACAAAATTTTTTCAAATACAATTTTCAAAACTAAACAAACAGCTTTTTCTATTTTCCGTTTTCAGTTTTCAGTTTCGATTTTCAATTTTCAATTTTCTTACTAAACGCCACCTAAAAATTTGGACTTTTAATAATGAGAAGAGAAATAGTCAAACATTATATTTCCTTACTATTTTCTCTTACTCACTGTAGTGTAGTATGTACTCAAATATAATGGCAATTTTTCCTTTACAGATAATGAGGCAGCCGAGCTTTCCCATTGAATATCAAAAGTTTGCTTTTGTCAAGCAATCAACAAGCTAAAACTAAGACGTCATTGCTTTGTCTATAAACGAACAAGAAGATGATTTAGGTCGTGCTTATATCGAGATCGGAGTTTCTGAAAAATGAAGAAAATAAGCGTTTTTTGGGTCAACCCTAGAATTCAAGGTGTTAGAATGCTATATGGCACATGATACAATTCTAAACCTAAAGGAAAAATTCAGCATCCAAATACACGGCTACAATTTTTCTGACATAGATATCTTGATAGGGACAATAATGTACTACTAGAAGAGAAGAAATGATTTTCAATGACAACTAATTTAGTAAGTACCTTCGAGCATGAAGAGAGTTTTTTAAGATTTATTTGTAGAAGTTCTAAATTTGATTATACGGCCTCCCTTTTTTTTTTGTAATTATAGATTTGAACATGCATCTTTATCTATATGTTAATAATTCTCTCAGAAAAATGTAAAATATCATGCATAAATTCTAAAGCATCGCATACATCGCATGGGTTATAAGTTAGTGTTTTAATATATTTGGATATTTTTTAATAAATGTTGCATATTTTATAACTTTCTGAAACTAAAAGTTTTTTAAATAAAAAAGTAGAATATTTTAAGGTGAAAAAATATATTAAAAATAGATCTTATCATATTCCATATTGACGACAATCTATATGATTTTTTTGACCTTGGGATGTGTAACATTTATTTATTGTTTCTTGTAGAAAAGTTATTAGTTATTAGAGAGTGCATGAAAATTTAGAAGTAGATCAGTGACAATAAGACCCACATATAAACACACCCCCAAAAAAAATCTACATTTAAGCGCCTTTTTTTTTGGTATTACATGTTATATCGGAACTGTAATAATTGCTTTAATAATTTTTTTAATAAAGTTAAGATAATTAAAATAATGTTTGGTTCATTGTAAAGTATAATGCAAAATGGAGATATTGCTTTGACTCTCTCTACAAAATTTGAAATAATGTTATATCCGCGACTGATTCATCATAAATACATACATGATTACCATTCATATAATGAGGGACAATAATTTTAGAATTTTAAAAATATACAAGAAATAAATAATTGTGAAAATGAAATTTAAGATATGAGTATAATACTTTTAATACAAGTTACAACTTAGTCTGATATAACTTGTAACTTAATCGGAGTAGATTTGATTACTCTCCATTAATATTTTTTTCTAATTTTTCTTAATAGTGTCTATTTAAAAAGTTAAATAGATAAATGTTTTCATGAAATTTGGTAAAGATAACTTCTATAATGAGTAAATACTTCTACAAAATTTTATCATAAAATTCAATTTATAAATTGGTGGAATGATCATCTAAAATTTCACATCACATAAGCAAATGTGTGTAGCAAAAATTTTATTACGTCTACTTCTGCTTCTACTTTTACTTCTACTTCTACTTCTAATTTTAATTTATTTTTAAAATTTTGCAAAGATAATTTACCTATTATAGATATCATATCTACTAAAATTTTATTAAAAAATTTATCCGCCCTTTAAAAATTGGAAAAAAAGAAGTAATAATGAGTCAATTCCGATCGAAGTTGGTTAGGTAGTGAGTTTGCATAAATAACTGGAGTAAAATGGTGTCACGTGGACGGTCACCATTTTAGTTTTTTGGTTTTTGGACGGTCACCATTTTAATTAAAACCGATGTAGCATAAATATGGGTAGTCACGTTTCATCGACACATTTAGTCTTAGCCTTGGACCGTGACAATAGGAAGTTGGGATTTTCAGTCTTCAACGAAAAGAATGGACTATAGAAACTCTTATACGCATCACACAGGATATCAAGAACTTTTATTCAATAAACATAGAATTGCTACCTTTACATAAATCCCCGATGCCACGATGCATCAATAAAATGAAGCAGAAAACGGGAAAAAAAGAAGACAACGATTTGACATGCATAAGATTAAGTATACACAATTACACAATTTACATAACCTTTGCGTACTAATTATAGCCCATTGCAAGTGTGGGGGGCAGAAACAAAAAGGCTACTAAGCACTTCTGGCAAATCCTATTCGTAAATTACCGCCGTCGAATATAGTGTGGTACACTCCCAAAAATATATCTCCAAGAACCCTGCAACAAAAAGCCACATTCGTGTTATATGCTCCCTCCATCCGAATTTAAGAATCCCTATTTGACGTTTGCACATTTTGAGAAATGCGCCAACTTCAACGTTGTTATCATTGGCCGAGGATAAATTTTTGATTTACTATTGTAAAATATGGTACATTGATTACGTCCCTGAAGGCAAATGGGACTCCTAATATGCTCAATGGAAGATTCTCAAATTACATTAACATACCAGAGAGGGCCTTGTGGGGGAGGCACATCCAAAGGAACAAAGCCGCTAACACAGACGGTAGTATAGTTCTCTTCAATTTTCACAATATACTACACAAAAAAAAAATACAAAAAAAATCCAACAATAATCTTTTAATTGGAAAACCAGTGAACATAATACCACCATGATTCATGGATAGACAAATTCTATGAAATATATGATGAAGGAAAGGGTTATAACCTGAGAGTATTCAAGGGTAATGTTATTTTTTGGGGTCCCATATTTTATCATACCTGTTCTGGAGAGAGAGGGAAGGATTTATTCCCAATCGTGAATGAAATATCTGGCATGGTAGCGATGGTATCGCAGTTGATAAGTGATTTTCCTTTAGGATTTGGAAGTTTCTCGCACAGCTTTAACACAAGAAAAATAGTAATTAATTTTAGACCTGATATTTGCATAAAATTCATTGATGTGCAACTCGGTGGTAAAAATTACCTCATCAATGTATTTGAAAATTTTGTCCTTTTCTTTCTTTTTCTTGAGCTCTACTTGGATCCAGAAAACAGTCATCTCACAGAAAGTACAGAGAATACTCTCATCACTTGGTAACTTCTTCATTTTTCGAGTCTTTTGATCTTTGACCACCGATTGATTGAGAGGACTGCACAAATTTAGATTTGGTTTTCAATACTATCAATTAGAAATTTTTTTGATAAGCATAAAGCAACCACCCAAAAAAATTGAAGAAAACCTAACCTTACATTCTGAGATGTATTATACGAACAGAGCCCTATTTCAAAACATGTTTGTTCAGGTTGTATCTGGAGGAACATCAAGAAAATTTTAAGACATATTCATTCATTCACCCACTTATGTGTGCAGCGGAGGAGGGAGAAGATAAGATAGGGACAGGAAAAAGAAAGTAAACCGATGATGTTAAGTATTCCCATATAATATCCCGATACTTAGAAGCAATATCTTTGCATTCCATGCTCACAATACCATCTGCTCCAATGGCATGGTTGATTTGAGCCACAACACTCTGAAGTAAAGATAGTGAATATGGATTAGAATTTAGAAGAACTGTCGCCCCTTAGAGAGAAATAGAAAATGAATTCGTAATACAATGAGGTTTGCACACATACTGTTGGACCAGCAAGAAAGGATGTCCCTGTGTCCACAATGGCAGCACATCCATCCTCGCAAATACCTGAATTTTGAAGCTCGTGAAAATAAAACAGGAGAAAAGTTTAGGGATAAAACTTCAAATACAAAATTAGAATATTCCCCTCAGTTTTTATTAGAAGTTGGAATTCCAGACATTGCTATTTGACAAAAAGAGAAGCAACTCTATCTAAAGTTGCTATTCCTGAAACTCGTATCTGTTAACATAAATCTCTTTGAAACTAAATGAAAGGATAAAATAAGAAGTGGTTCTAAAACGTGAGGCATCACCTGTTGAATTATTTGCAATAAGAATATCTCCAACCTCAATCTGAAAATATTAATTAATTATCATCAACATTTCACTAGTTTTAGGCGAGAATTAACTAAATCGTTGAGGTATAGAACTACATAATCTTTTTTTACCTGCCAATAGCCATATTCAGTGACTGGCACATAGGTGTGCTCACCCCTGACATGTGTCCAATCAACACCTCCAAAAATAATCTCACCTCCCACCTTTGAATTGGGATCTTGATTAAGCCAGAAAGAGAAGATTTGTTTGCTCACAAGACCTTGTTGTATCATATTATACCTGCACTTGTAGAACAACTGTGTTTAAGACATAAAAAAAAAGTTCGAAGCCAAATTATGCAAAATCATCTAATTAATTTTCGGACGTGAATAGCAGCCAGATAGCAAAACAGTAAATACCAAACCGGGGTGACACCGCCAACAGCAATGTCCTGAAACCCAAGTCCAAGTATCCCATCAAATTGTGAAAACAAGAATGTAAATAGTCCTTCTCTCGTCACCTCGACAAATACCTGGAGGATAAAGCTAAAAAATTACATCATTTGCCACTTCTGTAACACAAAAAGGAATACAGTTAAGGTGAAACGAAAAGAGGCACGCACTTGATTCTTGATGACAAGATCCCCAACTCTTGTATTATCTTGGCTGAAGAAGCCATATATTGATCCAGAACCATAAGGGATTTTGCAATATTTTCCTAAATCAGAATCCCCATAAAACATATGATTATGATCGCATTGAATTGAATGCCTGCATATATGTATTCGAAAGAGAGCCAGATATTACATATGAAAAGTACAGGGTTCTTAGTGGTAATACATAGGTAGATTACCAATTTTGGTATATGTAGAGGATAACCTTGATCTGTACTTGGAATGTATATAGCAAGCGATCTGCACGAATTTATTCTTTACCATATAGTGTCATGAAAGAGAAATAGGTTGCAACTCTTTGGATTCACAATATAACTTACAGAAAGATAGCATTTTGAAGATGGGACCCAAAGGTTTGCACTGCCTGTATCGAAGACAACAGCAAAGCTTTGCGGAGGTGAACCAATAGCAATCTCTCCATAATATTGGGTGTCAATATAATTCTTTAAATATACAACACCTTCCTTTAGATGACCCAATTTACTATTTGTATGCCCTGAATCTTTGACATGGATACCCTCCCCCCTCGTGATTCTTGCACCATTTATGGTGTCAAGGTCCAAATGCCGCCTCTTTAGACCAATTCTTACCAACCCATCAGGGGAAACATTCGAAGCAAAAGTGCATAGCAAACCCCACAAGCAGATTGCAAGTAAAAGAAGTTTTATCCTCATGATCACAAATTCTGTAGTTTCATATTAAGAAGATTAATTTAACTAGAGTGGGATAAACGATATAAGATAAAAACTGCAAAACTCTACCAAGCCAAATATAAGAAAGAAAAAATAGGATCCGGTCCCCGAGTTCGGAGATTTTCTGGATGCAGTCCCTAACTTTTTTTTTCTTTTTCTAAAGGTTGTGGTTGTTGGAAAAAAATAATATGGGTGTAACTAAGACAAATACGGTGTAACCTGGGACACCATGTAACTTGAGACGGTACTGGCATATGCTATTTAATAGTCCTTGCCTAAGGGATACACCTGAATACTTTCTTATAAAAAAAAAGGGATACACTTGAATACCTGATACAATTACTGTGACATATACTGTGTAACTTGATACAGATTATAGGGACCGCACTAAAAAAATGTCCGACTAGATCTTAAAAGCCCCTATAAGAAAGCCGACACAATGCTTTTACTTTGTCTAGAGATCTCTCTCAGGCCTTTTAACAAAAAGTTATATGCAGAGTGTGAAAAACTAGTTTATGGAACTTCAATTGTGAAGTAATGGTTTCTTCATCATAGAATAGAGCTCAACATACATAATAACAATATATAACGAACCAAAACAATGGTTCCTATTACGATCATCAATTCAATAATCCTATAAACATGGGCAATAACCCAAAAAGGCATAGTAATTGAAGATTGTAATTACATACATACAACTTCAAAAATAAATAAAAAAGGTGAGGAAATGAGAGCAATTGATACCTTAGTGAGGGACTTTTAGGAGAGTGTGTGAGAAGCACATGGAACAAAGTGAGGGATATATAATAACTTTATGGTTAGGTGAGAAAAAAAAAAAAAAAAAGGTAAGTTGATTTTTCTAGCAGAATAGAAAACTCTGTGTGGGTCGCAATTAGTACGGGTAATGGAGGAGAAGAGTGATGAGTTGAGGGAAAGCACCGCGTAGTTTCGCAGAGGATTTGTAGTTTCGAAAAAGGGCGGGGACAGACGGGTGGTTTCGTTGTATCGGTACTGTAAGCCGCGAAGTAAGTGTTACGGACAGAATCGAGATGCCGCTTTCCTTTTCCCACAATGAAGACAAAGCAAGTACACGCTCGTGAATTCATTCATGATATGAGCAAATTGATAACAACAAATTAGTCAAATTGGGTTTGTCAAAAATAAAGAATGAATAGTCAAAATTATGGTCGTCCGAGTTTTCAGACCTAACTGCGTTAAGACATTTAGATGCCGTTGACTTGCCACTTAAATTTAATAATTTTAAAATTTTAAATTTAAGTAGTATAAAAAGTTGTTCAATAATTTAAAAAAATTAAGTTACCATTCAAAATTTTAAGTGGCAACTTTACCACTTAAATCTAAAATTTAATTTTGAAGGGTGTAAAATGTCTATTTTACCCTCTTTCTTTTAACAAAATTGTATACACACTCTCTCTTTAATACCCACAACCACAACCACCATTCCCCCGCCCCTTCCCAACCTCCATCCATGAGTTCTAACTCCACCCAACTCTCCACCCTTGCCTTCCATCCCTAACCCCTTGTATAAAAAAATCCCATAATACATATATTTATATGCACAATCAAAATATATGTCATTTTCTACATTCAAATCTAAAATAAATATATATACGCACATATATGTGTAACATACAAAGGGGGATTTCATGGGGGAGGGAGGTGAAATGGAGGGATAGAAGGGGAGCTGGGCAAAAATGGACGGGGAGTGGGTGGCAGGTTGGGTTGTGACACTATAGGCAATGAGGGATCAAAATAAAAGGAAAAAATTGTCATACTAAAAAAAATTCAGTTTTCAAATGTGTTATGTTCAAACAAACAACATTTTTTCAGATACAATTTTTAGAATTAAACAAATAGCTTTTTCAGCTTTCAGTTTTCAAATTTCAGTGTTCAGATCTTTTACTAAACGCCACCTTACTTTAAATTACACTTTTAAGCATGAAATTTCAAAGAGAATTTATAAAATTTCAAATTGAGTTTTACTTTTGTCCAATTTTTAATGTCCCGTTAAAAATCTAGACGTAAGGTGTAAGGATGGTAACAAGTCCAGTTTGGCCAAATCTGAATCGATCCTGACCTGGTTGGTGTAATTATTGAGTATTATATGGGTATCAAAAGATAAAAAAAAAATACTCTATTGAGGGCAAGGCAAGGAGGATCAAATGGTTTTTCAACTAAGCCCGAATTCGACCGGACTCGATGTGAATTCAGTTTTAGTTTGACAAATCTAAACTCAACCTTGTTAGAAAAAACCAACCCAAACTCTCCTCATTCGAATTGAGGCGGGACATTTTTGCCATCCATATAAAGTTGATATATGTAATTAACTTTATTCGTCTTATAATCCTCTAGCTTTTCAAGTTTAACATATTTTTAATTTGAGCATTTGTTTTATTTTGGAGAAGTTCATTTATACATTCTAACTTGCAATTAATTCTTGACCACGTTCTAGTTTGTCTAGTTAATTTCTACACTAATTTTGGATGCGATAATATTTTGCTCTGCAAATTCTTTGCCAATTTAAATTGTTTTTTACTATATACTCTATATTATCCATATTAATAATTTACTATTATTTTTTAGATGTCCTATACTAAGTTTATTAGAATGTAATAAATGTATCAAATCTTATGATATAAAACTAGTATTTGAAAAAAAATAAAATTTATTCGGCTACTTCACATCTAAAATCAGGCAAACCCAAATAGTAAATATGGAATTTTTATGAGATGAATGAAATAATGAAACAACAACTTTTATAGTAATCAAACAAGAATTTTTAACTTCCAAATAAAATTAATTACACGTAACACCCCTTTTGTTAGGTTTTTAAGGGACATCCGAAGTTGCACAAAAGTGAAGCTCCGAAATTGAACAAAAGTGAAACTTGGTTCAAACTTCATTTTTTTACCATAAAGTTTTAAAATTAACTCAAATAAAATTTGTAAACCGTGAAATTATGGCTCACGCAAGAGGTTGAGCCCAAGTGGTTGAAAGTATGGTTATCCCCGCCTCCTTCCCCTTATTTCTTAGGACCACCCGAATCTACTTATTTGTCATATTATAATGAATGTGAGTAATTTTTGACTCCATTCAAATACAACTCGATAAGCTAATATTTTATGAATTCGTATAGAGTTCGGTTTATTTTCAAGTGACACGATAATACCCGTTAATTAAATAAATTTTATAAAAAAAATCTAAATCTCTAGACTATTTTGGACTAAAAACAATGGGTAAATAACTAAAAATACTAAAAAAAAGAGTAGAGATTAATATTCATCAATCCTATAATAAATATTGTGGGTAGCGTAAATCTGACCAAGCCCACAGAACACGGAATCGGCCCAAATCGGTAAGTTAGCAATCAAATTTAGCAAAGGTGATAAGGATGACCAGTGAAATAATGGTGAAGATAATAGATTTTTTATTGGTGAGGGTAGGTTCCTCCAGCGACTTTTATTCCCAATCCGGTAGTACGTCCTCCCTTGGTGTGTGTATTGGTGTTCTTTACTAAGCTCTAATGGCTGAGAGTACAATTTAGAGAAGGAGGGGAGATAGAGTGCTGGTAAGGCTAAAAATGTCTCCTGCTATAGGTTTGGATTATCCTATTTATACAATCTCCATAGGGTTTGGTGAAGTAAGAAATCACTATAAAGGGTAAACTTAATCACCACTCTAATGGTACAGGTGTCCATGACCCTGTTCACATTAACAGAAGTGATTATTTTCCGTCGTTTATCCTCCAGCTCAGTTATCTCTTATCCATAACTCACTTCACTAATCAGCCTCTATCCAATCAGATGATGCCTTTAACTTCATCGGCTAGAAGGAACACTAATCGACCAATGCGCTCGGATATGGTTCAGGCCCACAGTCTGCATTCTATACCTGACCCATGATTTAAATACAAATTTATCCTAGGGTTGGGACCGATTCGGTTCTTGTCCAAAATATGAAAAACCGAAATCAATTTTTTAATGTTAAAAATGGTTCGGTTTTATGCATATTTTTAAAAAAACTGAATTAATCCAAGAACCGTTAATTAACTAAAAATAATTAATATAATTAACCGAAAGTACATCTCAAACTGTTAAAGAACCGGAAACAAAAAGGATATTATAATATAATTAAGTTAAATATCTGAATTAAGTTAAATATTCGAATTAAGTTAACTATATTATAATATTATATATATGTATTTATAATACCGGTTCTTAACTGGTTCTTTCATTTACATTTACTAAATAACCGAAAACCGAACCGTTATTTTTTAAAAAGATCCAAACCGTTAATACACATATTTTATTATTAAGAACCGAACTGAACTGATTTTTTTTGGTTCGATTTGATTCAGTTTTCCGGTTCCTGATTTATTATCCCAACCCTAATTTATCCTCCCGCAATTGCCCCCAAGTGTTCGAGTTCGACCAGCAAAACAGATTCGGGCATTTGGCATTTATTAAACAACCACTTGGAAGACTTGTTTCCCTCCTATCGGTATTCCGATGATCTTGATCGTGATATTCAGGATGTGTGTCCCACGTTGGGCAGTTGGAGGTTCACAGTTGTATACAATCGTCATTCCAGCTATCGCTCATCTGATTGGTCAGTCGTGCGTTTGAAAAATATGCGGCATGTTCTGGTGGGTCCCGCTTATTAAATAAATTTCATCATTAATTTTGATTCCCTAAGTGATAGGAAGTTGTTGAAGGGACGGAAATCTATTTATCCATTTCGAAAACCATCTCGCTTTGAGAACCCTCCAAACCTTCTCTTGACTGAATCCTCCATCGACACCACCCAGATCTACTCCTTCGCCTGAGAGTTAACCCAGTCCTCTGCCAAATTTTGTTATCGGACCCCTCTTTCTTCAATTACTGTCAGCAAATGAGTAAGTTCCTACCACTGATTATTGATTTCTCTTTTTGGGGTTTATCTATAGGACGACTCCATTGTTCTAGTTTGTTCGTAGTTTTTCTTTATTCTCGAAACATGGGTAGATTTGAACTCAGGATTGACGAACAGAAAGCGGAGTTTACTAGAACATATATCCCGAAGGGATTAGTTGGAGATCCCTAGGCAAAGGTGAAAATCCTTTCGCTGAGGAATATAAACTTGCTTGAAATAAGTATCCCGTCCATATTTCGATGTTTAGGGAGTGTGGCCTTAGGTTGGCCTTGGGGCTTTTGATGGTCGATTTTCTCAGAACATATAAGTTGACCTTAGGGCAACTTTCTTCGAACGTTGTCCGAATCATTTGTGGAATAAAAAGGCTTAATGAAATACATGGCACCAAATTAGGTATAGATGAGCTTAAATATTGCTATATTCTCACGAAGGGGGAATACGGGTACAGCTTAAAAGCTAGGCATAATGCCCCCAGTCTTGTTCTGTGTTTACCTAATTCTCACAAAGGGATCGATTCAGATGCAATCGTTCTGATCGGAGATATCGAGCCAAGTCCATTATACAAGCCAGTCCCCCGATGAGCTTCCGGACCTGGTGTGTTTTGATTCTATTTGTTTTACCCACTCCGTGTTTTTTCGATTTGAGTCTAATTTCCCATATCTTAATTTTTCACAGGTGACTTGGACAAATTTGAACGGCCTCTGAAATACACTGTTAAAATCGATCAGATAAACGTCGTTGCCAGTCACGACAGTGGTAGCATTCCATCTGTCCTTTCTCGTCATCCAAGAACGGCACATCAGCTGATCGGTTACCCTTGTACAAGAACGTCCTTATCCCGAAGAGATATGACCAATATATGGCTTGGTCCGAAGTGGACATTTTGGCAAAAAAATGCTATGTTTAAAAAGTACAAGGTCGTGAATACCCATCATAATCAGTAGAGGATTCTCAAGTTGCGTCAAGGGAGCCAAGGAAACATTCCTGATCCGACACCCACTCCGACCAATCAGGACGAAACTGATTATCGCCCAGACTACTTGGACATTCCTTGGGTTGAGCTTACTAAAAAGGAAAAAAGTCACTTCCAAATTCAAGAGAGGTTGGCCGTGATTTTGGCACAAGGTTCAAAATAACTAGTTCTAGTGTTCCCAGATAGAAAATGGGATGAAAAATATCTTAGTTTCAACGCCGTTTTGAGAGGGGAAACACCCCCCCCAGCTCTCTCAAAAAAATCCAAGACTAGGTCTTCCCATCCTCAGAAGTTGGTCAACAAGCCATCTAATTTAGAAGAAGAACGGGCTTCTGCTTCTGGTCAGCGTTCACAAGAGAGTGAAGAAATCGAATCCGACCTGGATAAAATGCAGATCAGTAAGTTCACCGCTACACTTTTTAAAAGGAAAAATTAACCTTCCAGCAAAGTGGTAGAGGAGCCTGTCTCTAAACCTCTACGTCCAATGATCCAGAAATTCCAAAGATGTGTCTAGGAAATCAGCTTCTTCAGACAAAGAAATTGATAAGCCTAGCACCCCCTATCAAGAACAAAATGTGCTTCATCATCCTTTTCATTAGAGGTGGTTAAGGTCGACGCCACTGTTCTAACTCTGGCTGATCTAGTGGGGGTTGCAAAAAACCAATCTCTAGACTCATCGGATCAAGTAAGAGAGGTTTAACCTCACGTATAACCATATAGGGGACGCCATGTTGCCCATGGATAGGGAAAAAACCCAGGCCTTGTCAGAGGATAGTCTTCGTAGCCGAGCATTCCATAGTCTGATTAAGGTATGAATTTCAATCTTTCGAGTACTGTTCTGCATTTGTTTTATTCAAAACTAATTTCAATCCCTTTGCGTAGTCCACCATATACTTCCACGAGCTAGAAAAAAAAAAGACTTGATTATTTTGAACGGCTTGAGTCTGATATGACAGTGGAAAAACGGAATGCTGAGGAGCTGAGGAAGGAAGGCCTTCGATTAATGAAAAAGAAAGAGGACGCGCAAAATATTGTGCATTCATTCCAGGGGGCTTGGAACTCAGAACCAAGGAGAAAAAAGAGTTGCAAGCCAGGTTCGACAAATTAGAATTGAACCTTAAAGCTAAAAAGGTTGCTCGTGAGCTTGTCAAGCAAAAACTAAGGTTATCCGATGAGGAACTTGTGAAGTTGAGGTCACCCGACAAAGAGTTCACAAAGCTGAGGGACTCCCTTCCTGCACTAGAAGAGAGCTGGGTGACCAAAGGGATTGAGTCTTGTGCCGACGAGGTGATTGAGGAGTTGGCCAAGGAATTTCAAGATGGCTATAACTTTGCCCTGGACCAGCTCAACTTTCCTGTCGATCACGAGCTGAAAAGGTCAATATCGAGGCTTTCTGATCATCTAGTTGAAGGACCTATCGATCATCCAGCTGAGGGGATGGCCGAAGAAATGGTTGAGCCTGCGACCACAGTTGCGAAAGATGCTACCCATGGCCAAATCGATGTTGGTGTTGATCAAACTATGATCGGTGGGGTCGCTAATGAAGATAATCTTTCAAGGTCGGTCGATGACAACCCAGGGAACACTTCAGCTGACGTCTTAGTTTAGGGGCTCAATGAGTAGATGCTTAGGATTTTTTTCTGTCTTGCGTTTCTCAATTTTTTTTGTACTCTAGATCAATCAAATCAAAGAAATTTTGTGTTTTCAACTGTGCTTGTACAAACATCAAATGTCATTGCAGTACTTAACTCTTTTATTTTTTATTTGTCGATGATTTCCCAATATTTGCTCTTCGCCGATGAATTTTTAATAGCTCACACCTTTTGATTACTTCACATAACTTGATACTTGAATGGACTTTGTCGTTTCTACCTCAATTAAAAATTTAAGGTAGATTGACGTTCGTCGGCAGACAAACTTGTTAAACTTGATCAGTATACCAGCGCGGCCAGATTCAGAGTATTCAATCATGACCATGCCGCGTGGCATTCTTCGGTTGGGGCGTTGCTTGAGTTTGTAATTCCTACCATTATTGCACAACGATTCCTAATGGGAAATTTGGCGCTTCATCTATCGACGTGAGTTCTCCACTTTCAGTGCTTCATCATTAATAGCCAGGTGCCTTGAGTCCCCTATAAAAGGTGTCCCTTTGATCAAAATTTTATATCCTCTTCACTCTCAACCTAAATCAAACAGTACACTATTTATTGCTTTCATAAAAGTAAAAGATCACTTTCAACAAATTCACAATTCATATAGCTGAGAGTGACACGCCAATATCTGACGCCGCTTCTCCAGTCGCCGTCCCTCAGGCCACCAACTAGGGAGCCCTTAATGAGAGGGTGGATAAACTCGAGGAAGGGGTGGCTATGGTGGCGGAGGATCTGCATCGCCTGAAAGATAAGTACCAGTGCCTGAAGGGCTGCTACCGCCGCCTAGAAGGGAGGTACAATCACCTAAAGGCGAACTTCGTGTATATCTCAGAAGATATAGATAGGCTAAAGGGTGGGGTCTGAGAAGTGGTAAGGCATAAACAATCCTACCGTGTCCTTCCCCTCTTACTGCCCAAGTCATTCCATGCTTCCCCTCCATCCTCTCATCCTTGTTCTTCATTTTATTTTCTTCCTTTTCTTTTTTCTTTTTCTGGTTGTATTGTATATGTTCCTTTGTAGCAGCAAGCTTCAAAGTAATTAGCTGTAGGTTTCATTGTAATTGGGCCACGAACCCCCTCCATATGTACTTATTTCTGAATTACTGAAGAACATATCTTATTTCTACACATGAATCATACTTTATTTTTGCTTAATAAACTGTTTGATAACGATCCAATTCCATAAATTGTACATTACTATATCTTACCAATGAGAATACACATTGCCCCCCACTGACTTAGAAAGATCTTAAACGAAATTGATGAATTGATCATAATCATGCCTTAATTAAATAAAGTTCTTATTAACATAACAATTCGCCTTGCCGATCATGATCCAATGAGATCCGCTTTTTAACAGTTCGTTTGGATGGAAGGAATGGGAAGGAAGGGAAAGGAAAAGAGGAGGAAGGATTGCATTTCTTTTGTTTGGATAGAATATTTAAAAAGAATGGAATGGAAATGGAAGGAGTGGGAGGGAGTGTCATTCTTCTCTATTCCCTTACCTTCTCTCCTTCCAATATTGGGAGGATTGGGAAGGAAAGGAAACATTTTTAATAAACAATTTACTTTTTTAATAAATTACATTCTTTCCTTCTTTTCTTTCTTTCTATCCAAACAGAGTTATTTTCATTCTTCCTTTCCCTCGATAGCTATCCAAACAATAATAAAATTAAACTCATTCCATTCCATTCCATTCCTTTCCTTCCTTCATGATTAATCATTTCCTTTCCACTCCATCCTTTCAATTCAAACGGACTGTAAAGTAAAAGGTTTTCTGTATAAGTGATTTACTGGCTTGCCGAGCAAGGTCTTACCCAAAAGATTACTTTTAACATGTAAAAGTTTTTGCATACACTCTTTTGCCTTCAATCGGTGAATGTCTTAATTAAGGTTTTTATGCCTTCCCGAGCAAGGTCTTGCAAAAGAAATTACCATTAACTGGTAAAGATCTTATTAATCGAATTAAACACCTTGCCGAGTAAGGTCTTATAAAAAAATTGCCTTTAATTGGTAAAGGTCTTATTAATCAAATTAAACGCCTTGCCGAGCAAGGTCTTACAAAAGAAATTGCCTTTAACTGGTAAAAGTCTTATCAAAGACTTAAACAACTTGCTGAGCAAGGTCTTACAAAATGGTTTGCCTTTAACATGTAAAGGTCTTAAGAACTTTATATACCTTGCCGAGCAAAGTCTTACAAGGGAAATTGCCTTTAACTAGTAAAGGTCTTATCAATTGAATTAAATGTCTTGCTAAGCAAGGTCTTGTAAATATTGTTACACTCGTACTTCATCAAACAACTCATTTCATTAATTTGCAATAATTTGTACAAATATGTTCGAACCCTTCAAATTTACATTTAATGATAATAATTCCTTAAATTGGCGATGTTCCACGGATTAGGAATTGTTTTGCCGTCCATATCTTGCAAATGGTAAGAGCTTGTCCCACTGGCTGAAGTCACCATATACAGGCCCTCCCAATTTTGGCCGAGTTTTTTGTGTCTATGCTGTATTGATGTACCTAGAACTTTCTTAATAACCAATTTTCCTACTTTGAATTCCCTGAGGTTTTTGTGAGCTTTGTATTGCTTTGCCAGAGTGTTGTGGTAATTTGCCAGATGCATTGCATCAATTTCTCTTCGGGATTCAAAAAAATCTAAAGCTTCTTCTAGAGCAGCTTCATTGTTTCAAGTTTCGACTTGAGCGGTCCTCAGGGTGGGTAAACCAATTTCTGGTGGAATGATTGCTTCTATACCATAAGTTAGAGAATAGGGCACATCACTAGTTGATCGGCGAAGCGTTGTTCGGAAGGCCCAAAGCATCGAAGCCAGTTCTTGTACCCATCTCCTCTTTCGTTCTTCCAACCTTTTCTTCAAACTCTCTAAAATGACATTATTTGAAGCTTCTACTAATCCGTTTCCTTGCAGATATGAGACACTGAAAAAGTACTGCTTTATTCCGTAATAGGTGCAAAATTGCTCGATCATTTGGCTTCTAAATTGTGTCCCATTATCAGAGATTAAGGCTCTTGGAATACCAAAATGAGTAATGATATTTTTTAGAAAAATATTTTCACGTTGGTTTCTGCAATGCTTGCCAGGGGAACCAATTCTATTCATTTGGTGAAGTAATCAGTGTCGACCAGAAGGAACTTCTTATTACTCGGCCCTCTAGGAAAAGGACGCATGATATTCAATCCCCACATTGTAAAGGACCAAGGACTTATAATCAGATGCAGAGCTGTTGCGTGTTGATGCATCATGGGATAGTGTTTTTGGCATTTGTCGCACTTTCTGGCGTATTCCACGGCGTCTTTCTGCATGAATAGCCATTAATAACCTTGGGATCTGGCCCAATGAGCTAATAATCTGCCCCCAACATGACTTT
The DNA here is from genome assembly GCA_021464415.1 of Lonicera japonica. Classification (NCBI taxonomy): domain Eukaryota; kingdom Viridiplantae; phylum Streptophyta; class Magnoliopsida; order Dipsacales; family Caprifoliaceae; genus Lonicera; species Lonicera japonica. The sequence continues at coordinate 59,917,712 of CM038465.1, read as the reverse complement.
CACAACTTACCTCGTGCAACTCACGAAGAACATCATGAACTAGCCTTGGGTGAACGCATCTGAGATAAGGCCCGGAGAAAGATCTTAGTACAATTTATGTTTGGGCGATAGCTAGTACTTGGTTGCTTTAACACGTATCTTATGAGCCTCTCCACTATCTTTAGGGACTGACCCATCCCTCAAATATTTGATGATCGGGTCCATCTAGCAGACCCCTAAATTATCCTTGATGTCACATACCATTCATCACTCCTCGAATTCAATACTTAGGCTTGGCAGGTACTCTACCTTGATAGTTCTTGATAGTTTCGAATCGACGATTGAAGTCAGTGTCACAAGAGCGTCCGCATGCGAATTACTAGTTCTCAAAAACCTTTCTATATATGCCGATCTGAATTCCCTCATCATTTTCTGAGCGGCCTTCATATAAGCTGCCATTCATTCGTTTTTTGTTGCATATTCTTTAGTTGCATATTCTTTAGTTAGCTAATTAGCGACTAACTAAGAATCACGGTGAATTACCAAGTTTTGAACTCCGAGCTGTTTAGCCCTTTTCATACCAAGAATTAGTACTTCGTACTCAACTTCATTATTACTAGCTCAAAATCTCAAACGAATTGCCTGTTCAATAATACTTTCCTCTGGAGCTTTGAACACTATACCGACACCCGAACCTGTGCTCGCAGATGACCCATTTATGCATAGTACCCAAGAAGTTGGGTTTTCAACTGTTTGGGGTTCTATGGTATGCTTGGATTGTTCAGAGTCAACCATGCCCAGATCATCGTCCGCTTGCCCCCCCAGCTGGGACATGAAATTGGTAGGAGTTTCTTGTTGCAGCTGTACCTATGAATTTAGCAATGAAATTGGAATGGACTTGTCCTTTGATCGCCTTTCTCGGCTTATATTCAATATGGAATCTCCCTAGATCTACTGACCATTTTTACATCCTGCCAGGCAAATCAGCCTTTCTCAAAGCAGCTTTGATCAGACTTGATGCGAGGACTTTGATCGGATGGATATCAAAATAGTGCCATAGCTTCCTTGATGCTGTGATTAGTGCTAGTACAAGTTTTTCTATAGGCAAATAATTTAATTCTGACCCTATCAAACATTTACTAGTAAAATACACAGGCTTTTTGAATGTTATCATGTTCCCTGATTAGGGTCGAATTTACTGCCAAACAGAGAAAGTTAGGTACATATAAAGTTGTTTATGGGGTTCAGGGATATATATTAGGGGTGGGCTGCTCATGTACTGTTTCAGCTCGTTGAGAACTTATCACATTCATCATTCCATGCGAATTATTTCGTTTCTTTCAGTACTGTACATAAAGGCATACATTTATCTGAGCATTTAGAAACGAAACAATTCAGTGCCACAATCATACCGGTGAGTTTTTGTAACTCTTTTAGGTTGGTTGGTCTTTGAACGTTAAGAATTGAATGGACTTTCTCCGGATTAGCCTCTATCCCCCGATTATTCACCATAAAACCCAAGAACCTCCTCGAACTAACCCCGAAGTTAGATTTTGCAACGTTGAGCTTCATCCAATAATGCCTCAAGATTTTAAAATTTTTACCCAGATCTCGAATTTGATCGGCCACGAGCTTTCTTTTCACCAATATATCATCCACATAGACCTCCATTGTTTTTCCAATTTCATCTCTGAACATTTTCGTTATCGACCGCTAATAGGTAGCCCCTACGTTTTTTAACCCAAACGGCATAACCTTATAACAGTATAGTCTCATTGTAGTGATAAAAGCCATGCACTCTTAGTCCGGTCCGAACAAAAGGATCTGGTGATAGCCAGAATACGCGTCGAGAAAACTCAATCTCTGGTGCCCGACTGCTGAATCACTAGTTGGTCAATTCTCGGCAAGGGTAAATTGTCTTTCGGGCAAGCTTTATTCAAGTTTGTGAAGTCAATGCATATTCTCTATTTCCCATTTTTTTTCTTTACGACGACCAAATTAGAAATCCATTCTGGAAATTATGTTTCTCTGATGGCCCCAGCTTTGAGCAGTTTTTGAACTTCTTCCTCGACTGCTGTGGCTTTTTCAGGTGATACTCGCGTGATTTCTGTTTAACTGGCTTAAAATTCTAGTCAGCTTGTGGCATATGAATTCAGCTGGGATTCCTAGCATATATTAAGGCTACCAGGCAAAAACATCCATGTTTTTTTCTAAGAAACCCGGCCAACGTGTCCATTTCAATAGTATCCAAACTACTGTCGATTAAGAAAAACTTATCTTTCTCTTCCACACCAAAAATTGTGGGGACTTGAATGAGGTATTCGAAGACCCTTTGTTCTGGTCGCCCTCTGGCCCCACCATCTATGGGACGACCATTTTCTTATTGTTATTTGCTCAATTCAGTGCCATTCCCTTTGTTCGAGGGTTCAGGCACATCTTCCTTTTCATCAATCAACATTCCTTCGGATTTCCCTTGCGGTCGACTTTTTCTTTAGAGTCGGGTTCCTTTTTCTCAGACAATGATCCTCTAACTGCCAAATTGAAGCAGAACCTCGAGTCTTCCTGTTTTTCCCTCACTACACAAACACCCTTGGGAGTTAAAAATTTCAGCTTTTGGTGGAATAAGGAAGCAATTGATCTTATTTTTCCCAACCAATTTCTACCCAAAATTACATTGTAAGGCAAGTCAATGTTCATAACGAATAAATTCATCACAAAAACTATTTCCCCTATCCTCACTGGTATACTCATGACACAAATCGGCCAACTGGCGTCTCCACCAAAACTATATATTGGGGCATCCACTGATTTTATGTTCTTGGCAAAGATGAACGGTAACAGCTGGTTGTATGCCTTCAAATACATTATTTTCAAGGAGCTCCCCCAGATCGATTAAAACTCGCTTAACATCAAAGTTACAAATATTGACCATTATCACCAATGAGTCATTATGGGGTACATCGACCCCTTCCAAATTCTCTTCAGAAAATGACAATTGATACAGTGGATTGTTATTTCGGTCCCTCTTCAGAGGTGCCTATATTGTTAACACTTCCTTGATGGATGAGCTTCAGACCAAAGCTTAGGCCAACATTGCCCGGAGAAAGTTCTTGGTCGCTTTGAACAGATTAATTATTTCGTGAATAGCCTCAATCACGCCTGTTACCTGCTTATTGGTTTGAATAGCCGCCACTTGCTCCTCGACAGCCTTACCTTTCCCATCGTTGCCCTCAGTAGGCTTTACATACTTGGCCAGGTGGCCTTGCTCGACCAACCTTTCTAGAAACTGCTTCAATGTTTTGCAGTCCTCAATTTTGTGGCCACGATCCTTATGATAAGAGGACTTGAGGGCGGCGTTCCTGGTACTCGGGTCCCCAGCCATTGGCTTAAGCCATTTAAAAAATTGTTCGCCCTGTATTTCAAACATAATCTTATATATTAGCTTGTTGAAGATCGTGTTGATGCCTTTAAAGGCATTCAAAATCTTCCATTATCATCCCCTTCATTTTTGTTCTTTTTTCCCTATTTGTCATTCTTGCGTTCACTATTGTCATTTCTGTCTCTTTGAAACCGTGCTTAATGGCCGCGCGGTCATCATCATTTACCCTTGAAAATTCGTCCACTCTCGACAACAAATCATTAAAGTTTTTTGGTAGCCTTCTTGTCAAATCATTATAAATACCATTGTCATCCCAAGGTAACTCGGACTTGAAAGTGCTCACCGCAAATTTTAAATCACAATCCTCGGCCTCCTCATAGAGTTCCCAATATCTCTAGGAATATTCCCTCAAACTTTCACCCTGTTTATTCTTTAAGTAGGTTAAAGCTTCCGGTCCTTTTACCATTCTGTTATTAGTAATGAACCTAGTCGTGAATTGCTCGACTAATTCCCTAAAGCTATCAATCTTTGTGGGAGGTAGTTTATCGAACCATCTCAACACTGAGTCTCCCAAACTTGCTAGGAAAATTCTACACATCAGAGTTTCCTCATTTCTCCAATAGGCCATTACTTGTTTATAATGCCTAATGTAATCTGCTGGGTCGGACTTTTCAATGTAGAGATTAAACTTTGGTTGGCTGAACCATTTCGGCGTTGACTTCCCCTCATCAGTTTTATCGGTAATTGTCGACTAAATCATCTTTCTCAGATCTTATTCAGCCCAATTCTTTGGGCGACTCTCGGTCTTAACAACAACTTGCATTGGTCAGTTTCCCAGTCGATCAAAAACACTTGGACGGGCAGATGCTGCTGGGACATTATGATGCCTTGACTCTTCAAGCATTATAATTCGTGGCTCTTCGATCACTGCTGGTTTTCTTTTATCACGACATTAAGAATTCACCTCATCCTCTACATATTCCTCCCTAGTTGAAGAGACGTGAGTCCTGGCGAGAGGTGGAACCAAGGGCTTGGGCAACTGTAATACCCCGTAATATAATTAGTGTAAATTAGACACATATTTCTTGGTTGAGTATGGACTAAACTGTAAAGTTACAAAAGTTCAGGGTTAAAATAATAAAGTTATGAAACTTTAGGGTTAATTTTCGTAATTAAACATAAAGTTAAATTTTTATTTCCTTAAGCCACCGACTCCACTGTTCCACCATTTTCATTCTTTGCTTTCATTTTTTGTTGACGAGCAACAGTAAGAAAAAAGAAAATAGGTACGGATATTTCTTTTTAGCAATTGGTCATCAAAACTTCGCCGAATCGAGTCGAGCCTTAAGGAAAAATTGTTCTATACGTTGAGGGCTACGCAACGGTATAAGAATTTTAGAGTTGTACCGGTCGAGGTTTGGGTATCAACTCAAATTTTATTATTTGGGGCTAAATATTCTGAGGTAGGGGTTTAATTAATTTTAAAAGCTGATAGTATAATTTTATTATATATGAATCATCATATTTTAATTGTCTTTGTTTTAAGAATTATTATATGATGAGGATGATGATGTTTTGTGATTTATAAAGCCATGTGTATGTTATTTGAAGCAAGATATGCCATTATACTTGATACATTTGTATTATCTGATATACATGAGATATCTCTTGGATGTATAAATATTTTATGTTTATAAAATTAATTAATTAATGAATTATATACATTAAGGGACATGTATAGAGATTTGTTGTGGTTATATGGCATAAGTTGTTCCAAATATTCATTTATTAGCATGTTATGCATAATGTGCATCGTCATTGTGTCAACCGAATTCTTGGAGACTTTTTGGCAAGCTCGGATTATTCTTATGGCCTATCATGTGGGCATATATCTTGTATTTATGGTGCCGAAAGCTTCTTATATCTGCTGAATTATTCTGAGATGTGATATGGTTCTATGATGGGTTTAATATGATTGTTATTGTGGCCCTTCGATGATGAAGGAAATATGTATTGACTAGTGCTTGCCGATGTGAAAATAAGTAGGGCTCGGTGCCCTTGGGTTGAAAATCCCTAAAACCCCGGGGGACAGCAATGAGGTCGGCTGTCTAGAGCCAGCGGTGAGTAGCCCGGAAATCTAGGCCTCGGTAAAGCACTAGTGATTCTGTGATATGATATGGATGGACACGTGGTCCAATTATATTATGATATGATGATGATCTTTGATGGGCTGAATGATATTATATTGTGATTATGTTCGACTTATTCTCTGGGGCAGTCAGGCCCGTTTTTCTTCTTATGATTATGATTCGGCCCAGCTTCGGTATCTCATGGGGGCAGTCAGGCTCATTGTTATTATCATTATTATGATTTGGTTCGGCCTCGGTATTATTTCGGTATAATGGTTGACACAAGGGAGGTAACCTGCATATGCACATGCATGCATTATTTTATTGGTTGAGTCATGATTTATAATTAAATAGTTAATTACGTTTCGTACGTAATATTGCCTGTTATACCCCCTACTGAGCTGTGAGCTCACCCCTTTTTATGTAAACCAATTCAGGTATCCAGGAGACAGATACGACAGAAGGGGCAACTGGGTCGGGAACAAAATAGAGGATCTCTGATACCGACTCATTTTTGTTGTATAGGTGTGTACATGGCAAGCCACAGCTAGCCCGGGTTGTTGTTTACCGCCCGTAGCATAAGTACCATGGTTGTTTATTCCAGGTTATGTGATTTCCTTAGATTTATTATTTTATTATTTATTTCAAACCTACTTTAGCTCTACTAAGGTGGGTTAGTAACACTCCAGGTCTTAATTACATGTGTTATCCTATTAATTAAGGCGGGGGCGTTACAGCAACCCTAATGCATCATTTGCTGCAATTTTCTCTTGAAGCATTTGCAGTAACAGTTTTTCTCCTGTTGCAATTTTGATATTTGGCTATGTTCTTCAAAAGCCGCTGGACCCTTATTTATATAATTAGGGTCGAATGGAGAAGACGAATGTCTTTGAGTGTGGCCTAGACCCCTGGGTGGGCGTCTAACCATGTCTACATCTTGAGCCGTGGTCCAGCTCGTGGTGGGGTTAATGACAAGGTTTGTATCAGGATATACATTTTCTACAGGGTGGCTTCTAGTATGAACCATTTCCTCCGAATTACCAATGCTAAATTACATCAAACAGTACGAAAGTGAAGAACAAAAACTAACCTAAAAAACACTGTGAAATTAATTTTAAAGAGAGAAACTACATTTAATTACAGTTTATGAGCTTTTCGTCGCCGATTCCTACAAACGGCGCCAATTGTAGGTGGCGTAAATCTGACCAAACCCATAAAACACGAAATCGGCCCAAATCGGTAAGTTAGCAATCAGAATTAGCAAAGGCGATGACGATGAATAGTGAAATAATGGTGAAGATAATATAATTTTTGTTGGTGAGGGTAAGTTCTTCCGATGGCTTTTATTCCCAATTTGGTAGTTCGTCCTCCATTGGTGTGTGTATTAGTGTTCTTCACTAAGCTCTAATGGCTGAGAGTACAATTTAGAAAAGAAGGGGATATAGAGTACTGGTAAGGCGAAAAAGATGTCTCCTGCTCTAGGTTTGGATGATCCTATTTATACAATCTCCATAGGGTTTGGTGAAGTAAGAAATTACGATAAAGGGTAAACTTGATCACTACTCCAATGCTACAGGTGTCCATGGCTTTGTTCACACCAACGGAAGCGGTTATTTTCCATCATTTATCCTCTAACTCATTTATCTTTAATCCATAACTCATTTCACTGATCAACTTTCTATTCGATCAGATGATGCCTTTAACTTCATCGGCTAAAAGGAACACTAACCGACCAATGTGCCTGGGTATGGTTCAGGCCCACAGTATGCGTTCTGGGCCTGGCCCATGATTCAAATACAAATTTATCCTCCCACAGATATTAACCCATTTCATAAACTTTAGTTATATTAAAAGCTGAAAAAAAATTCAACGGATTCAACGGTAACCCGAATTTGTTGAAGCTGAACTTATAACCGTCATTATTATTTTGTTTCTAAACGGTAAACCCGACTATCACCAATGAATCCTGGCTCCCTGAGTTTTGAGGATCATTTGGTGAATTTTTATTTTGGGGTCTTTTTGTACATTCATGTATTATAAGTACTCTAATAAAATTGCAATTATAAAAAAAAAGTCATATGGCAATGACATTTAAATAATTATAAAAAGACTAATTAAATTTGTTATTGGTAAAAAATTTAGTTAGTTAAAATACAAATATAGAGGACTAAAGATAGAGAAAAATTAGAGAAATGAAGCAATAGAGAGTTATGCATTGAATACAGAATGAAGCATTAAAGAATAAGAAGATTTCTTTAAAAAAAATAAAAAGAAAAAGAAAAGCCCAAATTGTAATACGAGAGCAACTTCTTTTAGATGCCCAAATTATTGAAACTTTTACTGCTAGCTAGGCTATGCGTTTAGTCTTAGAATCAAGGTTTTTCTCAAATACATCTAGAAAAGGATTTTCGGGCGCTTAGGCGCTAGCACTGAGCTATGATAAAGTGTTGATATCCTATTTTATAATTTTTATTGCATATTCTAACAGATATTTGAAGCAATATAGCAGGTCAAATATTTTCTTTGCTCGTAGGGAAGGTAATCTAGTGGTTCATTTTCTAGCAAAGTTCTCTAAAAATTTAGTTAGTTAAAATACAAATAGAGAGGACTAAATATAGAGAAAGGAAGAAAGGGTTATACGTTGAATGCAAAATAACGCATTAAAGAATAAGGAGATTTATTTTAAAAAAACATATATAAAAAAAAAGAACTCCCAAATTGTAATGTGAGCGCAACTTTTTTTAGATGCCCAAATTGTTGAAGCTTTTACTGCTAGCCAGGCTATGCGTTTAGTCTTAGAATTAAGGTTTTCTCAAATACATCTAGAAAGAGTTTTTCGGACTCTTAGGTCCTAGCGCTGAGCCGTGATAAAGTGTTGATATCTTGATTCTGGAACTTTTATTGCAGATTCCAATAGATATTAGAAGCTATAAAGCAGGTCAAAGATTTTCTTTGTTCGTGGCGAGGGTAATTTAGTGGCTCACGTTCTAGTAAAGTTCTCTATGTACATTGACAATTTCATGTCATAGATGGAAAAAGCCCCCGCTTTTCTTTGTACCACCTCCATTATCTTAGAGGCCATTCACTTAGCACTTAAAATGACACTTAAATCTAAAAACTTAAAATTTTCAGATTTAAATGGTTTAAAAAGTTGTTTGATAACTTAAAAATTAATTGACCATTTAATTTTCATCACTAAAAACTTGAAATTTTAAGCGGCAACTTTGCTATTTAAATTTGAAACTTAATTTTAAAGGGTGTAAAATGCCCATTTTATCCTATTTCTTTTAACAAAATTACATAGCAGCCCCCATAACCACCGCCGCCGGCTCCGCCACAACCACCACCTACATCGCCACCGCCTAAACCGCCATAACCACTGCATCCACCACCACCTCCTCCTCCTCCTCCACCATCACCACATTCTAAATCCCATCCCCTCGCCCAATAACACTAATAGCTAAGTTTTTCAATGGCCGCACTATTTACACACTGTACATTTCTGATTTTATACATGCATCTACATACACACGCATATACATACATATATTATATATATTCATGCAACTTTATAAAATAATAAGGGCAGAATTGTCATACTTAAAAAAATTCAGTTTTCAGATGTGTTGTGTTCAAATAAATTATATTTTTTTGAATACAATTTTCAGAACTAAACAAATAGCTTTTTTAGTTTTCAGTTTTTTATTAAACGCCATCTTAGTTTTGTTATTGCTTTTTTAACAAAAAAAAAAACAGAAAAAATTAACCGAACGCCTCTTAAAAGAAATATAATAAATTACTGGTTAGGTAGATGGACGTCTTTCTGCAAGCTCGAACTCAAGAATAAGAAGACTTCCTTAAATAAAAAAGAAAAAAGAAAAAAGAAGAAGAAAGAATTAACCAAAGATTTCATAAAACAAGGGTGCTATTATTTACACCCCTCAATTTTGTCACAAATACTACCATCTATAATTTGATAAAACTCATTTTTCAACACTCCACTTTTTTGTCACAAACACCCTCTCACTTAACCATTACTTAACTTATTTATCCAATGTTTAACACATTAACCTATCTATTTATTTATTTTTTAATAAACTAATCAAACATTAACTCAAATAATTAAACCTATATCTCCCATTTCTCCCGTTCACAATCACATTTCATTGCTTCAAGTAAAAAGATAGAGAGAGAAGAGACTAACTTCTTTATCATTTGAGCTCTCAAAATCAAGAAATCACAATCAAATCAAAGCACAAAATTATTGGTGGGAAGTTTGAAACTTGGATTATGATAAATAAGAAGCAATGTTCATGAGATGGTGGAGAAATAAGAAGTTCAAAAAAAAGTTGATGATGAAATTTCACTATAAAATGAAGCCAAAGATGTATTATAATTGTTATTATTGGTGTATTAATGTATATATTAGCTTTCATACTTCATTCTACAACATTCAAATTGAAACAAAGATGGAATCCCCAAAACAGAGTATAAAACGGGTTTTGTCCAGACTTGACTCACTTTATATAAGGAGAGTAATCTAATTACAACTCTCTTCAAATAAAGCGAGTGTGTACAGACACACTCACCCCATGTGAGACGAGTGTGTGTTATTAGGCGAGTTACTTACAACACATTCACCTAATGTAGCGTGAGTGTGTGTGAATCCACTCACCTGTTATTAAGTGAGTCTAATTTAGAAATACTCCAGTACACTCTATACTCCATTGCTTTATATTAAGTGAGTCATTTGCAACACATTCATCTAATGTGGGGTGAGTATGTATGAATCCACTCACTTGTCATTAAGTGAGAGACGAGCGGAAAAATGTGAGATAATCTTCTTCTCTTTCAATGTTAAGTAATTTTATTTTTAATTAAGGTTTGTATTAATTTTTAATTAGATGGTAGGTGTTTATGACTAAAAATTAACATGATGAAATATTTATGACAATGATATTGTTACTGACATAAATGGGAGTGCAAATACTATCCCCCTAAGACAAAGCTAATAAATTATTGGTTAGGTGCAATTAAAACCTTACCACTGACACAATCGTTCGCTGGACCAATTGCTTCTTGACTTCTTCAATTACTATATTCAACGAAATATATAATTTTCGTTACTGTAACATTGAGCGGGAAAGAAATTGTAAATATAAGATCGCGAATTGTGCCGAAAGGAACTGGATTACCTGGAAAGAGAAGACAGATCGCTTAGCGTAATTCTTCTTCTTTTTCCGCCCCCACTATTAGTAACAGTACTTCTTCCTCTTTGGCAATTGCTTCTCAATTCGTTTGCTCAATTTACTATTCTTACTTTTTAAAGTTGGGAATCATTTCTTGTCATTGCGTCACTATCTATGTGGTTGTATGTATTTGTATTACACCATCAATTATTTGTGCCCAAATTGTTGATGAGGTTTCGCAAGCTGTGAATAGGAGTTAGTTTTTGTCACTTGTTGTATGATATGAAATCCTTTTGAATTTTGATTCATGTCCTTCTCTAGTCAATTCAGCATTGTTTGGATTTAAGGGCGTATTTGCAGTGCAGTAATGTTTGAATTTTGGTTTTCAGATATGTATATATTGAATTTCTTTGTTAAATGTGTATTGGAATGTCTCACAGAAGCTGGATACCTTCATAACGTTTGTTCATTACATTTGAATATTCAAGTACCACACTACTCATGCGTTTACTCCATTAATGACATAATTCCATGAATTTTAGAATTTCATGTCTCAGATATTCTTCACATGTCTATAAATGAGTCGTATGTTGGTCAAATCACATTAAGAACCTAACGGCATATATTGGAAGCATTTTATCAACTCTGAATCATCCATTGCAACAAATGAAAATGCTATTATCTATTATTCGAAAAGCAGATAAATAGTTGGCCACGTTTACCCGAATACGTACCTCCTCCATCAGTGGGAGTACATTCCCATTGAGACCGTATCTGCTTTTAAAGGATTGTTCTCCCCTGACCCCCGCTGACATTTCATTTGTATGTCTGTTATTTGTTGTACTAGAAGATGATTGTTGAAAGCCAAAGCTTTTAATTAAGTTTCTTATACATGCTAGTGGGAATGTTGCAGCAAAATTTTCATATGACCGGGTAATCCCACTAGCTTGAAGAATGTTGTTTGTTAAATATGTCTTCCCCCCTCCTTGATTATGCATTATTAAATTTTCTCGGGTACTTGTAGGAGTCTTCTGCAAGATTCCCAAAGCCAGTTGGAATGCAGAAGAAATGTCTGACTCTGCTGTTCCAGATCTTCAAGGTTAATTGAATTATGCACTGATGCTTTCAACCTGCATAATGATGAGTCTGTTGGCTTACTTTGGCTAACCTATTTGGATTGTTTGCCCAAGGCAACCTTCTCCTTATTGAGTATAACCCAAATTAGTGCTACTTGGCCGCAAGAACATAACATAAATAATACTTTTTAGTTTTATGGGTTTTAGTCCAGTTAAAAGCTAACTTTTGAGATTGACAGATAGAAGTATAAATTTATGCACAACTACATTTGGATAAAAGATTAGCTAGAGCCGCACCAACACTTCAAAGAAAAAGAAAGAAGAAAGAAACAACCTAAAATATATAATATACATATATCTTCACTGTTTGTCAATAAAATTGGGAGAAACGAGACTCTCTGTATATGTGATGTGCCCTTTAGAATAGGCATATTTATCAAAATCTCTGGGAAGAAAATCTTCGAGTATCATAATCTATCTTTTGGGATCAAAGAGCACAAACCTCATTTCATAATGAATGTCAAGGAACACGAGGACGAGGACTTTCCCATGAATAAAACAAATGGGGTTCCTTAACAAAGGAACCTCACCCCCAACTACATAACTTAGAGAAGAAATAGTCATCAACTTAATCCAGCTGTGTTTTCCTTTTACATTGTTGTCCTTCTCGTCTGTCAAGGTCCATAAATTAAAACTTCAACGCTGTTGTGTTGTTGGAGGATTAGGTGAAAGCTGAAATGTGGAAAGGTGTCCTCCAATCTCCGTCAAATGCACAAAAATACTTGGGCGATTGGAAGGCAATGGCAGCTCCTTAAAGCATCGTCTTTCATGCTAAAAATGCAACAGTAGTGCATGCATAACAATTTTAAAAGATGTAGCCATTGAGAGCAAACCCTCTCGTCAAGGAACTAAATAATTTACGAGGAGCATTGGGTAACTGCTTCCTCGAGTTAGACCTCAAGCTATACACGTTGGCTTGCCAGAGCTTTTGATGATGGTTGTTAACGACTCATAACACCTTGTAATCATCTAGAGAGGAGTCATAACCGAAACCTAGTAGTTCGTAAGTGCTGATCGTGGGTTTAGGAGGGTCAGGCAAAATGTTGTAGTCCCTAGTGGCTGGGTTCCATATAGCTAATCTAATACTACAATGACCTTCTCTTTTGAGAATTAGATGTATGCACACCAAACCATTACAAGAGCCTATAAAGGACTGAACGCGGACGCTGGAGTCTTTTAGTGGAAAGTCAAAATCTCGCGTTAAATACTCTTGTTTCTCGTTTATGTGTATGGACCGGAAGCTTTGAGAGGAAAATAGCTGAAGAATTTTAAAAGGCTGGTACCTGTTGTAGCTGAGGTGAAGTTTAAGAAAAAAAAGGATCGGTAAGCAAATAGTGCCATGATTTGCAAACGCACCTGCATCGGCCCACAGATTCGACTGATAATCTTGAGAATATTTCTTCTACCAAGAGCTCGTTCGGCACTACTTTATTCAACTCTGTCGTAGTCTGCGTCGAAATTTTCTTAAGTGGATTCATCACTGAACAATAAGTACTTTCTCTTTAAATTATATAGAAATCTGTTGAACTTTATGCTAAAGTATATTTTCTGTATATATATATGTAAAGTAATCCTAGTTCAACATGAACACAATTTTCTTATAAATTGAGCCTGGCTTGGTTGCTTACTCAGCTTAGAATGTCGTAAAAGTAAGATCATATTCTGTTAGGTTTTTTGTCAAGAGAGAATATAGATTTAAGGGGCGTTTGTTTAGCCCACTTAAATCTAAAAATTTAAGTTGTGAAAGTTGTTTGTTAGGCAAAAAAATTAAGTGATTTGTCAATCGCTTGCTTTCAGTAGCTCTTTTTTTTTTTTTCAAGAATGAAATTTGCTCTTCAAACACAATGCTTTTACTGGGTGCTGGGGTGTCGTTTATATCTATATTACAAAACATCATATTTAACCAAAAGTTTCTCCAAAAAAATATAAGAATTTAATGGTTAAAAATACATATGTTATAGTGTGCATTAGTTTTACATTATTGAATGAGTTTTATACACACATCAAGATGTCACATCAAAGTTAAAACACTCACACCGATAATATACACACAATAAACCCTAACACACCGAAAGATTGGATCTAAAACAATGAACCAAAACTTCTTGTCCTTGAGTCAATCTTGTTGGCAACCTTTGGACTAATTCCTAATTTTTAATATTAAAAATGTTATAACTTAAAATAAAAATTTAAAATTTAGGAAAAAAATAATATTTAAAATCTACAAATCAAGATCAATTAAACAAGATCTATCATGACTATATAATTATGTAAAAACAAATCAAGAAAAATTATTAACATTTAAGGACGTACTTTATGTGTTTGTACATTATTAGTCATCTCAGTCTGTCATTTTAGGAGTGTTCACGGTACATCAGTCCAATTTTTGGACTATTTTCAAATCATACTAACTGACGTTGTTGGGTTATTTTCACATTTGGCTTCGAGTTTAATTTGTTAAAAAAAATTTTTTGTCAAGATCAAAAAATATAATTAAAAGATTCATTAAAAAATTAAAAATAAGTTGGTTTAATCCCGTTTACTTTTAGTTTTTTTGGCATGAATATATATTGAACCTTCATTTTGGCTGTTCAAAAGATTCATTAAAAACCTCAAATGATTACAACGAAATCCTCTTATAAGAGGAGACAAATGCAAGAAAAGAAAGAAATTCCAAATAATTCAAAAAACTGCCAAAAATAAAAAATTACAGAGATCATGGGTTATTCTTGTCGTGTTGATGTCAAGGATCACACGAGATTTGATGGAAGTCAAATCCGACTTTCCAAACCCAGCTTATTGTCATATCAAGACTTGCCTTAAATAGGCAAAATGCGGATTTGGGAGCCTAAACGAAGGAATTTGGCAAAAAAATATATATCACCGCAAATGCAATGACATGATTTCTCTACACCTTTTCGGATCAAACTAGCCAGACTCCACGCGATTCTAGTCTCGTCATTTTTTGAGTCAAATGGACTTGCAACGATCCAGTGTGACCAAGTACATATCCACTATTTGTTTTACATCACTTTCCATCCCCTTATTTCTCTTTCTCTTAATTTTACTTGCCATATATATTTTTCTGCCCTTCGGGTATCTACATGATTCATTGTTTGAACGGAAATAGTACAATTTGGGTTGCATTGTGGTATATTCAACTTTATTTTACCTGTTTCTCAGTCTTTTGAAATTATAGGTCTACAGAATCTTTTAGTTCAATCTACGTGCATTAATTGATTGAATCTGAGGACTATGCGGATTTTTGCTTTAATTTGTTACTTAAATACAGGTTGCCTATAGACTACTTAGAGCAATTCCAATGCAAAAACGAATTGGATACCTCTTAATCATGGACATGTAAGTATGTCTTTCTTATGTAGCATAAAAAAGTCTTTTGATGGGCAAGTCTTACAAAAACCATCTCCAATAAAATTACCCAAGAAAATATCTATTATTAAATTCATAAAAAATAAATTAATAATTTTATACATAAAATGGGTTTTGTTTGATAGGTCTTGATTCATACTTTTTTAATATATAATTTTTATTAAAAAATAAATTATAAAATTACAATTAAAATATTTGAAAGCTTAAAAAGAAAAAGTATGTAGACAAAAATGATGATATGGTATTAAGATATTGTCTAAGAGACCCTCTAGAAGTAGGGGGTCATCCTCACAATGTCTATTTTCATTTTTGCCACATCATCTTCATGGTCATTATGGATGGTTGCATTGGAGTGCATTTTTTAACTCATTGTCCATCAATCCTATATGGCATTTCATTTTCACCTAATTCATGGTTGCATTGGAGATACTCTTAGAATGTTCTTTACGTATTATAATCATGCCTTGATGATTGGCAACATTTTATATTTAGGTATTGGAAATTGCTATTGATTAGTAATCTAAAAAATTGGACCTAATTAAGATGAGTGTTCCGAATTGTGGGTTTTGTTTTTTGGTATTTTTTAATTTTTTCCCTATTTTAGTTGCTATTTTTATTTTGTTGTTTCATAAATATTTGAAAATATTTTTTGGCATTAGCTCTTAAATCTGCACCCCTTCAGTTAAGTTCCTGTTTTAGCGGTTGTGCCTACCCCTTTTTGCATCTGCACTTTTACATTGTATTTTTTTTTTCCAGGTTTTAGATGAAATATCATTCGAAAGGTACAAAAGCTCAGAGTTTGTCTCTCAACGTTGATTCTGGTAATTTGAAGTACTCCGATGTTAATTTTGATGATTTTAGGAGCAACTAGAAAAAAAAATTGAGTGGTGATTTCATTTTTTGTTTTAATAAAATGGAATTATGTACATTTCTTCTTTATTAAATAGTCTCAGTTTGACTTTGTATTTTTGTAAGGAAACACTTGAGAATAGTCATGAAGCAGACACAGCCTACTTTATATTGTGAGATGATTCGTTTATTAGGTTGTAAAGAGAAAATGATACTATTAATTTCAGTCGGAGTTGGAGGGAGAATTTCTGTCTTCTTGTCTTTTTTAATGCATGCATAGGGTATATATCAATTTCATGCGATTTCTAGTCGTAAGAATTCATTCATTCTGTTGAACTAGGTTTTTGAAAAGAGACGTGCATGCTATAAAGCGGAAAGCCTCAGATTATAACAACACTTTGAGTAATTATTTGTGTTATTTTCCGCACGCGTCTTAGTGCTAAATGGAATTTCTTCAGTCGTTGAATGTTTAATTGTTCGATTCTTTATTTATATTTGTTTACACAGTTTATCCTTTTTGTCGAGCTTCATATCAAATGCCTTCGATGACAATTTATTAAATCCCTTTCTTTACATTCATAGTTAAAAAGCACAACAAGACACAACGCTGTAGTGACAATTCTCACATAAACTTTATAACTTCTTGGTAGTTAGTTCACTGAGAACGTATGCAAATGAAACAAACAGACATTAAATTTTTGGTGAAGGTACGTTGAAGTTGCAATGATGTAAGGTTAGGTAATTTTAGACCCATCCATAATTTTTCTCATACTTATAATTTAACAATTCTGCTGTTAAATAAGTTATTGTTATTTTTATTTTTTTCTATTTGTCAAGTGTGCGAAGTTTCAAGTCAATTTGATACTTGTAACCATATAATCACTATATTTATTTTCACTTAATTTTTGTAAGGTTTATAATTTAATATATAACATGATTATGATTAAGGATTTATGCTTCTCCGATTAATTGAATTTTTTGCACACATCTTTGAGATATTATAAACAATTAATTCAACAGTTAGATCGATAAATTATGAAATTGACAAAAAATTATTGATAGATGTAAAATATTATTTTTTTATATTAGGTATAATTTGAACCTTTTCCTCAATTTATATTATATATATGTGTGTGTGTGTGTGTGTGTTTGCTTTAAAGGAAACGGTATCAATTTAAGAGAAAGACAGACCGGCTATTTTAAGAGCCTTCCGTTTGCATTCCAACTCTGTGTGTGAAAGAGGGAAGGATGGAGTGAGGGAGGGGCCGGGGAAGTTTGAGTCTCATTGTTGTTAAATGTTGAATCTTTTTATATCTTCTCATTAAGAAATGATACAACAAATACCAAATAACTGTTGATGCCACACTAATAGCAATAAATGAGCGTTAAGAGTTTGAAGTTAATAATGAGATGTTAAACTGGATAACAAGTAGAGAGAACTTTATATATGTCTAGTATATAATTCTCGGCATCACAAATTAATAATTTTATTTGTTTTATCACTTTTTAACAATCAATCTCAGCAAGTACTAGTTGAAATGATATAATTGTCCACTTTAACAAGAGCGGACAGAGTTCAAACCTTGTCAACAGCAATAATACAAGATCTCGGGGATAGTTTTAAATCTTTTTAAAAAGTAGTTTGATTAGAAAGGGCCCATTACGATTTTTTTAATATAATTTACGCTCTAATCTTTGGTTAAAAGTTTTTTTTACAAAAAAATAAATAAATAAAAGAATCTCAATGAAATTAATAGTTAATAATCAAATTTATCGACCATAGAAGTGTTGCTGATTAGTGGTAAATTTACCGGTAATTTATGCATGTTTAACTTACAATTTTAATTGCACGCGAACGACTCTTGTCACTAGACCAGTAGTAAAGTTTGATGGGTATATAGCGAACATAAACACACTGTTCGCTGCCTACACAGAGCGAACAACATTCTTATTAAATGATATTTTGCCTTTTTTTCCATTCAACTGAATTAATATTTTGAGTGGACACTTTAAATTGGTTTTCCTAGAATATTAAAAGTAACTATATTTTTTATTTAAAAAATATATTATATTGCCAATGGGCTGATAGCTCAATGGTAAGTGTTTGTCGGATTAAGGGAGGTTCAATCCACAAACATTATTTTTCCATTTTTCCTCACCTGTGATCTCCTATTAGGTGTATTCGGTATCATTGTATCACACACACATGAAAAAAAAGAAAAAGAAGTAAAGAAAGAGATGCATTAGGTCTGGGGATTCAATAAGGGAATGAGGTTAGACATGTCAATGAATTAGATTTTGACCGGATTATCATATAATCATATATCCAATCCAATCGGTTAAGAATAAATATTCGATTAACAATCAAATTCATATCTAATTTTGTGAAATTAATGATCTCCAACTCAATCAATTTTTTTTTATGAGGGGAATGAGGGTTTTAATTATGAAAGATATAAAGAAATGGGTAGCCGACTAACTGCAATGAGGAGTCTCCGTCCTTTCTCAATAATTATATGATTATTATTTTAGTTTAGTTTAGTTTAGTTTAAAATTATAATTTAGGGAATTGACAAATTCAACTTTGCAGTATAGGGTCGTTTGCAATGTTTCAAAAGTTGCAATATCAAACTCAAAGTATTTTTATTGTTGCAATTTAAACCTTCTATTAACTTCCATTTAAAAAAGTTAATGGCCCATTGATGTGGCTTTATGACGTGGCAATGATATGAAACAAACCATCTAAAAACAAAAAATTAAAAGACAAATTAAGCACTGAAGTATGGAGTCAATTGCAATGTTCCCCTTAATGTTTCAAAAGTTGCAATGTGAACTTGAAGTACATTTTCAACTCATCTTTAACGCATGGCGACACCTTTTATGTATTACGTTTTAGATTAATACAAGTATCACTATATTAATAGCAATTTCTCACTATTTTCATTTGATTTAAAATTATTATAGAGCTTCAAAGAAAAAAATGATAACCAATAAAAGAACTAAGAACATTTATAGCCATTAATATTTTTTAATTACATTATTTATTTGCCTCTTTAATGCCAATATAAACGACATAGGAATAATTTGCTTACATCTAGCACATATTAGTGGATCAAACCACAAGAAAAAAATATATCCATGTAAAACTAAAATAAAAGGTTTAAAAGACTGAAAGAACAATTTCTTTTAAGAAATAGTAAAATAAATAAACAAAAGCTACATCAAAGCATTGGCAATCCCTTATTTTCGGTTAGAAATTGTCGATGAAATTCGTAAAGACAAATGTTTGGCCATAGTAATAAACTTTTCAATTCATATTTTTGAAATTGCTTTTCTTTCATTACGAAAAAAAAAGAGTATGCAATTTTAATTTGGTTGTCATATAAACTTTTGAAACATCAAAGGAACATTGCAAGTTACTCCATATTTCGAGGTTTAATTTGTCATCTATATTTTTTTTTAATTGATTTATACCACGTCATTGCTTCGTCGTTAAGCCATGTTAGCAAGTGTTAACTTTTTTAAAAGGAAGCTAACGAAAGGTTTAAATTACAAAACTAAAGCTACTTTGAGGTTGACATTCCAACTTTTGAAAGATTAGGGCAAATGACCATATACTTTAGGGCTTAATTTGTCAATTCCCTTTATAATTTAAAACGTCAAAGAAGCCTACATGGAAATTAGGTCTCCAATATTTTATTTACAAATGAGTATTATTCATGATATATATTCAGTATACATGATAAATATATATAATATATATATATATTATATAATATTAAATCATATCTAATTGCTAATAGATCGAATATGCCTAAATCCATATTTTATCCATTAAATTATCGAATTTCAATTGTAATCAGATTATCGAATTAAAATTCTAAATCCTTATCTGATGAAATACATCTATCGGATTCAAATCGAAATATAATCCATTAAAATAAATCTATTGGATTTTATCTCAAACGACTTAAACAACTTACAAGCAAAAGTGTTTTTGTCGAATGAATAAAGCCAACATAATTTGGACTTTATATTGTGAGGTGAGTTTAATGGTCTCAAAACCATGATATATATGTCCATTGCTTTGCTCCTCATTTATAATTGACTCTTGTAGGTATTGCAAACAAAAACAAGAGGCTTAGTTCATTATTTGACCACGTTAGAATTTTGTCAAACATTATTGGAGCCTTATACAAATATAAAGACTTTCTTTAGGATAAATAATTTGAAGCAATCATTTAAGAGATTTATAATGGTGATAGATAAATTAGGAGAGGTTTAAATAAAGAAATAATATTAAAACAGGTAGGCGATACACGTTGGGGTTCGCATTTCAATACACTTTGCAGTTTGAGTGACTTGTTTATTTCGACGGTTGATGTGCTTGATGTTATTAAAGATGAATGTTTATATGATGAGCAAAGAGAAAATTTGGACAACTTGTTTATAGTACACGGGTGACCAAGTCGAAATGTTAAAGCAAAGATAAATCTCCATTACTTTCATATTGAATTATGTTATACGGTGATACATTTGCAACTTCAGGAGTTGAATAATTGTTACAATGGGATCAATGCGGAGTTGCTTTTATGTATGGCAAGCCTTGATCCATCGAAATCATTTACTGCTTTTGATTTGCGAAAATTACTTCGATTTTTAAAGTTTTATCCCTCTGATTTTTCATCATTGGATATCATATTACTAGTAACTTGAAAACTATATAAAATATGTGAAGTAACATGAGGAAGTGGTGCACCATCCTTTAACTTTATACCAATAAATATAATGGAACTCCAAACTTTCAACAATTGTTAGCCTTGGCCGCCTCATTGAAGCATTTCTTTTTTTGGATTTCAAAGTAATAACAATAATTTGGATACGTTTTCCTTAACTTTGGCACCAATCCACTAAACTACATTGAGAAGAAAATACCTACAAAATACAAATGTTAATGAAAATTAACTCAATGAATAAATTATTTAAATCGTATGACATTATATACTACATTATACTTACTTCATCTGTTACAAAAATCGGAGTCACGTTAACTTTAATTTCATTATCATTATTCTCTATAGGATTTGGATTACTTGCCATAAGATGTTGTTCGCCACTATGGGGATTACATTCACCACTATCGAGATTATCGTCACAATCATAATATGAACCAAGATGCACTGTTATAATTGTATCCTCAGAACTTTGGCGATCATAATTGTTGAGATTAATTTTTATTGAATTAGAAGATTCTAATTTAACCATATGCTCGTTAAATACGTGAAGAAATTTTGGATTTTGAGATATTCGGTCAATTAAAGAGAAATCAATTTATTAAAGAAATGATCATTATGGCTATACTGTAGACCCAAGAGAACATACATCCTGAAAATAAGATATTATAACATTTATAATTGAAAAACCAGTGCAATCGGTCTTTGAGGACTGAAAGTTGAAGGACACACTTGGCCATAAATAATCGAGTAAGATCATATGCACTCATTTGCTGACAATCGAGTGACCTTTTTTCAACCATGCACAAAAATGGCCATACTCGATTAAGAGCAACCGAGTGTACAAGCCTTCAACTCAATTACGGGGAACCGAGTAAACCTTTTTCGTGCTTCAAATAGAAAAATATTTTGTTTGTTTATATTTTTGATGTGTATGTTATGAAAATAATATAAATAATGAAACATAATAAAATATGTATACCTTTTTTTCATTAAGTTTTTCTTCCTTGTTTTCCTTATTTTATTTCAAAGTTTCTTTTTTTCTGTCAAATTTTTTTAGGCTTTTGCATTAATAATGAAGGTTTTCTTACATCAATAGTGAAAGTTTTTGTTGGTTGTTTTGATACAACTAAAATTTGTTGCTAAACTCAGTTGAAGACGGTAGATATAATGAATGAATTTTAGAGGGGAATTTAAGATAGGAAGAAATGTTTGAAATGCATAAAGTCCAATTGAATTTTGTATAAATTAAAATAAGTGGGCTGAAAATAACAATTGAGTTTTGTTTTTTTGAGTGGAAGTGTTAGACCATCTTTAGTGGGTAAGCCAAATGGATAAATTTAGCCATTTGCTTGCCCCATCTGAATATCCGATAAGCTAAATGTCTAATAATGTAAGAAAAAGTGTAAATCAAAGTCAAATATAGAAGCCGATCAAATTTTAGCTTAGACGATCAATGAAATGTCATGGCAGAAAATGGGCAGTCTCACCACACATGATGTGTCGTGAGAAAATAATAATGCTTTGGCCGATACATCATGTGTCGTGGGACACATGATTGAAATTTGAGCTTAGACGATAATGTTTTTGGCGATGGAAGAAGGAAAAAAAACATAAAAATGCTTGCCACGACACATTATGTGTCGTGGGAAGCAATACCATGGCAAGATACATCATTCATCGTGGGAAGGTTATTTGTTGGCGGGACACTTCATAAATCGTGCAAGCTAAATTTAGTTTTTTTCAGTGCGATTCTCATTTAACAGATAGGGTAAATATACACTTTTAACCTACACTTTTGGCCTATCCACTAAAGATGGTCTTAGACCATCTCCACCCCATAAGCTAAAAAGCCAAAAAAAAGCCAAATATGGGTTTTTTATGCCCTAGCGCACAATGTAATATGCTAAAAATAAAGCCAAAAAAGGTAAAGCATAGTTATATTTAGCCGCCGACAAACTTTTAGCTTACACGATGAATCATTTATCGAGAAATAGAATGAGCTTTCTCACGACATATTATGTGTCATGTGGTGTTTCCTACGACACATCATGTGTCGTGAGAGAGAGAGATGTTTGGCCCGATATATCATGTGTCGACACATGGATGGTCCGATATATGATATATCGGGAAAGAGTTAAATGTATGGCCCGATATATCATATGTCGGGAGAATAATTTATACACTTTTCCACTGATACACAACTAATATTAATAAACTAAATATACACTATTACTTTACTAATTTACTTTTAACATAACAGGTGGTCTTACCAAAAATTTTAGGAGTATGTCCCTAGAATTACATAAATTGTGTCGTCAAATCTTTTTTATTTTTTTCGGGTGGTGATGTTGGCACCCCAAAAACACTTGGTAACACTTCCACTTTAATTCGGTCATTCGTAATCGAGTGAAGTGTCTATTATTCAGTTTGAGAACCGAATATAGGTCTATATATTCGGTTCTTGACAACCGAGTAAGGCATTTTCAAGTTTTTCCAAATTTTTGCAAGTTTATATTCGGTCCTTCATAACCGAATAACGTATACGTAAGAGTGTTTCCAAACTCCGATGATTCAAAACATAAGAGGCTAGCTCCTTTTATAGCTAAAGGGCATAGCAAAAAAACAAAATAAAAGTAGACAGCTGTCCTAAAACATCTTCTTTTTACAAAAGCAAAAGCAAACTTTAATTAAAGCAAACATCACACCACACTGAAAGTAGGAAAAGCAAAAGATTCTTCACATACTGCTGTCGATAGTGGAGAAATACGTCATCCATGACGTGGGGCCGCACTAATCTGTTTTATTTCCACTATAGTCCCAAGCATCATTATCACCATAGATAAGGGTATCTGGACTATAAGGACCACCATCTTCATCGTTATTGGTATTGGCAAGCTCATTGAGTTCTTGTGCAAATACTCCAATATTTGGATCATCAGGGTCATCATCATCATCATCATCATCCATTCCAACAAAGGCTTCAGAATCGGACTTAAATCGCCAAAGTCCCATCGATGAGTAAAAGCATAGGAATAGAGATGCTCAAAAAGAGGTCCACAATCATCCCATGAGGCGTTCTGCCATGGATCATGATCAAACTTGACATAATCTGGCACATAATCATAATAAACCTTATTTAAAGCACAAATATTCTTTAAAAAGGTGACATAATTCAAATCATAGGGTTCTTTGATGGATTTTGCAAGATTTTGAGTAAACCATGCTGCAATAGTGGCATTTGAACCATCTGAGTGAAGAACCCGGAGAGGCTTGTGGAACTGTACAAGACAGTATGTATGAAGATGCGTCTTCAATGCTTCTTTCCATTGATCAACAGATTTGAACCATTTCAGAAAAGTGACAAAATTATATGAACTTGAAACTCCATACAATTCTCTGTGTGCAGTCTGAATCTCAGGATCTAAGGTAGCGATCTGAAGATAAAGAAGTAGATCTGGAGCTTTAAAGATAAAACCAATATGGTAGGTCTGTGTGATATACCATAGGAAAACAATGGCTATTTTTGGGACACGGTAGCAGTAATGGATATGGAAAAGAGAACAGAAGGGATAGGTAGGGTGTAGACGAAGTCCACGAAAGCAAAGACCATGTTTCTCAATTAAGAGACACAAATATTTGGTAACAAGATCTTTTTCTCGTAACTTAAGAGTATGGTTTAGAACAACATCCTGAATTTCTTCAGGGAGAAGGGTAATGGCTTCAAGAGGTTCTGGCTGAGAGTTTAGATCAGAAAACTGGAAAGGTTTTGAGAATGGAGGAGGAGGGTTTGATGAGCTGGCCATTTCGGAGGGTAATAGTTGGGTTAAGGTATAGACAATGGGAAGGTTTGATGGAATAAAAGGCTAGGTATCATTGAATTTAAAGGGTTTGCAAAATGGCTGTTTTAGTTCAGGGTCGATGTGGGATACAAAATTCTGCTGGGGAGGCTTTCTAGAAAAGAAATCTGCAATCACATTATTCTTTCCTTTGAGGTGCTTAACTTCATAATCCCATTAGGAAAACCATTCTGCCCATCGAAGTAACTGGTTGTTTGGAATCTGCTTGTTTTTGAATTAGATCATTGCAGGGAAAGACGACATGTCCATCTCAATCTTGAAATGATAACCAATCAAATGAAATTGAAATTTTTCGATTCCTCTTCTGACTGCAAGGATTTATTTGAAAGTGCTGTGGTAATGAATTTATCCTTGCTTAAACCTTCCGAACTTATATCCACATGGAGTGCGTATACCATTCTTCTCTTCAAGAAGTATCGCTGCCCAATATTCATTGCTGGCATCAGTCTGAAGAATTCTCTGACCTGTTGAGGGAATCTGCAAATCAGGAAGTTGAGAGGTTAAAGCCTTCAATTTCTTGACTGCTTGAGTTTGAGCATCTGTCCACGGAGGTTGAGATTTCTTGAGAAGAGCTGACAGGGGAGCTATATATGATACAACTTTTGGTATGAACTGCGACATATAGTTGACCAAACCAAGGAATTGCTGAATCTGTGTCCTGGTTATTAACTTATCAGGGAACTTCTGGAGATCTTTAGAGATATGCTCTTGGAGTTGGATTTTGTTGTTCTTGATCTTCATTCCTAAGAAATCAATCTCAGGGGTGCCAATTATCATTTTTCTTTCTGACAGCATAATTCCATGAGTAAGCACAATATGATAAAAATGATGGAGGAGTTGCAGGTGTTCAGCTTCATTGGCGCTAACACAGGAGAATGTCATCAATAAAAATCAAGGCATTGGCAGCTATTGGTTCAAAGATTGTCATCATAGTCTTCTGGAAAATTGATGGAGCATTCTTGAAACCGAATGGCATTACTGTCCACTGATAGTGAAATCCTGGGATACAAAACGCAGTTTTTGGTCTGTCATCAGGATGAATACCAAGTTGCCAAAATTCGGCTTTTAAGTTGAATTTAGAAAAGATACTGGCATTTGAGAAATGACTAAACAATGAATGCTTTTGTGGGAGAGGGAATTTGTCACTGGCTAGAAAATGGTTTAACGGCTGGTAATTGATAACAAGCCGCATTTTTCCTCGAATTTGCTCAGAACGTTTGTTAACGTAGAAGGCTTCACACGCCCATGGAGAGGTGGTTTCTTCAATCAATCTCTGTTCTTTGAGAGACTGTAATTCTTTGAGAGCCAAAGCCTGGTGTTTCGGATTCATCCCAGAGTGAGAGGCACGGGTAGGATTTACATCTTCATTGAGCTTGAAAGGAAAAGTAACAAAGAATTTACTATTTCTCCATAAAGGGTTCTGGCATTTTGTGAGGAATTCAGTATGGCTTTCAGTACAGGACAAGGTGATCAGTTTCTGACGCAGAGTGTCCATTGATATACCAGGGTCAGTTGGGGAGAATGGAATAGACTAGTAAAAATCAAGGGCTGCTTATAAATCATGCCAAGGGAGAAATGACTTTTTGTGACGGAGACCATCATCAAGGAACTGTACTGGGAGCTTTTTTAGTAAATCCCAGCCAAGAATTATTTCTTTCATAGTGATTGGGCTTCCATAAACTGCATGCTTGATACGGAGGCCTGGGAAAATCTGGATCAGGATGGGCTTGGTAACTTTGTCAACATACATAATTTCACCATTAGCGACACGAAATGCAATGTAACAAGGTTTCCAAAGATTGGTAGGTAACAGAGAGGGATCGATCATGGTTCTTGATGCACCTGTATCAAAAAGTGCTAACACTTTAATGGGCTTTGAGTAAGCTTCGGGGAAAAGCTTAACATGAGCATGAGGGGTCTGAGCTGCAAGAATCTCTTCTGGACTAAAGCAACTTAATTGCTGTAAATGAAAAGCTTCATCACTCGGGAGAGATGACAAAGTACTTTCATTTTCACTTGGAGGCTCAGTTTCTTCTTCCGAAATTTCGGAATCGGTATAAGCAATTTTCATGAGAGATTTTGGAGAAGCTTCATCTTTTGCGGACAAAATAGATTCTACATCGGATTTCTGCTATGTCAGGAGTAAGCTTGTGAAGGAGTGCCATGAACTGGGCTTTCTTTTCACCATTAGGGCAATTTTTTGCATAGTGGCCTGGCTTCTTGCAGATGAAACATTTATCAGTCTTTTTGCCTCGGAAAGCTTTCTTCTTGACAAACTTGAAGTGCTTGAATTTTTTCTTTTTCTTCTTGTAGGGTTTGACAAAAGCATCTACTGAGGAGTGCTTTGTTGAGCGAGAAGATCTTCTTGACTTCTTTTTCTTGTAGTGACGCTTATGCTGAGAACAATCACAGCATTCTTTGTTCTTGCATTTTATATTCCAATGATCTTTGTTACATGCTTTGGAAAGCATCTTGTTGGTTTTCTCCATATCTTCCATTAGCTTTTTCTGGTTACAAATTCTTTTAACGGAATCTGTAAGAAGTTCATAAATACGACCCAGGGAAAGGGTTTTTAGATCAAGCTTTTGGATTTTTAACAATTTTTCTGCTTCAGCAACGAGGGCTTCTGGAAAGGATTGGAAGAAGATTTGCTTGAGATTTGGGGATACCATAGAGTGTGTCTCTTCCCCCGGTATTGCGTAGTCCTATAACTACGGATATCCCCCTCTCTCTCTCTTGGTATCAGAGCTAGTTTTAATGTCTATCCTTGAGTAGTTTACTAAAGTTAATTTATGGCTTAAGGATTTTGGTTATAAACAATATGTTTTTTTTTATCAAATAATGAAAATTTTTCTTAATATAAAGTTTTTAGTGATATTTATACGTTGATTAGTATGAAAAATATGAAGAATGATAAGTATGCTCTACAGCTGCCACTTACCATCTTCGTCTGATTTTAGTATGCTCTGTGACTGCCATCTTGTATGGATCTCTCACATCAGAACACTCAGATTGAGTTGTGTGGATCTCCTGTATCAGAAAACGTTCGTTCTATTTTTATGAACACTAGTATAAATCTTTTGTTTACACAAAACGTTATACTCTCATATAAGGACAGGTGTTTGAGCGCTAGGCTTTTGAGGCGATGGATAGCCGTGTGTATGCCTAATAAATGCTCGCAGATTGTGGTCAAATATGAGATTATAGATTTTGGTGTAATAAAAGGTCGTCTTGGATCCCAGATCTACTAATTACTATGAATAAAGAAAACCTTGTATTATTTGCTTTTGAACGCATAGTTTATCATTAAAAATTCCTTGTTGCCATAAATTACCTGCTTTTATCTAAAAATATTTTCTAAATCTAAGTCTATGTCAGCGTCTACGTCTAAATCTATTAGTCCGTCCGAGTATCTTAAATCCGAGTCTTTTAGGTCAAATAGTTCCCGTAGTGATAAGATCGAGTCATTGTATGAGATTACCCATCTTCCCGATACACAAATCCCAGAAACAAGGTTAACGATGACAAATCCCTACCATGTTTTTCAGAAACCCTCTTCCGAAACATTTACCAAACGAGTCAGATAGTTAGTCCTATCTGATAAATCCAAGCTCCCAATTCGTGAGTTTGTTCAGTGTACTCCTTTTGACTCCCTGTTCGTAAAATCTGGTCATGAAGAGCAGTTCTTTATTGTTCCTATCTCCCCAGATATCTCCAGAATGGCCTTAGCACAAGGCTACACCCACTTGCATTTCGGAGCAATCCGTTTTGCTGTCACTTTTCATGGTCGCAAAGGTCTCGAAGCAGTTGCCCGTGTTGCTCTTCTTGACTCCAGGCTAACAAATTATCAACAAGCAATTCTAGGCAATGTTCAAGCCACGTTAAATGCCGGAACATTGTTCTTTACGCTGTATCCTAATTTCAACCTCCCTATCAGTGATCTTTATGTTTGCTCTGCCTTGAAGATTCAAATTCAGATCTCTGGTGTCTCAATGATCCCAGGAACAGCAGCAGCAACAATCCATCAACAGATGGTCTATAGAGTGCAGAATCACTCATATGATCTCTGTATTCCAGGATCCTCTACATCTGAAGCCCTCATGCTCACAATTGATTCCGACAGAGCTCACACAGCCAGCTATGTGCCACGACAGCTCACTCGTGAAGAACTTGTGAAACTTTTGCCAGAAGTTTGGATTACCTCTTATGAAAAGCTCCAGGCTGAAGCCGATACCGAGCCTTTTCAGCAGACAAATTTGACTTATACCCATATGGCAGATAAGCAAGTTGAAATGAGATTCAGTAAAAAGACTGTTCCAGTCTCTCCTGAGCGAAACCCGTTCCAAAATGAACTCATGATGATGCAAGAAATCAGAAGATTACCTTCTGATCCCACCCTAAAAAATGAACCTATGGAAATTCTGTATTTTGATAAGCAGGGTCTTCCTGTTTATAAAGCACAAGATTCCACTGGTCATATTTGGTATGATACGTGTTACTGTGACGCCTGTGAAGAGTTAGCTTATGAAGCTGATATGGAGCCGGATGAGTTGAAGAAGTATAAAAAGAAAAAAGCTGGTAAAGCTTTAAATTCCCAAGAACTTCTTGAAAAAAGGTATGCAGCAGGTGATTCCAGTGTTGATCTCTTAGGAGAACCTAGTGGCAAGTTCAATTACTACGTTACTTATGGAGACAGGCCGTTGCCTACACCACCTCTTGAAGTACCTCAGTGCAAGCCACCTCATCCTCCACAAAACCCAGCACCACCAACACACCCTCCACAACGCCTTTCCCCTTATACCCAAAAGGCTTTTAAACATCTTGGTCGTCCTTACCGCCAGCCTCCACCCGCTTTTCAACCGCCAGCACCTACACCACCA
Organism: Lonicera japonica; assembly: GCA_021464415.1. Taxonomy (NCBI): domain Eukaryota; kingdom Viridiplantae; phylum Streptophyta; class Magnoliopsida; order Dipsacales; family Caprifoliaceae; genus Lonicera; species Lonicera japonica. The sequence continues at coordinate 59,888,188 of CM038465.1, read as the reverse complement.
GAACCATTCTCATGTTACTTTATGGGTCAGGAATCAGTTTCCCCTGAAATTACCCCTAATTACTCTTTTCCCCCAACGGAAGATTTTGATAACCTTACCACACATACAAGCCATAGGTGGAAAATTCCAGATCCAACCACCATTGGTTCAAATGGACATGTTAAGAAAGTTACAGCTGCTGAAGCCGCTTTGAATTGGCAAGCAGAAAATGCCGTTGCCTAGAATAAAGTCCTTTCCCAAATTGCTCAGCAAACACAACAGATGAACAAGAGGCTTTCGTCTCTTTCTACTGTACCTGAAATGATTGCTGATATCAAAATGAGAATCAAGACTTTGAATGAACAAATGCATTATATGGCGACGACAGTGCATGACTTTGCTGCCACAGCAAATTTCTTTCGTGACAAAGAAAATGAAAAGCGTGCTCTCCAAGCACAGCTTGAATATATGGAAAGAAGTGAACAAGCGAAGTATGCTTTCACCCATGAGAACACCATTACCAAAATCTCTTTTCCCTGACACCCGAAGTATCCCTGATGTTTCTATCTTTTACCCTTCAGATCCACCAGCTATCAATGCTTTTGATCAATCAGAATATTCCCTTTCAAACCCACATTCCCTTAACCTTTGGGATGAACCCCCCAAAAGAAGATTACCTCCATGGTCTTCTCCTCCAAAACCGAAACCTACCCAAAGAACAAACCTGAAACCAGTTTTCTGTCCACTAAAGTCAAATTATCCGTTCCCGGCCAAACATCCGACACAAGTTGATTGGTCAACCCCAAGCAAAGCTGTTTCACCTCCTCCAACAGCCCGAGAAGTCAGAGGCATAGTTTTTAAAGAACCTACCTCTACCACTGCCCCAGTGCCCATTAAATCCACTACCACTTCTCCAGCAACAAACCCAGAAGCCTATCGACACCCATCTAATGCTACTGATGTTATCCAAGGTGCCTCCACTAAACCTTTGGATATGTTTGCAATGGAAATTCCTGAAAATCAATCAGTTAATCAGATAGCCTCATTCATTCCTCAGAGCCCTTACTTTCCCAGAACGTACCCCTATCAAAACTGAGTCTGATGATTTGTTTAGTTCATTTGAACAAATGTACTCAACTCAAGCCTCCGGTACTCAGCCTATTGAAGATCCAACGGAACCTATGGTTGAAGATCCCCCAGAAAATCCTCAGAATCCTCAACCAAATCCAGTTCCCCCTCAAGCTCAAAACATGCACCATCAAGAAAATCACTTAAGATTTACTCTGGATGATATTAAGCCAAAGTTTTGGCGTGACCGCTTTTTCCAGTTTAAAGCTTGGATGATAGCAGATCATGAGCTTTATGACCTCCGGTCAGTGATTAAACGGTTTCTAGCCCGTTTAACTGGACGATTACATAATTGGTATGATTCTCTCCAAGAATACAGACAATTACAGTTACAGCAGATAACTTCTATTGATGTGTTCCTTGGCACCATCTACAACGAGTTTGTTAGAACTCCGTCTAAATTTTTTAATATTTAAGCTTTTCTATAAAATGCTACTAAGCTTTTAGTTATGCCTCTTCTCTTTTATTTTTATTATGTGCTTCAGGTCTTAGCTCTATTTATACTCAACTTCTATAATATCCTTTAAAACATATATGTTATTCGGTTGTTAAAAACCTAATAAAAAATAAGAGTGTTTTTAAAAAATTTTGGGTGCTAACATCACCACCCTTTTTTTCTATCCGTATAAAATTTTTGTGCATCTTTATTCTCCGACTGTGTAAGAAATTGGGTTAAACAAACAAGTTACTGTAACTTGCAAATTTAAACCCCTCTACAAAATCCTTGCGATTCGAAAACCTCTCCTCTCCCGATTCAACCACAAGTAGAGAAGAGGAGTAAAAGGAGCGGGAAAGAAAGAAATTGAGAAAATGGATGATTGGGAATTGAGCGCCGAGGAGCTCGATTCCCTCGAAAGAGATGCCCTCAACAAAATCGCTCACCGCAATTCTTCCTTTTCTTCTTCTTCTTTTTATTGTGCCACCACTAGTAGAAGTAATAGTATTTCTTCTTCCTCTTTCGCAATTCCTTATCAACAACAATTTCCTATCCCTAGCCCTCAATGCTCCCCTCTCAAGCCCAATAACAAGGTTCTTCTTCTTCTACTCTTTCTGTATGATTATTGTAATTTTGAAATTTGGGGATCACATTTCATGTTTGGTGACTCGTCGCTATATATGTGGTTGTATTTATATCTATATCATACCACCGTTGATTTGTGCCCTAATTATTTATGAAATTTTGCAGCCTAGGAATACGAATTGATGCTCGTCACTTGTTGTATGATATGAAATCCTTTGGAATTTTGATTCATGTCCTTCTCTAGTGAATAAATTATAGATTAATTTGGCAAAGTTTGGATTTAGGGTCATTCCCGTAGTGCAGTTGATGTTTTGATTTTGCTTTATAGATTTGTATATATATATATATTTCTTTCTCAAATGTTTGTTTGTTATAATGTCTCATGGAAGATGGATACCTTTGCAGCATTTTTTTCTTTTTTTGGGTGAAAATTTGAAAATTTTATCAAGTAAACCAGAAACCAATACAAAGAAAAAGACCCCAACATAGTACAACCTACCTGATTAATAATCCCTACGACCAAACAACAAATACACCAAACAGGCGACATTACACCAGAACAATAGAGTCATTAATGTTCAACTCCTTACACAGAGCCCGGCTATCATAATCCCTAGGACTCCTCCATTTCCATATCCAAGTGGCTTCATGCGAAATGTTTTCAATATTCTTAAGCATAGCTCTCCAATTTTTAGCAATTCTATCATTTCTCTCTTGCCATTACCACTCCTAGTAAGTAGTGCGGCAAAATTTCCTCATTCTAACAAAAAAATTATCTTCTCTAGCCCTTGAAGAATTTTCACCTTCTCCTCGTACCAACTCAGAGTCTCAACATTGCATCCCGTAGAACTTTAGAGAAAGAGCCCCCAATGGACGGATGAGTAACATCCTCAGACGCGTTAGCACAAAACGCGTTTATCCTCTTTAATATATTAGCCCCATTGTTTTAGTCTATCTCTAGTCAGCAGTCTACCTCTAAAAGCCAGCCAGGTGATGAAGGCTTGCTTGGGAACATGGAACTTAAATCACGACATTTTTATCCCACCCTGCCCAATCTTTATGCACTCTATGAACCTACTCAACTCTATCCATTTCTTGAACATTAATAGAAGGTAAGTCTTGGTGTAGCAGAACCAGTTCATTAGAAACAGCAGGAGGCAAATTTTACTGACCATTCAAAATAGCATCACTCAATTTAGCAAGTTTGGTACTAGCACTGTCATAGATGATTCTCTGCTCAAATCTTTGCATTGGTGGACACATAGGGTGCCAGTAATCCAGCCACACGAAAATACTCCTTCCGTCACCAATTCTGTATCTGATAAATCTCTGAAGGCAGTCCCTCAATTTCATGATCTTCAATCATGTCCAAGAAGCATTTTGTAGGTATTTACAAGTCCATAAACTTTGATTATTTATTGTAAACCTATGGCACCATTTCACCCATAAAGAATCCTTCTTTCTAACAAGGTCCCATAAGTGCTTTGTCATGTTAGCTCTATTGTCCACTGCAATGTCGGAAATCTCAAATCCCCCTTCATCTTTAAGAATACAAACATCAATCCGTGCCACTTTAGCAGTAGTTTTCCTCATAGTAACACCACTTCACAAAAAGGATCTCAAGATATAATCTTTTCCTTCAACAATCTTTTGGGTAAACTAAAAATCCTGCTCCAATAAGCATGAATACTAGCCAAAACTGAGATAATAAGTTGCAATCTACCAGCATATGACAAAAACTTTGAATGCCAGTTCTGAATTCTGCTCAACATTCTATCATTTAGCTTCACATAATGAATATGCTTTAGTCTACTAGAAACTAAAGGGAATCCAAGGTACCTGACGGGTAGAGCCCAGATCACCTACTGAGCTGATCAATTGTGGACTTGATAGTATTTATGGAATCAACATCACCACTATCTAATACAGGATAAACAGATCATCTGCAAGTACCTTTGTAGTGTTTGTCCTCCATTGCATTTGAAAAATCAAATACCATTACTCAAGATGCAAATTTTGCAGCAGTGGAGCTATGACTCCATAATGACATAATTCCATAAATATTTGGATTTTGTGTTTCAGATATGCAAACTCACACGTATATATATGAGATGTTTATTGGTCAAATTACATTGAAAACCTAACGTAAACTACTCTGAATCATCAATTGCAATAAATGGAAATGCTGAAATCTATTCTTCGAAAACAGATAAATAGTTCACCAAGTGCATCCCGAATACCTTCTTCGTCAGTAGCAGTAAACGTAAATGGTGAGTTAAATCCCCTTTCGACTATATCTGGTTTCGAAGGATTGTTCTCCTTGACATTGCGCTTGTAAAACTGTTATTTGTTGTCCTAGAAGATGATTGCCCAAATCAACAGCCAAAGCGATCAATTAAGTTTTTTCTACATGCTAGTGGGAACATTGCAGCAAAATTTTTATTTGACCAGGTAATCATACCAGCCTGCAGACTGTTGTTTGTCAAATATATTTTTTCCCTCCTCAATTATAATTAAACTTGAACTTCCCACAGGTACTTGTAGGGGCTTTCCGCAAGATTCCCAAAGCCAGTTGGAATCCAAAAGAAAAGTCTCTCTCTCTCTTTCTCTCTCTCTATAGTCTATATATATATCACGGTCTCTCCTCCCTCTGTGACACACAGATCTACACTATGTAGTACATATATATATAAAATCAACTTTTGTTGTTCCGGTTTGCACTTTTTCATAACTGTTCTGACTGTGCAATACTAAATTCAAGAATCCATTTATTTTTGCAGACTTTGGACGTTCCCTCTGTCATCTTTGTCATCAGCAGAGAAAGTTCTTAGTGAACTACCTAGTTCTAATGTTGAGGTGATAGATTGTATCGTACTTTATCATTTTCCTGTTTGCAAGCATTGATGGTGAATATTTGTTATGCATTTTGTTTTGTATGAAAAAGTTAGTGAACTACCTAGTTCTAATGCATTTGTTTCTAACCGGTTGCTTCCTTTGTTGTTTGCTTGTTATCTGCTAGGTAGAAAATTTAGATCCTTTGGTCCGTCGTGCTATTGCTGCTGCCTCTGCAGTTCCGGATCTTCGAGGTAAATTGAATATGTACTGCTGCTTCCAACCTCCATAATGAGCCTTAGGTTGTTTGGCCACAGGATCAGAGTTAGATCATTTAATCTAATAATAGTAGAACTTCAGAAATTATCATAATTTATCATCCACAGAGGATACAAATGTTTTTTCCCCCCTTCTCTTGAATCAATTTGATTTCTTTTCAAATTTCAACTAGATGTCTTCTGTGCTGGTTTAATATTTTAAACTTTGACGATGGCAGTGGATTTCTTCTAAAATTTAATTTCGATAAGTTGGGTTTCTTTTTCTAGCTCTTGCTTTTTTTCATCATTATTTGCTCTCAATTCCAGAAAATAAGATCTCTGTCTCTTGTGAATCTTGTTCTCTTGCTTTTTATTAATAAGATTGGCTTGGTTTCTTATCAAAAAAAAAGAAGAAAATAAGACCAAATTTATAATCACCAATTTATCCTTTTGTAAAACCAGCTTTGATGTCAAGTTGCGTGGTTATATTTCTTACCTTTTTGATATTTACCAAAATGTAATTAGTTTAAAAATTAAAATTATCAGTATTATCCGAAGAAAAACTGATTAGGATTTATGACTAGAAGTAGTGAAGACAAAATTAAATATGAGTAGGATATCACAAACAAAGACTGACTTGAAGAATATGAAAAGGGAAAAAGGCTTTGCTACAAGATTACATTCCTATAATGAGATGGAAATGCTTACAAGATGGACTTCCTTGTTTAGTGAAGTTGTTTAAGAGATTATAACAACTAAGAAGATGCGTGATGAGTGCATAAGAGCACATTAGTAATTATTACGTTCCAATGTTCTAAAAATCGTAAATCGGACATAGATCGGCAAGGTGGGGATTGGGGATTTTTGGAGAAATCGGGAAAAAATCGGGGATTAATCGGAAAACCCATAATTTGAAAAATTGGGAATTAAGTAATATAATAACATTTCCACTCCCACAAATAATTTCCAAAATAACATCAATTTCCCATAAAAAAAAAAAACAAGTCCATACCTACAAGGCCACAAATAATATGTTGAGCAATACAAAGCACAAGTAACAACTAACAAGTTCCAACTAAATAAAGTACGTTCAAAAGCAATCAAGGAAAGTTTTAAAGAACAACATAAAGCACAAATAACAAGTTCAAACTAAATTACGCACATGTTTGTGATTTGTGAGTTAGGGCATTTTTTGTTATGTAATATGTACAAAGTGTAAAAGGGAAAAAAAAGCCCTCCAAAACGACGTCATTTTATTAAGTTTTGTTTTGTTTTCTAATTGGCATTAGCTCCCTGATTTTTCCTATATTTGTCGATTCTCCCCGATTTGTGCCGATTTTCCCCGATTTTCACCCGATTTTTGAGAACCGATTTATGGAAATCCGATTGGATAACTCCCGATTTCCGATTTTTGGCCGATTTATCGGCAAAAAATCCCGATTTTTAGAACACTGTTACGTTCTTATAAGAATAAAGGAGGTATTTATAGTGGTTCAAACTGTTGGAGACTTGTAGCAGTAAATTAATGATGTCCTACGAGGGAACTTTGGATGAGAGTGACTGAGTAGAGTAATACTTCGAAGCAAATTAGTTTGGTTTATTTATAAATTGGAGGTGCAGTCTGGCACACAGGAGGGGAGTTTATTCTGGCAAGATTGGCTTCACACAAAAGCAGGGAGAGGGAGAGTAACTAGAAGTATGAAGCCCTTTTCCTTTCCTTTTGTTTTGCTTTTAAAATAAATTGATTGCTATTGTCTTAAAGGAACTACAAGGCCCTTCTCTATTTAGAATGTGTTGATGAGTGTTATAGAATGTCAAAGTAATTAGGTAGGGTTATGGACTTTTGTGAATAGAATGTCAATGTAATTAGGTAGGGTTGTGGACTTTTGTGATTGCATTTGTGTATATATATGTGTGTTATTCATCCTTCAATATACAAGAAATATATTTTCCTCTACTCAGTCTCTTGTTTCATGGTATCAGAGGAACTAGAGTAAGGGTATTTTCTCATTATTCCAGTCTGCAATCTAACAGCAGACTAGGATTAGCTAGGGTTTCGTCCTTGGTATTTCGTTCGGCAGTCCACAGTGCCCGTTTAGTCTCACCTCCGGCCTAGGGAGGAGCGCCATCCCTTATTCAGCACTCGCCCAGAATCCGGTGACGAAACTCCCTGCGCGTGGACCTCACGCGCCACCCTAATCCCCAGTCACTGCCCTCACGCGCGCGCGTGGAGGCGCGTGGAGGCTCCGTTCACCCTCCAGCCACTCTCGTTTGACTCGTCTCAGTGTATACAACACGTATATGTGTTTGGTTTGGTTCAGTTTGCCTCGGTTTGATGCAGATCTGACTTTGGTTCGGCTTGGTCTTCGTCGCAAACACCTGGTGACTTGGTTCAGTTTGATCTTTTTGCCTCCTTTTTGGTTAGTACTCCAGATTTGTGACTTGTTCTTTGGTTTGCTCAGTTTATCTGAGATTTCCGGCTTGTACGACGAATTTCGGTACCGTTTCGTCTCTAATTTACTAGTGTTACTGCCTCGTTTCTGGTTTATAAGGGTGATTTGTGCAGTAATTTGTTACCTACTTTGTTCGTAGTAATTTTTTGGTTCTTACTATAAAATTGCTTAAGCATGTCAGAGCAAAAGGTAGCAGCTGTTTCTGATGTGATTTCTGTAATGTCAAAAATCACTGAACATAAACTTAATGGCTCCAACTATCTTGATTGGAGTAAAACCATTCGAATTTATTTGTGTAGTATCGATAAGGATGATCACATGACTAGTGATCCACCTTCAGATAATTCGAGATAGACGTGGTTGAGGGAGGGTGCCCGGTTGTTCCTACAAATTCGAAATTCGATTGACAGTAATGTAATTAGCTTGACTAACCACTGTGAATTGGTTAAGGAGTTAATAGATTATTTGGATTTTTTATACTCTGGAAAAGGAAATATCTCTCGTATTTATGATGTGTGCAAAGCCTTTTACCGTGCAGAAAAACAGGACAGGTCTATTATGAGCTATTTTATGGATTTTAAGAAAACTTATGAAGAACTTAATATGCTATTGCCGTATAGCACTGATGTCAAGGTTCAGCAAAGTCAGAGAGAGCAGATGGCAATTATGAGTTTTCTAGCTGGTCTTTCGGTTGAATTTGAAACGGCTAAGAATCAGATTCTTTCTAGTCCTGAGATCTCCTCCTTACAGGAAGTTTATAGTAGAGTCCTTCGCACAGAGGGGGCTTCATCAGTTCAGACTCCACCAGTTCCGCTAAGTAGTGCTTTGGTTAGTAGAAATAATGAGTCTGAATTTGGGCGATCACAGTATCGTGGAGGATATCAAGGAGGAGGATATCGAGGAGGAGGATCGAATAGTAACAATTTTGATATTCACGCACATGATTCAGGAGGAAGTGTAACTCGGGGACAGGGCTCTGGAGGAATCATTTGTCATTACTGTTATAATCCAGGGCATTTGAAGTGGGATTGTAGAAAGCTTCGGAACATGACTCAGAGAACTCACTCGGCCCATATTGCATCTACCAATGATATGGCTGAAAAATCAGTTATTATCCCTGCAGACGAGTATGCCAAATTCTCTAAGTACCAAGAATCTCTAAAGTCTTCATCCCCACCATTCACCTCTGTCACTGCAATTGCCGATTCAGGTAAACCAAATACATGCCTTGTCTTCTCCTCATCCAAATGGGTCATTGATTCCGGTGCTACGGATCATATGACATGTAATTCTAGTCTCTTTTCTAACTTTCAGTCATATGTATCCCCTTCTAGTGTTACTTTAGCAGATGGAACATTATCCTTCGTTCTAGGGTCTGGAACAATAACACCAACCCCTTCGCTTCCCTTATTATCTGTCCTGCATTTACCTCAATTGTCATTTAATTTGATTTCTGTAAGCCAACTTACTCGTACTCTTAATTGCTGCGTCTTATTCTTCCCTGATTATTGCTTGTTTCAGGATCTTATGACGAAGAAGATTATTGGTAAAGGACATGAATTGGGAGGCCTCTACGTCCTTGACACACATATACCTAAATTTGTTGCTTGTTCAGGTGTCACATCAGCTTTCAAGGCTCATTGTAGACTAGGCCATCCTTCTTTTCCTCTGCTTAAGGAGTTGTGTCCACAGTTTAGCAAGGTGTCTTCATTAGATTGTGAGTCATGTCAGTTTGCCAAACATTATCGTAGTAGTCTTAGTCCAAGAGTTAATAAAAGAGCAAGTGCTCCGTTTGAATTAGTTCATTCTGATGTTTAGGGTCCATGTCCTGTTATATCTAAAACTAGGTTTAAGTATTTTGTTACCTTTGTTGATGATTATTCTCGAACAACTTGGTTATATTTAATGAAAAGTCGTTCCGAATTATTTTTTCATTTTTGTGCATTTTGTGCTGAGATTAAAACTCAATTTGCTACTCCAGTCCATATATTGCGCAGTGATAATGCCAAAGAATATTTATCTTCAACTTTTCAGACTTACATGATTCAGAATGGTATTCTTCATCAAACATCCTGTGTTGATACTCCGTCTCAAAATGGAGTGGCAGAGCGGAAGAATAGACATCTTCTTGAAACTGCAAGAGCCCTATTATTTCAAATGAATGTTCCGAAACCATTCTGGGCTGATGCGGTTTCCACAGCATGCTTTCTCATTAATCGAATGCCTTCGTCTGTTCTTCAGGGTAAGACTCCTTATAGTATTCTTTTTCCAAAGAAGCCACTGTTTCCTATTGAACCCATAATATTTGGTAGTACTTGCTTTGTTCGGGACGTCCGTCCACAAGTTAGTAAGTTAGACCCAAAGTCTTTAAAGTGTGTTTTTCTTGGGTATTCTCGCCTTCAGAAAGGATACAAATGTTATTGTCCGAGTCAGAATAAGTACCTTGTCTCAGCTGATGTTACATTCATAGAAGAAACACCATATTTTCCGTCCTCCACTTTCGAGAGTCGGGGGGAGGATGATGATTTGTTAGTATATACTGTCTCGTTTCCTGAACCCGTTACTGAACCAGAACCAGAACCAGCACCAGTCCGACCTCCAATTCAACAGGTATATTCCAGACGAAGACCTCCTGATCCCTGTCCTCCACCATCTTCTTCTTCATCAGATTCAGAGATGAGTGAAGATCTTCCTATTGCTTTACGCAAAGGTAAACGTCAATGTACTTATCCTGTTTCTTCTTGTGTCTCTTATGATCACCTGTCACATTCATCTTGTTCATTCATTGCATCTCTTGATTCTATATCTATCCCTAAAACTGTTCACGATGCAATCTCTCATCCTGGATGGCGTAATGCAATGATAGAGGAAATGGATGCTTTAGATACAAATGGTACATGGGAATTGGTCACTTTACCTGCAGGAAAACAAGCTATCGGATGCAAATGGGTGTTTACTGTCAAGGTCAATCCTGATGGGTCTGTTGCTCGTTTAAAAGCCCGCCTTGTTGCTAAGGGTTATGCTCAGATATATGGAATTGATTATTCTGATACTTTTTCTCCTGTTGCTAAATTAACATCTGTCAGGCTATTTATATCTTTGGCAGCTACTCATCATTGGCCTCTGCATCAGCTCGACATAAAGAATGCTTTTCTTTATGGTGATCTTCAAGAGGAGGTCTATATGGAGCAACCTCCTGGGTTTGTTGCGCAGGGGGAGTATGGGAAAGTTTGTCACCTTCGTAAATCTTTGTATGGCTTGAAACAGAGTCCTCGTGCTTGGTTTGGGAAGTTTAGCCAGGCCATTGAGACGTTTGGCATGAAGAAAAGCAAGTCTGACCATTCGGTGTTTTACAAAAGGTCTGAAGCAGGCATTATTCTGCTGGTTGTGTACGTAGATGACATTGTCATTACTGGGAATGATAATGCAGGAATCCTATCTCTTAAGTCCTTTCTTCATGATCAGTTTCATACAAAGGACTTAGGGACGTTAAAGTATTTTTTGGGTGTCGAAGTCACAAGGAGTAAAAAGGGTATTTTTCTATCTCAGAGGAAATATGTCCTTGACTTATTAGCTGAGACATGAAAGTTGGGGGCAAAACCAAGTAGTACTCCGATGATTCCTAATGTACAGTTGACAAGAGATGGTGAATCATTTGAGAATCCTGAGAAATATAGAAGATTGGTGGGAAAGTTGAACTATCTTACAGTGACTCGCCCGTATATTGCATACTCTGTTAGTGTAGTGAGTCAGTTTATGTCATCCCCAACAGTTCATCATTGGGCAGCATTAGAACAAATTCTATGTTACTTGAAAGGAGCACCTAAACGTGGTATCTTGTACACCGATCATGCACACACTCGTATCGAATGCTTCTTAGATGCTGATTGGGCGGGTTCCAAGGTGGATAGAAGATCCACATCAGGCTATTGTGTCTTTGTTGGAGGAAATTTGATCTCATGGAAAAGTAAGAAGCAAAGTGTTGTGTCCCGATCTAGTGCAGAATCAGAATATAGAGTTATGGCTCTGTCCGTGTGTGAAATAATGTGGATATATCAGCTCTTAACCGAAATAGGGATTAAGACTTCGGTACCAACAAAATTGTGGTGTGATAACCAAGCTGCCATACATATTGCATCTAATCCCGTGTTTCATGAACGAACGAAACATATCGAAATTGATTGCCATTTCGTCCGCGAGAAGATACAGCAAGGATTAATCTCTACAAAGTATCTAAAGACTGGAGAGCAATTGGGTGATCTTTTCACGAAAGCCTTAAATGGGATTCGGATTGATTATCTTTGTAACAAGCTAGGCATGATCAATATCTATGCTCCAGCTTGAGGGGGAGTGTTATAGAATGTCAAAGTAATTAGGTAGGGTTGTGGACTTTTGTGAATAGAATGTCAATGTAATTAGGTAGGGTTGTGGACTTTTGTGATTGCATTTGTGTATATATATGTGTGTTATTCATCCTTCAATATACAAGAAATATATTTTCCTCTACTCAGTCTCTTGTTTCAATGAGATATGTTGATTACGGTTCAAGTGATTTTAGGTATTCAAAATTTGCTCTGTCACGGTTTAAAATGCTAGTGGGGGTGGATTATTCGATTGAATTATTGAAAAAACCATTTTATTTGGTAAGAGTGTGAGGAGGTAAAATAGAACCTTTGGTCAGGTGAAATATTATCTAAAACAGAAGAGGGGTTTTGTCATCCAATTTTTCTCTACTCGTATATATAGTAGAGGTGACCGGGTCTACTAGCAGCCTAGCACTATGGATAAAGAGAGGGCACATGGTGCTATAAATAGCATATCCTTCATAGATAGCAATGAGATCAGACTTGTGTAAAGAGTGGAGAGGAATTTAGGGGACAGTAAAAAACAGAATATCATCCAAAATACCAAACGGCTATGCACATAAAGTTTGTTAGCAACAGGACAAGAATATCCTTCTGTGCCTCATCATTGCCAACAAAGAGACAAATAATGGACTGACCAGAAAATTTGGTCTGAACAATGCAAGAAGAAAGGACAAAAAAATGTAACTAAACACTCTCAAGGAGAAATAAGGGGTCTCTGACAGTAGGAATACACTTAAGAAGATAAATGTCATTAAGAGGACCCGTCAACCTGAAGCATAGTTGTCAAAAGCGCGCCTAGGCTCAAGGCACATCCAGGCGCAGGCAAGGGGAGTTGCTTCCTCCAAGGCGCATCCTGTTCGACTAAGCGCATGCCTAGGCTCCAGGTGTGGGTGAGGGATTTTCTGAAGTGAGGCACTGATTCGTATTTTTTAATATGAAATTATGAAAACATTTTTTTTGTTGGTTTTTACTTTTCAATCAATATGCCAATATTTTAGGGCATATATGTCTTAAACCCAATGAAATCCTAAAAGGAGAGATAGTCAATCAAAAAGAGGTGACAGTGCAACGTGATTTGTCTCCTCACTCAGTTGACGATTTCTCTCCTTTCTTCTCCTCCTCCTCCTCCTCCTTTCTTATCCTTCTTCTTTCTTGTCCTTCCTGTATCCTACTCTTTCTGGTTTATTTTTCTCAGTTATTAGTTACTATACTATTAATTATTACTATCTTTTGTTCTGTGAGATACCAAATAATATTGCTTCATTGATTGATTTCTTTTTTAGGGTTTCTTCTACTCTTCTGGTTCTTATTAGATTCCGAAGAAAATACAGATTTTTTTTCTATGTTATTACTAGCTTTTCTGCTCTTTCATATTTTTTTTCTCAGTTATAATGTTCTGATTATCACTAAACATTAGGCCTAAGTTTGGCAGCCTAATAGTGTATATAAGTTGGCTTCTCAACAGGTTCATCGTCCCTGAATTCTTTGCTTTAGATGATATGACATTAGAGTAGTTAGTATAAATTATGATTAGAAATATATATCTCAAGTTTTTGTATGTGCTGGGCCTCGCTTCGAAAAGGCGCGCACGGCTTCAAAGACCTTGGCGCCTCGGTGCGCCTTTAGCTTTTGACAACTATGCCCTGAAAGGTACTTGGAAAACTAGCGGAAAATTAATTAAAGCATGCTGTTCCCCTGATGTGCCTATACTTGCGCCGAGGCACGCCATTGTGCTTATTTATTCTGATTATGTTTATATGCTCAGTTTCATAGATGTGTGTGCAATCTATTGTTCTGTAATTGTATCTTAGATCACCATTGTTTTAATTTGTTCACCAGATCAGTATGTCTTAATCCCCAGTGATATTGAATCAAAACTTCTGCCGTTTCAGCGTGATGGTGTTAGGTATGTAGGTATTAAGTATATTTTGAATGATTTGAGCTTTCTGTTAGAAAATTGTCAGGAAAGGTAACAATTATTTTGTTTTTCCTAAAAACTAACTTGAGCTGTTCCTTGGTGACTGTTAAGTGATGATAGTATTGTTCTTTTCAGGTTTGTGTTGCAGCATGGAGGGCGTGTTCTCCTTGCTGATGAAATGGGACTGGGAAAGACACTTCAGGTAATAACCCTCTACCATAAATTTAATCTATCCTGAACACCATCTATGCGATGGTGCCCAATCTTGTCTATGAGCTTTTTACTATGTGAAGTTAATTAAGAATACCTTTTCAAGAGGGAGGGGGGCCTCAAATTGCGCACTAAATTGTTGAATTGATTACATCAGTTTGGTTTTGGTTTCTGCAGTTTATAAATTATTACTACTTGCAAATCTTTTTTCGAATTAGTATTACTCATTGATAGCCCGAGTGATGAAATCTTTGTGCCACACAAAATAATCTGGGAAACGGGGATCCCTCCTAAGATTAAAGTTTTTGCTTGGTTTGGCTCCTTGGAAAAGAGTCAATACATGTGACATGCTTCAAATCAAGAGGCCTCAGTTAGCATTATCCCCTTCTTGGTGCAGCCTGTGCAAAAATGAGAATGAATCCATAGATCATGTAATCCTCCATTGCATATTTGCACAATTCATTTGGGATAAAGTGCGGATGGAATTTGAGATTATTGTTGCCATGACTAGTTCTTGGTGCGATTTTCTGGGCATGGAATGGCAACTTAAAGGCAATTGGAAGAAAGGTAGGATGGTGCATATGGCAGGAGCAGAATGCTAGGGTGTTTGAAGATAGATCTTCAGAGGCCAGTGAAGTGTGGTGCAAGATTAAAATGGCTTCTTCACTTTGGGCAAGCTCTTCAAGCCTTTTTGATCCCCTATCAATTTCTGATATTTCTAATAATTGGGGCGCTGTCTTAAAATGAGTTGGTTGATATTTGTAATATGGAAATCAGTGGACAGAATCTGTATTGTTCAGTGATTGCTATTGCTGTTTTGTATTTCTGTTTCGGGTTGTTGCTTTTTCTTTTTGCTGCTTCTTGTTTTTGCTTTTTTGCTTTTATCAATAAAGTTCTTGTTTATTATCAAAAATAAATAAATTATTACTTGAGAATGATCCTGGTCCACTAGAATACTAGATATACAGTCCATTCTCATCTATCAATCCAACTTCCGAACATGTAGTGAAGTATTTAAGTGTGAGCACTCACTTCTTGTTCCCAATATCTCCCAAACACATACAACCTTGGAGAACGAGTTCTAAAATTTGCGCTCAGTACAACTGTACAAGTATTAAGTTGTTGAATGGAAGTTATTTGATTTCTTCAAATCCTAATTTGAATTCCCTACGATAAAGTGCAATCATTAAAGAAAAAACACTAACTTAAAAGTCACTCCTGAAACAGAAGTTCTATGGTAAAGTGAACTACTGTTAAGACCTTTTAAAAGTCAATGGTTTTAAGCGCTATTAAAAATCAAGAATAAGAAAAGATCTTCAGCTCCTCAGATATTATTCGTGGGGTCAATGACTCAATGGACGAAAAATAATATTTCAAATCTTCCTTTGTTGCTCAACATTTTATCTCAATGTCAATTTTTGACATTCTGTGCATTTCCGCAGTTCTGTTATAGGCTATCTGTGCATTGGCTTAAGAAGTGGTTCCTTGCTTGGTTTGCATTGCAAGCGATAGCGTTATACTTGATTAGTGTTAGGAACCATCTCTCCCAAAAGTTTAAGCTGTTAGGTAGTGGGCCAACAATGTATATCATGCTCTTCAACACTCCCCCCTCATGTGCGGCCCCCACTCGCATGTGGAGAGACAAACCAACCAAACCAAAGGCGCACTTTGTGCACAAACAACAACGTGCATACTGCACAAACACAAAGGGGAGACAAATGCAAGCGGGAGGATTCGAACCCGAGACCTTGCAGAACTTGAGCTCTGATACCATGTTAGGAACCATCTCTCCCGAAAGCTTAAGCTGTTAGGTAGTGGGCCAACAATGTATATCATGCTCTTGAGCTCTTCAACAATAAGGAATTGTCATTGCATGAATTTGGAATGTACCGCAGCTTATAGTGTTCCTAGAAGATACTTAGGCTTAAATGTGGTAGAAACCTGCTTATGTTGCCGCACAATTTTTTCCCATACACTGTAGTACACACAATAGTGGATCTGATGGCTAAAGGGACATGCTGAGTTGCATTACAGCCTGTAACATGCTGGTTTTCAGTGTGTCTAATACTATGGTGTATGAATGCTTCAATCTTAAACTCCCTAGCACTAGATATTTTGGGTGAAGTATGTGTTGAAAATATGAGTAAGAATGCCAAACAATATAGTTTTTGCAGAGCAGATGGTGATTTTATTGAAATATTATAAATTTAAGGTCTTTGTCAACTAGTTAGTAAATAAATCATGTTATATGTGTTTCTTTGATACTGGGGAAATGACATTTTTAATATTTATATCCTATCTAGATTAAGCACGCATGTTATCTCCTCATCATCTGCAGGCTATTGCAGTAACCTCCTGCATCCGTGACTCATGGCCGGTGCTTGTTCTCACCCCGTCTTCATTACGGCTGCATTGGGCTTCTGTAAGTTTTTGCTCTAATTTTTTAATGTGTTATTAGACATAGTGCCTACTGTTAATTTACTTTTATTGCTTTATTGCAGATGATTCAGCAATGGCTGGATATACCTTCGTCAGATATACTTGTATGTTTTTGTAGCCTATGTTTGTTAGAATTATTCTCTTTTACACTCTATAGCTAAGTTGAATTGGTTAAAATTTATTTACATGCCTCCCCAGTATTCAGTAATTTTGCAGACAGAGTATGAAAAGTACTTCTCAATCTGAATTTATGTATTTTGCAAGATGTTTGAGAGTAAATGCATACATAAGAGTTAAGACATTAAGACTGCTCTGGTAGAATGTGTTTATAATACTTGCAATGATCAAATTTTGGCTCTGATAAGGATCTATTAGCAGGTGGTTTTATCTCAATGTAGTGGGTCGAATAGGGGTGGATTCAATATAGTACCCTCAAGCTCCAAGGGGAGTATTCGTCTCGATGGCTTATTCAACATTATATCCTATGATATCGTCCCCAAGATACAGGATGCACTAAAGGCTTCAGACTTTAAGGTAAGGCACAGCGATTAGTTAAATAATCCGTGTGCTGTATTCACTAGTGAAACTTGAACTATTAAGTAGTATTTTCTGCTGACCTGTTTGGATCATGGATAATGGGAATTGATTGTACTCTGCACTTATACTGTAAATTTCTGTTAAGCTAGAAATGTTTATTCAGGTGGTGATTGCAGATGAATCACACTTTCTGAAGAATGGCCAAGCAAAGCGAACAAGTGCTTCTCTTCCCATCTTACAGGTTCCTCTCTCTCTGTCTCTGCATGTATGCACGTGATGCCTCGTTCATAATCTCCAACAGGCAATTTAGAAGAATGTGGTGAGAAGAGGAGCATTCTTCACTGTTCTCTGATCACGTGTAAATTAGTTGTTTATATGTGATGATGATCCATCACACATGATAGTGATTCAACTTACAATGATAGTGCTGATGATCCATCACACATGAATGGAATTCAATTGATTCTTTCTTTCTGATTCTACTACAAAATATGCAAAAGAATAATAAGAATAAATGGAAGGTCTGCAATCCATCTCCCTCTGACACATATGCAGATGCACATATTTTCCTTGCTTATCAAACTTAGTTTGTTAACAAATTCAGAAAGCTCAGTACACCATCTTGCTCAGTGGAACTCCTGCTTTATCACGACCAATTGAGTTATTCAAACAGGTATGCCGAAATCTTAATTTTGAATTTATTGCATGTTATGCTTTAGTACATTTGTGGATTTTATTTTAATTTACGCATGCTAAATTGTTGGTTCTTGACAGCTGGAAGCCTTGTATCCTGATGTATATAAGAATGTCCATGAATATGGTAACAGATATTGCAAGGGTGTAAGTTTAAATTACTAAATCACCCTTTTTAAAAACCTTCCTGGCTTCCCTAACTATCTAACTTATGGCTAATATACAGATGGTGGCTGAATTTGACACTTGTAATGATTATCCTCCAGGGCATATTTGGCACTTATCAGGGTGCAAGTAATCACGAGGAGCTGCACAATTTAATGAAAGCAACAGTAATGATTCGAAGACTTAAAAAAGATGTTCTTACTGAGCTTCCTATGAAGCGGAGGCAACAGGTACAAAATTTATTTCATGGTCACTTCACTTAGATCTTAGCATAATTTGACTACTATTAATTGGAAAGTCAAATGCAAAACGTTATGTTTAAGTTATAATAAAGCATTTATATTAGGATTTAATAGGTAGGCTGGTGTAGGTCGAATTTGCTTTATCAAACTTCTACTTCTGCGAGGAATTGGGATTATAATACTTTCTGAGATTGATTCCATGGTGAATTTGCAACATTTTAATTCATTATTTAACAATGATTGATATGTTGATAAATTTTACTGTTGAGGTTATTGTCCGCGTGCTTTCTTTCATATTTCCTTTTCTATCATCAGGTTTTCCTGGATTTGGCAGAAAAGGAGATGCGACAAATCAATGCTTTATTTCGTGAGGTGATCTATGTTTTTTGGTCTTATTTGTTTTCGCACATCCATGAAAAAGGTTTGTGCTTTACATTTGTGAATGTTGAGAGGATTGAATCTGAAGCCCACTCAGGTGGCCCCAACCCTCACTCCCATGTGGGAGGTTGTGGGTTCAGTCTCCCTTCCTGTCTTTTTTTCATCTCTCTCTCTCTCTCCCCCTCTCTCTGTCTCGCTTGTACACACACATGCATACTTGATTTTTGAAGTTTGCATTTTTCTGTAATGAAAGCATGCATGTATCCAGTTTCTCTTGCACTTTCTATTCAAATATTTCAGGAATCTTCAATTAGCCTTTTGATTCTTAGAGAGAAACTGAAATAAAATAAATTACTATGTAATTTCTCTACAGTTGGATATGGTGAAGTGCAAACTTAAGGCCACTGAATCCAAAGAGGAAGCTGAATCGCTTAAGTTTACTGAGAAAAATCTTATTAACAAGGTATCCACATAAGCTCCAGGCAGAACTTTTTATATTTACATTAACTTTTGTTTTGTTGCTGAAGGTATTTTATCACTTAGATATCTTAATAACCATCCTGAGAATGTGAGTTACTAGTTAATGTTAACATTTGATGGGTTATAACAACGGGAACATGAAACATTCAGATGAAAGGCTGTATGCTAGTTCCAGATGGACTGAATCTGAGGAACAGGGCAATGGCAATGGAAATGTAGATGAGCCTGAGGGAAAATCTAGGAAAAAGTAGTGCTTTCCACTTGGAAGACAAATTTTAGAAGGGGGAAATAGTGTATTCTTAGTCCCCTAAAATTTTATGAATTAGGCACCGTGAGGATGATTTTTTTTGTGTGTGTGGGGGTTGGGGGGTGTAAACCTAGTTATAAGTTCCTCGGAGAGAGAAAAAAATATTGTATTATTGTAGGAGGAAAGTCTAAAATGTCCCAGATTTCTTCATACATATGTAAAATGCTTAGTTTCAAACTTTGAATTTTTTGCCTCATACTGATTCTCCTCTCAGCTCACTTTGCTAAAGTTATAAAGAAGATCCATTAGTTCATGTATTGCCTTGTATCAGAAAAGAAGATAAAACTTGCCAGTCAAATCTGGGTAATGTACTTATTGTACAGTGTAGAATATTAAACTTGATATAAAATCACTTGAATTTATAGAATCCATATGAAGCTGTTTAATACTTGCAAAATTTCACTTCTTCATGCATACATGTTCCACTGCACTTACTCTGCCGTATTTGCCATGAATGCGGGTATTGTTTTTTTTGCCTTGTTCAGTTTCTGAGGAGAAACTGTAATCAGTTGTCAAGATTCTAGGACTAAACAGTTTTCTCAAAATTTAGTTTGCTTTGCTTAAAGTTAGCATAGTGCAACTTTTGTGCTGAATCACTCTTTTTAATAACCGTGCAATAGAGTGGTTTATGCTTTGATTTCAGTTCATCATATCTGTTCCTTCCTAGCTATCTCTTTGCAAAACTTAATAACCTTATTTTGAATTCTTACTGCCTCCTCTCTCTGATGCCATGCTGCTCCAGATTTATAATGATTCCGCAGAAGCAAAGATCCCGGCTGTCATGGATTACCTCGTAACTGTCATTGAGGTGTGTGTATACATCCATATATATGTGTGTGTATTTCCCCCACACTGACATCAAATGTAAATGAAATTTGTAGTCTGGGGCAAGTGTCTTATTCTGCTTGAATACTTCTAATCTTGTCTTTGTGGCATTCTAATTGTTGCAGTTTGGTTCACTTTGATAGGGACAAAGGAGTAATTTTAAAAGCTGTGTTATTAGATCTCCTAGAACTTAAATTACTTTTGAAAGCAGAACTGATTGATCTCTATCTCGTAATAGTGACAGTCACAGCACTGGAAAAAAAAAGAGTTTGAAAGAAGCGGTAAAGTTGAATGGTCCTCTTCACAAGTCTACATGTTATGCTTAGGAACATGGAAGGAATCCATGACATCTCGACAAACAAAGTATTGTATAAGCCAAAGCATTTCGTAACTTTACTTCCTTTTTTTTGTCACCGACAATCACTAAAAATGATTTTATTATTGTGAACTTGACATCGATAAATCTGGGACTGGGAGTCTAGAAATTGGTTTCGAGGGATTGAATCTACATTGTACCAATTGATGTGCTTTTTTTTTTTTTTTCCTTTTTTCTTACATCAAGTGAAAGGCCAGTTAGGAGCAATGGGTGTTTGAGTAATGGTTTAATATCCCTAATAACTGGGTTGTTGCAAACATCTTTAAAGGTTCTCCAATTGTTTTTTTGTTTTATATTACCAGAAAATTGTTAAAATCTTTCCTGTGCACTTGATGATTTGGATACTGTGTTTTGATGTGTTTTTAACACTGTTTTATTCCAAGTTTTGCAGGCAGGCTGCAAGTTTCTAATATTTGCACATCATCAATCAATGATTGATGCGATACACCAATTTCTTATTGTAAGTCCACTCAATATTTAGTGAAAATTCTTATAAGTTGACCACATTCTTATCATCGCTGCCAAATTTACAGAAGAAAAAAATTGGTTGCATCCGAATTGATGGCCGTACCCCAGCAGCAGCCAGGCAAGGTTTGGTTACAGATTTTCAGGAAAAAGATGCCATACGAGCAGCTGTGGTAGCCTTTTTATTATTGTTTACTTAATTAATTTTTATAATTTAATTTATTCATTTGTGATTGAAGGTTGATGCACTGCCATTCTGGTGGGATAAATTATTTTTGTGTTAGTGCATGAATATATTGTTGGTTTTTTAACTGTTTATTTTTCAGCTATCTATCAAAGCTGGAGGTGTGGGGTTAACTTTAACAGCAGCAAGCACAGTAATATTTGCAGAACTATCGTGGACTCCTGGCGACATAATTCAAGCAGAAGATCGTGCTCATAGGATTGGCCAGGTAACCAATAGCAACACTTACCATCATGTGTTCCATTAAAGCATCTCCTTTTTTAGCAAAATTTGCATACAAATATTGAAAGGGTAACTTGACATTCGATTGTCCCCAAAAATGCAATGGCTGTATTGTTCTTATTTTTTGTTCGATTGTACTCTACTACTCAGTGTGTTTTTGAACTCCAATTCCAATCCAAGGTTTGGAAATATAATGAATTTTTTTTTGATGAGAAACAAGATTTCATTAATAATATAAATTAAACGTACAAACAGAGAGGGGACAAGGTGTCCACCAACAAAACATATACCCAAAAAAGAAAAGAAAAGAACTATAACAGGCCAAAAACCACAGCCAACAACACACCCCTAGAACATATTATACAATGGAACACCATTCAAAATCCAAGCCCTCCAATTGTTCTTGATGTCTTCCACTCTATAGTTTTTGAAAGGCTTGGTGTTGGAAGCCCACAATGAAGCCATGAATTTGACTCTTTCCCACAGGCCAAAAGGAAGCGACTTTGACACATCTACATAGATCCCTGCTCTTAGATTTGTCTCTGTAGCTATTGATTTCCAACATAAGAAGTCTTGTGCCATCTTTGGGAATGGCCCAACTAAACCCAATTACTGCACAAACTTTGTTCCATATGAAATAAGACTATATGAGTAAGGGGAGTGTAACAACAAATGATTCAAAGATTCCGCATCTCTCTTGCAAAGTACACACCAAGATGGGGAGAGACAATAATTCGGTCTTCTTTTTTGCAATAGATCATAAGTATTAACCCTCCCGTGAGCAACTAACCAAGAGAACACCTTCATTTTTGTGGAAATACCAGCTGCCCAAATGACTTTTGAAGGTGCGAAATGTGGATGCGTTGGAGAATCGATAAGAGATTTGAAAAAAGAAGAGCAAGAGAAAACCACCCCTTTCAACAACCATCGCCTATAGTCTACACTCCCCGGAGACAATCTATCACCCTCAATGACTCTCAACAATGAAAGATACTCCTCCAACTCTCTCTCATTCAAGTTTCTGGAAAATGATAGATTCCAAGACACAAGACAGTCCGAGTTTAAGAGGCTAAAGAAGCAATGGAATCTCCTTTGTTCATCGAGAGTCTATACTGTCACGGAAACAAGGAATCAAAGGATGTCTCACCCCTCCATTTATCCTCCCAAAATCTAATTGTGGAACCCCCACCCACTTCAGGTTTTGTATGCTCCAAGAATGATTCAAGACCATGAGAAATATATTTCCAAGGGTTTCTGTAAGTCCCACTACTCATAACTTTGGAATCCCACCCATTGTCGCTTAATCCATATTTGCTTCTAATGATGGAATACCATAGGGAATTTTGACTAAGGGGGAACCTCCATAACAATTTACCCAACAACGCTTTATTTCAATTCATCAAATTACCAATGCCCAGCCCCCCTTTATTTTTCACTTTAGACATTGTCCCAATTTATTAAGTGATCTTTTCTATTATTATCACAACCATCCCACAAGAAGTCTCTCATTCTTTTTTTCAAATCATTTTTAATCTTTAAAGGAATACGAAAAATGGACAAAAAATAAGTTGGAAGGCTTGCTAAAACATATTCAATCAAGATAAGCTTCCCATCTCTTGATAAGCAACCACCTTTCCATCTATCAAGTTTCTTTTTAACTTTTTCCAACACTGGATTCCAAAATTCCAAAGAGTTTGGATTACCTCCAAGAGGCAACCGTAAGTACTTCAATGGCCAATTCTCAATCTCATAACCCAATCTACTAGCCCACTCCTCTAACTTCTCCATTTCCATGTTAACACCGGGAAGTTTACTCTGTCAAATTTAGTTTCAATCTTGATATTGCGCAGAAAATTGGTAACAACTTCACCAAATTGTTAAACTTGTGTTCATCACCCAACAAGAAGAAAATTGTACCGTCTGCACATTGTAAGTGTGACACCTCCACCATATCCTTCCCAATCCGAAACCCATCAATCACACCTTGTAGTCTAGCCTTCTCCATCAATCTACCCAGACAATCCACAACCATTGTAAACAACAAAGGAGAGAGTGGATCACCTTGTCTCAATCCCCTTGTTGCCCCAAACTTCCCTCTAGGTCATCCATTTACCAAAATTGAAAACTTAACTGAAGACAAAAATCTCTTACTCCACTTCGTTGGCTACCAAAACTACATTAGTATTTGTCTTCCTTTAACAAATGCCTCTTGACACACTGAAATTGTTTCCTCCATAACTTCTCTTAACCTTAATGAGAGTACTTTTGCCAATGTCTTATATAAACTTGTCACTAAGCTTATTGGCCTAAAGTACTTTATTTTGATTGAGTTCGCCTTCTTTGGAATTAAGCAAATGTATGTCTCGTTCACGCACCTATTACCACCCTACTCTCATAAAATTCCTTAAAGAAACTCATTAGATCGCCATTCAAGACATCCCAAAGTTCATGAAAAACAGCCATAGTGTACCCATCGGGACCCGGGGCTTTCTCGCCATCGCATTCTATAATTGCACTTTTTACTTCCTCTTCCTCAAAGGGTCTTTCAAGCCATTCTGCCTTGAAATTCCTCAACGAGTGTTAATGCAAATAATTTCGAAGCTTGGAATTGCTTACGTTTGTTTTTTCTTTTCTTTTCTTTTTTTTTGCCTCCAATTCCAAAGCTTGGAATTGGGTGCCCAGAGGCCCCAGACACACAGTATATGTATTAGAGATCTTCCCTGAACTTTTATAAACATAATTGATTCAAATAATCTGTCGAACCCTAAGAAGTTAAAAAAGACACAAAGACAATGCCTGAAACTCATTTTAGCATTAAAAAGGCAACATTGCATTCTGTAGACAATCAAACATCCCATAGCGCGTTGTTGCTTGGTCCGTATTATTTGAGTCATTCTTATATGAAACTGCAGTGAAAGGAGTTTTTGCGCATCATTGTTCTTCTGTTTTTGAGCTAATTTTATTTTTGTGTTTCTGGCAAATTCTCTATGCACTCATTCTCTTAAATCCCTCCTTCCCCCCTGTTGGTACTAATCAATTTGTGATATGACATTCAGTATCATTTAAGAATTATTTACAAGGAATGAGCTTTTTAATTCTTTGACAAGTTCAGTTTCATATTTTTAGGTTTCATCAGTCAATATATACTACCTTCTAGCAAATGACACGGTTGATGACATAATATGGTATGTTCAATATCTATATCTATCGCTATACTCAGATAATCTGTCTTAGAAAATAAAGTGATACGTGACAAGACATATTTTTAAGCAAAAACAAGTTTCGACTTTGAATATGATCTATTTCTATCTACACAGGGATGTAGTTCAAAGCAAGTTGGAAAATCTTGGGCAGGTATTATCACACCACCCCCTGGCACATTTATAAATGTATACTCCCTTTGTCCCAAATTAAGAGTTTAGCTTTTCCTTTAATGGACTCTTAATTTGGGACAGCGTGAACGTACATATATTCTATATGTTTGTGTCGCTTGCCTGTGTTCTTTTGAGCTGTGATTTTTTTGGATCTTTAGTTAGCTCCCCTGGTTTCCCTTTTTACCTTCTGGTGTTATTAACTGAATAATATTGGTGAATGAATGTATATATAGATGCTTGATGGGCATGAGAACTCATTAGAAGTTTCAGTCAGCCAGTCAAGAAACAGCCCTGCTAAACAGAAGACACTTGACTCCTTCCTCAAGAGATGTAATAACACTGACAACTCTGAACATGAGCGCAGGCACAAATACTTCCGGCATTGAGCCAATTTGTCATCTCTAATGGTTATATATATATACACTTCTGTATAAATGCACTAGGTTGTACCGAGGAAGTGGTATTTTTCGTTATGCTAACAGTTTGGTAGATTCAAATTAATTTCAGAAGAAATGTGCCATCTTATATGCACTAGGTATAATATGTACAATATTAGGTTGTCTTTTATTCTAAAGCTTTTGGAAATGGTGGGCATCTCTGTGGCTTTAAATGAATATATATGATTAATAGATTATTAAGAACGGTCGCCGATCTGATCTAAACGTGACATGATCACAGACATGTACATGCCAATAACTTGATGTAATTGCTATACCTAGATTGTATAAACAAGCATGTTCTCAAAACAAGCAACTTTCAATGCTCGTTTGGTTTTGAGTTTTTGCAGTTTCGAGGAATCTCGAACTGATAAATACACAATCTGGTAATTTATGTCAAAAGTTTGAACCCAATGTTAATGCTTAAATTTTGAATGCGGAACTCTCCATTCAGATTCGTAGAAAGAATCGAACCCGGGGGGGGGGGGGGGGCGCAATTGGGTTTCAGCCCACCCCAAATTTTTTTTTCCACCTAGAGTATAGTATTTTTAAGGCATGGTTCACCCCTGCCCAACTGTCCAATGGTTAACTTTTTTTTTTTTTGATAAAATCACTAGCCTCCATAGAGGGCTAGTGTCATGCCATAAATAACCAAAAAAGATGCATAAAGAGGGGGATACAATAAGGCCATCCCCAAGGACCAAAAAAAAAAAAAAAAAAAAAAAGAAAAAAAAAGAAAGAAAACTAATGAAATGAACAAAAATTACGAGATGGACTAATGGACAAGACCGAAAGTCCACCAAGCAATTCAGAACAAAAAGATTAAGTCTAAACAGATGTCTAGACAACTACACTGAAAGCATGTAGTCGACTATGTGCATATAGCCGACTACTCAAAAAAAGGCATTTAATCGACTATGATTCTGTTGCATTGACAGATTGATCCATTGCTGCATTATCATCTCTTTTCTTCTTTTCTTGCAAATGGACTTGCCACTGATATAGAGGCTGGGAAGAAGAGCATGAATTAGATTGAGCTGCTTCAGGAGGTTTTTCTGATGCAGCAGCTTCAGCTTCTCTCTTCTTTTTGTCCTTTTCATACAGCTGCCATTGGAAAGCATCTGGATCCAAAGGTTGAACATGGGAATTGGAAGTGGATCTTCTAGCTATGGCTTTGGCTTCTCTAAAAGTAGTTTTTTTCATTTTTTGCTGCTTGTTAAGAGAGAGAGTTGTAGTTTTTTTCTGCCTTTGAGCTCTAGTTTAAATGGGAGAGTGAACAAACTCAGATCCACCATGTGAGGAGGAATGGGAGTTTTGTGTGAATCTGCTTTTTTGAGAGGGTAAGGCAACAGGGCTGTATGGGACTAAGATGGGGGATGTGGTAGGAGAGTGTGATGCATTAGGTTGTGTGGGGAGAGGGGGAAAGTCCTGTCTAAGGGCTGAAGGACTTTCATCTTCATGTAAATGACTGCTCTCCTCGTGATCAGCCGTAGCAGCAGCAAATGCAGCGTCTGCTCTCTTTTCCCATGACTAGAAGGGGGGCTCATCAATCAAGGCTTCCCAGTTTCTACCCATTGTATGACTAGCTGCAAAGTAGTGATTGTCGTCATCATTTGACTGACTGTGATCTTCATCATCATCATCCTCATCATCCTCATGAGCATAGTATTGTCCATCACCATCATCTTCCCAATGATCTGTAAGAGCAGCATACTGGTTGGATAGGTACTTTTTAGAGGAAGAAGTACCAGAAAAAGAACATCTATTGTCCAATGGTTAACTTAATAGAGTAGTAGTTAAAAACAAAACAAAAGGAAAAGAGAAGATAGAAAAGCACAGCTGCAACACACAACAGAAAATGATCAGTGGTGGTCCTCACTCAATCTATAAACATTTGTTTTCTCATTTTGTTTACTTGTTATAATATTTTATATATATATATATATATATATAATATGTGCACGCGGGCATAGGGACAAAAATGTTGCCTTGTGTTTATTTGTTTTATAATATTTTATATTACATGTATATATATATATATATAACATGTATGCACATTTGTAATTGTTCACTGTTGTCTGTTGTTTATAGATTTTTTTTATTTTAACTTTCAAATATATTATTATAATTAATAAATAATTTTATTATTCTTATATTCATTGATTGTTGTAATGTTATGTATTTATTGACTATTGTTCAATCTATTTAATATATATTATATAAAAATTTATTTATTAGACTTTAGTTCTTGGCAAATGTCAATATGTTATTATTATATATAACATAACTTTAATTGTTTAGATTAACTATTTAACTTTAAAGACTTGTCGGGTGCAACTTTGATAGGTATTTTTGTCATTTTTACTATACTTTGATGTAAAAATTTCTTAATATTGTAATCGAAAAAATATATTTTAGTTTGTTATGATTTTCTACTTTAGTAACCCACCCCCCAACGCCAACCATTTGAAGAATCTTGGATCCGTCCTTGATCAAAACTCAATCCAACCGCTTAGCAAATTAACTTGTTAATTGGACTAGTGGGAATGAATGTGATAGAACTTGGGATCACTGCTTTGGATTAACTTTTGGTCCCTTTTGTCTTGCATATATCAGTGTTATTTATAGTGCTTGGAATTATTTGTATCTTTGTCAAACACACAAACTTGTCATAAAACAGTTTGATTCATTTAAATAAACTATGAGAGTATAAGAAATTGTGAGAAAAATTGTTATTGATTATTGAGAAAAGGAGTACATCAATATATACAAGAGAGATACCCTAAAAATAAGGATATTTTTTTCTAATAAGGATTTCCTAATTATCTTATAAATATACACATTTTATAAATAAATTATATACAAATCTTAGCACTTCCTTTCAAGCTAGAGCGTACAAGTTGTATGTTCCAAACTTGTTACAAATATAATTGGCTCAAGATCCACCGAGAGACTTAGTAAAGATATTAACTGGTTGATTATTCGAATTCATGTAACTAGTAGCGATCTCCCCTAAAAGAATTTTTTCTCTAATAAAGTGACAATCAATCTCGATATGTTTGGTCATTTCGTGAAAGACCAGAATACACACAATGTGGAGAGTTGCTTGGTTGTCGCATATCAACTTCATTTATTGAATTTTCTTGAACTTCAGCTTTTGGAGTAACTGTTTCATCCATATGAGTTCACACGTCACTTTTGCCATGGCCTGATATTATGCCTCGGTGGTGGACCAGGAAACAATTGACTTTTCTTATTCTTCTATGAGACCATATTTCCTCCAACAAAGATACAATACCCACTGGTTGCATGTCTATCATATAGGCAGCCTGCTTAATTAGCATAAGAATAGCCAACAATCTCAGTGTGGCATTTACTTTCATACAGAAGGCCTTTACCTGGCCTTTTTTTATGTATTTCAAAATACGAACAACTGCCTCCCAAAGACTACCACACAGAGCACTTAAGAACTGTCTAAGTACACTCATTGAAAATGCTATGTCAAGACGTGTCACGGTGAAGCAGTTGAGTTTCCCAACAAGTCTCTAGTACGTATTAGGGTCTGATAATGGCTCCCCTTGATTAGGTAGGAGTTTGACGTTTGGATCCATCAGAGTCTCTATAGGTTTATAATTCGTCATGCCAGTTTCTTCTAAGATATTTAAGGCATACTTTCGCTAAGAGATGATGATACCATGTTGAGATTGAACAACTTCTACTCCTAGAAAATATTTGAGTTTCCTTAAATCTTTTGCCTGAAAGTGGTGAAATAAATCCTGCTTGAGTTTCTGTATGCCCTCTTAATCATTTTCCGTAATCACAATATCGTCTACATAAATGACTAAATAGATGCATTTGTCAAGAGATAAATGGGAGTAAAAGACGGAGTGATAAGCATCACTACGAGTCATACTAAACTGACAAACAATCGAACTAAAATGTCCAAGCGTCCAAACCAAGCATAGGGGAATGCTTTAGTCCATAAAGAGAGCAACGGAGGCGGCACACCAGATTGGATTCCCCCTGAGCAACAAACCCATGAGGTTGCTCAATATATACTTCTACCTGTAATTCACCATGAAGAGAAGTATTCTTAATGTCCAATTGATAAAGGGGCCAGTGATGAATGGCCGCCATAGAGAGAAATAGATGACCATAAGACATCTCAGCCACCGGAGAGAACGTATCACCATAATCAAGCCCATAGATCTATGTATACCGTTTTGCAACTAGCTGGGCTTTCAGATGATCAACGTTTCCATCGGACCCAACTTTGATAATGTGAAGCCAACGACAACCCACTGTTGATTTACCAGGAGGAAGAGCTACGAGGTCTCATGTGCCATTCAAATGCAAAGCGGACATCTCATCAGCCATAGCCTGGCACCATCTCGGATCAGAAAGAGAAGCTCCTATATTTTTAGGTGTAGAAATAAGAGACAAAGACTATACAAATGCAATATATTATGGAGATAAACGATGACAACCCACAAAATTATAAATGGGATGAAGGTTACGAGTAGAACGAATACCTTTGCATTCGGCAATGGGAAGATCTAGGTCAGAAGTTAGAACCAGAGTCGAAACTGGAGTATGAGATGAGACCGGTAGATCCAGTGATGGGGTGATGTGATTGGATATAGTCTCAGTAGTGGCTAGGTGGTGGGGTTCTCGACAGATATAGGTCAAGGTCGGTGATGGTAGGCGATTAGAGGATGTGGTGAGTTTGCACTAGGAGCCACAGGGCCAGGAGAGCACACTACATGTGGAATAGGACCAGCGTTTGATATGGGGGACTCACTAATATTAGGAGGACACGCAGAACTCTCTATAGAGGGAAATAAGGGAGTCGTCTCAAAGAAGGTGATGGTTGTGGAAATAAAGTATTGTTTAAGGTTCGAGAAAAAGCAACGATAACTCTTTTATAAACAAGAATACCCCAAAAAGATACATTTGAGAGATTTAGCATATAACTTATCTTTCCCTGGAGTGAGGTAATGAATAAAACAAGTGCAGCCAAAGACACGAGAATGAACGGGATAGAGAGGCTAGGTGGAAAATAACAGAGAATGAGGTATCTGATTTTCTAATGAGGATGGCATCCTATTAATTAAATATCAAGCGGTGAGGACTGCGTCTCCCCAAAAACATTGCGAAATGTGATTGTGAATAAGGAGAATACGAACAGTTTCAATCAAG
Organism: Lonicera japonica; assembly: GCA_021464415.1. Taxonomy (NCBI): domain Eukaryota; kingdom Viridiplantae; phylum Streptophyta; class Magnoliopsida; order Dipsacales; family Caprifoliaceae; genus Lonicera; species Lonicera japonica. The sequence continues at coordinate 59,857,640 of CM038465.1, read as the reverse complement.
TGTTTATTTTTTTATTAAGCCACTCCATTTTGTTTAGGAGTATGAGCACAAGAAGATTGGTGAAGTATGACTTGAGAAGTCATAAATGATTGGAAATGGGTAAGAAAATATTCTCGTGCATTGTCACTGCGGAAAGTATGGATAGTGGTGCCAAATTAGATTTTAATTTCTGAGCAAAATGTTTGAAAGATGGAGAATAGCTCGGAATGATTTTTCTTTAAAAATAACTAAGTGCATCGGGAAAAATTATCAACAAAAGTGACAAAATATTGAAAATTCAAAGTTGTCTTGACATGACTAGGACCCCATACATCAGAATGAACTAGAGAAAAAGGTAACTTTGCCTTGTTTATTAAAACGACTGGAAAAATAATTAAGAATGTATTTTCCTAACTGCCAAGACTCACACTCTAAATATGACACACGAGAAAGACTCGACACCATCTTTTATAGATTTTGTACGTTGGGATAGCCTAAACGCTGGTGAAAGAGTGCAAGTGGATCATTAGCAACACAGGCTACAGGGGATGATGGTGAGGTGAGGTAGTATAGACCACTGTACTCATGTCCTACTCCAATAAACTTCCCAGTACTTTGCTCCTGCACAAGAACCAAATTAATCACAAAGGTAATGGAATAAGGCAAGGTTTGTGTTAATTTGTTAATTGAAATCAAATTTAAATGATATATAGGCAGAAAAGAACATAATTTAAAGACAAGGTACGCAAGGGTTCGGCATGTCCAATGCCTTTAACTTTAGTTTGGGAGCCAGCGGCTAAAGTAACAGTATATAATGAATTAGAATATGTAATAGAAGAGAACAAATTCTTATTACCAGACATGTGATTAGAAGTAACAGAATCAAGAACCTAAGATTCAAGAGATGATGATTAAAAGATGCAGGCAATAGGGTTACCAGTTTGATTTACATAAGCGATGGAGATTGACTGCTTGTTCTTTTAGAATTGCAGGAACTTAGTGTATTTAGTGGCATATACGAAAAACATAAGGATTGATTCTTTACTTAGAGTACCTATTAGAGACTTGCAATATAAGCCAAAACACCACCAAATTAATGATGGGAATATACCAGAAATATGCTAGAACACATATCTTAGAGAGGCGATCTTAAAGTGGATCTGAAAACATGAACAGTAACTGTGAACATTACCGGTGAACAGTAACAATAACAGTACTCGGTGAACATTAACTCATTTTTTTTGACTCGCTACAGCTAGGGTATACATGCTGGGAAAGAAATACAGTGGGATAGAGACGCAGTGGCTAAGGTGTGGTTACTAGGTGATGGGTGGCTAAGGTTTTGGTTATTGCTACAATAAAGACATATCAAACATGAGATTGGAATAGGGTTTTCTCACTAATCCTTTTAATACCATGTGAGAGTACATGAGATTGTGAGAAAAATTGTTATTGATTATTGAGAAAATGAGTACATCAATATATACAAGAGAGAGACCCTAAAAATAAGGATATTTCCGTTTACTAAGGATTTCCTAATCTATAATCTATATCTATACTATATATAAAAGTACGAATAACTTAAGTGTTTTTTCCTTTTTTGTGAAGACAAATATGCTCCTTAATTTTAAGCACAAGATTTTAAGATTTACATTAAATAAAAAAGTATAACTTCATATATTTTTATATTAGTATAAGTATTTAAGATAAATTTAAACTCTACTTTATTTGGTTAAAATAATTAAACAAATATTTTAAAAGTTACATTAAACAAAACATATTTTAAACATAAGATTTTAAAATTGACATTAATTTAAAAAGTATAACTCCATATTTTTTTTATATTAGTAGTATTTCAGATAAATTAATTTAAACTCTACTTTATTTGGTTAAAATAATAAACAAATATTTTAAGTTTTACTTTAAATAAAACAGTATAAATCTATATACTTTTGTATTAGTATTCTAGATAAATTTAAACTTTACTTTATTTAGCTAAAATAATTAAACAAATTACAGTTTTTGTTGAATTAGATGTATTGTATAAGACTTATATATAATTTGATAACATACTTTCTAAAAATGAAACTATTTAATATATCATATTAAATGATAAATTTCGTTCCAAAGTAAACCACAAATGTATGTATATTAAATTTTACTTTACTTAATTGCATTTAACGTTATAAATTAAATTTATATTAATTGATATATTATAAAACTTATTTGTTTATTTATAGTTATGTTTAATGTTTAAGAATAAACATTTACTAAAAGAATTCAATGCGACAAATTTTTATCATGTATTTACAATATTTTTCTAGAATCACCGATTTTATGATTTTCTTATAATTATTAATATATTTTTATTTATTTGTTATTTTTTTTTCTACTTCATGCTAACTATTTAATTCTTATTATATACTTATTCAATAATAGCTTTAATAACCTTTGACAAGCACTAAAATCACGTGTAACGGACGTGCATAAAAACTAGTATATATAAAAGTACGAATAATTTAAGTGTTTTTCCCTATTTTTGTGAAGACAAATATGCCCATCGATTTTAAATAAAAGATTTTAAGATTTATATTAAATAAAATAGTATAACTCTATATAGTTTTATATTAGTATTAGCATTTCAAATAAATTCTACTTTATTTGGCTAAAATAATTAAACAAAGATTTTAAACTAGATTTATATTAAATATTATAGTACAAAGTGTTTAACTCCATATATTTTTATATTACTATTATTATTCTAAATAAATTCAAACTCTACTTTATTGGTTAAAATAATTGAACAATTTAGAATTTGTGTTGAATCAGGTGTTTTATATAGAACTTCTATATAACTTTGTAACAAACTTCCCAAGAATAAGGTTATTTAATAGATCATATTAAAATTACAAAACTTTTAGCATGAATTAGAATTTTGTTCCAAAGCTCACCATTAAGGTATGTATATTAAACTTCATTTTGCTTGATTGCTTTTAACAATATAATAAATCAAATTTATCTTAATCTACTAATTCGAAAAACTTAGTAAAAATATAAGTGATTAAGAGTTTGCTTGGTCACCTATGCACTAAAAAAATTCAAGGCAACAAATTTTTATAATTTTTTTATAATTATTAATTGAATTTTACACTTGATACTATGTTTTGTTTATATTTTATTATTTTTATTTCATACTAATTATTCAATTCTTAGTATATACGTATTCATTAATAAAGTTAATGACATTTGTCAAGCATTAAAGCCACGTGCAACTCACGTACACAAAAGCTAATTATCTCCTAAATATGCAATTTCTATAAATAAAATATATACAAATTTTAACGCAAACAAAATGAAATAAAATACAAATTATGACCGGCCAACAGGCAAATGATTTATGAACTTCAAGAACCGAATTAACTATGGTGTTAAAATTTGAACTCTTGGATAGTTACGATTTTTGGGTTTACATCATAACCTTCAACAATAAAATGGCCGTCGTTTCTTGTGAGATTGACCAACATCAAAATCCAGTCCTTACATTCACAGTAAGTGTGTACCTACATACATATCTAGCATGTTCATCCTCTCTTAAAGTCCTTTATGTATTTCGAGTCAGGAATAGAGTTAAAGAGTAATTACCGAACTCTTTTACCACATCTTGAAAGGAATAAATCTAAAGAAAAAAGGGCCAATAAACAAAATTAATGAACTTAATAACAATGAATGGAAGCTTTATTCTAAAGTTGGGCTCAAACTTGCTAAACTCTCATGGCTTGCCCGACCCAAATATCTGCTGCATATGCACGTGTTGCCTAGAAGTACGGGTGTAAATGGATCTGGTATGGACCGAATACCACACTATCTATTATTTGTATCTCTTTTTAAATTTAGTATTCAAATTCTTATCCGTATTCCTTTGGATAGTATATTAAATTATTCTTATCCTTATTACATCGGATATCTCGAATTCGGATAATATCCTTATCTATTTTTTTATATATAGCTCAATTTTAAAAATATATTTGACTACGTACATAACCTTCCAATTAAAAATGAAACATCATACAAGTTATAAGTCAAGAAGTGTATATAATAAAACATTGCAAAATGTATTAAAATAATAACTAACAGTTTATATCAAACTTTTAACTCAAATAATGGATTTATTTTATTTCTTTTGTGATGTGATGTGATGTGATCTAGCCAAGCTCTCCATTCAATTCAACCAAGGAGCTTAGTGGGTTTATAAATGAAGACTTGATAATGTTCATGTTGAAGGATTGGGCATGAAAATTTGAAGGGAAAGTCAATAAAGTGCTTGCTCTTAGAGTTATAAAGCAATGGAGGTTTCTGAAAGTTTATGGAATGAAGGATTGTAAGCTCATGGTGGCTGTGCGTGTTTGAGCATGATTTTTAGTTTTCTTATCCTCCAAGACTCTTATATTATTTCCTTAATTATTTAGGAGTTTATTTTAGCTGTCTTATTTCATTATTCAATTAGGAATTATGTTAGTAGTTTCCTTTTTTAATAAGTTTCCTAATTATTAATTTCCTTATTGTATTAGGATTATTCTATAAGTTATTTCATTTTTCTAAGTAAAATTAGTTTCCTTATTATATAAGGTTTCTAATTGTTTTGTTCTCCTATTTAAAGGAGATGGATTTATTGTTTTAAGAAGTTTTGATAATTAATAATATTGAGAGTTTTCTCTTTGTATTCCCTCAGAACATGTTGAATTGATTAATTCATTTGTTCTTGACTTATCAATCAATTCTACACCAATTGATTGTGGCGTCTTCGATCTTACCAAGATTCACGCTTCTTTAAGCGTTGGGTTAAGGTTTTCGCTTTTCATCTTTCGACGTATTCCAAGATTCTTGGATTCTTGCTATGTTCGTAGTTCAAGGGTTGATGATCCATTAGTCTGGTTAGGAAAGACGATTCGGGATCGCGTCATTTTGTATAATTTAATAGTATTTACGGTAAAATAAAGGGTTTGGTGTGACAATGTTTTTTACAAAAAAATCAAGCGAATAATATTTTTTTGAAAAGAAGGGCCTAGTTTTTAATATTTTTCTAAAATAAGAGCCTATTTATTAATTTTGTTTTAAAATGAGTACTTTGACCAAAATTGTATTTTGAGCAAACTTTACTTTGCACAAAATTGTATTTTTTGCAGACTTAACTTTGCAATCCAAAAAATTTAATGTAAATTTTTTTTGCATGATGTGTTTATATTTTTAATAAGTATATTCTTATGTTTCACTCATAAAACTCTAAAACAACGTCAAATAAATCCAAATATATAGTAATATTTTAAAAAACAAAGAGTGCAAACTTAACTTTGCATAATTCCAAAACTATTATCATATGTATTTTATTAATAAATGAGTTTTAAATATCTAATTTGTTAAAATTATTCTAAAGCACTTTCAATTAAACACCTATTTATAATGATATGCTAAAAAACAGCAGTGTAAACTTAATTTTGCATTACTGCATAAAAAAATACAATTTAAAAATCTACTACAAAGTTAACTTTGTAATCTTTTTGGAGTTTGGTCAAATATAGGCCATCGATTTATAAAAATATTATTCGTTGATTTTTTTGCAGAAAACTTTTTAAAATAAGCTTTATTTTTCGATATCCCGTTACAATTTTAATTTTGTTATGGTCTCGAACCTTTCATACTAACAAATCACATATGTTGTAAATATTCCTTTTCTTTCTTTTATTTTTATAGGCATTTTTTTTTGGTTTAGTTAGAGCACCTCCAACTGTTGTGTAAATTTTTTTATGTAAATCCTATGTGTCAAGAGATTTTTACACAAAACTTGAAGTGTAAAAAAAAATATGCTCCAATGGTACATTTTAACTTTTGTGTAAATTTTGAATGAATCAATTAGATAATTACGCATATTAGATATTATTTTATGCAGTTTTTAACTATTTTTTCTTGAATTTTGGTATACATAATATTATAACAATAATGGATCTTAATTTGTTGGTCTTGATGAGCAGATTTTAGATATATAATTTTTATTAAAATATATGATTTACGGAGTATATTAAAAGTTATTACATTTTAAAGTTTTATAAAATAATTGAGGAAAGAAAAAGTTGACGTGGCAATGTAAACTAACTTGGGGTGTATTTTATATATTCATTTTACACAAAAGTTATATTTAAAAGACTACTGGAGTCCAAAATTTTTACAAGTTTTATATATTTTTCACAAAACCTAAATATACATTACTATTGGAGATGCTCTTATTTTTTTTTAGTAAATTGGGCTAACTTGTGCACACTGGATTAAATTGGCTGATTTTTTTTTAAAATGCGAAGATATATATATATATATATATATATAATATACTAAATTATAACAGATACAAATATCTGCATATCCGCATATCCACAAATATGGATAATCTACCTCAGATATGGATTATCCAGGTAAAATACTATAATTATCCTTATTCATATCCATTTTCTCGCATATTTATAAACTCTATCCAAATCCTCTTTTTCAAATATCCATTCAGATAAATATCCACAAAATACGAATTCGTATTCGGAAGTCGGAACGGATTCGAATTTTTGAATATCCATTTACACTCCTACCTTTAGGCTAGAACATCCATGATATAAAATATTATTTCAGTCATTTACACCATATATGTATATATATATTTCAAAATATGAAAGTGCAAAAACTATTTAGACACAAACAGGTTCTGCATATTAAGTAATCAATCAAACATGACATTTGAACTGAATGATTGGGGTCAATGCAGTTTCCCTAGTAGTAAATTCACAGGCAAACTATAAAAAGACCAGTGACAAAAGGTAAAAAACATTTGGTTCCTAGTAACTCCTGCCCCAGTAGGTCCATTTCCTTGCTGGCCTACCAGAGGCAAAACACACAGTCCCTGCACAAAAGTTCAGAAATTATATAAGTTAAAAGGCATTGCCTCGTAATCAAATAAAGGGCTGTTCATGCGTCGTGTTTCAGATGCAATACCTGCAGGGAGTTCTGGCTGGTCAAAAGGAGAGCAAAGTGACTTAGCTGCCCCTATCTCGCCCTTTGTACGTGCTTTCACGTCCTTTTCTACTTCCTAAGTCACCAGATGAAAAATATGTATTAGATGATAGTACCCCCTCTATCTCAAATTAAGAGTCACACTGTTGACTTACACATGTTATTGCTCGTACACTAATTTCAACAAAATTGATGATAGGAATTTAACTTGTTTATACTATCGTGAGATTCGATACGTCGATAATGTCCCACAAAGGAAATTGGACTCACTTTTGGAGGGAGTAAATGGCACATGTAAAATAGCATGGTTCAAAATTAGAAAAGAGTATGCAGCAAAAACTTAACATGGTAACCAAGGAAGTAACATGTACACATAGTACAATACTAAATCATCGCAAATTTACGAGTGCCTCAAAGTTGAGCAATTAAAACATGTCCATGCAAGAATGGCAAATAATATCAGTACTTTGACATATAAATAACTTGTCTTGTGTACATACCTCTTCATCACACCAAGGGGCTAAGATCATTTTCTTTTGGCCCAGTGCTTCCATAAACTCATCCCATGTGTTTACAACCTTAATACAAGCATCTCTTTTTTGCTTCGCAGAATTGAATAAACTTTGTTGGATATCGTCCAACATGCCACTTACTTGCTCAACCAACTTTACGACAGGAATATCCACCTTTGCGGAATTGTCACGGCGAACAGCTCGTACCTGGAAATCGAATTACAATGTTTCCAAAATTTCCACTGAATCAAGTCTTGTATTTTCACCAAACCAAACACAACACAATGCAGGTAGAAGTGGGTATCCTAGATGATATCATTAGCGTGAAATTGGCAATAATCAACTCTTAGTAAACTAGCTACCAAAGCTTGGGCAGGAATTTCTTTTATAGATTAGTTGAATTAATTCATCATAAAATAAAACATTGGAGTCCGATTACAAACCTAGACCTTTAAGTAGCAAAACAATGTCCTAAGAAGTTAATTTTCTACATTCTCTCTGATTCTCCCATTACAGAAACAAATACAGCATTGTAGAAACATTGAAGGATCATTTAGGAAGATTAATCATTGATTATAAAAACACAGGCCAGTGGAATATTAAGCCCTTCCACCTTCCAAAACCATCCTATTAATAGTGCAGAAGTGTGTGAAAGAAGGTATGGTATTCAAGAAAAACTTAGCAGAAAGATCTAAATTCTAAAGTGTTAGTCATCAATAGAAAGGGATCCAGAGCTTTTACCTGATTATTGGCCAAATCTTTTGGCCCAATTTCAATTCTCAATGGAACACCTTTCAATTCCCAATGGGAGTATTTCCAACCAGGGGAGTAGTTCTCTCTAAGATCTGTCTCAACACGTAAACCAGCTTCAGTCAAGGCATTCACAGCTTTAGAGCATGCACCTAAAATTGCTTCTGTATCAGCATCTTTGTAAGGCACTGGGATCACAATGACTTGGACTGATGCTACTTTAGGTGGAAGCACTAATCCTTTGTCATCCCCATGAACCATCACCATGACTCCCAGCTGAAAATTAGATATTAGAGAGGAAAAAAAAAAGGTTCAGAATTGATAATTTTATAGAGGGAAAGTATGTTCGGTGTGCTAGATGCATGTAATTAGTCTTTTAACACAACAATTTAAATGAAAAATTGTCATAAACATGCATGAATTAACAAAACCAGCAAGTTTAAACTAGCAAGAGAATGCCTCTGAAAATGGAACAGAGCTATATAGATTGTGTTTCTGCCATTCGGCTCGATTTTCCAGTTGGTTGATTAAATGCATCTATTAGTTCTTAAACTTTTTAAGAGAAAAAATTGTGTCCTACTTTGAAGTTAAAACTAAACAAAAATGCATGTGTGCCATAATTAATTATTGCTACTTTAGTGCACTGATACTGATTCAGAAAATGCATTGTTCACAATACTTGGCATGTAAGAATCTAAAAGGTCAAACAAAAAAGCATTAACAAATCAAATACACGACAATCATCATGCTACCTCACAAAGCTGGAGTTGGAAATCAAAATACTATCTAGTATCTACGAAGACAGGCCCACACAAAGAACAACCTAGCATGGAACATTGTGCTCCTAATCCAAACAGTTACTATAAAAAAAATTCCTCTACAATACAGACACATAGAAAGAGTTACCGTTCGAGTACTGTAACCCCACGAATTCTGCCAAACCATACTCTTCTCCCCCTTCTCATTCTCAAAGTTTATCTCAAACATTTTCGCAAAATTTTGACCCAAACAATGTGATGTAGCACCTTGTATACCTCGACCAGTGTTTGGGATAAAAGCCTGGGAAACAGTTCCAAATTAGAGGATTATTTCACAAAGTACATTCAAGAAGACTATGCTATGCAAAAATCTTCTTCATAAGGGCATCTCAACGGTGTTATAAAAAAACTAAGAACATAATAGATTTAGCTTTGTTCAAAGACCCGCGCCAGTGTCCACATATTCTAAAAATCCCGTAACCGATAATTGAAGACACCCTGTGACTCCTCAATAATCAAAATGGTGGACCCCACCACTTTCATCCTAAAAACAAAACCAAAGAGAATATTTCAAATTCAATAGTTCTCTCCCTCCAAATTAGTGATTGAATTTTAGCAATAACATTTTTTGTCTAATCAACGTAGTGGCGCCATGTTAAATGGTTATTGATATAAAGAATGAGTATTGTGATGTTTACCATTGCTACCTCTAGCAGCCCACAAATGAATAATCAAATGTGGATTGGAGTAACCAATTGTGACTATAACGTTGGGACATTTTTGAAGATGTTATCACAAGAAAATTGGACATATACTTGGTACCTCAACACTTGTTGTGTAAAGACCGCCAGCAAACTTCTCCAGCTCGCTCTTTTTACCCTTCACCACTGGTACTGCCAAATATTCTTCATAAATTTGTCTATATAGTTCCAATATCTCAAGGACCTGAAACAGGATGAATAATCACTCATCCACATTGAAAGATATAAAAGTCAAACCTGTTACACGTACATGGTTTATGAGAGGTTAGAGGTAACATTAAGGAATATTGACAAATAAATAAGGTGCATTTTCCAATATGCACTGAAATGAGAAGAAACAAAGGCTGATGCTTAAATTTATGTTACCGCTTACATTTGCTTTAAGCCATTATAGAACGCATAAAATCTCTAAGCAATAGAGGGCAAGGATGTCCCAATGGTAAGGGACAACTCTACCCTTGACTTGGCAAAGGATTCAACCTCACTCCTATCGATTGAATTAAAAAAGCAAACTCTAAGCCATAAAATTAGCACACTACAACAAAAATATATCCATGAAAGTCAAGCTGAATAGCAATAAGGCACAATATGCACAATTCAAACACTATACCTCTGCATCTGCCTCTTCCTTGGTTGCAAATGCTGTATGTCCTTCTTGCCAAAGGAACTCTCGACTCCTATACTCAGCAAAAGAAAAACGTATATCTCTAAATAACACAAAAATACTATTTTAACAGGATAAAAACCAAGAAGAAATTTAAGTCCAAATATGTGCAAATTTGCTTTATGTACATTTTCACCATCCCAGAAAATGTAGTTGAGAGATTTGAAAAGCTTAATAGGGACGCTTTTTAGGGGAGCTGGAAAATGAACTGAATGATATTTGGTCGAACAGTATCTGTGTGCTAATCATTTAATCTAGAGGATTGGATTAGGAATCTGATGCAGGCAAAAAAAACAGGATAACAGATAAAATAGGACTACTTGATTTCCAAGGTTCTTTTGCTCGTTATCATATTTTTATATTGTCCTGTTGCTTAATAGGATTGGTAACGTCACTCCAAGAGTTTAAAGAGTTTTATTTTACGGAAGATTTTATTTTTATAAGCTTCTTTATACTAATTTGAGTATTCCCTATTTGGTAAGCAATTTTAAATTCTCGGAGTCCTACTTTCTGGAGCATTTTCTTTGGCTGCAGTCCAGCAAATTAGTATATTGGGAACTTCTATTTTGATGTAACATGAGTTCTACCTGGCTCCAATAGTGATGGCCAAGTTTAGGTGGTTTAATTGAACCATTAGGATCTTCTAGCATCTTTAAATAGGGCTTTGCTGTAAAGAGAGACCAGACTTGGTGAAAGAATTCCTTCGAGGTTTGGAATAAGTGTGGAACTCTTCTATTGATACGAGTATGGATTCTCGATCAACACCTTATAGAGACATCGAGTGGAGTGCTTTAACTCTAATTCTCTTAGTTTCCTTTCTTGTTTTGTTGAATGTTGAATATTGTCCATCCTACAACATTGTTTCAACTACTTTAAAACCCATAATCTGATTGAAGACTTTAGTTCGTTACTTTATAAACTTTAACATTATCCATCCTTCGCTCCACTAGTCTACCACTTCTATTCATATTGCCAACACCACAAAAAGTGTAATGTAGACTAAGCAGATGAATTCTCTTAATAATCTTGAAAACGAAAATATGATACTCTTAATCACTCCAAAAAGAAAATGCAAGCGTTTCTTTTGTAAAATAGAGAGAAAAAGAAAGTCTGCTGGTTTCACAAGAAATTACCTAATGAATGGGGTAGGATGGCTGAACTCCCATCGAACAACATTGCACCACTGGTTTAGCTTTAAAGGTAAGTCACGATGTCCTCTTATCCACTTAGAATAATAAGGATACATAACAGTCTCACTCGTGGGACGGATTGCAATAGGCACCTCTAATTCAGATTCTCCAGATTTTGTAACCCATGCAACCTAAGAGGAAAAAAAATAATCCTAATATTGTATAGTTGAGATAGAATGGCCAATGTGCAGTTTTTTGCTGCAACACAACATTAAAGGAAACTGTACTAGAAAATGAACAGCAACTCAAGAATGAGCTGTGCAAATTAACAGAACTCCAGAACTAACTAATGGAAAAGCATAATTGTAATCCAGCAACAAAAAAATCCTAAAGAATGTTGTGGGAAACTAGATAACAGAAGTACAGAAGAAGAAAAAAGGGTTCTGTAAGTACATTATTATTGTTTCAACTAACATTTCCACTTAAGTAGAGGGAACTTCTTTTCGCGTTAAGAAATCATGGACCAGGAAGATTACAAGAGGCTCAGAAGAAGTGCACATATAATATACTTCAACTCAGCTAAAGCCTGGCTTCGTTTGTAGAATAATGTTACTTCAGGTGCAAAACATCAGAACATAAATTACCCACCTCTGGAGCAAACCCCTCAATGTGATCCTTTTCCCTTTGCAGTACACCAGGAGATACAAAAAGAGGGAAATAGCAATTCTTTATCTTCATCTTCTTTATTTCTTTGTCAAAAAATGACTGCACAATTGACACCGTGAAAAACTAACACCAATAAGAACAAGCCAGACATACAGTTAAGCCTGAACTTGAGAACAAAAAGGTAAGTTAGGCTTGATTTGGAAGTCATTGAAAATCAATGATAAAAACCAAAGAGACAACCACATATTGCTCTAACCCAATAGTTCAAGAAACTGGATTTCTAAAACCAATGTGATGCACCAAAAAGATTCCTAATAAATGAATTAATAAAAAGCTAAGATATGTCGCAAGGATGAGAATTTTTTCGGAATAGTGAGTAAAGAAATCGGTCAAAGAAAAAGAAAAGAGAACAACATCACTAGCGGACATTTTAAGATGCACACTTTCAAGAACATGCATACAGATTTTTAAATGGTTAAAAAGGATTCATGCTCAGGAAAAGTAGCATAATATAGAATCAATTAGGAAAGGAAGCACATCTGAATGACCTGATGACGTGTAGTAACTTCATGGAAGTAAAAATCCTCACCAAATAACCTAAAGAACTAAAATACAAATCCTTACTTGCACGGTTTCCCATATTGACATCGTCCACGGCCTTAAAATATAACAACCAGATATGTCATAATACTCGATCATTTCTCCACTAACCACCACCTGAATAACCAATCACACAATATTTCCATGAGAAAAAAAATCATATGCCTTGACCAAGGTTTAAACTAGAAATATTAGACACAATCAGCTTTACACTATAAAAGGTAACTGTTTTATTTTAGAAGTTACTAAGCAAACAAGAACATCTAAAGTAAAACTAACAAATCAACTTTTCAGTTAATGAAACAACATTTAAATAACAAAAATCTCCTCTTAATTTCCTCATATCATTACTATAACAAAAACATTCAACACCCTCACCAATTCGTTACAACTATTTATAACGTCACTGCCACCTCCCTCTTTTTATATTTTTGTTTTTGGAATGGATGCTCTAGTTTGGGCTTAGAGGGTTTTTTAAAAAAAAAAAAAAAACTACTATGCCCACTGCAGTTTATATGTAAGCTTGAATTTGTGTTGAGAAACAACTTTGGACCTAGACACCATGGACATCTGGGTCTGGAAATAAGCTTCTAATTGTATAGCAAGTGGCTTAGGAACAAGAATTGTTACGTGTCAACAGGTGCTTTGTCCAAAATCAGAATAAAGATATAAATTAAATTGCTGGTAGTAGGGCAAAAGGCCTCACTCTACCTTCGTGAATATTTCAAAAACTCGAAAAGCTTATTAAGGTAATAAGATTTATCACAAAAACTATCTAATAATAGATTTTGTCCCTGACAAGGGTAACCTATTAGACAGCTTTGAAAAGTGTTAGATAATGAGAAATTTAAGAGAATCTCTGATTTGATGCTAACACTCATACTTTTAAGGTATAGCCAACATGCATAACCATATCAGAAGAACAGACAGCTAATATATGTGCTTGCATTCAAGCCCATCAAACACACCTTGATTTCTGATTGCCACGAGGGTGCCTCGTTTGGAAAAGTTCTAATTTCTTTCTACATTGTGCAGCATAAAAATTAATTCTCAAGACAAAAACAGATGGTTCCAAAAGAAGTTAAAGTTGAAGAATGTTAGAGCTAATACTTAGAAAAAGAAGACTAAATTGAACGGAAGATGTTATCAATACCTCAGAGTACCACTCTCCAAAATTCCCATCCTTCTTGAAGGAAAGACCAAGCCGAGTCTCTTTTTTGACCTCCTTCATTTTACCCCCTGAAACATTCAATATTCCATATTCGAGTGAAGGAGGCCACCAAGACTGTGTACAAGTCAAATACAAGAAATTATGTCAACAATACAGAAGTTATAAGAGGTATACTGACCACTCTTGGCATTAGGATTCTCCGCATCATTTGTAGCCATATCCTATATTTTCTAATGCAGTGACTTTAAACAAAATTCTTAATTAGAGATGTTGAATAAGGTAATATAGCAAAGTTCAAAACATTATTCAATGCACACACATGGCAAATGAGTGTGCGGCTGTGTTTATGACGTGTACACAGATATAGATTTTGAAGAGTTAAGAACAAGGCAACACAAAATGCTTACAGAAATTTACAGCACACCCAGGTGTTTATTTAATCAAAGAGATTTAAACAATAAGAATTTGACTACGGTAATTTCAGATATGGAATGACCGAAAAGCGCCACTAATAACAAACAGAAGCTATTTCTGTACTGATAATTCAGATACAAATGTTTTATTCAAAGCATACGCCTTGAGTGACAAAGAATGTGCAACCATGCAAGTGACATCAAAATATCCACAATTGGCCATGATTCCATGAACCTATGTGTAATTCATCACAAGATATACACAGGGACATATACAAATTTATTCATGGGGTACAAATTGCACTCTATAACAAAAATATTACATGGACAATATAAAACCTTCAATCCATTTGATGAAACTTTCATAAGTACAATACTTCAATTACATTAGTCTTCGACCAGTTCTCATTTTTTGATAGCTTAGATAACCTCATTATTTACTCTGCAGAGTGTTATAATTGGTAAAGCACATAAGCAAAATCATATGCCAGTGTGCATCATCATATCCTTCAAAGTCAATCTCATAGGCTGCAACATTATACACACAAACAGCAGTCAAACAGCCTCGTTTGAATAGAAAATTAGAAATATGAAATTAGTGTCTAAGTATGACGCAACGAAGGCATATCAATAAACATTTAGCATGGCACCACAAAAATGGAAGTATAAATGAAAAATCTCACTACAATGAAGTCTTAGAAACCCTACCCTTCGCAATTGAGGAGAAAGAAAGATTGTGCAATTATATGATTGCTGAGTGTACAATTGATAAAGCAAGTAAGCATAATTGTATTTCAGTTTGTGCATCATCCTTCAAAGTTAATCTCATAGGCTGTAATATGCACAAACAACAATAATACATCGCATCGCTTGGATAGAAACTTAGAAATATGGAATCAGTTCTAACTATGATGCAACGAAGGCATATCAGTATGCACCCAGCACGGCACCATATTACGATGCAAAATCTAACTGTAAGACCAGTTCATTGACACAATACGACTATCACTAAAACACAGTAATTACACTTACTAAAACAAACTTCAGCTATAAACACAAAGTCTTAGTCTTAGAAACACTAGCCTTTGCAAAATTAAAGTGGACGTGAAAAATCTCACTATGATCCAACACCTAACTACAAAACAAGTTCATTCACATAGTATAACTATTACTACAACCAGCAATATCGCTTACCAAAAACAAATTTCAGCAATAAGCACCAAATCCTTGTCTTAGAAATCTTAGCCTTAAAGTAGACTTGAAAAATCTCACTGCCATGCAAAAGCTAACTACATAACCCGTACTTCATCCACATGATATCACTTACAAAATTTCAGCAATAACCATGAACGAAGTCTTAGATACCATATCATTCACTAAATTAAAGTATACGTGCAAAATCTGATTATGATGCAAAATCTAACTAGAAAACCAGTTCGATCAACACAGTAATATCACTTACCAAAACAATTAAGTTTCAGCAATAAACACGAAATCCTACTCTGAGACACCCTAGCCTTCGCAGTTGAGAGAAGGAGCGAGAGAGAGAAATATTGATGGGAAAGCAAAAAGTAGTGCTAGAATCCTTTGATGTACAGAAAAAAGTAAATGCCGTCAAAAGTTTAGAAAAATTAGATTATGCGTAAAAGCAAAGCAAATGTAGATTGTGATAATGTTATATTTGTAACGGGAATTAATGAAGAGAGAACCGGCGATCGAGTGTCCTCTCGTGGCTCCTCCACTGGGAAGTTGAAAATGAAGATGCGCTTCGTATTTGTTAAGCGGTCGTCAACTTATCAAGCTTTCATAATAATAATAACAGTAATAATCATTTAATTATAAAGACGCATCAAAAATTTATTATATTGTACTGCGCAATTTTAATTATATATACGTCAGCCATACTAGTAAGAGATCGATCTCATATGGCTGAACAATATTTGTTAGTTATAGGAGTCATAAACAAGCCATGCTTTTATCACCATACGGCTAATTCTATACTCGTTTGGTTGGATGCAAAGATAAATTAAATGGGGTTTTAAGTATAGATTTTGAAAGTTATGTCTATGTATGTGGAGACGGAAAGTGAGTTTAATTTTAAGCTTGGTCAATGTTTCCAAAAATAGTTGATTTCTTAGTATAAAAGAAGACATGTAAGCCTCGTTTGATTCAGGTATTAGGGTCAGTGGGATTAATAATATCGGTATTAATAGTACTAGACTATTAATCTTGGTATTAATTTAATACTAATACTTTGTTTGATTCATGCAGTATTAATACTGAGATATCTCATGCTGATGTTAATACCATGTTTGATTGTATAACTCGTATACGGAATTATATTTTGCACTAATAAAATTAAAAAAAAAAATGTAATTTTTTTTTATTTTTTTTTAAAAGAAAATAAATTAAAATAATAATAATATAGTAGTAGTAGTAGTAGTAGTAGTAGTGACATTTTTAAAAATATTATAGTAGTAATGACATTTTTGAAAATATATGGTTCATTTTTCTTAATCCTGAATAAACAATACTACATCCGCCCTGGTATTAAATTATACCACAAAGAGTGGTATTAAGTTAGTACCGGTATTAATAATTCCAGCATATTTTTGCAAATCAAACAAGGTATTGTAAAAAAAATGGTATTAACAATTTCATCCCACTTTTTAATACCCGAATCAAACGAGGCAGTATTGTACCGGATATGTTTAAAATAGGTGAAGTTGGCAATGTGAAAAAATAATTATTTTTCCTATTTCTTTTTATGGAGAGATATTGGATAAAATGGTCAATGTGAGAAACCGTTTAATAATTTAAAAGTCTAAACGGCACGCGATTCAACAAATCGTTAAGGACCGTTGAAAGTAGGACTTAATAAATATATTAGTTACGATTTTTGGTTTAGTCACATTAGCCATCAATAAACTTCAACAATAGATGGCCGTTGGATCTTGTGATATTGTCCAACATCAAAATACAATCCATTCACACATACAAATGTGAAATGTAGTGTTAAAGAGCAATTACAGAACTCATTAGACATCTCATCTTAAAATGAACGTACAATCTTTAACAAAAAGAGGGCCGATAAATGAAATTAATGAACACATAACTGGAACCATAATTTAAAAGTTCGGCTTGGACCCCCTAAACTCTCAGGGCTTGACTGACTCAAACTGCCGCTTGGTGTTTCTGTCCTCTGAAAGTGTAGTTTAATCTATATCGCTAGTACCAAATAAAGAGGGGCTGATTCAGACACCAAATAACTTTTTTAGGCCTGAATCAAGTTGAACATGCACACGCCTAGAGCATCCATGATTCAACTAATATTTCAGTCAATTCCACCATATATTTCTTCTATTTCCAAAACTTGAATACTGTATCAACTATTTAGACCCCAAACAGGTTCTGTACACGAAGTAATCAAATGTAACATTTGAACTGAATGATTGGAGCGAATGCCATATCGCCAGTATAAAATTCACTGGCAAAGGAATCCTTAAGGCAAAGTTCCTTCAAAATAAACTCTAACTAAAAAGAAGATTACATAGTTAAAAACCATTTGATTCCTAGTAACTCCTGCCCAATAGGTCCATCTCCTTGCTGGCTTACCAGAGGCAAAACATAAAGTACCTGCACAAAAGTTGAGATTTTATGAGAAGTGCATTGCCTCAACCAAATAAAGGGTCGTTCATGGGTCGTGTTTCCAATACAATACCTGCAGGGAGTTCTGGCTGGTCAAAGGGAGAGCAAAGCAACTTCGCTGCCCCCAACTCGGCCTCTGTACGTGTTTTCACATCCTTCTCTACTTCCTGAAGGAACAAATCACCAGATGAAAATACATATTAGATGGTACTCAGCTCCCTCTGCCCCCAAATTAATAAACCACTGCAATTGAATAGAGCAATAACTTTTCTCTTATGGTACATACCTCTTCATCACACGAAGGGGCTAAGATCATTTTCTTTTGGCCCAGTGCTTCCACAAATTCATCCCATGTGTTTACGACCTTAATACAAGCATCTCTTTTTTGCCTTGCGGAATTGAATAAACTTTGTTGAATGTCGCCCAATATGCCATTTACTAACCCAACCAAATTTTCGAGAGGAATATCGACCTTTGCACAATTGTCACGGCCAGGGGTGGAGCCATGAATTTTGTTCAGGTGGGGCCAAACTAATAATACAACAAATTTTTTTTGCATATACTATAATAAAGTCAAAATTAAAATATTATATTAAAATACTTAATGTCTTTCACATTAAAAATCAAAATGACTTATATTTAGCTACAACATTCTCTTTCGAGACTTCATATTTTAAAAATGTTGAATGATATCTTCATTGTCGATAACTTCAAAAACATTTTTTTCGATATATGTGACCAAGCAATCATTCATGAAATCATCTCTCAACCGACAAACACATATATTAATCCTAATATTAATTTATCAAATAACAATATAATAAGCAAATCAATCTCAATAATCAAATTTAATATAAATATTTAACAATCTAAGGAACAAATCAACATTAAAACACCTAAATTTTAATATTCAAATTTTTTAAAAAAAAATTAGTATAAATTTAAATAAAAGAAAATCTGACCTACAAAGCTAAAAACCACAAAAGAAGAAGAAGGCAGCAGATTGCAAAAAGGAGGCGGAACAAATAAAGAACGAAGATTAAAAAATGCACCGCATTAAATTACAAAACCTAGCCCCCAAACTTATATATTTCCTCACACAAAGGCCCCTCACACACTAAACTTTTTTAACACAAACAGCCCCTGATTGTTAATACACCAACCAAATTACAAAACCCGACCCCCGAACTTATAAATTACATCGCACGACAGCCCCGGACTAATTAAACTGTTTTAACTACACAAACGCCCCCTAGTTTTTAAAATATCACACAAAATCACTCTCTACATTGTAAAAATTTACCAAAAAACCAAGGGGGCCAAAAAAATTACCAAAACCCTAGGTGGGGCCATGGCCCCCTTGTTCCCTGCATGGCTCTGCCTGGTCATGGTGAACAGCCCGTACCTGAAAATTGAATAATAATGTTTTCAAATATTCCGGTTAATCAACTCTCATATTTCACCAAAACCAAACACATTGAGGTCTTAGCATCCAAGATGACGTCATGAGAGCAAAGCTAGCAATAATCAACTCTTAGGGTCCGTTTGATTGTCCTTTAAATTGTGAATTAGATAATTTACAAAATTTTCATTTATTAGTGTTTGGTTGTGTAAATTGAACAATTGTAAATATGATAATTCAAGTTAATTTACAAAAACTCAAATTAAATCATTTCAAGTAAAACTTGAAATTGCCTAATTCTAGAATTAGATAATTTATTCCAACTCTATTTTTCGAGAAGATCTAGTTTCTACCCGTGATGTTGATGCATCTAGACATAATTTTAAATAACATAGAACAATAGAGAACATGTTTTTATTCTAACAATCGAAATTTCTCGTTTAAGTATTCCAAACAATACTTGAATTAGAATTGAATTATTCATAAATGAGCAAATTTACAATTCTTCAATTGAAATTTAACTAATTCTAAAATGAGGTAATTTACGTAACCAAGCAGGCCCTTAGTAAACTAGTTACTAAAGCTTAGATAGGAATATCTTTTGTTGTTTAGCTGAATTAATTCATCATACGGTCAAATATTGGAATACAATTAATTAGAACACTTGTACAACTTCTTAGGACCAAATTAACGTCCTAAGAAATTTTGTGTCTTTTGATGTAATTTTCCAAATTCTTCTCTGATTCTCCCATTACGGAAACAAATACAGCATAATAAAAGTATTTTGAGGATCAATTAGTAAGATTAATCATCGATTATAAATAAATACATGCAAGTGGAATATTTAAGTCCCCTTCCAAACGTACCCTTGGGACTTGTTATTAGGAACAAAAAAAAAACATGCAAACATCTTTAGGAGATAGGTTCCATTGTTTTGGTCCCCAAGACCACCTATTAATAGCTCAGAAGAGCGTGAAAGAAGGTATTGGGAATACGAAAAAAAAACCTTAGCAGAAAGATCTAAAGCCAGAGCTTTACCAAATTATTGGTCACATCTTTTGGACCAATTTCAATCCTCAATGGAACACCTTTTAATTCCCAATGGGAGTATTTCCAATCAGGGGAACAGTTAACGCTAACATCTGTCTCAACAGTCAACACGTAAACTAGCTTCAGTCAAGGTATTCACAGCTTTAGAACATTCATCTAAAACTGCTATCGTGTCATCATTTGGGATTGGAGTGATGCTACTTTAGTTGGAAGCACTAATCCTTTGTCATCCCCATGAATCAACACCACGACTCCCAGCTGAAAATTAGATATTAGAGAGGGAAAAAATATCAGAATTGATATTTTTATACAGGGAAAGTATGTTGATGTGCTAGATGCATATAATTAGTCTTTTAAGGGTTCGTTTGATAACTAGATGGAAAATGGTAGAAAAAACAATTGATTTGTGTGAGAAGTTGGAAAATAAGTTGAGTGTGGTGAGATGGTCTCCACTTTTTTATGAGTAGAGATGTCCTCTGTATATGTTCATTTTTTTTTGGAGAAATTTTCATCTTCATCACCTAAAGAAATTTTTTCCAGGGAATAAGCCAAAAGGTAAGACAACATCTCGCCACATCCCTCAACTTATTTTCTGGCTTCTCACACAAATTAATTGTTTTTCTTATTATTTTCCCAACCTGTCATCAAACGGAGACTAAAATAACAATTCAAATGAAAATTTTGTCATAAAGATGCATGAACTAATTATGTTGTTATGATACTTTCATGATATATATTTTGTCTGTCACACAAAATAACCTTCGCGTTCTCACAAATTAGTGAAGATTAATATATCATTTCATAATGAGTTCAATAAATCAACAAGTCTTCAACTTGAGGTAATTAATATATCTTATTGTTATAGAATGTCAATATTTGTTAGGTAGGATTTTATAAAATGTCAATGTATTAGGTAGGAATGTAGACTTTTGAGGTTGTATTTGTGTATATATATGTGTTTTATTCATCCTTCAATACATACAAGAAATATATTTTCTCCTCTGCACTTTTCTTGTTTCATGGTATCAGAGGGATTAGGGTTCTAGTTTGTAGCTCAATCAGCTCAGTTGCATTTCAGTCGCCAGCTTAGTTTTCTAGGGTTTCTAAGTTGCGATTTCAGTTTACCAATATGCGGCCTCCATCTATCAACACCGCCGGCGTAGTTAGAAAGCCTACTTGCCGATCAGCCTTCGCCCAGAATCCGGTGGCCGGAATCCCTGTGCGTGGAGCTCACGCGCCGCCCAAAGTCACGCCACCATCACCACGCGCCGGCACGTGAAGGCGTGTCCGACACAAAAACACCGTCGTTCGAGCTCCGTCAGGCTCGTCTGGTCTTCTACATCACGAATCCGTGATTTGTTAGGGTTGTCCACACCTGTTTGTCTTCTGGGGTTATTCTTGCACCTTTGGGTTGCTTGTTTCTTGGTTCCAAGTGTGGCTGAGGCTTATTACAGTGTTGTTCTACCTCCTTTTGTAGTTAGAATTGCTGATATCCCATATTTGAGACTTGTTCAGTGGTTCGCTTGGTTTATCTTTGATTTGTGTGGCTCGATTTCTACCTTTGGGCGTGTATAACGCATTTCGGTACGGTTTCATCCCTACCTTTTGATTTGTACGCTATTTTGTGCTCTACTTTGTTCTTGATAACTTTTTGAATCTCGCTATAAAATTATTTAAATATGTCGGAGCAGAATGCGGCAGTTGTTTCTGATGTAGTGTCTGTAATGTCAAAAATCACTGAACACAAACTTAATGGCTCCAACTATCTTGATTAGAGTAAAACCATTCGAATTTATTTGCATAGTATCGATAAGGATGATCACTTGACTAGTGATCCACCTTCAAACAATTCGAGACAAACGTGGCTGAGGGAGGATGTCCGGTTGTTCTTACAAATTCGAAATTCGATTAACAATAATGTGATTAGTTTGATTAACCATTGTGAATTGGTTAAGGAGTTAATAGATTATCTGGATTTTCTGTACTCTGGGAAAGGAAATATCTCTCGTATTTATGATATGTGCAAAGCCTTTTACCGTACTGAAAAACTGGACAGATCTATTATGAGTTATTTTATGAATTTTAAGAAAACTTATGAAGAACTTAATATGCTACTGCCGTATAGCCCTGATGTCAAAGTCCACCAAAGTCAAAGAGAGCAGATGGCAATTATGAGTTTTTTAGCTGGTCTTCCGGCTGAATTTGAAACTGCTAAGAACCAGATTCTTTCTAGTCCTGAGATCTCATCCTTATAGGAAATGTATAGTAGAGTCCTTCGCACAGAGGGGGCTTCATCAGTTCAGACTCCACCAGTTTCGCTAAATAGTGCTTTGGTTAGTAAAAATAATGAGTCTGAATTTAGGCGATCACAGTATCGTGGAGGTAATCAAGGAGGAGGATCGAATAGTAACAATTTTGATATTCGCGCACATAATTCAAGAGGAAGTGTAACTTGGGGACATGGCTCTGGAGGAATCATTTGTCATTACTGTCATATTCCAAGGCATTTGAAGTGGAATTGTAGGAAGTTTCGGAACAGGACTCAGAGAACTCACTCGGCCCATATTGCATCTACCAATGATATGGCTGAAAAATCAGTTATTATCCCTGCAAACGAGTATGCCAAGTTCTCTAAGTACCAAGAATCTCTAAAGTCTTCATCCCCACCACTCACCTTTGTCATTGCAATTTTCGATTCAGATAAACCAAATACATGCCTTGTCTCCTCCTCATCCAAATGGGTCATTGATTCCGGTGCTACAGATCATATGACAGATAATTCTAGTATCTTTTCTAACTTTCATTCATATGTATCCCTTTCTAGTGTTACTTTAGCAGATGGAACATTATCCTCCGTTCTAAGGTCTGGAACAATAACACCAACCCCTTTGTTTCACTTCTCATTTGTCCTGCATTTACCTCAATTGTCTTTTAATTTGATTTCTGTAAGCCAACTTACTCGTACTCTTAATTGCTGCATCTCATTCTTCCCTGATTATTGCTTATTTCAGGATTTTATGACGAAGAAGATTATTGGTAAATGACATGAATCGGGAGGCCTCTACGTCCTTGACACACATATACCTAAATATGTTGCCTGTTTAGGTGTCACATCAGCTTTCAAGGCTCATTGTAGATTAGGCCATCATTCTCTTCCTCTACTTAAGGAGTTGTGTCTGCAGTTTAGCAAGGTGTCTTCATTAGATTGTGAGTCATGTCAGTTTGCCAAACATCATCGTAGTAGTCTTAGTCCAAGAGTTAATAAAATAGCAAGTGTTCCGTTTGAATTAGTTCATTCTGATGTTTGGGGTCCATGTCCTGTTATATCTAAAACTGGGTTTAAGTATTTTGTTACTTTTGTTGATGATTATTCTCGTACAACTTGGTTATATTTAATGAAAAGTCGTTCTGAATTATTTTTTTTATTTTTGTGCGTTTTGTGCTGAGATTAAAACTCAAGTTGCTACTCTAGTCCATATATTGCGCAGTGATAATGCCAAAGAATATTTATCTTCAACCTTTCAGACTTACATGATTTAGAATGGTATTCTTCATCAAACATCTTGTGTTGATACTCCGTCTCAAAATTGAGTGGTAGAACGAAAGAATAGACATCTTCTTGAAACTACAAGAGCCCTATTATTTCAAATGAATGTTCCGAAACCATTCTGGGCTGATGCAGTTTCCACAGCATGCTTTTTTATTAATCGAATGCCTTCGCCTGTTCTTAAGGGTAAGACTCCTTATAGTGTTCTTTTTCCAAAAAAGTCACTGTTTCCTATTAAACCTAGAATATTTGGTAGTATTTGCTTTGTTCGGGACGTCCGTCCACAAGTTAGTAAATTAGACCCAAAGTCTTTAAAGTGTGTTTTTCTTGGGTATTCTTGCCTTTAAAAAGGATACAGATGTTATTGTCCGAGTCAGAATAAGTACCTTGTCTCAGCTGATGTTACATTCATAGAAGAAACACCATATTTTTCGTCATCCACCTCCGAGAGTCAGGGGGAGGATGATGATTTGTTAGTATATACTGTCTCGTTTCCTGAACCCGTTACTGAACCCGAACTAGTCCGACCTCCCATTCAACAGGTATATTCCAGACGGAGACCTCCTAATCCCTGTCCTCCACCATCTTCTTCTTCATCAGATTCAGAGACGAGTGGAGATCTTCCTATTGCTTTACGCAAAGGTAAACATCAATGTACTTATCATGTTTCTTCTTGTGTCTTTTATGATCACCTGTCACATTCATCTTGTTCATTCATTGCATCTCTTGATTCTATATCTACTCCTAAAAATGTTCATGAGGCAATCTCTCATCCTAGATGGCGTAATGCAATGATAGAGGAAATGGATATTTTAGATATAAATGGTACATGGGAATTTGTCACTTTACGTGCAGGAAAACAAGCTATCGGATGCAAATGGGTGTTTGCTGTCAAGGTCAATCTTGATGGGTCTGTTGCTTGTTTAAAAGCCCGCCTTGTTGCTAAGGGTTATGCTCAGACATATGGAATTGATTATTCTGATACTTTTTCTCCTGTTGCTAAATTAACATCTGTCAGGCTATTTATATCTTTGGCAGCTACTCATCATTGGCCTCTGCATCAGCTCGATATAAAGAATGCTTTTATTCATGGTGATCTTCAGGAGGAGGTCTATATGGAGCAACCTCCTGGGTTTGTTACTCAGTGGGAGTATGGGAAAGTTTGCCACCTTCGTAAATCTTTGTATGACTTGAAACAGAGTCCTCGTGCTTGGTTTGGGAAGTTTAGCTAGGCCATTGAGACGTTTGGCATGAAGAAAAGCAAGTCTAACCACTCGGTGTTTTACAAAAAGTCTGAAGCAGGCATTATTATGCTGGTTGTGTACGTAGATGACATTGTCATTACTGAGAGTGATACTGCAGGAATCCTATCTCTTAAGTCCTTTCTTCATGCTCAGTTTCATACAAAGGACTTAGGGACGTTAAAGTATTTTTTGGGCGTCGAAGTCACAAGGAGTAAAAGGGTATTTTTCTATCTCAAAGGAAATATGTCCTTGACTTATTAGCTGAGACAAGGAAATTGGGGGCAAAGCCGTGTAGTATCCGATGATTCCTAATGTACAGTTGACAAGAGATGGTAAACCATTTGAGAATCCTGAGAAATATAGAAGATTGGTGGGAAAGTTGAACTATCTTACAGTGACTCGCCCGGATATTACATACTCTGTTAGTGTGGTGAGCCAGTTTATGTCATCCCCAACAGTTCATCATTGGGCAGCATTAGAATAAATTTTATGTTACTTGAAAGGAGCACCTGGACGTGGTATCTTGTACACTGATCATGCACACACTCGTATCGAATGCTTCTTAGATGCTAATTGGGCGGGTTCCAAGGTGGATAGAAGATCCACATCAGGCTATTGTGTCTTTGTTGGAAGAAATTTGATCTCATGGAAAAGTATAAAGCAAAGTGTTGTGTCCCGATCTAGAGCAGAATCAGAATATAAAGCTATGGCTCAGTCCGTGTGTGAAATAATGTGGATATGTCAGCTCTTAACCGAAATAGGGATTAAGACTTCGGTACCAGCAAAATTGTGGTGTGATAACCAAGCTGCCATACATATTGCATCTAATCCTGTGTTCCATGAACGAACGAAACATATCGAAATTGATTGCCATTTTGTCCGCGAGAAAATACAGCAAGGATTAATCTCTACAAAGTATCTAAAGACTGGAGAGCAATTAGGTGATCTTTTCACAAAAGCCTTAAATGGGGTTCGGATTGATTATCTTTGTAACAAGCTGGGCATGATCAATATCTATGCTCCAGCTTGAGGGGGAGTGTTATAGAATGTCAATATTTGTTAGGTAGGATCTTATAAAATGTCAATGTATTAGGTAGAAATGTAGACTTTTGAGGTTGTATTTGTGTATATATATGTGTGTTATTCATCCTTCAATACATAGAAGAAATATATTTTCTCCGATGCTCTTTTCTTGTTTCACTTATTAACAACTCAACAAAGAATATCTATGCCACAAGAAAGAGCTTATAATGTTCATTCATGTTCTGTTTCTATAAATCAAACTAAACTCTCCGAGATTACACTTTCAATTCTTAGTAATAAAAAATCAAATCTGAAGACTTACTTTAGAAACAAAACAAAATTTCCATGACCAAAATAAAGCACGGTTGAAAGTAGCAGCAATCCGCACCCAATAATGTACAACCCATAAAATTTTAGTAAACATAGTGTTAAGTCTCCTTAAAAGCATATCTACTCTACGGAAAAAATCTAGCAGAACATGAATCAACAAAAGCTGTAAGCTCAGTCATAATCTGCCAAGTACTATAAGTTTATATTACACAAAAGAACACCTCGAAATGGATGGAACGGAGACTCTAGATTGTGCCAAGGATTATAAGTTTTGCCAAACCTTATCCTTGCCCCCGTTCTCGTTCTCAAATTCTATATTAAACTTTTCGAAATTTTGACCCAAATAATGTGATGTAGCACCTTGTACACCTTGGGATAAAAGCCTGGGAAACAGTTGCGAATTAGAGGATGATTTCATAAAGTACATTTAAGAAGACCACAGATGCAAAAATATACTTTATAAGGGAAAACATTATAGATTTTAGCAGTGTTCTAAAAAATCCCCACCTAGGGCCGACTATGCCCCACGTAGGCGCAAGGTGGTGGTCTGCGCTTAGTCTGGCAGGATGACAATTTGGGAAGACTAATGGAGATTTTCTCTCCTTTTTGTATTAATTTTTTCTCATGTTTGAATTGAGAAAAATATTCGTTTAACAAATTTTGAATGTCCTTTTTAAGTGGTTTTGAGAAAAATATTCGTTTAACAGTCTAGATGCCCCGTCTCTATCTAAGTGGTTCAGGCACTAGGCCCCCTCCTACCACTTGACAAGTTGCTTAGTGCCTTTTAGAACATTGAATTTTAGCCATGTAGTTCAAAAAACGTCCTCATATTTTAAAAAGATCCTTAACCAATAATTAAATTCACCTACTTAATAATCAAAATGGTGGACGCCACTACTTGCTTCCTTAAAACAAAAAGAAAAGATTATATTTCAAATACAAACATACTTTCCCTTCACATTATTGGTGTAATATTTAAAACTACCATTTTTTGTCCAAAGTAGTTCCCCATGTTAAATGGATATTGATAAAAAGAATGAGCATTTTAAAGTTTACCACTGTTAACTTTAGCAGCCCACCTAATGAATGATCAAAAGTCGATTGGACGATCCTATTTTTGGCTATAATGTTGGAAATTTTCTAAGATGTGAAAAGGGTCCATTTAATTGAAAAATGGACATACTTAGTACCTCAATACTTGTTGCGTAAAGGCAGCCGGCAAATTTCTCCAGCTCGCTCTTTTTACCCTTCACCACTGGTACTGCCAAATATTCTTCGTAAATTTGTCTATATAGTTCCAATATCTCAAGGACCTGAACAAATGACAAGAAAAATATAAGAGGCACAACCAGTACATGAAGGGTGCAGTAGTGGGTTTCTGAGAGGTAAGATATAACATTGAGATACATTGACAAATAAATAAGGTGCGTTTTCCAAGTATGCATTGAAATGAAAAGAAAAAATGGCTGATGCTTAAATTTATGTTACAACTTACATTTGCTTTAAGCTGTAATAGAACACATATAAAATCTCTAAACTGTAGAAAGCAAGGGATGGTCCAAGGGCAAGGAACCATTCACCCCCTATCAATTGATCTTAAAAAATCTCTAAGACTCTATTTGATAATAATATGGAAAATGATAATAAAAACACTTGATTTGTGTAAGAAGTTGGAAAATACATTGAGGCAAGTGATGATGTGCACTCCATCTCATGCTCATTTTTATGAGTAGATGTTCTCTATCTTGCATTATTTTTTGTGGAAATTTTTTCTTCCCCATAGACAAATTTTCCGTTGAAAAAGCCACAAATTAAGAAGACATCTCCCCACATGTCTCAACTTACTTTTTAACTTCTTACAAAAATCAACTATTTTAATTTTCCTTTTACATGTTGTTATCAAACGGAGCCTAAGTGATACAACTGGCACAGTTTAACAAAAAATATGACATGAAAATCAAGCCGCCCAATAGCAATTATTCACAAAATGTGAAAATAAACGGTATATCATACTGCACCGAAATTTAGTATTGTCACGATATACCGTACCGTATCATTATCAATTGTGCCATTGCACCAAATTCTAAAAATAATACCAATATCCCACAACATTTAGAATTTTAGATTAAAAGTCTTGGTCTGTACTAATAAATGGTTTCACTTTTCACATTAATTTAGGATTTTCACTTTTGAAACTCACGGCACACACCGCCCCCCTCTCTCCTATTCTTTCTTCTCTCTTTTGCTCTGAAACCACCATACCCACACTACCACCCTACCATCGCTATTTGCCTATTCCCACCACAAGTTCAATGCCTCCTCCGGGTGTTTCTTTATCTAAAAATTGATTAGTTGAAGTGTTAGACATTTGTGTTTTGTTTTTGAATTGGAGTTTCCCTTGCAACTTTAACTTCTAGTTTAAACTTTTTAGTTATATGTTTTTGTATGTCCACTGTTTTAACTTTTAATTATGCCATTATTAGATATCGTGTGAAACTTTTAATTGTGTCCACTAACCACTGGCTACTATTAGATATCGTGCGCAAGCAACCACTATTGGAACCGTTGAGTATTGCTTGTTTTGATTTTTAATTATGCAACTCATCATTTAGTTATAGTTTTGACTTTGAAATTTTTGGAGTGTATTTTTTATTTAGTTATAGATTTTGAGTTTGTTTGGCTTACAATTTTCTATATAACAAATGCCCATTATTTTATATATACCAAAAATTTTAGTACGGTGGTAATAATAGATTTGATGTACCAAATTTTCAGAACAATGCATAGTATATTTGTTATGGTACTGTATTGTATCAAATACACCCCTATCTTTCCCAATTACGGGTGTTTTCTATTTTGGTCGAGATAGAAATTAAGATATCCCAAATTCAAACCAGATGTAAAAATTTCGTTTTGGTTTTGTTTCTAAATCTTCTAAACTCAAACTCGAATCAAACTTTTTAGTTCAATTTTGGTTCGGTTTTGACGTTTTTTTTAAATGAATTTAACATGACAATGGAATACTAATAGTGATGTAAGATTGGTTCATATTTAAATTAAACCGATGGTTTTCTAGAAACTACGAGTAAATATATAGAAACCATGTTCTCTATTTAGTTACTATTTTATTTGTACATTTATAAGAATAAAATAAATAAAATAAAATAATGAATTATCTTACCATCATGTAGTTAATTGAATAATAAGGGCACGTAATAATGCCTTTTTTTAAGAGGATCATAATATGTAATTAATAAGGAACATATTCTTATAAAAGTCCATCTTTTTTGTATCACTTAACTTGTCCCTTAGAATATATATTATCATATTTAATTTTCTTATACATAATTTGGTTCGGTTTTGGACGAGTTAGCCCTAAACCAGAACCAAACAATTCGATTTTGGTTCGATTTTCTCGTTTTTGGTTTCGGGTTTTTTTGGTTTAGGATTTTACATATCGGTTTGATCTATTCGGTTGATTTTTGAATTGGCCTTAACACCCCTACTCCCAATAGAAGTTATGTTAAAAAATATTGTATTCTTGATTTCGTATTTGAGTAAATAATGAATTGAGTCTTTATTTGTTTATTTTGGAAAAGTGAGAACCAAACGGATGTAAAGCGATCTTTTTTTTGACAATCAAAACAAGCAATATCATTAATTCAAATAGGCCAACAGAACATTTTCAATAAACAGGGGCACAAAGAATCCCATACCACACGACCAGACATAGAATCCGCTTCCTTAGCTAAGCTATCGGCAGCACAAATCACTGATCTAAACATAAAGTGAATCGAACAATAAGAAATAGCTCTAATTAAAGCTTTACAATCATCAACTAAAGTATCAAAATATGTAAAGTCGTCTGCATCGCTCCTAATAACATATGAAGTTATTGTCCAAAAATAAAATAAATAAAAAATCACATATGAAGTAGCCCTGACCAAATTAAGAAGACCTGGGCCAAGCCCAGTTTAAATGCAATCTGCACAATTCACGCCAAGTTGGGTCTAACCGGGCTCAAGCCCACAGCTAGCCGAATGAGACGTAGTCCATTTGGAGAAGTGTAACCGATAACTTGTAAGAGCATTCCCACCATTTTTTTTTCTCTTTTTTTTTCTATAAAATTTGCACAAGTTGTATATTTTTTTTTATCTTCACCAGTTTTTTAATAATCAAAGTTTGTGTAAAATACATTCTGCCATGCTAGCTTTATCTCTCTTCATTTTTTAAATAAAATTTGAAAATGTAAAATATAAATTTTAATAAAATCTATATATTTGAAATTTACTCATTAATATCTACAAATAAAGATCTGATTGTAAAATTATTTACTAAAAGGTTCAAGAAAAAAATTATTGTTAAAATTGATAGTTAATAAGTGTTGTAATCTTATTAATTATTTCAAAATTTATACAAGACCTTAGAAAAGTAACATGGGAGCATTTTTTTTTAAGTTTTCAAATTTTGTAAAAGTCAATTGACGTATATAATTTACAAGTCAATTTTTACACTACTATTGAAAATGCTCTTACACACACACACACACACATATATATATATATATATATCATACAATGGCAGATTCAAAGATTCGATAATGGGCTAAGAGAGGGGGATCGAACATTGGCGCTCTGTGTAAACTTTCACGCCATTAATTACTTGGGCTAATGCCCCGGATTACAACTTCTAAATACTTGACAAACTCCTTTATATTATCACATCACCTAAAAAATAAAAATAGGAAGGGTTGGTTGGTTGGTTCAGTTATTTTATTTTTTATTTCTCTCATGTTTTGTTAAAAGTACCATCACACACCAACAATTTGCTATCATTCTCACGTTTTTAACAAGCGGTGCACATGTAAATTTGGTGTTAGAGGGAGAGAACTCGAACAATGGTCATTTGTAAAAAACAACTATTTATTTTTCACTAAGAGACAAGTAATCAGGTTTTTTAACCAGCAAAGTTGTATCCCTACAAATTGAACTTGAATGGGTCAAAACTCAAATACCTACCAATGTGCAAGGATCGAACGTTATCAATGCGTGGATTTTCATTTGAATCTAATTTAATTTACACAAATGTATGTTTTGATGAAATGTTACAAAATTCAGTCTTAATTTGACTCTTGACTCTGTAAACAAATGAATTTGGATCGATCTTGATCTGTTGATAAACCTACTCTAATTGGACACATTATAAACCAGTTCAGTGATTGTGAAAGCTCCTTTCCCAAAGTCAAACAAAAGGTCATTCAAACTTGTTTATTTCAAGAGCCAACCCCAATCAAGCTAATAACAAGTCAATCAAGCGCAGTGCTAGTTCAGTAATTAGCATAATATAATCAAGCTCAAGTCTTTTGGGGTCTTTAAGGTTTGTTACAAATGTTTAAAAACTCTCTTTCAATAGTTTAAACTTTTGGAAGGAGAAACCACTGTATATTATGCTTAACAAGCATGCTGGAATTGTTAAGCATGCTGAAATAGTATTTCCGGATGTTGGATAGAGGTGTCAATATTTGAACTTTGGATTTTCCGGAGAACAAATTCTGATACAACCATCCCTTCCAACAGCTTAACAACAATGAATGACATGGTTAAAAATCACAATGAATATAACAGGTTCATTTTACTACTGATCTGGGTATATCTACATTTACACAATTTCAAAAACCAAAATAGAAATCCCCCCCAAACAGTCATACAAGCACAAACCCTAATCCTGACCTAATTGATAAAGAAAAAGACCACCCCAAAAGCCATTCTATGATGCACCAACAAGCCCCAAACCCTTACAATTTCCTCCCAAGAAATTAGACACAATCAAACCCACATCGTCCAACCCAACCCCAATGCACAAAGGATTAGCCGGAGCCCTAACCGAACCGTCCACCCCCTCGGCCTCAACCCCATTGTTCAAAACCCTAACATTTGGACCGGACCTGCACTTGCCCATGCACTTGCATCCAACAACCGAAGCTTCCCCACCAACCAGGCTCTGAAACTCCTCCATCAAGGCCGCAGCCCCTGATTTCTTGCACTTGCCACCCATACACACCTCAATCTTTCTTGCTGACGTGCTTGTACTCAATTCATTTCCACTGGTACAACCCACTGCAGCTACATTGCTAGTGCTAATTCCAGTACAACTTCCACTGCAGGAATTGATCGAGGACAAGAAAACCTCAGACGAGTTCCCTCCTTGGACCAATTGGGCAACTGAGTTAACCGAATGGGTTGGTTCTGGTTCTGGTTCTGGTCCTGGTTCTTGACTAAGTGGTTGAAGGACATCGTTTATTGGTAAAGTGGTTGCTTCGGTTTTAAGCCGGCTCATTTCAATTACTTGTCGTTCACATTCGCTGTCGCTTGAATCTGAGGATGAGACTTCACAATTAGGAATGTTTTGGATTTGAACGGCTTTCAATTTGGCCTTCTCTTCTTTCCTCTTTCTTTTCAATTCCTTCTCCTCAGCTTTTAGCTGCTGGAGCTGTGCAAGTAGTAGATCTGTGGCTTCCTGCAAATGATGTAATATCACAGGTAAATTACAAACGGTTGAAAAAGAGGCTTGATCCTCCCCTTAGTACATTTATGCTTAAATTTATAACCTAACTGAAGACTCAAATCAATTGTTGTTCAACAAGAGGTAAAAAACTAATTCTACAATAAAACTCTGTTTTTGAGTTATGACCGTTAAACAATTAAATTGGCTTCATTCAACCTAGTACAAAACAACCTGAAGAAGATCCATTGATTCATACTATCCAATTTTAACACAATACAACAACTGAATTAAAAAATAAATTTGGTCAAGCATGAATTGCATTGAGGGTGGGTGTGTTTGGTAAAACTAGAATTGAAATTGGGACAGAACTAGTTGAAAATTGGTGCTTCTACCCTAAGGGATTCCTATTTTCTCAATAATTATATTATATTCCTATTTTCTCCGTTATACCCAACTACTTCAAGCTTAATTAATTCACCCATCAACAAAAGCAAATCAAATTTCAAAACTAGAAACAACAAAATCAAAGTAACAAAATTAAATTAAGATCAACATAGAGCTCTTACTGAGATCATCTTCCCCTTAACTTGATCAGCCAAGCCTTGATCAGGAACCAATCCAAAGCCCATCTCAGAAAACACAGACAAATCCTTCTTCAAACCCTTCAACAATTTCAACTTCTTTTTCAACTTCTTCGCCTCCTTTTCCTTTACCTTCTCCATCTTCCCACCACCGCACCTGGGGCCATTGTAATACCGTAAATGACCGTCATCGCAAAACCCAGAACCTGACATCCCAAGAATATTTCTGGGTTTTAACGACACCCTCGAGTCTTGGGTACTCAAATTCCTGATCTCCACCGGGAACCGAGCTCCGGCGGAGGCGAAAGAAGGTTTCGGAGATGATTGGTGAGAATGGGAATCGATTCCAGCACCGGATAATGGCGGAAATTGCCGGAAAACGACGCCGGAGACCTCCATTGAGAAATAAAAATTAAACCTTTTTCCGATTGGAATTGGGAGAGCGCTGAAATTCACACCCAATTCTGCACCGCCCAGAAAGGAGCTTAAAAGATTCTAAAGCTTTAAAAGGGAATTGATTTCTTTTGCTTGAATTCCACGTTTCTTATACTCGTACGTAAGGTAGATGCTTTAGTGTAACTGATTTTCCACGTGGGTGTCTGTAATTGGCTGATGGGAGGGTGGATCTGACGTGGCTACCGATGTTGGTTAGCGCTCGCGCGCTCGTGACCGTTATCAGTTGGGCACGCTCTTCCCTCTTCCAGACATGCGTATTAAGTTAGTCTCTGCCGTTGGATTATTCGGTGGGAAGCTGGATGGTTCAGATCAACACATGTGGACTCCAGGTAGATTGCCACCTAGGCAACTCTGTCTTATTGCATAATAATAGCACTAAAATGCCCCAGCATCTTGGCTATTAAATTAGTTGATAATTTCTACGTCCACTCTTTTTTGACCGACCTTTTTAATTGACGCGGCCATTTTTGACCCTCTAATAAAAATGTTTTATTTTAATGCCACGTTCCTCGTCATATTTCATCCCCACGTTCCCAGTATTTTTTTTCACTATCAATAATATACTAAAAAAAATTAATAAGAGATATACGATAAATAAAATAAAAAGTCTTGCGTGACAATATTTATTATAAAAAAATTAACAAATAATATTTTTTTAAAATAAAATTCTAGATATCATTATCATTATAAAATAAGAGTTTATTTGTCAAATGTGTTTTAAAACAAATGTTTTGACTTAGTACAAATTTAATTTTGCATAAAATTGTATTGAGTACAAACTTTGCTTCCATAAAATTATGTTTTGTACAAATTTAACTTTGCAATCAAAACAATTTAATGCAAATTTGTTTTGCATGATAAATTTATATTTTTAACAAGTATATTATTATATTTCATTCATAAAACTTTAAAAACAACGTCAAATAAACACAAATACATAGTAATGTTTTAAAAAATAAGGAGTGTAAACTTGACTTTACATAATTCCGAAAAAATTAGTGTGTGCATTTTATTAATAAATCGGTTTTGAATATGTAATTTTTTAAAATTATTCTAAAATACTTCTAATTAAATATTTATTTATGCTAAAAAACATGTACCGCAAACTTCATTTTGCATGATTTCATAAAAAATACAATTTAAAAATCTATTGCGAAGTTAACTTTGCACTCCTTTTAGAATTTGGTCAAATATAGGCCATTAATTTATAAAATTATTACTTCCTGATTCTTTTACAAAAAAAAAAAATTCATATAAACCATAGTTTTCAATACTCCGTAAGATATATTGTACGAAGACCTCTTTAAAAAAAATTAATCTTAGTACTAAGTCTAATTTAAAAATTATTGACATTATCAATAAATTCAACTTCTCATTTTTGTAATACCCATTTTTTTTTCAGTTCTTTACAACCCTCCACCAACCAAATTTTAATTCATAATACAACTGAATTTGTCATTTACAAATTTTTGCACCATCTTTGTATATTATATATCCAGACTTCTTATTTTATTTTTTTATTTTTCTTATGAATCTAATTTAATGGGATATAAGTATTGGAGATGTCGATTAGTTATCATGACTTTAAGAAATTATAGCTGTTGTTTATTAGTTTATAATTATATAAAATTATTTAAAATATATTTAGTCGATATATAAGTATGTACACTAGTTATATTTATATTTTCTTTTCATTGTTGAA
The DNA here is from genome assembly GCA_021464415.1 of Lonicera japonica. NCBI lineage: Eukaryota > Viridiplantae > Streptophyta > Magnoliopsida > Dipsacales > Caprifoliaceae > Lonicera > Lonicera japonica. The sequence continues at coordinate 59,821,702 of CM038465.1, read as the reverse complement.
CAAAATTCTATTTTAAATTTTGTCTTAGCTTTTACTATTCACGAAACACCCAAATCAATTTTATTTTTTTCATTCTTTAAATTTTCAGTGTCACTATTAATTATTACTAATTGGTAATTTAATTGAGATTTGTATTAAAAAAGTCACAAATTAATTTGTTAATATACTCATATATATGTAGGGTCCAGAAGTGGTACTGACAAGCTTTTTAGCGATAAACTTTTTTTGCTATAACATTAGAAAATGCTTCTAGTGACGACCATTTGATACTAGAGGTTATACGGTACAAAACTAGATCTTTTATACAAGAAGCCCCCAAGAAAGGTTCGCTTAAAGTTCCGAAAACCTCTGACCTATCTTGATAAGACATTATTTTATCATTCAAACTATAAGGTGTTGTTTGATAATACCACTTAAATCTGAAAACTTTGAGTTTTCATATTTAAGTGGTTTTAAAATTGTTTGTTAATAAAAAAAAAAATAAGTACCTACTTAAACTTCTCCACTTAAAATTAAAAATTTTGAAAAATTCAGATTTCAGATGTGTTATATTCAAACAAATAACAATTTTTTTCAGACAGAACTAAACAAATAATTTTCTCAGTTTCATTTTTTTTATTTTTTATCAAACGCCACATAAATCTTGAAATTCTTTTAGTACATACCATTCAGGTTTTTTCACTAAATTATTAATTTTGATAATCTCAATTATGTTAAGAAAATATTAGCATTAATATTCTCTTGTATTAGTACATAATAGATTCCCCTTATGGAAGAGAACGAATGGAGAGGAGAATTGAAGTACCTCTTGCTTACAAGGGAAAATCTATAACAACTACAGCCTAGAAGGTCGGGTAGAAATTTATTAACTTGTATAATAAATGCAAAAGTCATAAGAAGAAAGACAGAAAGAAAAATCTGTGCTTTGTACCATATTTTATTGAGAAAGCATATGATTCGAGTCTCACCAATTCTATCTATCGTAAATGATGTGGAATATTATTAAAAAATTATGATTGTTCATGAAATCTAAAAAAAATCAATTTTTGCAGGCATGAAATTTAAGATAAATTGGACAAAATAAATCACAAAACATTCAAAACAACAAAAAGAAGCATTTGAGCGATACAGTTGTCAGTAAACTAGTTTGAGCGAAATTTGTTCGTTGTGGTTATGCTCAAGAACCAACTGTCCATTAATACAAAAAGAACTAATTATTGTTGGAAAAATTGCTTTGATTTGTATTTTAGTTGTAAGTAAATTTAAGATTTATTCTAAAAACAAAATAACACATAAAAATTATAGTAAGTAATTTATATAAAAACAAAGATATGCTAGCTTGAGAGAGTCGTGACAAGTTGTTATTCTAAGGACAATATCACCTTCCTATGTGTAAGTATTGACAGTCAATATAATTCTTAAGATAAAACCCATAGACTCGTAGCATTGTATCCTCTATATGTATGTCCACAGAAAGACGGTGAACTAATTCAATTACATTGCCCAAAAAACTCTTAAAAATATATTTAAAATAATGATATAAAATGACATAAGATTTGAGAGAGAGAAAAATATCATTCTATGATAGATCATTTCCTATTTGAGTATATCCTATATACAGGTGAAATTATGGATGAGTTATTAATAGAGAAATTAAATCAAATAATTATAACATAATAAATATATTTAACTCCTCTAATTATGAGCATAATAAAACCATATAATAAACTCCATAAATTTTAATAAAATTGAAGGTTAAAATACAATAATTATCCTCTTAAAATCACAAATTAAAAATATATACTTATTTTTTTAACTTATAAATTAAATTTATAAATTATTATTTGCTATTTTATTAAAATATTCCAACAACTATCCCAACGGTTAAATAGTTTTTTTGAATATCATTTATTTATTGTTTATTTGTAAGGTAAGGGGCACCTAATAAATTGGCTCGCAAGTTGGCAACACTATGCATATGTTTAAAATAATTATACATGGTTTTGAAAAAGTAACATATATATATATATATATATATTATATCTATAATATTGGAGAGTAATTTTCTGGCGCTATCAAGAACGACTTTTTCTTTCATGTTATTTTCAGCAAAGTCATTTTCATTTATCCATTATCATATATTTATATCAAATCAACTTGGCTCATCTCCATTATACTTTTGATTTAATTTCATTTAATGAAGTATAGTTCGGAGATTAAAAGATGAATTTTTTCACAAAACTTGATAGATTTATTCTCTATAATAAGTAAATCATCTCACAAAATTTAATCAGGAAATTCAAATCGAAAAAAGGCGTAATAAAATTTCTATATATATATGTTCGATTTCAACCATTGAAATTTTACATGATCATCTTACGTCACCCAATTTAAATTGAATCTTCTTACAAAATTTTGTAGAAATGATTTATTAACCGTTATAGAAATCATTTACACTCAGTCTCATGAAAAATTTCGTCTATTTATCGCTCAATCTAAATTTTATTGAATGAAATTGAATCAAAAAATAATAGAAGTGACTCACCATATCGATCAGATGCTTATGGCTGTGGAAGATGCCCACAAAATGGGATATGCGTATATGCTGAAGCACCATGGGCTGCACTTTATTTTTATTCGGATAATACGTCCTTTTCATTTCCTTCTATCAATGGCAAATTGCTGGCAATACAAATTGCGAGATAACGATGCATGTTCCAATTCCAAATAATTGCACCAACATCAAATAGTGATTGATTCTCAAGGACTATTTTGTATCAGTACGTGGACATCACTCTAAATCCTTTCGCAGTTTAGTAAAAGACGGCACCCCTTGCAAAATATTGCTCAAGACACTTTCAAAAGTTTGAATTTGCAAAGTTTTCAAACCATAAAACTATATGACATAGTTTTGAAATTCTACGAAAATTGCAATTTTATAAAATTACAAATTTTAAAATTACAAAGTAGTAGAATTATAATACTACTATTTAGATTGTATATAGTTTCATTTGAAATTCTAAAAGTTTGTTTGTTTGACTAATTTATAGAATTTATTTGATATTTCAAATTGATAATATACTTAAAAAAATTCCACAAATCGCCCATTGACGGAGCTCTGGCGACTTAACCATAGCTTGGGCAGTGGCCACCAAAGTTCCTACAATAGGTGGCAGCAGTGGATGATGCTGCGGCAGAAAGGGGTGGTTACGAAGGTTGTTTGATATATATATATATTGTGTACATATATTCGGCATTGGTTGCCGGAACTCCGGTACGTAGTAAGTGGTGGCAATGGACAGTGTTGACATCAAGACAGTGATAACGAAGATTATTATATATACTATACATATATATTATAATATATATGTCATGTATTCGTGTGCATACATATATATATATATATATATATACACACACTAGAGTATACTTGTGCCATCCAGCAAGGTAAAATAAATAAGATTTAATAATACGATAAAAAAGAGTAATGTGTGAAGAATCTAAATCGATAAATATCAGTTAGTCTTTTTTGAGCCCACTCTCTAACCTAATCTAACTTTTTGAACAATCGAAATGTATGTTCAATATATTTTTATGCTAAAAAAATTAAAAGTAGACGAGATTGGACCGACTTGTTTTTAATTTTTTAAAGAATATTTTAAGCATATTTTTTGATCTTATTTTGATCTCAGCAATATAATTTTTTAACAAAAAAAATAAAATAAAAGCTAGATGTGAAAATAATACAACCAAGTCTCTCAGTAAAATTTGAAAATAGTCTAAAAATTGGATTGATGTACCGTGAACATTCCCAAAAATGACAAACTGAAATGACCAATAATGTATGAATACATAAAGTATGTTCTTAAATGTTACTCAATAATTTTTTTTGATTTTTTTTTATATAATTCTAGTCACGATGGATTTTGTTTAATTGATCTTGATATATTAAATTTTTATTAAATTTTGAATTTTTATTTTGAGTTATGACATTTTTAATATAGATAAAATTATTGGTGTATGAGAGTTTATTGTGTATATATTATTGGTGTGGGTGTTTTAATTTTAATGTAATATCTTGATATGTTTATAAAACTTATCAAAGGATATAGAACTAATGGCACTATAACATGTGTATTTTTAATTATTAGATTCTTATACTTTTTTTGGAGAAAATTTTAGTCAAAATGGTATTTTGTAATATAGATATAGTAGAGGCAACCCGTGCGTACGGCACTTCAATTTAATTGAGTGGTACGATCTTTAGAATAGTGTGTGAGAGATAAGTGAGAAGGTTTGAGAAAGAAAGAAGTAATAAAGGTGAGAAGAGAAATATAAATTTCTCTATAGTAGATAGAGAGAGTAGAAAGAGAATAGGGGTTAATTTAAAATTTGAATTAAATACAATATATTTACCGTTCAAATTAGAGTATTCAATGTAAGCCATAAAAATTTTTATCCCTTATACATTTTTTTCTTTTACTTTATTATATAAATACCGTAAATATATACATTCATAGATTGACCATAAATGCATATATACCTATTAATTACATAATTATAAACGTACTGTCAATACAATATCGATTTATATATACAATCACATATATTTACTATATATACATCTATGATGGATCGCCCAGGGGGGGTGTTCAAAAAATAGATTAGATATAGTAGTAATTTTATATTTATAAAATTTTTATAAAAACTTGTCCCCCAAATTATTTTAAAAAGATTAAGTATGGCCCCCTCAATTATTTATTTTTTAAAAAAGTTAAACTCCTAGACTAATATATAAGATTTACATTTTTTCAACAAAATAAATAAAAATTGTATATCCTTTTATACATCAAAATTTATCTTGTATTTTATTTTTAAAATAATAATAAAAGAGTTTTACTTGTTCTTTTAAAACAATAATAAAAGAGGTTTTTATATGACCCTTTTGCGTTAATTTACTTTATTATTTGATGGTGAAATTATGTCTAAATAATTTGTTTGATAATTATTTTTTACCGTCGATTCATTTATATTTTCATCCTTTAAACCTAAAATCCTGACTCCGTCCGTGATGTGTATTGTGTTAATGGTGGGGATGGAGTACTATTTACAGTGTGGGTGGAAGGGGTATGGGAAGGTGTGCTGTGGTCGGAAAGAATGTGGGTGGGGCTGCAGTGCAAGGTGGATAGTGATGATTGAAAGTGAGATTTAAAAAAAAAAATCTACAAGAATTAGAAAAAAAAAAAAAAAAACTCAATTATTCATATAGAATTAAAAATTTTAAAATTGATATAACATTCTAAAATCATGACCTTTAAACATATTTAAATAATATAATTCTAAAATCATGATTCAATTTTAAATATATGGAATGAAATTGAGTTATTAAACACACTCTTAACTGTTATCTTTTTCTTTTCTTTTTTTTGGTATAACGGTGGCCTACATCTTAAAATAGAAACAAAATTGCATTCCTGAGATTTGGAAAACTAAGTATTAAGCGCTCAGTGAAAGAAATACTAACAAAGCCTCTCTCTATGATATCTAATGGGCCAGTGTTAATTTTTATTGAGGCTTACTACTTGGGCCGAGTTTTCCCAGGTCCATTTTAAATCATTGTTGATGCCACAAGAGTTGTAGTTAAGAAGAAATTCTAGGGGTGTCCATCCGATCCGATCCAAATCCGCCTCCTCCGATGTCAGCATCCAATCCAATCCAACATACTTTACCAATCCAATCCAATCCAATCAATTAAATGTTAATCGGGCCGATTTTTTGTTTGATGTAACATAAAATCTCGCTTTCAGGCTAGTTGCTTAGGATCTTTATTATATTATGATTCTACTTGTGGCTAGCAATTCTATACTTATCTTACAAATATTCCCTTAGGTCTTTAATATTGGATTGGATCATGTTTAAATCCAATTTTTTGTTGCATCCGCCATAAAATCCAGGAAAAAGAGATTGGATTGGATTGGAGTTTAAGAAGAAATTCATTGTGAATCCTAGGATGATGATAAAACTTGTGTCCGTTAGACTACAATTTAGGGGTGTTTTTCAATAAGAACTTTGTTTGCAATGGAATTTGAATCTTAGAACAAATTAAACATACAATTACTCACTAAACTATTTACCATTTTTGTGTCTATTTTTTTCATAAAAGCAATGCTAGCATTGGGAATCAAACATTTTCCTTCAATCATTTTACACTCAAAACTCAACCACCGAGCTATCTTTCACTTTTGTTAAAAGTTTTTTCATGAAATTTTATACATGCGAGTAGCACACACAATGAGCAGGTTTTTCAGTTGCAATGAAAATGTAACACAATGTATCTAAACTTGTGGATGAAAAGATTGTAACTCACTTTTACGTTTTTTTCTACTATATTTCATGCAAACAAACTACACTAAAAGTTTTAGTTTTGCTCAAAAAATAAATGAAAAAGGAAAAGAACTAAACTAAACTAAAAGGTTCCCTCGATTTTCATCGTTCATTGTACCTACCAAATTGGCACAAATATTTCATTTGTACGAAAATTTCTTTACTCTGAAAATATAGACAAAGTATAAAACTATTGTCATTTCTTATTTTTTGTTTCCCACATCTCCACGCAACATTAAATGCAAGAGTAATTCCTGCTCACAGTGAAAGCCTATGCTAGCTTAAGAGTGTTTGTATATGGAGGAAATCGAACACGAAATCTCCTAATAAATAAATCTCGTTCCCCCATAGAAGAACACGAAATCTCCTAATAAATAAATCTCGTTCCCCCATAGAAGCCCAATGGCTTGTCCGCCACTAGGTGGGTGGTGGTAATTTTCTTAACCTGGGTGTATTACTCTCTTCTTTAATAGCCAGTATTGTTTTTTTTTGGTAAAAGTAAAAAGTTCAATAAATCAATCAAATATTTACAGAATCAAAGGGGCATACCCCCGTAACACAAACAAGAATCACCACACCCCACCTACACAAGCTATGCCAACGCAAACAGCAGACAACAGAAACAAGGAACAAACAGCAAACAAAATAGCAGTGCCTGTTCAGTTAAAAGAGATCATTAAGGAGAGTATAAGGTAATCAACTGAATCTAGGACCTGAAAACGGAAGAATTTTGCTAAGAAACTTTCATTTACATACAAACGGTACAATAAATTATGCTACATGCTCTATTTCTTATCATTCCAAGCAAAGAACGTAAGAACAATATAAAAAAAAAAAAGTCACCCAATATTGAGACGGACGGTCCGAGGGACAGCCGAGTGTAGCCACTCAACGCACTTTGTGCTGAATTTGTACCAACAGCTTGTTTCTTCGTACTTCCAGTTATCAAATCCTTTGTATACTTTCTGGTACGGATTAATCACAAGAACTTCAAGTCCAACTGCATTCTCAAGCAAATATTTGAGGAGATCAACTTCGTGCTTATTCCCATAAAACCCATTTATCTCCAACTCCTTTAGATTCCTATGAGGGCACTCGGTAAGGTTCCTATCGATGTCTCTCGACTTTTTTATAAAACTCGGACAAAATAACTGCAAGAAACAAAAGAAAGATTCAAAACTCAATATTTCAGATTTTGAGATGCATTCAAGAATTCTACCATATCTAAAGCATTTACCCACATTTAATTGTAGCTTGTGCAACAAAGGGAAAGCCTTCAAAATGTAACTAATCCAGTAGAGTTCATCTTCGTCATCAAACGGGAAAACGGTCAGCACTAGTTGCTTGATATTGGTGAATTTAGGCACCTCTTCTGGCAACTCTAGCGTCTGAAACAGATACAAGGTAAACATAAGAGAGATATATGAGGACTAAGATTCGGAGCATCCAACCCAAAACCAATTGGCAATAGATGGAGCAGCCCCTATATCTTATATATTGCTTTGCTCTAGTGTCTGAAACAGAGACAAGGTAAAAATAAGAGACATATATGAGGACTGTTAGATTTCGGAGCATCCAGAGATACCATGTTAGATTTCGGAGCATCCAACCCAAAACCAATTGGCTATAGGTGGAGTAGCCCTAGATCTTATATATTGCTTTGTGAGGATTTTTTTTCCTGATGTGGGATTGATAGTCTCAACAAGGACCTATACATACAATTTTATCAACTTATTAAGCACAAAGGTAAGAGGGAATATATGGTCGCCTTGTTTGAATCCTATATTGAAAAATCAGGTTATCCTGTTCAAGTCCAAAATGGGCTTACCTTCATAGCCAGTATGGAGCTTAAATTTAGAGTCTCCAATTGAGGTAGATGATAAGCAAATCTTGCAAACGTGTAAGTTACGCCTTCAAGTCTGTGCACTCCAGTGAAACTCAAGAAAACTTGAGCCAATTTTGGAACGTCTTTGAACGAGAAGCTAACTACTTGACCAGTATACTCAAGAGTATCAAGATTCTTCGCACAAATTTCAATGTTCTTCAATCCAAAGCAGTTCTTTATGCTCAAGAACCTAAGTGGGGATCTTGAACCAGCAAATTTAAAGTCAACGAGATCTTGGCAATGGTGTAGACTCAGATTCTCAAGAAACAAACAAACACATAGAAAATCCTTCAGTTGTTTATCGCTGACATTTAAATCTCGCATTTCAACAGTGACTAAAGAAGAAAGACAGCTCAAATTCTGAGGAGAACCGAGATTGCATGAGGACAATTGAAGATGTTTTAGATTACATTCTTTTCTTAAAAGAGTCCAAAAAGGGAAGGTATATGGTTCAAGCACAGTTGAATCACCATAATCCACCATAAAACTATGCCACTCTGAGAGATCAAGATTGAGCTTTTCAGCCCCCTTGGCAATGGCACAACTAATCCAACGGTCAATATCAGCAGCAGAATCTTTGCCGAGGTGAAAATGGACAGCTAAGGAGTCTATCTTCGGGCCCTGATAACGATGTTCCATAACATGACAGACCCGTTGAATGAATTTTCGCCTTTGCCGTTGCTTGTCCAACTTTAGTTGCCGGCTAGATGTGCTATCCGAGTAAATTGTGCTCCCAAGTATATTAGAGGAATCAAATAATAGGTCCGGGTGATTAGTCCAAATGAATCTCCAACTTTTCGAAACAAGACTTGTCCTTACTGCCTCTTTTAAAGTCAGAAACGAGATGATTGTGGAAAGAATCTCGTCAGGTAATTCACTAAGTCGATCCTTCTTCCTCTGCAAATTGGAATTATTGTTACAATAGTTAAATACAGCAGAAGTTCTATTTTTCTTTGAAGAATGTACATGTACACAAGTGGTTTGTTAGTGTTACCTTTGCAGCTTTTTGTCGGTGACCCATTTTGTTCTCCTTGATGGATCACGACGTAAAGTGAAAATGACAAACTGTTGCATAGAAAATTTATTTGTTAGTGTGGACTATAGTAAGGGTATGGCAATTTGCATCTATATGTAAACAATGTTAAACAAACTTCGTTTCTGTGACGTGGCGCGAATTTGACAGAAGAAAATATAGACAAAACATTAAATGCACGTTCCTATCCCCACGTGTTCATTTTGATTGGTTTCACATCGGTTTAAAACTGTACTAAAACGGGGTAACAGTATGCAAAAGAGTTTTTTTTTTTTGCTTTTCGCCTCATGCAAGGCAAAGAAAGAGGATTTTAACTTTTATTCAGTTTTCCTTTTCATCACATATATATATCTTGATATGGCCGCGGAAGCTCATTGAAGATGAACCATGTAAATTATGTGTTTCGAGAGTTGCAGTTACAAATTTTTCAGTAAATAAAACATAGATAATTAACCAAACTCTCTCAAAAACAGATTACATCCAGAAAGAAGAGTAAACATGAAAATCAAAAGAAAAAAAATCTTTTCCATATATTCTTATCAGTATTTCACTATTTCCACTATATTTTTAGTTCATCATCTAAAAAAGAACATGGGTGTTGTAATGTGTCTCTGAAAAACCTACTCGTACCCATAATAACAAAATTAGACCTAAATATCAAAGGTTACCAATTCGATTTGATGTTCAGAGTAGTTAAAGAATTTGTGTGGAAGGAAAAAGCTAAAGAAATCAAATCCAATGTGGGGTTTTTTCCTATTTCCGAATTTAATTTCCTTGTTCTTCTTCTTTAATTCTTTTACCAACGAAATTTTACATTCTTGATGAAAAAAAGAAGGTATTGCGATTTAGAACTAAACCCAATTCTTATTACCAAAAATAAGGAGACAAACGAAACCAGAAAAGATATACATATTTAATAAAAGATGAAAAGGAAGATTAAATAGGGATACAAACTTACGGTGGGAGTAGATCAAAGAACCCTAAAAGAGGAAAGTTGAGAGGTTAGGTTCTGATTTGTGAAGGCGTACTAAGATTTACAATTTTGAATAAAGATTCGACAGTATCCAACTAGTCTTTCCAACTTCGAGTTCATTGTCAGAAATCTAAAAATCGAACTCATTCGTTACCATTCGAAATTTTTTAAAATTGGAAGGAGTAGTTGTTTGTTTGCACTTAAAAAAAAGTATAAAAATTTTAAATTTTTAAATTTTAGTGATTTTAAAGCCGTTTATTAATTAAGGTAGCATTTAGGTGTTGTTCACTGCTATTTAAGTGGTTGATAAAGTTGTTCATTAATTAAAAAAGTTAAGTGGTTACTTAATTTTTATCACTTAAAATTTAAAATTTTCATCCAAAATTTTAAGTGGCAAAGTTACCACTTAAATCTGAAACTTAATTTTAAAAAGTGTAAAATGTCCATTTTGCCCCCTCTCTTTTATCAAAACCTTTCTTTTTTTCCATTCTTCATGCGTCAATTAGTGAAACTGTTGTTATGGTTTGTGTTCCCTCTTTTAATTTCATTTTCCATGCCTTCTTTCAATTATGTGGTTTATTCTTATTAAATTTTAGTTTATTATTTAAATTGTTAACATGGATAGTTGCAACTATTTCATATGTTTTTGGTTTTTTTTTTCAAACTTCCATATCTACTGTGTATGTTTGTTTCTGATTCTTATCATGTGTAAAGTCTCTAAAAGCTAATTGGGGCCCTTATGTGCTTTATATATAATTGATGGATGGATAGTGGTGTATTATAGATGGGTTATTAGAATTATGTGATCAAAATAGAATAATAAGGGTAAAATTGTTATGATAAAAAAATTCAGTTTTCAGATGTGTTATATTCAAACAAACAACATTTTTTCAAATATAATTTTCAAAACTAAACAAACAGTTTTAGTTACCACTGAAAACTAAAAACTGAAATTGAAAACTGAAAAAACTATTTGTTTAGTTCTGAAAATTGTATCTGAAAAAATATTGTTTATTTGAATATAACACATCTGAAAATTGAAAAAAAAAATTAGTATGACAATTTTGCCTTCATCTTGAGGGTCTAAATTTTTTTGAATCAATCCAATCACTAACCGAGGACCACCGTTAATTCCTTTTTTATGCTTTCAATTTGTATAATTTTATCAATCCAATTTGTATAATTTTTTCTTCAACATAAACCGTACTCTATTATAAAACAAAATTTGATGGAACAAAATCACATGGCCACTGTGTGTGTGCGTGTGAGAGAGAGACAGATCAAATGGCATTCTCCATGGCCACTGTGTGTGTATGTGTGTGTGTGTGTGTGGGAGAGAGAGAGAGAGAGAGAGAGAGAGAGATCAAATGGCAGTCTCCATGGCCACTGTGTGTATGTGTGTAGGAGAGAGAGATCACCTGAAGAGAGAGAGAGGCTCGGTGGAGGAGGATGGTTGCGTATATGTGTAGGTAGAGGATGGTTGTGTAATTTTGTTAAATGAAAGAGGGTAAAATAGACATTTTATACTCTTTGAAATTAAGTTTCATATTTAAGAGGCAAAGTTGTTACTTAAAATTTTGAATAAAAATTTTAAGTGGTAAAAATTAAGTGGCCACTTAATTTTTTGGGTTACTGAACAACTTTTTATACCACTTAAATCTGAAAATTTTAAGTTTTCAGATTTAAGTGACAAATTAAGTGGCAAGTGAACAACACCTAAAACTTAAATATGAAAATTTAATTTTTGTCACTTAAATTTTTCATCAAAAGTTTTAAGCTGCAAATTCACCACTTAAAATTGAAAATTTAATTTTGAAGAGTGTAAAATACCTATTTTACCCTCTTACATTTTAGAATCATATGATCCACATAAATTAATAAGAGTAAAATTATCATACTAAACAAAATTCAATTTTCAGATATGTTATATTCAAACAAACAACATTTTTTCAGATACAGTTTTCATAACTAAACAAACAGTTTTTTCAATTTTAGTTTTCAGTTTATTTATCAAACGCTACCAAAACTAAAACTGAAATTTTGGGTTGGTTCAAGTTCGGGGTTTGGTTTATCTGAATTATTCTGATTTCGCTGAATATCTTCAAAAAAGAAAAAAAAATTGCTACTAAACTACACTGTTTATATCCTGTTTGGTGGGGTTTTTAATTGAATTTTTGAGCTTTTTTGTTAGAAAACGTGAAAGTATGTTGAAAAGTTGAGTTAAATTAAGTTGGATTTAGTTTTTATTGAAGCTTTTTTCAATCAATTCAGAAAAACTCAAAAAATAATCACAATGAATCTTATTTTATAGATCTCGATGAATAAGTTTTAAATATATATTTTTTATCTAATTCTTATTTTTAGATTTAAAGTCATGATATTTTAAAAAAAATATATGAAAAAAAATAAATTAAAATAAATTTTAAAAAGTGTAAAAATAAATTTGACTTTTTAGTAGAAAATTAAGACAACAAATAGACTTTACAACACATTTACAATCGACTGGCAAAAAATTATTAGATAAATGTTTCATATGCCAAAAGTAACGCCTCCATCGCCTCCGTCTTTGTCTCTCTCTATTGCTACTCTCATCTCAAATCTTCCTCTCACGCTAGCCTCCCTCTCTCACTGCTCATCTTCACCTCGCCACCGTCTATTCACCTCGCCGTGTATTTTGTGAGGTTTAACACTAACACTTTCTATTTTTATTAATTGAAAACATGATTAATGATAACTTTTGGTTTGAGAAATATTGTTATTAATTAAAGTACAAAAATATATATGTATATATATATGATTACTTGCAGCTTGTTTTTAACCGTAAACGCTTGCACAAACGAGTACGGAACAATCTTAGTGCTAATTATATACGAAAAGTTATTGTACAAAGTGCATTAGAGACTTATTTTTTTTGGATATTTTAGCATTTATTAATTAAAGTACAAAAATATATATGTATATATTTATATATATAATTACTTGCCGTTTGTTCTTGACTATAAGTGCTTGCACAAATGAGTATGGAACAATTTTAGTGCTAATAATATATGTATGGAAAGTTATTGTACAAATACATGGGCCACAATGATAAAGGTAGCCACAGTAATGAATTTATAATGATGGATTCACTTGATTTATTCTATAAAGTTTCACGGTTCTCGGTGGATTTAAGTTATGAATTCACTTGTGAATTGCTTTTTGAATGGAACTCCTTGAATAAAAATAAACTCCATTTTACAATTATCCTCACATAAATATGAAGTCCTCTGTATCCTCGAAAAAATATTCAAATTAGTATACTATAAATTGCTAAGAAATGTAATTTAACTTGCTTAATCATTTTTGGGCTTTTGTAGTAATATGTTCTAAGCTAAGATTAAGACTGATGATGGAGTTATATTTATTAGCGGCAGTGACTATTAAATTCTTGAGTTTGACCATACAAAATGCAAGATATATACCTAACTATCTAAGCTAGGATTAAATTATTTCAACCAGGTGGCACAGGCAAAAATAGTAATGGGGAGAAAGTAATAGTAAGAACTCTTTGTCATGATTTCCAAATCTAATTCTTATTATGTTCTGTCCAAGATTTTTGTTTTTTTCACTTTTATTATTAGTTTTACTAGGATTGTGGCCAACTATAACTATAATACTTATTATGTTTTGTCCACTTTTATTATTTTCGCTATTAAGGTTTAGTGAATTTTGGTAAAGTTTTAGTTTTGACTTTTGAGGATATATATATATATAAACATAGATTAAATTTTTATTATTGGTTGTTTTTTAAAATATATACTTAATATATAAATTATTGGAACAGATGGAGTTTTAGACAGTTTTGTTGCATGTTTTGATGATTTATGAGATGTTTTGTAAATTATTTTGTTATGTATTATTTTGAATGTTTGTGGATTGTTTTATGGACTTTTGAATGTTTGTTATAGATTGTTTTATATTTATGAATTTTTTATAAGCAAACTTTAGTGTTGTTTTAATGCAATTTCAATACAATTTTATAAGCAATTTTTAGTGTTATTTTATTGTAGTTTCAGTACTATTTTATAAGTAGATTTTAGTGCTTTTTTTAATACAATTTTTAATTAAAATTTTAGCAATATAAAAAAAATTAAATGAAATTGAACCGCACCGAAATCAAATAATTTAAAAAGAGTTTGAGTTTCTTAACAATCTGTTTGGATTGAAATGAGGGAGTGGAAATGAAATGATTAGTCATGAAGGAAAGAAAATGAATGGAATAGAATTGAATGAGTTTAATTTTATTATTGTTTGGATAGTTATGGAAGGAAAGGAAGGGAATGAAAATAACTCTGTTTGAATAGAAAGAAGGAAAGGAAGGAAGGAAAGGAAGGAAATGAAGAAAAAGAATGTAATTTATTTAAAAAGTAAATTGTTTATTAAAAATATTTTATTTCCTTCCTAATCCTCCCAATATTGAAAGGAAATAAAGTAAGGGAATAAAGAGGAATGGCACTCCCTCCTACACTTTCCATTTTCATTCCACTCTCTTCAAATATTCTATCTAAACAAAAGAAATACAATCACTCTTTTTCTTTTCCTTTCCCTTCCTTCTCATTCTTTCCATCCAAAGGAACTGTAAGGTGTTGTTTACTTGCCACTTAATTTGACACTTAAATCTGAAAACTTAAAATTTTCAGATTTAATTGATTGACAAAGTTGTTTACTAACTAAAAAAATTAAGTGTTCACTTAATTTTTACCACTTAAAACTTAAAATTTTCATCCAAAATTTTAAGTGGCAAAGTTGCCACTTAAATCTGAATCTTAATTTTAAAAAGTATAAAAGGTCCATTTTGCCCCCTCTCTTTTATCAAAACCCTTCTTTTCTTCCCTTCTTCATGCGCCAATTAGCAAAACTGTTGTTAAAGTTTGTGTTCCCTCTCTTAATTTCATTTTGCATGCCTTCTTTCAATTATATTATTTATTCTTATTAAATTTTAGTTTATTATATAAATTGTTAACGTAGATAGCTGCAACTATTTCATATGTTTTTGAGTTTCCTTTTTCAAACTTACATATTTACTGTGTAGTTGTTTCTGATTCTTATCATCAGTAAAGTCTCTAAAAACTAATTAGGGCCCTTATGTGCTTTATATAGAATTGATGTATAGTTAATGGTGTATTATAGATGGGTCATTAGAATCATGTGATCAAAATAAAATAATAAGGATAAAATTATCATAATTTTCAAATGTGTTATATTCAAATAAAAAACATTTTTTCAAATACAATTTTCAAAACTAAATAAACAACTTTTTCAATTTTTAATTTTTAATTTTTAATTATTTTACTAAACGCCGTGTAAATGTGAAAATTAAAACCAAAATCGAAGTATGAAATTTGGTGAGTGGGGTACCAATCTCTAGCCCGACCAAACCTAAAACACCCCTGCCGTGGGGTCGCCTTCATCCTCTTCGTCTCGCGAGACGACGCCGTTAGTGCCGTTAAAGGAATCAACGGCCGAACCCTAAGCACCTCCATCGCCGCTGATAACGGCCATGCCCCTGAGTTTATTCAGCGGAAGGTATATAAGGATAAAAGTCGGTGTTATGAGTGTGGTGAAGGTGGGCATTTATCGTGTGAATGTCCAAAGAATCAATTGGGGCCCAGGGAGAGACCGCAACCGAAGCGGACTCGGAGGGAAGGGCGAGGGGCCGGTGGTGGACTGAGGCGGGGTGGAGAGGAGAATTGGGAGGAAGGTGTGGGCGGGGGTGAGAGTTTTGAAGATTATAATTGGGCATCAGTGGTGGATACTGGGGCAGATGAGAGGCTGTTACTGAGTGAAAAAGAGAGGATTGTGGGAGGAGGAAAGGTAAGAGAGAGTGACGAAAGTGGAGAAGAGGATTGATTGATCTTTTATTGGAATCTGAAAGGGCTTCTGCTTGCTTGTGTTCTCTTTTTCAAGGATTGTGCACTATCAATATTCTCTTGGTATGAGGATTTCAGCTACTAATATTTAAAATGATTTCCGTTTTAGGTTAAATTCTAGTTTTACTTTTGTTTGTCGATTTTTGTGGGAGCTATGGGAATCCAATACGATTATTTTATATAGAAGTTCATGCTTTCTTCTGGAAACGAGATAAGATACTCAATGCAAAAGAATATATAAAACTGAGACTTGAGAAGTAGAAGTAGAAGTAGTGCGATTCTGATTGAGATGTGAGTTAGCATTAATGCATCTCTACGTGCAGAAAGATTTTCTTTTATGCTCCGTTTGATTGCAAAGTGAAAAAGAAAAATAAATTGAGTTAATTTTGATAAAACGATAAAAAATAAGTTCAGTAATAGAGGTGACATCCTTTTAAGTTTTAAGTTTTTTCATGAAGAAATTTTCTTTACTTGGTGGTGAGTAAAAAATTTCTACCAAAATTATTGAAGGATAGATGATATATATAACATCTCTAACCTTATTTTTTATCTTTTTATACAAACTAACTAAATTTATTTTCCTTTTCCATCTTTACAATCAAACGGAGCCTAGTGTTGATAAATGTGTTTGGATATGCATATGCTGTTTTAGTGGGGGGAAGTTGGCACTTGGGAAATTCAATTGAGGTTGAAGGTCAATTTTATATATTAACTAATTATACTGCGTGTGGAATTGTGGCAATATGTCTGAATTAGCAGGAAACAATGAATTTATATGATTACAGTAATGAGCTCTCAAGTCTAGATCTCCTTAAATGGCATAAGTTCCTATCTTTATTTTGTTTATGCTCGTACTTCTTAGGATATTACATTCATGTGAATCTCTTCCTAGGTCAACTGTGGAAGCTGCAATTTTTTTTTCCAGATACATGCATGTGTGTCAATCAGTTGGCTGTAATTTGTATAGTGCTTACATTTCTGCTAGAAAATTTGAATCTAGATCTTTTTGAGGTATCTGCTGGAAATCTCATTTTTCAGGCCATGTTGATGAAACTGAGAAGGGAATGGGAAATATGGAATAGGATATATTCCCATCCCATATTAATCATAAAAGAAGATTCAGTCTTCTTGTATTCTGAAGAGAGACAGGCTTTCTTGTAAAGCACCAATGAATCACGAAGAAGTTTGTGAGAAAAGGAAATCAGAAATTTCCACTAGTTAATTCTTCCACTTGTCACCTGTCCTTGCAGTTTTAAAGTTAGCTAGATATTATACCAATGGTGAATTTAACAAGTATTGGAGGACGATGAGGGTTTGAATAGGACTAAATGGAAATTCTATAATACAACTAAGGGTGTGTTTGGGGACTAGATTCCGAGCTTTGGAATTGGAGCATACTTAGCCTCACAATTGCGGTTCCATTTCCGAAGATCAGATATTCCCAAACACTATGTAAGTTTTAACTCTAGAATCTATTAGATTATCATTTTGAACATTGAGGGGGGGGGGGGGGGGGGGGAGACAGCTTGGATCGAGAAACATGAAAAATATACAAATGTATCTGTTTTATCCTCTAGAATGAACTCTACTGCTCTAATATATTTTGCAGATGTGGAAGTCTTTATTATGTTCAGCTGCTGCGCGACTTCTTCAGTTAATATTCTGAATTTGGATATGACTTCAGATATATTAATTTGCTGTTCCTCTCAAATGACAAGAAGACGACTCAGAGTTGTACCTTACTTTCTTCAAGTGGTACTTTCATACTCTACACCCCACAAAAAGGGTGATGGCTTTTTATTAGTACCCCATTCTAATTTTCAAACAAAACCCCTCTTGCACGCAATTTCTGTGTTCTAGGATTCTCAGATGTTGGTCACTGAGGTCGAATATACTTCTTCCATCTTTCCATCTCCTTCAATCTCGAGCTTGAATTGCTAAAACCCTAACTTGAGTTGTCCTTAGTTGCGATCTAAACCAATTGTTCAATCTATATGTGTGTATTTATATGGTCGTGAATCTAAACAAAACTAAATAATCAAACAAAACACATACCACTAAGTGGATCTTTAGTAAATTTAACTTCTCTAATTTATTCTATTTCGCAGAACTCGTGGGTGTTGGTGTTTTTTATTGTTTATGCATAATCTCAAGAAAAAGCTTCTTCCAATACAACTCCAATAATCACCTTAATAAATATATTTTTGATTCAGAACTACAATAAACTTCGTAATTTTTTATAAGGATACAAAATATCATAGTCTATTCAAAATACAACAAAGGTAAAGGCAAAGCCCTCTTGATAAAATGATGAAGAAGACCAGCCATATTTATGTTCCTTATTACCTACAACCTCTTGTCCCACAAGATGCTCATACTGGTCCTCTTGTCCCTCGAAATACTAATGCTGGTCCTCTTGTCCCAAACCAAAATCTGTAAGAGAGGGAGACAAAAAAATAAACAAAATCAAACAAGTCAAACAAAAAACAAGTGGTGTATGTATATATAAGGTAGATCTGTAGATCCGTATTAGAGGGAGAGAGAAGATAGCCAAAATCAAACAAATCAAACAAAATATGTGTGTATATTTATATATAAGGTTCGACAGGATTTAAAGAAGCGCTCATGGTGTCCGACGGTGGAGTGGAGTGGCTTGTGGCGAGTGAGTGAAGAAGATGAGAGATAGTGAAGAGGTAAGAGGCATTGGTGTATCTTTTTTCCTTTACAGTCCGTTTGGATTGAGAGAATAGGAAGGAAAGGAAAGGAGAAGATGAGGAAATATTGCATTTTACTGGTTTGGATAGATTTATAAGAGGGAGTGGAGAGGAAACGAAGGGATTGAGAGGGAATGCCAATCCCCTCTATTCCTTTATCTTGTTTCCTTCCAATATTGGGAGGATTGGGAGGGAAATGAAAAGATTTTAATGATTTTTTTACGTTTTTCTAAATTTAACCCTAATTTGTTAATAATATATTAAATCACATTCATTTCCTTTATTTTCTTCTTTCTATCCAAACAAGATTTATTTTCATTCCATTCTTTTCCATTCTTAACCATCCAAACAACGATAAAATTAAATTCATTCCTTTCTATTTTATTCCATTCCTTCCCTTTCTAATTAACTTTTTCCTTTCCGTCCCTCTCCCTTTCAATCCAAACGGACTGTTAAGAAAATGGATTACTAAGGAATGAGGAATCCACCTAAAATCTTTATGTGATAAGAGCATTTTACAATATATATTATATGTACAATTATTTTTTTCTAGTGTTAAGTTATACTCTTCTTAGAAAAAAAATTTGGGCGGTGTTATTTACAACCTTTAAATCTGTCATAATTACCCCCTCTAAAATTTAACTAAAAACACTTTTTAACACCCCCTTTATTTATTACAAACACTCCCCTCAATTGTTTCATATTATGCGAGTGTTTAGCAACACACTCTACTCATTTAACTCGAGTTTATGTGAGTGCACTTACCTTTTATCAGGCGAGTCTTATTTGCGTGATGTTAGGCAAGATTTTATGTGACTGCACTCATTGTTGGATATTGCGTGATGTTAGGCAAGATTTTACTAACAAATTCTCCGTAAGTGGGTCGAGTGAGTGTGATTACACTCAACTCCCATTATGCGAGTTTTAGCAGGATGTTAAATTTACTTTTGGAGTGTGTTTGTGACAAGAGGAATGTTTGTGATAAATATTGGGGGTGTAAATAACGCTGCCCCTTTTTTTTGATTTTTTTCTCACCGGCTACTGCCCACTAACAATGTTTTTTTTCAATTAAAGAAAATTAGTGTCTTAAGCACTTAATTGGTTGCAAGAAATTGTAAATGAGGTGTTTAGTTTATAAATTATTATTTTTTAAAAAATTTCAATTTTTTTTAAATCAATTGTTGCTTAATGTGCCCATGGGTGATATCGTCCTGTCACCCACGAAAACAATTATCACTGTATTAAATTTTTAAGAACTCCTAAAAAATTGTTAGATTGCTCAAAAATGTATATTATATGATAGGGTTTTATTAATTTAATTGACTATGCTAATGACAGTTTTTGAGAAAACTCCCTAAAACATTTTTAATTAGACATAACTTTCTATTTTTTGACACCGTTAATTTTTCGTCCAAAACGACTTCCTTTTTTTTTTTAACCCCATCATTGCTTCATTTTTTTCATTTACCCACATGAACCCTAATTTCATCAATGTAATAAAATGGAGCTCAACCATACGTGTATATATGTGTGCATATAGATATATGTATATAAAGAGGGGCATGCTTACCTCCTCCATTTCTTCCCCATTTGTTTCTCCTTCCCTCCTCTTTCATGCACCCGTGTGCCCTTTTTTTCAATACACCTTCAAATCCTACACCACCACTATAAGGATTTAGCCAAGTTTTGTAGCCTCGAAGCTGAATGGAGGGGTGTGCATGAATGAAGGTTAATATGACCCCTAAAAGGATCAATTTAATCCTACATAACTCCAATCGTCTAGATCTGAAAATATAAAATTCATACATGGGTATTGGATTCAATTTATTTGTATTGTATCAAATTGAATCTTGTCTATTCTCACCCTTCAACTCCTCTAGATTAGACTTTTGAGTCCTTCAACCAACTAATTTATCCTTTTGAATATGTATATGTGAGCTCGATCTTCTGAAAAAAAGCACGTACAGTACTTTTGTGTTTACGAGCCAAAGTTCTAGCACAAGAAAGTCGAAGTATATACTTTATTCGATACAAACTTTTTTTTTAAGATCTATTGTTATAATGAGAAAGATTTCTGCATATACACCAAAATCGATCAATAATCTCAGAATTTGATAAATCGGCCCAAAACACTTTACTAACAGGATGCCCTAATACGTTACAAAATTTCGCATTAGCTAATGATCCAATATTTGAGAAATGATCACTATAAATCACACTCTATAGATTTTGATCAATGATCAATCTCAATCCTTTTTTTCTGTCGTTAAGGTGAAGACTTGAACCAAGAATTCTATTTCTTCATCATCAACATAATCATTGTTTGTGACCCAAGATTTTACTTGACCATCAACCCAATCCCCATTCCCAGCCCCATCCCAGTATAATATGTTCATATTTTCTCTGTTTTTGATTTCATTTTTCTATTCTTAATTTTAATTTTGTTTACAAATTATTAAAGTTACGTTTTGATTTCAATTTTTAGTTGCAATTGGGTTTATGTATGTTAGAGAGAGAGAGATCCACTTTTAGTTTGCCATTGACAGTGGTAATGGTTGTTTACCAATGGCGGTGATGGTTAGCGGTTATGTGGCGATGGTGTGTACGACTCAGAGAAGGTAATGGTGGTGTGGTGTAAGAAATTATAGAATTTCAGGCTCCATCAAGACTTTAGGCTTGAAAATTATGGATTTATACTGATCCGTTATATTTGCAATCATTTATTTTGCTACTAAAAGAAATTATAACGATGGATAGAATAATAAGATAAATGTAAAAAAAATCCATGCCTCAAATTAAGCTAATATTAAACTCCAAGTTTGATTATTCAGGTATGCTTTTATTATAATTTCTTGTTCCAAATGAAAATTAAAGAATTTCAGGTCTAGAATAATGATCATAAAACTAAATTATACTAGTATAATGAATATTGAACTTCATATTCTAAATAAATATTATATAACTTCAAATCCAAGGTTATACTGGTATAATCATGGAACTTTAAGTTCAGAATAATGATTATGGAACTTCAAGTTCCATTAGTATAATCATGAAATCTCATGTCCAGATTATTTATGAAATAAAATATTTAAAATCTATAACAATTACTCCATTCGTCCCAATTTAATTGTCCACTATTCTATTTATAGATGTCCTAAAATAGTTGTCAACTTTTCAAATTTATTATGTTATTAATTATAACAATTTTTTAATTTCCAATATTACCCTTTAAGCTCCCCATACTTTTTTATTTTGGGTCCCGCCACTTTTTTTATGAGAAGAAAAGTATAGGACATTTTTGAAAATAACCATTTTCTCTTAGAGTAATCATTATGTCTCCTTAATTTTTAGTTTTTCAAAGTGTGATAATTAAATTGAGACGGATGGAATGCAAAAGATAAAATAAATAAAATCTTTAATAATAATATAAATAAGAGTATTATGAAAGAAAAGAGAAACATAAATCTAACATTTATGAAGAGTATTATAAATATGGGCTTTTTTTAGTTACCCTTTATTCTTAATAGGAAATTTGAGTTACCCCTTATTTTGTTAATCCGTTAAGTTAACAACCCCCCCCCCCCCCCCCCTCCCCAGGATTTAATAAATGACTAACTACATCCAAATTTTGTACAAATTGACCAAAGTGCCCTCATATTCGACCTTGGGCATTCTTTTTCATTCCTTCACCAAAGAACCCTAATATTTCCTCTTTTCTCTTTTTAAACCCAAATTATACATATAAATCTCACATTTTCTATCTCTAAACCCAAATCAACTATACAAATCTTATTTTCTTATTATAATACTATTTTTCTCCTACGATCTCATTTTGTGGGTGGAATGGAATCACCTAACACCAGACCAAACAAATCTAAAATTGAACACATTAAAATCAATAAATCCTTTCCATTTTTATTCAATTCATTTCCCCTCTGCTGCTCTGCACCTAAATTTCCTTATCACGTTGCTGAGTAGATTGAAAATGGAGGAGTGGCAACTCTCTTCAACCTCAAGATTGATTAATATGTTCTATCAAGTAGGAAGGGGCTAAGATTTAATGTAGTGAACTCGTCGCCAAGTAGTTCAACGATGGAGGAATGGGTAGTGAGCCGATGGTTTTGCGTATGTGAGAGAAATGGGATCGAAGGGGGTGGCCAGAGGAGATAGTGGTGGTGGAGGAGCACCGCTGGAGAGGAGGGAGGGGGGGTGCGTATGTGGGAGAAATGAGTTGGTCAGAGGAGATGTGGTGGTCATGGAGGAGCAACATCGGAGAAAAATGTGGTGGAAGGGGCTGTGGGAGAAAATGAAAACAGGGGATGTTTGATTCAATTGTAAAATGAGGATATTTTGAATTTTTTAACAATCAAAAGTTTGAAATAGATTTTATAAATAAAATTAAAGATTTTTATATTAAGCAATGGAAAAAATGAAAACAGGGGTAAGGATTAATGAAATAGGGGGTAACTCAAAATAGCCCTATAAATATTTAACTATAGTGGCCGATCTTCGAGAATAAGCAAAAATATATATGTATATATAGATATATGAAATTATATGGTGATTTGCTTTCGCTGATAACATGTTAAAAATAATCTATATTATATATAAAAGTATGAATAACTTAAGTATTTTTTTTCTTTTTTTTTTGTTAAAACAAATATGCCCCTTTTCTTGGGCCACTTAGGGCGTCTTTTGGTCGAGCAACTAGAGTCTTGTGAGATTGGTGGGGGTGGGGTTTCGATACCCATAGTTGTCAAAATAAAATAAAATATATGCCCCTTAATGATATACAAGAAATTTTAAGATTTACATTAAGTAAAACATTATAACTCCATATATTTTTATATTAATATTAGTATTCAAATAAATTTGAATTCTACTTTATTTGGTTAAAATAATTAAACAAAAATTTATATCAAATAAAACAATATAATTATATAACTCCATATATTTTTATATCAACATTAGTATTTCAAATTAATTTAAACTTTACTTTATTTGGTTAAAATAATTATATAAGTTAAAGTTTGTGTTGAATTAGGTATTTTTCAAAACTCACTCAAAAGTGTGTATATTTAATAAACCATATTAAAATTACAAAGTTATTTAATATTAACTTATACATTACGAGACTATACAATTTATTAAAAATATATTACTCTCTTATATATCATGTATTCCAAGGGCAACACTATAAATTAAATTTGTAACCAATTTTAATGTCTTGTATTCATCCCAAGTTACATGGCTAAAACTAAAATTCTTACTATTCAAGATGTCAATAAGATCCTAACGTTCCTAGAGATAAAACATTTTTTTCGAGAGCCTCTAATCTACTACAAGAGCCTTAATATACAAATGAGGAGGTAATCGCTTAAAGTAAACTTAGTTTATAAAAAGAACACAATATCTTAAAGGCTCATTATAATAAAAATATAACTTAGTTTATAAAGAGAACACAATATCTTAAAGGCCCATTATAATAAGAACATTGTGAGAAATTCGAAAATCAAACAAATGAACTTAATCAATTTGTCATGATTCGAAAAATTTAAATCAAAATAAATTGATTTAGGTCGATTAAGGTTTGGGATTGGGTTATCCGATTTTGACCGAAAAAACCCGAATTTCTTTCAAGAAAAGAAAAGGAATTACGCTGCAGTGCTAGTGTGGTACAAACTCCGAATTTGAAAAACAAAAACCATAAAGTCCTAACTTTAGCAGTACATCGTCTCTCTTTCTCCGCCGCACAGGCGTAGCCCCTCACCTCAGCGTCCCTCTCTCTCTATCTCTTTCTCCACCGCAGGCCGCACACCCTAACCTCAGGTATTTCGTTATTGGTTACTGCTTGTATGTAAATATGTAAAATTTGGGGCTCTTTGATTTTGACTGCACATATTTTCCTAAGAAAGATGGCTTGATCAACTATAGCGATTCTAATTCTAGGCTTACTGGATATTAGTTTGATGATATTTCCGCATCATGTTTGTATAAGGTCATATGTAGGTGGTGAATTGTGGTTCTACGCAATAAAGGTGTCGATCTGTGTGAAAGAGACTCAATTATTGAAAAAACTATTTTAAATTTTAGTTATATTATTATTTATTTTTTATATATTTTAATATTAAAAAATATAGATAGATTGGTATGAACAAAATCTTTCCATTTCTTTTTTCCTTTTTCTAGACATTTAGGAGAGAAATAACATGTCATATGCCTGAATGAGAGTTTATAGTATTTTTACACACCACTAAGTAATTTCTATACATTGTTCAATAAAAAGAATGGTCGGTAGTAATATTCTAACTTTTGCAAACAAAATATTTCATCCTTTACTAACTCATTCGATCCTCCTTGGTTTGATGAGTTTAACTAGAAGGCGGAATAGTTATAAAATTAAAAATTAAGAGTGTATTTGAACAAGTTGTACATGTTTTGGTGAGTCTTGTATTTTTGCAGCCTTAGGTGCGATAATTGCCCACATCTCTTATGTAATTTAATTCCTCTTTAAGTCTTTAACTAAAGTTTTAGTAATATAAAAAGAACCGAATGAGACCGAACCGGACCAAAACTGAATAATTTGGGGAGGGATTGGGTTCCATAGGTATGAAAACCAAAACCAAACTATGAAGTTGGGGGGGTGTTTGGGGTAACCCAATCTCTACCCCGACCGAAACCAAAAGCACCCCTACTTTATAGTTCAGGTAATTTTACTTGAACATAGATCATGAGATTGTGAAAGAAATTATTGAATGCTGGTATGGACTCTCCACACAACCTGCATAAATGATTTTGAAAAGCACAAAAAATTTGATTTAGTTGGAAATAAAAAGGCTCATTGTGGTGCAGCAAAAATATCTCTCTCAAACAATAGGCATAAAAGTGACTCCAAACACCAAGCGCATAAACTATTAATGTAAGAGAAGAAGCCCTTTGATTGAAAAAAAAATATTCAAGCTTAAAACAAAAAATTTGAAAAATCAAGTGTGTTTTAACCTCGACATATAACTCTGATAAATTGCTACCACAAGTTTTCTATTGGCCTTAAACCGTGATGTCAATGAGAAAGAAATTAGTAGGGGTTGAGAATCTCCTCATAGCTTTTATATATTTAATTGATACAACTTAAAAAAGGGTGTCAAAATTAGAAAAATGAGTTTTTCACATATACTAACAGTAGTATACCGCTATACAATGGGGTCAGTACTAATATTGAAAAACCTGTAACAACAAAGAAATCCTAATAAACTAAGCAAACTGGTGATAAAACCCTAAAAAATAAAAATCCCTAAACAAAGCACCAATTAAGAATCCAACACCAGAGGTAAAAAGTGACTCCGTGGTCTGGTAATGGTGCTGTTTATGTGTGTGGATAAAGAGAGTGATCGATGACATCGGCGTGTGTGTGAGAGAGTTACCAACATAGAAAGCGCAAGAAAATAAAGACCTTATTTTTACAAGGGAAATAAGGTCGCGCTTGCATTGGTTCAAGCGGTGGCAGGTGGTTATGGTGGGAAAATTAGTTGATTCCGTTGCTTATAGCTAGACTTCTACTCCGTCTCTGCCATTATTTGTTGCGCCGAGACTGCAAACATTAATCTACATTCAATGAGATTAATGTTGTAAAATATCGATACGCGGATATATTAATATATAGCGTAACTTGTTTCACATTAATTTTGTATAGAAGTAAGAATGTTAGTTCTTAAAATAAATAGAGCACTCATATATTATATTGGTTGAATAAAATTTCACTTATTTTCTTATTTCTCTCTACTAGTTTTTGTGCACGTGCGTTGCACGTGATTTTAGTTCTTAACAAAAATGATTAATTAACTCCATTAATAAATACGTACATAGTAAGAATTGAATAATTAGTATGAAATAAAACTACTCCCAAATAAGCAAAAACATAGTATCAAGTGTAAAATATAATTAATAATTACAACACTAATCTCATTGAATGTAGATTAATGTTTGTAGTTGAATGTAGATTAATGTTTGCTGGTGAATTTTGAAGGCAAAATTTTACTCGGCGCGACAAATAATGGCAGAGATAGACTAGAAGTCTAGCTATAAGCAACGAAATCAACTGATTTCACCACCACAACCACTTGCCACCGCTTGAACCACTGCAAGCACTACATTATTTCCCCTGTAAAAATAAGGTCTTTATTTTCTTGCGCTTTCTCTGTCTGTAACTCTCTCACACACGCCGATGTAACCGATCACCCTTTTTATCCACACACATGAACATCGCCACATTAACAGACCACGAAATCACTTTTTACCTCTGGTGTTGGATTCTTAATTGGTGCTTTATTTAGGGGTTTTTATTTTTTAGGGTTTTATCACCAGTTTGCTTAGTTTATTAGGATTTCTTTTCTATTTTAATTTTTTTTATATAAAATAAATAGATTTTAACTTGCTCATTTTTTCTGATAGCTACCATGTTTGTCACAATTTTCAATTGTTTATGATATATTGGCTCTGTGGATTGGTATCTAACTTGTAATTTATCTTTGTCTATTGTTTTAAATTATCTCGATAAATACATTCTTTGCCAATTTGATATTATGGCGTGTGATTTGTTGTTGTCGCAAATCAATATCTCCATTCCTTTGTTGGTTTTCTTGTTATGTTCAATAATGCCGGACATAATAATAATCTATGTCAAAAAAACTTGCTTGCTTTTTTCTTCTTTTGAGTTTAGGTATTTGATTCTCTGTATTGTCTTTGCATCCCTGAAAAAGCATTTGAGGCGCAGATCAAGATACTGGCTATGTTTTTCTAAGCAACGAAGCAGCCCCAAATAATGAAACCTACAGGGATATAAAGGGAATAGCGTAAAAACCAAAATAAGCTAACTATTCCTTTAAGCATATTTTAAAGAACATTATTGTGGCTACATAGTACGAGGATTGATTTTGACATTTGCCTCAACAAGCTTTTTTAAGAGCATGGGTATGGTAACTACAAGCATTCATTACCTTTCTCATGATGTTTCAATTGTAATTAGCCACATCTTTTTCCTACCCAATTTTAAGATTTTAAGATATGTCTTGAGCTCTCAATGCTCTCTTGTTTTTTTTTTCTTTAACATAATTTTATTATAATGACCTGATGCGATTTCTTTGTTGGCTTTTTCCCTTTTGTATTGTTTGTTGTTACAATGTTAGGTCTGACCCCATTGTATAGCGGTGTTAGTATATATGTGAAAAGCTCTTTTTTCTAATTTTGACACCTTTTTTTAAGTTGTACCAATTATATATATATATAAGATGTGAGGAGATTCTTGGCCGTTCTAATTTCTTTCTCATTGACATCACAATTTAAGGCCAATAGAGAACTTGTGCTAGCGATTTATCTGGACAACTGTATGTCGAGGTTAAAACATACTTGATTTTTCAAATTTTGTGCTTTAATCTTGAATTTTTATTTTTAATCAAAGGGCGTCTTCTCTTTGCATTACTAGTTTATGTGCTTGGTGTTTGTAGTCACTTTTATGCCTATTGTTTGAGAGAGATATTTTTGCTGGACCACAATGAGTCTTTTTATTTCCATCTAAACCAATTTTTTTGTGCTTTTCAAAATCATTTATGCAGGTTTTGTGGAGAGTCCATACCAGCATTCAATAATTTCTTTCATGATCTATGTTCAAGTAAGATTACCTGAACTATAAAGTGCCTGTAAGATATTGTGTTCTCTTTATAAACTAAGTTTACGTTAGTTGATGACCTCCTCATGCGTACATTAGGGCTCTTGTAGTTGACCGTATTGCGTGAAACTTAAAAATTGGCATGACAAAAAAAATGTTTTATCTCTAGGAACGTTAGGATCTTATTGACATCCTGAATAGTAGGAATTTTAGTTTTAGCCATGTAACTTGGGATGAATACATGACATCAACATTGGTTACAAATTTAATTTATAGTGTTGCCCTTGGGATTCTGTTAAGAAAAATTTATTGAGCTATTTTATTTTGAGAATGGGACAGTGAATGCTTGCCAAATTCGACTTATATTTGTTGCATTCAGAAGAGGGTGTCACTGTCTCAGCAGTGAAATTAAAGGATATCGGCTGAATTACTCATGTTGGCCAAGGTTTGTCATCTAGATTGAAGGTGTGAGACATAGTTTTGACTCGACGGGCACTTATGAGGAAGTGACATTTTGGATCTAGTTTTAGTTTCAAAGGAAGTGGTAACAAGAAAAGGGAACATATGGTCTTTTAAGATTTGTCTCTAAAATGACCTGTCATCACTTCATTTGGGAAATTTGTTATTTTGACTCGACAGGCACTTACGAGGAAGTGACATTTTGGATCTAGTTTTAGTTTCAAAGGAAGTGGTTACAAGAAAAGAGAACGTATGGTCTTTTAAGATTTGTCTCCTATGAAGCACGGACACTCTCTTGGAGGCCACGTGTCGGGCCCGACACTTGTCCGACACTCTCCAACTCTCCGACACTTGAATTTAATTATAGTGTAATTGATTTAGGTGGCTACTACTCCTAGTGTTTCTTCATTGCAATATCAATTGAGGATGAGGCAACTAAGCCACTTTTTATATTTCCCTTTTGTTTTCTATCATTCTGTGGAACAATTTAGTCTATATATTCTTTTTAATGCTTTGATTATGGAACAATTTAGTGATCATGTTTTGAGTATTTGGGTTATTAATGCAATCTAGTTTCATTTTATTGAATTCTTAAATATTTACAATGTTTATTACATATATAATTAATTAAATAAGAACGTGTCCCCCCCACATTTTGGGAATTTTGGATTATGTTTTGGATGACAAGGAGTTTGGAGAGATGAAGGAATAAGATAGAAGGGCTTCTTAGTTCACAATTAATTTCTCAATTATGGTGTGGGAAGCCAAGAGGTAAATTCAAGTGTCAGAGGAATTAGAAGGGGGGAAGGAATCTTGCCTTACTTTTAGGTATGAGCGTCTTGTATCCAGTTAATTCTTAATGTAACTTAATCAACATATGTATTCTCAGTTTTGCGTAATTTTCCTGTGTTTCTCATTCATTGACCATACCACTGCTGGTTTGTCGACTGAATTTGACAACAGGTAGCATGGTAGCATGATATATACCATGGAATCTTTTCTTTTTCCTTTTTCGTTTTTAATCAGAAACTAAATATTTTGTTTAAAAAGAGCATCAACAGCACAGACCTGGACTGCAGTCTACCTAAAATACAATTCAAAAGAGATAAAAAGACAAGAAGTGAGTACATTTAGGCATATAGTTCTTACATTTTTTGCCATTTGATATATTAAAAGTAAGATATTTATTGAAAAAAAAAAAGTGGCGAAGTTAATGGAGACTGGTGGGAGAAATGATGCAAACCTGAAGGCCTTAACTGTGCATAGGATCTGGATGGTTCACATTCATTTAGTTTGCAGAAATGAAGTTACTTATAGATTGGCATCATATCTGTAGTTGTTTGGGTGATTTGGACTGAAAGGAATTCGAGGATATTTCAAGACCGGTGTCCCTTCAGCTTTTGTGGGATAAAGTTTTTTCTTCTCTTTTCTTTCTTCCTTTCCTTTTTTTTTCTTGGGGGGGGGGGGGGATCTTTGTGGGCCAATGCAGAGTTTAGAAAAGTCTCAGTTTTGGACATTCAGTGGGATGGTGAGCAGTTTTTCACTCATTGTTATGTACTTTCAACTTAAGGGTTTTTATCTCTTATATATAATCTTTGTTCTTCAGGATGCCTTGTCCTCATTTTATTTTTCTATTTCTTAGTTTTGATTTTCATAATCTTTTTTCCTATTAAAGAAAAGGTTGCAGAGATGGAACTCTACAAAGATATATCGGACAAGCAAAGTAATGTGTAGATGAGTGGAATCACAATTTCCTTTCTGCTCAATCCTTACCTCTCTATCCAATATCCCAGTTGAAGGGTAGCTAATACTCTTAACTGCTCCCAGAAAATGATTCAAGCTAAAAACAGAACTCTGGATTCAAGAAAAGGAGATGTACTGCATTAGGCACGTTAGCCGTTTATGAAGCAGAAACTTCAAAGTTATAATCCACCAATTAATATACTAGTGACGATCCACAAATGTTCATGTTATCATGAGTTACTTACCTTAAATGATATTTTAAGGTTGCACTAGACGCAAATCTTTATATTAACACATTTTCTTTCTTATTTCAATTTGGCTGTTTTGAAATGCATTCACTTGCTATTATTTTTTTCACAAAACCAGTGATGAAGAGTCAATCGCATTCAACAAGATGCATGGGTTCTCCACTGCCGACGGCTTTGTGGAGATAACAGAAGAAATGGCAGAGATGATCAAATACGTGGCTAATGAACCGTCTGTGGGGCTTTTCTACGTTCAGCAGCACACCCAGAATGCAGTGCCCAACCTTATTAATCTCAAGAATAATGTTGAAGAGAAATCCCGTGGGATGACTTTGCATACAGAAGATTTGGAGGATTCTATCAGCATGGTGAGGTCAATGAAAGAATGCGGCGTTCCCATTGCTGATGAGATGGTTAGAGACATTAGGAAATCTCTAGCTATTATGTCGACAAAACAACCAAAAAAGGGGTTAATTCGTAATAGCCCAAGTTCTAGTTTTCAAAGAGGTCGAACTAGCTCTTGGGGTCCAGCTGCTTGGGGTCGTAATTCAACAGTTTTTGCGCAGCAGCCGGATGGTAGTGGTGGTTATCTGTCAACAGTTATAAAGTCGGCAAAAGAAAGAGCGAGCAGTCTCAAGTGGCCTCAACTTGATTCTAGAGAGTTAAGACAAGCAGACAAGGGTGGTGAGAAGAAGATTCTGTCAGATCATCATAATGAAGCTGAAGGTAGCAGCACTTCTTCGACTATGTCCGTGGTCATAGACCAAGATAATTTGCCATTGTCGAGTCGAGAAGCAGCACAAGAAGTTGATGATGGAAGCTTCTTGTCGAGTAATGAGTTAGTGTCATGCTTGGCAGAAGACTTCGATGAATTCAGAGCTGATAGAGAAGCAAAACTAGAGGAGTGGTTGGGAGGGACTACCAACGGAGGAACACATCCACATGGGGGTCTTTAGATTGAGAGGACTTGAGCCATATATGCTAGACTAGGTTTGGCTTGTATATAAAAAGGCATTTGTTGTTATACAATTGTTGCTTGGATTTCCTTGTCTAGGAGGAAGAAGAGATGAAGAAAACAGTGTCTGGATTCATGAATTGCTGGTGATGATGCTAAAAGCTAATACTAATTTGTAATTTATGTTGTCTTGGAGGATCATATGTAAAATACTTTGTATGCAATATCGTGCGTGTTTTTCAATGCTTTGACATCGTGTCATGTTTCATTTTATATTGATGATGATGCTAAAACATAATACTCATTTGTAATTTATGCTGTCATGGAGGATCATTTGTAAAATACTTTGTATGCTATACCGTGCATATTTTTCAATGTCCTATTATTTTCAGAGATCCTCAATTTGATTTTATAAGCAGGTCCGATAATTCTTCTGAAGAGTTTGTATCTCATCGTACTGATTCCTTTGCTAGAATTACATGTGAAATGACCAATTATATTCCCGGTGTAATAAACAATCACACAGGAACTCTGACCATTTTCTTGTAAAATGCAACAAAGCCACAATAATTGAAGATAGATGTCAGCTGCTGCAGTGTTTATGTAGGGTGATTTGGGTTTTGAATTCCACTAATTTATCTAAGAGTAAACTACCTTAATGACCCTTAAATTATGGGTCTAATGCTACTTTGGCTACTAAATTAAAAAACTCGTTACTTTGGCCCTTTCGTCCATATTTTTCAATAAGTTGGACGGAAATGGGGGTATTTTTGTCATTTCAATTATTTTCTTAGAAAAATGAATTTAATTAGATTTTTTATTAAAATATTTACTAAAAAAGAAGAAGAGAGAGAAACCCACCATCTCAAGTCCTCCCATTTTCTCTCCCATCTCTACCCCTCTGTTATATCACCATTGCCATGGCCACCGCCACCATCAATCCCATCGCACCAGAATCCATTTGAAGGAGCTGAAGAGGGTTTATGAAATTGGGGGCCATGGCTGAAGAGAAAGGAGCTTAATTTTAATCGAGCTGAAGAGGGTTTGTGAAATTGGGGGTCATATGATTCTGTTCTGGAGGAGGTAGCCGGAGATGGAGGTAGAGAGAAAGAAAATGGTGATGTAGAGAGAGAAGATGGCCGGAGAAAGGAGGTGGCTGGAGATGGAGAAATGGCCGAAGATATATATACATATATATTTGTCTTTTTCTTTTTCTTTGTCTCTTTCTTTTTTATTTTGTTTTTTTTTATAATTTTTTTAATAAAAAATCTAATTAAATTTATTTTTTTAAAATAATAATTGAAATGATAAAAATGCTTCCTATTTCTGTTCAACGTAACGGAAAATGTGGACGGAAGGGCGAAAGAGACACTCGCTAATAGTTCAAGGGTCAAAGTGACTCGTTTTTTAGTTTAGTGGCTAAAGTGATACCAGGCCAATAGTTTAAGAGCCATTAGGGTAGTTTACTACTTTACTCTATCTAAATTGGGCTTTAAGTACCGAAGTATCTAGTAATGCTTTGGGTACCATTTTACACATTTCCGTAAGTCAACGTTTGTTGACCGTTAACTTCATATTTTTGTTACTAAAGTACCATTATTTAACATTAAGTATATTAAGCATATGTCCGCTACCATTTATCATCAACATCAACCAAATGCAATAACATCATCATCTAGTAAGTAATTTATAGATAGCAACACAGAAATATTCAATAATATTCACAACAATAACTACAATGATCACATATCTCAGATTTTTACCATCTGAGCATTCAACAACACCATCATATAGTGAATAAATACATTTCTCATATTTTCTTTATAAAAAAACATTTGATTTAGAATGAAGGATGTAACAAATGTTAATTCTTCTACAATGATTCAAAACAATAACTACAATTAAGTGCTAATATATAGCAGAACACTTACAAAACCACATAATTACCATCTGAGCATTCAACACCAAATTAAGAACACGGATCAGTAATTCCAACATCATCATTCCAATTCGACAAGGCTCCAAATGGATCAATCACTACTCTCTCCTTAAATCTCAACAAAGCCAAGCATGCACCCAATCAAGTATATGTTCCATTAGTTAGGATTTTCTAACGTTGTTGCCAATGAAATAGAACATAATTGTTAAACCCATACAACACATCTTCAAACCCCACAAATTAAACTAATTAGAAGACAAAAAAACCAATCAAGTGTTCATCCATACACAAAATTCACATCCAATCAGGTCCTATTTCTAATAAAAACACAATTCATTTACTTATCTAAACAGAGGAAGTCAATACCTATATAATTGAGAGACTAGTAAAAATTCAAAATTTGATGCAGAAAACAGAGTATCATTTGTGAAAATTGCTAACAATTCTTATCAAATCTACTAAACTCGATCACTTCTACATCCACAAGAACAAACCCAATATCAAAAAGTCTTTTCAACTTTAATCACATCACCTAAAACAGGTTCTTTCAATAATACCCAAGTAGAATTAATCAAACAAAACCTAGAACTTTGAATTCAAGTACAATATAAAAAGGATTGAAAAGTTGAAGCCAACTTAAGATCTTTGAGCCCTAAATTACAGCAAAATCAAACAAATTTCCTCACATTCAATTCCACAATGCGTGTTTAGGGTTTGATCATCACCTTCACTTAGATATATGTAGTGATCCTACATGAGCCTGGGGTAAGAGGGTTTTTTTCTTTTAAAAGTAATAAAGTGGGGTCGTTTTGTTATTTCTTTTTCTTTTGTTTCTTACCGTTGGATTGAGCTGGAGTTGTCTCCTTTTTGTCTTTTCTATTTTGTTTGTTTGTGAGTCACAATGACAGCTGAAGGATATTCTTTCCTCCACTACCTTCATGTTTTCTTTCTCTATATATGTATTGGCTTGAGCCTTATGAAAAAGTAAGCAATGAAATATCATTTTCTATTCAGATGGCTCTGTATTAGATCTCAGAGATAATGCCCTAACAATTAGTAGCTATACCTTAAGTAGACCTTAGGTATACTACAGTTTGTATTATAAGTTTTTCTTCCATTTTTTCTTTTTCGACAAACCCTTTTAGCTACTCACACACTTTCCAAAAATCCAAACCCATGGCTGATAACACTAGACTCAAAAGTGCTGAAGAATTAGCAAAGAAAAATGATGCCAGACTTAATGAACTTGCAGAGCAATTGAAAGTTGTAGAGACACAAATAGCTGCACAAAAAGATCAGTTTGCTTCATATATGAACTCTCAGGCAATTTTCGAACAAAGGCTGGAAAAGAGGTTTGAGGAACTACTCAAAACCTTAAATGATAAGTTGGATAGAGGAAGAGAAGCAGCACCCGCATCAAGCTCAAGGCAGGAAGAGTTTGGATTAGGAAATGCAAGATCCAAAAGCCAAACCATCAGAACTGAAGAGAGGAACAATTGGGCCTCCAACAACTCTGGTAATGGTACTAAAATTCCTAAAATTCTGTTTCCTTCATTCGATGGAAACAACCCCATGTAGTGGGTTCGAAAGTGCACTAAGTATTTCAACATTAACCCCATGAATGATGAGTAAAAGCTTAACATGGTTAACATTCACCTAGAAGGAAGAACTGATGTATGGTACCATGATTATCAAGAGAGCAATACTCTTGTTACATGGAACAAATTTGTGGTCGATGTATGTAATAGATTTTAAGAATGAGGCCATAATAACATTATAGGTGAATTTAATAAACTAACTCAAACGGGTTCAGTTGAGGAGTACCATGAGAGTTTTAAAGAACTTAAGGCTTTTATATTGGCTAAAAATAGGACTCTAGATGGGGACTATTTCATTAAGAGCTTTGTGAGTGGGTTGAAGGAAGAAATTGCTAAGATGGTGCAAATGTTGTCCCTTACCACCCTCATTCAAGCTATGTATATGGCAAAAATGTAAGAGGGACTACTGGAAGTTAACCAAAGAAAACCAAAAACCCTTTAAAAACCCTTC
This sequence comes from Lonicera japonica, assembly GCA_021464415.1. Classification (NCBI taxonomy): domain Eukaryota; kingdom Viridiplantae; phylum Streptophyta; class Magnoliopsida; order Dipsacales; family Caprifoliaceae; genus Lonicera; species Lonicera japonica. The sequence continues at coordinate 59,785,753 of CM038465.1, read as the reverse complement.
AACTACACTGCCTTTTGCACCACTCCACCCTCAAAATCTTTTTCCACTCCCAAATCTACCCTATCCACCCTAAATACCAACTCCCTCCCTAAAATTGTTACCACACCAAGTTCTAGCACCTTAAACACCAGCCAAACACCCATTAGAAGGTTATCTTATGTTGAAATGAGGGCAAAAGAGAGAAGGGATTGTGTTACAATTGCGATAAAACCTTCAAACCTGGTCATAAGTGTAAACATTAACAATTGTTTATGCTAGCCCTAGAGGAATAAGGAGAAGAGGAGTTCCGTGATTTTGAAGTTGTGTTAGAATGAGGAGAAAAGGGAAATGGAAATTTTAGTGCATGCTTTATGTCGCAATACTAACCCCCACACCATTAGAATCAAAGGTAAGGTTAAATGAGTGCCTATCACTATCCTCATTGACAGTGGGAGCACACACATTTTTGTGGATCCAGTTATCATCACTCAAAGTGGGGAAGTCATGTACCAAACCAAGAAAATGGCAATCATAGTGGCAGATGAGAATAAATTGATTAGTGATGCTATATGTCCAAGGTTGAAGTGGGTTATGCAGGGCATTGAATTTGAGGCAAATTTTAGGGTCCTTGCTATTGGAGGTTGTGACATGGTTCTGGGAGCAGACTGGATGATGCAATATAGTCCAATTTTGTTTGATTTTCAGCAATTGAAGTTATCATTCAAAAAGGCAGTCAAAAGGGTCACTTTACAGGGTACTACTGAATCTAATGTGCTTAAGGCAATTTCAAATAAGGGTTTGATGAAAATGTGCAAAAAGAAGGCTGAACACCTAGTGGGCCACCTATTTGCAATTACAACTGGCTATGAAAACACACTAAACACACCTGAAATCTCCTAATTACTACACCAATACCAAGACATATTTGATGAACCTACTAGTTTACCCCTTCATAGATCACTAGACCATCACATTAACCTTAAAACCAACTTTGAACCTCTTAACTTAAGGCCATATAGGTATCCCTTTGTGCAGAAAGCTAAAATTGAAAAGCTAATTAGAGAAATGTTGAACAATGGGATCATACAACCTAGCTACAGCCCATTTGCATCTATTGTGATTTTAGTGAAAAAAAAATATAGAAGTTAGAGATTCTGTGTAGACTACAGGAAATTGAATGAGGGAATAGTAAAAGACAAGTATCCAATTCCACTCATCGAGGAACTTCTTGATGAACTGCACGGGACGAGCATTTTTTCTAAAATTGATCTTAGAGATGGGTGTCTTTAAGTGAGAGTAAGTGAAGCTGATGTCCACAAAACTGCCTTTAGAACCCATATTGGGCATTTTGAATTCAAAGTGATGCCTTTTGGCCTCATTAATGTCCTGACCACGTTTTAATCTCTCATGAACCAAGTTTTTGAACTATATCTAAGGCAATTTTTCCTAGTATTTTTTGATGATATTCTTATATACAGCTTTTCAATGGACCTTCACCTTCATCATTTAACTAAGGTTTTTGAGCTAATGAGGCAACATCAATTATTTGCAAAATAGTCAAAATGCAGATTTGCACAAGCACAACTTGAATATTTGGGGCATACAATCAGCCATAATGGAGTTTCAGCTGAACTTAACAAGATAGAAAACATGAGGAACTGGCCTACTCCTACAACACTCAAAAGCTTGAGAGGATTTTTGGGAGTAACAGGGTACTACATAAGATTTGTTCAAGGCTATGGCCCTATTGCCAAACCCCTTACTGACATATTCAAGAAAGGGAACTTCCAATGGGATGCATAAGCTGAACAGTCATTCGTTGAGCTCAAGGAAGCCTTGACCAAAACTTTTGTCCTCGCTATGCTTAATTTTTCATTACCATTCACATTGGAGACAAATGCATTTAAAATTGGTGTAGGAGTTGTGCTCATACAACAAAACAGGCCTGTTGTATACTTCAGTAAGGCTCCATGACCTAAATATTTGGGCCTCTCTGCTTATGAGAAAGAGCTATTGGCCATAATCATAGTTGTTCATAATTGGAAATACTACTTCCTTGGCTGCCACTTCACTATTCTCACTGACCAACAAAGTATTAAATACTTTGCTGATCAGAAACTCTCCACATTACTGCAACAGAAATGGTCCATTAAGCTTTTGGGTTTTGACTACTCAATCAAGTATAGAAGATGAGTCGAAAATGGGGTAGCAGATGCTCTTTCTAGAGCGCATGAGAAGGAGGGTGAGTTGAATGCCATTACTATCATTAAACCTAAGTGGTTGCAAGAAATAATTGCCAGTTATGACAATGACTTAAATGGTGCCAAAATTATTGCTGAAATACAACAAAACCCAACTAGCCATTCCCATTACACTTATGCAAATGGATTGCTAAGGTATAAGACTAGATTGTATGTGGGTAATACATTGAGAAGCAAAATTTTAGAAGTTGTGCATTCATCTGCGGAAGGGGGCCACACTGGTTTTCATGGAACATACCACAAGGCCATATCAAACTTTTATTGGCCAGGGATGAAGAAGGACATTAAGCAGTTTGTAACTTGCTGTGACAGTTGTCAGAGGAATAAAGGTGAAAATACTCTACCAGCTAAATTACTTCAGCCATTACATGTGCCTCAACAAGCTTGGCAAGACATTAGCATGGATTTCATATAAGGGTTGCCAAAGTTTGAAGGGAAAGAGATAATATTTATGGTAGTAGATATATTCACCAAATGCGGTCATTTCATCAGCCTAAGCAACCCTTATACTGCCTACACTGTTGCAAAGCTCTTCATGGATAACATCTATAGACTGCATGGTTTGCCTCAATCTATAGTCTTTGATAGAGACACAGTTTTTGTGAGCCACTTTTGGAAGGAACTGTTTAAAATAATGGGAACTGAATTGAACATTAGCACAACATATCACCCTCAATCTGATGGATAAACCAAAAGGGTAAATGCCTGCTTGGAAACATATCTTAGGTGCATGTGCAGCCAGAAACCAAAGGTTTGGCAGTAATGGCTACCTTTGGCTAAATATTGGTTTAATACTCACTATCATACCAGAATGAAACTCACTCCATTTCAAGCTCTCTATGGATATCCACCTCCACTCCGAAGCTACTCAAATGACATCTCAAATGTGGCTTCCGTTGAAGATTATTTGTAACAAAGGAAGCTTATGGCATAGCTTATAAAAGAGGGTTTAGAGTTGGCTCAAGAGAGAATGAAAGTTCTAGCTAATAAAGGTAGAACTAACAGACAATTTGAGGTGGGAGATTGGGTTTATTTAAGACTCCAACACTACAGACAAGCTTCTGTAGAGTTTAGAAAAAACTTGAAACTAACAGTAAGGTATTATGGCCCCTATCAAATCATAGCTAAGGTAGGCTAGGTTGCTTACAAACTACTTTTACCAAATGGTTCTAAGGTGCACCCGGTGTCCATGTATCTCAGTTGAAAAAAAGAGTAAGTAAGATAGCAGTGCTTACTCAACAGCTACCCTACATTAATGAAGCTGGGCAACTTATAATGGAGTCGTTGGCAGTGATTGACATGATACTTATCAAAAGACACAACACTGCAGTGCCATAGATGTTAATACAGTGGGCAAACTGTGCACTCGAGGATGCAACATGGGAAGACTAATTTTTCATTGCACAACAGTTCCTAACATTTAATCCTTGAGGACAAGGATACTGCTGAAGGAGGGAGCAATGTAGTGATCCTACATGAACCTAGGGGCAAGAGCGTATTTTTCTTTTAAAAATAGTAAAGTGAGGCCGTTTTGTTATTTCTTTTTCTTTTATTTCTTACCGTTGGATTAAGCTGGAGTTGTCTCCTTTTTGTCTTTTCTATTTTGTTTGTTTGTGAGTCACAGGGACAGCTGGAGGATATTTTTTCCTCCACTACCTTTATGTTTTCTTTTTCTATATATGTATTGGCTTGAGCCTTATGAAAAAGTAAGCAATGAAATATCTTGTTCTATTTAAATGGCTCTGTAGTAGATCTCAGAGATAATGCCCTAACAATTAGTAGCTATACCTTAAGTAGACCTTAGGTATACTACAATCTAGTGTAGATCAATCCCTTAATTAGCAGCAGCAATAATGGAATTGATTAGGGTTAGGGTTCTTGATTTCCCCTTCCTCTTTCTGTGTTTATTTTTCATTTTTATCGATGTTACCAATATGATGGTGGGGCAATCGTGTTGTTAATGTTAGAGTACATTTATGGGAGTTCAAATGGCTAATATGAATGATTTAACGGTCGACAAACATTGACTCGTGGAAATGTGCAAAATAGTACCCAAAGCACAATTACCAAAAACTTTGATACCCAAAGTTCAATTTTGATAAATTAGTGGTACTCAAAAACCATGACCCTTTATGTTATTACAGCCCTTCTGCCTTTGAATAAATTACCCATGCACTAGCAACGTATAACAATTGAGCAGTAAAATTAAAACGTCATGAACTGAGGTACAATCTGTCGCAGGTGTAAGTTGAGCGCAAGGAAGGAATCAAGCTCTGAGTGCACGTGATATTTCACGTTTAATAAAAACGCAACATGTGACATGTGTCTCCAAATGTGGCGACAAAGTCTACTGCCAAAGCATTAAAATTTAAGATATCCATTTTAGGATTAAAATATGGAGTTAATAGAAGGCAAGTGCCAACATATTTGGACTCCAACGTGTATAACATACAAAGGAACAATGACAAATATGACGTAAGAAGAACTAAGTACCAACAAGTACAACCTTAAAGGACTAGATTATGTCCTACAAGTTAACATCACAGGCACCTTGGGGTCTAAAATTTGTAAATAGGTTAATCTAGATTGTCACGCTTGGGAGATCAAATGTCCTGGATCTGCCTTGTCCTGCTTCTTAGATCTTCTTGTTAATTATTCCCCTTTCAGCATCAACTAATTTTTTTCCTGAACTTTCCGGCCATTGTCTTCTTAGGGTTCATATGATGTAAACCATCTGATTATTTTATACCAAAAGTACAAGCCCTAGATACCTGGGCAAATGCAGTGCCCAACTTCGCTAGCACCAAATTTGGGGCTCTTAGCTTGAATGTACACATAGCCACTCTGGTAAGCAACTGATCATAATTAGAACCCTGCAACAGAATCAGCTCAAAAAGACTGCCTGCTGGGTAGGCGGGGGTCATACTCTGTACAGATTCCACTACTTGCTCCTGCAAATGTAGAATCATCTATATAAACTATTTGTCCCGGTGGTGATCCTGACAAAGAAAGTGATGGCAATTATGACTACGTGTACAGCCTTCACAATGCAGGCATTATAAATTTGGTAAAGAAAATATTGCAAAGTTCCCTTTTTCGGAAAATTCAGAGATAATGAAGACAAACCATCCAATAGAATTCAAAAACACGCTTTACGCTTTGTTTCATACAAACTCATGCAGCGGTAATAATTCACATGTCATGTACTAATTAGATATTTAGATGCTTTAGGAAAAAATATTCAATCAGTTCAAAGTACACATAAACTAAAATACAGAAACAGTATTATTGATGCGGATATTCAGGTAAATCAAAGATTACCAGACAACAAACAACCGAGATCATTTGGTTTCTGCTCCTGCATTTCCCCAGTCAATTTCATAATTTCTTTGCAGGGTTAGAACCATTGCCATTGCCCACTGATTTAGCCCTCTGCATTCAAGTTCGGAGGTGAGTTAGAGACGCTGTTGTCTCCCCCTGTTTTAGTCCCCACAGTGGAATTTGGAGGTGTAGTAGTGGAACCAATGCTGCCGCCAACTTATCTAATCCCCTCACCAGCATTTGGAGGACAACCATTTTATTGCCCATTACCTTTGCCTTTCTGAAACCAATTCATCAAAAGAAGTATAATGAGAACTAAGATAATTAAAACAATCAAATAAATAACAATTTTAAGATCATACTTAATCAACTCCTGCTTCAAAGTCGCTACTCTGGGTTTGGATGTTTCTTTTTCTAGAAGTAAGGGAAATAGGAAATAGGGGAAAATGTTCGTCTCGTGTTTTACCATGGCCTACATTTCTGATTTTTAAACAAGAAGCAAATACAAGAATAATATTCCAATCAAAATACGTACCAGATTTAAGCGTTAAAGAAGTTGAAGTTGGCATGTGAGTGCCTCTTTCAGCCTTAATGGAATCAATTACAGAATCTGCAGACCCAAGGCCTTTTCTCCCAACCAGTTTAACTCCAAGCTTTTTCACAAAGGTAATTCAACCTCGCATCATCGCCCCCTCTAACCTCTCTCAGCTCATGCGCTTGTTGCCTAAATAATAACGTGTAAATGTGAAGCTATTGCTGCTGATTAAAATGTGACTGAAGCTGCTCAAAAAATAACTTGTTAGAATGCTGCTGCTGATCTAGCCATGGACATTCATGACTCTTCTTCCGATGCCCACAAAACGTCACCCTTAAAATTGCAGTTGATTTGGGATCTATATTTTTTCTATCAAAATTTACAGAAAGATTCCAAATTCCAGGTCAGGCTCCCTGAATAAATCTGCAAGAAGAGAAGCACAAGAATGTGCATTCTTGGATGGATTTCCTCTCAACTTTTGTCCTCAAATTTCTCAAGCTAGCATGGTGAGCCATGTGTGCAGCTTCTCGTAGACCAGTAGAAAAGCTCCGTGCATAGTAGCAGGGTAGTGCCTGGTAGTGGCCTCCCCTGCAAAGAAAAGCCGTCCATCTCCCACACTTTCTGCTAAGATATCGTAATCATCCCCTGATGCCCCCACTGCTACATTGGAGTACGAACCCAAGCTAAAAGGATCGCTACCCCATCTGGTGCAAACAGCTTGGAGAGGGTTGGGAATAGCAATTCCTTTTGGTTCGTATATACCTGGAAGCACAGGGTATGACGTCTTACTACAAAGTTGCTCAACAAATATATATGTATGTGTTTGGATGGAGAGAATTTTTGAAGGGAAATCTAGTTCTGTTGAGGATTTGTCGGAGCATATTTTATTCCTTATAGGATTGTGGGCCAGGGCGTCTGGCATTTTAGATAGTTTAGAATGCTCTCTGTTTAGTATTGATTGTAATAGTTTTTTGCTTAGCTAAGTGTGTCTTCTATGTCGTGTGTAGTGTGCCTCTTTCTAGTAGGTAGGGGGGTTGTCAGTCTAGTGGAATTCTCTTCCACTAGTCCGCTTATTTTTATGATTGCTTTTGTATTGTTTTCTTTCGTTAAGTGGCAATAAAATTTTCTGTTTCGTATCAAAAAAAATTAAAATATATGTATGTGCACTTGTGTTTGTGGATCATTTTTCATAAGAAACAACAGTATAATATTATGATACTATAAATAAGGCGCATAAACAAGGGACGAGGATCCCCTTGGGAGTAATTGAACAGAGGAAGGGGGTGGGGAGTTCGCAATAGAAACAACAGCTAGCAGCAAAAAAATGCAAAACAGAAACTAGATAGTAGCTCAGACCTGAATCCATATATAATACGTGCAGTGCTTTGAGGAATTCGTGTAAGAGGTTCTTTCACAAAAGAGAAGATATTGGCACAGAACAGTAGCTTAAAGAAAACAATTACGGAGAGCGCGCTAATGTAAATAGAAAGTGGATTTTCAGCAAACGAAGAATATGTGGCCACTGAAAAGTTGTTTGTGGTACTTGATGTTCGGAAATTACTCACAACATTAAGCATGCAGAGAATGGTGTAACGTGAATTATTGAGTTATGCATAAAAAATACAATTGCACATTTAAAGGAATAGTTGGCCAAAATTTGCAAAAATAAATAATGATCATTTCAAATTCAAAATTCATAAAATGAACGTAGATGCATATGTACGTCTATCTATACAGAAGTGCACCATCAAGAAAAAGATATGGTCACAATATAATATCTTTTAAAATTCTAGATAGGGAACATAAACACAGAAACACTAGTACGTAAATCCATCCTTAAAAGAGATGTACCTCTAAGAATCTCAAGAACCCGGGACACAGCATCAGTAGCGGGCATGCTCTCAAACTCATGTGCAGCTTCTCCTGCTACCAAAGCAATCAAGAAGGGTCCACCAGTTACACTAGCATAGCTATAGAATAAACCCCTATCGCTCGGGTTATTGGAGAGATGCCCAAACGTGTCCAGATCAGTACCCCAAAACACATGCCGAAAAAGTATCACAACCTTGTTTAACAAACCAAAACCTAACCTCTTTATCCCATCAAGCTTCCTCTGAGGCAACTCCGGATTAAACTTAATAGAACCACTCATCAAAACCCCTAGAGAAACAGTACATAGTGCCATATCGCCCTCAAAGACCTGGTTCCCACAAAGAAACTGCACTCCATCACTACCATAACGAATTGTGTGTACAGTTTTCTCATATAGGATCGGCACATTTTCTGACAAAGCCTGAACCAACCGACCATTCCCTCCAGGTAAGAAGCAATGGTCTCCTCCCATATCATACGGATCATCTTGGTCCCAGAATGCAAGTGAAAGCTTGGAAAGCAAACCTGCATTTGCATATTCCAAATTTGCAAGATGCCAGTTATATAAGTTCATCTCCTGAGCATTCACGTCATCCCCATAGACTTGCCAGAATGTCTCCAGAGCCGCCCCAAGAGAAACATCCTGCGAAACTTCACCCATCAACTGCCTAAGCTTGCTGGCCTTCTCCAAAATCCAGTTAAAAGCAGTTTCAACTTTTAAATCTGTACCCGGGTCAACAGGTTTACCGTCCACGGTATAAAGTGGACACTTATCTCTCACCTTATGAAGAGGGTATGACAACTGCCTTGCCAAAAGACCAAGGGGGTTTCCCAGTGTCCCTGTCAACATGCTACCTCCTAAATCCGCAGATGCCTCCTTACTCTCCCCATTTATCTTCGTGGTATAAACACGCCCACCAGCTTGCTTCCTGCCCTCCAAAACAATCACTTTAAACCCGAACGACAATAACTGCCTTGCAGCAGCCAACCCGGCAAGTCCTGCCCCAATCACAATCACACGGGGTTTACTAGGTTCGGATGTAATCTTCTCCTTTATAGCCGGAGCAACCCCAAAATTAATATACCCATGTGAAACCAAATAATTATAAGCAGAGTCCAAAAGGGTACTACAATGTGCATGTATCACATCAAGAAACATTTCTTTTGTCACCCAATTCATAACATTCTCACGCCAGTTGGTAATAATGTGGTTTCTTATTAATATATAATTAACCTGTTCAATTCCACCAACAGAAACATGTTGGATTAATTTTTATATTAATCTTACTTTGGTCCACACATGTATATTATTAATGTGTGTCATCATTTACAAGCCTAAAATTAAGTGATCTAATTTAATGTTTTAAGTAGGCTTGAGGTTATTTGTCATGGAAATAATGTGTAGATGCCATTATGTGAATTCTATTTCTATGAGGGGCGGAAATAGAATTATCGGAAAGTTCAAGGTGAACTTATGTAATTGCGGCATTGTCCCCAACCCATCCATCCTTATATAAGTTGTCTTCTATCAATGGAGACATACAACAGAGCTATTCTCTACATCCTCTTAAGGAGAATACTAAGGGATATAAAAGGGGAAAGGGTTGGAAGATCAATTGCCATACGAAAATTGACACTAAAGTCCGCTGCATCGATCAATCAATTTCAATGGAGACAGGTACACACACTTCTCTTTTATAATCTCTTGGCACTAGATATGATGCACGATCCTAGAATTGATGTTGTCTAGGACACTCAATTATTCCTAACAAGTGGTATCAGAGCGAGGTTTTAGTGTCGTATCTATTGTTAGAGATTTTATATGTACAGAATTCATGATTATAATTTTCTATAAATCGTTGAAAATAATATTTTTCATGAATTGGAGAACACGATAAAATTCTAAGAATTTTAATTTGGTGGTATTGTCTTCGTCTTTATGGATATATATATATATATATGCATGTGTGTGTATATATAATTTCGGATATGTTTACAATTATATGCATAAATAAGGAATCCCGTATACATGGCCGATTGAATTTATGGCAATTGGTATCACCCTTAATTAATTAATTTTTTATTTTTTTTTGATTATGACAACTCTTGGAATATTATGAAATTGTATAATTAGTGTTATATATATATATATATGTCTACGGATGTGTGATTGTGCTTTCATTCATAATGGGATTAGGTGAGATCTATATATATATATAAAGAATATGTATAATATTTTTTCTTTACATGTATATATTAATTTAAAGAAAAAAGTAAGATCTATATATATATAAAGTATATATATGCCACCATGATGTTTTCTTTTTATATATGTAAATGTTAATTTAAGTAAAAGTTAGATGAATGTGCCATTATCATGATGTTTTCTTTCTTTTACATTATTTTATATATATATATTAGTTTAAGTTGGTGATAAGATATATATTGTATATATATAAAAAAGTGCCATTATAATGCTTTTCTCTTTTATATTATTTATGTATAAATATTAATTTAAGTAAAAGTGATATATGTATTTTATATACATAAAGATTGTACCAACATAATAATTTTTTTATTATTATTATTAAATAAAGAATGTCTTATATATATGTTGGTTTCATTTATTACATGATGGTAAAAGTTTTATGGTATATATATATATATAGACAAATTTTAGAAACATCAGTGAAAATGAAAATATTTATTTATTTATTTTTCGCCAGAATTGTCACTGTTTATAACAGTGACCAGTTTATCCAGAATTGTCACTGTTTTTTGACAGTGACGAACTTCAGGTTGTCACTGTTTTCAGCAGTGACAACACAATTTTTGGGGTTATAATAAATTCGATTAATTACATGTGACATCTATTATTTATATTGCCTGTCTAAACATTCTATTAAGGAATATTTACACAAGATGTTACCAAAGTGACCTCTCTTTTGTAGATAAAGAATGATTAGATATTTGTGTTTGTTTTAATTCATGCGAATATTAACCAATCCAAAGAGGGGTTTGTATTTGGCCGAATTTCATACACACTTGTGATGGTAAATATGTGACAATTATAAAGGTAACCTAATGTGAATAATAAATCAATCCAAAGATAGATTTGTTATTTGACATAATTTATTGTCAATATTTGATCATTACAACAAGAGTACCACTTATAATTAATATCATTGTCCAAAGACTTGGTATTAATGTTGTGCTAGGTATCTTGAGATGTTGCGATAAAATTAATCAATTTAAAGACTATTTTTTGGGTTATATGATGTGAGCATTATTGTTAATGTACTTTATTTTTGTTCTCTGTTCAGCTTTAATGTCTACTACTTCTGTATCTGCCAATATGAACAATGTTCCAATTTTAAATGGAACAAACTTTAAGGACTGGAAAGAGAATATATTAATTATTCTTGGTTGCATGGACATAGACTTGGCATTAAGAATGCCAAAACCGAATGATCTCACTGATCGAAGTACTCCTGAGGAAATTGCGTACTTTGAGAAGTGGGATCGTTCAAACAGGCTAAGTCTTATGATCATGAAACGTGGGATTCCAGAAGCTTTTCGAGGTGCTACTTCGGATGACAAAACTCTTGCAAGTAAATTTCTTGAGGAAATACAAAAACGTTTTATTAAAAACGATAAAGCTGAAACAAGCACGCTTTTAGCGAACTTGATTTCAATGAAGTATAAAGGCAAGGGTAATGTCAGGGAGTACATTATGGAGATGTCTCATCTTGCTTCAAAACTTAAGGCATTAAAGCTCGACTTATCGGATGATTTGCTCGTGCATTTAATATTGATCTCTCTCCCTGCACAATTCAGCCAGTTTAAGATTTCTTATAACTGTCAGAAGGAGAAATGGACTCTTAATGAGCTCATTTCATTTTGTGTGCAAGAGGAAGAGAGATTAAAGCAAGAAAAGACTGAAAGTGCTCATTATGTTAGCACCTCTAAAGGCAAGGGCAAACGTAAGGATAAGGGAAATGAAGTTGCTATTCCTAAGGGTCCGGATGAAAAGAAACAGAAAACCGAGGCGGTTGTTTCTTCTGTGGTAAACCCGGACACAAAAAGGCGAATTGTACCAAATATACCGCTTGGCGGAATAAGAAAGGTACAAATTCAATTTTGGTCTGTTCCGAGATCAATTTAACTTCAGTACCAAGTAACACTTGGTGGGTAGATTCTGGTGCTACTACTCACATATGTGTTTCTATGCAGGGTTGCCTGCACTCCCGCAAGCCAATTGATGTTGAAAGACACATCTATGTGGGCGATGGAAAGTGTGTGGAGGTGGAAGCAATTGGGCATTTTAAATTATTGTTAAGTACTGGTTTTTATTTGGATTTAAAAGACACTTTTGTTGTACCGTCGTTTAGACGAAATTTGATTTCTATTTCCGTATTGGACAAATTTGGTTTTTATTGTTCATTTGGAAATAAGAACTTCACTTTGTCTTTAAATTCAAATGTTGTTGGTACCGGTATTCTTAATACTTTTGATAATCTATATTTGCTTGAAATAGTTGCATCTTATAATGAAACATTAAATGTTGAATGCCGTGGTACTAAGCGAAAATTGAATAATGAAAATTCAGGCTCATTATGGCACAAACGCCTAGGTCACATCTCTAAAAATAGAGTTGAGCAACTTGTGTCTGATGGAATTTTAGGATCCCTTGACTTTTCAGACTTTGGTGTCTGTGTTCAGTGTGTCAAGGGAAAGCAGACTAAAACAAAGAAATTAAGTGCAAATCGAACTACGGATGTCTTAGAACTTATACATACGGATATTTGTGGGCCATTCCCTACGGCTTCTTGGAATGGTCAACGATACTTTATAACGTTCATAGACGATTACTCTCGATATGGCTACCTATTTCTTATTCATGAAAAGTCACAGTCTTTGGACGTGTTCAAATCTTTTAAGGCCGAAGTTGAGTTACAACTCAACAAACGGATAAAGTGCGTTAGATCTGACCGTGGCGGTGAATACTACGGAAAGTATGACGGATCAGGTGAACAACGTCCAGGACCATTTGCTAAATACCTAGAGGAATGTGGAATCGTCCCACAGTATACCATGCCGGGTTCGCCTAGCATGAATGGTGTATCTGAGAGACGAAACAGGACTCTTAAGGATATGGTTAGAAGTATGATCAGTCATTCTTCTTTACCTGAGTCCCTCTGGGGTGAAGCTCTAAAGACAGCAACTTACATTCTCAATAGAGTGCCAACTAAGGCGGCTGCTAAAACACCTTATGAGCTTTGGACTGGGCGAAAGCCTAGTCTAAAGCATTTTCATGTTTGGGGATGTCCTGCTGAGGCGAGGCCTTATCGGCCTCATGAGGAAAAATTGGACTCCAAGACAGTTAGTAGTTACTTTATTGGCTATTCGGAACGATCGCGGGGCTATAAATTTTATGATCCCACTACTAAATCTATTTTTGAAACGGAAATGCTGTGTTCTTTGAGGAAGTTGATTTTGGGGGGAGAAATCGAGTAAGGGACATTGTGTTTGAGGAGGAAATGGGAGCAATCCCAATTCCTACTATTACTTTTGACGATGTACAGGTTTCTACACCTGTCGTTAATCAAAGAGTAACTTTGGAACCTCAAATAAACAATGAGGAACAAACTCAACAACCTCAAGAACATGTGCCATTAAGGCGATCCATTAGAGAAAGAAGAAATGCAATTTCAGATGATTATGTTGTATATCTTCAGGAACATGAGGTAGAAATTAGAATGTCGGAAGATGATCCTATCAACTTTCGACAAGTCATGAATGGTTCCAACTCTCAAAAATGGATTGAAGCCATGAATGAGGAGTATAAGTCAATGCAAGACAATAAAGTTTGGGAACTTGTCCCATTACCCGTTGGTGCGAAACCCGTTGGTTGTAAATGGATATTTAAGACCAAACGGGATTCGAATGGTAATGTGGAAAGGTATAAGGCACGTCTTGTGGCTAAGGGCTTTACTCAAAAGGAAGGAATTGACTTTAAAGAGACATTCTCTCCAGTTTCTTCGAAGGATTCTTTTAGGACAATCATGGCACTTGTGGCACATTTTGACCTTGAGTTGCATCAAATGGATGTCAAAACTGCGTTTCTTAATGGTGACATTGAATAAACGATTTATATGGTGCAACCAGAAAATTTTGTGTTGGGAGACCCACAGAATATGGTTTGCAAATTGACAAAATCAATTTATGGACTCAAACAGGCTTCTCGTCAGTGGTACTTTAAGTTTCATCAAGTTATCATTTCGTACGGTTTTGAAATGAATTTGGTTGATGATTGTGTGTATCACAAATTTAGTGGGAGTAAACATATATTCCTGGTTTTGTATGTCGATGACATTTTGCTAGCAACAAATGACATAAACATCTTGCATGACACCAAGAGATTTTTATCAAAGAATTTGAAATGAAAGATCTTGGTGAAGCATCCTTTGTATTAGGAATCGAGATACACCGAGACCGATCTCGGGGTACTTTGGGATTATCACAAAGGAGTTATATTGAGAAAATTCTCAATATATTTGGCATGCAATGTTGTAAACCAGGTGAGACCCCGGTCGCTAAAGGAGACAAGTTCAGTCTCAATCAATGCCCGAAGAACAGTTTAGAAATTAAAGAGATGCAAAAGATTCCTTATGCCTCGGCTGTAGGGAGTCTAATGTACGCTCAAGTATGTACGCGTCCGGATATTGCGTTCATAGTTGGCATGTTGGGCAGATACTTAAGTAACCCTGGAATGGATCATTGGAAAGCAGCCAAACGGGTTATGAGGTATTTACAGAGAACAAAAGAATATATGCTCACATATAGGAGATCGGATAAGTTAGAGATCATTGGATATTCCGACTCCGATTTTGCTGGATGCCAAGACAGCAGGAGATCCACTTCAGGCTATGTTTATTTGTTAGCTGGTGGAGCGATTTCGTGGAGGTCTGCCAAGCAGACGCTCGTTGCTTCGTCCACCATGGCTGCAGAATTTGTAGCATGTTATGAGGCATCCAATCATGGAATATGGCTGCGAAATTTTGTCACTGGGCTGCAAATTTTAGAGGGTGTTGAAAGACCACTCAAATTATACTGTGACAATAAATCAGCTGTTCTATATTCAAACAACAATAGAAGCTCGACTAAGTCAAAGCATATTGACATCAAGTTTCTAGTTGTAAAGGAAAGAGTACAGAGTGGTCAGATTATGATAGAGCATATTGGGACAAACTCCATGGTTGCGGATCCGCTTACAAAGGGATTAACACCTACGGTCTTTCATGAGCATACTGCTCATATGGGTGTTGTCTCATTTGAGGACACTTTGGTTTAGTGGGAGTTTGTATTTAAGTTTGTGTTGTTGCTCTATGTATGCTTTGGATTACATTTATATGTATTTGGTTTAGTTTCTGCAGAAACAAAGTATTCGGTTTATTACACTCTGTTTAAGTATTTTGAGGTTTTGATCTCAATAAAGAGGACCAGTTGGAAATAGGCATGTTTGGATCACATTACATGTAATTTCCATGCTGCACACCATGATTGATCTATGTCATTTGATTGTGTTGGTATACGTGATCATTGATGGGTCGAGTTACGATTAATGTAACAAAGGCCGCTTTGGTTCTATATTGGCATAATTGATGGACGAGATTGTTTGATAACCTAAGGTTATGATGACAAGTTCTGAGCTCACTAAGGTTAAACACATTTGGCAGGATACATATGTGGCCAGTGGGAGATTGTTGGATTAATTTTTATATTAATCTTACTTTGGTCCACACATGTATATTATTAATGTGTGTCATCATTTACAAGCCTAAAATTAAGTGATCTAATTTAATGTTTTAAGTAGGCTTGAGGTTATTTGTCATGGAAATAATGTGTAGATGCCATTATGTGAATTCTATTTCTATGAGGGGCGGAAATAGAATTATCGGAAAGTTCAAGGTGAACTTATGTAATTGCGGCATTGGTCCCCAACCCATCCATCCTTATATAAGTTGTCTTCTATCAATGGAGACATACAACAGAGCTATTCTCTACATCCTCTTAAGGAGAATACTAAGGGATATAAAAGGGGAAAGGGTTGGAAGATCAATTGCCATACGAAAATTGACACTAAAGTCCGCTGCATCGATCAATCAATTTCAATGGAGACAGGTACACACACTTCTCTTTTATAATCTCTTGGCACTAGATATGATGCACGATCCTAGAATTGATGTTGTCTAGGACACTCAATTATTCCTAACAAAACAACCCTGCATCTATTTCTTCATCGGTTTGGGAATCGGCCGGAAACCCTGAAGAAAGGGCAACCAACGCTTCTGCAGTGGCTTCTTTGTTGATCACAATAATTTCATCAGATATATCAGCACCGCCAGCTCATTTAACGTTGCTTGTATTGATATTAAGATTTAAAGAAGTAGTAGAATTTTCCATGCCGGAATTTATCAAAAGAGCTGAAGAAGAAGTTGAAGAAGGGAAGAAAATATTTGGCCATTGATTGCACCGTTTAAAAGTGAAGGAGGTGTATGATTGTATATCTGTTGCTGGCTCTGTGGTGTTAAAATGTGAGGCCTGCCACATCTTCGCTTTCTGGGGAGCGATGACAGTGAGATGAAGTGACTACTAGCCTTCTTGTATTCCGAAGAGTCGCAGGCTTTCTTGTAAAGCACCAATGAATTGTGAAGAAGTTTGTGAGAAAAGGAAATCCGAAATTTCCACTAGTTAATTCTTCCACTTGTCACCTGTCCTTGCAATTTTAAAGTTAGCTAGCTATTATACCAATGGTGAATTTAACAAGTATTGGAGGACAATGAGGGTTTGAATAGGACTAAATGGAAATTCTATAATACAGCTAAGGATGTGGTTGGGGACTCGATTCCGAGCTATGGAATTGGACCATACTTAGCCTTCACAATTGCGGTTCCATTTCCGAAGATCAGAGATTCCCAAACATACTGTAAGTTTAACTCTAGAATCTATTAGATTACCATTTTGAGCAATTTTTTTTTTTGGGGGGGGGGGGGGGGGGGGGGGCAGGGAAGACAGCTTGGATCGAGAAACATGAACAATATAGAAATGTGTCTGCTTTATCCTCTGGAATGAACTCTACTGCTCTAATATATTTCAGACCGTTCATTTAGCCATTGCCTCTTAAATTTTGCAGATGTGGAAGTCTTTATTATGTTCAGCTGCTGCGCGACTTCTTCGGTTGTTAATATTCTGAATTTGGATAAGACCTCAGATATATTCATTTGCTGTTCCTCTCAAATGAAGAGAAGACGACTCAGAGTTGTACCTTACTTTCTTCAAGTGGTACTTTTACTCTCTACACCCCACAAAAAGGGTGATGGCTTTTTATTAGTACCCTATTCTAATTTTCAAACAAAACCCCTCTTGCACGCAATTTCTGTGTTCTAGGATTCTCAGATGTTGGTCACTGAGGTCGAATAAACTTCTTCCACCCAGAGCCGGTCCTGGCTATTTTGAGGCCCTGGGCGAAACCTTTAAAGGTGCCCTTTTATATATAAATATATTAATTTTTTAAACTAAATAAATAAATTAATTTTCTTTTTCCCTTATAAATAAATTTATTAATTTTTAAACTAAAAAATTACATTAATTTTCTTTTTCTCTTATAAATAAATTTTTTAATTTTTTAAATTAAAATAAATTAATTTTGTTTCACTGATAAGAGTTCACATACTATCAAAAACACACTACAATTGCAAAGAATCCTGCAAAAAACATTCTAATTAAATATTTAATTCTCTTATTATTTTGAAAATCAATAAGAGTGAAAAAACAAATATTGGTGCCCCCTAATTCTCTTATATTATGAGTATAGATGTCGTTTCCTACACGTTGTTAGAGCTTTTGAAACTTTTTTTTGAAAATTTGCATTATTATTTTTTTTCTTTCTCAATATATGTATATATATACATATATATAAATAAATAAAATATTAGTGTGCCCCTCTTAATTTTTAGGCCCTGGGTGATCGCCCTGCCAGCCCTGCCCCAGGGCCACCTCTGCTTCCACCTTTCCATCTCCTTCAATCTTGAGCTTGAATTGCTAAAACCCCAACTTGAGTTGTCCTTAGCTGTCCATCTAAACCAATTGTTCAATCCATATGTGTGCGTATTTATATGTTCGTGAATCTAACGCTTGGACTTTATAATTCATGTTTCAATAACTGTATCCAGACTGTACCTTCTATGAATCTTTTGAACATACCCAAACTAGAGTCCAGGACTTTGAGCAAGTGTGTGGATGTTAGCATTCGATACTATGTAATCAACATTTAACTAAATTACATATGCGAAGGATAAAATGTTATAATGCTTGATATGTTTTTGGGCCTGTTTTGTCAAGCGTGCGGATCAGAGGTTTTTTGACATGAAAAAAAAAGATGTGATGGATCTCTTGGTGTGTTTATAGATGGGATATGTGAAACATTTGCTTCTTGTTCAATATTTTCAGAGCATTCTTGCATTTCTAGAAAGCCTGAATTAAAAATCATTATTAGAATATATTGCTTGAGAGAGTGTGGATTCGAGTTTTTGCAAACATGTATCGAAAATATAAAGTTTACGCCAATGTCACTTTTGTCATTTTGAAAGTGGTTATTTTAGGAACAAAAAAAATTATTTTGACTTTTGAGTGGTGGTTGTCCAAATGAGTCCGGTTCGCGGTAGAATCATCATCCACCAAATTAAGAGTCCCCAAGACAATTGTCCCAAACTTATTACAGAAAAGTTAGATTTTTAATTATTAGTTATGGTTACATTGGTGTATCTCTTTTCCTTTAAGAAAATGGATTACGACTTACGACAATTAGGGGTATTTTTGGTTATGGTCGGGGTAGGAATTGGGGTATCCCAAATCCAAATCAAATATAAAAGTTTGGTTTAGAAATCTTCTAATCCCAAACTCGTTTCAAATATTTTAGTTCGGTTTCGGTATTTACCTATAATTTTTAAAATTAATTTAACGAGAAACAATGGCATAAAATAATGAATGTAACTTGGAACAAAACAAATTAAACTTGTGGCAAAAAGCAAATTAAACACGTGGCACAAAACAGTGAATTTAATGAAATCTCAAAGATTGCAGTTAAAGCAATTGAAATTTATAATTAAAAGTAATGAAAGATGCATGAACATTACTAATTAATAAAACACTTGCCTATTTAAATCAAATTGAAAGATGTAGTTCAGTTTTTTAAAAATTATGATGGACATAGTTTAAAAGACTTGAACATTACTAATTAATCAAATACTTGGCTGTATAAAAATTGAACAATGAACATTACTAATTAATAAAATACTTGCCTATTTAAATATTACTATAAGACGATTAAACTTTTGATATATATATATGTATCCCACTTGTTTGTTGTATGCATGGGCGGAGATTCTGATCAGTTCTACTTCTTTACTTGTTTGTTGAGCCTATTTAAAAAATTCGATTCGGTTCTGGATAGGCTAGCCCCAAAATTGAACTGAATTATTCGGTTTTGGTTCCATTTTTTTTATTTTTTTGTTTCTATTTTTTTTTGTTCGAAATTTTACTGATCGGTTCGGTCCGTTCAATCAGTTTTCGGATTGAGTTTAATAGTCCTACGAGGGATCCACTTAAAATCTTTATGCGATAGGAGCATTTTACAATATATATATATATATATATATTACATGTGCAATTATTTTTTTCTAGTGTTTAGTTATACTTTTCTTAGAAATTCTTTTTGGGCGGTGTTATTTACACCCTCTAAATCTGTCACAAATACTTCCTCTAAAATTTAACTAAAAACACATTGGGGCAATTAAAAAAATGGCTTATTAGAGAAAGATTTTCACACTAAAGTTAAGGAATAATTTTTTTTAAATAAAGGGCCTATTTTTTATTTTATTGATAATATGACATGTGTCTTTTTTTTCCATTATAAAATGACATCCCAACCCTTAAAATAAACTAAAAAATACCAATATGCATTAAAATATGGACTGCAATATGAACTTTGCAGTTTATATTCCACTGCAATATAAACTTTGCAGTCCATATTTCACTGCAATATGAACTTTGCAGTCGATATTTTTAGTGCAAAGTTCATATTGCA
The DNA here is from genome assembly GCA_021464415.1 of Lonicera japonica. Classification (NCBI taxonomy): domain Eukaryota; kingdom Viridiplantae; phylum Streptophyta; class Magnoliopsida; order Dipsacales; family Caprifoliaceae; genus Lonicera; species Lonicera japonica. The sequence goes on along the minus strand of CM038465.1, from coordinate 59,765,637 downwards.
GTTCATATTTTACTGCAATGTGAACTTTGCAGTCCATATTTTTTGTGCAAAGTTCATATTGCAGTTCATATTTCACTGCAATATGAACTTTGCAGTTCATATTTTACTGCAATATGAACTTTGCAGTCCATATTTTTTGTGTAAATTTCATAAAAAGGGGTAATTTAGGTAATACATAACATGTTTTTATTAATTAAATGATATTTCAATTTATTCAAATACATTCATTTAAAATATAAAACAAAATAGGCCTCTTACACTATTACCAATTAAAAATAGGCCCTTCATTCAAAAAAATATTATTCATTGGATTTTTGGTAAAAATCAATGTATAATAAGCCCTTCTACCTAATTTCTAGAAACACATTTTAACACCCCCTTTATTTATTACAAACACTTTCCTCCATTGCTTAATATTAGGCGAATGTTTAGCAGCACACTCTACTTATTTGACCCGAGTTTATGTGAATGCACTTATTTCTCATTAGACGAGTCTTATTTGAAAAATACTCCAACACTATATTTCATAATATTAGGCGAGTTCTTACCAACAAACTCTCCATAAGTGGGTCAAGTGGATGTAATTGCACTCACTTCTCATTAAACGAGTTTTAGAGGGTGTTAAATTTACCTTTGCGGTGTGTTTGTGACAAGAGAAATGTTTGTGATAAATATTATTGAGGGTGTAAATAATACTATCCTTCTTTTTTGATTTTTTCTCATTGGCACTGCCCGTCGACAATAAAGGGTATAAATTTAAATAAAAAAAGAAGTCAAAAAGGGTACCATTTAAAATACGTAATTATTTTTATAAGATATAAAAATATTAAAAAAAAAAAATTTTAAAATTATCCAGAAGTTTGGACTAATAACTAATTTGCAAAACGTGCTAGGTTGAATACAAAACAATTCAAATATTCTAGGCTAAAAACTAAAAGTCCCAAGGAAAAAAGTTATCTCAAAAGATATGTCAAAAGGTACGAAAAGGCTTTTAACAAAATCAGGAATCACGAGTTGCCCATGTTAATTGCGTGATCGAAATTTGCAGTAGGTTTTAGGAAACTAAAAGTATTGGTTAATTGGTCGGTATCTTGGTATAGGTGAGCCACATAAGCTTCACGCATGCTTGTGACTCAGAAACTTCTTTAATTGTGGGACTCTAATACTCTATGAAATTCAATCCCTTCCATTGTATAAATTATTTTATTAAAAATTAATAGATCGTAAATTTATTAATTTTAAAAAAATTATGTGGTGTAATTTTTTTCACATTAATTTATATACTAGTTATAAGTTATATAATTTTATCTATATTTTTAACTTTTCTTATTTAATTTTTGGAGAATTAATTTAAGTTTATGATTTTATATATTAATTTATTTTTGCAACAAAATACTAAAATTAGATATTTTAAAAATTAAATAATTTTAAATAATCTAATTCATAAATTAAAATACAACCAAACGTGGTTGTACAACTAAAACTAGTAACTAATCATAAATTCATTTTTTTTTCTTTTTCTCTTTATATAGTGCTCAATTTATCACGACTTAAATATTTTATATCGATAATATAATGAAGAGGTCTTAATATATATGTTTGTAATATAATGAACCTAATTTACTATTTAGATTAATTATTTTAAAAGATAAAATTTACCAAATAGTAACAGTGATGTACCTTTAATTTGACAAGCTAGTATTTCTACTTAAGCGGCATGCAGTATATACATTTTTTAAGACTTAATTAGTCCTAATATCTGAACTCTCACAATAGTAATGTAATGTATTTTACCTTTAAAAGTTAATTAAGTTAAAATTAGTATTTTTAAAAAGTACATCAAATTATTACATTAGATTTGAAATATTTGGATTTTACCCTTCAACACAACACCCCTAATAATTGTTATCAAAACCACATAAAGATATATATATATATATACCCTATATATGAAAGAATCTAAAGATGAGCAATTTTTTTATTCTTAAATGCAAATCAACTATTTTGAGGGATTAAATAAATGAATCTTTTGATAAAATTTGGTGAAGATGATCTCCACGATTAGCATATCATCTCCACCAAATTTCATCGAAAAATTCAATTTAAAAGTGGACTAGCTAAACATCTAAAATTTTAACGAACATAAATACGTATATATATATATATATATCAATTTTTTAGTTAATATACTTTCTGGTTGAATTTTTCGATGAAATTTAGTAAAAATGGTCTACCAATCATCTTCATCAAGTTTCATAAAAAAAATTATCCGTTTAACCTCTCAAAATAGTTAATCCACATTTAAAGACAAAAAAAATATTTCTTTTTATATCCTTTTCTCATATATATATTGACTTTTTTTCCTTGAAAAACAAGGAGGCATGTCATTGCAATTGAAAAAGAAGTTACAAATAATTTTGTTTGGATCTCATTCATTGCAAGCCAGTGATTTTATAGGTTGCTTTAATATGTGACAAGGCCTTTGAAAGCTACATTTTTCATTATTAAAGGGCCACATGATTGAGGAATGCTATATATTGCTGGAACAACTTTTTTGTTACATTTAAACTTCCTATGCATTTTAATTATATATCACATTTGTGAAGATTGGCTCACATTTGTTATTTGGTGGACCATGATCGATCATGGGTATGTCCATGATCGATCATGGAGTCGGCAGAAATTCCAGTGGGCTTTCATGATCGATCATGGTTACTGCACTTTGCCTATTTAGTTAGTTTTTGGCTCATTTGTGTAGATAACTTGAAAAGTAAGACTTGAGAGCTAAAAAGTGAAAATTTTTTCTTGTGTGCTTGTAATCACTCTTTGTTCCAATTGTCAATAGAAGCTATCGTCTGTGTGGATTAGTGGCTTTTACGCCGACACCACGGTAAAACCTTGTCTTGCGCAATTGTTTATTTATTTCCTATTTCTCTATTGTTGGGTGTGCTTTTTTGTGTCGGTTCTTCTTTCGGGTATACCAAGTGAGCTTGTGAGATCCCTCCCAGTTGCGTCGTGCTCGGTTGTGAGCGATTTGGCGCAACAACATTATCTATAATGAATTTTTGCACAAATTAACTTGTGACCTATGCAATGCGGGGTGTTTTTTACAGAAAAATTTATAAATAATTTATATATCGTATAAATAAGAGGAAAGAAGATTTATGAATAAGAGGAACAATTAGACATATGTATAAATAATGTTCCAAGATAGATCAACTAATAATTCATAGAACATGAGGAAATAGCAACGTTTACAGATCGAAAGGGCTAAATTAACTATAGATATGTCTGCAAAAGGGACAAAAAATTGTTATAAAAAATGAAGTATTGTCAATAAAACATTAGAACTATACAAATAATGATAGAATATACAAAGAATAATTACTCTTATGTCTTAAATGAATAGTCCAATTTTATTTTATTTTTTGAAATGTCTCAAATTATTAATCCTATTTTTCAGATGACATAATCACTATATACGATATCTCACAATTATATTCTATTAAATTATAATCTCTATTTATTTTTTTCAAAAAAAAATATATCAAAATCAAAGTCAAAGTAGACTATTTTATGTTATTTGTTTTGAAATGGAGGTAGCACAAGACCCATATTTTAATTTGATGTCCACAACGAAACATAATAAAAACCAATATACAATAATGTATTAACAAAAAGAAAAACAATAATATACAATGACAATATAGTAAAAAAAAGACTAAAAAACTAAGCTATTAGTTAAACCGACAAATTATAATAAAACTACAATTAAAAAACAAAATTTGTTCAAAAAATGAGATCAAATCCAACAACACCAGAGCATAAGCTTCATCTTTTCTTCTACCATCCATGAGCCTGCTAGTAGATGTTGTATGTGACCGACCATTGAATTTGTGTGTAAGAGTTTCGTGAAGGAAAGATGAAAGTTAAGCTTGTAAAAGAGTTCTTATTTAGTTAATTTCTATCTAAAACAACAGCCTGAAATCAAATATTGCCCTACCTTTTGTTCTTTTGAAGGTATTTTTCCTCATCTTTTCTTCTTCCTCTATTGTTGGACAAAATACTTGTGTAATTTAATTTTGGCAAAAATACTTAGTTATAAAATAAATAATTAAATCTATAAATAAGAGAATAAGGATATAGATAGAAATAAGGAACGAAAAATTTATCGGATTTTGCAATCGAGGCTAATGTTTGACAATATGTCCTTACGACAGTTCAAGGCTAATGTTGGACACTATATCCTTAAGACAGTTCCCCCCTATAGTGCTTACGGACTTATGGATACTGTGTCTCAGTATAAATTGATTGCCACGTACTTAAGTAGAACTCCAATAAGTACGCTATGGCGAATCGATGATTATTACAATTTCATACCAAACTCGAAGAACAAAAACTAATTATTTGAGAAACGGAAAGAAATAGAATAAAAATTTCTTGTTTTTAAATTCGATCATTACAAATGTAACGAAGGGAATACAAAAATTCAAGTGACTCTTTAGAAATGTAACTCTTTAGAAAGAACGTGTCTTTTCGAAAGGAGTATGTCGCTTCTTAAGAGATACTTTAATAATTATAAAAGATATGTCTTACCAAAAGATATGTCTTACCAAAAGATATGCCCATTTAAATAGCAATGCCTACTAAAATTAAGCCTCAATCTAGTTTGAGGTAATTGACCTATTATTTTTAACTTAAATTTATTAATATTTGATTAATAATTTCAACACTTGTTACATTGTGCTGTTATTTTCTATGTGGAGCCTAGTTAATTTTTTCAATCAAATAATATATGCATAGATTTAAAATTTACCCATAACAATTGATAGCGACCAATGTGGCAACCCAATTCCCTTTCCACTCAAATCGATTAAAAATCTGTATTAAGAAAAGTAGAAAAAAGAAGGAAAAGAAAAACAATTAGTGTGGCGGTGAATTATCATTTACTTGCCGGTTTGGCGGTCCAATAATAAGCAAGGCCACCAATTAAATTTGAGAAATTAAGGGGAAGTAGCTTAAAAAAAAGGGAAGAAGAAACTGAATCTCTAATATCTTTTTTTTTTTTTTTTAGTACTTTCAATTTTATAAGAAGAAAATGAAACTCACAACTTTTCAATTAAAAAATAAAAATTACTATTACTTGAACTAAAATTTTATGAATACATATTTGATTTCATGTTTGTTTCACCACAGTCCAAAATTTTGAAAACTTTAGTTTCTTTTCTCAACCCTAACGTTAAACACCTAATTCTTGTTTAATTTAGTTTGAGTTTTGGTCATTTTTTGAATGCGAAATTGGTAAATTCATACTAAATATCTTTTATTGTTCATGATAAGAGGTTGACTCATAAATTGATGAAATTTAAATTTTTCATGTGAAATTATGATTTAAAATTTTAAAAAACGAACAAAAACTTGAACCAAATGAATATATATGTATTTACTTGTACCAACTTTTTTCTATAAAAAAGAAAAAAATATATTTTCTATTTAGTGGTGGGAGAACAAAGCTAGGCATTATTAAAAATTATGTTTCACTTATCCGTTCATGACGCTATTATGTGGTCCTTTTTCTTTTTTTTAACCTTAATCGGATGATTACGAGACATGTAAATTAAAATAACACCGATCCACCTATTTTGTGGGGCCAAATCCAATCCTATGTACAGATGTGCACTCAGAATAAGTTAAACGTTTCATGTGATTAATGGTAATGGATTAGATGAATTAAAGAAATAACTGTTAAGTAATAAAGTAATAAGCAAATTAGTATTCAATTAATTAGTTAATTACGTAAATAATTAATTAAAGAAACAGAAAACGCACACGTGAGGTGGGGAAGTCATACTATGACAACATATTGAATAACATTACTCTGACTTGGTTTAATCTTAATCTTATCTTTAATCCGTCTATGCGAATAAGTTAAAACTGTGTGACCAAGTTATATTTTACACTCTGCTGCTTCTATCAATAAGTATATTTTATTTATTACTATTAAACCAAAGTAACTACGTTGAGTAATCAAACCAAAATTTTCATATGTCAAATGTTTTTCATTTTAATTTAAGTATATATGTGTATAGAAAGAGAGGGTGCACACGTATTTCGCGTGTGCTTAAATATGTAGTGTAACAAATCTGCTGATAATACTAAAAAACGTAAGATATCTCCAATTTAGATTTTTACTTTCTTTTACGAAATACACTGAGAACTTAAATATAGTATCTCTTATTTTAATTTTAAAGTTTTACCTTTTTCTTTATTTTTAATGTAAAATCATATGTAATATTCTATTTACTTTATTTAAATGGAGAAAGAGGATCAAAGTAAGTCACCACACTAACCACAGCTATTTGCAATGATTGATCAATTTTTTCAACAAAAATACAAAAGTTGTTCCACATTATTTTACCCGTTAAAGGTCGGATTCAGTAAATTTTATGACATGATTTCACCCTTTTCAAAAGCGAGGTTCGTTAATTTAAATAGTGGAAAATGTTGCGTATTTTAATTATTGGTCGAGTCTAATAATTGAGAATGTTATTCACACAATATTTTTACAAAAAATAAATTTATTTTGTAGTTGTCACACCCAATTTTTCAACACTTTCAACTTTATATAATTATCAGTCCCGTTTTCAACGTACCAACACTGTGCCCTTAATTGTTCTTCTAAGGAGAAAAATGAAATATTAAAATACATGTTTTCCTAAGTTTAATCAACAAAATAAAATTGTCTATCTAATAAAATGTGGGGTAAAAGACTGTAATATTGCAAACTAGAGTCAAGGGAAGGTAAAAGACTGGGTCACCCGGAATGCAAAACTCCAAATTTGACTGTTGCCAGTTGGCCTTTGAAGATCGAAAAGATTAAATCAGAGGGTTAAAGCCTCAAAGATAGAGACTAAGAGCCGATACTGAAAATACCACAAAAGTTGAAGGGTGCAAAGTGTAACTATTTCTTTTTATAAATAACGCAAGTACGAAATTATAGACGAACTTTCCATGTTGGCTATCTGCGTCGTGCGGGCAACCCCTTGTAGCGCATTTTAGCAAAACAAACAATTCAATCACTCCCTTTCATAGCCAAAAAAAACTTTGCTCAACGAATCAAAATTTCTCGTGTATGCAGTTTCAGAATCAATTGAGGTTTTGTTATATGAGAATTACTCGTGTGTATAATTGAACCGGAGTTTGATTGGATGAGATTTGGCGTGTTATTGATTAATTGAATCGAAGTTTGTGTTTGATTTTGAGGAGGTGTTTGGGAGATAGGATTGATGGTAAGGGCAAGGAAAAAGGAAGGAGAGGGAATGCGATTGGGGAAATATGAATTAGGGAAAACACTGGGGGAAGGGAATTTCGGGAAAGTGAAATACGCGAGAAACGTGGAAACTGGGCAACCTTACGCGGTTAAGATATTGGAGAAGAAGAGAATTGTGGAGCTCAATATTACGGATCAGGTCAATTTTCGAAATTTTCATCAACATCATTTCATTCTCTACCTCCTCCTCCTTTTTATGTTCGTTGTTTTGGTCAGATACGTTTGTTTAATCGCATCCGATTAGTAATGCTAAGGAGTTTTTTCAAATCAATCAGAATTTTTCTTACTTATTTGGATACGTACATTTTGAAATGTCGTTTTTTCAATTTTCTAAATCCTCATCTTTGTTGCGCTGATTTTTTTTATTTTTTTTTTCAATATATGAGATTTGATTATGCTTAAATTGTTAAAAGTAGTGGAGGAGGGGGGGAGAAGGGAACTGATATTGATGGAAAAAGTATAATTGAAATGGTGGGAGATTTGCAGATAAAAAGGGAGATTGGAACATTGAAGCTCCTCAAACATCCAAACGTTGTTAGATTACACGAGGTATTTTATTCTCTCTACTGTTTTTTAAGCAAAATATATTGATCAAAGACTAGACAAGTGCAAGAAACTTGGATGATTTTCTTTTCTTCTCTTTGGTTTCATTCAATAAAACAATTTTTTGGTAGTTCTTTTTGGGGTTTAATGGTGATATTTATTGTAGTCAAGGAGTTACGTTAACGTATGTCAATGGTACTCGATAAATGAATAATAGATAGGATTAATTATTGAAGGTTTTTACTCTTTATTTGGTGATGGTAACAAAAATCTCTCAAATCCATTTGTGAGGCTTGAATTTAGGATTTTTTCTAAGTCCGAGTAAGTCCTCTCCCATCTAACCTAGTCCGTGCTCAATGATAATTGTTTAAGTTCAACAATTATGCTATATCCAGTATTTTATTGTAATAGATTAACGGAGTACATTAATTGGAGAGATGCATCTGGTTGGACTTGGCTCCTCTCTCTATCACGCTTTCGGTCAAATTCCATCCAATGGAGTGTAGTTCAAGGACTAAACGGATAGATTTTTTCATAATTTCGCGGAGACAATCTTTTTAATAAGTAGATCATTTCCACAAAATTTCATCAAGAAATTCAAACCGATAGTGGGCATAATAAAAATTTGATACATATGTTTACTTTCTATCATTAAAATTTTAGATAATCATTGCACCCACTTTTAGATTGAATCTCCTGATGAAATTGTGTGGAGATGATTTTCTCAACATAAAATCATTTCCACCAAGTTTTATGAAAATATTCATCCATTCAACCCTTGCACTAGACCCCATTAAAAGAAATTGAACCGGATAATAATGGAGAGGAGCCAAGTCACCCAACATACTCAATAGTTAATAATATTAGGGGTGTTTTTCATATCAAGAGTTGTATATCCCTTGGTATAAAACTTCTCTTTGCGTCAAATTAAGTGTCTTTTTCTAGCATTCCTAAGAAAAAAAAAATAAAGACTAAAGAGTAGCCCGCATGGATTGGACATTTAGCGATAGTTTTTGTTGCTAAAAACTTATTTAATAGTTTAAGGACAAAATATCATCGCTAAAAATTTCAATCCATACGGATTGATCCGGCTAAAAGAGGAGAGTATAAAAAACTATATTATACCAAGTATTTAACTAGCTTGTATATGTTTGCTGCTTTCTTAGATTGTACAATTATTAAAAATTTGGAAATATTCAAAACGTGATCTTGAGGTAGACGAATTCAAGAATTTCGCTACGAGGGCCAAAGAAAAGTAGGCCTTTGTTCCTTGCTTGCCATCAAGAGACTTTTACTTTTCTTTGAATCCGCCTTCAACAATCTGAGGTATCTATTTTCTATTGGAGAAAAAATAATAACAATAATAATAATTACGGTACGTACGTTTGTGGGATTCTTATTTGCTTATTATTACTTTCAATTAACAGCCAAAAGTTTCATTCTGATTCTTCGCTTCAATCCTGGCAGAATTTGTTCTCCACTTACAAATCCCATTGCCCACGGTTTTTTTTTGGGTTAAATCTTATACTACACTTCCCTCCCTAAGGTAAAAGTTTACACATTTTTTTTAAGGATGCTCATTCAAAGTTAGGGTTCTTGTTTTTGTTTCTAATAAATAATTAATTTAATACATCTTACAATATTGAACAAAATTTTAATTGTATAAAAAATATTATACCCTTAAAAGTATGCTGACTCAGAGCGTGTTATACTGAACATTTGTTTTCAAAAAAATAAAAGCTGCCCAATTAAGTTTTTGGTTTACCTAAAAGTATCATAAATGCATTAAACATATTATTAAAGGTCCCAAACTGTCAAGCTCACTTATTTCAAAATCTTATAAGTTACATATTTTAATTTAATTTAGTAAAATGTTTAATTTTTTTTTCCTAAAAAATATGCTAGTGGATGTGGGCCCATGAATTTATTTTTTTTATTCGAATGGGCTCCGCTTTGCCATCTTGTTCTTGTGCACGATAATTATTTGGATAGGACTGGTACACCCCACTTTGACGTGGATTACTTTGGGCCCTTTTGTCACATTTTTCTTCTCAACTTGAAGAAAGGGACAACCTCGAATGATTAGAATTCATCAATCCTACTGGGCTTCCGTGGTTGCGTTGGTACCTCCACATCACGAGTTCAAGGCTCGTAGAAGAAGAAAAGAAGAATTCATTAATCCCTTCCACCTCTGTGTTAAATTAAATTGATTAAGTGACATTAATGTACTCCAAATTAAAGGTTGATTTAATTTGTACCTTAAACAAATTTTTAGGACAGTTTGCACTATATGCGTATAATTTGTTGTAGTCAAACCAACTTGGTATTCTGACCAATTTTTGAATCGGCAACTAGCATGATGGAGTCACCTATGTGTTTTTCAAGAGCTATTTCAACAAAATATAAAGTGAATAAATGGCAAACGCGCTTTTAGTTTGTATTTTGTCGAAATTGTTCTTGAAAAATACGACTCCCTTGTGCTGGTTGTTGATTAGAAAATTGGCCGAAAATGACCAACTAGGTTTGATTGCAACAAATCATATGTATAGGGTGCAAATTGTTTTAAAAATTTGTTTAGGATGCAAATTGAAATCAGTATTTTGCATAAGGTGCATTTAGTCAATTTAATTTAACACAGAGGTCGATGGATTAATGATTCTAATCATTTTGATCTTTGGTCATTTATTCATCCATTTCAGTTTATATTTTGTTCAAATTGTCCTTGATAAACACATCGGATACCCCCTTGTGCTAATCACTGATTCAAAAATTGGTCGGAATGACCTAGTTGTTTTGATTGCAACAAATTATTTGTATAGGATGAAAATTGTCCTAAAAATTTGTTTAGGGTGCAAAATGAAATCAACATTTAGTTTGGCATTAGTATCATTTAGTCAATTAAATTTATGTCTTCATTTTGTTTTATTTTGAAAAAGATATTAATTTCAATTCAATCAATAGTCAAGAATATAATTTATTTTGTCTTCTCTTGTTAGATTTAAAAATTATTTTATTATTATTTTATATTATAATATAGAAGCGAAATAAATAAATGTGCGGACAATATTTGAGACTCATATGTGCCTTAATTAAGATAATAGAGTTAGTACTTTATTAAAAAAAGCTTTGACTTGTACAACAGATGAATAAATTTGTCCATACCGGGTTATATTCACGTCAAAATAAGTAGTGAAGTCGCATACACAAAAGTATATGATTACCATGACCTATTGTTCTAATTGTTGTTCTGTTACTAAATAATTTGTGAATAAAACAGGTCTTAGCAAGCAAAACCAAGATTTACATGGTCCTTGAATATGTGAATGGTGGCGAATTATTCGAAAGAATCGTAAGTAGCTTTTTACCATTCACGCACATTCCCGCTTACACATTTCAAACTCAACATTCTTACGCTAGTTGTGAATAATTTACAGGCATCCAAAGGAAGACTCTCGGAGGCTTCTGGCAGGAAACTGTTTCAACAGTTGATCGATGGAGTTAGTTACTGCCACAACAAAGGCGCCTTTCATCGCGATCTCAAGGTATATATAATAATTAAAGTGATTGGTTTCTCTTCTAGCGACGACAATCACTCTAGAGAAGAATTGAAGAAATGTAACCTTCAATTTAAATTAATGGTTCAGATTTTGAGAGGCATTTTCTTTTTAAATGAGTCGTTGCAATATGCAAGCACTACAACAGATGATTAACTTCACCATCATGAATTTGTACTTTTGCAGCTAGAGAATGTGCTTGTCGACGCAAAAGGAAACATAAAGATATCTGATTTTGGCCTAAGTGCACTGCCACAACATTTTAGGGTATGAACCATTGTAGATGTATAGCTCTTTTAGGGTACATTTTACTTTTGTTAAGTTGCTCACACTTCATTTTTGGTATCGATATTAGGATGACGGATTACTTCACACGACATGTGGAAGTCCCAATTACGTTGCACCCGAAATTCTATCCAACAGAGGGTATGATGGTGCCACCTCAGATACATGGTCGTGTGGGGTCATCTTGTATGTGATTCTCACAGGTTATCTACCTTTCGATGATAGGAATCTTGCGGTCCTCTATCAAAAGGTACATATAGGGATACATATATATATATACATACATACATAGATGTACACATAATTTGGTACTCAAAGAATCAAAATTTATTGTTCAATCTGTAATCTTTTTGAGGAAATTCAGATTTTCAAGGGGGACACTCAGTTGCCAAAATGGCTATCACGAGAAGCGAGACACCTAATAAGGAGGATTCTTGATCCTAACCCTTGTACGCGGATAACAATGGCCGGGATCAAAGAAGATGAATGGTTCAAACAAGATTATATCCCTGCTCATCCAAACGAAGAAGAAGAAGATGACATGCTAATAGATGATGAAATCCTGTCAATTAATGAGGTGAGTACAAACTTGAATTCTCTTTGTTGCTTACATCTAGCTGACATTTGGGTGTAAAAAGCATAAATAAAATTGAATGTATTATCCTTAGCACATAATGTATAACAATTCGACACATCATTTGCTTTGGGACTGAACACATTATCCTTGATACACAACGTATTATCCTTGATACATATCAGTAAGCTTTTTGCAAAGACTGAACGGATATCATCACTGTGATGCAGCCATCGGATACAGAAAATGATCCAGGATCGCCTACCCTTATTAACGCATTTCAGCTAATAGGAATGTCGTCATGCCTAGACCTCTCTGGCTTCTTTGAGAAAGAGGTAAGAAGTACAAACATGCCTTTTCCATTTCTTTTGCATACTTTGATTGTTCATTTATCACTTAGTTTGACAAAGCTCAGATTGAGATGGTAAGATATATGTATTTTGTTTGAGTTATTTCCAGGACATATCTGAGCGGAAGATCAGATTCACATCGAATCATTCCCCAAAAGAACTGCTCAAGAGCATTGAGGGTACAGTAACGGAGATGGGTTTTGGGGTCCAGAAGAAAAATGGAAAGGTTAGTATACCCACATCAAATTGTTCACTACCTTTAGTATAAATTAACCATAGTGGTAATTTCTTTAGTAATCCCTCTGCAAAAAAACTTTATTGATCATTCTTTTTTTCTAAATTATGTTGCCCTGTTTAGCTGAAAGTGTTGAAAGAGCATAGAGGGCATAAAAGCCCTGGTAGCCTTTCAGTTGCAGCAGAGGTAAGCAATCTTCAAGTTCGTCAATTAAGTCCTTAACTTACTAAAGGAGCAAAGGATTTGGATGCAGTATAACCCAAATTATATATATGTATCGTTTGTGTAATTGATGCAGGTATTTGAAATAAGCCCATCTTTGTATGTGGTTGAATTGAGAAAATCTTATGGAGATACTACAGTTTATAGACAGGTTCCTCCTCTCACTCTCTGTATATATACATATCGTGTGTGGGCACACAAAAAGGAATGAATTTCTGACATTTAATACAAGAATCTGGTATGTGCAGTTGTGTGATAAGTTATCAAAAGACTTGGGTGTCCCGGATACTCGAGAGTTGTAGGCAGCAGACTTAGTACATATGGAGGCTTCGTAGTTCATACAACGGGTTACAAGCCCCGGAGATTTCTGTTTTCGGAATCCCTAAATGAATCAATATGTAAATTATTTCAATTCTTGTTTACCCTAAAATAACTATAGAAAAATCGTTCTTATGGCCACACTAAGAGTTGGTAATTTCACCATTCAATGAGAGAGATGGTAGAAGAAATGAAGCACATGAATTTTGGTGTCATATTGTTTTCTGTTCTCCAATTATACATATACGGAGATACTAGAAACTGTACCGAGATACGTTATTCACCTTTAAATAACAGATCGATTTATACTTTTCAATTTTCTTTTTTCAATTTACAAACTACAACGACTCAGTTCCCGTAGTAAATCATACAAGAAAATTTATTTGTCTTTTACATAGCAGATCATGCATTTCGATGAGATTTATGCTTTTTTGTTTCCAATTTACAACTCAGTGCCTGCAAAAATCATACAAGAAAAATATTCAACTAATATAATCATATACAACACTAATTTTATTTACAAGACGTAAAGGGGCTGGAATAGAACTTCATTTTGCGTAAGGTTCTAGAGTTATCATTCTCCAGGGAGCAAGACTAATTTATGCAAGCTGGTTTTCAAGCTCTTTTTCCTGTGCGATGCCATCTGGCATGTGAAGCTTCTCGTCCAACAAGTTCTTGTATTGATCATCTCTATCTCCTAATTTACGCATCAGTTCAACCTGGAAAGAAGAAAAAAGGAACAGTCGCACAATAAAGGTGGGTTTGATTGGCTTACATAGAAAATAATTGAATTCTTTGAAATTGTTTCTCAGTGTAAAAAATTTCAAAAAATATGGTCCTTTTTTTGGGTGGAGGGATTTCATAGAAAACGAGAAAACTAAGCTTAACCAATTTATACCATGGAAATCAATTGCATCAAAACTTAAGCGATCAAGAAAATGGAATAACTCCAATTGTTTTGGGTATGTTTGATTGGTTTAACATGGAACAGATTGAAGCTCCTTCAAATTGTTTTACATGGAAAAACAATAGCTCAAGAGGAAGATGGTTTTGCATTTAATGGAAGTGGAAGTAAAATTTTACAATGGAAATTGATTCATTAAGAAATTATGCAAACAAACACATAATTAGTTTTCTCAATTACTTGCAGCGTAATAAATATTGGGAAGGTTACCTGCTTTTGAAACAAGTCAAATTCATCTGAGCTCAAAGAACCATCACTGTTAGCATCTAGTAGTTGCATCATCTCCCGGGCATCTTCTCCTCGGGCACCAAGCTCTTCCATTATCTCCATAAGTTCCTCAATGGTAATTTTACCATCTCCATTCTTGTCGAGAAGGCAGAACACTCTGTCTCTGTGATTACACTCTTTGTGGTTTGTGGAAGGAAAATCTTTAAGACGTAGTGCTGCAAGTTCAGCTGCAGCCATCATAATGGCCTTGAGACGATTTGCCTGTGCAGTAACAAATAATATCCAACTTCTCATCATCTATTGGCCAACTTGCCACTTTAAAAAATGGTAGAATTATGAGACTCGAGTGGGCGCAGGGCAGGTCGACAAGTTCTAGTATCTTCATCCCCCTAAAGTCAAACTCTTGGGGGGGGGGCCTATCCAATTATAATTAATATACTCCTTGTGTCTCAAACTAGGAGCTCTACTTCTCATTTTGGGATGCCTCAAATTACATCTCTAAACATAGGCTTTAACATAATGAGATATACCCAACTCAACATATCATTATGAATATGATGGCAACAGCTAAGTTAATGCAGGTCACTTTATCTCCCTCTCACTAGATGAAGGGTAACTAAGAAACTTCATAATATTTCTTAGGCCTTTTTTGAAAGGCCTCCCATATTACATGTGAAATTAGACTTGCCTCTTTGGTTTTCATAACCGCTACACTTTGCCCCGTGCATGGAGGGAAATCTCAAACAGTTACACAAAGACAGGAGGGTAAGACAAATGATTATGTCAGAAAACTAAGACACGGGCCCCATTTTTACGTAATGATTTTTAAAACATGGGGCAAGTCTAATTTCACATTAAAAGTAGGGGGCAAAGTCAAAAAGTCCTATTTCTTAATATGTTTAATTTTCAAATAATGGCTCTTAACTTAAGACTGGGGGACTAGTTTGTAAAGCACTTGGAATAATTGAACTAATGCTCTTACACTTGGCTCTAACGTCAGTGTCTAGACCAGTTCTTAATGTTAACATAATTTTCATAACTTCAATGAACTGATGCACAAAAATCTAATGATAGTATAAAAAGCTTTGCTTTAGAGAGAGAGAGAGAGAGTACATACCTCTTCTGGATCTGTAAGACCACCCTTGTAGAGTGCATGGGATGCTGTTCCACCAGCTGCCAACATATCCATATCCGTTGTCCGTATTTGTATCTCCATTGGCGGTCTAGTCCTTCCATTTTCACTAACATCAACTGCCATATGCAAACTCTGATACCCATTTGCTTTGGGCTCGGCAATATAGTCTTTTGACCTATCACCCATTTCTTTCCACAATGACCGTATTATTTCACGTGCCCTGTAACATGCTTTCTCCCCTTGTTCCACCACATTTACACCAGAATCAGGCTTCAATATAACCCGCAAACCTAAAATATCATTTACCTCTTCAGGCCTACGCCCATCTCTCAACAGTTTCTTCATGGTGCTATATCGGCTTTTGTACCGACCTTCGACTAATATATCATCCACCATCTCTACTAACAACGGGTCAGCTTTTAATGACTGAAGCAGCTGTTCTTTGTATATATCTATAAGAGGCTTACTTCCCGACTCATGGCTCCTCAGCCATGTATTGACATAAAGGTATGAATAAGGAAACAAATATTGGAATGAAAGATCTTCAAGCTCAAGAGATAAGAAGGTGGTTCCAACGGCATGAGCTAAGGGTGCATGTATCTTCATAACCTCAAGAGAGAGTACTTGTTGTTGAAACCTTGGGAGGTAATTGAGATGTCTCATCATATCAAGCTTAAGAACGAGGTCTAGAATTAAAGCCCTTACATTGTAGTACGTTAAACAGAATTTCCTTAGGGCAGCAGCACTGTCATCATCTAGTACTTCAACCTTTGAAGAAATGTTCTTCACGCGCAAGCTTTCATGGAGTAGATGGGCAGTACCGGTACCAATCCGATCTCTCACTTCGTATATTGATATGGCCCCTGATTCCAAAACTTCACTCAGTATACCAGCTGCAATTACTTCTGCATCCATCTGCACACACATATGGCATAGATACTTATGGCTGAAATAATATGAGATCTTATTCATCTCCATCCACCTCAAGAGCTAGGGTGTCTATTTGACCAAGAATGCAAAAAAGAATATCCTAAGGAATAAGCAATCAGATTATGTCCTACAGCTTTCAGAAAGTAAAATATATCATCTAAAGTACATAGAACTTGTGGAAGAACTGTCCTCGGAACATCACAATAGCTTCGTTGGAAGCAACAAAGCAAAAAAAATAGGGTCTATATGAGACATCGTGTATTAGAGAATGACTATATGTCAATATCATTTTCCCCACCAAACCACTTATATAAATTGTACAGAAATTCACGACTCACACAACAGGGGATTTCGGGTGGGGGTGGATTACAAAAAAAAGCACAAACTAGTTATTGGATCAGGAAGAAGACCTTGTGTTCAAGATAGATTTTGAAAAGCCATATGGTAGGGTTAGCTGGGATTTTTGTACTTTGTATTGAAGAGAAAAGGTTTCGGTGAGAGATAGGGAATAAGGAGCTGGGGTCGCATAAGATCCCTTAGACCAAGAGGCAAAATAAAAGCAACAAGAGGTCTTAGACAAGATCAGGCGATCAACGATTACCCATTTTCAGTATCTTGGTAATGGATATTTTTTAAGTTGATTGATAGAGAGGGAGCTGCGATGCAGGTTTTGTTGAAGGTACGGAAGTGAATAGAGGGTTTCTGTGTTTTAAGCCTCTAAAATGTTATCGATAAAAAACTACAAATATTCTACTCATAAAACCAAATATTCACTTTCTTTATTTTCCTTTGAACATCTTATTCTTCATGAAAAATCAAGAATACTCAAGCTCTACAGGATAATAGCCCTTCAAATCAAGCTTGAATAACACTCCCTCTTCCTCAATCAGATGGTGATTTTACGATTCAGAACAAATATAAGATTCATCCACCCATGCATTCACCACTTTGCTATGAAATAATCACTCATTGAAAACTCCACCAAATCCTCTCTCAACACTTACTAACATTTCATAGAAGCTAGAATTGGACCGGGTGAATTGTCTCTGCAACATTCAAAGATCACCTCCCAATTTACCCCCTTTAAAAGGATTCTCTCCTACCAATTAGCTTTTCCTCACCTAGAGTACCCTATCAATTGCATCACCTAATTGCCTTAAGATTATTAATCCCTAACTTTTTCATACTTACACTTCAGTTTTTCACCTCAAATTCAAGTGTAACCTTAGATTACACATTTTCCTTGTCCACAAATTCTATATTCAACTTCACTCTGTAATACATTCTTAATCCAATCATAAAAAGGGCGAGAAACATGAAAAACTAATTTAACTTACCTATCATACTAAATGTACTAGGAAAATTCCATTAAAACTGGTTTTATAGTTAGGTTGATCCAGTCCAACACTAACAGGCAACTATGTTTTATGCATTTATGATATATCAATCAGATCCTAAGAGCTTAGGCGGTGTTTGTCTTTACTCTTGATGCTGAATGGAAATCTATTTAGCATTAAAAACTAAAATGGCCTTTGTTTTCTCACCCGTTGATACTGAACTAAATTAAAATTTGGCACTCGGCGTTAAAATAGGCAAATACAGGCTGCTGATAGGTAAAAAGTCATCTACTCGGCATTCAAAACATAATAAAATCAAACATATTTTTCAAAAGTTTTGTTCAGTCTTCAAAAATCAAAGCCTAAACCAAAAAAAAAAAACAACTTTTTATCGTAGTTGAATGAATTACAATTACCTGAAGATCTGCGAGAATAACAGCGACAGACAAGGCCTTGGAGAGGGGAGATCGGCCATCAGGAGAGAGAGGAAGAGTCTGCAAAATAGGTATAGAAAGCTTGAGAGACTTAAAGAGCAAACGAGAGGAGCTAGTGGACAGAACATTCATGTTCATCCTCTCGGTGAGCTCGTTGAATGCTCCGACAAGTTCCACCACCATCTTCCCTCCCGGTTGCTCGAGCGTCGTAACCGCCGACGAAGATCCCGTCGTCGATGACTTGAATCCGGCGATTGATAGGCGGCGGGACTGGCGGCGGAGAAATTTGAGGTTGAGGAGGGGGAAGGGGAAGAGAGGGGGGAATGTGGAGGTTTTGAGATTGGGAATGGAGTGGAGAGGATTGTCGTGAAGATAGAGATCCATTTGGAGGGAGAGAGTAGAAAGAGAGTGAAATTTTTCCACCTTCTTGGACTTGGATTACCAAATACTTTCTCGATGGAAGCACAGTTTGTGTGTGCTACTGGACTTCTGGATATAATTGTGGCCACGTCATACATTAATTTAGATTTTTCTGTGATTCTCCTTTGGTGCACCAAGTCTTGATGGCCAAAATTCCAAATTTAGGGGCGTTTGTTTAACCATTTGAAATAGGGTTAATTATAATAATAATATAATATGTTTCTATTTATTTTATACTTTGGTTATTGTATAAGTTTTTTGATAAAATTAATAGTGTATTTTTTGTTTGTTTTTATTTTGACCATTCCGTCTATCAGAATTAAGTGGCGTTCGATAAAACATTTGAAAACTAAAAACTAAAAACTAAATTGAAAACTGAAAAAACTGTTTGTTTAGTTCTGAAAATTGTGTCTGAAAAAATGTTGTTTGTTTGAATATAATACATCTGAAAATTCAAATTTTTTTAATATGACAATTTTGCTCTTATTAGTTTATTTAGATCAAATGATTATAAATGAAAATAAAAAAAATACCATATAATTTAAACTTTTCAACCAAATTAACCCATTTCATTTATGAAAATTACTAACTACTATTACCTCACTAAAGACATAATTTTATATCAAACATTGATAATTATGTCTTCAAATCCTTGAATCAACTACAAAGTGTGATCACATAATTGTGTATGTGATCACATAACTTCAAAGAATGCATATATTTCAACAAAAAAAGATACATGAATATGCACATTTAAATCTATACATACATACATATATATATATACTAAGCTCACCATCTAAAAGGAAGGGACAAACGACACACCTAATTTCCCACCACAAAAGGACAAAAAATGGAGACACTCATGTTGCACTCTGTTAATGGCCCTCAATTTTTTTATTTTATTTTTTCCATTTAAAGGCTATCAAATTCTAGACAAGCACAACAGCAGCACAGCAGCACAGCAGCTGCGTGAAGAGGAGAAGAATGAGAAGAGGAGAAGAGTAGTAGGTTAGAATGGGTATATGCATCAATGAGTTTTCAGATTTCAGTTTTAAGTGGTAATTTTACCACTTAAAATTTTTGACACAATTTTTCAGATTTAAGTGATCTATCACTTATTTTTTTTGCCAACCAAACAACATTTACACCACTTAAATCTGAAAACTTTAAGTTTTTAGATTTAAGTGCTCCAAACAAACACTTAGTAACTCCGTTAACGGCAGGTTGAGTTGGCACTAACGGTCTTATATGGCATCCTACGTGGTATTTATATCAAATTATTTTTATATAAAAAATTAAATCTATGTAAAAAAAATTTAAAAAAAGAAAAATGAAAAGGAGTATTTATCTTCATCTACTCATCTTTTTCTTCATCTTCACTACCACCATCGATGGTTGCTACTCCTCTTCTTCTTCATTTTCTTCTCTCTCTTTTCCTTATATTGCTCTTCAATGGCTACTCTCTCTTCACTAACAGATCTATACACCATCAATGGCTGCTCTCTCTTCCTGAACAGATTTGTACCTTTATAAGCTTCATTTTATGAAATCTAATATGTGTATATGTATAAATATGTTAGTGTATATATATGTGTACATTTATATGTTTGTGTGTGTATATATTCATTTGAGTGTGTATATATATATATGTTTATATATAACTGTTTGTGTATATATATATGATTTCTCTCTCTAAATTTTCGGTGACCATCAGAAGAGAAGATTATTTTCATTTTTCTTTTTCTTTTTTTTTATTTTTAAATGGATTTAATTTTTTATATAAAAATAATCTAATATAAATACCACGTAGGATGCCACGTAAGACCGTTATTGCGAACTTAGCTCGTCGTTAACGGAGTTACTAACTCTGATAAACGGAATGACCAAAATGAAAACAAACACAAAGTACATTATTAGTTTTGTCAAAAAATTTGTACGATGACCAAAGTGTAAAATGGGTGGAAGTACATTGTATATTTTTGTAACTAACCCTTTGAAATATGAAAACTTAAAACTTTCATATTTCAATAGTGTATAGGTTGTTTGTTTGAAAAAAATAAATAAGTGCCAAGCTACTAAAGTCTGAAAATTTTGGTCCAAAATTTTAAGTGGCAAATATACCGCTTAAATCTAAAATCTGAAAACACACTAATATAAAATATCTATTTTACCCTCATTCAACCCTAACAACACAGCTGCTCCTCTTTTTATTCGCATTTCTCCTCCACGCAGCTGTTTTATCTCTTATTCTCTTCTTCGATCGACGACCGTTGTAGCTTCTTCTCTTCTTCGATCGATGCCATTATAGTTTCTTCACTTGTCTCTCTTCTAGGACGCCGAGGTACACTTTTTTCTCCCCCTTCATTCGTCTTCTTGATTGTTGGGTGTTTGATTCGGTTTTATGGCTTTGTTTATGAAGAATTTGGGTGTTTGATATACATGATTTTAAGGGCTTTTGTTTATTATGCATTTGGGTGTTTGATTAAACATAAGATTATTAGATTTCCACCTTACTTAGAATTCTCATCTTACCTAGTTGAAAGGGGAATACGATAGGGGAAATACATTGAGGGGGGGACGGTGCTTTGTTTTTCAAACAAATCACCACCTGACATTCTATATATATATATATATATATACATATATATCCAATTAGTAATTATACAAACCAATCAACACCACCTGCCATTGTTGATCATCAACCTTAACAAATATAAATTATTAAATAAAAAAGGCAAATTACAAGAAATAACACCACCTGCCACAGTCCATGATCTTTTTCACTTTAGATTTTATTTGTAATTAAATTCAGTTTAGATTTTATTATACGCATAATTTAGGAACTTGAACATTATAATGCTTTATTATTCAAATGTGGGTTAGCATTTTAAATGGACAAAAATTGATATTGAGACATGTAATATGTGATGGAGGGAGTATTTACAATACCTGCAACTACTCTACTGAAATATAAATTTCCATTAGTTACTCTTCAAGGAATACATTTAAAATTTTTGTTTTTGTGTGTGTATGAGCATTATTTTCTATCAGGTGCTTTTCTAAAGCATCTTTGGTACTTTCTTGTAGTATATCCACTTTTTATTATATTGCAAAATACGAAGTTTTAAGAATAGAAACCTTGCACCACAAATAAATTGAGGAATTGATTTGCTCTTGTAGTATGCAGATACGGTTTATTTGTTTCATAAGCTTGCATTCATGTAGATGGTTGTGGAAACCATCTATATTTATTTATTATCAAATGAATTTTTGAAATTGTATTAATTAAAAAGGAAAAAACCCGTTGCCTCTAGAGCTAGAAAAAAAAAAGGCAAATTGGTATGATAATCAATAGTACCAGGTCATTCTACACTAAAACCATGATAATCATTTTGTTTGAAATTTGACGGATTTTTTTAGTTCAATTTGCTTATTCTTAGGGATTAACAAAAATCATCATTAATTAATAGAAGCCTTTAAAAGCTGATTCATTGACCTCTTTTTTATAAGAATGCCTCAAAAACAATGTGAGAGAATGAAATTTGCGCAAGTACCGGTAAAATAGATTTTATTGAATTGTGTTTACGATAAGTTAACCGAGAAGGTTATTGTGGGACATCATTGAAGAATGTTTCTTGGACTAGGATATCTAAAGAAATAAAAAATAAGTACAACAAAGATTTTGACCAAAAGCAACTCAAGAACCAATTGGACTACTTGAAAAGGCTTTATTCGGTTTGGAGGGTGTTGGAGACTAAAACTGGGCATGGGTATAATTCTGAAACTGGGACATTTGATTGGCCCGATCATGTTTGGGATGATATTATAAAAGTAAGAGCTAATCCCTTATACTTGTTTAGTTTATTTAGTAAATTTTTTTTTCATATATTTGACATTATCCTATTTCTGTAATTGCTTTAAGCAAAAATACTCGGATACTAAAGGATTTAGAAACAAGCCTTTAGAAGATAAGGATTTGCTTAAGTCGTTGTTTTAGTCCACTATGGCTACTAGAGATGAAGCTTTTAGTCCCATACATCCATTACCTAAAAAGAATCCCCGCAATCATCAAACACTTGAAGATGATGATTTTGAAGTGTTTAGGGAGGAGGAACCACTAGTATCTCAAGAAAACCAACCTATGTTTGATTATTTCTCCGAATATAGCTTTTATGGACGAACTTGTGGCATTGGGTATCCTAGATGAAGAGCTCTATATTCTGGCCATGCAAGCATTTAGTGACAAAGCGGATCATAGGAAGTTTTTTTTTTAAAGATGCAAAGCAATTAACGCAAACTAAACTTCATAAATAGGATAGTAGGAAATATTTGATTAGTTGGCATGTGTTGGATTAGTAAAGTTTAAATTATTTTCGTTTAGTTCATGACGTTTTTGTTGGCATGTCGGTCTAAGTAAATTTTTTGCCGACATGCAATGAACATGTGGATTATTTTTTGTTGGCAAGTTATGATGTATTAAATGTACTTAGGCTCTTTTGTGATTTTTTTGTTGGCAAATTATGATATACTAAATGTGTAACGACCCGGTCCCACCTCAGTACGATATTGTCCGCTCTGGGTAGCGTCCTAGCCAGGCCTCAGCCCCAGGACATCTACCATCACGGCTTTGTTTCTGGGAGCTCACGGCCAGCTTCCCAGGGGGTCACCCATCCTGGGATTTCTCTGGTCCAAGCACGCTTAATTTCGGAGTTCTCATGGGATCCGAAGCCAGTGAGCTACCCAAAAGGCCTCGTACTTAATTAGCGACCATATCTTACTTATATGGGTCTCCAAGGATCCCCCAACTTTCGGTGTGGGATGCCCCCTTTGAGCTACCATTCTTCCACACAAGGGAGTACTCATCGCTTGAGCTACCATTCCTCCACACAAGGGAGTACTCATCACTCAGGGCGTCACATCCTTCCCCCCAAGGGAATCGACGTTCTCGTCGACATACCGTACTCTGTGGGGTCCGCTCTGATACCATTTGTAACGACCCGGTCCCACCTTAGTACGATATTGTCCGCTCTGGGTAGCGTCCTAGCTAGGCCTCAGCCCCAGGACATCTACCCTCACGGCTTTGTTTCTGGGAGCTCACGACCAGCTTCCCAGGGGGTCACCCATCCTGGGATTTCTCTGGTCCAAGCACGCTTAACTTCGGAGTTCCCATGGGATCCGAAACCGGTGAGCTACCCAAAAGGCCTCATGCTTAATTAGCGACCATATCTTATTTATATGAGTCTCCAAGGATCCCCCAACTTCCGGTGTGGGATGCCTCTTTTGAGCTACCATTCCTCCACACAAGGGAGTATTCATCGCTTGAGCTACCATTCCTCCACACAAGGGAGTACTCATCACTTAGGGCGTCACAAAATGTACTTGGGCTCCTATATTTACTAAATTGTCTTTCATTTATTTTGTTACTTTCTCCGCTTATAAAGTACTATTTAGTTTTTTAAGTTGTTTATTTGTTCTAATATAAATTGTTCTTATGTTGTAGCAAAATGACAGAAAAACAACGTTTATATATGTGTATTGATGCAATTATTATTATAATTAGGCTTGTGAAGATGATGAGACGTACTAAAGAAAGGTTGTGTACATCATCTCTTTCTGGTATGTCGTATATGCAAGAGCTTTTAAGTGGGTCTTTTACGAATGTGTATGATTTATTCAGGAAGACAAATGATGCATTTATTGAGTCATGTGATCACTTTTGATCACTTTCGCGAAAAGGGTTAGCTTATTAATAGTAAGTACTTAGATGCAGAAGAAAAGATGACAATTTTTTTGTTCACTATTAGTCATAATTGTTGTAATCGAATGGTAAAAGAACGATTTCAACATTATGGCCAAACAATTACTAAGTATTTTCACGAGGTCTTGTGGGTAACACTCCACTTTTCCCAAGAAATGATATTCCTACCTAAATTTGATGGTTTTATTAAAAAAATTCAATATCATCGACGTCTTAAATAAGGACCATTCAAAAGGGCTGTAGGAACATTGGACGGCACACTAATAGATTCACATATTCGAGTTGATAAACAAGTTCCTTTTAAAGGAAGAGGAGGAAGGGATTGCTTTCAAAATGCCATGGCTATATGTGACTTTGACATGAAATTTACTTACGTGATGGCTGAATGGGAAGGGATTGTGCACAATTCACGTGTCTTAAATGAGACTTTACGTGATTCTAAAAACAAGTTTTCGATGCCTCCTGAAGGTGATGTTCACTATTAATTATTTTTAAGTATTATAGTTAGTTATTATTATAGGCAATGAAGTTGATTAGTTTTAAAATTAATATTTACTTTTATCTTTCTTTAATAATTACAGGTATGTATTATTTGTGTGATGCTGCATACACATATACGAGAGGTTTCATGTGTCCTTATAGAAGTACACGTTATTGGTTACTTGACTTCTGACGTGGTGGTAATGCAATAGATAGAAAGGAGAAATTCAATCATGTACATGCCAAGTTAAGAAATGTGATTGAAAGATCATTTGGTGTTTTAAAGGCAAGATTTGCAATACTGCGTAAAATGCCTCCGTATTCTTTTCGTACTCAAGTCCATATTGTAATTGCATGTATGACAATTCATAATTTTTTTCGTCACATTTCACTCAATGATGAGTTATTTAATGAGTACGAAAATGAAGACGTAGATATACCTAAACAACCCCGCCTATGGATGTTGATCTAGCAGAAGCTTTACCAAGTTATGAGCAAATATTTGGGGCACAATCACAACAACAAATGGTCACTTTGCGGGACAAAATTACAGATCAATTATTTAGTGAAAATTATAATTTATAGTTAATATTTTCCTAGTATTTTGACTCATAAAACTATTATAGTTGATTCAAGGATTTGAAGATATTATTATCAATGCTTAATTAGTTTTACTTTGATATAAAATTATGTCTTTATGTTTTAAAATTTTGTCAAGTTTACAAATTTTATTTTATGAATTTTTGCATTTAGTGAGATAAAGGTGATTAATAATTTTCATAAATGAAATAGGTTAACTTGGATGAAAAGTTTAAATTATATAATCTTTTTTTATTTTCATTTAGAATCATTTGGTCTAAATAAATTGATAAGCTAGGGCAAAATTGTCATACTAAAAAAAAGTCTAGTTTTGAGATGTGTTATATTCAAACAAACAACATTTTTTCAGATACAGTTTTCGGACCTAAACAAACAGTTTTTTTAGTTTCAGTTTTTAGTCGTTTTATCAAACGCCACCTTAAAATTTGAGTAAGTTTATTTATTCGAATCTAAACATTAAAGAATTGATTATGGATTAAAATTAAATTTAAAATTTTTGTTTGTTTTATATTTAAATAATTGCTATTTGTATGAACATATAGTATTTAAATATTGAATGGATGTCATTTAAACAATTTTATTGTTATTTTATGTTAAGCAATACGTATAATAACATCTAAGATAATAGAAAAGTAAGACGTGTAAGGAGATCAACTCGTCGGATTTCCATTTAAATAAAATTCATACAGGAAAACACACTCGTCATTCATTCGTTATTAGTAGCATCTTGAAAATGTTTGGGTCAAGATATGGCTTCAAAATTTAGTTCCGAATTCACAAATGCTTCCAAAAGTGATAGCGATGCCATACGCAAAAAAGGAAGAGATTGGTAGAATGATAGAAGCAAATAAAACTTTTATAGATTTTCGTTAATCCATGAACATGATCTATACATACACATAGATCCTTAAGATGGAAATTCTTAGACATCCTCTTACATCTCCTTGTAAGTTCTATACTATAAGTAACTTTAAAAAAAGGGATAGCATTACCTTCAATTGAACAAGCCCAACCTTAAAAAATAATGGTCGTAGGCCGAAAAATCATTGAACGCTTCAACTTGGTCATGAAGAAGGCAAAGGCCGAGCAACTTACTAAATACCCCAGGCCGAATACTGGCAGCTGCAAAAACATCTGGTGGCCAGCGGCTGGTCACTATTTCGCAAACAGAGATTAGTCGAGATACGCAAAAGCTGGCTCGAACACCCTGTGGTACTAGAAAGTATCTAGACAACAAAAAAAAAAAAAAAAAGTAGTTGCACATCAGTTACATTTTCTTTTGGGCGGTGCCAAATACGCACACCTTTTTATTTAATTTTATGTATTCAACACGTGTACAATAAACTTGTTTAGCGGAATAGATGCGTGTACTTAGCATGGCCATTCTTTTTGGAAAACTCTCTCTCTCCCTTCTTCTTTCCAGTTGCATTCACTCCCTCATTTTGTCTTCTACTTGAACCCTAACAAATCTATTGTATTGTATACTATACATATCATATATCTGTGCATTTGTGTTTGGATAATGTGTAATAAATAATACACTTCTTTAGCACCTCAATTCAACTAACCCTTCTACCAAATCTCCCCTCTCTCCCTAAAATTGAACTCAAAAACCCGAATTCCCCCACTACCGAATGCAAAAGCGAAAGCACCTCTCGTAATGCAAGCGGCTGTTGCGGCTCCTACGAGCCCTCGTCGTTCATCTTCAACCTCCGGCACCGTGGGATCTACCGTCAACTGTGTACTCACCGACCACCCCGGATCCTCCTTTTGCCCTATCTGCTTCGAGGTCTATGAAAACCCTCCCCTCTCGGGAACGTGCTATTTGCCTCAATTGCCCATTCATCTCTCTCACCTCTCATGTGCTAAAACCTCAATTGCCTTAATTTCTCGTTTTTCAATGTTGATGAAGAATCGGGGGAGCTGGAGGGTATTGGTAAGGATTTGGCGAAGCAACTTGTGGCTGCAGCTCAGATTGCAATAGCGTCAATGAATAAAGCGGCGGAGGTAGCTAGGGCTGAGGCAGAGTGGTCGGATAGACAAGCGGCGATGGCGAGGGAGGCATTGGAGCGAGTGGTGTGTTTGGCTTCGAAAGGGAAAATTGATCCAAAATCATTGGAGAAGAAGAAGTAGAAGAGACGGGCTAAAATTGCTAGATTATTATTGGTTGAGAAGCGATTCAAGTTCAAAATGGGGATTCAGCTAAAAAGCAATGATTGAGAAAGCAGGAGGAGAGAATTAGATCAATGGGTTGCATCAGGTTAGCAGAAAGTAGCCATATCTGTAGGTTTTAAATGTTAATGAGTTATTAGTAGCTACTATTGATTTTTTTGCTCTTTTAGATGATTCAAGACTCATGTATATCTAGTTGTTGTGTGCTAAAGAAATTCAAATGTGTTGAGCTGCATCAACTCATAAATATCTTGTTCAATTTCATTCTCAATGAAGCTGGTGGCAAGTTATTTCCTTATACTATGTTTTTATATCCATTTTCAAAATCTTCTATTGCTATTCATTATTTAGGTGGCGTTCCATAAAAAAACTGAAAACTGAAATTGAAAAAAACTGAAAACTGAAATTGAAAAAAACTGTTTTTTTAGTTTGAAAACTATATCTGAAAAAATGTTATTTGTTTGAATATAATACATCTGAAAATTGAATTTTTTAGTACAACAATTTTACCCTTATTAGTTTATTTAGATCACATGATTCTAAATGAAAATAAAAAAGACCGTATAATTTAAACTTTTCAACCAAGCGAACCCATTTCGTTTATGAAAATTACTAATCACCATTACTTCAAAAATTCATAAAATAAAATTTGTAAACTTAACAAAATTTTAAAACATAAAGACACAATTTTATATCAAAGTAAGACTAATTAAGCATTGATAATCATATCTTCAAATCCTTGAATCAACTACAATAAGGAAGTGAGTAGATTGAGCCATGTTTTACATACGCATCTTCATCTGAAAATGAACTTGGCGGGTAGTCATGAAAGTATATCTAATACCACCGGTTCCGGCAGTTCCATAATGAGAAAGTGTTGCTTTCTCCTGTCATTATTATCATTTTTATATTTGACTGTTGCTGTTGTTGTTCCCCCTTTGCCTTCCATGGTGAATTTTGATCTTACTCTTCAAGGGAAGACCGATAGAGGAAATGTAATTAAGAATGAGAATGAGTACAGAGGTGGTGTAGTAAGATCGACATGGCTGACATATGGATGGAAGAGAGAGAGAGGATCTGTGTATGGATGGAAGAAGAAGAAGAGGAGAGTGTTTATAAAGCCATGTGTTTTGAAGAGGGTAAAATAGGTATTTTACACTCTTTAAAATTAAGTTTTCAGTTTTAAGTGGTGAATTTACCACTTAAAACTTTTGATAAAAAATTTCAGTTTTAAGTGGTAAAAATTAAGTTGGCACTTAATAAACAACTTTGAAACAACTTAAGTCTGAAAACTTTAAGTTTGCAGATTTAGGCGGTGCAAACAAACGACCCCTTGCTATACCCACCTACACTAGTAATTTTTTTCTAACATAGGCTTTTGTACGAGAGGAAATGCTTCTTCTTCTTTTTTTAATTGTTTTCCCATTTTTTGAATATTTGAGTGAATGTTATGATAATGGATTATAGATCATTTGTTTATAATACCCAAAGAGGTAAGAGAGATCATAGTAGATGTAAAAGTTTTTACCTGCCCTTTTATCTTTTGGTTTGTTGCTTTGGCAGATAAAAAGTTTTTGAAGTTCATTTAGATCTTGGGTTTATACTACAAGTTTTAGGAAAATTGATCTCCAGCGTAAATAGGATATGATAATAAGAACTGATGGTAATGTACAAGAACTAAGAAGTACCATCCATCAGTGAGGACTGAGGAGTGCAGCCACGATGCTGATGCAGGGGTGGGAGGAAGGGGAGGTGGCAAATTAGGACTAAAATAAATCTTTTTTTGGGGTATGGTTTTTGGCACTCTAAATGAATCCTCTAGCACTCTTAAATGATGTTTGGTGACACTTCTCTTGTATTCCTTGGGACACTTTATTTATATTTGTGATGAATTAAGAGTGATCTGAAGATTTCCCTAAACTGCCAATACCCATACCTTTTTTCTGGCAAACAATAAATAGTTGACGCCCTGAAAAAAGTTCTGTAGGAAGAAGCTTTATTTTCTCCTTGATTATCTTATTAAAAATTGAACTTAATATTCAAAAACAATTACAAACTAAATCTTGAAGTTCAAAAACCTACAAAGATCAATAAAACATTTTTATTACCCTACTGTTTTCTGGAATTCCAGAGGGAGCCCCGGTTCGTACCACTCATCATACTGGTTACAGTGTTGAATGTATTGCTCTAATTTTAAGTCCCAATACATAAAACACACATGAAAAAAAAAGATTATTCTCAGTTTAATACAACTACATTACCCTAGGAAACAGGATTGTTCTGTGTCCATTGATGGGATTTCTTAGTTCTTCAGTCCTAGTATAAATGGTGAACCAGTACTACTCAACCACTGGTCTCCTTGGATAAACGGACCAGCTGTGAATTGAAGAACTTCGTTTCTGTTTGTGATCACCCTGTAGCCCTTCCACTTCACCCTCTTATCAGTATTGGCACCTGGACCGCGATTTGCATACTCGGCATAATACAGCGTGTCCAGAGCAAACGTCCCCGTCCATTCCAACCATCCAGCTGGTTGGATGAAATCAGCCAATGTTGTTTCCATAATAATAGTCCTCGAATATTCCTTCCATGGTCGACCCAAGTACGTAGGAATTTGGAATCTCACTGGGGAAAGTTTCAGCTCGGGGACTATTCGACAGTTCTGGATGACCAAACCAGTAGTCTCTCGACTCTGGGTTCTTCCTTGAGCGGTCACAGTGTTTTGTTGATTGTCCATTGGTTTTCGTACAATGATCAAACTGTTTTGGATTACTGCAGCCGCATCACCAAAGATGAAATCGACCGTGCCCGAGATGACACAGTTTCGGTAAAATTGGCGATGGGTTTGCATGTACAATGTGTCTTGGTATCCATCCATTCTGCAATTGTAGAAGGCAGACATGTCTGACTGGCTACGAAGTGCCACGGCCTGGTGTCCCTCGGGTCCTGCTGTGTTTTGAAATCCTATTGCTTTGGCTATGAAACCGCTGCCAACAGTGGCTGCATGTTCAGATTCGTTACCTTTGTTAGACTGTAGTTGTCTTAAAAAAACCCAGACATCAAAAGGTTTGAATCTAAGATATTGTATCAAGATCTTTCAACTTGCACCTGGGCCTAGCGAAGTGGTTAAGTTTGGGGATAATTTCGGTGCTAATGGGGTCTCTGAATTCCAAGAATGGTATGAGAGCCACTGGTTCAAATGTTCAATACAAGACCCAGTTGGCACCCAAGCTACACATCAGGCTAGCGACGGGTATTGTCACACAAAGACTACTAGAAAAGTTTCTTTACTAAAGGACATGTCAGTTACTTGATTAGTCAAATATGCATTAACTTTACTGTGCTATTTATACTTGTGATTTTGTGTAAATTTGACTGTAAGTTTATGGAGTTAACTTTTTGTGAAACTTTTGCAGACTACCATAATTTCTTATTTAAAGAGAGGGCTACTCACCAAAAGAAGCACTTCTGAAGGGGGCTAAACCATTGCGAGACATGCTTTTGCTTCCAGTGACAATGGTCTTCCGAGGTCCATCTCCATAGATGAACACATTAGTTTGGTCCTTTGTAACGGTTACATATTCTTGATAAATCCCTGCTTTTATATATATAACATATCTCCCTTTATTGCTCTTGGGATAAGCGGCAAGTGCCGCACCGATTGTGCTATATTGTCCGCTTCCGTCTTTAGCTACCACCGCATTGGGTGTCAATCCGGCATTGTTGTTGCTTGCTAACAATTTTCGATCCACAGACGTAAACCAAGCGGGGTATCCGTTGTTGTCAACTCTGGGACTTTCAAGAAGCCGTCGATAACCCCCACTATTGCTACTTGTGTTCACCGGAATGTTGAACGCATTCAAAATATCCGAAATGGCCGAAACCATGGCTAGGGCATTGACTGTGAGCTGCGTGGCATTGACCATCCCATTTGACATCGCATCTTTCCAATCGGGACGAATGAACCCTTCGACGCACGTATCTTGGTAAGAAATCACCGCACTTAACCAATTCTGGAGCTCAGCCGCTCTATCATTCATATTATGGAGGCTACTATCCCCCACGGTCGAGTAGGACGATTCAAGCTCGTCAACAGCAAATTGCAACAAATCCTTACAATCTTCGACTGCCATTTTATGGGCTGGGTCCTTTGAGGCTTTACCGATGGTTCCGGATTTTTCCATTGCAGCTTTGACCTCGTCAATGGTTACTTGAATAGCAGTTTGGAAGTAATCCTTTGGGGTCGCACTGTCGTTATTGGCGAGCGAGCTTAGGCTTTCCACGCACGTTTTCTTGTAATCGGTTTGTGAGCAAATGCTAGCGATGGATTTCGTAGTGCTGGACAAGGCCTTCTCGTCATCATCACCACTTTTCTTGTTGTGTTGGGTTACGCCAACTATAACTCCGATGGCTACTGCCACCACGAGGATGCCGGAGACTGCGATGGCAATATACTTGCCTCTTTTTCCCATTTTCTTTGAGTTAAAAAAGGTTTTTTATTTTTATACAATAAGTTTTATTTTTATAGCATACTTGTGAGTGATTGGGTGAAAGAGGTTGAAGGAGGAGGAGTCTAATACAGGGTGTTGTTTGGTTTTGGTAGTCCTATTTGTTCTCTGGATAAAAATGGATGCTTAAATTTCTTGTGGCTTCAAGGGAATTGTGATACCAAAATGAAGGTACACTGTTTGGCAGTTAAAATCCAGTTATATATAGTTCTATTATTATCGTTTTGGGAAATGGTCTCTTGCTCATTGTTTCTAATTATGAGCTTAAATTTGTGGATATTAATAATAAATCCCGAGATATTTAAGCTCATAATAATAATAATAATAGGATTGTTTTGAAACTTTGATATTATACTCTATTGAATTAATATTTAGTTTTAATACTCAATCACATGAGGTTAATTGAAATTCTTATGCTACAAGATTGTTAATCTCTCTCTCTCTCTCTCTCCTTCAAGAGGTCACACAATCATGTTTTTCTTTGTTTTTTTGCGTACAGTGCGTGTTATATATTATGCTGCAAAAAAAAAATATATGCCTAAATGATCTTTCTTTTGGTACAAGCAAGATGTTTTTAAGTAGATTGTTCTGAAGGTAAATAATCCCATTTAAATGAAGTCAAGTTCTCGCCAACTACAATTGCTGCATTATCCCTTCCCCACGTTGGTTGTCGAACAGTGTTTTCACGGTTAAATTTGCGTACTTTTTTTTGAACAAAGAAAACAAGCAGAAAAAAGCTACAGACAGAACAATCTAGCTGATCCAAGAGGAGACACCACCCAATTCATTGGAAGGGACTTTAAACGAGCTGCTTTAGCCACCCAATGCGCAACTTGGTTAGAATCCTAGGAACATAAATCCAATTTAAATTTTTTGATCGCACCAAAACCTTTATATCAGCAAGAACCGCAACAATGTCCCAGGGGTACTTAAGGTCAGACAAGATGAGAGAAACAATCACCTTGCAATCACTAGTGTTAATAGAGATGAGAGAAAGATATTTGCATTTAATTGATGATGTAGAATGATACAAGGAGAGTCCTTATACAGGGTTAAGAGAATTTACAAGTAAGATAAAACAATCGCTTGATTATGCTACAATCCTTAATTAAGGACACGAGAATGTCAACTATACGAATATGATAACTATACATGTGAATGCAATATGTGCTAACATCCCCTATCAAACTTAAGGTGGTAAATGTGAAACCAACTTAAGTTTGAAAGAAGATCATGGAAACGGCCAGGCGAATAAACTTTGGTAAAGAGATTTGTAGGCTGATCTTCAAAGGCGATAGATAGGACGCGAACTGCATTGCTGACGACATGTTAGCGAACAACATGACAATCAATCTTAATATGTTTTGTTCGGTCATGGAAAATGTCGTTGTGAGTAATTTGAATAACACTTATATTATCACAACCTAGCATTGTTGGAAGGTGTTGAGGGACTCCCATGTCTGAGAGTAACCATCAGAGCTAGATGAGTTCTTTAATAGTGTCAGCGAGGGCACGATATTCTGCTTCGGTACTAGAGCGAGAGACCAATGATTGTTTCTTACTATACCAAGATATGAAGGAGTTTCCCAAGAAAATATAGTACCCTGTGGTTGAATGCATATTGGTAAAATCTCCAACCCAATCAAAATCAAAGAAGGCACGTAGTTCCAAGGAGGATTTGGATGAAAAATAAAGGCCGTGAAACAAGGTGACTTTGATGTAGCGAAGAACAGCCACACAATGAGTAGATCGCGGAGCAGACATAAACTGACTAACGATGTGCACATCATGAGTAATATCTGGATGGGTGACAATGAGATAAACAAAACTTCCAACTATCTGTTATATAGGGTGGCATCACTGAGAAGAGCACAATTGAGAGGAGTAAGCTAGAGATTCATTTATAACGATGTATGAGCCGTTTTGGAATCGGTGAGGCCGGCACGAGTAAGCATGTCAGAAGCATACTTAGCCCGGGAGAGATAATAACCAGTTGAATCAGATAGAACTTCAAGTCCCAAGAAGTAATTTAAACGACCAAGGTCCTTCATTTCGAAATGATGACTGGGAGATTGATTAAGTTCAACACTTCTAGAAGTATCATCCCCAGTAATGATCATGTCATCCACATAAAGAATAAAAAGAGTGATATTAACCCATGTTTTTCTGATAAAGAACCCATAATCATGAGAACTAGAAGTAAAACCCAATTTATGAGTTGTGGAACTGAATTTTTCAAATTAAGCACGAGGAGCTTGCTCGAAACAATATAAGGCACGGAGAAACTTGCAAACTTGAGATGTGGAATGGGGAAGCCCTGGGGGAGGTTTCATGTAAACTTCATCAGAATTATCACCATTAAGAAATGCATTTTTCACATCCATCTGAAATAGCTCCCATATTCTAGCAGCTGCAATAGCAATAAGACTTCTAATTGAGGTTAAGCGAGCAACATGAGCAAAAGTTTTCTCATAATCAATGATGTATTCTTGATTAAAATCTTTTGCTATAAGCCGAGATTTGTATCGACCAATAAACCCATCGAATTTGGTTTTGATTTTATAGACCAATTTACATCTAACTATGTCTTTCCTGGGGGAAGGGAGACCAATTCTCAAGTTTGGGCTTTCTCTAAGTCCTGTAATTCTTCAAACATAGCTTACTTCCACAATGAGTTAGAATTAACCTCTTTATAAGTAGATGGTTCATAATGCGAGAGTATGGTGGAATAGCAATGGTAATCACGAAGAAGATGATGTAGCTATCTTACCCGAGTAAACTGACAAGGAGGATGTGATTGATTGGCATGATCGTTGGGCATAGCAGCATGATCAGGATATTCCGTTGTCATTACATGAGGCGGATCATCTGGTTGAGCAGTGGTGGTCGTAGATGGTCTAAAATCTATGGAAGGGGTGTCACTAGATGAATTGGCCTTAGAAGGTGGATCATCTGGTTGAGCAATAGTGGTGATAGATAGACTAGAATTAGTTTTAGGAGTTGGTCATGGTAATTTGTTGTGTTCGAAGGTGGGATGATGAGGTAGAAAGATAGAGATCGACAGTAGAACTAATGAAGAATAGAAGAGGGTTATAGGTGGTGATCAGAGCTAACTAGACTTCATACAAGCGCCATCTCCGAGAAACACCTGCAAAACTGGTTTGAAAAATTAGAGTGAGCCAAACGGGCTTAATGGGAAATATATGAGTTTTTATATAAAAATAGGTTAGAAAACCATGCATGCCATGTTATGCATTATAATGAAAGTAGTTTTGTTGATGAGATGCATACGTATAACTTCCACGACTATAACTCTTTCTTTGAATAAAACCTATTTTTCATATTATATACACACTTTTGGAGCAGTCAATACAAGGAAAACATTTTGTGCCATGTATATATTTAATGTTCCATCCCCAAAGTATAAGAAATGCAATATATATATTATCATACTGTATATGCCACAACACCGTGACCAGATTTATCACATCAATCATATATATATAAATGTCTCGTCTAGGATTTTGTCTACGTGTGCACACGGATCGCGATCAAACTCGGTTTCTTTTGCCCCCAAGACAAGGGACCACCTACCGGGTCCACTTAGACGGAGAATGCCTCTAAGGCAATAATATAAACTCACGTAGCCATCAATGTTATACGCTACATGTAATAACCAAACCTCTATTTGGTACGAATGGTGTAGCCAGCTGATAATAAATCCCAACAACATCTAAAGAATAATAAACTTATCAAAAATAAGGGAATTATAAGAACATAGAATTCAACATGTGTAAATATATATGTTTCGTATGTATTTGTACAACTTGTATATATCCATTCCAGTATATATATAGTACTAATCCAGCGATGGTATATATTGTTGTTACACTTAAACTAGTCTAGCCAAATCCGTTGACTAACATTTAAACAAGAAAATCAAGTATTTTTTTTTTTTGGGGGGGGGGGGGGGTGCGTTAAAGTTTCCACAAATTTGGCACCAAGCCAAGGATGTTATAACATTTATATGACCTATAGATTTTATATAAACCTCCTCTTATGGTCTTTATACTTTACTTATACAAAATAGGTTTGTAACATCACCCAACATAGTTACGGATTGGCCTGGCAAGTAAGAAATCTTATAAATCATGAACTGATAGCACGAGTACAACAACAATACCACATATATGCGTAATTGCATCTTAAATATACTTTTAATTCCAAGTATAACATTGTATACGTATGCGTGTCATAACTGTGTGTATACTACCATATACGTATTTGAGGTTCATACACCAAGTCTTTTACAATCAATCTATAATTAGGGCTTTTCATATAGAAAACATATTCATGTCATATACGATGCAAATAAACTAAAGAATCATAGAAAATCAACCCAAAGCCATATGAGTATGCATTTTGAGTAAAAACCCTATATTTTGTTTAATTTGGTGTACATATGTTATAATAATTTGGAAACAAGCTTTAATACTATTGTTCCCTCTTATTGAGGGTTAATAACTCGAAGAATCGTAGAATAAATGAGCTAGAGAAGTACAACCACAAAAATCCCTAAATTCGCCAAGACCCCAGCCATGTGTCTCGGTGATAGGAAGAAGATGAATAGTAGGTGAAGAAAGTGTGTGATGAAAGAGCTTGATTCCTCACCTTGAATCTCCCATAAAGCCCTTAAATTCGTCGTTTCTCTCTCTCTAGAAGCTATCGGGAGTTAATGGTGAAATGAGGAAAAAATGAAGGTGAACGGTGACAGGAAGCTATCTTCGTCGCTAAAAATAGCTTGATCAAAAACCCTTATGTACCTACAAAATATATTAGTAACGTAGATAGTAGTAGTAAGAGGTCAAATTCACGGGAGTTGTTTATGAATCAATAAAAACAAAATTGAGAAAATAATAGATTTAGAATAAAACCCATTTTTTTTCTTTTAGAAATGCTTACTTTTCTTAGGAATAATTTTAATACTAATAAAATGTAATGAAAGTAGAGAAAGTTGTTTTGGAGAAATAAAGTGTAGGGATTTCAAGAGTTAAGAATCCACCACCAAATTATTAATGGATCTAGAATAATATATTATTGCACATATATACCCAAAATAAATTCTATACTAGTTTGATTAAATGGAATCACCTATGGTATATAGAGTGAACCCAAAAGCTAACCAAATAATATTTGACAATTTATTTGTTTATAAGAGATTTTTTTCTCTCAAGATCTATATTTTTTTCTTTTAGAAATAATAATAATATAAGGTTGTCACTCACTCACATTAACACTCAAGAACTAGAAGATAAATTTAGAAAATAAAATGAACTTAAGAAAATCCTATGATATGTAGCTCATCTCTTAAGTCAAGTATAAAAACTAAAATGGGATCACCTATGGTGTGTAGAGTAATCCAAAGATCTTATTTAAGAAAAATCACAAATGAGTATATTTATGCAATATTATAAAATTCTAAATCACAAATAAAAATGAGGCTTCATCTCTCCCCTTAAAAGGGAGATTAGCCTTCCATAAAGATAGAATAACAAAAAAAATAATAAAATAGCTCCTTAAATATCTCCAAATATGTGAGTAAAAGAATTTCTCTCAACACTCTACAATATTATCTTCTTCAACAAAATGAAACAATAATACAAGAAGAAGAAAAATATGTAGCACTCAAATATTTTCTCTCTCTAGAACAAGCTTTCTTTCTCCAAGCTCGCCTCTCTTCTTCAAACTCTCGGATGGTTGCCCCCCTCTTGGCCAAATATGAATCAATATATGTGTGAAAATGGGAGAGGAACATAATCATGAAAAGTAGACAATGGGGTGAGGGGGTGTAAGAGAATATTAGGCTTTGTCTAGAGAGTGGGGTGTGTAAGAGAATAATGTGGACATTGTCTAGGTAGTGGAGTGTTGGGTTATGGGTTGAGAGATTAAAAAATATGAGACTGGGCACACACACTTTTGGGATATTTTTCTCTCTTTTTTTCTTTTGCTGCCGGAATCTTGTAATGCAATTTCGGATCTGAAGATGGCCGAATTTGGAAAAGTGTTGAACTGAAAAGTTGTAGCTCTCGAAATTCTCTTGATTTTAGGCTCAAGAATCGCATGATTCAGAGTTCCGAGCAAAACGTTATGCTTCAAAAACTATCCAAGCCACTTTAAGTGTCCTGTCTCACATATTCAACAAAGTTAAGCATTTAATTACATCAATTGAGACAAGAACCTGCAAAACAACTAAATGTCAACATTAGATAACATAATACAATTTTTTACAATTAAATTTAGGCATTTGGGGAATTAAAAATAACAGTTTTGGGTGCTTATCACACCACCCCCAAACAACATTTTGCTAGTCCGCAAGCAAAAAGAGAGATAATAGATAAGGAGCCAAAACGAACCACTTTCCTTGGTGATTCTCGATTGCACTTAGCATGTGCAACAAGCCTTTTAAACCTCTAAGTCACCCAAAGAGGACGAGTGAAGTCTCGTAAGGGTTTGCAGTGAAGACACCCATAAACTTCCAAAATTTATTTACAAAAAAATTATTTTTGGCGATACTTTCTCTTATTTTGCCTCAGGGAAATATTAAGTATCCAGCTGTAGAGAAGGCAATGAATCATTCATATATAAAAGTTAATAGAAGCTTGTATGCTATACAATACCAAAATGGGATAATCCTTCTTAAGATTCAATGTTTGCAACCGGCATTTAAATAATTTTGATGTGATTCCCTATATTGCCTTATAGAATTTACGCTTCGACTTCAAATCTCACTAGATATATTCTCTCAAAATTGAATCACTCTGAGATGTGGCTAATTGTTTCTCTCTTTGCATGTGAGTGATAAGAGCAGATGCACATAAAGCAAATAACTCACATGCATAAATAAGAAGGACATATATTAGAAAGAACTTGATCTCATGAAAGGAATGCCAACTACCATGTGAGAATGTCAAGTTGTTTAAACATATTACCTTAACAAACACTACCGCACCAAAGATCAACTAGGTCTTTTATATGGGGTGGAATGAGGGAAAATGGAGTGTTGATGTGTGTATAAGAAGGTTGAAGACTTTCTAAGGAGTTTGGACTTTTCTAATATCACTTGTTTTCAAGCTCTATTGTTGATCGCATTTTTTTTTCTTTTTCTTTTTCTTTTTTTTTCTCTTTTTTTTTCTTTTTTTTATGCGATTTGAAATGATTGCACGGTGAAAACAATGATTTTTTTGTCAGATCAACCATACTTTTCTCAAACACAAGGATTGGTCATGAAATAAATGGTAAGATTATTTTGGCAATGATGGCCTAATGTCATCTCTAAGGTTTAATGCGGCAATTTTTGTTTTGACTAGGTAAAAGTTTCATAACTCAAAAAGGATTTCATTCTCAGTGGTCAGCCAAATATGAAAGAATAATGAGATCATGCAACGATATTAATGACGATATCCAAATGAAGTTAAGTCATCTTGTGACTCAGAGTTTGCGTATAACTCTCTACAAGGTGAAAGGCTCTAAACTCACGGGTTTAAGTCTCCACAAGTATTCTTTTTAGCTCATTAGAGAATCACATACTACAGATATAACCGTTGTGCAAAGACGTGTGAACTCTAAGAATTGATAGTGCTTATATGCCTATAAAGGTATTGTTAAAGCTTATAAGACTAACATTAGACATTATGATTCCTTGACTTCTAAAAAGTGGACCATCGTCATTCAATCTCATCATGGATAAGATACTGAATCGCCAAAAACTTTTAAAAGAAAGAATAAAAATCTTTTTTTTTTTTTATAAATGAAAATGTGTTGCTTCTGAATCAGTTTTTGAAAAGGGAACTAATTTGGTAAAAACCCACCCCCAAACAAAGAGAACATCGTCCTCGATGCTAAAGATGAAATATATAAATGTAAGCATAAGGTTGGAAAAATTACCGTAATTACCTGATTCGAAAGTTGAACCGTGAAAAGTATCCATCAGAATTTGGATAAGCAAAAGACACGGAAACAATTGCACAAGTTTATCATATATAACTCATGGGTGGATTAGTAAAAACCACCCCCAAACAGGATAAAACTGGTACTCAGAAACACACTCAATGGGTTGCCTCCCAGAAGCGCTAAGTTTAATGTCTTCAGCCAGACAAAGTGGACACACCCTCACAAATGATAGAGCTAGAATAAGAGTACAGAGAGGGCGGAAAGATAACAACAACCCCTTAGTAAGATGTTTACTCAGGGTATCGCTTGGGCTCTACTGAGGATTGGCCTTCTGTCATCCAGAACCATGAATTTATGGACAGCCTGTCAAGCACAATAAGAAGTTAAAAAAAGGGAAGAAAAAAAAAGTCCGCAGAAATAGCAAAACAAAGGCAACAACTAAAAAGAAAGGAGCTTGGCAACTTACCTTCGACATATCTTAAAGGGCTTTGTTCCTCAACTGGACAATGGGAGTGTCCTCGTGCTCAGCCACATCATCTACCTTTATAATCCCATACATGATAGTGATTGCAATAGATGGAGATTGGTAGAGGGAGTC
The DNA here is from genome assembly GCA_021464415.1 of Lonicera japonica. Taxonomy (NCBI): domain Eukaryota; kingdom Viridiplantae; phylum Streptophyta; class Magnoliopsida; order Dipsacales; family Caprifoliaceae; genus Lonicera; species Lonicera japonica. Next base: position 59,724,709 of record CM038465.1, on the reverse strand, counting down.
TGACTTTCTCAAAACCCGGTCTTAATAGCAAAAGATCAGGTGTCACTCTGGATCTGGCTCCCTTTATCCCTGTTCAACCACTTGGGGTTAAACATTTTCAACTGGGAGGTCGGCAACAGCCACCTCTGCATCATTGTCTGTAAGAGGGGAAACAGATGAGGAACTTATTACAGTCCTTTTAAAATCATAGCGTGACCTCTTCTGAGATAGCCTTTTTTGGGTACTTTCACCAACCACCCCACCCCTTGCTCATGCATGCAAACCTTGCTTAAGTTTTTCTCCCTCGGAGCCATCGCATATGTATCTTTTATGTTTTCGAAAAGCCTAAGTAACTCAGAGTTAGTGGGTATGCTTGAGCTGCTCTAGGGCTGACCGACCACCATTTTCCTTACCCTTTCCACAGTGTGTTGAAGAGCTGAGTCCCTCTAAATTGAGGAGTTGCCCTGTTATAGTCACCCCTGCACTCTCAACAAGCCCTTTCTGATCGCAATTCTCGTAGGAATCACAGGTCAGGTGGTAGGCTGAGGTCTAACCTTCAACCTGTCCTTAAGCTTACTTGGCCTTTTGGAAAAACCAGCCTAGTAAGTTGACTAGGCCTCTCTTTGATTCAACCCTTGTCATACAGGGTGTATTTGAGCAAGTTGTGGGCAGCTCGGGAGTTATGGGGGTGGTCTTCAATCCGAGTTCCTCTCACTCCGTAATGATTGATAACTGGGTTGATAGGGTCCTTGTCTACCACTTTCTTTATTAGGCGTCTGGGGCAAACTGCAGAAAAGAACCAAGAAAGAATTAGGCATTAATGTAGAAATAAAAAAAATTAAGATATCCAATCAAATATAGTTAAAGTCCCTACTAACATGGTTGTTCATGCGCCTCATAATCTTTATAATGTCCCCATCTTCCCATGAACCCCCAACACCACCATAAGTTCATAATACCCCTTCTCAAACTTAGTTAAACCCTTAACCAAGTCTGGAGCTTCAATCTGAGTTCTGAAATGGTATCGTGAAGTGTCTATGGGGCACCGACAAAGATCATAACACCAAAAAATCTCCCTCCAGGTTAAATTCACACCCAACAATTTGTTTAGGGCAAAACAACCTAAAACTACCCTAACTCCATTCGGACTAAGTTGGCACATGGCCATATTGCACCGCTTCAGAACATCGCATAGAAAGCGGTCTAAAGGCAATTTTAGCCCCACTTGTTTGAATAGAACAATATAAATACCAATTTCGCCATCCCTTAGGGCAATGGTGGGTTCCTATCGCACCTTAGGGAGCCTTATTGTACATCTGTCGAGGATGAATCGTTGAAAGAAAATAGCAAGTTCTTCGTCCCCAGAGATCGTAAATTGGCCTATATTTATAATTTTCCCTTTCTTATCTAAACCCACAACCCTTAGAAAAAGAAAGAATCAAAATCTAAAATAGAGTAAGGGATAGGGAGACTTACACTAATGAGGATGTCTCTTCTGGGAACACGAATCGTGGATTTAGGCTATGAATTTATTTATTTTCTCGCACGAACGTAAAAAGGTAAAAGTTTTGATTTAGTTGAACTTGGAAATAAAAGACGAAAATGGAAGAAAAAGAGTGAGGCAAAGGGTTTTTGTCAAAATGATGGTTTTTCTCCTTGAGAATTGCGCCACATAGTGAGAACGCATTTAATGTAGGTCATTTCAATACTCCTGCCAGCTTTTTTGAGTCCAGACCAACCGCAAGATGCCATGTGGTGTGGTGGACCCCAACTGTCAGGCACAGGTGTCCGACCTCCGAAGGTAAACTGAGTTTAGACACTTGGGGGCAATTGAAGGGCATAAAAACACTTTGTCCAAGCTCCAAGCACATATGAGGACCGAGCTACTCGTGTGTCCGAGCTCAATACAAATCGTGGAAAGTCCCTTCCAAGGGTTGACACGAGGCAGCACCACAGTGGAAGCGTGGCAAACACTCCCAACAACTAATTGTCAACTTTTCACTACACAACTAACCTCACATTTCTCTCCACTCCCCTCCAACATGGGAAGTGGAGTTTATCACCTTGTAACTGTTAAATCTTTAGTCTATAAAAGGAACTAGCCTCTAGCATTTGAATCCCTCGAATCATTGAGTGTATCATCCTTATCAATTTGTATTTCCGACCATTATCAATAAAAATCATCATCAAAAGTTGGACGTAAACCAGACCTACTACCCATTAATTGGGAGAACCATCTTTACCCAAAAATCCGTGTGTTTATCCTATTTATTTGCTTTCGATTATCCATAATCCGTGTGTGAGCAACACTTCTTACTTAAAAGATTTATTGACCTTACAATATGTAAAAGTTATGTGAAAATAATGAAATCGTCCTCATTTCTCCTTTATAGAAAAGTACCATTTTTTACGTGAATGTACCAGTTTTATGCAGTTAAGGTTTTCTAGATAAAAAAATGGGAAATAAAATTCGGAGGAAAATTGTGGAACTTAATTTGGGTGGCGGGTATCGGGAGCTCTTCACTTTTGGGTGGTCGACAGAAGCTAGTGTAGAGGATTGGTGTGAATCGGTGAGGAATACGGTGGAGGATAAAGAAGGTGAAAAGTCTATTTTGTTTTATTAAGGTTATTAATCCGAGTGATTTAGTGGGAATGAAGGAAATAAGGGGAAAGGGTGGAGTTATTTTCAGAAATGAAAAATTTACTAAAAGGGTAAACTATGGAATGAATTAAGTGAGCAATATTTTTTGCTAGATTCATAATAAATTTAATTTAATTATTATATTATAATGGAAAAAAATAATATAATAAATTTTAAATCTATAATTCTAAATTTAACCCTAATTTATTAACACCGTAAAATATTTAAATTTTTTTCTTTTTTTTAGAAAATAATAATAAAGGACACTATCTAACCCCTTATTATAATAAAAGACAATAGTTTTCGGACATTAGTTTCAAAGGCAACTTTTTAATTAAGAACAAAACTTTTAATTTTGATTAATCGTTTTTCACTTTTATTTTATGAGACATTTGATGATTTTGTCCATTTGTAATTTTTCTCTTTTACATGTTGTTTTAGGTTAAACTTTTTTTAATTAATTTGAATTCAAATTGTAGATATTATTTTTATTCTTTTTTTTTCTTCTAAGAAGTTGACTAGAATTTAAATTGGTTGTTTTGCGTTTCAATTCTAGTTCTAGAAAAAGAATGTAGAGCATATATCTTAGGAGAGAGGGGAAAAAAGGAGATAAGAAAAAATTAAAATCAGGTAAGTGAGAGAGAGAGAGAGAGAGAGAGAGACTCCATTTTCAACTTTAACAGTTCATTGCTAGTATTGAATCTCAAACGCAACAAGTTTTATGGCACCATTCCTCAAACACACACGAAAGGGAGCAATCTAAGGATGATGGATTTAAGTCAAAATCAATTACAGAGATAAATATCAAGATCATTGGCGAATTGCACGATGCTTGAGATTCTTGATCTTGGTGATAATTAAATAGAGGGTACTTTCCCCTGTTGGTTGGAAAGTCGATTGGAGATTTACATTCTTGTTTTATAGGTAATTTTTTTGCTTTGTTTTCCTTTCCATAAATTAAGATATCTTGCTCACTTAGAGCTTTCATAATTTTAAATGGCATTTGATAAAATAACCGAAAACTGAAAAAATTATTTGTTTACTTCTGAAAACATATTATTTATTTAAATATAACACATCTGCAAACTGAATTTATTTTAATATGAAAATTTTGCCCTTATTGGTTTATTTAGATCACATGTAAAATAAGAAACAAAGAGGGTAAAATAAGTATTTTACAATAGAGTGTTTTAAGTTTTTAGATTTAAATGGTAAATTTACCACTTCAAATTTTTGCTCCAAATTTTTAGTTTTAAGTGGTAAACCACTTAATTTTTTTAGTAAACAAACAATTTTGAAATCACTTAAATCTGAAAATTTTAAATTTTCATATTTAAGTGGCCAAAACAAATAAGATATTTCGTAATCTTATACAATATGACTTATATTCTCTTATGTTAATATTATGAAGTTATACACTATGGTATGGTATTATAACTTTATGATTCAGCTAGTGGGTACAATAATTTTTGAGGCATTGAAAGGAAAAGGCTTACAGGCAAGTATTGACACAATATTTTTTTACGCTCCACTCTCTGAAACAAAAGCAACAAACAAAAGCTACAAAATTAAGAGAAATTAAATGCCGTTGTTCTCTTAATTAATATTGAACTAGTTATAGAATTAAAACATAATGATGATCTTTTCATACATGCTCCGTGCATCACTATATTATACAAGTCTCATATATTTTTCTTTATCTTTTCATTACCAATTTTCTATTATTCTAGATAATTTGTTTTATATTTATATCATTTTTAACCTTACCAAATATCAAAATGTATTTATAATCAGGAAATTTGAATCATACATTAAAGAGAATACATCTCCATGAGGTGACTTGTACAAGATCTACCAACATAATGAATTTATTTCAAGAGATGTTATATATAAGGGGCAATGCCCATACTTATTTTATATTATGTTTGCCAAAAAATTTAAAAATATAACTTAAAATGTCTGTCCAAAAATTGAAAAAAAAATGTAACTTAATATGTCTAGAAAAAATAAAATTAAAAAGTGCAGTTTAATATGTCTACCAGAAAATTAATTAGAAGAACACAACTTAATATATCTATCAGAAAATTAATTAGAAAAAAATAACTTAATATATATGCTTGCTATTATAGAAGATTGTGGTTTAGACATATGTTTCAGTCTTTTTTTTTTTTATGCTAGTAAAAGCACCCTAAAAATCTAGTGTTGATACCCATTTTTTAAGCACCCACACTTAAATGTTGGTAAAGAATTTCTTAAAGAACAAAATTCTATAAATTAGTTGTGATCGCAAAAACGTCATTTTAGTCTCAAATAATTCTATCACTAAATACAATTTTACCATGAGAATTACAAATATAAATATGGTCTTAATAATTGCCAGTGAAATACAAATATAAGTATAGTCTTAATAATTACCAGTGAAATAAAAGTCAAAAACATTATGACATCTTAAAGATGAAATTATTTTTTAACAAGAAACATTGCTTTACCAACATTTGTTTTCACCCATTAAGTCATTTTCCATGATTTTTTTTTCTCTCAATAATACTTGCTGTTCATCAATAAAATTGTTCAAATAAAATTTAGAATGTGTTTAGCAAATATTAAATTTACCAAGAATTGAATTGCCTATAATTATATTCCATGGAAACTATCATCGAGAATAATTTGATTGTCTTTATTTTTAACCTAAAAAATATTGTATTTTTCATCTTTTGGTGTTCAATGCCATTATTTTGTAGCTAAAAAGTGATTATTTCTTACATGCTTTTTTTTGTCATTCTTTTTTCCATTGATAAAGCTTGATTATCCCACTCCAACTCCAAGAAAAAAGAAAAAAAATCTTTGAAAATTGTTCAAGAAAGAAGAAAACAATGATCTCAATCTAGTCTAGGTATAAGAGATGTTGATGGAAGTCCATAGAAAAAGAAATGTGAACATATAAAAAATATTCAGATATGTTTGTATGTAAACAAACATAAATATAGGTGAATAGAGTATGTGTTAGTGATAAAAAAAAAGTATGGAGATTTTTTTTTGGGGAAATCAGAAGATTATGGATATTTCTTAAGTGAATTTATTTATTTGAAACATGGGTGCCTTCAAAAGAGAAGTTTTAATTAAGTAACTTAGATTTTTTTTAAAATGGGTGCTAACATTAATTTTTTATAAAATAATAATTAAGAACATTAGTATATTAGTGGTTTTAACGAAGGACATTCTATTTTTATACTTAGTTTAAAGGATAATTTTTTAATTAAGGACAAAATATTAATTATTTTGTTATTTCAACTAATTAGGTTAAATTCCAATACTACCCTTCTTAAAAGATAAATACAATTAAATTAAAATTAAATCAATGAAAATAAATTCAAACTAATTGAGATTTTTATGAATTGTCTTTCAAACCAATTAAATTCAAAAATTCAAACCAATAGAACAAACACGCATACACACAGCTTTGAGCCCTAGTTTTTCTCTCTCTCTCTAAAAATTTATGAAAAACAAAAGTTCTTTAGGTTTATTTGTATATTAATCTAAAGAATTGCTTTATTGTTGTTAGATACGTGTTGAATATCTATCTCTTGACCTAAGAGAGTTGTTTGTGAGATATTTTTTATCAATCTTTTTCGAAATCGTTGCTGGGATTTCATATTGAGTTTGGGGCTTTCGGAATTGAAGATTCAAAAGTGGCGTGTATTCCAAATCTGTTGTGAGTTTCTTGAATCTGCTATGGTGATTTTTTTTTGCTACACTAGGTATTGTTGTGTATTTTCGGTGGTGATCTGCTCTGTTCTCGGATTTGTTGTACTTGGTGGTGCTGTTATGTTAAATACTTGAATTTATGCTGTGTATTTCGGATCTGCTGTGTATACGCTTGTGTTAATTATTTCGGATCTTTCTCTATATTTTTGTGTGGCTATTTTCTTCCTTCAAATCCGGTATTATCTTTCTAAGATCTATATCTTGTTATTCTTATTTTCGAGATCTGTTTTGCAACAATGAATTTGTTAATAATCTGTTTTTGAAGTATTGTTTATCTGCTGAATATATATGCTATTAATTGTTAAATCTGTTTCGTGCTTATTTGTTAGTTATTGTTAAGAAAGTCTTGTTTCTATTTGATTGATTATTGCTGTGAATTGGCTATTGCGTATAAACTGTTATTTGCTGTTTTTTAAAAGCTGTTTTTGTGAGAAAAGGCTGGCATGTTGACATGCCCTCCATGTTTTATATTATGCTTGCCAAAAAATTGAAAAAAAAATAGTAACTTAATATGTCTACCAGAAAATTGAAAAATATGTAACTTAATATGTCTAACAGAAAATTAAAAAGATGTAATTTAATATGCCTGACAAAAAATTGAAAAGATATATCTGCCATAAAAGATATTAGAAGAACATAACTTAACATATCTGACATAAAATTAGTTAGAATAACGTAAGTTAATATGTCTGCTTGCAATTATGGGAGAATTTGTGATTCAGACATATTTGCTGCTTTCGTCTCATCTGGTTAGTTTGAGAGATTTATATCCTTTAAATTTTTTTGAATAACTCTTGTGTTTATCTTCTTGATTAAATTTCTTGTGATATGTGTTTGAATTGATTTAAATTTAATTTCATTGATTTAATTGTATATTTATTTTCTTGTGTTTATCTTTAAAAATGGTAGTATTGGAATTCAACTTAATTAATTAAAACAATATAATTATTAATATTTTATTCTTAATTAAAAAGTTATCCTCTAAATTAATTAATTCCAATAAATGTCCTTTAATAAAAACAAAATATGACATTTGTCCTTTTTAAAAAAGCCCCTTAATTTTTTAGGGTGCTTTTTTTCGACTTTTTTTTGTTTATACTTTTACTTATCTAAACAATAATAATATTAAACTTACTCATTTTTATGTTGTTCTTTTACTTCCCTTGATTAATTATTTCCTTTACATTCCATCTACTCATCCAAACAGACGCTATGGGTGTGTTTGATTGCAAGTATGGAATTTACATGAAAAGAAAATAAGTTTCAAACAATTGAATTGCTTAGAATTGAGTTGCATGAAAAATGTCAATTAAATGTGTTTGATTACCTTAATTTTCTACCCGAAAAATATTAGTTATATTATGGCATTTTTAACGTAGAAAAAATTATGGGTATTTTTTTTTATATAATTTTATAATCATGATGGATCTTGTTTAATTGTTCTTGATTAGTAAATTTTAAATATTAAAATTTTAATTTAATTTATAGCATTTTTAATGTAGAAAATAGGTAAAATTTTATCTCGAAAAATGGTACAAAAAGTAAGAATTTAACGGCCAAAAAAATTTTGACAATCAAACAACACAAAAGTGACAACTTGGGTGGAATCAAAAGCACGCTAATTGTTTTTGCAGAAAAAATGAATAATGAATAATGACGGATGATTTTTGCTTCTAAAACGGAGATACCCATCTCCCACAGGTGAGGCTAAAGAAGGATAAGAGAATGGCTTCAATCCAGCTTCTTCAGGCCACTACTCCACCATCCCTTGCTTCACCCAAGACCCACTTCACACCCTTGCAGACCCTGGATTACTGTTCATCAATGGCAGAACTCAAACAACACCATTCTCAAATCATCCGCCTCGGCCTTTCCTCTGATAATGATGCCATGGGTAGAGTCATCAAGTTCTGTTCCATCTCCAAATCCGGAGATTTGAGTTATGCCCTCAAAGCGTTTGATAAAATGCCACACCCAGATGCATTCATTTACAATACCATCGTTAGAGGTTACTTGCAGTCCCACTTAACTGGAGAGTGCATTCAGTTTTATTCCCAAATGTTGCAAGAATCAATGGCACCCAATAATTTTACCTTTCCTCCTCTGATTAGAGCTTGCTCTATTGATAAAGCTGTTGAAGAAGGCAAGCAAGTCCACGCTCATGTTATAAAATTTGGGTTTGGATCAGATAGGTTTTGTCTGAACAATTTGATTTATATGTATGTGAATTTCCGGTGTTTGGAGGAAGCAAGGAGGGTTTTTGATAATATGCCTTATCGGGATGTAGTCTCATGGACCAGTTTGATTAGTGGGTATTCTCAATTGGGATACGTTGATGAAGCTCGTGAAGTTTTCGAGTTAATGAAAGAGAGGGATTCTGCTTCTTGGAATGCCATTATAGCAGCTTATGTACAAAACAACCGTTTCCCCGAGGCTTTCACTCTGTTCGATAGGATGCAGTCTGAGGAAGTGGTGCTGGACAAATTTGTGGCTGCAAGTATGTTATCAGCTTGTACAGGTTTAGGAGCTTTGAAACAAGGGGAGTGGATACATGGGTATATCAAGAGGACTGGGATTGAAATTGACTCAAAACTTGCCACTACAATCATTGATATGTACTGCAAATGTGGTCGCTTGGACAAGGCTTTTGAAGTCTTTAATGGGTTACCCAAAAAAGGAATCTCCTCTTGGAATTGCATGATTGGGGGGCTAGCCATACACGGGCAAGGCAAGGCAGCCATCAAACTTCTAAAGGAAATGGAGAGAGAGAGAATAGGTCCGGATTACATCACATTTGTCAACATACTTAGTGCGTGTGCTCATTCAGGTTTAGTTGACGAAGGGCGACACTACTTTCATATAATGAATGAAGTTTACGGCATTGATCCCGGAATGGAGCATTTTGGTTGCATGGTTGATTTGCTTGGCCGAGCAGGATTGTTAGAGGAAGCAAGAAAGCTAGTGTACGATATGCCCATGAACCCCGATGTAGGTGTATTGGGCGCTCTTCTTGGAGCTTGTAGAATCCACGGAAACCTAGAGCTGGGAGAGGAAATAGGGAAGAAAGTAATCGAACTAGAGCCTCGTAATAGCGGGCGATATGTATTGCTAGCCAATATATATGCCAATGCTGCTAAATGGGAAGATGTTGCTAATGTGAGGAAGCTGATGAATGATAGGGGAGTGAAGAAGGTTCCTGGCTTTTCTTTGATCGAATTGGAAGGTGGTGTTATTGAGTTCATTGCAGGTGGAAGGACTCATCCTAATGCTAAAGAGATATACACTAAAGTTGATGAGATGTTGAAATGTATCCGATCAATCGGCTATGTACCCGAAACTAATGGAGTTTTGCATGATGTTGAAGAGGAGGAAAAGGAGAATCCGTTGCATTATCATAGTGAGAAACTGGCTATTGCATTTGGTTTAATGAAGACTAAGCCAGGGGAAGTTATGCGGATCACAAAGAACTTGCGAGTTTGTAAAGATTGTCACCAAGTGAGTAAGCTAATCTCGAAGTATTTTAATCGGGAGATAATTGTCAGGGATCGGACTCGGTTCCACCATTTTAAAGGGGGAGAGTGTTCTTGTAATGATTATTGGTGAAGGGTTGGTGGTGGTTGTGATAAATATTTGGATTTTGTAAGTTGTATTGGTGTATTCAAGTTAGAAAATAAATATGGTAAAACAGAATAAAATCTTTTGTCCAAAAAAAGAGAAGGAATGAATAAAATCATACACCAACGTTTGTCGGTTAGATATTACCAATTCTCTAGAGCTGTGTTGATAGACTTACCGGGTCAATTCAAATACTTGGATCCCAACCTTTTATACCTCAATCACATGCTGAAAAACTAATGTATCTTATCTCGCGATGGTCAAGTAAATATCAATTGCCTATTCCTTGCATTAAAACTACCATCTTCTTAAAAACAGACACTTGCAAACAAGAATGAATCATATGGAAAGGAATGAGCGGTCAATCCAAAAGACAGACGCATACCTAACTTGGGGTTGTATTTGATCAAAGTGTAAACGGACATGAAAAAAATGGGGTAATGATACATGACTCAAATGAACAAGTTAATATCCCAAATGGTGTTAAAGGTGTATCGGTTTGTGTTTTAAGAAGGCCCCATGCAATAACTAGTGCAGTTTCACACATCGTTAACTTTATCATTTAAATTGGTACATGTATATTTATTCTTTCTTCTTCTTTTCCTACCAAGGGCCTAAGCCCCAAAAAACAACACAACAAAACTAAAGACTGTCACCCGTTGGGGGACTTCCACAAATACAGTACAAATACCCAAAATGTTATGCCTCAATTTAGCCAATTTATCAAAACTAGCATTTACCAATCTTCGAGTAAGCTTGAAGATGCATTCCCATGGACATCTACCAATCCCAAACTAGGTCATTACTCTAAAAAATGACCAAATGCAACCTGGACTGTGTGTGAACTATCTGCTACTTTCCAAAGAAGCAGCCCAAAATGAATAGCATGGAAACTTGCAACAAATTTGTCACTTGAAAATACAAGTAATGGACAGCAATTTGTTCCTCTTAACAATGGGGGTGCAATTTTCCGATGTACATATTTTCCCAGGGTATTTACAGACTCTGGATTTTGATATTGATAATACTTCAAGTGCATGTCCGAGGGCTAGGTAGCCAACAATATTATGGCAAGGGTTCTTGTGAATCTCCCAACCGAGACAAATGGAGATAGGCATCTGTCCCTGCAAGAACACAATCTCAAACATGTTATTAAATGTAGGAAACACTGATAAAGATCATACACATAACGCGAGAAAATATAGACTAAATATAATCTCCATGTCATAGATCAAAACGGCGGTGTCATAGATCAACTGGACACCCAAATGCACTATAATATCTGTACTGTAGCTTCTGCATATTACTGAGGAGCGACAGTAAGCCACCAACAGAAAAACATATTGAGTGAGATTATTATTCAGATTTGTTATGTCGTAATTAATTTGATTTTACCATAAACGGTTGCAACATATGTTGTCTTTCATAATATTTCAACCTGAATACCTGATAATACATCTGTAAATCTAGCATGTAAGACCAGTCACAATGTTCTGTTCTGTCAACTGTTAATTATTCGAAGTTTCAAAACTTAACTGGTAATGGAACTCCACAATTTTTTTTATCTGAAACATATTCCCAGGCACCCCAGTAGAGAAGTAAGAGAAACAGTACACACTTGAGACTCAATTTAAAAAAAATGTACACTTAAATTCACTAGAATGGAGCATCGGGGTGATGAATCAGGTGCTTACCTTAACATTCTGGAATCCGTAATTTTCTTGACGGCAACCCTTGAGAAATAAGTGGTGGGTTTTGTTTTAGGCTCTCTTCAGTGGTTTTTTTTTTCAATTTTTTTTTTTTTTGCAGATCCTTAATGGACAGCTCTGCTCTCAGAGGTTCCGTGGATCTCTGTCTCCCTTGCAGTTTTCTTTTACATCTTTTTTAGTTATTTGCAGATGCCCTGAATACCCAGTTTCTGCCCCGTTATGTAGGTTCTTAATAGACTTTTTGTGTTCATCAAAAAAAAATTATAATCCGACTAGGGTCCGCTGTCCTATAGCAAGAATGACAATGGTAGCATATTGGTGGCAAATACCATGAGATGACAATGCCCATTTTCAAGAGAGGCACATTTTACATGTAGTATACTGATTTCACACTCTTAATGCATCAGGACTCGAATATTCCAAAATAAAATACAAAGATTCTGAACTTTACCATATCCTTCCATGGAGATAATCTGCAGATCCCCTCCAAAATAGCGAGCATACAAGCGACTTATTGGAAGACCATATCCATAACCAGCCATCGTTGCCACATTAGCCGTTGCAAGATCTGAGTGCTCATCCAGGGGATTCTTGGCAGTGCTATAAAGATAAGTAAAAATTTTAGGGAGACCACTTCTTGGTATTCCACCCCCTTCATCAGAGACCTACGTACCAGAGAAACAAAGACTATTAAGCAATTCAAAAGAAACCCAACTTGTAAAATTGTGAGCGCATGATAAGAAAACGCTGCCAAATTTTATGAGAATTTGAAAAAATTGATGAGTGACTTGGTGAAATGTGCTATCACTTTTTGGGTTTTCCATGGAACAATATTCTTTGGCGGTGGGTAAGAAAAAATTACCATGGGAAATAAGACAAAAATGGAGAACACCTCCCCACCTTTCCAAATTCTCAAAAAAACTAGCAGAATTTTCAATCATTTTCCAATTTTTTATCAAATGGACCCTACGAGGCTCTACAAAAAAGAACTGTCATGATTGAGAGGGTCAAAGCTTGCATAAAACAAGAATTACATGCCTTAATGGTAACATCCTCTTCTCCATCAGCAACTATTATTCGAATAGAAGGTGAAAGTTTCTCCGAGTCCATAAACCGCTCTTGGACAGCACGCAAGGAGTTTTTAACTAGCTCAAAAACCATCATATGCAAATGCGTTGGAACATACCTGCCATTAGAGAGAACAAAGTAAATATAGAACATTAAAGTTTTATTTAGAAAAGAAAACACATTTTTTGTCTTTCATTAGGTTTGCCGTTTGCCAGAATTCATTACTTAGTGACTTTCTTTGATATTTAATTCATTACTCTGGCACACCAAAATTAAGATTCCGAAAATTAGTTTGAAAATGTGTATGCAGAAGGCAACTGGTCCATATAATAGCCAAAGTCTTTGGAGAGCAATGGAAATATAAAGAAATCCCGTAACGATACAGTTGAATTTGTATACGAGACAATGAATAAAGAGAAAAGTAGAATAGGAGAGTTGTATTGATAATTGTAACAAAGACTTCCAAAGTGAGTATATAAGTAGGACACAACCTAAACCCTAAAATAACAATAAAGGAAGGAAAAATAAAGGAAATACTCCATAAATAGTATACCCTATCTATGGTATGTTTTGACTAGACAAATAAACAATACCATAATTAATATAAATTCTATAAATAAAATATACTCCCACGGATAATAAAATATTGCTTTCCAACACTCTCCCTCAAGTTGGAGCATGTTGAATAAACATGCCCAACTTGAAACAAATTATCGCCAAAAACAGAAGCAGAATAATTGAACAGAACATATCCATGTAGCCAATCACCGGTGAAAGCCATCCACACCCAAAACCACAGCCATATAAAATGGCACCACACAAGGTGTAGTTTTAAACACCAAACAACGAGTACTTCATCATCCTTCACACTTACACTAAGCCGCATCATGACTTCAACACAACATGCCGCCACTACGACATCAACACACCAATAAAAGAAATTTCATCACTCATCTACAATAAATGAGAACCTCCACTAAGGTTATAAAACAAGGTGCAAACACAATATTGTACCATCACTCAAACACACATGAACCTCTACTAAGGCCCAAAAAACAAGAGGTGAGAAACACCTATCAATACAGGACGAAACACCTATCAATAAAGGGCGAAACACCCATTAACACGAAGTGATGGAACATATCCTATCAACATCGAGTGATAAAATCCTATCAAAAAACGAGACGATGAAGTATGTAAAACAAAGGGCATAGATGGCAATCAACAAATAATAGGCATTAGACGATGCTTGAGGCTCCAGAATATGGAAAGTTGCCAAACCAAGGAAAGATTACCAAAATTTGATAGGATGTACGAATCACAAACTGCAGTTGCCTTGAAATATGTTGATACCACAATGAAATTCTAGAACTAGGGTTTCTTTTAGCCTTTTGTTGCAGCAGCAAACGCGACCAGCCAACCACCAAACCAAGAAACCACGAACGCTTTTCACTGAAAACACTGTTCGCTACAAAAATGCAACAGTTCAACACAATCATCGTAACGAGCTACTGTTCACAGATACTGTTGTGATGTGCTGTTACACAAGTGTGCAAATTTACTGTTCATGGCACTGTTCACTGGGTTGAAAAACTAAAACGGGGCCAATACAAAAAGAAGAGTCCCGTCCGGTGGATGACCTGAAGGATCGATTTAAGAAGGCTTTGATACCAAGTTGAATTGTATACGAAACAATGAATAAAGAGAAAAGTAGAATAGGAGAATTTTATTGATAATTGTGTTGATAACTTTATGATTACAAAGACACCCAAAGTGGGTATACATAGGACACAACCTAAACCCTACAATAACAATAAAGGAGAGAAAAATAAAGGAAATAAATAGCTAAGCTAATACTCCATAAATAAGACACCCTATCTATGGTATGTTTTGTCCAGACAAATAAACAATACCATAAATCCATAATTAATATAAATTCTATAAATAAAATATACTCCCACATATAATAAAATATTGCTTTCCAACACGAAAAGAAGAACTCACTAATTAGGAGTAAAACAACTTACGGGAATGTAAAAGTAGGATCCCCGTATATATGAATATCAGGTGCACTTCCATAATCTCGTAAACAAATGGCACGAGCATCCTCACCGGCATTTCGTGCTACCTCCACAGGAGACATTTTTGTATGTATGTAACCTATAACATCGGGAGGGGGGTTCGGATCATGCAACGCCACATGCTGCCCTGATTTTCCCACAAATACAAAAAGGCATTGAAAAATAAAACACAAATGGAAAATATATATTAAAAAAGAAAAACCGTGCAGCTGAGACATTATAAAATATATTAGTGGAGCAAAAGAAAGACAGAGCTAACCAATAAGCATGCGAATCCCAATTCTTGACATGTAAAAACGATCCAGAAACTGGTGAATTTCATCAAGATTCTCGTAATCAAGCTTTGGATCCAGAACTTTCTTTAACTGTTGGACTCCCAAAGCCATTGTGGGGACAACATTGTTGTGTCTCACTTTGATCATCTTAATCATTTGAGTGAAATCCAACTCATCATTCTTATCCTTAATATCCGGAAAGGATCTAAGGTCGCGGAAAGAATCCATGTACCAATCCCGCACCTTAAAAGTAAAAGAAATCATGTTAACACTCAATCGTGGAGAAACAAAATCAGTTCTTCCCTTTTGAGAAAGATAAGAAACCAAAGTTATATCAATGATGTACAATAAAAGAGGACAAGTAGTCCTCGGCTTTCTATTTTGTAAGAACTAACAAAGCAAAACGACGACTAAATGAACCTCAATAAAAGCACTAGATAGAAACATCCAAGGCCTAACCATTCAAAGTGTGGTTCCAGAAAAGCAACATTATATATAGCTTATTTTAAGGATAAGCAAAGCTAATAAAATATCATGCTTTGGGTGGAGACAGATGGCCCTGATAAGTTGACCCACCAAAATTTTAAAAAGAATTAAAGTTCATTAAGTATAAGGTAATCGTGCTCAACTTTTTAAAATTGACATCTCAGATTTGGAAGAAAGTAATAAGGGTCATTGATGGGTAAGTTAAATAATCTATCGAAGCCATTCTTTCCAAATTTTGCTGCGTTTCATCAATTATCAATACATCCCATACTTATTTACCCCACCCGCATAACAACCCAACACCACAAACACGCCTGAATGAGAAAAAGAAAAAGGAAGGAAACGAGTACAGAAATAAACTATTGCAACATGAGAGAAAATCATTTATTTTTCTTTTTTTGGAAATTTGTAAGACAGAGTTGATTCTGTTGTGCAAAAACATCTGAACATATTAAATTTGGCCTGAGTCCATGTTACCTATTCGATACACTTTAATAAAAAACAAGTAAAGGGCATTGACTTTATATCACATAAAATCAGAATTCCCAAGTTCTTGATTGATTATTCCGGTTAAAAGGAATGAAATATCCTTGCTCCACCAGTTGAGGCCATCCCTAGTTCATGGCAAAAATCTAACATGTCCCAAGTTGCTAACATAAAAAAAGCATAAATACAACTTAGCCATGAACTAACACCTCAATAAGAATCCTGAATTTTGTGTGCGCACCGCTACACACCCGTATAAAATCCAGCAGGCCAATTTGATCGACTAGAAGTAATATCTCAACAAAGCAGAAACATAATCTAATTCAAACAAATACAAAATTAGCCAGCTGATATTAAAATAGGATCTCGTTAACGTGTGCATTTATTGCAACAACCTATTTATATATATATATAAAAAATAAAAAAAACTAGAGTTCTAAAACGCATTGAACAGGAAAATATACTTGTATCCTTCCACAGAGTCGAATTTTTAAGATAAAAAAAAACTCGTAAAAAAAAAAAAAACAATGTTCACTCTTGAACCAATCAACCAACATAAATTAATCTCACCACGGTTCACAACCCCATCCCCAAATATAAAACAATATATATATATATAGATAATTCAAAATCAGTCAAAAGGAAAGTGATAATAAAATACCTTCAAAACAGCAGGTTTTTGAGAAAGGCCATAAGGTAGGGTTTGAAGCTCAATAGCTCTCCTGGCAATCCTAATAGGAAGCTCCTTGTGAAGAAACTGAGCCGAAAGGAGCAAAATCCTCTCGGTGGGCTTGGACCCGAACTCCATCATGTACCGGAGGCTAACTCCATTCTGCTTCATGCAACCCCAGCGGTTCACCTCCTCGATTAAGCTCTTCGACAGCGACTCCAACGCCTTGTTTTTGGCCGCCATGTCCCAACTCAGCGAGCAACAGAAAATTGTTGTGAAAAAAAAATAAAAATGGTACCATTCGAGGTTGGGAGTGTGCGACGGAGAGGTGATGATGGCATGTGATATCTTATTGTTGCTGTTTTTAAGAGAGAGAGAGAGGGGGGGCATCCGAACGTAAACCAGGCAGATCAGACACGAATCCACCTGTAAGTCCTCCGTACTAATTTAATTGTTTATTATTTTTTTTTAAATAATTATTTATTTTTTATATTTAATAAGTTATTAATTATAATATTTTTTATTATTTTCAATTTTACTTTTTAAGTTCGTACCATTTTTTTTATTTTGAATTCCGACACCTTTTTTTATTAAGAAAAAATAAAGAGCATTTTTAAAAATAAATATTTTTTCTTAAAATAATTATTATGTCTCTTTAATTTTTAATTTTTTAAAGTGTGACAATTAAAATGAAACAGATAAAATATTTTTATTGGGTTTAGATTATTATTAGGTAAATTTAATAAGACGTGAAAGACAATTAAAAGTTTTTGAGTTTATTAGTTAAATTTATTAGACCCTAAGACTTGTTAAAAAAAAATTAACAACGTATTTATGTTTGTTTTTGAATTAATCATGTCGGGTTATTTAGTTTATTCAGACCAATCTATTCACTTAACAAGTTAAAAGGGTCATGTAATATATTCAAATATTGAAATACGGTTTTTATATTATATTCATAAAAAAATAAATAACTATTATTTACGACCATTTATTAAGATTATTCAAACATTGAGAGAGGATAAGAAAAGATTTGAGTGAGTTTTCGTAAAAAAAGAAAAAAAAATAAGTTCACGGATAAGTATGATATAGAGTTTTTTTTGTTTTTTTTTTGAACAAAAGTATGATATAGAGTTAATTGAAAATTCTTTTAAAAGGGTACTTTTGATTTTATTTTTTTGGTCGAATAGTATTGTGAATTATCCGCCAAAGGGTTACGAAGTGGGCTGAGGTCCCCGGGTTGATGCGGATCTGTGGAACCTAGGGTGAACCTAAAGTAAGTGGGCGCCCTTTCGGTCAAGAATACCAGATGTGGCTGTGAAGAAAAATGGACCCATGTTTGGAGTCCCCTTTTGGGTTAATTTTAAGAAGCAACGCTCCTGTCAATACAACAGTTATTACTCATTTACTCGTATTACATATGGTCTACTCCTTTAGATTATTATTATTAGAATAATTTTGAGATGAATTAGGGTTTTTTTTAGGTTAATTTTAAGAGGTTTTAAAATAATGTTTAGTTAGTGGCAATTACAATTTGCAAACAAAAATTAATTAAGATAGGATAAAATTGGCATAGACACTCGTGACTAAGACACAAAAAAAAAAAAAAAAAAAAAACTTTTAACTATTTTTACAGGTACTACGACTCTACGAGGTATCCTTTATATTTGTAGTGATTAATAATTTGAGTTTGAGGTTTGTACATAGTGCATTATTTGGATATAAGTTGTTTTTTATTTTTAATAAATAAATAATGTTTAAAAAATAATAAGTGTATTGGTGGAGAGTTATAGTACTCATGCTATTAGCGACATTCAAATACCGTTGGTTATGTTAAGATGTAATTTTTATTTTATTTTTGGTGAATTAAAAAGTTTATAAGGATAAAATTATAAAACCAAAAAACGTCACAAGGTTTCAATAATTTGAAATAGCTTCCAGTTTAAATTAAAGATTGTGTTTATATTTGTGCATGATTTCATTCTCTTCAATTTTGTTTGCATATAAAGTTTGATGTATGACTTAGTTGATTTGTATCGAGAACTTAAAAGTGATTTAGCTCTATTGTGTATACAAAGACAACCAAAACCCATAAACTAAGCAAAATTACCGTGCAAATATATATTTTTAGTTTATCCAAAGATAAATTTAGTTAAAGGTATGTAAAATTGCTTTTTGTCATTTTATTTTTCATTTAATCAAAAAGATAATTTAAGAAATAATCAAATGTCGCAAAAACTAATATAAATATGAGATGTAAAGCATTTTTACGCCGAAAGATTTACATTTTAAATACGACAGTTAACCCTCTAAATAAATATCTTAATACTTTAAAAAGTGTATTCAATGAATTAAAATATTCAAATAAACTCCATGAAATATTACCAATAGTAACTTTAATTTACTAAAATACTTTAAGAAGAATATAATTTTCTTATATCATTTCTCAAATACTTAATAGAGTTATATTCAAAAAGAAAAATACTTAATAGAGTTACTCTTATTAAGGAGTATCATATCCGGAAATATCAGACAAATAACAATTATATAATAATTTTAGATAGATATAAATATTTAATATAAAAATTGGCATACAAAATGTACACTAATTACAACTTTATCACAATTAATTAAGAAAAAAATTATCACAATTAATTACAACTCATAAATAATTAACACGTACGCTAATATATCTATGAATTATTTATATCAAATGTTTGTTTTCATGGAGAAGTAATTGACAGGCCGTTTGCCTTTGAAAAAACGTTTTTGTTGAAAGCGCATTCCACCTCAGCTTACTAAATTATTGCTCGTGTCATTTTGCTTTCAAAGCGAAGCTGCCTTTCGACTTTCTTTTCGTGGTCCAAAGTCTAAACCATCACTGGGTGTGGGTCCTTAAAATAGCTATATTTTCTTCTTCTTTTTTTCTCTTTTTTAATATATAGAAAATAATGTCTAAATATTGCCTACTTTAATATAAATCTCTTAATTTGTCGATTAACTCGTTCACTTATTTTAATATAATATAGACTCAATATCTTAAATTAAAATTGAGATTTAAAGTAGTGACTTAGGCGATATAACATTGGTATACAGTATACTAGTTAATAAGTGAAGTCTTTATTCTTATCATGTCAACGAACTATTATAAGAGACTTAGTTTTACTACTCAAAATAATAATTCAAATGATGTATTATAAATTAGTTGGCTGATTAATCGATAAATGTTTATTCTTTAATTTTATTCTGACACTTTAATTAAATTTTAACGTAATCAATTGTTATACATTAGTTCCATTCCCCTCCCACTCAATCTTAACGATTCTCCATAAATTATCTTGTTGATGTTGCAATGGTGTGTCAAATATAAATCGTTACTTACAAATGGCGTCTCGATACAAGAGAAGTTATTTTTCTTTATTTTAATCGTAATAAAGTTATTTTTTTAACAGAAAAAGAAAATATTATAGCATATGAGTATTAATATTATGTTAAAAAAATAAGTATTTTTTGATATTTTTAGAGCAAATTTATTTAAACTCAAATAATCGATTTTGAAAGATTATTACAAATTCATATTTTTTTTCGCGAGTCCATTGAAATAGTATATTTATTTACTCAAAATTGATATCGGATAAATGAGAAATTGTCACTCAAAGTGAACTACTTAAAATAAAAAATATAGAGTTTAAGAGCATCTCCAATGTAACTATGAATTGGATGAAAATAAGATGCCACATAGGATCGATGGATAAAGAGTTAATAAAATGATTTTCAATGCAACTATCTATAATGACCATGAAGATGACGTGACAAAAATAAAAATAGACATTGTGAGTATGATCATCTACTTCTATAGGGTCTCTTAGACAATGTTTTAATGCTGCATCATTATTTTTGTCTACGTACTTTTCTTTTTAAAACTTTTAAATATTTTTATTGTAATTTTATAATTTATTTATTAATAAAAATCACTCATTAAAAAAGTATGAATCAAGACCTATTTTATATATAAAATTATTAATTTATTAATAAACAATCTCTTAAACAAACCAATTGGAGATGGTTAGACTTGTTCATTAAGAGACTTTTTTATGCCACATAAGAAAGACATGCTTACATGTCCATGGTCAAAAGGTATACAATCCATTTTTGCATTGGAAATGCTCTGAAAGAGAATTCTTGTATTCCACATTAAAATTTTGTGGGTTTATAAAGCATTACACCTTATAAGCTAGTAAAACTTCTTGATACTTAGGCCTCGTTTGATTCGGGTATTAAAAAGTGGGATGAGATTATTAATACCATTTTTTTTATAATACCTTGTTTGATTCGCACAAATGTGCTGGGATTACTAATACCGGTACTAACTTAATACCACTCTTTGTGCTATAATTTAATACTAAGGGGGAGGTGGTATTGTTTATCTATGATTAAGAAAAGGGAACCATATATTTTCAAAAATGCCATTACTATTATAATATTTTCAAAAATGCCACTACCACAACTATATTATTATTATTATTATTTTAATTTATTTAAAAAAAAATTTATTTTTTAAAAAAATTTAATTTATTTATTTATTTAAACAAAAATTATTTAAAAAAAAATTAAAAAACTTTTTTAATTTTTTTTTTAAATATTTTTATTTTGTTAGTGCAAAATATAATCCCGTATACGAGTTACAAAACAAAACATGGTATTAATATCAGCATGAGATATCCCAGTATTAATACTGCATGAATCAAACAAGGTATTAGTATTAAATTAATACCAAGATTAATAGTCCAGTACTATTAATACTGGTATTATTAATCCCACTGATTCTAATACCTGAATCAAACGAGGCTTTAAGGTTCCTACCTTACATACATCATTATTTACCTTTACTCGGCTTCGACTCTTTGCCGTTTTAGTTAATTTTTCAAATTATAAAATTGTTAAAAACACAATTTTTATAACATATTACACAACTCCCCTATGCAAACATAATTTTTCTAACATATTACACAACCCTCCTATGCGGCTTAGTTATGGTTTTGGTTAATTTTTCAAAATATAAAATTGTTAAAAACACAGTTTTTATAACATATTACACAACCCCCCTATGCGAACACAATTTTTCTAACATATCACACAACCTTACTATGCGGCTTAGTTGTGGTTTTGGTTAATTTTTCAAAATATAAAATTTTTAAAAACACAATTTTTATAACATATTACACAACTCCCCTGTGCGAACATAATTTTTCTAACATATTACACAACCCTCCTATGCAGCTTAGAGTTTTGTCATACATAACATCATTTGCTACATTCAAAAGAAGGGAGGGAACATGGTCATAAAATTCATAAAAAATAATTATTTTTTCCTAGAGAAGTTAATCCATCTGCCATCTTATTAGCTTATAGGTAGTAAAAGCTTATCCATACAATTTCAAATTCTCGAGTTAGAGCCTAAATATCTTTCACCATCTTGTGATACATTTGAATCATCTCAAGTCCCTGTGAAGCATTTGTAAAATATAATAAGAGTCAATTTAGCATGTATTTGTGTAATACGATGATGCTTAATATCATAAAGGTTTTATAAGAACGCCTTTCGCTTTTGTTTCGAATACCACAATTATTCTTAACACCACAACATGTATTGATTTGCTTATGTACACCATAGGCTACCCAAAGTAGTGTTGATTATGTTTACATTTTTTCAATGATGTGTTGTCGATTTTGTGTATTATTGTCAACAAGGTGCAATCGAGATGGAAACACAATCTCGACAACATTTTGTCAAGAAAAAGATATTAATAGTCAATAGTCCACTCAGTCACGATTTACCGAATTGTACTAACATGTGACATGTTTGTCAACTGGTGGTCAAAATAATATATATTTTCTTGACACTATATGAGAGATAAAAAATTTTAAACTATCTTATGTATATTTTTAATATGTTATAACTGATAGTTTATAATATCACAATGTGTTTAAACAAGTTTTCACGCACATTATTAATTTTTTTCATAAAACAATGCTAGTCATTGACCATTATATATTTTTATAATTATCAAAATTCAATCCAAAAAACTCTTATCGAATTATCCCACTATTTTAACCATGGGACCACTCATTGTGGTTATAACCCATTTGTTAAATAGCGATAACCGTTATGAAAAACATTTCCTTCTTTTCTACCTTTGTTTCTATGTAGTAGTGTCATGTCCCATGTCATGCATAAGAGTTGACAAAAATCTAGTGGACCAACCGGATTTTGGTTGTGTGCTACCACAGTACAACATTTAAAAAATGATTTACATAATTTAATAATATTACTTTATTATTTCACTAAACAACGCACAAATTATTAATATTATTTTTTATTTTTTTTAAAAAGCACGGGCAGCCTGTAATTATCGTTGTTAGTTCATGATTTACCAAACCAATCTGTCTCTCTCTTCACCATTTCCCCCCCTTGTTCCAGCCCTAATTGATCTCAAATTCACCATTCGAAATTTTAAATCAAAATCAAATATACGGCTAGGGTTTATTCGCCTTTTACAGCTATCAGTTTCAATTATTCTCCAAAGACAAGTCTGAACAGAACTGGAGATTTGTTGCTCTTCCTCTATCTAAGTCTTCATCTACAATTTTGGAAAACAATGTTGTGAAGTTTGAAATCAAAGGTGGTGGTCTATTGAATTAGAGAAATGGCAAATTCCGATTTGCAGATGAATCCTCAGTTGGAGCAGATCCACGGCGAAATACGTGACAATTTTCGAGCCCTAGCGTATGTACTCTTCTTTAATCTCTATGAATAAATTCGTATATATATAGTTTGAAAAACTAGGAACTTTGCTTTGTTGTTTGTCAATGAAAATATAGGGATCTGAAAAAATTATATGCCATTTCGATAATGTAGGAGACTGAATATGCTGATAGAGGTTTTAGTTTTAGGTTTAGAGAACGAGAGAACGAGAAAATCAACTTTTTGGACCTAATACAGTTATCTAGAGTATATGGATTTAGGTTTTTTGTGTTCACCAGTTGATTTTGAAGTGAGAACTCTACATTTTTCCTTCCTTTGGGTTGTAGATTAGCTGCAAATTCAGTGTGTTATTCCCCCCACAGTTTCCCACTCCGAACTTTTTTCTTCTGGCATTTAGAGAATTTAAATGACACTGAATGAAGAATAAGCTGTTAAGGCTGTGTTCTCCTTTTGTCCATTTGGATTATATTTATCTTTTTCTTTCCGCAGTACTAAAATATAGAATACCTAGAGGATTTAATGCTCATTCTTACTGAGACAGACCAACCTCCTTACTGATTAAAGCTATCTTCGGTGTTTCCTGATTTGTGCTTGTGCTTGTACTTGGGAGGGGTTATTTCCGTAGGGCACCAAGTATCAATCTATTTTTACTGCTTACTGATATGCAGTCTCGTAGTTTGTTTAAAATTTGATATCTAGATTGAAAAATAAATAAATACATAAGCGTAATACTTGGAGACTGTTATGGTTGATGCATTCAGGTTGCTAGTAGGCATTATTTGTATTGAGGAATTGTCAAAGGAGCATATGTATGCTCTGGGTCTTAGGCTCAGGCTACAGTGACCCAGTTATGCTTGGAACTTATATATATCTCATGTGGATTTTTAGAATTACTGAGAAACCTTAAAAATGGGTAACACATTGGACATAAAATTTCATTTTAGAAGCTCTGGGCGCATTTGTTGTAAGCATGGTGGTGCACAATTTGCTAACTGGACAAACTCCTGGAAAGTGGAAATGGTGGAATGACAGCAATAGTAACTTATTTGATCCTTGAATTCAGGTCAGTTATGTAGAATGGATCTAGCCTCAGTTCTGATCAACTGAAGAAAGAAATAGCGAATGGAAGTGAAGTGAAGTGAAGTGAAGGGGAGTTACTGATATCTAGATTCAGGGTGTGAGTAATGATGTACACTTGTAGTTGTTTCATTCTAGGGTAAACTAGTAATGATGTAGACTACAGTTTGTTGCATTTATTGTGCAATGATGAATTTCTTTTTTGCTTTTAATAAAAGGGAACACTTAAAGGCTGTTGCCATCTACAACCAACATTTCATGCCAGATGGTGGTGTTGAGGTAGACAACCATATTCCCCCAAATAATGAACTATAGACGATTCCCTCCTCTCTGTATTATACCTTGATGCTCAGGAATGTGTAAATTAAAGAAATAATTTATCTTCAAATCTTGCTTGAACCCAAAGTGAGGTCACTGGGGACCTTATGCAGTTGTATACTTGAGTTTTAGTCTCAGTATGATATTTGATGGTTATATTTGGTGAGTGTACTACAGTTTTTGTTTCGTATTGTTTAGGAGCCAAGGGTATCTTTGCTACATGTACTTTGGTAGTGAACCTGCAAATCTTACTATGGTCGCGGACTGAGTGGAAGTGATATTAGGTGTGGGTATTGAATACTTTTTATTTTTTATTTTGGTGGTAAAAGTGTATTCAACTAAAATTTTGAATATCAAATGTGTGTACTATAATTTGTCATATAAGAAGCCTAAGCTAGCTAAAAGGAATCTATGTCAGATGATTTAAGACTCCAATCGATAGTTTATGAACTATCTAAAAGGGTAAAGAAATACTTACAAGTTACAACTTTCAAGCAAATTCGTCCAATGTAACAACTCCACAAAAATCAAACAACGCATATTTTCCCAGTAGTCATGCTTTCTTTTTTGCTTTTAACGGCGGCAGTATTTGAGATGGAGGCGGGGGGAGAACAATTTTAACCATATCTGCGATGCGTATGATTTTCACAACTCTAAATGTTCCGTTAATATGGGGTTGTATATCATTCTTATTTCTGAATTCTGATTCCATTATAAAGGCCCCATGTTTCATGATTGTAAGTAATAATGTAGCTCTCGTATGTCAACAGTTATTTACACATTGGTGCTCGAAATGTTGTTCTTCTCATTTTGTTTTTCCTTCATGTTCCCTTTAATATGAATCTTAGATCATAAATCATTAACTTTTCGATAAATAAATCTGATTCTTTGCAAGTCTGAACTTATTATGTCCATGACTGTTATTTTATTTTAGAAATGGCTTCCAGAAGCTGGACAAGATCAAAGACCCCAACAGACAAAGTAAACAGCTGGAGGAACTTACGGGAAAGATGAGGGAGTGCAAAAGGTATGAGATGCATGCTCTTCGATTCCTTTTATATAAGTTTATTTCAGGACACGGTAGTCTGGAGATACAGTAAATTATTTTGTCGTTATATTATATAAGCATTAAAATTAAGGTCTCATTCCAGCTGGGAGCAGTCGTGTGGCCTTGAGTCTTGATAATCACATTAAAGTTAGGAGTTAACTAGTTATGCGTGAATGATGGATGTTCTGGTGACTATTCTATAGTGATCTTATGGATTGATCCATTTGACTTATTTCAGGTTAATCAAAGAGTTCGATCGCGAAATTAAGGACGAGGAGGCTAGAAATCCACCTGAGGTTAATAAGCAACTCAACGACGAGAAGCAATCTATGGTAGGCTCGTTCAAAACACCATTAAGTTCTGAAGTTGTTTATTTCATGAATATGATCATGGAACAACCTGCAATTATTTTGTGGTTTGAAGTTCATTTTATTTTGTTAGACTTTCAGGACTTCTTGAGCCCTTGTCATTTATGTTTATCGTACTTTAAAATTTAAACTTAGACCTCTCGTTCTATTTCAAGAGAAAATGAGAATATCAATTTGAAACAAGTGGAGTACAATATGTAATTGAAATTGGTGTTCCTTCACAGAAAACCACAAGCTTTGCAAGAGAACAAAGGAATTTGGCATAATGTCACCATACTGGTGTTTTAAATGGAAGTATTCATTTGATCATTAATGTGTACCACATAAGTATTACTTCCTTTGTCACAAATTAAGAATGTCCTTCACCTTTTGGGATGTTTCAAATTAGAGTCGCATTTCCTTTTTGGGACATAATCAATGTAGCAAAGTACTCCCTCTGTCCCAATAAGTTGTATTAGTGACCATTGGTTAAATAGAAGTTAGTGTTTTCTTTGGAAGTACAAAAAAAGTGACTCTTAATTTGGGATGGGGGGAGTACTTTGATATATTTGGCATGTTTATATCAATGAATTTGATCATTTCGTAATGCTTGCAATTATGTTTGATACTGTAAAACATGTAATATATTTAGTGAAATATATAGGGATCATCCAGTCCATTTTTGGTTCTTTCTTTTTTCGTTTTTGAATTAGACCGTTTAGATCATCCAGTTGTTCCGGACTGCTTCTTGATTTACATGAAGCTGACTCTTACAATTTTTGGGTGGCCTTAACCATTCTTGTAACGCCACTCCATTATATGAAGGTTTTGCAGTTTTCTTTTCCTTTTAGGTTTTCATGATATATATATATATCCAATTCGTTGGTTCGATCTATGATTTCTCATTCATGGACGTGTATATGTATATTATGTTTTAATTTAATTTGATTGGAATTCCTTGCTGGTGAATTTGGTCACGCAAACTTTCGTGCAGTGGTTCTAATGTTTATAAGTGTATTCTTTGA
Organism: Lonicera japonica; assembly: GCA_021464415.1. Taxonomy (NCBI): domain Eukaryota; kingdom Viridiplantae; phylum Streptophyta; class Magnoliopsida; order Dipsacales; family Caprifoliaceae; genus Lonicera; species Lonicera japonica. The sequence continues at coordinate 59,697,353 of CM038465.1, read as the reverse complement.
TCCTTTTTAATTTATATCAGTTTTTTCAAATACTTTAATCTTGCAGATCAAAGAGCTGAATTCATATGTGGCCTTGAGAAAAACGTAAGTTCATATATTGAATTTATCTTCCTAATGTGAAATGTCATTATTGATTTTAGGACAACAGTTACAACACGACAAACCAGCAAAAATGTAAGTTTTGTTATCTGTTAATCAGTTGAGGCGAGAAGGATGTGCTTCTTCAATATATATGATTGGTGTTTTTTTAAATGGGAATAGAACATAACTGGTATTTTAGATTTCAAAGACTATAAATACAAATTGGAGTCGTAAATTATATGCTCACAATGCAATTAGAAGTGGAAGCCGTATTCAAATAAATAGGAGATGGAGCTATGATTTAACGTTTGTGAAAAGTTAATTATGACTAAAATTCAGGATGGTACTTCTGTGCAAAAAAAGGTGTAATGACTTGACTCTATTCACACTTTCATTGATTAGTAAGTATAGATAGAGATATAATTAGTAATGGATACAAAGGCGAATTATGTGTTATGACAGGTAGCAGGTCTTTTGTGATAACTTTGATTAAATATAGGCTCTCTGTCATCAAGATGCACTGTTCTTTAAATTTTGTTGTATATATAATTATTTATTGGGTTTCTTCATGTGAAATTGAGGCTTACGCGTCGCTTGCTTGAGCAAAACGCCTTGAACCTGCCTCGCAACATTGGATGTACCCGTTGTTTTTTATCTTATCCATATTCTTTTCTTCCTGATTCTTGTTTGTTCAGTAAGTATTCATGTTTATTTGGTGGACTGCAGGTTTATGAGCAGCCAGGGGAATAAGAGGGTTGAACTCTTCGATATGGGAGCAGGTGCTAGTGAACCTACAGCTGAAGACAATGTTCAGTTGGCATCAGGTGAGCTCAGATCTCTCTTAATGTTTACAGTAAAGCTCCAATTTCTTTATATAAAAAAAGAAGGTTTTATTGAATTTGGTAAATTTGTATGAACAAAAGACTGCTTGTTTATTGTGGTAATTACTAAGAAAAACAGAAAAGGGAGTATTTTGATTATGATATTATTTCCATCATTAAATGTCATTCTATATGATTTCAGATTTAGTGCTAACTGTTTGATAGCGTCTTGTTCATTAACTTGCCAAGTTACATTATTTTTAAACCCGAAATTCTATTTCAAAATTTCGGCTATGCAAATTAATGCACCTGCCATTGAGTCGTATTTGGAGCTTAAAAGGGTAGGATAGGTGTTGTATATTTTGGCATGCACTTCATTTATCTTTCCCACTTCTTAATAGATGTTAGATCCACTAAAAATGATAAGGATTTATACCATATGATCAAAATGGACCTAAATACCATACATACCATAAGATACAAAATTGACCTAAAATAATACAATATGATGAACTATATTTCTTATTTACCTTGTATATCTTATGATACATTCACTGTATCTTATAACACAACTTACGATGCACAGTGCATAGCAATTTGTAAGAAAGAAGAGAGAAATAGATAGATGTGAGAGCCTATGTCGTAGAACTTATGGAGTAATGGAGGTTCTCTTTTCAACTTTTTTGAGTCAAACTACTAGTATATACACAACAAATTAATAGTGCTAAAAGTATATAAAATTTTGAATGGTTCACTAAGAGGTACACTCTAGGAGAAGGTATCCGACGGAATTATTAATTAGATATGGATTCAAACATATATATATATAGTGCAATTATGTGATCATCGTGAAAATCAGAGCTTATCTTATGATACATTGTGCTACACCATACATGCTACAATATTTTTTGAAAACGATATAGATCCAATGCAAGTACTGATAACATTTATAACAGGGACTACATGAATGGGCTAGTGGAGTTGTTTTTTTAACCTATATTATTAATAGTCAGATTATTCCACAGATGCTCACTTGTACGAGTTGTTAATTGTTTTGTAGCAATGTCAAATCAGGAGCTTGTTAATGCTGGGACGAAGACAATGGATGAGACTGATCAGGCCATTGAACGCTCAAAAGCGGTAAGTATTTTTTTATTTAACTTTGAAAATATTTCTGTATTGGCGTTGTCTTGTATGCTAAACTTGAGATTGATCCGTAGGTTGTTCAACAAACTGTTGAAGTGGGAACCCAGACTGCTGCTACCTTGAAAGGCCAGGTGAGTAGTATTCATCTTCAGTCATTGCTATTTTATTTTTATTTTTGTAGAAAATTTGCCTTTTTACGTCTAATGTCTATTTCTTTTTCGAACTCCAAATTTGTGCCAGACCGATCAAATGGGTCGTATTGTTAATGAACTGGACACAATTCAGTTCTCTATCAAGAAGGCCTCTCAGCTTGTGAAGGAGATTGGCAGGCAGGTATGTTATCTTTACCCCTCACAACCCCAAATTGGATTTACATATTATCCCTGTCATGTTGTTTGTGTACTAAAGTCCAGGTTTTGCAGGTGGCTACAGATAAATGCATCATGCTCTTTCTATTTCTTATTGTCTGTGGTGTAATTGCCATAATTATTGTGAAGGTAATTTCGGCAACTTATCCGTTTGTCACTTTGTTGTAATGAATTTATTATCTTTATCCTCATTAATAGAGGGGATGGGGTTTAGTATATAGTTTATTGGGAATACAGCGAAGCTATGAACAAAAATTACTTGGGGCCGTGTTTATTACAAATTTACAATGGCTAGAGAATAATTGAATTCTAGGTTATAGAGTTGCTAGAGGACTAAGATAGCTACATTTAAATGCATCATGCCGTGGAGTTCTCTTCATAGAAAATGTTGGTGCCGAGTCCTTCTAGAGGAATATAATTATGTGACATAAAACTGTGACAGTCCACTTTGGTGATTTCTGATTATTACAAACTTACAATGTATTCTGAGAAGAATTAATTTCATGGACCCACATTATAAGTTTCCAACCGATACATGGTGACCACACTAGAGATGTCAATCTTTTATATCCGATGTATCTGTCCCAATAAAATTATTGGTGCCATCAGCCAATTTGTACTATGTGCTACATAACTCAGACGCATGGTCTTGTTCTTATTTGAATGCACACCTGTTCCAGCTAATATTGAGATCAAGCTTTTATACTACATTCCATAAATGTTTCAGGTTGTGAACCCAAACAACAAAGACATAAGGGACGTTCCCGGGTTAGCTCCTCCAGCGCCCACAGCAAGGAGACTGTTGTATCTGAAGGCTCGGCAAAATTTTTGAGTAAATTATTCTTCATTCTCGAATGTGGGTGTGGTGGTTCCCGTCTGATTGCTATGATTCACACTATGACTGAACCGGGAAGAAAATGTGGCACGGGGATGCTGTTTGTGGGTATATGTTGTTTTTTCAATTTCAATTTTAATTTTATTATTATCATTATTATTGCTAATTCATTCTTGAGTGAGATGTGCATATCGCATCGTTGGTTTTCTTTCTTTCTTTCTTCTTTGGTTATGTAAAGTATGTGCGAGGTTCAGTTTTTATACTGTGATTATTGGTTTGAATGTCGAGGTCTCACTTCTGTAAACCTTGTGAAAGTGTTTGCAGTGATAGGAAGGAATAGTTATTCTTAATAACAATACCCATTTGCGAATTGTGCGCACAACCGTGTAGCATGCTGAATTTTGATGGTTAAAGATTTTTTGCTATAGAACTAATATCAACACATGCCTTTAAAAGAGCCTAATAATTGCGTAAACTATATTAAAAGATGAGACCTATTAAACAAGATTCATATTTATTGTAATTTTTTCTTAAAATAAGTTGATGAATAATGACAAAGACAATCTAATAGACAGCATTGTTGGAGATTTATTTTGAAGTTATTGATTGCAGTTTGTGTGTGTATTTTTTGTGCCATATAGGGACCGTCTCAAGACGTATTTGCATGTACGCGTTCTTTTATAGATTCAATTCGTACTTGCATATCAAGAAGTTGTTTTGGAACATGACCTGAAACAAGATTGCTTTTTGTTACAAGTTAGAAAAAGAGGTGGGTAAGAAAAACAAAATAAATATATATATACATATTTAAGAAAGCAGACAAAAAAAAATCTTAAGAAATTACTCGGATTTTTCTCAACTTCCATCATTCCGTGTAAATTGTGTACACAAGTATAATGAAACGACTAAAGAAGTGATGAACATTTAGAGGGTTATTTAGATTATTTTTTAATAAAAAATTGTATAAATGAATAGATTACTTTCAACAAATTTCATAAAAAAAATCAACTCATAAGTGGTGATATGATCATCAAAATTTTCAACGGGCAATAATGCACATATATATTGATTTTTCATTACACCAACTTCTAATTTGAGTTTGTTTATAAAGTTTGGTGAAGATGATCATCTACAATTTTAATGGTCGAAAATGAACGTATGTATTAAATTTTTATTTTGCTCAATTTCAGTTTAAATTTCTTGATGAAATTTGGTGAATTATATAAATCATCTTTACAAATTTTCATGAAAAAATTCATTTGTTTAACCTTCGAATTAGAACTCATTGAATAGAATTAAATCAAAGAGCTAATAAATGAGCCAAGTCTGTTAGAAAGGACATATTTTAATAAAATTTAACACTTTCATAAAATACTCACCATTTGGCAAAGAATATTCAATTTCAATATATTTTTCAAATATAATTATGGCACCATCTCTATAAAGTATTTTTCTCTTTCTTTCTTTTATTTAATTTTTTTTTATTATTTAAAAGAGAGTTATACGTTTTTCATTCGAAGTTTTAGCTACAATAATGGACCATCTCTATTGTTCATTAATTTTTTCATCGTGCAGATAGCTGCATTGCTGAAATAGGGAAGAGAATATCTGGAGAAACGTACAAATCGTGCTTGAAGGTTTTAGAATTCGTTGGATTTATTGGTCTTGAAACTGACTATGAGCTTGCCTTGAATTTGCTCCATCGATATTTAGTGGGGTAACCAGAGAATTTATTTAGTGGGGTTATAAAGTTAGATTGTCGAAAATTTTATCCCTAAAGAAAAATATTATTTTAAGTTTTAATCGTGACAAAAAATTAATATAGGGAAAATAAAAGCATGAAATGATTCTCACTGTGACAAGTGTCGCACACTACTTTTACGTATAGTTAAAATCTATTTGGTGGTGACCAAAACAATTATAAACTAAAAGTATAAGCTAGAATGATTTCACAGTAACAAAATAAAATTGTATTTTGAACATTGATTAGGTTGAAAATACTATTTTTTTTAAGTACTAAAATCAAAATGAAATTGCTAATTTAATACAAGGGGAGTATATATTTTTGATTTGATTTGATTCCTCTATCAAATGGGGTCACTTAACCTTATAAGGTTAAAGGTGGCCGTGCCTCCGTCGGTATTGGATTTTCACTTGAAAAGATTACTATTGATTGCTTGATCAATATATAAATATTTTTGGTTTAAGCAAATATGCTGCTGTGATATGTTTAACCACGTAATTAACATGTTGAGGCTTTTAGAAAATATATTTTAGAGATTATAAAGAAGATCATCGATATTGCCAAAATTGTGAAACTCAACGAATGTTTGTGCAAGATTTGTCAAAATACAAGAAATCCAAATAATGTATGGTCTTTCTTCTATCACACTTTGGTTCTTTTAAATGAAACATTTCTTCTAATTTAATTACAACAGTTATAAATACAACTTATTTTTAATTGTGATATTTGGTACATGGATAATATTGTTTAAAAGAAATAAAAATATTAAAATTTAGAACTTCTTATAAAAATAAAATAAAAACAACTAATTCAAATGTAAATATTGTACTCAACAGATATAACTAGAGCACTGAGCAAAGGCAAGTGGGCAACGACTCAAAAATTTCAAGAGTTGAGTCATATTACTTGGGCCTAAATTTTAAAACTCAAATGTTTCATTGTTGCTCCACATTTATAATCTCAACCTCTGTGTCTGGTTGGGTAAAGTTTAATCACTTAAAAAGTCAACTCATTAGAACCCAATCTGAACTTGCCTAACCTACTTATTTTGCCATCTTTCGTTCAAGCCCAAATCTTATGTTTTTTATTTTTTTTTGACATGGCCCTAGAAATCTCAAATATATATTTGTATACAAAAGCAAAGTTGTGCACGGACACAATTCTACCAAGAATCTTGAGTTCCAGGAAGCTGAGAAATAGAGACAAATGTCTTCTTCTCCGAAGCAATTTCCTTTCCCTAAAACTTCCAACAAGATTGAAAATTTCCAGCTCATTTGATTAGAACAAATGATTGGTTGATAGAACATTATCAAGATGTAATTATAGTATAATTTTTTTTATTCAAAAGCAAATCTTTGCAGCTACCATATAGATCCAAAATTTCAAATTGTGTCTTTAATTTGTACACTTTTGCTAAAGAAACAATAGTAATGTTGGGCCCCATGTCTCTTTTGCTGACTCCTTCCAATCTTATTTAAATTAAATCTCCCTCCTCCGACATGTTTACCACTAATCATCTCTATATTCTATTATCGTTTCTTATTATTGTTTTGATTCTTGTTCTTTTTAAAAGCAATTGTCTAAACTTTTTAAAATGGAGTGATAAACCCGCATCTTACTTATATTAAAATGCTCTCAATTGCACTTTGTTCAAAACTGTAACTTGTATTATTCAGTATTATTGATTCTTCTTTCATTATATTGAGTACGCGCGTGAGCTGATCACTTAAAATGACACTATTATATTGTTTTTTCTTGTACAGTAGACTATTATGTTCGATACTTTTAAGAAATAAACAAAATGAATTAATTTTTTGGCCTTGCATAAGCTTCTTTGCACATTAATAATGTAAATGATAATTGAATACTTTGTATAATGAAAAAGAGAATTGAATACTACATCGTTTATCGTTCTTTTGTGATGTCAAGTCGGTGTTCTTGCTATAGTGCCAAACCATAATAGGACATAATACATTACTAACTTTGTGGGTGGGTGGGAGTTATACTCGTTAAATAAACCATCCCCAATCCCCCTACCCCCCCTATAAATTATACTAATTTCATTTACTATTCTACACCACTATCTAAAAAATTAACGAATGTTGACACTATAAATGTCAAGTCAAATTACTAAAATTTTACAAAATAACGTATAAATCTTTGGACTACCCCATTCATTATCAATTAATTTTAAATTGAATTGTCTCAACTCTAATATTCTAATATAATATTAAAACTAGATAATTCATCCACGTGTTAAAGTCGACTTGACATACCATAAATATTTTAAATATTTTATGAGAGCATTTGTAGTGGGTATGGTAAATTGCTTGGTTACAATCTGCATAACTTAATGGACAAACTTAGCATGGTATGGTAGGAAGGGGGTAAACTTATCATATACTTAAATTTTACTTATACATGTAAGATGTATTCGTATAAGTCATATGAGTGTCTAGACTCGTACAACAAAAAAAAATAAAAAATATCTCATACAGTTGTGGTACACTCGTATGAGCCTAAATCCCCCCCCCCCCCTCTCTCTCTCTCTAAGAAAGGAAGAAAAACATAAGATCGAAATGGTTCATACAGGCTTTCGTCACCCGTACCAAGCCTCTTTTCCTTTTTTTTTTTAAAGCTAATATTCCATACAAGTTTGGCTCATCCGCATGACTATTTTTTATATTATATTTGATATAATCACTCAAAAAACTTAATACTATAATCATAAATTTGTATCTAAATTTTGGTTGAACCGGTCTGGATGCTTTGAGCCAAGTACTTTTTTGGCATAATTGGAGTTCCTGTGCCCCACCTTCAAGCATATTAGGTGAAGGAGATATATATAAAGTTGCTTTTGTAAAATCATCTTAACACCTTTACCTAATTAAATAATACCCTATAGTTGGTCTAAAACCTAACCTCCCATTGTGCTTCACCATACTTAATGATAACAGCCAATCTCTAGTTTGAATTTTCCTTTCAACTTCTAACTTGTACTTAGAATGGATAAAATTATCTGTTTTTTATTCCATCCATCTTACGTTGTTACATTTGTTTTAAGGTGGGATTGAGATAATATGTCTTAACCTAATTAGTTGAATATAAGTTTTACAAGCAATAGTCATGTTTTTAGTACCAATAATTCCCCTATTAAGAATAATGCACTCGATGTGCGTGAACTATTTATTCACAATTTTTTTTATTTCCGTATCGAGATGTTTAACGGACATAAAATTTCGATGATAGTGTTTACCCATGTGGTTAAAGCCCGTATTTTTCTTTTATTTAAAAGATTTGAGTGTCCTTTTTTTTTTTTACATTTTAATTAGTATTTATATAAAATTAACTGGGGATCGTTTTATAGTTAATTTCAAGTGCACAATACATACTAAAATTATTGGATGATTCTGGTATAGATGATAAATATAAATGATTTTGTTTTATTTTCTCAATTGGTGGTTGGGATACAATCCTTTTTCTTTTTTTTTTGTATGTTCAAAATGCCTGTGTTGGAGGAACAGGCGAACAGCACAAAACACATTAAACATAAGAACTGGGTCTATCAAGAGGAACATCAAGATTTTGGGCCACCTAATTTAAAACACGGCTAACCCAATAATGTTTTTTACTGAATTGAAAAACTAATTTTAATCTGCGCATAAAATACAATTTTTTAATTACATTTTTTTTTTTTTGCGAAATATGAAAATATGTTTCTGATAATAAAAAATCGTCAATAAGAACCGATATGTATGCAATGACTTTAATTAAAAGAAATGAAATGATAATATCGTCATTAATTAAATTTAGCCCACGCCTGCCTGTTAAACGTCAAATGCGTGTGTGGTTTAATATAAATGCTGATGCGGACGGAGGTTAACAAGGGGAAATCGAAATCCATTCCATAAATCATTATCAAATATTTATATTACGTTAACAAGGGGGAATTGGAAAGTCCATCCCATAAATCATTATCAAACATTTATTTTTATAGATAGAATTTGGTGTGAAACACATTTCTCTCTGTTTTCTTTTTTAAAAACAATAAAATAAATATGAACCACAAAGCCAGCATCTAATAATATAATATAATATTATATATTCTAGAAGTGAAGACGAATAGGATTAAGATAACAACCGTCGCAATTAAAGCTGAAATGATTATTGTTAAAATAATTCACGGATTAAGTTGTATACTATAATTTAGACCTACTGAATTGTCCCTGACAAAAGTTAGTACTGCTTTCTCAATAATATTATTCCTGTATAAATTTATCCATCTAGTAAGCATTTAGTGGTTGTTTCATTAGTTGACATTATATGTATATATATATGAAAAATTATAACGTATGTCTTAATTATATTATAAATGAAAATAATATTGTTTTATGTAAAAAATAATTTATAATTTAATTATTTTTATTAATAAGTATTTAACTTATACCTTTAAGACAAATGTTAATATAACTTTATATTTTTTTTTTGGTTTTTCACGGAGTGTCCGGGCCAGCTTTCGCGCATCTCGACTCATCTCCGCTCGAAGTTCGTAGCTGTCGCTGGCCAAGCATTATTTTGACAACGCCGGAGTTCGACATTGGGAGCTCCAAGTCGACCTAAAGTTATCCCAGTGATAACTTTATATCACTGGACCAAGAGGTTTGGTTCAAACTTATATATATATATATATCGATTACTCTATAATTATTTTAATATATATCAACTAATAAAATTGTTAATCCTGACGAGGAAGTTGAAAAAATGTAAAATCTTATCTATCAGTATAAAATCCAGTCTAGAAACCCAACAAATCTAATAGCATTTAACACATTGGGCAACTGTTTGAAAATTGAAAAGGGACTCCAAAAGGAGTTAACACCATTTTTATATTGGTTTGTTTGTTGTCTTTCGTTAGGTACTTACCATTGCTTGAGTCATCCCCAAACAAACAATATATGACAGCTTTCCAACAAACATAAAAGGGCAAACTTTGTAATTAAAATGTGGGCTCAAGGGCATTTTGGGCCATCAAAGAATTGGTATGGTGTCCAGTCTGTTTCCTTGACTATTCCAATCTAGTAACTTACATACCCCAATTCATCAATAAATATATTATATTAAATAAATAAATTCACAAAACTCAATGAGCAAATTTATTACATAATTGATCTATCAAAAAAAGAAAGTAGTAGTCATAAAATGAGGGGACTAATCCAATAGGTGTAGGCTCACTTGGTGTCCAGTCTTTTCATTCGACCTTCACAAAACTTATCACCAAATTGCAAGTTCATGGTTCAATGACCTTTTAACTGGTATACTTAGAGCAAATATATTTAGACTCACAAATCAACGACAAAATAGATTTAGTTGTAACATGTTTTTTTCTATTTTTGAGTTTATAGTCAGAAATTATATCAAAATTAATTGTTTTCAAGCTAAATATGGACACGGAGAAAACTCTATTTTTATTTATATCATGACACATGTTTATTGAGTTTTTCCGGCATATTTTAACATAACATTTTACATGTTATATGAACCAACTTATTTGATCAGTTTTTAACATTTATTCATGTAACTTATTAAGAACTAACCCATATTCTTTTAACCTTAACATAATTTCTTTTAATGAGTAACTTATGTATAAACTAATTTATTGTCAAAAATAAAATAATTGGTAACATCCAAGTCAGCTCGAATCAAGTCTTATTCGAGTATTCACCGCATCATTATTGTTGCATAATTAAACCCAACCCCACAAAAGAATAATCAGGAAAAAAAAAAGGTTCATGCTTTTCTTTTACTGTATGTGAAGCATCACCAACCACTGATAAGCCCATGCCTTCTTATTATCCCCCACCCCCACCAGCATTACACGCATCCCAGAAATTTTTCCTATTCCCTTTCAGCTTCAAAACCAGCATTTTTCTTTATACAAAAACTCCCTTTAAATTAGGTGATTTTATTTAAGTGGGTCTTTGATTGATACAGTTAACCCATTTGGGCAATACAGAAAGACCCAGATACCAATATCCTACAAAATTGCCTACACATTTGGGATCATTGAAAATGGGATTGAATTTGGAGGTTTTGAATTGTTTCATTTTCATATGGGCTCTTCAGATTCTCTTGTAAGAGATCTAGGGTTAGGAGTTTGTGTTCATTGTTTATATAACAATGTGTGGAGAAGGTTTCTTTTCCTCTGAATCTTTTCACATACAGGTAAAATGAGACATTCAGATGTATATATTCATATGTATGTATATATCATATATGCATTATTGTTAATTGGCTTATATTTTCGTACATGAGATGTAGTATGTTTATTTTTTTTCCTTTGGTTCTGTTTCTTGTTGTGTGTGTTTTTTGGTAAATTTTTTTGAAAGTGTTGAATTGGGCAAAAGTGAGAGAATAAATGGTTGATGACATGATGCTTCCCTTTAGATTGGATACATCTGTTCTTTCTTGCGACAGTGTCAGTGTAATAGCTATTTTTGGTGATGGCACTATACGTGTTGCCATTTTTTTGTCTGCGTTTATAATTGTTCAAATTCTAGCCTCTTTAATTTTTTTTATTTTTTTTTAAATAAAGTAAAATTTAGGGTGCATTTGATGCAAAGTTTGGCAGATGATTGAAGAAGCAACCAACTTTTATAAGAGGTTGGAAAATGAGAGTGATTTGGTAATACGTTGTATTAATTCTTCGGATTTCCGTGGAATACAATTCTTTGGACAGTGATCCACTTTTTTGCATTTTTCAACTTCTCATAAAATTTATCAAAAAAAAGAAAACCCTTCTCATAAGCATTAATTGCTTTTCCAAATCATTTTCTCAAATCAAACGGACGTAAGAAGTGAGCATTTGGCAATCTTAGCAAATAATACACCTCTTTATCTGAAGTTCATTTGGAATTTGAGCTCTATATATAAGCCCTATCTTTTGTGGGTGGGCGGGTGGATTTTTATTCGTGTGTGTGAAATTTTTTTTTTTTGGGTGGGGGGGATACATGATTTTGCTGTTGATATTAATATTGAGAAAAATAAAGGAGATTGCCTTGACAAAATTAGTTGCGCCTAAACGAAATGTCAAGTACTATATGGCAATACAAACATATGTTTATATTTAAATTTTGATGGATACTTAGCATCATTTAATAAAAGCATTACAAAGATTTTTTACAAAATTCTTATATACGTGTGTGATCTATTAATTTACATCATACATAAAGTGGCATCAACAATTTTCTTATTCGTCTGATTTGCAGGACTCTAAAAAAGTATGGCGTCTAGTCTCAAAACTGAACTGACAAAGAAGACTTCAATTTTAAACCTTAAGGTTTGGGTTTTAGTAGGAATCTGTGTGGTAGTCTGCATTATAACAATTGTCTCGATGCTTTCGTTTTGCCTTTCAAAGAAGAAACCCAAGAGGACTAATAAGAAACTTCTTAGCCAAAACCCTGCGGTTTCAAGTGAATTCAAAGAGATAAGAATCGATCAAAACTCGGCAAACAACGATGGGGATTTCCTCTCCCTACAAGAAAAGTTCAGCGACAAAGATTCGGACAAGAACATGGTACGCTCGAGCGATGAGAAGACAAAGAATGCCAATAATAGTAGCAGCCAATCAGGATCGTTTAATGATTTAGAGAAAAAAGATGTTGGTTTTGTATCTTCATATCCTATAAGCACGCCCTCTCCCCTGTCTGGTCTACCTGAGTTTTCTCACCTTGGGTGGGGTCATTGGTTTACTTTAAGGGACCTACAAAATGCTACGAATAGGTTTTCGAAGGAAAATGTTATTGGCGAGGGTGGATACGGGGTTGTCTATCGGGGCCAACTGATGAATGGAGCTCAAGTGGCTGTTAAGAAGCTCCTCAACAATCTGTAAGTTACTCGGACATGTTTTTTCTAGGGTCTGTTGTTTTGACCTTCTTAAGTCTGAATTGCCAAAATTCAGACTTCAGAGGTGAATTAAGGTGTTTGTTTTGGTTAATGGTTGCATGATACCATTTTTTCATGTTTTAAAAGATAAAAGAAGGGCAAAATGATCAAAGTAAAAGTTTATCTATTTAGACGTTACATTTGGACAAAAAAACAAACAAATTTTCATATTCAATCTCTAAGAATTTAGATTCGGAATTCAGACAAGAAAACAAATGCAACCTTATTCACTATACACTTTCCTTAAGTCAATCTCATCAGATTATCATTGGGTATTAATGGATGTTATGTTACTATTTTGCCTGTAGAGGACAAGCAGAGAAGGAATTCAGGGTCGAAGTTGAGGCTATTGGACATGTGAGGCACAAAAACTTGGTTAGACTTCTGGGGTACTGTATTGAAGGAACCCATAGGTACCATTTTCCTTTCAGTTGACCTTTTTATCTTTTGATTTGTTTAGAGTGGATTTTCCTAGTTTAGCTGAGGGGTAAACCAATGATGGAGTCTTAAACTGTTAACTGTCACTAAACACTTCTTGTTATATGATTATTTACACTCCGCAATTTCACTCTAGCACTAAGAAATGATCTCTTGCGACATTTTGAGGGACTTATGTAAAAGAGGACTTGTTGGAAAGAAAACTCATTTTAGAACTAAGCGAATATATTGGGTACATTTTAACTGACCAGATAGGTTCAGATTTGATTTACTTCTTTGACTGTTTCTATATGAATTAGGCTATTGGTGTACGAGTATGTAAACAATGGGAACTTAGAGCAATGGCTTCATGGAGCTATGCGTCAACATGGATATCTTACTTGGGAAGCCCGAATGAAAGTTATCCTGGGCACTGCTAAGGCGTAAGTCCATCTACATATCTTGATAATAGCTATTTGTACTAGTTATCCATCTACATGGGTTGATAATAGTTATATATACTGGTTACGGGTTTCATTTCCATTTTACAATTGTGACAGGCTTATGTACTTGCACGAGGCCATTGAGCCAAAAGTGGTGCACCGAGATATCAAGTCGAGTAATATTCTACTTGATGATGAATTCAATGCTAAATTATCTGATTTTGGTCTGGCGAAGTTGTTGTCTGCTGGGAAGAGTCATATCACAACAAGAGTTATGGGTACCTTTGGGTAAGTTCTCGGTACTTTTTGGCGGTGTATATCTTCTGTTTATTTATATTCAATTTTTTTTTTGGAATCATGATTTTAGTACTCATTAATCCTTCTTCCTTTCGCAATTCTACAGATATGTGGCTCCAGAATACGCAAATAGTGGCCTTCTAAATGAGAAGAGTGATGTTTATAGTTTTGGGGTTGTTCTCTTGGAAGCAATTACAGGAAAAGATCCAGTGGATTATGGCCGTCCTGCAGATGAGGTATGTGTAAGCATTGGTTCATTACCACTTGAAAATCTTGCAATTTCAAATTGATGTAAATATGTTACATTGGTTTTCCTCATCTTATTTTTCTTGATGTTCGCATAAATTTCTTATGAATACGTTTGTAGTTCTTAGCTGCTCCTCGATTTCATAATTTATTCCCCTTTTATTAATTGACTGAAACGGCACTTTATAGCCGCATTTGTTCTGTCTTACATTTTCATGGTTTCTTGCAGGTAAATATGGTCGACTGGCTTAAGATGATGGTTGGTAGCAGGCGGTCAGAAGAAGTGCTGGACCTGGCCATTGAGACTAGGCCATCTAGAACTGCCCTTAAACGTGCCCTTTTGACTGCTCTGAGGTGTGTTGATCCTGATTCTGCTAAGAGACCAATGATGGGTGAAGTTGTTCGCATGCTTGAATCAGATGAATACCCACTATCCCGAGAGGTTTGTTTCTCACTGAAAATACAGTTCTTCTCAAGACAAAAGAAAGAAAAAACTTGTATAGAACTTGAAGCAGAACTAGACCTTTGCTACATTGATTCCTTCCTAGATACGCCCCACCCCCAGCACAGAAAAAGAAAAGAAAAGAACCACACTAAGAGCACAAACACTAGTGTAAAATTGATGAATAAGATGATAAATCTATTATTGAATTGTATATTTATATATCGGGCAAATGATAAAGTTAAGTTTTACCAAGTTCCTTCTCATACAGACAAACCGGTGTCTGTTTAGGATTCAAACAGAGTACAGTTGCTTGTTCAGTGTATTTGATGATAAACATTTGTTGTCCACTTAGTTATCAGCCAGACATCTCTTCTCCCTTTTACTTAAATTTTCTCAACTTAGCAGGATATATGAAAATAATGAAAGGTCCATGGGTCTCTTTGTTAGTAAAACAACCTTTGTTTAACAGTTGATTGGTTATAACATTTAGGGTCGAAGACATCGAAGAAATCACGGTGGCGGCACAGAAACCGATAGTCCGAGGAAGAGTCTAGACACCGACAGGAGTAGAAAATCAGATTTGATTCACAAAGCAGAAGAGACTGTCGGGCATAGACAAGCGAGGAAGCCGTTATAAGATTGGACATGCAAACGAATTGGATAAATCTTACAATTCTTTGTACCTTCCAGGTTTATGGATAAGTGAGCTGTTTTAAGGAGTAGCATATATTTGTCATTTGCTTTATTGTTTTCCTAGCAATAGCTGTTGGAGGGAACATTGTGTTGTGTCAAAAGTCAATGTTATCTGTCTTGGAATACCCCTACATTTGGTGGTGTGTACAGAAGTATAGATCTTTCCTTTTATGCATATTTTTTTATTAATCTGTATTAATTTTCTTTAATTTGCACGTGAAAGTTTGAAGTAATAGAATCGAAAGAGAAACAAAAGATTGATTGATTTATGAGCCAACTTGTGTGGTTTGCATGTGATCTCTTCATAATCTGTGCAGTCCATGTGACCCTCATCAAATCAAAGGCCCTTCCTAGAAGTGATGCAGCATCTTGCGAATTACTCGCGCTTATGACACTGTTCGATGGATTTTCATTATATTTTCAGAGGCCTTTCTAGATGTTAATTTTTTGTTATTAATTGAAACCAAAGGCCTTCAGTAAGTTAAAATGGATTTTAAAATTCGTAAGTGTAATTTACTCACTCACTTTGTAACTAAAATGAGAGTGGATCGAATAAATAATTAAAATTTGGGGGAAACCAAGCTACGCATATTGATCCCACTATTTTCGAACAAATCTTGACAATCCGTTGCGGAAAATACATACAAGATGATCCAAGAACATGAGGCTTGGGTAGTAGCCAGTAGGCAATTCAAAATCTTGAAAATAACCCATAGAGAAAGATGATCCAAGAAGGCTTGGGTAGTAGCCAGTAGGCAATTCAAACTCTTGAAAACAACCCATAGAGAAAAGAGGATCAATGCCACTAACATCAGTGCATCTGTAGAATGTTACTATGCATCACACAAAAAAAAGAAAAGAAAAAGATCCATAGAATGGGCTCAAAAGGTATATCATCAAACACGGTTACACAGATTACAATCGAAAGGAGGGGCGGAGTTCACAAGCTTGGAGCTTCCCCTGGGGGCCCGGATCGAGTGTTCAGCAGTGGCTGGAGTGCTTTAACCACAATGCTCATGTTTGGCCTGAAATCAGCTTCGTATTGCACGCACAAGGCAGCAACAGCAGCCATCTGAATTCACAATCGTACAATTGATTCGGTTTTTTGAAAATTCCATAAGTAACAAAATGAATTTAAGTAAAAAAAAAAAAGTACTCTAAACTACCTTTGCAACTGCCTTGGGAGGGTATTCATTATTCAGTCTCGTGTCAATGCACTGCTTCACCTTATCTTCACTGAGTTTTGGTGTTGCCTGATACAATCCACATGTGAAGAAATCATCAGCTTGGATGGAAATAATTCAATTAGGGTGTATTTGTTAACTTGCATGGGAAAAAAAATTAAATCTATGGAATGGTTTTCCATGGAGAACAAAAACTTAGGGTGCAGGTGGTTTTTCATGGAAAATGAGAAAATTAGAATATATCAAGTTGTAACATGGAAAATATTTCCACGAAAACTTATGCAACCAAACATCACGATGGATGGAACATATAAAATTGAGTGTTTCCATGGAAAAGATGTTCTATCAAACAAACCAGAAAAGCTTATATGGTTTTATTCAATTAGGGTGCACCAGTATTTTCCATGGAAAATGAATATTTTCACCCATTTTCCACCTTTTCATGAAACAAATTCCAGGGGATGGCCTTAAAAACCATCCAATTTCTTAAAAAGCTAGAATTTCAAGTCTCATATTCACAAACTGAAATTCCATGAGAAGTACTAAAGTATTGCACAAAGATTGAGGAGAAGTTGGTTTTGTGCAAGGCATACTTTACTTTTCCAATGTTTGGTGTTCGACCGCCACAAAAAGATAAAAAAACACAAGACTAAAATTTTCCATGTTGAAAATGAGGCCAAACAAACACCTTCAAAAGACATTTTCCATCGAAATTGTGAGAATGTGAGAATTATGTTATATCATTGAGTAGAAAGATACAAAATATATATACAAGAGAAAGACCCAGTATATTATGGAGTTTCCTTCTAATAAGGATTCTCTAAATATATCCTAAATATACACATGCTATAAATAGAATATACAAATCTCAACACTCCCCCTTAAGCTGGAGCGTACAAGTTGTAGGTTCCAAGCTTGTTACAAATGTAATTGACTCGAGGGCCACCGAGAGACTTTGTAAAGATATCAGCTAGTTGATCATTCGATTTCACATAGCTCATCGTTATCTCCCCTGAAAGAATTCTCTTTAATAAAGTGACAGTCAATCTCAATATGTTTAGTTCTCTCATGAAAGACTGGATTGGAGGCAATGTGGAGAGCTTCTTAGTTATCGCACATTAATTTCATTTGTTGAATCTTTACGAACTTCAGCTCCTATAATAATTGTTTCATCCAAATGAGCTCACACGTTGCTTTGGCCATTGCTTGATATTCTGCCTCAACGGTGGATAGAGAAACAACTGATTATTTCTTACTTTTCCATGAGACCAAATTTCCTCCAACAAAGATAAGTACCCACTGGTCGAACGTCTATCATGTAGGCAACCTGCCCAATCAGTATCGGAGTAGCCAACGATCTCAGTGTGGCCTATACTTTCATAAAGAAGACCTTTGCCTGGTGCCTTCTTTATGTATTTTAAAATACGAACAGTTGCCTCCCAATGATTATCACACGGGGCACTTAGGAACTGACTGAGTACACTCATCGAGAATGCGATATAAAGACGTGTCACGGTGAGGTAGTTGAGTTTCCCAACAAGTCTCTTGTACTTGCTAGGGACTGATAACGACTCTCCCTAATTAGGTAGGAGTTTAACATTTGAATCCATCGGAGTCTTTACCGGTTTACAATTTGTCATGCCAGTTTCTTCTAAGATATCTAAGGCATACTTCCGTTGAGAGATGAGAATATCATGTTGGGATTGAGTAACTTCTATTCCCAGAAAGTATTTGAGTTTTCCCAGATCTTTAGTCTGAAAGTGGTGAAATAGATGCTGCTTGAATCTCTGTTTGTCCTCTTAATCATTTCCCGTAATAACGATGTCATCCACATAAACGACCAAGTAGATGCATTTGTCAGAAGACGAATGCGAGTAAAAGACAGAGTGATCAGCCTCACTACGAGCCATACCAAATTGAAAGACAACCGAACTAAAACGTCCAAACCACGCCCGTGGGGATTGCTTTAGACCATAAAGAGAACGACGAAGGCGACACACCAGATTAGACTCCCCCCCCCCCCCGAGCAACAAACCCAGGCGATTGCTCCATATAAACCTCTTCTTGTAATTCGACATGCAGAAAAACATTCTTAATATCCAATTGATAAATGGGCCAGTGATAAATGGCCGCTATAGAGAGAAATAGGCGATCAGAGAACATCTTAGCAACGAGAGAGAACGTATTACCATAATCAAGCCCATAGATCTGGGTATATCCCTTCGCAACGAGCCGGACTTTCAGACGATCAATATACCCATCGGGCCCAACTTTGACAGTGGAACCCCAACGACAACCAACCGTGGATTTACCAGGAGGGAGGGGCACTAGATCCCATGTGCTATTTGAATGTAATGCTAACATCTCATCAACCGTAGCCTGACGCCAACCCGGATCAGAAAAAGCAGTCCCTACATTTTTAGGTGTAGAAACAGGAGACAAAGACGATACAAAGGCAGTATAATGTGGAGATAAACGATGATAACTCATAAAATTATAAATGGGATGAGGGTTACGAGTGGAACGAATACCTTTGAGTTCGGCAATGGAAAGATCCAAGTCAGGAGCCGGAACTGGAGAGATAACCGGAGTAGGGGATGAAGCTGGTGGATCAGGTGATGGAGTTATGGGCGCAAATATAGATTCAGTGGTAGGCTTGGTAGTAGGGTTCTCAATAGAGATGAGACGAGGCCGGCGAGTGTAGGTAATGAGAGGAGGTGATGGGACTACAATAGGAACCACAGGGTCAGGGGAGCGCACAATTTGTGGAACAGGACAAGCGGCTGATAAGGAGGGCTCACTATCAAGAGGAGATGCAGCACGCTCTACAGAGGAAAAGAAAGAAGTCGTCTCAAAGAAGGTGACATCTGAGGAAACGAGATAACGTTTAAGATCCGGTGAGAAACACCGATAACCTTTTCGTAAGCGAGAATACCCCAAAAAGACACATTTGAGAGATTTGGTAAGCAATTTATCTTTTCCCAGAGTAAGGTCATGAACAAAACAAGTGCAGCCAAAGACACAAGGATGAACGGGATAAAGAGGCTGGGTGAAAAATAATATAGAATGAGGGACTTGATTGTCTATAACTAAGGATGGCATCCTATTGATTAAATAGCAAGCTGTGAGAATTGCATCTCCCTAGAAACGTTGCGGAACATGATTATGAATAAGAAGAGTACAAGCAATTACAATTAGGTGTTTGTTTTTCTGCTCTGCTACTCCATTTTGTTGAGGAGTATGAGCACACGAGGATTGGTAGAGAATGCCCTGAGAAGTCATAAAAGATTGGAAAGGGGCAAAGAAATATTCTCGTGCATTGTCACTGCGGAATGTGCGAATCGTGGTGCCAAATTAGGTTTTAATTTCCGAGTAAAACGTTTGAAAGACGGATAAAAGTTCAGAACGATGTTTTATTAGAAATAACCAAGTACATCGAGAAAAATCATCAACAAACATAACAAAATATTGATAACCCAAAGTTGATTTAACACGACTAGGACCCCATACATCTGAATGAACTAAAGAAAATGGAGACTCTATTTGTTTATTGATACGACTGGGAAAAGGACTTTCGAACATGCTTTCCTAATTGACAAGACTCACACTCTAAAGAAGCTAGACTCGTAAGGCTCGGCACCATCTTTTGCAATTTCTGAAGACTAGGATGTCCTAAACGTTGATGAAAAATGGGTGGAGAATCAACGGCAACACAAGCAATAGGGGATAGTGGTGGGGTAGGGTAGTATAATCCACAGTACTCACGTCCTACTCAAATCGTCCTCCCAATGTTCTGGTCCTGCACAAGAACTGAACCAGCAACAAAGGTAACAGAACAGGGTAATGTTTGAGTCAATTTGCTAATGGAAATTAGATTAAAAGGACAATTTGGTATAAAAAGTACAAAATCTAAAGATAGAGGTTGCATGGGAGTGGCTTGTCCAATTCCTCTCACTTTAGTTTGTGAGCTATTAGCTAAGGTAACAGTAGATAATGTACTAGAATAAGTAATACAGGAGAATAGATCTTTATAACTAGACATGATCGGATGCACCAAAATCAAGTACCCACGGTCCAAGAGAGGATGATTAAGAAATACAGGCAATGTGATTACCAGTTTGGCTGGTGGGGGCTATGGCTGATGATTGTTTACTTTCTCGAAACTTCTGAAATTCGGCATACTCAGTACCAGGAACAGTCATATTATCATATTGTGAAAGATTTGCCACCTTAGACGAATAACCATAAAGTTTGTAGCAGCGATCTACAGTATGACCCAGAGTATCGCAATGAGTACACTTGGGGCGAGAGCGATTACGACCTCTCTGCCCGTCGTTGCCCTCTTTCCGATGAGTCACTTGAGAGGCCAAGATGGCAGAATCAGTGGAAGTGGTAGAGTCGCTAGGGACGCTTAAAGGCGCGGAGATGCGAATTAACTGCTCAAATATTGTATCCATGGTAGGAACCCCAGGATTGGCCAGAATTTGATTACGAACAGAATCGAGTTCGGTAGGTAAGACGGCTAGTGCAAGAACCATAAAGAATTTGCCACAATATGCTTCTTGTTGCACAATATCAATTGAGAGAGGCATCATTTCATTAAACTCCGGCTGAAGAGTTTCAATTTGGCCTAAATACTCTTGTATATCATGATCCTGCTTTTTAATCGTCTTCATACAAAAGACAACAATATTGAGGCGATTAATGTCATTTGAATAGAGTCTCTTAGCCTATTGCCATACTTCATAACAAGTACGATATGGTCGGTATTGATTCACGATAGCATGGTCAATAGACTACCAGAGAATATTGCATAAAAAGGCATCGATCTGTTTCCATTGTGGACGGTCTTTTTCGATAATATCAATAACCCGTTTGAGCAAATGTTCTTCAAAACCCTGACCGACAAACCATAATTCTACTGAGGCACACCATGACATATAATTTCCCGAGCCAGTTAATTTTCTTAGCAGATAATGGGTGTATTTGTGAAATTGATGAGTGATTTATTAGGTAAAACAGTACTTTAAGCAACCATTAGGAATAAACACAAGCAAAGGCAGAAGAAATACCAGAACAATGTGAATACCAGCAAGAAACGGGCCCAAAAAATAATCTGAAAATTTTGGCAAAGAAATAAACCCTTAACAATGCCAAACAAAAAAACAAACCCTTAACAATACCAAACCAAAGCAAACAAAACAAGCGATTCCGGACTGAAAAATACCAAACCAAGCCTGGAGCAGTGTGCGGAATAGTGAGATGAGGCAGATTGGAGTTTTTGGTGGTGATCAGAGTAGCCACGCGCGGTGGTTGTCGTCGGTGCGTGGATCTCACGCGAGGAGCAGTGGTGGCGCGTGGGAGCGCGTGGAATGGAATTTCCGGCTGATTTTTCTGGCGTGGCGTCGTTTAGGGATTCCGACCCCCTCTGTGTGGTTGGTGTGATGGAACGGAGAATTATAGGATGTGTTATAAAAGAAAAGATGGGTGGCAGCTAGGGTTCTACACCAATGGAATTGATACACAGCAGGAATTTCTCACGAAAAATCCTTTGATACCATGTGAGAATGTGAGAATTATGTTATATCATTGAGCAGAAAGGTACAAAATATATATACAAGAGAGAGACCTAGCACATTAAGGAGTTTCCGTCTAATAAGGATTCTCTAAATATATCCTAAATATACACATGCTATAAATAGAATATACAAATCTCAATAGAAATCAATCATTAGCATTTCAATTGCCTAAAATTGAATTATTTAATAGAATTCTTCCATGGCTGCAATCAGACTCTAAAATAACAAACTGTCGAAATAAAGCAGAACACTTAGAAAAGTTCAAGGGAGGAAGAAAGAGCAAGCTGAAGCAGAGTTACCCATGTCACCAGACTCTGCTGTCCACGCGGCAGTGTATGATCAACAGGTTTACGCCCGGTCAATAGTTCTAGAAGGACCACCCCAAAGCTGTAAACATCGCTCTTTGAGCTCAGCTGTCCAGTCATTGCATACCTGACCCACCAAATATCAGAAAAGCTCAGACCTGTACAAATTTCTTAAGGTGCCAACTGTTCAACAAAATTTTGTTCTCATAGAAAAAGAAGGGAAGAATGTAAAACATCTTCAACAACATTTCATATCAAGTTGAGAATCAAAGCTAGTACTGATACTTTTTTCCTCCAAAAGAGCCTTTTCAATTTATTTATTTATTATTATTATTATTTTTTATTTTTTTTACCAAACAGTTGACCTGTGCAATTCAACATTTCTTCACGGTAAATAATATGTACCAAAATTAAACAAAAACTAAATGTGCTGCAAAGCAAATGTTTTCAACATATCAGTGCTGTCATGCTCTCTGTCCCGCTTTTGCTCGAGCACTTACTCAGTTACTCTACCATCTGGTGACCTTAATCTCAATTTAAAAAGTAACAGGAGGGTAAAGAGTGTCAAATAAATAGAAGCTCAAATGACGGGCCCAATAAAAGATATTGGTTGGCAACAAGTAGATCACTTTATTCCTTCCCTCTAGAATAATCAAAAAAAATTATTTTTATTTGCTTCTTCATGATTATACAGCACGTTCAACAACAAAATATTAAACAATTGAAATTGGATGAGCAATTCTTTAGCCAAGTTACACAGTTTGTGGCTGACAGTGGTTCAATCTGATTAGGATTTAGGTTTTATACAAATACTTGACAAACAGAAAGCGTCTATATTAAAGATCGAAAAGAAGAGCTTACTCAGGAGCATGGTAACCAAAGGTTCCAAGAACACGAGTAGAATGAAGACGTGCTGCATTGTCAGGGGCTTGATTGGACAAATCAAAATCCGCAATCTTAGCTACATCATCATCAAAAAGTAAAACATTGCTGGATTTGATATCACGATGTATAGTACGAGGCTCTGCCTTTTCATGCAAGTATTCAAGTCCTTTTGCCGCTCCAACAGCAATTTTAACCCTTTGGGACCATGACAGTACTGGACCTGGCTGCGCACCTTTCACTCCTTTTCGCCCTAGATCCACAAAATTAAAAAATATTATTTTATAACCCATTATATTACCTATTACTCACTGACAAGCATATAAGTGAGGCGATGGAACAGTTATTTAGAGAAAGGATGCTGAAAGACCATTACATTTGAATTGGGATTTTGTGCCTTCATAAAGTAAATGTTGAAGTTGTGTAAGGGAAAGGATAAACTTAAATGATGCACTTCACTTTCCGCACTCATGCGTTTGATAAAAAGGTTGGAAAACAACTCTACTTTTTATGAGAAGTTGGAAAAACAGACAGAAATTGTAAATGTTCTTTACTTTTTCAGTTTTCCATGGAACAATGAGGAAAAGATGGAGAACATCTCACCAAATCACTATTCTCTATTTCAACTTCTCATAAAAAATTCTAGTGTTTTCAATTATTTTTCCACTTTTTTATCAAATGGACCAGAACCTTTTTTGACAACCTATTCAAGTGAAAGAGGGGGAGGGGGAATCTAACCTACAACTAAGTGGCAGGCAAGGGCCAGTACTGTTGAGCTAAAGTTCTTTAGCACATATTAAATGATTTAAATCAAATTAAAAAGGTGAATTGTGCTCCAAATAACGTACATAACTACAGGGTGGATGGATGTAATAGGAATATGGGGAATTCCCCCCTTTAACTTTGGAAAAATGTTTACTGGCATTAAATCTGTTCAGCTGTTCTACAAAATTTAAGAAAGTACCTATAGTAGTTTAATTTGCCCCCATCACTTTTGGGAAACAAATATACTAGCATTATATTTGCTTCCTTTTAATATAAAAAACAATTAGTACTAAAAAGGTTTCCCCCTTCCCAAGAACTCCTGGCTCCACCACTGAGGTCACATATAGGCAATGTTGAGTACATTTGTATTAGCTCCCTATAAATGGAAGAACAATAAAATTGCGGTCATTTTCTTATTCTCATGAGGTACAAACCAGTGAAAGGCAAAAAGAAGAGCTTAGTCAGAAGCATGGTATCTACTGCAATAATTTAAAGTTTGCAGTTCGTTTTAGATATTCTTTATCAGTTGCTATGACTAGGAGCAAGATTCAATTCCACAAAGGTTTTGAACCGGAAAACTAGATTTTAATTACCGTGAAGAATGTCATGAAGAGATCCATTTGAAGCATACTCATACGCAAGGACACGGAGACCACCATCCATACAATAACCAAGTAGCTCGACAACATTTGCATGTTTAAGCCTTGACACCATGGAAACCTGTATTAACATGTATCAGACTACAAGAGAAAATGGAATGAAAAAAGAAAAGAAAAGAAAAGAGAGGCAATGGGTTTCGAGGGCTCCCTCCATAGTTAAATCTAATGTAAGGCACCTTACTTTTCCATTTAAAAATAAGGACACCTTTTCTACCTAATATATCTTTCCTTCATCTTTTTCTTTTTTCTTTTTCTAAAAAAAAAAAAAGAAATACTCTCCTCTCAAAGAAATACTCTCCAACCCACAAAACCCACTGTAACCGTAAGGCTGTTTTTGTTGTTCCTTCTCACCATTTTTTTTTTCAAATTACAAATATTTGGATATAGATATATACATATACATATATATACACACACAAAGAAAAATAAGTGAAGTCATTGAAGAGAGTAATGATTGGGGTTCACAGTGGATTGGGCGATCACCGAAGCTCCTATGAAGTTGCCAGAGCACCAGCGGTCGTGTGGTGCCTGCTTTTGGTAAGGGTATAATTAACCTATCAAAAAAAGGGTATGTTCTTGTAATGGACAAACATTGAAAAGTGTTTGCAGCTAAAACAAATTTTGGAGGAAGCACTCCATTTGTGATGGAGAAGAAAGGTGTCCTTTCTTTATATTTAATAGTGAAAGGAAGCTAACAGTGAACTTTCTCAAAAAAAAAAAAATGCCACATCAAATGTAGATTTGTAAAAGTCACATTGTAACCTGTGCTAAGAATTCTTGGTCGGGTTGCTTGCTGGAGTCTAACTTTTTTATTGCTGCCGCTTGGCCACTTTTCAATACACCATGGTACACCCTTCCATATGAGCCCTCGCCAATCAAAGCCTTTGTACCAAAATTTTCTGTAATTTCTTTTAGCTCATCCACCTGAATATCAGGGACAGCTATAGGCTGGATATTTACAGTCTGTGTGTCTTTTGGTGCATCCTCTGTGGCTTGATAACCCGCATGGTTACCTACATAATCTTGTTCTATTCAAAATTCTCAGCCTGTAAGTATAAAAAGATAAGACCTAGGGATAAAGAACCACCTGCCATGTTATTTGCCATGAACGGTCCATTATCAGAAGCCTTTTGTATATCATCTTCCACACAACAGCTGAAGCAGCTCATGATTCCCTTTTTCTTAGTGAAAAAGCTCGACAAGCTAAGAGAAATGCCATTAGCCACCAGACTTCAATATTTTAACAAATAAATTTAGCAATAGAATCATTGCCCAGCAGTACTAGATGCATTACCAAAGATTTGGTGAAATATGATTTTCCCTTTTCATCTCATTCTTTTTAACACCGCCCCCGGCACACTCCCCCACACACAAAAAAAAGGTACTTAATTGTTAAATTGTAGTGTTCTAGATTAGAATCCTAGTGGAAATAGAACTCAGTTTTAGATGTTTTATGTTTTAGTGTTTTAGCTTAGAATCCTAAAAAAAAATTCAATGCATCTTAGATTTTATAAAGACTATAAACACAAATAGAGTCATAAATATATAGTCACAATGCAAATAGGAGTGGAAAAAACCGTATGCAGATAAATAGGATATGAGGAGATGGAGGGGAGATTATAATAAACGAATAAAGTTTAATTGCAACTAAAAATTCAAAAGGATACTTCTGTCCCTGCAAAGAAGGTGCAAAACATGCAAGTGTAATTACTTGAATCTATTCACACTTGAGTCTTCATGTGGATTATCATTTTCTTTTGTGATGATTTTGATGTTATATTAATTGTGATCATGATGTATAATTGTTTAGAATTTTTTGGTGTATTATTACTAATTTTCTATGTCATTTTTTTCTAGAACTGAGGCTTTCGCATCATGCTTTTGAAAACATTGCATTGTCTTACAACCAAATGTACACAGCCACATATGCTGAACGAAAGATTCCCTTGCTCAACATCCTAAGAACTCGTGAGATCTGCGGCTAACGGTAACAAACCCTCTAGACCAAAACGACGCCGTTTAACTAAATGAACTATAAAATCCTAGTTACCTTAATAACCTCCTTACCCAACAAGAAAACATTTCATTTACTTATAAAATGTATATCCATATTCTATGGACAGGATTAAAAGTTATGTCAGCTAGCAAGACAGTCAGTGCGTTGCAACTTCCAATGTGCCACTTAATTTTGGGCTAATCTGGAATGTATTGAGTAACAAAGCACATTTACTTGCCAAAAAATATCAAAAAACCAATCAGAGCTTCATAAAAATTTAAAGAGTAGCATTTCACAATAAGTCCACAACCTAATAATCACTAATGGATCACTCAAATTCCTCCACCAACTTCCTATCAAAACAAGTGTATATATATATATATCAACAGAATTCAATTAATAGCAGCAGTTAAAATGAACCCACGAGCAGTAAAAACAACTTGTCCCCAAATCTTTTCATTTTATTAATAGCAAACAGCAATATGCAACATGACAGACGTGTTCAATTTTCAGATAAATCAATTAACACAGCAATGAAACTGATCAAGCACAACGTGGATTTTTAGGGAAATTCTAGGTTTTTTTTTTTTTTTTTCTTTCAGATTCAAAAGAAATTGAGAAAAGTAAGATGAATTGGGGGAAATAAAAAGGTCACCTTTGTGTGTTCTATGATCAGTCCGATGCTTGTAGTTTTGGGGTTTCAGTTGGAAATGAGGTAACTACATAGATATGCCTCTCAGGGTTTACATTCTGGTGACCATTGAAGGAAGGGTCTGAAGTGGGCTAGGGTGAGTAGATGAGCATGCAAATGGAAGAGACTACAGTAATAGTGATTACTAGTTTTAGTTTGCCCTTGTTAGTCTTCCACTGTTTTGCCTTTTGACTTGTACCATGCTACCGAAAGAAATGGGATCTGTTCTTTTACCTATTTCTCGTCTCCATTGATAAATTCACACGTTTTTATTTAATTTTACATCTTCGCCGTAAATATAATGAATAAATAAACATGTATTTATTGTTCTGTGTCACTGTGTGTGTTGAGTGGGTATATTTTTTTCGGTATTTAATACTGATTTTGCAGCATGTATGTACGTATTTATTTGTTGCATATGCATCGAAGAGGTAAAACTAAAAGCATATCTAATGTAAGCATGAATTTGGAAAAAATAACGTGCATGTATGAATCATAGATAATGGGTCAACAAAATTAACTCCAATGCAATTGTGAAAACTTATGTGAATCTAACCGTGACAAAAAAAAAAAGACATCGGGAAGGATACCCATACATGTGGAGGATCTTTTAGGCAACGTCAAGCTTCCTACCTTAGTTTTCTTACAATTACAAACTTCTTTATTAAATTTAAATATGTTTTTTCTTAATTTTCTAATTTTATTAATTATGATCAATATTCAATAATAATTTTACAAAACAAAGATGAAAGAGACCCTTGTCAATACTACCAACACATGTGATTTTTTTTGGAACTTACCTATTAAGAAAAATTGTATGCCAAGTAGGAAAAATAATCATACACATGCTTACATGTCTGTAACTAAAAATATTTTTATTCATAAGATGCTTTAAGTAACAACCCCCCCCCCCCCCCCCCTTTATTGCCTAATGTTAAGCAAGTGCTCAGTAATACATTCTCCCCATTTGAACCGAGTTTATATGAGTGTATTCACTTCTCATTAGGTGAGCCTTATGTGAAAAACACTACAGCACTCCATTACTTGATGTTAAATGAATTATTACTAATAAACTATCCTATGTGGGTGGAGTTTATATTGGTTATCTATAGCAAACGTTTAATATAAGAAGTTAGTAAGAAATAACTCGATCAACCGGAGATAATTTTGTTTTCATAAACCCAAACACACTCCATTTCAATATACATAAGTCCAAACTCATCTTACTCGACCCCACCTACACCTCATCTTGTTGTAGTTATAAGATACTTAGAAGGTATTTAACAAAAAAATATTACATTTAGGTTAGATTTAATCAAACGAGTTAAATTTATACAAACTTAAATCCAAGTCAAACATGTGTCGAGCTTTGGTTTTGGAACCCATATTTGCCTTGAACTCGTTTTATCCCGCCTTGACCGAATATTATTATAACCATACTTAAAGAAAAAATAATATATTCAAATTTGGTCAAGATGGGTCAAATATGCTAATCTTTTAAAAAAATAAAAAATGTACTGGCCATTGGTTGTGGAACCGCTTTTGGTAAAAGCAATCAAATAAAATAAAGTTTGATAGAGTGAAATAATTATCTGATTATTTAACCATTCGCAAAAGGACACATAACTGTCTACGTCAGCAATCAAGTCCGCTGTGGTAAGGAGAACCCAAGAGTTCTGACTTGAACACCATGCAGAGCCAGAGCTCCCAATAGTACGCGTATTCGATCTAGATATTGTTCTCACGTGCCAGATTTTGGAGTTAAAGCCCTAGACCTCTTTTAGCGAGCTCCCTAACCAACCACTATGTCACAGGCGGTATGGGCGACTGTCACCAACTCTGCCAGTGTCACAGAAGCTCCCTTAACATCATTAAGCATACCAACTACATTAAATGCACCAAAATACCATGAGAAGTAAAATCAAAGTTTGTGATGATGAATGATTGCTCAATACCTGCTTTAAGAGTCCTTCCACACGTCTCATTCTTTACGTATATATAAAAAGCATTTACTACACAACAACAGGGTAACTTGAGTCCTTTCACACGTCTCCTTCTTTACGTATATATAGAAAGCATTTACTACACAACAACTGTTTAGAGCATATATCTCCTCCATCCATGAATCTGTTAATAAGCTCTGTAAGGAAGAGACATTAGAGCACCCCCATTTAGTGCAATATCAATGTAGCCTGAGAGTTATTCACTTGTAATCATAGCATAGCTCTATATTTAGCTTATTTATACATAGACCACCGAGCTCCGAGCTAGTTTCACTAGAGGAGGATTATTTCTCACAAGGATAACACCTCCTCTATAAACACTTGCCTTACTATTGTTGACACGTGTCTTTTAGCTTTGTTATTTCCATTATATACACATACAAAATCTTTGACTAATTGGTTAAAAAGGTCCGCTCTAGATTTTTACACCAGCAGAGTTTAATATACATACTTTTATGGTGAGCTTTAGAACGAAATTCTAATTCACACTAAAAATTTTTGTAATTTTAATATGATCTATTAAATTGGCTATTTCCTGGGAAGTTTCTTTTGAAGTTTTATATAAATAAAACATATAATTCAACACAAACTCTAAATTGTTTAATTATTTTAGCCAATAAAATAGAGTTTGAATTTATTTAAAATAATAATATTAATATAAAAATATACGGAGTTAAACACTTATTCTATTTTATTTAATATAAATCCAGCTTAAAATCTTTATTTAATTATTTTAGCCAAATAAAATAAAGTTTGAATTTATTTGAAATATTAATACTAATGCTAATATAAAAATATATAGAGTTATATTGTCTTATTTAATGTAAATCTTAAAATGATTTGTTTAAAATTAAAAGGCATATTTGTTTTTACAAACGATGAAACTATTTGAAGTTATACTGGATTAGTGTGTATAGATTCCGGTTCGTACACATAAATGATAAAGAAGAATATTTAAAGCAAGATTTCGATTTCTCGAGAAAAGACGTTCGCATTCACTTAACATCCTTCATAACCTTTTACATTGGATTGGTGTTTATAAATATAATTCTGGAACCAGATAGCCCAAACAATGGTAGGGGTTAGTCTTATGGAACCCAGCCACTAGGCATTACATCTTATCCAACCCTCCTCGATCAGCCCTACAACACTTACTACAAGTTCTTAGTTTTCAGTTACGACTCGTCTCTCAACGATTACAAGCTCTTGCAAGTCATTCACAACCGTCACTAATCGTTCCAGCAGGTCGATATGTATAGCCTAAGGTCCAACTCATGGAAGTTATTACCCAATACTCCTCGTAAATTTTGTACCTTATAATCCATACTCAACGAGACCGTGTGCTTTTAATGGTTGGATCTACCTTCTGGTGTAACCTCGTCATCAAAAAATCGATGCTGGTACAATTATTGAATGTTGTGTAAAACATGACAGCTTTGGAGAACTGCCATTGCCGGTAGTGCCTCTCGATAGCCCACCTTATTGTATGCATTTGACAGCACTTGGAGGACGCCTTGCCGCGTTTTAGTCTTATGCTACTCTTGCCACATTACCACATAATGCTTCACCAACACATGAAACTTATTGCAAAGTTAAATTATGAACATTTAAAGATGAGGAAAACAAAGTAAAAGGAAAGCATTATCGGCACGGCTGGATTAAGTCGATGACTATTTCTTCTTTGGGTTACCCAGTTAGGCATTTGGTTCTTTGGGTTACTTAGTTGGGCGTTTGGTTCTGTTGAAAATGAAGCCCGTTTGTTTTATACACAATGGGAAAGTCCTTGTGGTCTTAAACTATTGTAAGGAGACTACTAGCAAGAAAGAATGTTACAATGAAACAAGGTTTGTGCTCTTTGATCCCAAAAAAGATATTGGAAATTTGGAATACTCGAAGTTTTTTTTCCAAGTGATCCTGATAACTATGCGTTTTCTTATAAGCATATCACATGTATAGAGTCTAGTTCCTCCCAATTTATTTGAGAAAAGGTGAAGCTACATTAAATATATGTGCAATATGTTTTAGAATTTTTTTAAGTGTTGATGCTACATAATTCTTTCAAATATATTTGTGCCTTTTTTATTGTAGAACTAGGATTTTATTTATTTAAATATGTGAGTGATAAGTAATAGTTCGTGATTTTATCAATCACTATCTCTTTATCTCCCAGTTTTCTTAACAAAGTTCGGTGAAGCTAGATTATTACATACATTTTAGATTTTTCCAAGTCTAAAGTTTTGGATCTTACTGCCAATGACCTTGTATCCTAGCGTACTCCTTGTCCTAGGAGGCCACGTGTTTGATCCTCTTAAATGATATCCATTATCAACCCGATTTGCAGGTGGCTGTTAGTTGAAGGTTTAAGTATGTTCAAAGGTCCCCCCCCCCCCCCCCCCAATAAAAGTAGGATCCTCACTTGCATGAAAAGTAACAATTCAAAATTATTTCATAAAATCATGAATATGAAAAAGTGCAACAATTTGATAATTAAATTGGAAAAAGACAATGGGGAAATTTTGGAAAAGAAAGAATCGATCGTGAATGAAATAATCACGAATTTTAGAAAATTGTATTCGAATGATTCGATATAAAATTGGAAGTTGGAGGGTTTGGAGTAGGTGCCAATAGAAGTAACCAAGGCGTAATAGCTTGAAAGACACTTTGAGGAAGTAAGAAGTGCAATGGCGAGAAAGCTCCGGGTCCTGATGGGTACACTATGACTTTTTTCACGAATTTTGGGATGTCTTGAAAGGCGATCTAATGAGTTTCTTTAAGGAATTTTATGAGAATGGGGTGGTTAATAGGTGCACAAACGAGACATACATTTGATTAATTCCAAAAAAGGCGAACTCGTGCCAAATAAAGGACTTTAGGACAATAAGCTTAGTGACAAGTTTATATAAGATATTGGCAAAAGTACTTTCATTAAGATTAAGAGAAGTTATGGAGGAAACAATTTCAGTGTGTTAAAGGGCATTTGTTAAATGAAAGTAAATTACTAGGTGCAATTTTGGTAGCCAACGAAGTGGTAGAAAAGTATAGAATAAAAAAAAGGAAGGCGTGGTGTTCAAAATTGATTTCGAGAAAAATTACGACCATGTAAATTAAAACTTTTCGGATAAGTTATTAGAGAGAATATCATTCAAAGATAGATACAGAATATGGATTAGAGATTATTTGTCTTTAATTAATTTTTCGATTTTGGTAAATAGGAAACTTAGATGGAAGTTTTGGGCAACTAGTGGATTGAGACAAGATGATCCATTCTCTCTTTTTTTGTTTACAATGGTTGTGGATTGTCTAGGTAGATTGGTGGAGAATGCTAAATTATAAGGTGTGATTGATGGGTTTAGGATTGGGAAGGATATGGTAGAGGTGTCACATTTACAATTTGCAGATGATACGATTTTCTTCTTGTTTGGTGATGAAAGCAAGTTTAACAATTTGATGAAGTTGTTATTGATTTTTTGCTCATTATCGAGATTGAAACTAAATTTGATAAAGAGTAAACTTGCCGGTTTTAACATGGAAATGGAAAAGTTAGAGGAGTGGGCTACCAGGTTTGGTTATGAGATTGAGAATTGGCCACTGAAGTACTTGGGATTGCCTCTTGGAAGTAATCCAAACTCTTTGGAATTTTGGAATCAAATGTTGGAAAAAGTAAAGAAAAAACTTGATGGATGGAAAGGTGGTTGCTTTTCAAGAGGTGAAAGGCTTATCTTGATTGAACCGGTCTCAGCAAGTCTACCAACTTATTTCTTGTCCATTTTTCGCATTCCTTTAAAGATTGAAAATGTTTTGGGAAAAAGAATGAGAGACTTCTTGTGGGATGGGTGCGATAATAATAAAAATATCACTTAATAAATTAGGTCATAGTGTTTAAAGCGAAAAATAAATAAGGGTTGGGCATTGGTAATTTAATGAATCGAAATAAAACATTATTGGGTAAATGGTTATGGAGATTCCCCCTTGGTCAAAATTCCCTAGAGTATTCCATCATTAGAAGCAAATATGGATTAAGCGAGAATGGGTGGGACTCAAAAGTTGTGAGTAGTGGGACTTATAAAACCCTTGGAGATATATTTATCATGGTCTTGAATCATTGTTGGTGCATACAAAACTGGAAGTGGGTGGGGGGTCCATAATTAGATTTTTGGAGGATAAATAGAGGGGTGACACAGCCTTTGATTCCTTGTTTCCGTGGCTATATAGACTTTCCTTGAACAAAGGAGATTACATTGCTTCTTTATCCTATTTAAACTCTGACTATCTCGTGTCTTGAAATCTATCCTTTTTCTAGAAACTTGAACGAGAGAGAGTTAGAGAAGTTCCTTTCATCGTTGAAAGACTGTGAGGATGTTAGATTATCTCCAGGGAATGTAGACTATAAGATTTAGTCGTTGAAAGAGGAAGGTTTCTCTTACTCTTGCTCTTCCTTTTTCAAATCTTTTATCGATTTTGCAATGCATCCACATTTTGCATCTTCAAAAGTCATTTGGGCAATTGGTATTTCCACAAAAGTGAAGGTGTTCTTTTGGTTAATTGCTCACAGAATGGTTAATACTTATGACATGTTGCAAAAGAGAAGACTGAATTATTGTCTCTCCTCATCTTGGTGTGTACTTTACAAGAGAAATGCGAAATCTTTGAATCATTTGTTGTTACATTGCCCTTACTCATACTTCATTTGGAACAAAGTTTGTGCATAATTTTCCCAAGATGGCTTGAGACTTCTTCTCTTGGAAATCAATAGCTACCTAAAATCTAAGAGCAAGGAGCTATGGAGATGTGTCAAAGTTGCTTCCTTTTGGCTATTATAGAAGGAGAGAGGAATTATAGATTTTTTGAATAAAAGGTAGAAGAAAAAGAGTGGTCATAAGAAAAAGTCAAATTCATGGCTTCGTGTGAGCTTCCAACACTAAGGCTTTCAAAAACTATAGAATGAAAGACATTAAGAACAATTGGAGAACTTGGTTTTTTAAATAGTGTTCCATTGTAGTGTATGTTCTAAGGGTGTTGTTAACTGTGGTTTTGGCTCTTTTTCTTTTCTTTTCTTTTCTTTTTTGGGTTATATGTTTTGTTGGTAGACTCCTTGTCCCCTCTCAGTTTTTTTTTTTTATTTATTAACGAAATATTGTTTCTTATCAAAAAAATTTGATTGGATTTATACTATTTAGTCCTAACTTTCACCAAAAATTGGAGGGAAATAGCATTTAAACGTTTTAAAAAGATTTTCTTAATTTTTTTGTTGTTGTCTCTTACTCCTATTTGGGGTGGGGGTTGAGGGATCTTAGACTAGACATCAATCATTTTTGTTAAGCATATATGATATTCATTATAATTCCCTTCTCCTAACGGCTTAAATTTTTAGGAGAGATGGTTTCCAACATACTATCAAAGCTTGGTTGTCTAAAAGGTCCAATGGTTAAGCCTTTGCACTTCAATCCCCCGTATGTTCTGTTTGTTCTGCATGATCCTATTTTTGTATGCTCACCAAGTGTGAGTATAAGGTCGTACGCAAGGGAGGGTATTAAGAATGATATTCTTTGAAATTCTTTCTCCTAACAATTTAAACTTTTAAGAAAGATGGTTCCTAACAATTTGGATTTTGGAATAATATCATTACCAAAAGGATGATAATGTGGTCCAAATTTTGTATACTCGTCTTATTTTCTAACTGATTGTAAAAATTAGTTTTTGATTTCAAATGTTTTTCAACTTTGCAGTTAGACGTACCCCAAGAGTTATATAAGCCTGTGATCGTAAAATATAGATTGTAGCCAAGAGTCTAAAAGAGCATATGACCAACATTCCAATCATATTTTAACATAAGATAAGGAATTTAGCTAAACTAAATTTTATACTTTGTCTAATATATAACGCTGTTATTGGATAGATTTATCCTACTTATTCTACAAATTTGAACCGTTGCGGATGCACTAATTAAATCATCTACACCAGGGAGCACAAAAAGTTTTCTGCAAAATGAGTGCTAGTTTGATACAAGAGCATGCAATATGTCATTCTCGTCTAACTAAACAATAAAGAAACCACTCACAGGGAATGAGACATTTTATCACTTGATTGAATTATCTGCCAAAGAAGCTAAAACTGCAGTCCATGAACGAATAAAGGAAAAAACAGCATACCATCAGAACACCAAAAATTCATTTTAGAACATGTTCATTCATGGGATTAGACAGCAACCAGATGCTCCAAGCGAAACAAAACAATATCACCAAATAAATTAAAACTTACTACATAAATCATCAATTCAATGCAGAAAATAATTGTGAATCAAACCCAGAATTGACAAAGACAATCAATCCATTTGGTCAGATCAATGCAGAGATTCAGAGTTCCTCCATAGATTAACGCTTCTAGCTACTGCTGCATCTGAATATCTATCAAAAAAAGCCTAAAGAAGCATATCCTCTCTGTTTTTCTTTGAATCTCAACCAATAATCAATTTTGTAAGAAATATAGGTTGTGTTTGGGAACCCAATTCCAAAGCTCAAACTTGGGTACACAAACACACCATAATAGTAATTGTACCTCTTCATGATACAGGTTATCTTGGTTGCCAAAAGTTAGGGGCTGACACCAAAAATGAAATTCCAAGTGAACCACATAAAACCTTGTGCAAACGTTTTATTAATGATTGTGGGCTCCAACGTCAATAGCTTTCTATATTCTCCATGGGAAATGCAGATGAAAGAATAAAACCTCTAACTGCCACAGGAATTGGGTCTTTAGAAGGGGATATATGAGGTATGGGTTCTCCGTGATTCATAGGCGGAGGGAAAGCCCAGCATTTTTTTCTGTAATGCATATATTCCAAAAAAAATAAATATAAGAGGGAACGCACATGTATACCCATGTAGAGCCTTGAATCAAACTTGTTGATAATGGGATCAGATAATGCTGATGGAGGAGGAGGACGTGGGGGAGGTGGAGAAGTTGGGAGAGGAGGGGATAAGGGTGGCACATCCTTGGGCAGTGAAGGAGCAAAGGGCGGTTGAAAATGCTGCTGCTGCTGAAGTGAGGTCTCTAAAGAATTATTGAATGCAGCAACATTACCAGTGGATCTCATTTCAGCTTCACAAGGCGGCGCCACATCCTTCATTTCAAGCTCATGACGACACTTCTCAGTTGCAGCTGCAGGTGTTCAGCATATTCATAATTATGTTCAGGACTAACAGCCTCAAAATTCCCTCCATCAGAATCACTTCCAATATCTTCTCCATCATCCTTCACCATAGGTGGCATACGAAAACCAGGAAGCTGAAAACTTGAATTGCAGACTCAAATTAAGCAATAAGAATGAAAACTCAAAAACAATAGTCCAAAAGCATTTAATTTCATCGAAAAAATAGAGACCCATTCAATAAATACACAACTTCCATGTTCTATATCCACACCTGCCATGTTCATCCACACCCTGCATTTATAGAATAAAGAAAATCTAGCAGGTTTAGTCCGCGGAGAGACTGATATAGAATAAAAAACGAAAAAGGTGTATGAGGCTACAGCAGCCCTCCCCCCTAGGCTTACATTATGATTCCATAACGAATGGCTAATTAAGAGCCAGGCTTGTTTCATGAACTTAACCTAAATGGTCTAGTTCACCAAACACAGACAGAATGCTAAACACACACAGTGCTATTGATATATACACCAAATCTACCTTTTTTAAGTTTAGCAAAGCTGCTTTATAGCACGTATGATTGTCCTCAAATACAATTTTTTTTCCCAGCTGTCCTTTGCTAAGGCTGTAATGGAAACAATTGAAAGAGCCTCGGTGCATTCATTCATCCGCACATTCACATTCTAATTATGCTGTCATATATAATTACGAGCTAAGAGTTTGGTATAACATTATGCCATGGTATATGTATTGCCATTTAACATACTACATGGCTAATTGCACAATTTTATATTTATACTACTTGGAGAAAGCCAAGTTCAGCTGATGATTACAAGGAATATCAAGTGCAAAAGAACACAGGAAAAAAATAAGGGGGAAAAAAAAGAACTTGTTATGTAAAACAGTTCTATTATGATTTCTCATTTATGAACCATCTCAGACAAGTTAGAATTATAATGAAGTAAGCAACAAATATTGACTTCTTAAGAACAGGAAACAACTAACATAAAAAGAAAATGGATATTTTGGATAAAGCTGTTCACCACAGCTTCTCTGTTAACCTGATCATGAATGAGTTTACAGCAACTGCATCCAAAACTATCCACGAAGATTCAAAAAGCTCATGAAAAAACTCAGCTCCAGTCTCCTCAGCAGCATTTCTAAAAGCAATCCCAAATGCATTTCCTTGAATTGCCCCAAGCCGCGGTTTCCCACAAACTCCCACAATCAACACCTTGTCTCGTTCTTGAGTGTAGCAAACGCAGATCAAAGGCTTCATTTTCGCCCCCTTCTCCCTCAAAGCATCCATCAAAAAATACCCAAATTTCGTTAAAGCCT
This sequence comes from Lonicera japonica, assembly GCA_021464415.1. Taxonomy (NCBI): domain Eukaryota; kingdom Viridiplantae; phylum Streptophyta; class Magnoliopsida; order Dipsacales; family Caprifoliaceae; genus Lonicera; species Lonicera japonica. Next base: position 59,659,327 of record CM038465.1, on the reverse strand, counting down.
GTGGGTAACCCAACAACTTTGCATCTGCTGAATCTTCAAGCTTTACCCACCTGAATTTACCCCCACTTCTTATAGAACCCTTTCTGATTATTGCCGCACTTCCTTGTCTAAGGATCGCCCTTTGGATTTTGATAGCATGTTGCATTCCATTCTCCAGCTTTTCTAGCTTACTCAAAGATAATGCATCATAAGCCACACCAAACTGTTTAGAAGCACAAGAACCATCCAATTCTACTGATGACTCCAGCAATGCTGTAACTCCATACACCACATCTGCGGCAGAAACTTTGGAACTGTACCCATGTAGTAGCAAGAAACCTCGGTAATAGAAATCGGTAAGCCCGTATTCTGGCAAAAAATGCTCAAACATATCCTTCATTTTGCGCTTGATCTCAACGCTCATGTATTGGAACTTCTGTTTGCACTCGTCCAGTGCAAATCCCATTTGCGCAAGAAGTAGCATGAGCTTTTTCATCCCGTTATCACTCCAAGTCTTCAATTTAGTTGCCATGTAGGACGAGCACAACATTGAATCAAACAAGTTCCACTCCTGTAACAACATTAGCCTTGGCTCATCTTCATACGCAATTCTTGAAGAATCGGGTGCAGAGACCTTTGTTCCATCCTTTAGAGTCACTGAAGTTATAGCATCCAAATTACCTGAGCTATTAATGTGCTGCTCAAGCTCCATTACCCCGGCTTGGTATCTCTCATTTGTTAGTCTCTCGTGAACAAACTGATCGGTCAAAGACACACAAGCCAACCAGAGTAACTCGTTCGTGTTCTTCCTCAGCAAATGAGACAATTCATACATCAAACACCCAGATGGCTTCCCATGGAAAGTACCCATGTAATAGTACTCTTTCTTCAACTTCCTAAAAAGCTTAACCGGGTCGGTCTCATTTTCTTGTGAAACTCTCCTCCTTTTTTGAGCCCCTCCTTCTTCATCCTCTTCCACTTCACTCTCATTCTCATCTTCGCTATCGGATAAATCTTCAACCTCATCATCACTGTGCAAATCACTAGCACTTGCCAACGCCGAAACATCAAAATCATATGCCAAATCAGCCTGGTTCTCATCATCCATCGTATAAAGCACAACCACACGATCATTCTGATCACTGAGATTATGTAAGTGAATCGGCCTATGACTGTCCACTACGAAAACACGAGCCACCGATCCTATTTCAAGAACCTTCCGAAGATCCCGGTGACACCCCCAATTGATAAGAAGAATCGTGATGGGCTCATCAGTTGAGGAACACAAACTAGGGCCAGCATACTTGTGAATTTCCTTGAATGTTGAAACAGGGTAACACGCATACCTAACCGAATCAGACTCAAGAACATGGCCTATAATCTTCAATGCACAAAGGGAATCAGCATCAGAGGTTGAGGGGAATATGAGTAAAGGAGTGGAAGAAGCTGAAGCTAAAGCCGATTCGCGTAATCGAGCATAAAATGACTCAATACTTTGCTCTCTCACCATAATTTCTCAACTGCGTGGCCAAAAATTCAGAAAGATTCAGTCTTTTTCAGTAAGAACTAAGAACAGCGTGGAATTGGTGAAATCAAAAGAAACATATTATAAATTATACGCGTTTATCGGTTTATGTATAATGAATTCAACCGAAGAAGATTGAAAAGCTTAAAGACTTGAACTTGCCCAATTTGGATCTGCTGAGGAAGAGAGATAATTGACACAATAATTCGGTGGTAAGAGTTACCTGAAATTGGGGTGAATTTTCAGCTGAAAGTAAATTGAAAATCTGAATTTGGATAACCAAAATTTCAAACAGATATGGTCTTTTTATAGTGTAGAATTGGTGAAAACAAAAGAAACAAACTTTACCTAGTGATTATGCAACATTACAAATTATACGCATGTATGTATTAATTCAACAATAGAAGCTTAAATAGATTAAAGATTTGAGCGTCCCCGATTTTGATCTATTGAGGGAGATAGATAATTGAAAGAAAGAAAGAAATAAGAATTAGGTCGCAAGAGTTTACCTGGAATCGGGATGAATTTTAAGTGGAAAGTGAGTTGAGAGTGGGAGTTTTGGCTATTCTACTTGAAGTCTGTTGTTGTCATTTCAATTTGACAGAGAGAGATGGGAGATTTGGTTTGAGAATTTGAAACTTTGAACGTGAGTGTTTGTTGTTTTGATTGGAAAATTTTGAAATTTTCAGAAACCGCGAAATGTTGCCGCTGAATCCATGCGATTAGGAGACCTCTGAATCGGACTATGGAGCTGGGCTTGCTAAAAAGCTACTTCGGCCTCGGCTGGGCTTTATTCAAATCTTTTTATATAAATTTTTAATTTTACAATACAAATTTTTTTCTATATAATACAATTCTTTTTACACAATTATAATTATAAATCATAATAAAAGTGAACGTGTGACCAACAGTTCGCCACAAAAAGAATTGGCTAATAGGGTTAGACTACATCTACGTAGGTTGAATAAAAAACTTTCTTTTTATTTAAATCTTTTTGGTTAGTTTTAATTACCAATAAATAATAGGACTTTTTTGAATTTACCTTCTATTTATAAGATATAATTAAAGTTACCTCTTATTTTCATAATACTTTAACTTACCCTCGAACTTGATAGAGTGTAACACCGTCAATATTTTTTGCTAAATAGACCCTCATCTTCCTCACTTAATGATTATTTAAGAATCCTAATTTTATTTATTATTTTTCTAAACTCAAAACCCAACAATTTTCTCTCTCTAATTTCATTTCGTAATTATATCAAATTATTTCATTTTTACTCTCAAAATCCAACAAAGCTCGATAAATTAAACCCTTTCAAAATAAACCTAAATTTTCAAATCGCAAAGGTGAGCTTTTTAAACATGAAAAACATGTATATACAAGTATATACATAGCATTTCTGGTAAAGTTCAGACCTTACGGATTTGGACTTTACGACGCAAAAGTATCGTAAAAAGGACCAATCTGTAAGGTCTGGTCCTTACTTCAAATTTTTCATATATATATATTCTATTATTTTTTGTCTATTTTTCTATGTATATATACATCTGTGCACAGCAATCAAAACCCTCCATTATTGTGTTCCAAAGCCAATTTTTGATTGCTTATTTCAATTCACTCTCGAGCATTTTTTATTACTGTTTCAAACTTTCAATTACATAAAAAAGAAAGGGAATTTGTATATATTTGTATTGGTATTTTGTGTTTGGATTTGATTAAAAAAGTTACTGAATTATAATGGAGATGGATTGATTAGGGGTTTTTGGGTCTTTTTCTCCTTCATGGATTGATTGGGGGGTTTGCATTTTAGTGAGATTTGTTTGAATTATTTTTTTATTTAGGTTTATGTTTGGGTTTAGATATATGAAGAAAATTTAAGGTTCTTGTGTTTAGGAATGAAAGAAAATGACTCAATGTTGAAGATGGTTACTTTGGTTCAACCGCACAAAAGTTGAATAATTAATAGTGTTAACACTTTGTCAAATTCTAGGGGGTAAATCAAAGAATTAATAAAAAAAATGAGTAACTATAATTTTTTTTTTTTTTTTCGATTCAACAAAGTTAACATTTTTTAAACCATAAACAATCTACATGAGAAGTAGTTAGACATACTTAATTTAACAGAGCACACAGAACAACACTAAAATGATCCAACTTTTAGTAATGTCAAGTGTGGTATTAAGCTAAGTAGTTTAACCAGACATACCGATGTGGGACGGTGAAAACATTTTCTTTGGCAAATAGCCATTTTTTCTTTTGGATTCAACAAAAATAGTTAGACATACTTCATTTAACAGAGCACACAGAACAACACTAAAACGATTCAACTTTTAGTGATGTCGAGTGTGGTTATTAAGCTAAGTAGTTTAACTAGAGATACCGATGTGGGACGGTGGAAACATTTTCTCTGGCAAATAGCCATTTTTTCTTTTGGATTTAACAAAGTTGACATTTTTTAAACCACAAACAATCTACATCAGAAGTAGTTAGGCATATTTAATTTAACAGAACTCTAATTATGTATTATAAATAGAGGAAAAACTAAAAAAAAACTTAAATAACATAAAACATCATAGTATTTACACTAACAATAGATGACCAATTGCAATACCAAAAGTCATTATTACAGTAAAACTCCCACGGCTATTTTTGTTGCATTTTAAAATTCTTGTACAATTGGATACGTTACCACTCAAATGACATGTTTAATCAAATTGTGTCGCATTATTAAGGAAAATGATAACGTATGCGGCACATGTTAAAACTATTATAAATGAAAAAAAATAAAATTTTGTACTATATTTAATGCATGTTGATAGTTAATTATTTGCAAAAATAAATACTTAATATGTATCCTTAAAGTACACGTTAACGTGATCATATTATTAAAATAATTTAGTAACTATTTGATTCGAAGTTTTCCCTGAAAAGTCTATGGTATGATTTCCCACTCTTTCCCTCCCTCAAATCAAATCCTCATGTGTAGAAAAAAATAAAAAAATAAATAAACGGAGCAAAGTGGTATTTTTTTTTATTGCTGAATGAAACCATATTCGTTAAGAGGTAGAAATGGCATTTCTTTTTCTCTCCTCCTAATGTTAGTTAAATTGGAATATAATTCAGCATTCAGTGCTAAGAAATAAATTTTGCACAAAATACTTACTTTAACTATAATATAATTTTACCTCAACTGTGTTTTTATTGTTATTTTTTTCACTAGTTACTGATATATATATATTTATAATATTAATAAGAAAAAACCTATAAAATGACAAATTTGCAATATTTAAAGTTAAATAAAGAACATACAAAATTTTTAAGTATTTCATTCAACATTGTTAAGTATTAAAAATTCAATATATCGTGTTCAGCAATTAAAAATTGAGGTAGATATTTATAAAGAAAGGTTTTTTGATCACAATAATATTTTGATTTGGTTGTTTAATGATATTATTTGTTTCTCCTTGAAAAAGAGGGAAAAAAACAAGGAGCAGCAGCTCTACCAAGAACTTTTTGTATTTTCTTTAAAAAAGAAGACCAAAATACACACACAAAAAAATGCATTTAGGGAGGGAAGTTTGGGTAATTCAGGAATCGACTGAACTGAACTAAATTAACCAAACTAATCCGTTAAAGAGGCAACCAAAAAAAAAGGCAACCAAAAAAAATATTGAAATCTAGGGGTGGAATTTTTGAACTAGGAACCGGAGAACCGAATTGCACCGAATCGAAAAAGGCCGGTTCAATTCGGTTCTTAGTATTAAAGTGCACATTTTTAACAGTTCGGTTTTTAATAGTTGTTAACGGTTCGGCTCTTTGATAAATTTAATTAAAGAAATTGTTATGAACCGTTATATATAAATACATAACAGTTCTTACGGTTCTTAGCCGGTTCTAACTGTTTTAACAATTCTAATGATTCCAGCAGTCCCCCAAATAACCGTTAGAAGGGTTTTTAACTGGTTTTAATGGTTCTAAAGGTTATAACGATTCCCAAAAGACCCGTCAAAATATTTTTTGGCTGGTTCTTAACGGTTTTAATGGTTTCTCGAAGAACAGATGGAATCGAACCGTTAGAACTAATTCAGTTTTATTTACGGTTCCTCAAAAAATATACAAAGAACTGAACCATTAAGAACAACAAAAAACCGATTTCGATTATTCATAATTTGGTTAGGAATCGAACCGGTCAAACCCTAATAAAATCGAATAAGTTTAAGTTATTTATTTTTAAAATAAATATATAAAAATCGAATAAATTCAAATAGAAAAATATAATCCAACTTTGGATATCGATTAAAAAAATCAACACTGAGCCAAACTAAAACCAAAATTTTAAATTAAATTTAAATTTAAGTCTATCCAAAAACACTACTAGATAGTGTATTTAATTCAGACTTAAAAAAAAATTATAACTTTTTTAAAATACACAAATTCTTTTAAATCCATATATTATTTTAAACGTATATAAAATTTAACATATTTTATTAAATTCACACAGACTTTAACTTATTTTAAAGAATAAATTCTTTAGTATTTTAAGGAATAAATACCATCGACTTTCAAAATCCAAAAAAATTGAATACACCCCGTAATCACGGAGAGACATGAAATTACAAACATCGAATTTAATAGTAGGCTAGGCAGGGACAGTGAAGAAGTTTGCTGCGCGTTCGTGTTGGTCACAACGTAAATCCTAAATCGCGTTCAAAACCCTCGAATTTCAGTTGGAAAATGGTGGGAAAATTGAACCACCTAAACCTTTCGAAAATGGAAGATCAGCTGTGTTTCGATTGTCTTCAACGTCGAATTCGCACCGATTTCTCAGACAAACTCGTTTTCTCTTATGGCATCTCCGATTCTCCCCTCCCCTTCGGCTCCACCGCCGTTGTTCAGGTACTTTGCCCATACTACATGTATATATATATGTATAATTAACTACAACTATTGTCTTTTGGCTATTGATAGATTCATTACCGTCAATTTTATTCATATCCACATGTATACCACTGATTAACGACAAGTTTTGCCCATTTATAGATTCGCTGCCTTCAATTTTATTGATATCTACTTGTATACGTCTAATTAACTACAATCATTGGCCATGGAAAGATTCATTGCCTTCAATTTTATTGATATCCACATGTATACGTATAATTAATTACGAGCAGTGGCCATTGATAGGTTCCTTGCCTTCAATTTTATTGATATCTATATTGCCCGTTGACAGGTAATCGTCAAATTTATTGATATCTTTGTGGTTTTGATGTAGATGTCTAAATCTAGTGGAGGAACTTCGCAGTCGTTTGTATTGGTATATATGCCGAGCAGGGGAGACGATTGCCTTACCAAATATGTGTATGTTCATCTACTTTATGCATTTTTATTTCAATTAGTTCGTTTGAGAAATTTATAGCTCCTATAACTGAAAATTGTTTTGTTGCATCCATTTTTGGTTCACATTGTTATGTTAGGTGATAAATGGCACTTATTTTTTATGAAACTATTGAATAGATTGGGACTGCTAAGATTTAGTTTTATTTGATAAGTAACTATTTTTTTTTCACATAGTTAACTAGATAAGTAAAAGGTATGGACTCAGTTGTTTAGTAGGATGAATTTTTTGGTAGGGTGTTAATACGTGGTTTGGTATTGCAAAAACCATGTCCCACTAAGACCTGACGTAATCTTGCTTGATGCGTGAACATGTCCTCAATCGCAAGAGTACTTAATTTACAACAAAATGGTATTGCAAATTTAAGTGTTTTTTTTTGTTTTCTATCTTTTAAAAAGATAAGCTAAAGATAAGTACAACTTATATGTTATCCCAGTCATCTTTGCATTTGCTAAATCCTATTTGCGATTATGTCCTTTCAACATAGGTTGAAGAAGTTTGTGTGGCGGATCATGGATTGGGTTAGTGGTTAGGAGTGTTTGGTAATTGATTTAGGGTTGATGTGTTGTCTTGTCATATTTAAGTTCTAGGGCTTTGTATCCAAAGAATATCTTTGGGGGTAAGTAATGATTATTAGATTATTTTGGGTGGGCGTCATAGAACCAGGATTTAAGTTTCATGGTTATTAAAATAATGGGATATTTTTAATTTCACCTTGAAAATTGGGGGCAGGGTAAAAAAGTGCACTCTTGGAGCTATTTAGATGTTGCCAGCTACTTATGAGTAGGTGAAAATTTACAAGCTCAACAGTCTATTCACTTATTGATAGTGATAGCTAGAGGAAGTTCATGCTTACTTTTCCATATGCTACCACAACTGTAGAACATACGTTTTGTACTATGAGTATTGGCAAAGATAAACTTCAAAACAAGGTAGAGGGGTAATTGACGCATGTTCCTACATTGTTTACAGCAAAATGGAAATTGTTGAAAATTTTTACTGCATAAAGAATATGCTCTTATTGTGTCCTGTAGTTTTATATAAAAAGTATGAAATAATTCGATCCTATTTGCTTTCTTTCAGCGATGAGTATTGTCTGCCAGATCTTGAAAGGAATCATGAAAGTAGGAACAATAACGAACCTTTATCAGAAGTAAATCAAGATCAAGCAGAGGTCAGTATTGGAAATCATAATGATAAATCTACTTCATTAGAAACTAAATCAAATGAATCTCAGTGTTTGTCCAATGGTGGCAGACAAGCATGTTTATCTGGATTAGGGTGCAAAAGTTCAACCTGTAAATATTCTGGTAGGTTTTCTTGCTCAAGGAGTATCACTGCCTTGGCTCCAGTATCTCGGATTGGCATTTCTTCTTATTCTGTACTTGAAGAGCTTGCTTCAGACTTCTTATGTGGGTCCATGGAAGATCACATTTTGTCCTCACTGAGTCTCCTAATAGAAGGAAAAGCAACGGGGCGAGATAGCTTAAACTTTCTTAGTTTAGTTGGGATACCATCATTTGATGAGAATGGATTCCCTAGCTGCGTAAGGCATCCAAATATAATGCCCATTCTGGGGATGCTAAAATCATCTAGCCATATTAATTTAGTGCTGCCAAAAGCTCCATATACCTTGAATAATATTCTTCACTATAGCCCCAACTCCTTAAAGTTGGACTGGCATATAAGATTTTTAATCTACCAGCTATTGTCTGCCTTAGCCCACATGCATGGTTTAGGGATTGCCCATGGTAATGTGTGCCCATCCAATGTATTGTTGACTGATTTGTGCTGGTGTTGGCTGAACCATGGTGATAAACTACATCTGCGCTCTAAATTAAATTCAAGAAGTAAAGAAGGCTCTGGTATTACCTCTTTAAGGATAGGTTGCTGCATTGAGGGCTGTCATTCTCAGGGACTTTATGCTGATTTGAAGTTATCTCAATCTATTGACTGGCATTCTGGTTTTAGTCAATGGTGGAGGGGAGAGTTGAGTAATTTCGAGTATCTTCTCGTCTTAAACAGACTAGCTGGGAGAAGGTGGGGTGACCACACATTTTACACGGTTATGCCTTGGGTTATTGATTTTAGTGTAAAGCCCGATGAGAATAACAATGCGGGGTGGAGAGATTTAACCAAAAGCAAGTGGCGCTTGGCAAAAGGCGATGAACAGTTGGATTTCACGTATTCGACATCTGAAATCCCACATCATGTATCAGATGAATGCCTCTCTGAATTGGCTGCCTGCAGTTACAAAGCAAGGAGGTTACCTTTGAGTGTTTTGCGCTTGGCTGTTCGTTCGGTATATGAACCAAATGAGTATCCTTCCACAATGCAAAGACTTTACCAGTGGACCCCTGATGAGTGCATTCCGGATTTCTATTGTGACCCCGAAATATTTTACTCTCTTCATTCTGGTATGTCTGATTTGGCAGTACCTTCATGGGCAGGCATTACTGAGGAGTTCATTAAATTACATAGAGATGCTTTAGAGAGTGACCGGGTTTCTTCCCAAATTCATCATTGGATTGACATCACTTTTGGGTACAAAATGTCTGGTGAGGCTGCTGTTGGTGCCAAAAATGTCATGTTGCCCCCTTCAGCATCAACAATGCCAAGGTCAGTGGGCCGCCGTCAGCTCTTTACCCAACCACATCCTGCTCGTCGAGGTTGTACCAGGAGAATTCATAGAAGTACAACCGAGTTAACTATGCATCCATGCCAAGTGAATAAAGTCGAGGTTGAGAAACCTCTCCTTCTTGAAGCTGCTCATTTGCAGGAATTGGAAGAAGCAGCTGCATTTCGTGAACATGCTTGGAATTTGAGTCCTGTCTATTCTGGTCACCTAAAAGATTGGGCCAGGGAAAACCCTTCTGTAGAAGCATCTAGATCAGCTGAATCTGGCCTTGCAAGCAACTCTTGGGTTCATTCAGTTATTGATTTAAATTATCTTCTTGAGCATATCGAGGTGGATGCTGACAGTTCTGTGGGATATCAAGAGCTGTTGCTATGGAGGCAGAAAACAACCGATTCCAAGATTTTTTCTGAAGATGTTGCGAATGATTTATTTTCGGTTGGGTGCATTTTAGCGGAACTTCATTTGAGAAGGCCACTTTTTGATCCAACTTCATTAGCTGTTTATTTAGAGAGTGGTGTCTTACCTAGATTGATGCAGGAACTCCCACCTCATGCCGAAGTGTTTGTTGAAGCATGCATCCAGAAGGATTGGAGGAGGTATCAGTTTACACTCACTTCCCCCCTCCAAAAAGTTGTTGAAGATGGGATTCAAAGGGCTTCCTAACTTCTTTCGTCCTATCAATTTATTTCACAAAATTTAGGGTTTTTTTGACTTTGCTGCTCGTTGTTAATACTAAATTAGACTTATCCCCTGTTTCCATTATCATCAGACTTTGCCCCATGCATGCTGGGGAATCTCAAAGTATCACATAAAACTGGGGGGCAATCTCTAATTTTTTTAACGTAATCCTTTGGCTTAACCCCTTGTTTACGTAAGTCTTTGAGATTCCCCAGCATGCAAGGGGAAGAGTAACAATTATGAAAACAGGAGGTAAGTCTAGTTTTGCTTATAAAATGAGGGGCAAAGTCAAAAAAGCCCCAAAATTCATGGTGTCGATTGTGAAAACTAAAATGCTCTTTTCTTTTCAAAATAAAATAAATTTAGGAGGCCTTCTGCCAAGTGTCTTTTGGAATCTCCGTACTTCCCAACAACAATCACCTCATCATACTTGTTTCTAGCGCCGCTTCAACTTTTATCAAAGGAGGGGACCCGTCTACGCTATGCTGCTAGTTTTGCAAATAGAGGAGCCTTGAAAGCAATGGGAGCATTTGCAGCTGAAATGTGTGCACCCCATTGCTTACCACTTGTAATCACATCTTTGTCTGATGATGAAGCCGAATGGGCTTATATACTACTGAAAGAATTCTTAAAGTGCCTTAAACCGAAAGCAGTAAAGGCACTCATCTTGCCTGCTATCCAGAAGATTCTCCAGGTTAGTTTCTAAAATTTGTTTATAAACATGTGGTTTGACTACATAAAACTCATCTTTTATGTTTTACATAATTTAAGCATTGTTTCAGGCTACAGGTTATTCCCATTTGAAGGTTTCTCTTCTCCAAGGTTCATTTGTGCAGGAGGTATGGAACAGGATTGGTAAACAAGCATATCTGGAGAAAATACATCCTGTGGTTCTATCGAATTTGTATGTTGCTCCCCATAAGAGTTCAGCTGCTGCCGCCTCTGTGCTGCTGATTGGCTCCAGTGAAGAGCTTGGCATACCAATTACAGTTCATCAGGTTAAAGAAAATATATTAAGGCAATAACTACTTAGTTTTTTCCATTCTATTGAAGTTAGCAATGGTATTTTACTAACCTTCCAGTTCTTAACCAGACGATCTTCCCATTGATTCACTGTTTTGGGAAAGGGCTCTGCAATGATGGAATCGATGTCGTGGTTAGAATTGGTACTCTCTGTTCATTGGGTTGGGAGGCTTATATTGTTTCTCACATTGCGCTTCATCAGCTTATAAGCTAATTTCGGGGTCCTACTTTTCAGGTGGTCTTTTTGGAGAGAATTTTGTTGTGAAACAGATTCTTCCATTACTAAGAAACGTTTTTCACTCTTGTGTTGATGCTTCATATGTGAATAAGCCTGAACCCATGCAGAATTGGAGTGCATTAGCCCTTATGGACTGTCTAAAAACATTAGATGGCCTCGTTGCAGTTTTGTCGAGGGAGGTGGTTGTAAAGGAGTTGATTGAAGTATGACATTCAATATTCATCTTACTTATGTTATTTCACGATTTGAATCCATTGGGTAGTAGAATTGCAAATCAATTATGCTGGTACTTCGCAGGACGGAAGTTGCCTATACATTCAGGTTCTCATGCAGATCAATACGGGAATTCCAGTGCTTCAGGTATTTCAAATTTGATCTTGATTGCTTCATTATGTAGTCATGATTGTAAAAGCATTAGCTAAATCTTTAGCTTTTTACTTCTTTCCTCCCTTTGATTTTCAAGCTATCATACAAATGTTTTGTTTTATACAAAAACATTATCTTTGAACAAAAGACAAGAAAGTTAAGTTACCACTGATTAATGCTCCTATTTTTGATTAACTAGTCTTGTATGCTGGCTAACCAGCTTTAGGATTTTCAGTAATGCTGTAATCTTTTTGTTTACCAGTTTGCTGCTACAAGTCTTATTGCAATTTGTCAGCTAATTGGACCAGATTTAACGACATTGCATGTCCTTCCAAAACTCAAAGGGCTATTCGATGAGTTTGCTTTCTCCCAGGAAACTCCCATTGGTTCTGGTTCTCTGCGTGGAACCCTTGATGCTTCCAAACCAAAAGTAGACGATGAGGATCAAATCGAAAGCCGTATGGACCTTGTGTAGGTTCCTTTCATTCCTATCATTTGCTTAAAACTTCATTTATGATTGAGGTAGAGCTTAAGCGTAATACACTTATACCGTATCTTTTTTTAACCATGTTATTAAATATGGACTTATTTCCAGGTTGCTCCTATATCCTTCTTTGGCATCTCTTCTCGGTATAGAAAAGCTCCGCCAGTGTTGTGCCACATGGTTGCTTCTTGAGCAGTTTCTTCTACGGCATTATAACTGGAAGGTAGGTTAGTATGTTCCTTTTTATTTTTTTAATTGCCTCCAAGAGTATTGTGCCTTCATTGATACAAATCTGTGTTTAATACTCACCCCAATTATACTGGATCCAGCTCCTCTAAAGTCTAAAGTGAAAAAAGTCACTTTAAAGTAATGAAATCAAATTAGCTTCTACTTTAGTCCTCAATCCTCGCTAAAGGGATACACTTCCTCTGGCGAGGACTCAAAATTTGAACCGTCCAATTTAATTAGTGGTCCAGACTACATAACTCTACTCTAAAGTGATTTTTATCATTTTAGAGGAGCCGGATCCATTTATATTAGTTGAACTTCATTTCTGAAATTTTCATGATTCAGTGGGAATACTCAGGGGAATCATCTCGTGGTGGTCCAGAGAGACGCATTTTCAGCAAGAGCTCAACATCTGAATACAATCCTGCTAAGCTGTTGCTTAATGGGTTTGGGTGGTCTATTCCACAACAATCACAGGGAAGTAGAGGTGGCAAAAACCTGGTGCCTCGTAAACCGTTTTATGACAATCATCAGAACCAAGTTGAGAGGCATTTGACTTCCTCAAGCTATGGAAATCGTGAACCCTGGTACTGGTTCCCTAGTCCAGCTTCTAGCTGGGATGGGATCGATTTTCTAGGTCGGGTTGGGGGTCCAAAGGACGAACTTCCGTGGAAGATCAGAGCATCTGTGATGCACTCTGTCCGTGCTCATCATGGGGCAGTAAGGTCTTTTGCTGTACGCCAAGATGAGTGTACATTTTTTACAGCTGGAGTCGGTCCGGGATTCAAGGGAACCGTGCAGAAGTGGGATTTATCTGCTGTTAATGCTTTATCTGGTTATCACGGCCATGAGGAGGTTCGTTTCTCTATGACCGTTCTTAAAGTTGGATCATAAATTTTTATGTGTCTTCTGGGAAAAAAAAGAATGCCAGGACTAAATTTTGTATTGGGAATGGGTGAGGTTATGATCATATATAGCAGACCTTGCCCCCTATTCTTAATGCGATTTTAGATTGCCTCCTACTTTTGTCCCATGGACAGGGAGGGGGAGGGGGGTCTGAAAAGATTATTAGATTAGCAAGCAATGTCTTGTTATTTCACGTAATTCTTTGACTTAAATCCCCCTAGTTTTAAGGAATCCTTTTATTCACCTTGTGGATTGAAAAACAAGTAGTATAGTATAGGTGTATAGCATTAAGAATTTGAGGGAAGTAAAAAGAAGCCACACATAAACACTACTTGTGGATTGGGATGTGGTCTGCAACTTTGCTTAATGGGATTTTGGGATTTCAAAAACCAAGTTGTATGCTAGAAGGATAAAAAACGATGATAACTCATGAAATTATAAATGGGATGAAGATATCGAGTAGAACGAATACCTTTATGTTCGGCAATGGGACGATCCAAGTCAGGGACCGGAACGGAAGGCATGATTGGAGTAGAAGATGAGTCCACTGGGCCAGATGTAGGGTTGTCAGTGGCGGTAGGCTTAGTCAGAAGAGATGTAGCAAGGTTAGTCGTAGGTTTGATTGTAGGCGCAGTAGTAGGCTCAGAGGAAGGGTCCGCAATAGGAGGGCGGTGTTGCCGGTAATGGTAGGTGAGCAAAGGAGGTGGCGAGTCTGTGGTAGGAGCCACATGATCAGGAGATGATACAACCAATGGAGTAGGACTAGTGTTTGAAAGAGGGAGAGCATTAGTCAAACACTCAACATGTTCGGAAGAAGTAAAGAAGGGAGTTGTTTTAAAAAAGGTGGCATCTACTGAGACAAGATATCGCTTAAGGTGAGGAGAGAAGCAACGATAACTTTTCTGTAAACAAGAGTAACCCAAAAAGATACATTTGAGATACTTGGCCTGTAATTTATCTTTCCCCGGAGTGAGATCGTGAACAAAACATGTATACCCAAAAACACAAGGAGGAAGATAGTAGAGTGGCTGACCAGGAAATAATAGAGAATGAGGAACCTGATTTTGTAAAACTGAGGACGGAATGCGATTAATCAAATAACATGCGGTAAGAACAGCATCTTCCCAAAAATGCAGTGGAACATGCATGTGTACGAGGAGAGTACGTGCAGTTTTAATCAAGTGTCTGTTTTTTCTTTCTGCCACCCCATTTTGGTGAGGGGTATGAGCACATGACGATTGATGAAATATACCCTAAGAGGCCATAAAGGATTGAAAAGGGGCATAAAAATATTCTCGTGCATTGTCACTTCGAAAAGTATGAATATTAGTGCCAAATTGAGTTTTAATTTCAGAACAATTCTTGTGCATTGTCACTTCGAAAAGTACGAATATTCTTGTGCATTGCTTTGAATTAGTTTACTAAGAAGTAAGTAATTTAAATTCATAGTGACTAGAGATTGAGAAATTGTACTTAAAGTAGTTTGATCTTGCATAGAGTATTTGGGTGATGGATTTACACTTACATGTGCTCTGTAAGATACAACAGAGCTATTGAATGACCTTGTGATATCTAAACACATGGGTTTTAGGACTTATGCTACTATGATTTTATTTATATGGTTATTGATGTACATAATTACTGATTCAATTGTCAGGTTGTAAATGACATCTGCGTCCTACCATCCCCTGAAAGGGTTGCTTCATGTGATGGAACAGTACATGTTTGGAATAGTGAAACTGGGAAACTAATATCTGTATTTGCTGAATTTTCTGCAAATTCTGCACATCAAGGAAATCCTTTAACCTCTGCATCAAGAATAAATTCTGACCAAGCCAATATGCTCAATGTCAATCCCCTATCTAGTGGAATATTGACTACTGCATTTGATGGGAGTTTGTACACTAGTATGCATCACTTGGAAAATATCGATATGCTCGTAGTGGGTACAGGAAATGGATCTCTCAGGTAAAGACAATTTTCCATTGTCAGATTTGCTTTTCCCTAGTCAAGCATATTTAAAAGAAGAGAAAGAAAGTAAGGGTGTGAGAGTGTAAAAGGTATAAAAGATATGGTTCCTTGAAATTGGGTTGACAGAATTGATTTTCTTGAAGTAGTTTTATTGCCTTATTTTCCAGCTAGAAAGTATCTTATAATCTGTGTCCTCCCTTTGTTTTCCATGGAATTGAATTTTTACCTCCATATGTCCACATTCTTCTTCTTTACGTTGTTCAGTTTTCTTAATGTCACTATCCTATGCAGATTCATCGACGTCAATCAAGGTCAAAAACTTCATCTGTGGAGAAGTGAATCAGTTGAATCCAATTTCCCGTGTATGATCTCTTCCATATGCTCGTGCGGTTCTGACAATATGCAAGCTGGTGGAGCTGCTGGTTCTCCATCTTGGATAGCAGCGGGACTAAGTTCCGGCATTTGCAGATTGCTTGATGTGAGGAGTGGAGATATTATTGCCTCATGGCAGGCTCATGATGGATATGTGACGAAGGTACATTTATCCATACTATTGCATAAAGCCAGTCAAATTTCAACTGTTTTGAGGCTTCATTGTACTTCTGATTTCCAATTTTGCCACTGCAATCTTCCTTTTTTCAAAGATATGCTTGCAACAAGATTCGAACCCTAACTACTAAGCAATCTAGACTCATGCTTAACCATTGGGCAATTTATCATTTTTGTTCAACTTTTTCGTCAAATTATTTAGATGTGTAGTATTTTCAAGCTCTCATTTGACTTTCAATGTGAAATGGGATTTCATTTTTCTTTTATATGCCTACAGTTAGCTGCACCAGAGGACCATTTGCTCATCTCCAGCTCTCTTGACAGGACCTTACGTATTTGGGACTTGAGAAGGTAATCATCAGCTCATAGTATATTGAAGTTACTTTAAAAAGCTTGTTAAATCTTGTTTCTGCTCTGATTGCTGCTTCTAAGGATATTTTTATTCGTTTTATATGGTTTTTTAACATGTACAGGAGTTGGCCACCAGAACCAATTGTTTTTAGAGGTCACAATGATAGTGTATCAGGTTTCTCTGTCTGGGGTCAAGATGTTATTTCAATATCCAGAAATAAGATTGGGCTTTCTTCTTTGTCTAGATCAGCAGATGTGGTATGTATACAAAATCTTCTATTGTATTACTGTTCTTTTTCCTTTTAACGAGGAAAGAATTCTCTATATTCAGTAACAGGGAAGCACTCAGCCTCTCATCTAATGGCAGTATGGCACTTATATATAGTTACTTTTGATGAACTAGGATTGGTTTAAAAAATCAGTGGTCTTTTATTTTCATATTTGTTGTTTGGGTTACATAAGGTATGATGTTAGAAAGTGGAAAATATGAAATTATATCAGTTGTTACCCATAAAACTTAGTTTGGTTCAAGTTTTATTCCTTTTGAGGAACCCTAAAGTGGAAGATTCACATATGGAGTCTTGTAATTCAAGTCAAGAGTTTGGATCAAAACATGTTTCAACTAAAACTTTCCATTTGGAATTACCAATCTTGGATTCCTTTAACCACAAAAACTTGAACCAAACAAGTTGGCTACTTGATTAGGAATAAATAGACAGAAAATCATTTATTCACATATTTTTTACAGCTCTGTTGTATATAACACCGCTAGTTTCATGTGGCAGGAAGGGCAGCATCATATTACACCACAGTATCTATATATGGCAGATCGCGAACTAAGGAACTTGTCTACGTTGTCGAGTATAACTATCTTGCCATTGTCGCGACTTTTTCTCATTGGAACAGTAGATGGTTACCTGAAAATCTGCTGTTAGATTCGTATTTTACATGTTTGTGTGTGTCACATGTTTTGGAGATGGCCTTCCCCACTTCATTAGTTATTAGGGCATTCTTGGCCCACAATTATTTTTGGGAAATGCTAATGTCAAAGTACTTCTGGCTTCTGCCAGAGCAATATGTTGACATTTAAGCATAATGTACAATCATCACAAAGCATTGTTTGGTTTGTCAGAGCCAAAATTACCTAAGCACAAACATTTTCCAATGTAATTCAGACACATTATTTGTTTGCTATTACTTGTAACATCTCATTAGGAGGAAACGTTCTGATCAATAGCAGAAGGATAAATGATGACACATGGAGTTATGAATATTAGATTTACAACCCCTGGCACTTGGTTGCAATTTGATCCATTTTCAGTTTTCAAAGACTGCTTTTGTCTACTGCGTTCAATATTCCGTTTTTGGAATTTTCAAATTGAGAGTTCAATTTTATTTTATTATTTTTTTTTTTGTGTGTGTGTGTGTGGGTGGGGGGGTGGGGGGGTAGGGGGGGGTTGAGATTCTAATTAATGTATATAGTAAGTTTTATTCTTAACCATTGATTATGATGAGATTTATGTATTCTAAGAAAATGTTAAAGTCAAACAGGACTTTTGATTTGGGATGAGGATAGTATCAAAATCTCATACTTTAATTATAGTTAATTCCCATATTTTTTTTTATTAATCATTCGTATCAAAGACAATTACACGGAGTAAGACATAGAATTTTGTTGCGTCGCTTTAGCTATACTATGAATTACATAATTCGCTGACCAAAGAAATGAATAAGTAAGCTTATGGCTTTGGAGATGGCCTTGTTGTCATCTCCCATCTTTTTTCTTTATTTATGTTATTACTCTTTTGCTCTTGCTAGAACATGGAGGACTTATTAAAAAAAGAAGAAGTAAGCTTTAAGGATAGAATTATATTGCAGTAATGGAATCCTGAATAAAGGGCAAGAAAGCTCAAATGAGAGTATCAAATGGACCTTTTAAGGGATTTGAATTGTCTAATTAAATTCGATTTGTTATTTTAAAATCCAATCCACAAAGAATTTGAGTGGAAATTCAGTCTAATTAAAAATTCAATAGGTTGGTGGTACTTCATTTTAGGAGGTTATTAATGTGTTGTGTTTCAATATAATAAATAATTTATTTTTTCCAATTAATCATGTTAAAATTTATAAGTGTAATGATATAGGTATCTCGGTTTTATAGTCAAAATACCATAAATTAGAAAAAGACAAATTTCTATAAAGGCAATAAAATACCAATTCATAATGTTGAGGTTACAAAATATCAATTTTGGTTGCCTCTTGGCAATTCATCATTGAATAGATGAACAAAATTTGGTGTCCTTCAACCGAAGAATAGCACAAAAACTCGATACAATTCAACCATGACAGTGATACCCATTGCACTGCAACATATTGCTGAGTTTATTTTGCCGAATTGGTGTTTAAATTTAAAGTGTCCCCATATATGTAACATAATCAATAATACTTAAAAAATGTAGTGTTAAAACTACAATGATATTTTAAATACCTATCCCATCACACTATTTATAAACCCAAGATATAAATGCTTGCTTTCTTTAGAACCTCAGTTTTATGAAAGTAACAAGCAGAGAATGGATGCTTGGTTCCTGGTACAAACTACAGTTATGTCCAAGCCAAAGCTAAGAATATTACTACTTTCTTTTTCTTTCTTTAACCACTATATCAAGAAACCAACAAAGCATTATTCCTCAACTCCTTACAATTCATTACACCCTGCTGAGGCAAAGCAAGCCCATATTCCCACTCACTCACTCCGATTTTCAAAGTTTGATTTGCAGTTCTTGGGCATTTTGTCTAAATGACAACTCCTTTTGAGGAACAAGATGGTGCTCTCTCTCTCCAAAATTCTATTACTTCCTCTATTCTAAATTAAGAGTTTTAATTGTTTCGAAATCAACATACCAAATTTTAAGATAATTGAATTAATTTTGGTCTTGCCACTAATTGTGATAAAATTCACATTTTTCGGTCTGAATTATCAAATTAATTTAGAACCAGGTAGTACTATGCTAACTTCTGCGTGAATTTTAAACAGCAAATTCCTTTTTTGTGCTTGTTTGCCTTTGTGGTCATTTTTCTGAAAATGAAAATGTTGATAAATTTACGTATAAAATTTGAGTTTTGGCTATTTCTAATTTCAGGAATTTCAAGATCCATATCGGAGACACCACCAACTCACTACACATTCAAAATCCAATTATTTTCACTACTGGCCAAGAACAAAGTAGACAGATACGAGTCTAGCAGTTTCGAAGCTGGAGGATACAAATGGTATGTGTGGTATATATATATATATATATCTTGTCTTGTGCTACTTGGCATACCTAGAAATTTGAGTCAACAGGGGCTCGTTTAAGCTTCGAGAAAGTAGTCTTTTCAAAATCCAAGATATAAAAACAATGCAATATAAGCAGGAATTTAATTGAAGTTGTGTTCGGTTAGGTAAAAACTCACTGCAATGAAAACAAGTTTTCAGTGTATAGTTTTTTCATGGAAATGAAATGCTTTATGAAGTTGGTGTGCGGTGTAAATTTCAGAAATGAAAGGTTTTTCATAAAAAGTTGGTGTGCAGTTGATTTATATCAAAACGTGGAGAACAGTTTAAAAGACATCACAATCGATCTTTTCATTTGTCTTTTGTAATACTACCAAAAACTCTCTAACCTTTTACTTTAATCTAAATCCTCTGGCAACATTTACAGCTAATCGAACACAGCTTAAGTAATACGGTCACAGTTACTGTATAACCACGCCAAATCATGTAATATTGTCACAATTTATAATCATGACAAAATTTTGAACTACTTTCTTATTTGGTAATCTCAACAAGGATTATATCACCCACTCAGCCGCACATGGGT
The DNA here is from genome assembly GCA_021464415.1 of Lonicera japonica. Taxonomy (NCBI): domain Eukaryota; kingdom Viridiplantae; phylum Streptophyta; class Magnoliopsida; order Dipsacales; family Caprifoliaceae; genus Lonicera; species Lonicera japonica. The sequence continues at coordinate 59,639,132 of CM038465.1, read as the reverse complement.
CTGCCCCTATATAATGCTATATCCTATAGGTACTTTGAATCTTGACAATCAATCGTATCTTTGTTGATGCAGGAAGTTGGTACTCCACCCCAATGGCAACGAGAACAAAAATGTAAAAGAACATGTCTCCATCTACTTGGCCATGGCTGAAGGAGCAACTTCACTCCCACCTGGTTGGGAGGTCTATGCGACTTTCCGTATGTTTCTACTTGATCAGAACAAGGACAACTACTTGACACTCGAAGGTATAATTATCTTTTCCAAAATTCTCCTTTTATGCCTGTGTCTGCTTTTTGGTCTGAATCTGAAGTCTGAATATGAAAACTCTATACTTTGTAAGTCTGAATTAATTGTCTCAATGATCAGATTCCTCTGGAAAGGGAAAGCGCTTCCATGGGATGAAGCTAGAATGGGGTTTCGACCGGTTCATCCCCCTCAAAGTATTTGGTGATGCCACCAATGGATATCTTGTTGATGACTGTTGCGTAGTTGGAGCAGAGGTTTTTGTCTGCAAAGAAAGAACCAAAGGGAAAGTAGAGTGTTTAACGATGATAAAAGACGCCATTACTTACAAGCACAGCTGGAAAATTGAGAAATATTCTGACTCAGATGCAGTGTGTTACAAGGAATTCTATGCTGGTGATCAAAAATGGTATTTATCTATGTATAAAAGTATGTATATATATAGGCCCAACCAGGTACGGATGGCCCTTTAGTGACAAATTTTCGTCGCCAAAACATGGGAGATGTTTTTAGCAACGAAAATTCATTGCAAAAGGTGCGGTAATCCATACCAAATGTGGTCCTATAATCACGGATCATTTATGACTCTTTAATCTCAAATTAAGAGTTTAATTTACACGTCTCAATATTTCCAAAATTAAAATATGAGTTAATATACTATACCATAAATAACATTGCATTACAACCACTAACAACTAACGTGATATTTTGGCACTAGCTCTATCTTCTCTCTTTGTATGAGGGAGAGTTATGGAAGTTTATGGCATTTCTCAATACGACTTTCAAACAGCGATTCTTAAACTCTCGGTTAATTTTGTTGCAAATATCTGCATGAAAGAATTTGGAAAAGATGAAACAATTTGAGACGGGTACCAACTTTTGCAGGAAGATGAAGCTACATCGTTATGGGAATGGGAGTGGGACAGGCACCCATATTTCACTATATCTGGTTTTGGCAGATCCTTCATCCCTCCCTCCTGCTTCTAAAATATTTGCAGAATTCACACTGCGTATACTTGACCAAATGAATGTCAAGCATCACTTTGGTAAAGGTACATAAACGTATTATCATATCATTCACTCATACTTATGTAATCTACGCACGTATGGGACTAGGAAGTTGATTATTTATTTATATACTGAAACTAATACTGCATTGACAAACATCAGTTGAAAACTATATAGTGGTTACAGCGTACAAATTTGGTAATGGTTGCAGCCAGTTACTGGTTCAGTGGCTCAAGTGAGGAATGTGGTTGGGCAAGGTTCATTTTGCTGAGTCAGTTACAGGGCCAAAAGACAGGGTTTTTGATCAAGGACAGTTGTTTCATAGAAGCAGAGGTCACCATACTTGGGCTGAGTAATGTTCTGATATAATTGTACCTACCTACACAATTTGTGCGTATCAATGTGCATCATATATTATTTCAATATAAAAAGACTTTCAAAAAATGTTCAGTTGGTTGGTACTGGTGACAGGTGAAAAATCAACTGCTTCACTTTTTAATTGCAGTTGGTTTGTATTAGTATGTGGAAAAAATGTAAAAGCAAATTATCTTTTCATTCAACACTTTCTCACTTTCCTACCAAATTAATCTCTTCAACAGCATTTACACAGTAACCAAACATTACCAACTATACTCTGCAATGTTAAGATGAGGAGACAAAAAAATCGATAAATCCAAACATCCACTTTGTAAAGGCGTATGCAACTAATCAACCATGCAAAACAAGTCCTCCTAACAGTCACCATAATAAGTCAAAAAACACAAATTACCATATCCAATTTTTCTTTTAAAAGAAACCTAAAAAGCTGTTGCATTTGAAGCTATTATAGGAAGGGAAAATCTCCAAAAACTCAAACCAAGAAATATATGAACTTCAAAAATCCTGCTGGAATGACTTGGGGAGGAGTCGGATCTGCCTTGTGATGCTTGAACACCTTAATATTCACCGAGGGAGAACAGCACAGTAGTACATTAGATGATTGTAGACCGACTTGTACTTAAATAATTTAACCATATAAATTAATATGAGAACCAAGTTGTATTGAAGGGAACCAAGTGTTTTGGTATTTTACAAAATGGAGGCAAAAGTATACAATGTTATGTATGCAAAAGCACTGCATTTCGACACTCAACACAAAATATATATGCATTTAAAAATCAGATCTCCAAGTTTTCCAAAAAATCCTAGCCTACTGAAAATTCTTCAGAAAACAATAGAAAGCAACACACTTCAATTGCTCCAAGAAAAACTACACTTGGGAGGGGGAGGGTTCATCCTCACTAGAGCTGACCAAGACTATTTACGGAAGAACAAATATTTGAAATCAATTTGAAATAGGTTCTGGTAGAAGCAATAACCAAGAAATAAGAGATGGAGTTTGGGAAGTATTTTTAAAAACTCAAGTAGTGTCCTTCTCAGAGGAAATTTATGGTGTGATTGTAATAACAAAATTGTTTTCAAGACCTGCCTCCAGAAGAGAAAGATGAAATCTATCATCTTGCTTCTTTCACCCAATTTTCTTTTTCCTCAACCTTCGGTATCTACAAAACTATCAATAGAATATCAAAAAAGGATGCAATAAGATTCCAAATTATTAGTAGAAACAAGTAAAAACTCAACTGGCAAATCATCATTTTGATAAAGTAAATATTAATTGACGTATGAAAATCAACACCAGGGTAATTAAACTCGTAGGGAAAGAAATACCACTAGTATGTTGAAATTGACCCATTGTTGAGGTTTACTTGACCAATATTTCAAAATTTTGAGATGCATGTGGCAGCTTTAGCAGCATTTCTTCTATCGGGAAATTTCGGGTGCAGACCAGTCCTTTTTATGATGGTTTTGCGTCATAAAAAACACTTCCCAAAGGTTTTTATGATGGAAAACCATCATAAAAGGACTAGTCCGTAAGGATTGGTCTGTACCAGAAACGGACATTTTCTTCTATTGTCTTTCTGTTAGGGTTTCCACAACACCTTGGGGCAACAAGGACCAACTTCTGCAGAGCCACCGAAGTCCCCCCCCCCCTCCCCTCTCACAAATTTGACTTCATTCATGCCTACTTTAATATTTTGAAAACGAACTGATTTGAGGAGCAGTAACTGGTAGCCAAATCCCAGCTCTTTTGCTTCAAACTATCTTATTATGAACTTGGGGGATCACCAAATTTCTTTGTACATGACATCAACAAAGAGCATGAATAGGACGCTTCATAGCAGATATTATACGTAGTCATTGATCTTTGATACCGAACCAATATCATGAATGCTAAGGTTTCCACAGCAGATCCTTAGTTTCTCAATTTCGGAGTTATCATGATGACAAATTAATGAAGAACAAATTTATAAAAGTACGTAAGGATCATAGTAACTAGGAAAACACACATCAGGAAAAGGTGTGTCATCAAAGTCTAGATTAGGGATTGAGCGACAAATGTGTTGCAATGGTTGTATGTTTAGGCATGTTTGAACAACATACATTGTTGGAAGGAAAGAGAAAATGTGGTGAATTAAGGGATCCTGTAATGCACTTAAGCCTATCAGTTTCATCTCCATTGTTGATGCTGGTATTGTCTTCAGTTTGCTTTAGTCTCTTAGTTGCCATCAAAACTGATTAAACTAGATTATAAACTTAATATGAGTGAAATCATAAGTGAGAAGGAAGAAAATATAATGAGAAATTAAAGAAGAGGTAAAACTTGAAGAATCAGCAGAAGGATAAACCTTAATAACCAATGGGGAACAAAAGTCTTAAATTTCAAATCAACAGTCTGTTTTTTTTTTTTTTTTTTTTAATTTCCTCTCATCATTCCTTCCTTATAATTTCCCTCTCCTTCCATTAACTCATTCCCCCAATTTCTCTCAATGGGTTCAAGAACTAAATAATTTTTTTTTATGATATTTAGTGGAGATGATCTCTATAATGACTAAATAATCTACACAAAATTTCATCAAAATATTCAATTTAGAAGTATGTGATCGTCTAAAATTTCAATGGACAAAAATGAATGTACATATCAAATTTTTATTGCAACCACTTCCACTTTAAATTTCTTGTTAAAAATTTGTGGAGTTGGTATACTTATTATAGAGATCATTTATACCAAATTTCATGGAAAAAATCATCGTTCTAATCCTCAAAATGAACCCCAATGACAAAATTAGAAAAATGGGAAAACGAAAAGGATTCAAGTCCCGTAACACTACTCAATTTAAACCAATCTACACTTACCTCAATCCGTTTGAATTGGTGAGAGGGAATGGAAAGGAAATAATTAATTAATGTTAGAGAATATTGTGTATAATTGTTGACTTTCGTTCCTTTCATATTTCCTCCAACCCTATATATAAAGGGTCTCTATGTATTATGAATGATCAATATAACATATATCTTTCTCTCATCTCTCTCATCAAGTTAATCAAGTTAACGTGGTATCAGAGGGATCAAAATCAACTGCCCTTCCCATCTAAAGCAATCAACTGCTTCCATTCACCAATCCATACCCACGCATCCAAATTAAAATCCAGTCAACAATTCATCAATATATTCTACCACATCTACTGTATCAGATCCAAATCTGCTACCAACAGATCCACCAAAGATCTACTCCCCGGTAACCTCAATCTCACCGCCGATCCCATTATCAGCCTCAACCGTCCAGGTATCACTGTCATTTCGCCATCGAGCTTCCACACCTCCGCCGAGCTCCCACCGCAAGTCAAAGCCTCACGGGAGAAACTCAGATCAACGATCGGTGCACCTGCGGAGTGCTGTCGAGAAAGAAGAGAGAAATAAAGAAATATTTTCTTTTATTTTCTATTTAATATTTAGTTCGTTGTATGGAGGAGGCTGCACTTTTCCTTGATTGATTGCAGCTGTCCCTTAATTGATTCCAATTATCAAAAGTTTTACTTTAAAAAAAAAAAAGGGAAAGAAACAAAATAGTCCAACAGTACACCATCACTTACTTTTTTGAAGTTCCAGTACACCATATCTTTCTCTTTTTCTATTCACCATCATCCAAAAGGTGCCTCCCACACCCACTGCTTCTTTTCCATTTTCTCCTCGATCGACGTGTTCAAAATTTCTTTTAGCCGTACATTTTTTCCACCGTTCCGTTTTGAAATTTTTGCCGTCCATCTCTTTTGACCTTTCAGCCGACACTTTTGCCTTAAAAAAATTGACCAACTGTGTCAGCATTGACTGACACCTGTCAGCCACATCAGCACCCAGTTCAGGTCCACTGCCACGTCAGCTCCATTCCATGTCAACGCTCTGTCAGCATTGACTTGCCACATCAGCCGCCACGTCATCCCTAGCCCAAATTAGCTATTATTTCCATTTTGACCCCATATCTTTCTGTAAATTTTATTTTGACCCCAGAACCTTTTGTGAATTCCATTTTAACCCCACAATCTCCAAATTTTCACATATTGACCCCCAAATCCTTCTTTTATTTCCAAATTCACCCCCAATTTCTTCCATATTTACCAAAACTCTCAAATTCTTTTCATATTTACCAAAAAAAAAAAAAAACCTTCTGGTTACTACCAAATTCATCTCAAATCATCTGGTTACTTCCAGAATCAACCTTCAGCTAACCACACCCCATGGATCTTACCAAAATTCGTTCACCTATTTCTATCACTGCCGCTACCATCCACCCATCACCTAATTCAACTCCATCTGTTCCTAATAATGCTCTCGCAGAATTACTAAAACAGGTTTTATCTGGCATTTCTCATGCAATGTCTGCTACTATAGGTAACTCTTGGTATTTTGATTCTGGCTGCTGCAATCACATGACCCTCAATCCTATAATCTTTCTTTCTAAACATTCTACCTCTCATGTTTCTCCAATTAAAACCGCTGATGGGTCCCAATTACATGTCACCCACACTGGATCAGTCTCTACAGATAACTTATCTCTTTCATCTGCCTTTCACATTCCTCAGTTAACTATTAATCTCATATCTGTTGGTCAACTTTGTGATCTTGGCTTAACTGTTGTCTTTTCCTCTTCTGGTTGTCATGTACAGGATCCACGGACGAAGCAAATTATTGGAATAGGCCGTAAAGTCGGTCGTATGTTTGAGCTTGTCCACCTTCGTACACCATCAGATATCATCAACTCTACCTTCTCAGCTACTCCCGCTTTCTCCACCTCTTCTCTAGAACTTTGGCACTCTCGGTTAAGTCATGTCTCTATTGATCGCCTTAAATCTCTTATTTCTACTGGTAGATTAGGTACAGTTACGTAAGGAGATATTTCGTGTTTGTCATGTCAACTTGGAAAACAACCTGCACTATCTTTTAATAAAAGTGATTCTATTTCCTCTGCACCTTTTGACCTTATTCATTATGATGTTTGGGGACCTTCTCCTCATACCACCATGGGAGGATCTAAATATTTTGTTGTTTTCCTAGATGATTACACTCGTTTTACCTGGATATATCTCATGAAAAATCGTTCTGAATTTTAATAAATATATTACAACTTTGCTCAAATGATTCAAACTCAATTTTCTCGACCAATCAAAATATTCCGTGCTGATAATGTTATGGAATACAAAGAGTCCAATTTTCTCAAATACTTGCGTCAGCAAGGAATCATTTCTCAATACTCATGTCCTGGTACATCTCAACAAAATGGTCGTGCTGAACGCAAACATCGTCATATTCTAGACACTGTTCGCACTCTTCTCATATCAAGCGGGTGCCCCGAACGATTTTGGGGCGAAGCAGCCCTTACTGCAGTGTACACCATTAATCGTCATCCTATTCCTGCCTTCAAAAACCAATCACCCTATGAAAGACTCTACGGCAGTCCACCAAACTATAATCTTTTTAAAGTTTTTGGATCTGCCTGTTTTGTTCTACTCCAACCTCATGAACATTATAAACTTGAACCTTGCTCCCGACTATGTTGCTTCTTGGGATATGGGATAGAACATAAAGGTTACCGGTGTTGAGATCCTATTTCAAAACGACTTCGTATGTCGCGTCATGTCATTTTTTGGGAACACAAAATGTTTTCAGTAATTTCAAAATTTCATATCACCACCGATAACCCTATTCCATTATTTACTAGTTCCACTATCGATCTCTATCCTCCTACCTTGTCTATCACACCTCCCGAGACCACTTTTAATCCATCTCTCACATCTTCCACAGATTCTGGTCCATCTACCACCACCACTGCTCAACCAGATAATCCAACAACGGAATATCCTGATAATGCTGCTTTGTCTAACGATCATGACAATCACTCACCCCATCCTCGCCAGTCTACTCGGGTAAGACAACTACCTCATTATCTTCGTGATTACCATTGCTATTCCACCATCTTATCGCATCATGAACCATCTACTTATAAAGAAGCTAGTTCTAACCCATTGTGGCAGCAAGCTATGTATGAAGAATTGCAGGTTTTAGAGAAAGCCAAAACTTGGGAATTGGTCTCCCTTCCACCAGGAAAGACAGCAGTTGGATGTAAATGGGTATATAAAATTAAAACCAAATCCGATGGGTCTATTGATAGATACAAAGCCCGACTTATAGTAAAAGGTTTTAATCAAGAATATGGAATCGATTACGAGGAAACCTTTGCTCCTGTTGCTCGCTTAACCTCTGTTCAAAGTCTTATTGCTGTTGCAGCTGTCAAAAAATGGGAGCTATTTCAGATGGATGTGAAAAATGCATTTCTCAATGGTGATATTTCTGAGGAAGTTTACATGAAACCTCCCCTAGGGCTTCCTCATTCCACAACTCACGTCTGCAAGCTCCTCGTGCCGGGTTTGAGAAATTTAGTTCCACAGTTCACAAATTGGGCTTAACCTCTAGTCCTCATGATTATGGGCTATTTGTCAAAAAAACACTGATCGGTATCACGCTTCTTATACTTTATGTGGATGACATGATCATTACCGGGGATGATGCTTCCGGAATTGCTGAACTTAAACAATCTCTAAGTCGTCATTTTGAGATGAAGGACCTTAGTCACCTAAATTACTTTTTGGGGCTTGAAATTTTATTTGATTCAGCTGGTTATTATCTCTCCCAAGCTAAGTATGCTTCTGATATTCTTACTCGTGCCGGCCTCACCGACTCTAAAATTGCTCCTACACCGTTAGAAATGAATCTCCGGCTTACTCCTCACGGTGGTTCTCTCCTTAGTGATGCTACATTATATTGTCAGATAGTTGGTAGTTTGGTATATCTCACCGTCACTCGTCTAGATATTGCTCACGCTGTCCACATCGTCAGTCAGTTCATGTCCGCTCCACGTTCTACTCATTATGCAGCTGTCCTTCGCATTCTCTGTTACATCAAAGGCACCTTATTCACGGCCTTCATTTTTCATCCACATCTTCTTTGGAATTACGTGCCTACTATGATTCTGACTGGGTAGGCGATCCAACTTATAGGCGTTCAACTACAGGGTACTGTATTTTCTTGGGAGACTCCCTTATATCTTGGCGTAGTAAGAAGCAATCCTTAGTCTCTCGCTCTAGTACAGAAGCAGAATATCGTGCTCTCGCTGACACCACTCAAGAACTTATCTGGCTTCGTTGGTTACTCTCGGACATGGGAGTCTCTCAACACCTTCCAACTACACTTGGTTGTGATAACAGAAGCGCCATTCAGATTGCTCACAATGATGTTTTTCATGAACGAACAAAGCATATTGAGATTGATTGCCATTTTGTTCGTCAGCATGTCACCAGCAATGCAGTTCGCCTCCTATTTATTGCCTCTGCAGATCAGCCTGCTGATCTCTTTACCAAAATTCATTCGCCTGGCCGCTTCCATGATCTTGTTTCCAAACTTAAGCTGGTTTCTCATTTACCACCTTAAGTTTGAGGGGGATGTTAGAGAATATTATGTATAGAATATTGTGTATAATTGTTGACTTTTGTTCCTTTCATATTTCCTCCAACCCTATATATAAAGGGTCTCTATGTATTATGAATGATCAATATAACATATATCTTTCTCTCATCTCTCTCATCAAGTTAATCAAGTTAACAATTAAGAGGGGAAAGAATGAAATACAATAGAAAGAAATGGGTTTAATTTTATTATTTTTTGGATAACTAAAAACAAAAAAAGAACAACATAAATAACTCTTGTTTATATAGAGAAAAGGAAAAAAATATAATTTAATATATTGTTAACAAATTAAAGTTATATTACGCTTATTTGTTATAGTTCTGGTGTATTTAACCCTGCTATGTGGCAGGATGGGCAGCATAACTATCTTGCCATTTTCGCGACTTTTTCTCGTTGGAACACTTGGTTGGTTACTTGAAATCTGCTGTTAGATTCGTCTTTTTTGGGTTCGTTTGTATGTGTGTTTCATGTTTTGGAGATGGCCTTCCCTAGTTCATTTGGGAATTCTTGGCCCAAAATTACTTTTAGGAAATGCTAATGTCAGCACTTTTGGTTTCTACCAGAGCAATATGTTAAATAAAAGCATCAAATGGACCTTTTAAGTACGGGTGGTAATTTGTTATTGGATCGTGTTTTACCTGACATGATCTGATTTAGACATCATTGATTCAAATATATTTTCTCTGGTTTAGACATGATTGATCCAAATAGACATGATTGATACAAATAGACACGATTAATGCAATATAATTTTAATTTTGAGTCAACTTTGTTTTAAAATTTGGACACGAACACAAATTTTTGTGTCAACTTCGTGCCAATTTTATTTTGTTTTGTGACGTGCTTTTGTGTTCTTTTTTGTGTTTTTGCCCCTTAAATAATTGATTTTTCCTTATTTATTAATTAGGTTGAAATTTATTTTTGAACCCAAGATTGGTTGATTCTGTACTTGAACACCACATATAAAAATGCTTGCTTTCTTCGATTGTTAGTAATAATAATAAAATATATATATATATATATATGTATATTAAATACATAATAATTAAGAAGCAGAGAATGGATGCTTGGTTCCTGGTACAAACTACCCCTACATGCAGTTCATGTCCAAGCCAAAGCTAAGAATATTACTACAACAATATTACTTACTTTTTTTTTTTTCATTAACCACTATAAAAAGAAGAAATATCAAATTAAGCATTCCTCAACTCCGGTCCATCTTTACAAATTCATTACTCCCTTCCGATCGAGTGATTTTCAAAGCTTGATAGTTTGTGATGGCAACTCTTGTCTTTGATGAACAAGATGGTACTCTCTCTCTCCAATAGACAATTACCTAATTTCTTTCATAAAGTTTTAATTTAAGCTGATCTTACAAATCAAAAGATACCCAACTTTTTCAAAAAAGTGTTTTGTTACGAATCCATGGGTAGAACTTGTCTATACTACTAGATTCCATGCGAGCCTAGCTACTTGAAGTTCACTACGTACATGTTGACATTGGAAATTAATTAAATAAAAAAAATATATTATTTCTTCTTTTTAGATGTACCAAATTTTAAGATGTTTGAACTAATCTTCGGTCTTGCACGCTAATTGCAATAAAATTGTATTGACAGTTTTCTTTGAATGTTTTAGATAGTCAAGTTGCTCTTGTATTTAGAACAAGAATAGTACTAGTAATATGCTGAATTCTGTTTGAATTATTAACAGAAAATTATTTTCCCGTGGTTGTTTTGCCTTTCTGCTTAATTTTCTGAAAATGTTGATAATTTAAGTATAAAGTTTGGGGTTTTAATAAAGGAATTGACATCTCACTTTTTTTCCCTACTTTTAATTGCAGGCATTTCAAGATCCATATCAGACACACCACCCACTCACTACACATTCAAAATCCAATTATTTTCACTACTAGCCAACAACAATGTAGACAGATATGAATCTAGCAGTTTCGAAGCTGGAGGCTACAAATGGTATGTACACACGCTCGCGCATAATGTTCAAGCACATATATCCATACATTGTTCTCACAACAAATATTCTGCTCTGATAACAGCAATTGCATCTTTGATATATGTTGTGATTTAATGGAAACGGAACATTAAATCAGATTAGGATCGCTTACCTTTTTGATGATGGTTCCACAATAATCTTGATGCTTTGGTCCAAGAGCAAATCACATGGAGATGCACTTTCATTCACAACCCAAGAACTTTTAATATATATTTCTCCCTCTTTTGTTTTTACTGAGCACTTTTAGAAGAAGACTAAAAAACTCATACCCAAACTCCTGTTTGTCTCTTCTTTCAAAAAACAAAAGAAAAATAACTAACAGAGAAGTTTTAAAACCAAAAAACAGTTTTCTAAAAAAATTTGCTTTTAACCACCTTTTATTTATATATTAATAAGTTTAAATATAAATATTATAATGGTTCGGGTCAACCCATCATGGGCGAGCTGACCCAAATTCCAACAATATATAATAAAGAACTAATCTAACAGATAAATTGATGAATTATGAAGTTAAGAAAAAGTTATTGACAAGTATAAAACTTCTTTGTTTTACATGCACATGGTATAACTTGAACCTTCCCCATACTCTATATACATATAGAGGGGAAGGTTGAAGTTATACCGGTGTAAAGATTAAGTAGCTTTACACCCGTTCATAACTTTTTTTCAAATTCAGAATTCATCAATTCTACAATTAGATAAGTTATTTTTACCATGATTATCAAGCATGTAAAGTTTCAAATCAATCATATATTTGTAACCATTTAATCAATATTCTTAGTTTTATTTCAATTTTATAAGGCTCATAATTTAATATATAACATGATTATAATGACGGAATTGTGCAGCTCCAATTGATTTAATTTTTTATATACATCTTTGGTTTATAGTATTTATCTAATCTAAACAAATAGATTAATAAATTATAAAGTTGACAAAAAGTTATTGACATGTGTGGTGCAACTTGAACCTTTGTAAATTCAGGAAGTTGGTACTCCACCCCCACGGCAACAAGAACAAAAATGTAAAAGAACACATCTCCATCTACTTGGTCATGGCTGATGAAGCAACGTCTTCACTCCCACCTGGTTGGGAGGTCTATGCAACTTTCTGTATGTTTCTACTTGATCAGAACAAGGACAACTACTTGACACTTGAAGGCATAATTATCTCTTCCAAAATTCTCCTTTTACATGTGTCTAGTTTTCAGTCTGAATATGAAAACTCTGTACTTTTTAAGTTACGTTTGAATTCATTGCCCCAATCAGATACCTCAGGAAAGGGAAAGCGGTTCCATGGGACGAAGCTAGAATGGGGTTTTGACCAATTCATCCCCCTCAAAGTATTTGGTGATGCGACCAATGGATATCTTGTTGATGACTGTTGTGTATTTGGAGCCGAGGTTTTTGTCTGCAAAGAAAGAACCAAAGGGAAAGCAGAGTGTTTAACGATGATAAAAGATGCCATTACTTACAAGCACAGCTGGTTGATTAAGAAATATTCTGAGTCAGATGCAGTGTGTTACGAGGAATTCTATGCTGATGATAAAAAATGGTATTTATATGTTTAAAAATACTAGTTTTTGTGCACGTGCGTTGCACGTGGTTTTTGTTCTTGACAAATATTATTAAGTTCATTAATGGATAATTATACTGAGAATTGAATAATTAGTATGAAATAAAAATAATAATATATAAACAAAACATAGTATCAAGTGTAAAATTCAATTGATAATTATAAAAAAAATCATAAAAATTTGTCGGTCTTGAATTTTTTTAGTGCATAGATAGCTAAGCAGATTCTTAATCGGATATATTTTTACCAAGTTTTTAGAATTGGTAAATTAATATAAATTTGATTTATTATAATGTTAAAAGCAATCAAGTAAAATAGAGTTTAATATGCATACCTTTATGGTGAGCTTTGGAACGAAATTCTAATTCACGCTAAAAGTTTTGTAATTCTAATATGATCTATTAAATAACCTCCTAGTAGAGTTTGAATTTATTTAGACTAATAATACTAATATAAAAATATATGTAGTTAAACACTTTATACTATTTTCTTTAAGGTAAATCTAACTTAAAATCTTTGTTTAATTATTTTAGCCAAATAAAATAGAGTTTGAATTTATTTGAAATACTAAAACTAATATAAAAATATATTGAGTTATACTATTTTATTTAGTGTAAATTTTAAAATCTTTTGTTTAAAATTGAGGGGCATATTTGTCTTCATACAAAAAAGGAAAAACATTTAAATTATTCGTACTTTTATATATAGTATAGATATGTACATATATAGGGTCCCTATCAAGTACAGCATCCATATATGGATCAGTCCTTCAGTGCCAAAAATCATGAGAACTGTTTTTAGCAACAAAAATTCATTGCTACCAGTGCTGTCAATATACTATCTGCACCAAATTTGGCCGTGTATACATAATCACGTATCATTTATGGCTCTTTAATCTCAAATAAAAGGTTTAATTTACGTTTCAAATTTTTTTTTGTCTCAATATTTCCAAAATGAGAATATAAGTGAATGTAATACACCAAAATAACGTTGAGGTACAACGACAAACAAATAACCTGATATTTTTGCAGTCACTTGATCTCCCTCTCCTTGTATGAGGGATAGTTATGGAAGTTTATGATATTTCTCAATACGTCTGACTTCCAACTGTGATTCTTAAACTCTCGGTTAATTCTGCTGCAAACATCTACATGAAAGAATTCAAAAAAGATGAAACAGTTTGAGACGGGTACAAAGTTTTGCAGGAAGATGAAGCTATATCGTTACGGGAATGGAAGTGGTGCGGGCACCCATATTTCACTATATCTGGTTTTGGCAGATCCTTCATCCCTCCCTCCTGGTTCTAAAATATTTGCAGAATTCACACTGCGTATGCTTGACCAAATAAATGTCAAGCTTCACTTCAGTAAAGGTACCTTCACTCATACTCCTGTAATCTACGCGCATGGGACTAGAAAGTCTATTATTTATTTCTGTACTAAAATCTAATACTTCATTAATGTACTAAGAAGACAAACATCAATTGAAAACTAGTGGTTACAGTATATTTGAATGGGTACGTAGGCTTGTTCTGTAATCTATATAATAATTGTACAAAATTTTGCTGATGGTTGCAGCCAGTCACTGGTTCAGTGGTTCAAGTGCAGAATGCGGTTGGGCAAGGTTCATTTCGCTCAGTCAGTTCCAGGGCCCAAGGACTGGGTTTTTGATGGAGGACAGTTGTTTCCTACAAGCAGAGGTCACCATACTTGGGCTGGCTAATGCTCTGATATAATTTTACCTACATATGCAATTTGTGGGTATAAATGTTCATATATTATACTAACAAAAGAATAAAGTTGTGTTTGGTTCATTAAAAGCTCGATGCATCGTAAATTATTTCAATGTAAAATGATTTTTATAAAAATGTTCAGTTGCTTAGTAATGGTGGCAGGTGGAAAATCGATTGTTTACTTTTTAATTGCAGTTGGTTTGGATTAATATGTTGAAAATAATGTAGTAGTAAATAACTATCTTTTCATTTTCAATGCCCAATTGAACGCACTCACTTTTCTTCCAAATTAATCTCTTCAAAGAAATTTACATGTAACCAAACATAACCAACTATAATCTGCAATGTTAAGAAGAGACAAAAAAAAATTCGAAACATCCACGTAGTTAAGTGTATTCAAGGAATCAACGCCCTTAGCAGTCAGAAACGTAGATCAAAAAACACAAATTACCATACCCAATTTTGCCTTAAAAGAAACCTAATAATTGTAACACTTGAAGCTATTATAGGAAAGAGAAAATCTCCAGAATATCAAACCAAGAAATATAAGTACTTCAAAAATCCGGCTGGAATGACTTGGGGAGGAGTCAGATCTGCCTCGCGATGCTTGAAAACCTAATATTCACTGAGGGAGAACAGCACAGTAGTACATTAGATGATTGCAGACTTGTATTTAAATAATTTAACCATATAAAATACTATGAAAACTAGTTGTATTGAAGGGAACCAAGTATTTCGATATTTACAAAACGGAGGCAAAAGTATTATCTGTTATATATGCACATGCACTGCATTTAAAAACCTCAGCTCAAAACATATACATGTAAAATTCATCTCTCAAAGTCGTCCAAAATCCTAGCCTACTGAAGTGTTTCTATGCTTGGAAAATAATAGATAACCACATGCTTCAATTTCTCCAAGAAACGCTACACTTGGGAGGGTACACCCTCACTAGAGCTGCCCAAGACTGTCTACAGAAGCACAAATAATTGAAAAGCAATTTGAAATAGGTTCTTGTAGAAGCAATAGCCAAGAAAGAAGAATGGAGTTTGGAAGATATTTTTATGAACTCAGAGTATTCTTCTCTAATATTTTAGTAGCTTGACAATAAATTCTAATGTCGAAACTTTAATGAAAAAGTTGAAACAATTTAGTTAGATAACAAGATCTATGGTGTGATTGTGATCTCAAAATTGTTTTCCTCAATGCCTAATGTATATTCAAAAAGGATGCAACAATTTACCAAATAATTAGCAGAAAGAAGTAACCTCAGGGAAAAAAATTCAATTGATCAAGTAATATTTATAAAATCAACGCTGAGGTAATTAAACTCAAAGAAAGAATATACCACTAGCATGTTCTAGGTGATCCGTTGCTGAGGTTTACATAACCAATATTTTAACACTTTGAGATGCATGCGGAAGCATTAGCAGTTGTTGTTCTATCATCTTCTTTTATGGTTTCCGTGACGCCATGGGGTAGCAAGGACCAACTTCTGCAAAGCCACTGAATTCCCCAACAAAAACCTTGCAAATTTAACTTCATTCATGCCAGATTTAAAATTTAGAAAACGAACTGATTTGAGGTGCAGTAACTTGTAGCAAAATCCCAACTCGTTTTCTTCTAAATCTCTTAGAGATGAACATGGGGAACGGGGACTATCAAATTCCTTCGTGAACCACATCAACAAAGTACAAACATTAGATTTTCCGATGCAAAAGGCTTTAAAACTAGTGATCAAGTTTTAGTGAGAAAGGTGATTACCTCTCCATGCTCCAATATCAGAGTTTCAATGTTGGGCGAGTTCTCCAGTAAAGTGTTGATCACTAGTATATGACTGTCGAAAAAGGAAGTTTCCACCTTCAGCCACTTCAAGTTACAAAAGGGGATCCGCATGTGTTCTAGTACATACATTTGCTCCTTTAGTAACAAGGAATAGGACTACAAGATCAACAAGCATCAGCACTTTAACACTCGTAAGTAATGATATCTTCAACTAGTTGAGAGAAGTAAATAAAAACTCTAATTGATTGCTGAAAGTTGGAAATATGTACTTTTACACCTTTTTATACCATTGGATTGTCTAAATTTTCTCGGGATTCCAATTTCATGGTAAAAGTGCAACTAGCAGAAGTTGGATTCTTGGTGAAAAAAGTACTCGGAAAGTACATCACCAAAAGTCAAAAAGTACTCCCACCATCTCTAAAAGATAGCCTCACTATCCTTTTGGGATATCTCTAATTGATACTCCCTTTTCCTTTTTGGACAAAATCAATGTGCTAAATCACATACTAGGAAATGAGTTGTATCCTCGACCATTAATTAAGTTGAAATAAAGGCAACCAAACACCTTGAAATGCCTTTCTCATGGAATTCTTTCCCCTATAAGTTATCTATCTTGAATTAATTTTTTTCTACCGAAATTCCATGTTTATTTACCATTTTTCTCCATGAAAAATGCCCAAGATTCCATATATTCCATTTCCAGTGGTGTTAGATTGAACTAATTTCCACATTAAAATTTGTTTTGCCTTAATTTTGTCCTTTTCGTATGAAGTCCACAAACCAACCCCATCTAGTATTCATTCTATTTAGAATTTTTTTTCCTTCTAAAACAATTGGGTTAACTACAAAAAAGTACAGTGTACTTGTACCCATTTTGCAACCTTGACAATGTACAATTTTTTTCTTTTAAAATAGACAATAAACTTTTTTTTTGTTTTCATTTAGTACATCCGTTATTGTTCCAAATCAACACCATTAGTAATTGATGACATGTCGCTAACCCATCTGCCACTTGGCTTGCCACGTCATATTTTTTTTTTCTATTTTTTTAAGGTGTTTGGCAGATCATATTCTTTTTGGTGCCGAAAGTACACCAGCTATATCAATAGGTAATGGGTCTATTTCTGGTCATTAACACCGAAATTATTCAAGCTTTACTTTTGTACTATTTCTTTTTTATTTAAAATAGTTTAATATAATATGTCAACTTCAAATCATAATATAATAGTTCTTTTATTATTTCTTTTTTAGGAGCATGACATATCATATTAAATTATTAAGGGTGAAATAATTTAAATATATAAAATTATTTGTATCAACTTCGATAAAAAAAATACCACTTAGCATTAAAAACTTAAAAAAAAAGAGAAAAAAAAAAAAGGCAAAGCTTGGATAATTATGGTGTTAATGGCTGGCAATAAACCCATTACATATTGATATATCCGGTGCAAAACTCCCAGTACAAAAAAAATTAATATGTCAAGCTCCTTAGAAAAATAATAAAAAAAAGTTAAAAAATTTGAGGTGGCAGATAAAGTACCTTGTTTATTTTAAACAGTAAATTATACATCATCAAGATTGCAAAATCGGTACAATTATATTCTATTTTTTTTTTTGTAGTTAACCCAAAACAATTCAAAGGAATTTGATATTTTTCCAAGTACCAAATCAACTGCACCCTAAGTACTTACCTCGATGAACATATGAGACAGAGTTAAAGATTGTGCATTTTGAAGCGCTCCAATAAGCTGAAGACTTGATTCTGTAACAACGCTTGGTTGGCAGCTCTCCATGAACAAAATTACTATTGGAACATTAACATGTGCTTTGGTCAGGGAGATGAGATTTTCTACGAAAAACAGTGACGATTCTAAGAGTCTGTCCATAAATAATCTGTATCTGTTCAGTGGATGATGACTAAGTCTTAAGGATACAAGATTCGGGGTAGAAATAGTCGTGTTGCGTGGAAGCATGCCCATTATAGTAAGGTGCTTAAGTTGTTGAGCATATATCTTTAGAGGCTTGACCTTATTAAACTCGCAGTATTCTATGACCAAGTTCTCGAGCACAGGGGATTGAGAAAATAGAGCCTCATTTTGCCGGTGACTGCAGTACTTAACGCGCTTAAGATGCAGTGTTTGAAGCAGAGGCAAGCGAATCGAAGTTGGGAAATTAATCCTGAACCCATTCAAGTTCAATTTGAGCTCTCTCAATGAGGCACAAGTGAGTATGCGACGAGTCATTTGAAATGGAGAAATTGATGCATATGGATAAGAATTTGAAACCTCGAGATCAAGAGCATGAATAGGACGCTTCATAGCAGATATTATATGGTCATTGATTTTTGATACCGAATCATCATAAATCCTAAGGTTTCCACAGCAGATACGCAGTTTCTCAATTTGAGAATTATCGCGACTATGAATAAACGAATTAACAAAATTATAAAAATTGAAATGATAACCGGGAGTATACTCGTCAGGAACAAAAAAATCATCAATTTCGGGAGGATAATTGTCATCAAAATCGGTGTCATTGAAGTCGAGATTAGGGATTGAGCGCCAAATGTGTTGCAATGATTTGATGCATAGGCATGTTTGAACAACATGTAATGTTGAAATGAATGAGAAAATGTGGTGAATTAAGGCATCCGGTAAAGCAGTTAGCCTATCAGTTTCATCGCCATTGTTGATGTTGTTATTGTCTTCTTCGATTTGCCTGAGCCTCTTAGTCGCCATTAACACTGATTAAATTAATTAAACAATATTAAAAATAGATAATCATAATAATATGAGTGAAATGATAAGTGAGAAGGAATAAAATAGAATGAAAAATTCAAGAAGATGCGAACCTTGAATAATTAGCAGAAGGATAAACCCTAAAAACCAATGGGGAATAAAAGCCCTAAACTTCAAAAATCAAGAGTCTGATTTTTTCCAATTTCTTCCGTCACGCCTTAAATGGAGGAAGCACTCCATTAATCACATTATTTATTATCTATTTTATATTTACTATGTATATGTATATGTATATTATATATATATATATAATAATAATAAAAGTGAAGAAGTACATCTATTAATAATATTATTTATTATTATAATAATAATAATAAAAAAATTGTAATAAATATAGTAATAAATATTTTTTTATTATTAAGCATTTATTTACTTCTTTTTTATCCCTTTCATTTTCATATGTACATTTATATTTAATATATATATATATATATTAGTATTATGGAAAGGTAGCCCTATTTATTGGACTATATAATGTTTTTTCTTCTTTTTTTTTCAAATAATTTTTTTAAGCATAAATTACATCATTTTTTTATTTTTAGCAAAAATGTATCAGTTTATATGCGTTATTTTGGGTACTCAATATTTTGATTATTTAAATTAATTGTATGTCTCATTAGGGCTATTTTACATGGCTCAGTACTAATATTATATTATTTAATATATTTTTTTCCTTTTTAAATTCTTTTTAATAACAATTTGAAAATCATCTCGTGCATTGCACGAGTTTGTAACTAGTTGCTACAGTTTCTAATGCTCCTTCTATTGCATTTAATATTCATCTCCCACCTTCATCACATTTTTTTTCGCATCCAAATTTTGGGAATATTTGAAAGGGTGTTTTCGATTTAGGTGGCTGGACATTAAGGAGACCCTAAACTTAAATTTGAAAATTTGATTCTAGTTTGGTTTCGAGTTTTCAATGTTTTAAACTAGATAGACCTGGCAACGGATTAGTTCGAGTCAGTTTCGTATCGGATCTTAACAAATGCCGGAATGCGGGTAAATTTTGCCTTTATTCTTCCATGACCCGATAAGCTATTGGATGTTATTTTCAAAATTTGTATCCGATTTATTACGTTATCAAGTGACTTGACACTACTCGATTCTACTTATTAAGGAGATAAACTTTAGAAAAAAAATTAAATTAAAAAATTCTAAAAAAATTTGCTCTAGGAAAGATAGATAAATAACTAAAATTACTAAAAAAAAATAAAGGAAAATGATATTAGCACTCCACATTTGTACTAAGATATTTCAAAATCATTTTTAGTGACATAAAAAGTGTCCTGAAAGATCGATATAAGTATCACTAAAAATGATTTTAAAGTGCCTCGGGACAATTGTGGAGTGCTAATATCATTTTTCAAAATAAAATTAGGTATAAATATTATTTATAAATCAAAAAAAATTTATTAAACATCTAACAACATTTTAATTTTATTTAAACATTTAAAAAGATTAATAAGTCACCGAAATTAGTTAAGAGTCAACCCATAATCAATTCGTTATTATTTCATGTCTGACGTGTGAACCTAATAATCGCTTGAATTCATTAAGGATCAACCTATTAACTCATAACTTTATGCTAATTTGTGTTGCATTATCATCAAAATGATGCATCATGTATAATGGTGAGTCCGTCGTCTATCCTCAAGGTTTTTGTGTAACGTGTGATTTTGCCATGTTTAAATGCAAATCTGAACTAAATATTTTAGTTTAGGATGAGACGATTCTTTAACGAGTTTGAAAAAACAAACATAAATAATAAGGACATAAGAATATATTCTACATTATTACATGGATACAAAAGCATTATATTAAGCTAATAGCTTACCAAGTTCTAACATTATTACCTAATGAATTAAAAGTCAACCCATTATATACGAATCAACATGTAACAAAAAATTAACTTGCTCAAAACATATATTCAATTACAATACGAACTTAACTAAATTAATGCAGAAAAAAAAGAAAATAATAACTAAACCAATATAATAATTAATACATTCCATGATATATTACACCTAGAATGACAATAACTTAGTTTGGTTTTATATTAAGATAACTTCTTTCAATCTTGAACAAAACTTATTTAATTTAATTTTTTTTTCAACTGAATTTTAAATAAATTAATTTGAATCGACCGTTCGTTTTTGGAAAAAGACACAATGGTCCTAATTTGAACAACCAATTATATTTAAAAACAAAATAAAACTCTTTAAAAAAAAAAAAAAAAAGGTTGAGTCAAAATTCAACTCGGGCTGGGCCCAGGGAGGTTGGTGAAATACCGGTTACAGGGGTACATCTGGTAAAAACGCGTCGCTCTCCTCCACCGACTCCCCTACCCTACCCTACCTCACTAGTAATTCTACTACATTCCAACGGCCGAGATTAACTGGCGACAACCCACACCAGCCGTCGATCTAGATTCTAGTATTCCACCAAACACCGCGAATGAATCTAGCCCAAATTACGAACGAAAAGGGTTCCTCTCTATTAGCCTATAAATTCCGCCCCTCCATAGCCTTTTTACTTCGCTCATTCCATTTCATTTCAATATCTCTCTACTTTGAGGAGGAGAACTATCTTTTAATTTTAAGGTACTATTATAATTATACTCTCTCTTTCTTTGACTATTTATAGATCTGCGACATTTCAATCTATCTGTTATTCTTCAAGTATTTGATATGGATCTCCACGTTCTGACTGATACATGATGACTGCACTAGATAATAGTAATGACTGTTTTAATGTTAGAATTATGAACCTTTCTTTAAGATAAGAAGTTGTTTTTGTTGCTGTAATAGCTGCTTTCATACTAGCAGCATATTTAGAGAATTTGAACTGTTCACAGATCTGAGGATGTTGATCTTTATTTTTATTGGCTAATATTTGGTACATACGTTGAGCTACGGAATACGGCGCTATGATTGTTTCCTTTTGTTTGGATTTGTTGAGTCTGATCTGTGATTTTTTTGGTTGGGATATTGGACATGGCAAATTTATGAGGTTACTGGGAGTTGCTTTGATTCCTGGCAAATTTGTTGCTTTGTAGCTATGATTTGCGAAAAGATGTTTTTTATGCAAATGATATTTGGTTGGTAATGTTCTTCATTACTTTGTTTTGGTTTGCGTCAATTCGATTCTTGCAGATCTGACTATTTTTCATTCTGTTCTGAATCTCTTATTCGGATTTTTTAAACTTGATTGACACCAAAGATCTAGTATATTATAGCTCTCAAAATAAGAATCCCCTTCAAATGCAATTTTTATTCGACTTTGAGACGGACTTCCCAGTCTGGAAAATGCATTATTTGTTTTTTCTTGACAACATATCTTTTCTCAAATATCAGCATTGTCATTAGGTTTATTAGTGAGCCTTTTTGCATTATGAGGTTTATTAGTGAGCCTTTTTGCATTATGTTATTGCTAACTATGCATTTGCCTTCATACGAGATTCTCGCCTTAGGTTATTTTTCATCTAATTACCCATTTGTCTGCCACATAACAGTAATATGGAGACTTTCTTGTTTACCTCCGAGTCGGTTAACGAGGGGCACCCAGACAAGCTATGTGACCAAATCTCCGATGCAGTTCTTGACGCCTGCCTATCACAGGACCCCGAAAGCAAGGTTGCATGCGAGACTTGCACAAAGACTAACATGGTCATGGTCTTCGGTGAGATTACCACCAAGGCCAACGTTGATTACGAAAAAATCGTGCGTGACACTTGCAGAGCCATTGGATTTGTCTCTGATGATGTGGGTCTCGATGCTGACAACTGCAAGGTCCTTGTAAACATTGAGCAGCAGAGCCCCGATATTGCCCAGGGTGTCCATGGTCATCTCACCAAGCGACCTGAGGAGATTGGTGCTGGTGACCAAGGCCACATGTTCGGTTATGCAACTGATGAGACCCCTGAACTCATGCCCCTTAGCCATGTCCTTGCAACCAAGCTTGGTGCCCGGTTAACCGAAGTCCGAAAGAATGGCACTTGCGCTTGGCTCCGGCCCGATGGTAAAACCCAAGTTACCGTTGAGTACCACAATGACAATGGTGCTATGGTTCCCCTTCGTGTCCACACCATTTTGATCTCCACTCAGCACGACGAGACCGTCACTAATGACGAGATTGCTGCCGATCTTAAAGAGCATGTCATCAAGCCCGTAGTTCCCGAGAAGTACCTAGATGAAAAGACCATTTTCCACCTTAACCCATCCGGCCGGTTTGTCATCGGTGGACCACATGGTGATGCTGGGCTTACTGGCCGCAAGATCATCATTGACACTTACGGTGGTTGGGGTGCTCACGGAGGCGGTGCCTTCTCCGGGAAGGACCCCACCAAGGTGGATAGGAGTGGGGCCTACATCGTGAGGCAAGCCGCCAAGAGTATTGTGGCTAATGGGCTTGCTCGACGGTGCATTGTCCAGGTTTCTTATGCCATTGGTGTTCCAGAGCCATTGTCAGTTTTTGTTGATACGTATGGAACCGGAAAGATACCCGACAAGGAGATTCTGAAGATTGTGAAGGAGACTTTTGATTTCAGGCCGGGAATGATCTCGATAAACCTTGACCTCAAGAGGGGTGGCAATGGTAGGTTCTTGAAGACTGCTGCATATGGGCATTTTGGAAGGGATGACCCCGACTTCACATGGGAAGTGGTAAAGCCCCTTAAGTGGGAGAAGGCATAATGAACTCAAGCTATCAGTCTTGTTTTTTATGTTTTTTGCCTATTGGCCTATGTTTTTCTTTTTTCGTTTTGATGTTTGTTTTGAGGTGAAATACAGAGTGAAACGTGTGCAATTGTAACTCCTAGCGGACAATTGGTGCTGCTGAGGTTAATATGGTAATATGAAAGAAAGTGTTTGTTTATCTTTACTGCCTTTGATTAGGGGGGTGTTATTATACCGCTTAAATCTATCACAAATACTCTCTTTTAAAATTTAACTAAAAGTATATTTTAACATCACTTTATTTGTTACAAAACACTTCCTTTTGTTGCTTAATGTTAAGTGAGTACTTAACAACACTCTCCTCGTATAAACAAGTTTATGCAAGTGTATTTATTTCTTATTGGGCAGGCTTTATTTAAAAAACACTTTAGTAATCCATTATTTGTTATTCACACTCTTGTAATTTATTACTTGAGATATTAGGTGGTTTATTACAAACAAACTTTTCTCAAATGGGGAGAGTGTTTGCATCTACACTCACTTCTCATTAAACAAGTTTTAAGAGCTTTAAAAATATTTGTGACAAAAGGGTGTTTGTAATAAATATAAAGGGTATAAATAACACCGCCTTTTGATTACCAACCCCTTATGTATAAGAAACGAATGTGGCAAGAAAGTCTCAATTCTTTTAGGTGGCATAATTTTTTTAATCTAACACCTGGTATCTGCTCCCCCTTCCTCTACTTAGAAGTTCCACTTTCTCTTAAAAATATCTCTAATTAATTTCTCATATTTTTTGAAGCAAGTTATATTTTTACTGTTAAATCATGTTTAAGTTCTGCTTTTCTTGTTTTTCATATAAAGTAAATTAATTAAAGGCAGAGAGGGGAAGTATGTATATATCTATTATTTTGTTAAAGTGGTAAAAGATGTTTGAGTTATGAAAGAATTTATTAAAAGTGTTAACGTGATAAAAGATGTTGAGTTATGAAAGAATTTATTAATAGTGTTGAACATGATAAAAGTTGTTTTGAGTTATGAAAGAATTTACTAAGAGAGTTGATGAGTTAAAACACTATTAAAGTCTAAATGTGTAATGCATCCATGGGTTTGATTTGTTAAAGGAATATACCATCTCTGTGTTCTTTAGATGTGTATTGTAATTATGTTGCTTGCTTTCATCATTTGCTATGTAATTATGTTGCTTATTTTCATCATCATGTTTATTCTTCATCATTTGCTATGTAATTATGTTGCTTATTTTCATCATCATGTTTATTCTTTCTTCCCTCTTCACTTGTATATATTAGAGGGTTCTCATTGTAGACAAACATACATTCAATAATACAAAAACACTTCTTCAATTCTATTACTACCTTCTTAGCTTTCACATGGTATCAGAGGAACGATTTTAATTTTCCACTACCTACTGTATCTCCTCCATTACTCTCCTCTGTTTCATTCACAAACTTTCTCCTCTGCTAAAAAATACAGCAATTCCATTCCTCAAAACCAGAACAATTGCACCCTCTTTATCACTCTCGAAAACTATCCAAACAGTCACCAAAAATCTTCAACCAACCACCACTGTCTTCGTCTACTCGAGACGAAACCAACTGCGCAAGAATCATCCTCAAATTCCCTCGAACGCGCTCTCACGCGCCGAGAGAAAACCACTGTCTTCCGCCTTAAAACCCACGCGCGCCACCCACTCGCGCTAACCCACTCTCAAAACGCGCTCACACGCGCGTGATACTCACTCCCCTACGCGCCCTCACTCTCTCACGCGGATACACGCGCTCACGCGAGCGTGACACGCACTCCCTTACGCGCCTTCACACTCTCACGCGGTGACTTGCGCGTCTATCACACGCGCTCCAGCTCCACTCACGCGCGTCTCACGGCGTGAAATATAACGCCGTCAGTATTAACGGCAGTTGACCTACGCCGTTAGAACACTGTTCATAAAAAAAAAAAAAAAAAAAAAAAAAAAAAAAAAAAAACCAAACACTTGTTTCTGGGGTTTTTCCGTCTTCCGTACTCAATCGTGGGCTCCGTTCCTGCCAATTCCATTCCTATCATCCTCACTTCAGGTTTTATTTTTGTTATATCTACCCCATTTCTTTAACATGTCTTCCAATTCAGAAATACCTATTACCATTAAGCTTGATGGCAACAATTACAGTCATTGGTCTATGTTGTTTCGCAATTTTTTGAAAGGAAAAGGCCTCTGGAATTATGTCTCTGGCAAAGAAACATGTCCTGCTGATACTGATCCCAAATTTTCTGAATGGGATATTAACAACAACAAAATCTTGACCTGGATTGCCAATACCGTAATCCCATCTATTAGCATACAACTCGGCAAATGTGATACTGCACAAAAAGCTTGGCTTTTTTTGGCAAACCGGTATGTACAATCCAACTTTGCCAAAAAGTACAAGCTTGAACAAGATATTCGAGCACTCCAGCAACAAGTGGGCCAATCTGTTTCCGACTTTCACTCTAGTATGTCCGTTATCTGGGATCAGTTGGAACTTATGGAGCCACAATGGACCACTGATCTGAAATTATGGGAGACCTTTCGTGAAGAGACTCGTCTTGTCCAGTTTCTAATGGCTCTCAGAGAAGAGTTTGAACCGCTACGGGCTGCCATGCTTCACCGTAAGCCTCTACCTACCGTTGAAGTAGCCTTAACTGAACTCATTACTGAAGAAACCCGCCGTGGCATCTCTTCATCTCTGTCCTCCGTGTTCATTGCAACCCCTCGCCCTCAATCACAGTTTTTTCGCCTTCCCACATATCACCCTTCCCCACGCCCTCCTCATTCCTCCTCATACTCTCCCCATTCTTCTCCTAGGGCAATTAGAGGTTTATCACCGGTTAAATGTAATTACTGTAAAGAAATTGGTCACACCGTCAAGTACTGTCCCTCTCCTACTTCACGGTACATGCGTGGCTTACACCACTCCTCCCACCCTACTGCTGCCTTCACATCGCCTGACCCATCAAATATCAACTCTCCATCTCCACCTGGTTTTTGTCCGCAAACCACTCCCATGGAATCCGCCAATCCTTCCCGTCTCAATCATACTGTTGCATCTGCCTTCTCTGCTCCTACTGGAACACCGGTCTCTCCATGGTTCCTCGACTCTGGAGCTTCCAACCACATGACCTTTGACAATACCCACTTTGTCACTTCTAGCCCGATAGACTCATCTCCCCCGATCCATACAGCTAGTGGATCCACTATCTCTGCTAGCCACATTGGTTCCATCCATACAGCCAACGGTTTGTCTGTTCCTGATGTCCTTCTTGTCCCTAAACTCTCTATGCAACTCTTATCTGTTGGTCAACTATGTGACCTTGGGCTAACCGTTTCTTTTGATTCTTCTGGTTTTGTTGTGCAAGACCGTTCGACAGGGACATCAGTTGGGACAGGCCATAGAGTCGGACGCCTATATGTGACGGACAAGTTACAACTTCCTTCCCTCACTGGCTCTTCCTTTGCGACATTTACCCCCAATCCCTCCTCCTTTTTTTCCTGGCATTCTAGACTAGGTCATGTTTCCTTTTCTCGTCTTCAGTTTATGGTTAAACAAGGGTTGTTAGGACCAGCTACATTAGATAAAGATCTCTCTTGTGTTGCTTGTAAACTGGCTAAACAACCAGCTCTTCCATTTAATAATAGTCATACTGTTTCACACTATCCTTTTGATCTTGTGCATTCTGATGTCTGGGGTAAAGCCCCAATTACCTCTATGGGTGGGGCCCAATACTATGTTGTGTTCATTGATGATTACTCCCGCTATACCTGGACTTACCTACTTCATTCCCGTTCGGATTTTTTGAAAACTTACATTGAATTTTCCACTATGATCAAAACTCAATTTTCTAAAATCATTAAAGTTTTTCGATCCGATTCTGGGGGTGAATATTTGTCTAAATCCTTTCTTGATTTTCTTAAATCTCAAGGAACCCTTCCTCAGCTTTCTTGCCCAGACACCCCTCAACAAAATGGGGTGGCAGAACGTAAACACCGCCATCTTGTTGAGACAGCCCGAACCTTACTTATTTCTTCATCTGTCCCCTCCGTTTTCTGGGGGGAAGCCATCCATACCTCTGCATTCATCATTAATCGCATTCCTTCATTGGTTACAGGTAGCATGTCTCCCTTTGAACGTCTTTTTGGTACCAGACCTGATTATTCCTATCTTCGTGTTTTTGGATCTACCTGTTTTGTGCTTCTCCCTAAACGCGAACGCACAAAACTTACCCCAAAGACGGCGATGTGCGTTTTCTTAGGGTATGGCATTCAACAAAAGGGTTATCGGTGTTATGACCCTCTTACCAAAAGACTACGTATCTCTCGACATGTCACCTTCTGGGAACATACCCCATACTACACATTGCATAAGGACTCTGTATCTTTTACTGAGCCCTCCCTACCGGTTGATCCATTCACTGATTCCTCTCCTCCTCCAACTATTTTTCCAAACACCCATCTCCCCACTCCTGAACCTACACCCTTACCTGCTCCTGTCCCTGAAATCACACATGCCGATGACTCTACGCCTTGTCCTGACTTGATCAATCCCATCGACGGTTCTGAGCCACGTCCTACTCGTGATCGTCGCCCACCGGCTAAGCTCTCAGATTATCATTGCTTCCTCTCTGCCATGTTGTCTCTCCATGAACCTACCTCCTACCGCGCTGCTTCCTCAGACCCTCTTTGGCAACAGGCTATGGCTGAGGAACTTACTGTTCTCCAACAGACCAATACATGGGAGCTTACCACCTTACCTACCGGTCACTCTATTGTTGGTTGCAAATGGGTTTACAAAATCAAAACTAAGGCTGATGGTTCTATTGATCGATACAAGGCTCGTCTAGTTGCCAAGGGCTTCACTCAAGAATATGGCATTGATTATGAGGAAACCTTTGCTCCTGTCGCCCGTATGACTACTGTGCGCACTCTCATTTCAGTTGCATCTATCAAACAGTGGACGATTCATCAAATGGATGTCAAGAACGCCTTTCTTCATGGTGATCTCTCTGAAGTAGTTTATATGCAACCTCCTCCAGGCCTTCCTCACTCCCCCGGGCAAGTATGCAAACTACGGCGTGCTCTCTATGGTCTCAAACAAGCACCCCGAGCCTGGTTTGAAAAGTTCTCCACTGCTCTCCTTCAACATGGTTTTTCTCAGAGTACACATGACTCCGCTATGTTCACCTCTTCCTCCTCTCTGGGCATTGTTGTTCTCCTGATATATGTCGATGATATGATTATTACTGGGAACAATTTGGACGGTATAACTCGACTCCAACAATATCTGTCTTCATGTTTTGAAATGAAGGATCTAGGTACTCTTCGTTACTTCCTGGGCATTGAAGTTGATCATTCCTCCACCGGATACTTCCTCTCTCAGGTAAAATATGCTTCTGACATTGTTGACCGGGCTGGCCTGACAGATAACAAGCTCGCCGATACTCCGCTTGAAATGAATGTTAAGTTCTCTCCTTCAGATGGTACTCCACTGGCCAACCCTACATTATATCGGCAGCTCGTTGGTAGTCTCAACTATCTCACCATCACCAGGCCCGATATCAGCTATGCTGTCCACATTGTGAGTCAATTCATGTCTGCACCGCGCTCTGTCCACTTTGCTGCTGTTCTTCGCATCATTCGGTACATCAAAGGGACCATCTACCAAGGCTTACATCTATCATCAGCCTCGAGTCTTACGCTCCAGGGATACTCTGATTCTGACTGGGCTGGTGATATAAATGATCGGCGATCCACCACGGGCTTCTGCATCTTTCTGGGAGACTCTCTTATTTCATGGAAAAGTAAGAAGCAAACTGTTATTGCTCGATCCAGTGCTGAGGCTGAATATCGTGCTCTTGCTCACACCACCGCAGAAATCATTTGGCTTCGCTGGCTACTCCAAGATATGGGCATCTCTATTACGGATCCCACACCTCTATTTTGTGACAATCGAAGTGCCATCCAAATCGCCCATAACGATGTCTTTCACGAGCGGACCAAACATATTGAAGTGGACTGTCACTTTACTCGTCATCATCTATCCCAAGGACACATTCGGCTACCACACATCTCTACCGCACTTCAACCAGCTGATCTTTTCACAAAATCCCATGTAACTACTCGCTTCCGCTTTCTGGTGTCCAAGCTCCACTTGCTTTCCAAGTCATCGTGAGCTTGCGGGGGGGTGTTAAAGGAATATACCATCTCTATGTTCTTTAGATGTGTATTGTAATTATGTTGCTTGCTTTCATCATTTGCTATGTAATTATGTTGCTTATTTTCATCATCATGTTTATTCTTCATCATTTGCTATGTAATTATGTTGCTTATTTTCATCATCATGTTTATTCTTTCTTCCCTCTTCACTTGTATATATTAGAGGGTTCTCATTGTAGACAAACATACATTCAATAATACAAAAACACTTCTTCAATTCTATTACTACCTTCTTAGCTTTCACATGATTTACGGAATACGTATCATTTTACGCTTTTACCAAAATAAAATTTTATTAGCGCAAGACTTGATTTTTAATGTTAATTTTTTTACCTAGAGTGAAAAATAGTATTAAAAAACAAAAAGGAACAAGACTTTGCTATTTTCTCTCTCAAGTTAAAAATTCCCCCCGCTAATGTTAAAAAAAGTAGCTTTTTTCTCTGCACTTTTTATTTCTGTTCACACTAAAAAATGTCTCATTCATTCTATTTGCTTTTGGTGAATGCACGTTGAATAGAGAGATATATACCTGAATCAAAAAAAGAAAAGAAAAAAGAGAGAGAGATATGTAACCACATAAATTTTATTTTGTATAGAATAATTTTAGTGCGCAACGCCAACACTTATGCAATATAGACAAAGCACATTTGGATCAAGATTTTCTTGCCACAAGTTGCATGTTCCATTTGTATTTAAGTAAATTAAAGCAATGTTTTAAAAGGGCGGACTTTAAATACGCACTCGAACTCGACCGCACTATCTCGAAATGGAAAAGGTTGCCCCATTCACTATAAAATTGTTCAAACTATGAGATGCGCACATTGAAGCGCGCCTTGAACCAAAAACACAACAAAACTTTAAGAGAACAACAAAATACATAGTAGGCGTGCGCATTTTCAACGAGGCTTGCGCATTTTAAGAAAAGTATACGCCTTTTATGCATTTTCATCAAGGCTTACGCCTTTTGTGCTGTTCTTTTTTAAAAAAAGTCCAAAACTACACAGTTTTATTCCAAAAGTTAAAAAGAAGAAGTGGAAGATGAAGATGGAGTGAAGACATCGTTAAAGAAGTGGAAGATGAAGATGGAGAGAGATGGAAGAAGAAGAATAAATTCTCTCCAACCTTTCTCATCTCACAATTTATTTTATTTTAATCTTATGATGTTTCCATCAAGTTCTTTGGTGTTTCCGGCCACCACTCCCCCCTCCAACAACTTCTATCTCCACTAATCTCACCACCAATGCTCCACCCCAAATCCACTACCAATCACCACTAAACCATCATGACTCATCGGAAAACCATCCATATTAAATCAGCTTCCAACAATGCAAATTTAGTTATTTTTCTGCACAAAATAGCTGAACAACAAACCACACAACAACAAATCATGCAACATATGTTTTCTGTCATGATTAATGGTCCTAGCAGTGCCACACAATCTCTTTTCTACCCCACCTTCCCACAGAATCAGTTTCTCCCATTGCAGACTATTATGCCTGTGCATTCTACAGTTAACTTGCAGAACAGTGCACACATTCCGAGTTCTAAAGAGATGGACAGCCAAGGCAACAGGCAAAAACGCCACTTACAGCACTCACTTAATGATATTCAAGGGATTTAATGCCCTACACAACAGTTTTGAGCAAATCAGATGGTAAACAGGTAGTTTTGTAGATTTTCTGCAGAAAAATGCAGAAAACATCTCAACCTGCATCCCCATGTTAGAAGCAGTAGTTCTTCCCTTCCCACAAGTCTCAAATATCAATTCAAGGTCAAACAACACAATTCCAGGTGCCCTTGAAGCACATGCCACTTTTTCACCTGTTGAAACTGAACTTTTACCTCAAAAAATAAAACTTTCAAGTACTTCTTTGGTAGACCCTCATGTTCCAGCTCATACACTTTGTCTCCCAATTTCTGCAAGTCCTTTTAAAAGTACTTCAGTTGAAGAAAATTCCCAATCTCATTCGGGTTCAAAAAATGGCAGTTTGCAACCAATTTTCTCTCAAAATGCACAGCAAAATACAATGTTTTCTCAACTTCAAATCCCTGTTCTTTATGTTGAAGATGGATCTAATTTGCCTCTTAAACATCCTCCCACCATTCATTCTTTCAATATCCAATAGTTCCCTCCTTTACCCAACAGACAAAAAACTGTGGCAGTGGGACTATCAGCACAGTGTACAGATTTTGTCACTGTGCAGACAATTTTTGCTGCTTTTGTTTATTTTAATCTTACAGCAACATAAGGCTCAATGCCTACCAGCTCTTATACTTACACTCAAACCTCTACATCTCACATTCCCCCACATACTTTGGTTGTCACCAACCTTGACAGCTCAACTGTCAATCACACTTCTAGTCCCATTCCAACCAAAGCCAACTTTGCTAGTTTGTTTCACCACTCGGAGCTAAATACTCCAATACCCTTTGCACCTTTACCAACTCCTTATTCCAAAGGTTCTTTGCCAGCAATTAAGTTGAATGAAGAAGTGTATTAAAAATCAATTCTTGCTTGTCAACTGAATCTCATAGGCAGATTAACTCTTCCTAAAGGCTCATCTCCTATAAAAACTTCTAAGTTATATTCCAAACTTAACTCTCGATGGAAAACTTCAGAAAAATTGATCCTCACTCCCATAGGAAAAGGGTTTTTCTGTTTAAGGTTCCAAAACAAAGCATGGATTACAGGTCATTTGAACCTCTCTTCTGGAAGTTTTAGGCTCAAATTATGGAGTAAAGACTTTAACCCTGTCAACCGAAAAAAAACTACCACACAAATTTCAAGCTTCATGAAATCACACAAGAATATTGGGATCCTCAAAGGCTCATCAGTATTGCTAGTTTGGTGGGTATCCCTCAAGCTATTGATCCACATACCATGGGTTTTGTTTTTGGTCACTTTGCTAGAATGCAAGTTGAGGTAGATTTGCTCCATCCTCTTCCTTCTAGACTTTTGGTTGGAAAGAGAATGATATAGCTTTGAAGTTTCTGTCTCATATGAATCAGTTCCTAACTTTTGCTTGCACTGCTATACTATTGGTCATCTTATGGGCAGTGACGGTCTTGAATTTTTCAGGGCTCAGGGCAAAAGCAAAAATTAGGCCCCTATATATATATTTAAACATAGCGGTGAGCTCACTATTATTTTTCAACCAAGATCTAACATGTTCAAATTAACTAAAATTTTAACATTCAAGCCAAATATATTGTATCAATTTAAACTTCAATATATAAAAATTTAGAATAAAAGACTATAATATATAAACAAAATCTTCAGTTGAGTTATCAATTCCTACAAATTCTTCAACATTATTTTGCTACTCAGATTCATTGACTAAATCTTCAGTTGAGTTATCAAGTGAATTATTTGTTTGGTTTTGAAATTTTTTATCTAAAGCTTCCTTTTGAGATTAAGTTAATTCTTCTTTTGTCTATTTTTCTTTTTTGAATTCCAGATAGGTGTTTCTTTGGTCTTTTTTTTTTCTTTTCAATATATTAAATCAGTTATAATAATCTAATATAATACTTACTAAATTTATTTATTTTTGGGCCTCCTTGAATAATGGGCCCAGGGCGGTCGCACTTAGTGCCCCCTTTCAAGGCCGGGCCTGCTTATAGGAGAGTGTAGAAGCCTTAAAAAAAGTGCAAGAAGCAAGCCATAATGACCATTGCAGACTTCCTTCTTCCAACAAAAACAGTAAGGCTGCCCTTCCCGCTAATCTCCAGCGCACCACAAAATCTGATTCAAAGAAAAAAAATGTTTCTTTTATGCCAAATGTTTCTGTTCAATCTTCTCCTCCCACTATTCCCATCATTTCCACCTTTGATCCCCCCACTAATCATGCCAATACAAACCTTGATCGTAGTCCTTCTAAGTTTGTTTATGTTAGTCATAACAGTTAATCCAATCCTGTTCAAAGTTCTGATCCTGCAGAACATACTAATGTTTTTGAAACCAATTCCCATAAAGCAGTTCTGCCATCTAGCAATTCTTCTTTCACTCAGCATAACCCTTCTCCTTGCTTGAATAGATCCCTCACCAACCAATATGTTACCTTATCTAACTCTGTTGATAATGATTGGGATGGCAAGCCTCTTCCACAATTCAAACACACTCTATGAGATCTTCACAGTCCAATTATGGCATATCAACATCTGACTACCACACTCAACAATTCACTAGATTTAGACATAATAATAAGTACTCTCCTCTTAATGAGCACTTGTTAGATGATGATGGTGATGGTGAAGTTTGGGATCATTCTTTAGAATAGGAGAATTATATTGAGAATCAAGAGCATTTTAATGATTGTAGCTTTTATTCACTTGCAAACTCTAACCAATTCATAGCAGTCCATAGGCCTCCAGTGCTCAATGTCCAGGAGCCTCTTAATTGGGAAAATATGGCTGATGATGAACCTTTCCAATCATGGGAAGCTAGAGTTGATGCAGAATTTGAAGCAACTATAACCAAGAACAATAATGAAAAATGTATTGTCTCTCCACCACATGACAACTCTCATATTTCCATATCTAGCCATGGCTCCTCCTCAAAAGGTGGATTAGAGTATGTTTCCTCTCTTGTCCAAACAAGAGCACAAAGACAGAAGAAATGAACAACTTTTTCTTTAAACAAGAAAAATAAATTGAAGAAAGCTTCAATTAGAGAAAAGAAGGAAGTTGAAGCTGCTGCACCAGGAAAACCTCCTGAAGAAGCTCAATCTAATTCATTTTCTTCTTCCCAACCTCTATATCAATGGCAAGTCCACTTGCAGGACAATAAGAAAAGAGAAGAGATTGCATTAGTGGATCAATCAGCCAATGTAGCAAAACCATAGCCTTCTTCATTTGCGGTCGACCACATAGTTCTTTCTGCATAATCTGTCTTTGCTACAAGTATTTTCAGTTTATTCTATAGTTATCCGTTTAAAATTTATCTTCTTGTTTTGAATTTCTTGGTAGACTTTCGATTTTGTCCTTTAGTCCATCTCGTAATTTTTGCTCATTTCATTAGTGTTTTAGGGTCCCAGTGATGGTCTTATTGTATCTCCCTCTCTATGTATCTTTTTGGTTATTTATGGCAGGGCTCTAGTCTTCTAAGGATGCTAGTGATTTTATATATATAAAAAAAAGACAGAGAGAAAGAGATGAAAGAAGATGATGATGGCGGCATTGTGTTGTTGTAATGTGGTATGAGAATGAGAGGAGTAAAGAAGAGGTGTAGGTTTTAATTTTAAGTGATAAATGACATAATTAACCTTAAGTATATTAGATATTTACAAAATTACTAATATGTCTACTAAATGAATTAGAAACTTTTTTTTGATATTTACAACAAACCCCCAAAATTATTTTTATTTAGCATTTTACTTCTTAAACTGAAAAATCTCATTACAAGATAACAAAAAAGAATACCCATTTTAATATTTATAAACTTTAAATTAATTATTTCTTATTTTTTTTAATATAAAATGCTTTATACGAAAGGCTTTTTCTTGTTGCATTGAGGCCTATGCCTCGCCTTTAAATAAGCAAACATTTAGATTTACGCTTTCGCTTTTTAAAACATTAATTTAAAGATAATTATTTTTTATCATAAAAAATATAAAAATATATTAAGTAAAAAAACATCTCCACCACATCTCGTCTAAAAATTCATTCATTTATGCATATTTGTATTTGCATTTGTATGTAAATAATTTAAGGGTGGGGCTATTGCCACACCCCAAAATTCTTTGTAACACTCCCTCCATCGACTCGATGCAATATGGCAACATATATGATCATTTAGTCGGTGCAATAGAGCCGAATTATTGTTGAAAACAAAAAAAAAATATGTTGACTCAGTCCTATTGCACTAAATAATTTACACATACTCATCCCTATTGCACCTAGTCAATGCACACATACTCGATTTTATTGTATTGAGTCAATGTGAGAGTATTACATAGAGGTTCGGGGGTGGCAATAGTCCCACCCATAATTTAGAGATAGAAAAAGCAAAGTAGGAGACGATCATAAAAGATTTTAATGACTGAATAAGTACATACATATACATGTAAAATTTGAAGCATAATTCAACAAGACAAAGGATCAACCGTTTGTAATACTTATACCAATATTCATCAACTAGAAGCATAATTCAACAAGTCTAAGGAACAACCGTTTGTAATACTTATACCAATATATATCATCAACCAAACTCTGGATAGATATTTGAGAACAAGTTAATACACAGCAGGAATTTGTATTTAGAATGTTCATATGAACCTTCTTATTGTAGGCATCACCCATTACCGCGTTTCGAAATCAAGACAACTAACAATGGCTGCGCACAATTTTCCATTGGTTCAGCTAGAAACAACTTATACATGGCACAAACCCAATTATACACTGCTATAAAAGGGTTTTGAACGAACTTGAAATAATTATGAAATTGTACAAGATGCACAGTATTGAGACGGTACCCACTTAAGTATAACCGCTCATGTTTGTCTCTATGTTTTAACTCTCCGTTCCTACATAACTCATCATTCCTCGTATTATTATGAACTACATAAATACAAATTCATAGTAATTTTCCAGTTCCCATTAGAAATCTAAGATCCATACAGATCACCACCAGTCTTTTAATTTATATTTCAGATATATATATATACACACATATATATATATATATATGTATATATATATGTATCAATTTTGTTATAAAAAGGGAAGAAAGAAAAAAGAACAGACCAAAGTCAGTAACATTTGCTACAAATACCTTCTACTTTAGCTAGTGCCGTACTCAAGAAGTTCCCACCTGAAGGGCTGGAACACATAAAGAACCTCAGGTGAGCTCTTGAATAGAAGAGCCACGCATACACACACAGCAGCAATTGCTACCATCGACAGAATTGCCGGCCTGTAGAATGCCATTGATGTTCTCGTACTGCCATGACCCAACTTATGTTCACACAGCTTGCAGGGTCTCTTAACTGGTTTCTTAATAGTCTTCTCAGTTTGAAGGCTACCAACAACTCCTCTTGCTGATTTATGGCCATCTCCCAGTTTCTGCTTACTGTTGCCATCATCTAACAGGGAACCAGGGATGTCAAGCACTACATGCCCACTTTGAGATTTCTTGTTAATTTTCTTTTGGATCAAACGAATGTAAGAGCAGCGGTCTTGCCGGCATGCGTAATTGTAGGGCGTTGATCCTGTACTGTCACGAACACTTCCCCACGCTTCTATTCCGACCTGAAATAAAGTAGTCTACATCAGCCCTGAGAAAGAATTGCAGTATGCAAGACACCAAACGTACATAACAAGGAATTGACTTTTGGAATCAACTTCAGACACAATTTCTGCAAACTCAATATCTGAAACTCTGTTGTAAATAATGATATATAAGACTATAAGAGCATCTACAGCACCGTATAACCTTAGGATAACAAACTATGTTGTATATTAGGCAAAGGATAAAATTAAGTTTGGCTAAGCTCCTTATCATACATACGGTTGGTGTCTATTTACAACTCGAACGAATACCTGGTGTCCGATTGAATCCCAAACAGACATCAGTTGTATGTTTGCTGCATACAGACAGACACCTCCATTTGAGTCCCACCTAGACACCAAGCATTCATTTCCACCTTCTTCTTATATATATAATATATCCCTCCAACTCGGATGTCTGGGGAAGATCGCTCCAATAAAACAAGTACCCGTTTCAACTTACCCCATCTCTCCATTTAAATCACCGTTCCATGCTCAACCATTGTGGAACGCACAAAGTAGTATATCTTTATACTCCTTACCATACACAAATAAGACTGTTGTAGATCCTCTAACTTCACTAAATGGAGCAATCTAAGTTTTCTTCCCCAGTCTAGCAAATACGGAAATGAGGTACAACAATTGCATGGTATATCTGCCCTAATCAATAATACTATGTGGACATAAATATCTAACATAAAAACTGACATATCAAATGTGGCTACTATCTATGGGCTAAAGGGAGTTTATCACAATCCATTATAACCAATGATTAATGGACACATTGATATGTCAATTTTTTTTATGTCAGATATTTATGTCAATGTAAAATCACTCCTGCCACAATGGCTGCAGATCTATTGCAGTCTCCCTGAGGGTCCCAAAAAGAAGTGGACTCGTATTGGCCCCATATGTGTATCCTAGATAATAGCATCCATCTACTTAATATAACAAGATTTTTTAATCTCCCCACAAAACTTTTGCTGACTGGGACACATTGCAACAAAATGGGACCCATGATTTACACGCTTCTAATTACTCTCTTCCCGCATTACTCTCACACTCTTTTCTGAATCTCTACAAACAATCCGAAGAAAATGTATGTGGATGAATATATGTAACTATATATTCTTTTGTATGTGTATGGGAATAATTTGTCACATCTGCTATAAAAAATTGACAATGTGGGTTGTGATATAGACACGAGGTGTACATTACACACGATGCATTGGCAAATAATACATTACAAAGAATTTATGATCACGTCATCAGCACGGGCATCCGCTTGTATGTTTACATTCTAATACGAGCATCCATGCAATCACACAACTGAGACACGAGATGTTTAAGACAGCAGGGACGAGCGGTGGACAAATTTTATTGCATTAAT
Source organism: Lonicera japonica (assembly GCA_021464415.1). Taxonomy (NCBI): domain Eukaryota; kingdom Viridiplantae; phylum Streptophyta; class Magnoliopsida; order Dipsacales; family Caprifoliaceae; genus Lonicera; species Lonicera japonica. The sequence goes on along the minus strand of CM038465.1, from coordinate 59,600,488 downwards.
GTAAATTATACTAGACACGTGTACAACATTATACCTTGTGATTCTTTTAAAACATATGTAATGGCACTTGGTCAACTGGTGATAAAACGTGTTTTTCATATTTGAGTTCAAGGGTTCAAAGCATAGTTCAAAGTTCAAACACTATTTTTATTTTCAACAGAATGAAGGGTAATTTCGTAATTTCAAGTGCATACCAAAAGTCCTTTCACTTAATATATAGTAATAGATTCTAGAGAAGAAGAAGTTCACTTAATATATAGTAATAGATTCTAGAGAGAAGAAGAAGATTACCGATCCAGTATCATTAGTTAGCGCGTCCAACACATCCTCGGATCCATCGATACTGGCGGCTATATGAAGAGGAGTCAATCCCCCCGGACCAATCATATCAGGTCTAAATAAGTTAAATCGCTTGTCAAAATGCTGCTTTTCGGATCCTGAGTTATCTAAACCTTTGTCTGGACAATAACTCAAGAGGAAGTCTACCATGGGCCTGCAGTTTCTCTGTACAGCTCTGTGGAGGAGTCCAATCTCCGCCAATGCAAGTTCAATGGACCCATGTTCCCCTGCATCTACAGTACTACTGAACAAAATGCCCAAGAGTTTCTTAGTAACTGCACACCAGTCATGGTCTATTGAGAATTCCATAAGCCATCTAAAGCGCTTGAATGGGAATAGATCTACGTTGGCATCAGCGCCCCCCAATCTGGAGTTTAAGTTACTTCTGTGAAGAAGCCAACCCATCTCATGGATAAAGTCCAAAGCTAAGTTGCTGGAATTTATGCTTTCAGCTTCTTCTTGTATGTCACCAGCAGTTTCAGGCCCCTCTATAGCGCTCTCCAATGTGCAAATTTCAGAACAAATGTCGGGTTCAGCAACTATAAAAGGAAAGAAGCTACTGCTGAGACCGTGATCCTCAACCTAATCAAAATAAGCAGTGTTCATAATCAGAACATGAAAGTGGCGATAGATATTAGTGAAGAATGTGTATTTACAAAATTTGAATATGAACACATTGATTTATCAAATAAAAACCAGGTAGAGTTAACATCTTGTGTAAAACAGGCGGGATTATGACATCACCTCGATGAATCCTCTCCCAGTAACATCTGGTATAGAGCAAGGGAAGCCAAGGGACTGGACCTCCTTGTTCTCAATGAATGAAACAGCTCCCTCCATCACCTCAGAAGAATTTCGTTGGAGGAGATACTTTCCTTCCAATGCACATAGTAACCTGAAACATGAAGTAGAAATAACGTAATATTCATGCAGAGGCAAAAAGAGTCTCTGAAAGGTTGAAGAAGAACCTGAAACTCAAAAAACTGTGCCAAAGGTTAATGAATTAATGCATATGCAAAGTGATGTAGAACCAGAAGAGCGCACGTGAATGTTTTCAGATTTTAAAATTTTATTATTTTGTTTTGTTAGAAATTAGATTTCTATTAAGGTCTTGGAGTTTATATTTCTAATTATTTTAGACTTTAGAGTCTTCTAAATATTAATTTGAGTCTAAGGTACTTTATTTATGATAGTTTTTACCCCTATATAAGGAGGACTAGTCTTGTGTTTTCATTTATTTAATCATCAATAAAATTTCCTAGCTTTTTTTCCCTCTTCTCCTTTCATCTTTCTTCATTGCTCTATGCTCCCACTACGTTGCAAAGAAACAGAAGCATACCTTGTGGTGGACTGAGAAAGGTTGAAGCCATTAACTAAAAATTGAGTTCTCTGAGAGATAGGAACTGCAATTGGTTTGATGCTCAAGATCCTGCAATTTTTATGGCTTTTAAGTGGGGTATCTAAAACAACCTGACCTGTAGCATAAAAAGACAAGGAATCAAGAAATCAAGATGCTTTATTTTCCTATCAAGCTATATAAGGAATGGGAGCACAATATTACGAAGAACATAAACTAACCATTATATACAAATGCTACATGATGCTGCACCCTAGTATAAACCCATCCTGTTCTCCAGAATGGGTCACTGGATGCATCTAGAAGCCTCCTCAAACTGCCGCTCAGATCCCGACAAAGCTGGACAGCAACAAATTAATAGAAAAAATCAAGAACTTGAAATTTATTTTTGCAGCAGAGTTGAAAAATATGATAGTTGTTCAGCAAATCTTTGGTTTGACTAAGCTGAACTTTCAGTAAAATAATGAACTCAGCTCGAGCCTAAATTTCAAAACCTGTAACCAGGATTAGCAATGTAATTTATGACAGGATGCAAAACTAACCTCCTCCCATGTGGATTTTTCCATTCGGAGATATATTGTTAATATGATACAGCCAGGTCTAATGTAACTTTCAATGTCGGTAGGACTGTGTGATAACCAGTCGAGGATCTGGAATTCATACAATTTTATTGATAAAATAAAAGTTTCAGAGGGTGAAAACTATTAGCGATAGGAATAAAGATTTTCAGAGCCCAGAAATAGTTAAATACCTGTTTTCGCAGAGCAAGAGGGAATTCACTAGGATCTTTACCAAAGAGTTTGAATACAATTCGATCTGTACGACTCTGAATTCAGTTAAAAGAATCCTGTTAAGGGCAAAACCTTTCGAGGGCAAATAACAAATTAAATAATGGATCATATCTGATCTATCTTAAAAGGGAGCATGTTACATTCATTATTTACTATCTCAATCTGGAACTTCAGAAAAAGTAGAAATTGTTACCACTTTAAGAAACAACTACATGCAAAGATAAAGCACCATTTTCCAATTTCCATTAGTACTTCATATCAAAAGCATCACCTCAGTAAGTGTGCGTGTGGGTATGTGTCTGAGAGAGAGATTACAGTTACACCATGGCCATCACAACCACAAATTTTAATATGGAAACCTTAATATCAAAAACTTGTGGTGGTGTATCTATGCAAGATCGAAATCTCTTCCACAATTTATATTCAGCTCTCAATTTGGAACTATTAAATTAACACATGTAAAGGAGACAAAAATATACCTGAGCCTCTTCACTGGAACTAGATGGTGATTGGGTGGACGTGGAACCCGTGTTCCCACTTGTCTGAGGTGGGCTTGACTTGTGAGAGTCTTGGTGTACCCATAAAGGGCAACCAAGAGACTCAGTTGCCACCATATTTACAGGGGCACCAGAACTCTCCAGGTTTTCCGTGCAGTCTTGAGTAGCATCGTAAGCGTTATTCAAGTCAATATTATTCAAATTTTTCCTTGTCAATGTCGCGTCCAAGGCATTTGCTTTGGCTGGAATACTCTCTCTCGTAGAAAATAGGACAGTGGATTGTGATGAAGATGGAATTCGTAAATTTCCATCCCGAGCATCATCAGTAAATATTCTCTCCTGTGTTATTTCAATTGGCCTAGCAAACTCCTGAATAGCAATGTAATCATCAATATTTGAAGTTGGTCAAAAATCGAGGCACATTTAACTATTTAAAGTTAGATATGTCACCTTCTCTTGAGAAGCAATAGATGTCCCTGCATCCTGCAAATTATGACATCCAGGCTGTAGCCCCGATGAATTCCTGTCATTTATTGTACCAGAAAGACTAGCAAGGTTTTTCAATAGATGAGATAGCAGATCCTGATCCTTTGCTTGATCTGTGCTATTAGCTGCAATTCATAGAGCCAAGTCCGTCATCCCCAGAAAGATGGATATATAACAACAACTGAAAAGCAATCACCGATTTAAAAATTGGCTAATAATTTCCAAGATAGATTCACAAATTTTGAGTTTACACTTTATGTTTCAAAGTTCATTCAATTATGTAAGGTGGATATATGACAAAGTTGAGGCTAAACTGAGCATAAGAAACGACACCAAGCCAAAGTAACTGGGGGTACTTCGTACATAAGTAAACAGCGAGTTTCAAGAACATCGAAGGCACCAATCCAAGTCACCATTTCACCTATACTAGCACAAACAATAATTCCTATACTATATCTTTCACGTCCATGCCACAATAAATGGGCTACCTGATGGATTACATTATACTCTTTCCGTGTCAATTAAGAGTCCCCTTTGAGTTTTGCAATTCTAAAAATAACACTGTTAGTCAGGACTCAGGCTAAGAGTAATTTGCCAAAAAAGAAATATTTTTGCACTTCCAAAAAGAAAGAAATGTTTGAGCAAGTCGGGCCATGACTAATTTGCCAAAGAAAAAGTCTTGACAAACCTTTGCTGTCCCACTGTTGACCAGTTCCAAATCTACATTATCCTAAATTAGCCCCAACTCCAATTCTTTGAGTTGCAACCCGCACTAATGTTTTAGAGTTCCATAAGTTCCCAATTCTTCCATGGACTAATTCAACTTCAGGACACAAAGCTTGCTTGTCTGTATTCGAACTCAACACCTTTTCGCATTGCATATTGGGACTTTCTATTTCTTTGCACTTCCATTTAATTCTGACGTTAATTACCTCTGTTGTGGTGATCAAAGCTCAAATTAAATATTAAATATTAGCTACTCAAATGATACCAGATAAGTGAAGAGCTCATAGATAGGAAGATCTCAATTAATTCCCAATGTAAGATCCACAGCTCAATTAACTTGGGCCAAAAGTACTAATGAAGACAGAACCAACAGAGACAGATGGAAATAGAGTATTCTCTTGCCTAAGGTAATATGTAGACGAAGAAGACAAAATAATGGTGACTCGAATCAGGCGCGGCAGCCCTTCCCAGGCTTTTATAATCTGATGTCCTAATCCTAATTTCACCTGCATTCGTTAAATAATGTCACTTGTACCTGAAGTGACGAGTGACAACGAGTACATGAACAAGAAAGGATCACTAAAACATTATGCCCAGCAACATTACTATCACCATCGTCAAAAATATTTTTATGCAATCAAGTCGTGTTATATTGCAAAATAGAAAAGCACCTCAAGTGACAACAACTAATGAACTGGAAATGGGATAACTAAACCTTATGCCCAACAACATTAACGTCACCCTATTTATAATATCTGTATGCAATCAAGTGGTCCCATGTTATTGAAAAAAAGCAATGTAAATAATTATCTTTAGGACATTAACTTACAGTGTATGTTGGAGAGGATCCTCAGCAGACTAACCAATAAGTAACTGCTACTGCGCTCATCATTTAATAACACTCCATTAACTGCATTTTCTGGATGCGTCTTCCTTCTCCTTCTATTGTGCCCTGCCAAACGCCTACGACAACTTCTCTTGCCCTCATCGAACTCCTGAAGAACATGAAACCTGCCCATAGGTATAATAAAATTGCATGTAAATGGAAAATCAAATATTTGTGCAAACCACGAACTGTTCCTACAACAACACGACTTCATACCCAACTGAACGATACATTAGACCAAGGGAAAACATGTTGTATCACATTAAAACAAAGTGAATGCAGAATTCAACTGCTTTTGAAGCAGTGACACAATTTTTAATTATTAATTTTACACCTGTAAATTGTAATCTTCTTTTTCAAAAAAAAATATGCTTGGAATGAGACTGAGTTAATTAGTTAAACATATGTTTACGCGTTACACCACTTATCACTTATGCTAGATATGTTCTTCAAATTAAATCTATATCAGTTACACGTGCATTGTGAGTGCACAGGGTAAGCTAATCACATTAAAATCCCACCATGTACCCTATAGGCAAGGATTATATTAAGGGGGAAAAAAAAACTTCATACAAGAACTAACCTGCTGCACTGCTGACAGAACCTTTGCATCACACTTCCCACCAATGCTTTAGTAGCCTTAGAATGCAAGTCGCAAACCTTATGGCGTCGATGATAATCTTTTGCACTACTTAAATCAGCTCGACAATCATCCACCTGACAAAGTGCACGATTCGAGGTACCCCCGACAACCTTGGTTTTTTTCCCACTCTTTCCTTCCCATTGTTCCACCTCTCCTTCTGGTACAGTACACACTGGCCCGCCAAGCTTCAAATTAAGCAAGCCAGATGCGTCATTCAACTCTCCATCTTCATCTACAACCCTCCTCCTTTTCTCCAACTCCCTCTTTCCTTTGTCATTTCCCAAAGTGATTCCATCAGAGCAAGATGAGGAACTGTTGGGGAGACTTGTATTCACAGGTAATTCTGACCCAATGGGGAATAATTGCCTACTCCTGCAGTCCGCCTGTACGGGATTGAGTGGAGCTGCTGTAAACAAATCACCATCCCATTTCCAATCGTTCAAGTCCCATTCCCTACTCTTCTTCCCAACCGCCTTCAAATCCGACACTACTGGACCACATAAATGATGTGCCTTTCCCTGAATCCTAGCCTCCATCAATCAAATTTTTGAAGAACCAGGACCAAAAATACAAAAGTTCTGAAAAAGTCACATGTTCCAATTACACTCCATAAAGATCACCAATTCAGCACAACCCTAAAAACAACACAAAGATCAAATTCCAGTTGTACAGACCTAAATTAAATTCAATTCTCACCGAGTACCAATTAACCCAAAATTAAACCATCCAAAAACCACCCAATCAGCCTTTCTACAAGCCCCAAAACAACACAAAAGATAAAATTGAAGTTCAACACCACTAAATTAAATTAAATTCTCACCTTGCCCCCATTAAACCAAAATTAAACCATCCAAAAACCACCTAATTACCCTCTCTAAAAGCCGTAAAACACCACACGCAGTACAGAGACACATCCACGGAACCAAAACAAAAGCAAGAACAATTCACATAACCATAAACATATCCGAAAATTAGCCACTGATTAGTTCAACAATACTCCCTCAACTCCATCACCAACAAATAACTAACTTTTATAGCATCAAACAAACTGAATTACTCTTCTTCTTCTTTTTTTTAACTCAACAACTATAACAACAACATCAAGGAGAAGAATAATAACATTACAGAAAGTGTACGAACAGAGTGAACTTGCCGAAATAGTTGGTGGAGAGTTCGATCCGATTATGCGTAGGAGTTGGCGTGATTTGTGTGACAAAGATCGCCGGTGATATATATATTTAGAGAGAGAAAGAGAGAAAAATTTGGGGACGGCGAAAAAGTAAGGTAACAGCAGAAGAATTGGGGACGGAAAGAAAAAAGGTTCCCAAGGCTGTGGTGGGGACAAATATAACGTTTATTAATTAATTGATTGATACATATATATATATATATATATAATTATATATACACTTTTTTACTGTGATGAAATGCTTGCAGTTTGAGAGCTCTACGATGATGATCTTACTGTCAATGTTTTCAGAAAAATATCGCTCTCGCATTCTTGACATTACTGCTTTCTATTATCTGTCTCATAAATTAATATAATATTGTACCAATATTTTTAGATAGATACTGCGGCGGCTAGTCTCTACTAATTCCGTAACTAAATATATTTCAATTTCGTGATCACTATTTTTTTATTTTCCAAATATCTTTCTCGCATATTCCCAGTATTGATTACAGACCATATTTAAAAAAACTCAAACTCAATATCCCAAGACTCCCCACCATTTCTACAACGTGAGTACATTTTATTGTTGTATTTATAATTTTTTACCATTTTAATAAAGCAATTATTTTTTTGCCATAGTTCGTCACTGGTTTGAAGAATTGTATTGTATATTTTTGAAATTGATATATTATTTTAGTAATAAATATAAATATTTTGACAATAATATTATCCGATATTTAATTTGATTATTAAAAACTAAGATCGAGCAGTGTAATTAGTGGCCGTGAAAATAGGGACAAGGTTGTCCGATGATACTGGTAAATCTAATCAGATTCCACTGACGGTGCGTTTAGTTGCACAATTTTAAAATTCTATAAGAATTATGATTCTATGGAATTGCAATTCTTATAATCGCAATGCCAAATAATTATACTACTATTGTTTGGATTGTATGGAGTTTTCATTTGAAATTATATCAAAATTCTAAATTTATTTGTTTGATTGATTTATCAAATTCATTTGAAATTTCAAATAAACAACAATCTTGAAAAATGTTCGGCATACCACCCACTGCCGGAGTCCAAATAGATCACTAGAGCTCTAATCAAGCTGTCGAAGCTCTTAGAGTAGGTGCTGTTAGTTGGTGGTGGTAGTGGGAAGGTTGTTTAGTAGTGTATATAGTGTACATATAATATACATGTACATACATACTTATGAAAAATTTCAGGTGCAGACCAGTCGTACAAACTGATCCATGACGGTTTTGTGTCATAAAAAAAATTCAAATGTTTTTATAACTAAAAACCGTTATAAAAAGACCAATCCATAAAGATTGGTCCGTACAAAAAAGGCACCCTACATACATATATTTACTATATATATAATACGTGCATATATATATTATATGTGCGGTAGATATTTTTATATATAATATCTAAGTAGATATTTTTATATATAATGTGTAAGTAGATATTTTATATATATATTGTATATATATATATATATTTATAATGGTGGTGCACTTCTGTAAAGTGGTGTTTGGTGGAGTGGAGACACTGTGTGTTGTAGTGATTGGGGGTAGAAAAAGGGGTTGAGGCGGAGTGATAGTGAGTATTTTATAAAATTTTAGGAGAATTGAAAACTCAAATTTAATCTTTTAGAATTTATAATTTTGGAATTCTACTGAAAGTCCAACACCATCACCTTTTTGTCCATCAAAACAATAAAATTCTAAAATCATGCTTCAATTTTAATTGCATATCATAAAATTGAGATTGTCAAATATATCCCGAGCAAATATTGTGCAGTATTATTTCTACCACTACCATCGTGGACCTGTACGTGAAGGCCTGGCCCCTGCCCCTGCCTCCTGCTCCATCACCATTAATTCATTATTGTACCATATTGTGTCCCTCCTCCCCTCTTTTCATTACTTCATATATATGGTCCCGTGTACTTGCTATTCCTCCTGTATCTTGCTCTAATCAAAGGCAAATAACAAAATCAATTTCTCTGATATTTGTTTGAGAGCTTCTCCTTGAGCTTATTATGTTATTCTTAACTAACAATGTTTTGCATATATTATTTTTAAGGAAGGAATAAACATTTTTCTTTTATTACAAAACAGAAATAAAAAAAAAAAATCTTTATTCCAAATGAGATTTAAATATAGAATTTTTCGAATACGGATGTGCGTTTTTACTACTAGACTAACCTACTTGTTCATTAAGTATTTTTAAGGTAAAGCGAGAGAAGACGGAAATAAAAGATTTTTGACCGATCATGAACACATAAATGAGCACTAATTATGAGCTACTATTGTAAAAGAACTTCATTCAATGCCAGGTCGGCTAAGTTTGCCTTAACGGGAATTTATGAGAATAATGGATTTTGGGTAAGACTTAGTGCATCTTCCTCTGGACATTCGATTAATGTTTTGTAGTTAATACTTCCTTTTCGATTTTAAATCTGCTCAAACTCGTAACATCTCAATTTTAAAGGGTTGCACTTACCATTGAGCTAGAAACTCTAGTGCAATCATTACAAATATTAAGCATTCTTCAATGTACTTGTTTACTATGGTGTTTATGGATGATAGATAATTAAATAAAGAAAAAACACTCTCCAATGGCTTGTGTAGTCCACTTTGCATATGACATAACAATGTAATCATTGCCAAATTGTTTACCATACTCTTTACATGCAAAGAGCCATGTAGACAATGTGTATATGACGTGGCATTATAAAAATGGAACCCATAATTCTTTTTACTCTCTCATTTTATTACATATATCAATTTGTACGTACACAAATGAAGATAAACAACAAACATTGGAGAGATTTTTCTTGGAGGTAGTGTATGGATACCAAAGTACTGTCAATAAACAGTCTAAAATAGTTTTACATATATGATAGACCGGGATTTCATAGATAAGCCATTGGATAAGACCTTACAATTAACAATTGTTGTAATGACATGAAATATACAAACTCATAATCCAAAAAGAAAAAAATAGGTACAATATATATTTTTATCATAAACCAATTTCATCATTATTTTATATAATATGGAATGTGTATGAATTCACACTATCTTAGTTTCCACATAGTTTTTTTTATTTTTTCGTCTTTCCTGAGGTAAATGTGAGTTTTGGGAAAAGATAAGGTAAAAGATATTTAAACCAAAGGTCTCAATATTATATTACTTCTTTTCATATCACGTGGATCATTAAGCAAGTTTGCTTGCACGAGAGAGAATTTTGAGTAATTTTATATATTATAAAAGCAAGTTTTACTTTCAACAGTGCAGAACTATATCTATTTTCGAAATTTTCTTTTTAGCATAAAACATTTTCAAACAACAAGAATCGAACTTTCAACTTTAAGCAAGTAAAATTCAAACTATTATAACATGTGTTACTAATTTTTATCCTTGGTCGAGTAGATAAAAATAGAATATATATATGAATGAGATGGGGTCCAGGACCAAATGGTTGACAGGGTCATGTGAATGGTGTGGACAAAAGAACTTGTCCAATTAGGCACATCATATGGAAATGGAATTATGGATGAGGATGGGCCTCACCAATTGTGTGTCCCTTTTAGTTTTCACTTTCTTCTTCTTCAATCCTCTCTTTCTGTTTCAACCCTTTTTTTCTTTTTGGTGAGAGGGATAGAGAGTGGTTAATGGAGACCCGACCCGACAAAACAAATTATCTATCTCACTCACAAGTGCACATGGGGAGAGAGATGTGGTCAAACATCAAAATATACAGGTCAATGTTACCCCACAGGTCGGGCCACGATTAAATGTTTTGCGCATTAGACAAATCTATTTCAACAAATTTATACCTTTGTCTGAGAATATTTTTCAAACGCAATGTATTTGAAATTTGTATACATACTAGATTATTTTAACATTTGATAGCTGCCCTAGTGGTTAGGTGCAAAACTTTTATTTCTCAACATCTAGGGTTCAATTTTTTATTTTTTTGAAAAAAAAATTTGGAGGGACAAAATTAAAAATCAAGATTATAACATAGTTTTAGTGATTAATATATTCGAGTGGTTTTAAGTGAGGACGAGGACAAGAATGAACTTGGGCACCTTCTTTTCTTTTTTTCTTTTTTCTTTTTTATTCCTCATAACTCTCTAGTCAAGGATTATAATCGAGTTTCATCGTGAAATGGTAGTAAGTTGTCCACAATAGAATTCAAGTCTGTACTTTCGCAACTCTCAAGCCTTTCTTTGAATATATAATTAATCAACTGCCAATAATGAGTTTCAACATTGTGTACTCGTGTGAGAAGTGAACAATGATCAATACTAAGAGCTCATTGATTTGCGCCAAAAAGGAACTCTTGAACACCTTGTGAATACTTATGCATTATACCATTTAAATTAAGTGCAATTTGTTTGTTCATAATATTTATATACGTATGATTTAAAATTAAAACGGTAAAGAATTGTTTAATGGTAGAAACCAAAGAACTATTCGAGGCAAATGAAATGTGTGGCCTTATAACTTACTCATACAAAGAATGAGTTTGAAGTTGCGTTACAATTTTTCTTCTAAAGATCAAATACAAATCGACCATGCACTTACAAGATTAAGTTGTTAGTTTTAGTGGCTAAAATGGTTGATTATCACATGACGGATCAACATTCGAACCCCCACCCCTCTTCTTTCACAAAAACCATCAAATCTATCATTACTTGTCGTAAAATAAAAATAAAAAATTCATTTTCATTTTCATAATCATATTTTTTTGAAGGAAACTCAACAAACAAATGTACTCACAAACTCAACTAGTTGAAGGAAATGTCCTCCCATTGAATAAATATTTGATGAGTAAATCTAGTCTTTTTTGTTTTATATTCGTAGGTAGCATGACCATTCACATTTTCAAATCAAATATATACTACAAGATTAAAACCGTTAACAGTTGGGGATGTAGCTCACATGGTAGAGCGCTCGCTTTGCATGCGAGAGGTACGGGGTTCGATACCCCGCATCTCCAAATTTTTTGCCTCATACTCATCGGCAACCTACTAAAATGTTCCCGCGCAATAATTTTTACACTCTCTCCACACTTTTTTGCTTCCACTCTCCTCAGTTGCGGCTAGGGTTCCGCTGCAGCATCGAATCAAGTTATGGAAAATCCACAAATTGCTCAGCTTCTCAACAATACTTTCAGCCCCGACGGCAACTTTATCCGTGCCGCCACCGATGATCTCAATCGTCTCTCTCAGCTCCCCAATTTCCCTTTCGCCCTTCTCTCCATCGCCACCGGTACTCCTCACTTGCCTCTTCCTACTGATTTATATGTATGTTAATTTGCTTTTGTGTTTATTCGTTTATCTAAACTAGGGAAATTGTCACTTGTATGCCACCCGCCTAATTATATTTTCTAGAAAATTAGAATTTGCTCCTCGAGTTCAGAACTTTTTTGAATGAGGTCTACCACTTTTCTCGAGATAAATACCGTTGTCACATTTTGTGGGAGACCAAGGGTGGCAATTAGGAACAACATGAGAACACGACACGGGATGAAATGAAGTCGGTACAAATTTGACCAGAGAATTCGTGTTTGTGTATGCCAGAGGGACTTCCTCTTAGGCAGATAGTGTGATGATAGATAGCGCGACACACTTTGTGAGAGACTTTAAGGGTGGCAATTTAAGAACAACATGAGAACATGACGTAGGATGAAATGAAGTTGGCACAAATTTGACCCGAGAATTCCTGTTCGTGTTTGAAACTTTGAACGTGATGTCGTGTCATGTTTGTGTCCAAGTTTTGAATTGAAATTAACACCAAATTGGAGGTGTATCGTGTTAACCGTATCTTGTTGTGTCTAAATTAGAGAAACCGAGGAACTCGACTTCTGGGTTGGATGGATGGAAAATTGGGGACCCGCACATTGGGGAATCACTATAGCGACGGGCACGGCTGAAATGTTTTTAGCATCTGGCAGTAGCTGCTGGTTTAGTCTCTGACTAGCCATCTCCTAGCTGCTTTAGTTAGGCACGACCATGGCAATAATGAAAAGAAAAAGTTATGTAGTTACTCGTGTCACAACATGTTTTTTAGGACTTAAGAACTGAAATCGTGCCTGTCGTGTTTAGAAGGGTCATGTTAGTGTTCTGTAAAAATTACACGACTTAGTGTTGTGTTTGTGTCTTATTGTGGCTTCTAGTGTCGTTTTGTGTCAGTCCCAAACACGACCCAAAAACACAAATTGCCACCCTATGAGGCAGATACTGTGAGGCAATATTTGTCACCTTATACTTTAAAATTTAAGGTGGTGGACCGCATAAATATTTGCATTGAGGGACTGGACAGGTCCAGGGCATCCCAGTTGGATTGAATGGGATGACAGTGTCTCATTCCGAATCTGTGAGACAAAAAGGCTCTTAATTTTATTTTGATGAGAAAAAAGCCCCTTAAAATTTTACCCCTTTGTGGGAGGTCATGCTGATTTTGAAACTTGATCATGATAATTGTCCGATTGCTAAATGATTACTGCTGTTTAGTTGTGGTGATTGAATTTGATTTGGCATATAGGTGGTGAAAATCAAGGCCAAAAAGTTGCAGCAGCTACATATCTTAAGAATTTTACTAGGCGAAATATTGATGCAAATGGGCCTGGTTCAAAAGTTAGTAGAGAGTTCAGAGACTCGTTAATGAGGGCTCTGCTTCAAGTAGAACCTGCAATTTTGAAACTTTTGGTTGAAGCGGTATGCATGTTTATCCCTTTTTTTGTAGTGTGTAGACAAAAATTTTAGTGTTTGCACTAATAGCATTTTCTTTGTATTTTAATTTGGTTGGTTTCTAGTTTCGGGTTATTGTTGGTGCTGAGTTTGTGAAGGAGAATTTGTGGCCTGAACTTGTACCTCAACTGCGAGCAGTTATTCAAGAAAGTTGTCTGATTAATGGAACTGGGAATTGTGAATGGAAGACCATTAATGCCCTTACAGTTCTGCACTCGCTCATTAGACCATTCCAGGTACTTATTTGTGCGAAAAATGCAGAATTTTTTGATTATTTTTTTTTTCTTCAACTTTCTTTTCTCTTTAAATTCTTCCAACCCATTACCGTTTATTTGAAAAACTGAGACTTTGGGTGGGATTACATCTTATGGTCGACAGATTTGCTGATGGTTGTTGAGTGACATTTGGAACACCTAAATTTGTAGGTTACATAAGAAATCCATTTTTCAAGAGACTAATTGCTATAAGTGGTAGTATTCCTCTTAAGCATTTAACAACTTAGTGTTTTCATATTTATTCAGTAGCCTTCTTTGGTTCAGTTCCTTCATGCTTCTGTTCACTGCTCTATCATTTTGTTATTCTTTTAATTCTCATTCTGTTATTTGTGGTAAGAGACTTTGTTGCTCTTTCGTTACACCAAATTGTTGACCCTAAGTTACATTTTCCATTTTGGCAGTATTTTTTGAATCCCAAACTTGCAAAGGAGCCAGTTCCACCACAGCTAGAGCTAATTGCACAAGAAATTCTTGTGCCTTTGCTTGCTGTATTTCATCACTGCGTAGAAAAGGTCTTGCCTTCTTCCTACATATACTCACTGCTTATCTCCCAATCTTTTTCCCTGTTTCCTCGGATGTTACTCATTTGAAGCACTTTCATGCTATTCTATTTCGTGGTGCACGGAGCAGGTTTTAAGTAACCAAAGCAAAACAGAAGTGGAAACTGAGAAGATCCTTCTCATTGTATGCAAGTGCATATATTTTGCTGTAAGTAATAATTTTGTTCCCATTATCCATAATGCTGTTTAAACATTTTTTCCAAAAATACTGGTATTGGCAAAAAATATATCTTGTCATCTATGCTTTAAAATATAACTTTCCAGCGAGGTTTCGCTTAGCGTTCTCTCATGTGGATGTTCTAATTTAAACAAATGAAGCAATGAGTTTTACTTTTCGAAAGTTGTGGTTTCTTAAGGATTTCTTTCTCACTGTAGTTCAATCTATTGGGACAGCTCTTGCCTTGTCATTTCTTTGTTTCATGTTTCTGGATAACATATTTTTTTGTGGGATTTCTTGTATTTACTTCTATCAGGAGGATCCCACGATCCTCTAATCCCTATATCATTTTTATCACACAAGGAAAGGAATACTTGGATTCAAATCCATTATGGCATGAAATCCTTCTTTATATCTGTAAACCAAAAACCACTCTATGTTCATATAGAAATTGACAAGTTCTTTTGAACTTTAGTCATAAGATGGTGATAATTAATAGGCATTGGGTTTTAACTCCAAAACTAAGAGAAAGAACAATGACACTAAAGTCTTAAATTTGCTACAAGCTCGAACTTTTCCAGTACGAAAGATCTTTTAACATGTTAGTTATATCTTATTATTCAATTTTTGACAAGTCCACAAGTTATGACAAATAATTGTTGCCATTTAAAGTTCAACTGAGGTATCTGTTGCTTTTGCTAGACGCCTGCTGACTATATATTTCTTCTTTTCTCTCGCCCCTTACGGCACCCATTATTACTTTCTCTTCATATTATTTCAGTGGTATTCGAGGAAGCTGCCTAATTCTTGGTCTTGGACTTCACTTTCATACCTTTTTTGTCATTAGTTGTGCTATTTGGAATATTTATGCAGTTGTTCTTGTAGGTAAGATCACATATGCCTTCTGCTCTGTCTCCCATGCTTCCTTCACTTTGTGGAGATCTATTTGCAATTTTGCGTTCTTTAAAATTTGACGGTGGGGAATCTTTGGAAGATGGGTACTTGCTAAGGCTGAAGACTGGGAAGCGAAGTTTGCTCATTTTCTGTGCTCTAGTCACCAGACACCGAAAGTTTTCTGATAAGTAATGCAATCAACATGCAGTTCAATTTGGGACAACACAATTGGTTTATAACCACTCATTTTGTTGTTTCTTACATTTGCAGACTGATGCCAGACATCATAAGTTGTGCTTCCATAATAGTGATGTATACTCCGAACATCAGTGTAAGTTCCGTATGATTGCTGGATATTTGTAAAGATAATAAAAATATATTATGCATCCTTATGTCATTCTTTATTTTTTGTTGGCATGCTCATATACCTATTATGATCATGTGCAACATACAAGTACTACACATTTACCTATTTAAAAATAATTTTGTTGCCTGCTGAGATGTTCTCACTTGCTTTTCTATATCTTAATTTTAGTTCTGGTTTCATTGGTTGCTTGAAGTACTTTTATACGATCATTGCGTTGGCCTGCCGCACTTGAAGTTTAGCTTCCACTAAAATTGTTTCTCCATCTGACATAACCTGTTTTTCTTTTGTTATATTAATAGAATGTTAATATATTCTGTGCAGAAGTTGGATTTCCTGTCAGAGAGAATTATTTCATTAGCTTTTGATGTTGTTTCACGTGTTCTAGAAACAGGACCAGTAAGTTCACTTCAGATGTTCTTAGGATCCAAAATTATCAAATGAACTTCTAGTTGAGAAAATATTACCAATTTTACTCTACTAATTTCTATACAACATTTTGGTTTCCCAATTTGTTTGAATTTCTCAATATCATCTGGAAACAGGGTTGGAGACTAGTTTCGCCCCACTTTTCATCTTTGCTTGATTCCGCTATCTTCCCAGCACTGGTAATGAATGAAAAGGTGCGGTTTCTAAACACCTGTTGCATGTGACTTTAAAACAATTTTGATAGAACTGCCTCATTTAGGATTAAACCTTCATGATTGCACCATTACTTTTGTCTCTCCCAAAAAGCTAGAAAAGAAAATTAGTAAAATTCGTTTTTCCCACAATATCAAATTTGCACCGCAATCCACTGAATTTTGAGCTATTAACCAAGTTTCTGTTTAATTTTTGTTTGTGATAGGATATCACAGAGTGGGAAGAAGATACGGACGAGTACATAAGGAAGAATCTTCCATCTGATTTTGTATTGACACGGATTCTTATTGTTTGAATTCATCTATTTACTAGTTTTACTGCTTTTAGTTATATTTCTTTTAATTAATGTTGCAGGACGAAATTTCTGGATGGAGAGAGGACTTGTTCACCCCGAGAAAAAGTGCCTTAAATTTACTTGGTGTTCTTTCAATGTCAAAGGTTGGTATTCAAGAAAAAATTGTCTCCAGCTTCTTTTTACTAAATTCTCAATTTATATTTGTATGATTGCTTGCAGGGCCCCCCTATTGCGGCTTCATTTTCATCAAAGCGCAAGAAAGGTGAAAAGAACAAACGAAAAGATTGCAGTTTCATGGGGGAATTGTTAGTGCTTCCCTTTTTGTCAAAGTTTCCCGTTCCTTCTGATGGTAATACATCTGTAACAAAGATTTTAAATGAGTGAGTTCGCAAATACCTTCCCTAGATTTATCAAGTAATATTGCGGTATCATAGTGCATATTATTCGTTTGATTGGTTACCATCTCTGCATCTGTTTAAATGCTAGTGAATTGGAGAGGATTTGGAACAAACCCATGTTTAAGGGTGCCTTTGATTTAAAAAAAAAAGGTTAGGAAAATGATTCGGTGAAATGTTCTACTTCTTTTTGGGTTTCCCGTGGAATAAAATTCTTTGGGTGGTGGGTAAGAAAAAATTTCCATGGAAAATAAGGAAACGATGGAGAACATCTCCCAAATCACTTGTCTCTTTTTTTCAACTTATAATAAAAATTACTCTTGTTTTCAATCATTTTTTAAATTTTTATTAGACGGACCCTAAGAGAGTTTAATTACAGCCTGAGAGAAACATGGGTAACTGCAGTTCGGAATTTTGTCCACAAACTATAAAATGGACATAGGCCACATGGGCTTTTCATCTGAGCAAGTTTATGTACTACCGTTTTTACTGTTTTTTCCCCCATAACACTATTACTTGATTATCTATCTTTTCCCAGTAATATAATTTCCTCCTAGATTATGTGAACATCTTCTGTCGTTTCGTCTTTTGATTTGATTCTTTTGTCAACATTGGCAGTTATTATGGTGTTTTGATGGCATACGGCAGCCTTATAGATGTAAGATATCACTTCATTATTCAGCTGGACCAGTGTATCAGACTTTAGGATTAAATATCTACTGTCCTAACATTGCGTAGACAGTTTCTTAGAAATCAGAAACCTGGATATACAGAAACTCTTATTCGGACTAAGGTGCTACCGCTGTATAAAACATCTGTGTGCCACCCTTATTTGGTTGCCTCCGCTAACTGGGTACTCGGGCAGCTTGCTTCCTGCATCCCTGAAGTGAGTAATTTTTTTGCCCTTCTATTGCTTGTTTTCATGCACATGTACTACTTCTATTAACAGCTCAAGTACCTTTGGTTTTTAGAGAAGTTAATTGAGCCAGGTTTAGTACTAACAGTACTTTAAAAAAAAAAGATTAGAGGGGGTAGAGTTAGTAATAATACTCTTTTAAAGATCATGGGGTGGGGTGGCAACTTAACTAATATCTATGCACTTTCGAATCTTTACAATAAATTTAAGGCTCCTTTTGGTAGAAAGGGAGGAAAAGTAGGAAAGTCAACTTTCCGTCCCTGAGACAAAGAAGCCTTCCTTCCCTCATATTTTTTTGGTTGAAAGGATGAAAATTTTTGAAGCATGCAATATCTCTTGTTTGCCATGCAAAGAGGAAGGAAAAGAAGTAAATGTCAAAAGTATTTGATTTATTTAACATTCTATTAATAGGGTAAAAAAGTCTTCCTAAGTACTAGGGTTATATATAATATGTATAAATCTGGTTGATACTTTTTCAGGAGATGAGTGCTGATATCTATTCTTCGTTAGTGAAAGCACTGACAATGCCGGATGTGGGGGATATTTCATGTTACCCTGTGAGGATGTCTGCCGCTGGTGCCATTGCAGAACTGGTTGAGGTACGCTGGGTGTGCCGAAATTGAACTATTGGTTCTTGGAAATACAGCATTTAAAATATAAATTTGGTATGTCATATCCTTTTTACGTGCACTTTCTTCAGAACGAATACTTTCCACCCGAGTGGTTACCCCTTCTTCAAGTTGTAGTTGGTAGGATTGGCAATGAAGATGAAGAGACTTCCATTGTATTTCAACTTCTTGGTACTTTGGTAGAGGCTGGGAATGAAAAAGTTGCACCTCATCTCCCACATATTGTTTCATTGTTGGTTGCAGCTATCTCTAAGTACATACCCCCTAGTCCAGAGCCATGGCCTCAGGTATGTGTAATCTCTCTCTCTCTCTCTCTCTCTCTCTCTCTCTCTCTCTCGGGGACACACACAGAACTACAAGGAAATGAAAAATGAACCATTTTTAACAATTAACTTACACTGCATTCACAATAGATGGTTGAACGGGGCTTTGCTGCATTATCAGTTATTACTCAATGCTGGGAAGACTCTGTGCCTGAAGAAACTGAACAGAGCGAATCAAGTGAAATATGGGTATCAGGCCAGGCAAACATTTCTAGAGACTTTTCACATCTCTTGCAACTGGCTTGGCTGAGGCCCTCACAGCCAACGGTTGGTCTTAAATACTGTTGCTTCATTCTAAGTTAACAACGATATTTATGAATATTTATCTGTTACTTTAATTTGAGCATTGGACATGTGTTTGTGTATATATATATTTAAGAATATTAAAAAAATAATCCATCAACTTCCATTAAGTATTAGTACGTAATGAGTCTACATGTACCTGTTTTCCTCTTAGACCAAGTTAGTTGTGTTGCTACTTATGGATAGAAATTTGATTTATGATTGCCATTTAGTGCCACATCATATTTTGAAATTTGAATTCCTTCGGTCCTTCCTCTTCCCTGCACTGTAATCTTTCAGGAAGGTGAAACTGTGATGTCATCACCCCCACCATCCTGCATTGATGATTCGTCGACATTGCTCAGGTTCATTATGCAAGATGTTACTGAAACCGATATTTTGAAGCTAAAAATCTCGGAACTGTTACTAGTTTGGGCAGATCTGATTTCTGACTGGCATGCGTGGGAGGAAGTGGAGGATTTATCAATCTTCAAGTGCATCAAAGAAGCTGTTACCTTACATACGAAATTTTCTTTAAAGAATTTCATTACACCTTCAGATCCACCTGTTCCACCACGTTCCATTATTGAAGGAATTAGTGCCTTCCTAAGTGAGGCATTTTTGCAGTATCCGTCTGCAACCTTTAGAGCCTCCTCTTGCGTCCATTTATTATTACATGTTCCGACTTACTCATTTGAAGGCGAAGGTGTTAAGCAATCATTGGTCGTGTCTTTTAGTCGGGCTGCATTTTCTCGTTTCAGAGAAATCAAAAGCAAGCCTTCTTCGTTGTGGAAACCGTTTTTACTTGCCATATCATCTTGTTACTTATGCTATCCTGATATTATGGAGAAGATTCTAGAGGAGGAAGAACGTGAAGGTTTCACAGTCTGGGCTTCGGCTCTCGCTTTTATCTCGACAAGCAAGTTTGAACACGGTCTATCAACAGAATCTGAGATTAAGTTGGCTGGTCAGTATTTTGCTCAGAGCCATTTTAGTTTCTTCATAGATTATATACTTGTGTATTTATTTGGTTCAAGTATGACCTTTAATTTGTCCAACATTTTCCGTTCCTTGGCCTACTGGGGAAATTGGACATTACCTTTGAAGCTTTTTGTTTGTTAGATTTGGTCAATGTGGTGACGGGGGGTAGCCATTGTGCATGAAGGTGTCACTATCTTGTTGAAATATGCAATTTTATCTAGTAATGGTGGTTGCAATTTTCTTTTGCGATTACTTCTATTAAATAACGGCCTCAGGCTCGCGCTAATTGTTCTATTTGATTGATAAAGTAAGTGGGCTTAATTAATTTTTTTCTCAAAACTGCTGTTAATCCAAGTTTCTTTTAATTTCTATTGATTTATGAGGTTTAGCTGACTTCCTTTTTATGGGAATTACCACCAACTTTGCTATCTTACCCCGCAATGTTAACACTGTTTTCTCCTTTTTGGGGAGCTGCCCCTCTCTCTCTCTCTACCCCCACTCCCACAAAAAAAAAATGCACATAGATATATGTCCTGTGTGTCCTGTGAATTTCATATTGTATATCAAGTTTTTTGCCATTTTCCTAGCTGTACGCTGTCTTTTGGGAGCCGCTGTTAAAAGACCAAGGACTTGTTTGATTCCGGGCATTAACAATGTTAATTTTTTTTCCAGTAATGGTATTATCTAAAGTGGTTGAGCGGCTAGTGAGGCAGCAAAATCAAGGTAGCAGGCTGGTATGGGACTGCTTTGCTGCACTAATGGAGGCTTCTGTGCGGTTGAAAGAACTGCAGGAAGAAGAGGATGAAGAAGATGAAGACGAGGATGCAGGGGATGAAGACTCTGAAGATGAAGAAGAAGAAGATGATGACGATGATGAGGTTCGACTACCATCTGACTTTTTACTTTTTTGTTGCCAACATTTTAAAATTAGTCAGTTTCCAATTATTTTGTATTTAACCTTGGATTTTCCAGTCGCATATATGTTAAAACTAAGTTCACTTCTAAATTGACAAATGTACTGTCAATCTTTTTATAATCATGAAATTTAGAAGATTAAACTATTAATGCAACCAAATGAACCCCAACTGTTTGGTATATTTTAATGTTTGTTAGGATTCGGAGGAGGATGAACGTGAAGAAACTGAAGAAGAATTCCTAGAGAGGTGTGCTCAAGCAGCTGCTGCCTTGGAAAATGGAACTGACGTGGAAGAAGGGGATTTGGAAGATCAAGAGGAAGATATTGCATTGGGTAAGACCCACTATTTACTTCCTTTCCCAGAAAATATGACCTGATTATCATTTTATCATTGCGGAGTCTTGGTGAAATAAAAGTTGTTGTTCTTGAAAACCAGTCGCTTGCATGTAGACCTATATTGATAACTAGCCTAACTTCATATAAAGTTGCTTAAATCATGTCCAAGGGTTTGTAAGTCACATATTGCCATTTCCTTTGCAAAAGATTAGACTTCACATGTAAAAGTACCCATTCTTTATTCACAAAAAGCTATCTGAAAAAAAAAAGAGCTCTATAGGTGATTTGACGTGTCGGTTGATATATTCACTTCAGATGGAATTTGAATGAACACACTTCTCTGAATCTTTTTCTTACCCTTTTCAAACTCTCTGCTGTTGTACTTACTTTGGTATATTATAGGTGGCTTGGAAGACATTGATCAACAAAGCATTGTGTTGTCGTTGATAGAGAGATACCACCAAGTTTTCATACAGAGACGGGCACTGCCTGAGGAACTCGTATCCAGTTTTCTCGAAACCTTCCCGCAGTGTAATTTGTACTTCTAGTCACACCAATAGGCAAATACAATTGTGTTCAGGGTTGAGTTTTTCCATATACCTGTCTGCTGGAAAGGCATGTAGTGCTTGAGTGTGTTTCTCGTGTGAAATGGAGCGTAGTGTTGGGCTTGGGGGAGAACATGTATGCGGAAATTTTTAAGTGCGGACTGGTTCGTGTGGATCAGTTCGTACCAGAAACGGACTCTTAGTTTATGTATAATTTTATATGGTATGTCATTTTATTATTAATTTTAAATGTCATTGGTATTACACATTCATAAATATAAGTGGTGAAAAACATTTTTTTTAAAGGGAAATGATATTAGCACTCCACTTTTGTCCTAAGGCACTACACTTTCATTTTTAGTGACACTTATATATGCCTTTTGGGACACTTTTTATGTCACTAAAAATAAAAGTGGAGTGCCTTAGTACTAAAGTGGAGTGCTAATAGCATTTCCCTTTTTTAATTATCAATATCAAATGATGAATTTGGGAGGGATTTCACCTTCTGTGGTAACCGAAACCTATGAGGAGGGATTTGGACCACTGCTCCTCTCTATCTTGGTTTGTGAAGACTAAAGAGGAGGCGCAATAATGAAAGGTACTTTGGAATTTCGTCGTCCGTCACCTGTGGGAAGGAGCTATTTGAGCCACTGCTCAATTATCTTGGTTTGTGAATAGGTGGGGCAACGATAGGGTCATGGATGGGAAAATCCTAACTGGGGAAATGATAATTATCATATTTTCAGTGATGATTTCTAACGCTCTTTTGGTGGAACTAGAAGTACACCAGTTGATTTGAGATTTTTTTGAAAAATCTGATTATCATTTGAATTCGCTAATCCGACAATTTAATAGAGTAAATATGGATTCAAACATATCCGATCCATTAACAATTCTATCTAATTTGATATTATTTATCGGCTTAAGTGCCGTAAGTGTTCCCCGACCAAGAAGGCAACAAAGCAGGGAAGATTTTTTGATAGGGTGGAGTTTTGAATAGTTTTTTTGTCCTAATTAAACCGCAGAGATTTAAATTTTCACTGGTGTCATATAATTGCTTAGCATAGGTGTCATTTGATTAGAGACCTAAATTTTATATTTATCATACACTTAATTTATTTTGTAAAGACTATTCATTTGTGAATAAATGCACACCTCTAATTAAGTTGTTTGTGAATAAATGCCCAGATCTAATTAATTGTTATTTTCAACTTTCAAGTGGGATGCTTTGGCACAATAAAAGAACAAGAGGATGTCAACCATGACACAATTAATATTAGGGCTGCGTTAACTACACACATCATAACATTCGTTAACAATTCATTTCATTTACTTAGGCCTCGTTTGATTCGGATATTAAAAAGTGGGATGGGATTGTTAATACCACTTTTTTATAATACCTGGTTTGATTCGCACAAATGTGCTGGGATTACTAATATTGTTATTAACTTAATACCACTCTTTGTGGTATAATTTAATACCAGGGGGGGTGGTATTGTTTATCTAGGATTAAGAAAAAATGAATCATATATTTTCAAAAATGCCATTACTACACACAGTCAAAATGTAATCTCGTATACAGTTACAGAATCAAACATGGTATTAACGTCACCATGAATATCAGTATTAATATGCATTCAAGGTATTAGTATTTTATTCCAAAATTAATTCCAGTGGTATTATTAATCCCACTGACCCTAATACTTGAATCAAACGAGGCCTTAGTATAATAACACCGGTTAACCCCTCTCCTCAACCGTCACAATTGCTTTCCCCTTCCTCTCAAAGGCTACTAACAAGGGAGCCACTCATAGTTGCTCCGCTACTGTGTAAGTGCCGTCTAGATTCAGCAAGAGTACATAGGGACAAACTACTTACTCTGTTCATGTCAATTGAGGTAGGATAATGAACATACTCTCTTGCTACCGGTTGAGTAAATTTATACACCTTCGTTTGTAATGGATCGAGCTTCAATATAAATATTTTTTCCTACTACATCAATGGAGGATATAATTGTTTCTTTTATGTGCACTTTGCAAGAAATGAGAGTCTTTTGTGTTCATCTTTCTGCCACTGAAATTGCAGTCAATAAGGTCGTGAATGATGATAATCTTAGGCCTTATTTGGTTTACGGAAGGAAAATCAATTCCCCTTATCTTTTCTATAGGGGTGGAAACTAACAATTCGTTTGGATGGAAGGAAATCGAGGAATGGGAAGGAAGGGAAAGGAAAAGAGGAGGAGGGATTGATTTCATTTGTTTGGATTGCATTTCATTTGTTTGGATAAAATATTTAAAGAGAATGAAATGGAAAATGGAAGGAGTGGGAGGAGAGTGTCATTCCTCTTTATTCCCTTACTTTCTTTCCTTCCAATATTAAGAGGATTGGTGAAGGAAATGAAACATTTTTAATGAACAATTTACTTTTTTAATAAATTACGTTATTATTCTTCCTTCCTTTCCTTCCTTTCCTTCCTTTCCTTCTTTCTATTCAAATGGAGTTATTTCCATTCCCTTCCTTTCCTTCCGTAGCTATCCAAACAATAATAAAATTAAATTCATTCCATTTCATTCCATTCATTTTCTTTCATTCATGACTAATCATTTCCTTTCCACTCCCTCCTTTCAATCCAAACGGACTGTAAAGTTTATGTCAAATTTCTATTCTTATGTTTGGTAAAGTATGGAAAGTATTTAGGTAAGGGTATTATTGTCCAAAATTTTTATAATAAATGCTAGGAAATCACAAGGGAAAATCAATCTCATGGGTTTTGAAAATAATGATTTTACCCCTTACTTTCACCTTTGTTAGAAAGTATTTTCGGAATTTCTACTTACCAGACAAAGGTTTTCTTTTCCTGAGTCCTCAAATTCGCGAACCAAATGAGACTTGAAGAGATAAGAATTGGATTGGGGTTTGTGGGTGTGAGAATCCGGACCCGCGACCCGAGAGGCGGCAGTCCTCGTTCTCGATTTTTTCTTTGAAAACGTGTTTTATAGAGTCGTCAGTTTGTTTTACGAGAAAACAAACAAAAGATCGTACAAAGGACAATTCGAAAACAAATTATCTTTCATACATTTAAAACCAGAGATTCATTTAAAAATACTTAGCTAGGGTTCAGGAACCACGTTACGAATTGGGAAGGTGTTAGGCACCCAATTCGCCCTTTCGGTCTCTTAATGGATCATGTATCTAATTACTATTTTAGATATCTTGCAAGTAGTTTGGATAGTCTTCAGAATAGTCCTTTTCCTGATAAATTCAGTTTAAAACAGTATTTTAAAATCAGACTCGAGCTTTTGCGAGCGCTTACGTATTCATTCGTAGAATGAAATCAGAGTCTCGTAGTTCCTTTCTTTTAGAAACTGTTTTTGTATTTTTGTTTGTTTTGAAAACGTGTCAAAACAGGTTTTAGTTTTCTTGTAAAATTTAGAAAGAATTTATTTTGAAAGTAGTGAACTTCTTTGCAAGTTATCTAATTTTCTGTATTAAAACTGATATTTAAATGCGATATTGAAATTAGTAGAGTGGAAGAAAGACGTACCTGATGCGCCTGAAGAAGAAATGAGAACCTTGCCTGATTGCCTTGCTTGCCTCCTTCTCTCTCTAGAACTTTCTCTCTCTAAAGCTTTCTCTCACTAACTTTCTCTCTCTAGCCTTCTCTCTCACTAACTTTTCTCTCACTAGAAATTCTCTAAAAGAAGACTCTCTAATGATTTTGACAGAACTTCTCCTTACTAAAAACACTAGTGAGTGTTGATGCCTTCAAATGAGAGCCCAAGGGTCCTATTTATAGCAAAAATTCCGCCAAAAACGCTCCAAAAGAGGCCAACCGCAGGGGGTAGCCGCAGGGCGTGCGGCTGGTAGCGTGCGGTTGGGGGTAGCCGCAGGGCGTGCGGTTAAGAGCGTGCAGTTGGCGCGTGCGGTTGGGGCGTGCGGCTAGGGTGCCAACCGTACAGCTGGCAGGTAGCCGTACGGCTAGGGTCATGCGGTTGGCTCACAAAAGTGCACGGGACCACTCGGAAACAATTCGATTTTCTAACGGGGCGCTGCCCCGCACCCCGCGACCTGACCGGGCAGGTCGATCCCCGTCCTAGTAAGCGAAGAGGCAACAAAGGTTATATCAAACTCCCCATGCGTCCGGAATTGAAGTCTTTCCTAATGGTCTTCTATATGCATGATGATTCAACACTTTATGCAAGATGCTTGTTATGAAAAAACAGTATTCGCACGAGAGTCGTGGATTTGGGGTGTTCACAATGGGTATTAATTATTGAGGATTATTAATTGGTGTTCTCAATTGTTAATAATTTAGGGTTTAATGTTTTAACTATGGGGAAAAAATGCAGTGGTGTGTCATTAAAAATAATAGAGCGTGCGTCAATAGCATCACCATTTTAAAAAAGGGTGATAAATGCACCCCCATATTTTGTCACTAAAACTTTCTTTACCTTACACCTGCCACTTTTATAATTTTTATCACTAACACTCTACTCTACCACCCCTAACTTAAAAGAGACATAATTATGTTAATTAAAATAATTAACATAATTAAGTTAAAGCCATAAAAAAAACAATTAAAACACACCACTCTCCCAATATTTTAGATATACTTGTTTAACTTATGGTGAGTAAATGAGGTGATACTCTCCCGTCAAGGAGAGAGAATATTCATTAATAATCGCTCGATATTGAACATCTGAAATTTCAACAATAACTTAAGTCATGGCTCATTTTTTGAGATATACTCGTCCAATTTATGGTGAATAAATGATGTTATACTCTCCCGTTATGGGGCAAGTATTTTCATTGGTACTTGCTCAACATTGAGTATCTGGAACTTCATCAATAATTTAAGTCACAGCCCAATTTTTGAGATATACTCGTCCAATTTATGATAAGTAAATGAGATAATACTCTCCCGTCATGGGGAGAGTATCTTCATTGGTACTTCCTTGATATTGAGCATATGGAATCTCAACAATAACTAACCCCGTTGCAAACTTAAAGATTCACAAAAAAAATACATTATAAATACATCACTTGTAATGACAAAAAAACCATAGATGGTCATTTCTTTATTAACTTCCCAAAAGGCTACATGATAGTTGCATATTCATAAAAAATTACAAGAAAGTTACATCCTCTAAGAATTACATGGGAGTTAAGCTTCACAAAAAAATACATTAGAGGTATATCTTCAAAAAAAATTACATGAGAGTTTCATCCTCACAAGAATTACATGAGAGTTAAGCTTCACAAAAAATTACATGAGAAATACACATATACACAAAAGATTGTCCGATCATAATTATTTATTTATAAGGGGTGAATCATCCTTCAATTGAAGTTTAACAAAATAATTTCCATCCATAAGTACAATTGGAAGGACGCGAATGTTGCTTCTTTCCTGCAGGCCTCATTATATCGTGTGAAAAAAAGAATTAGACTTTGTATTGCTGAAAACGTCACAACGACATAATTATAAGTCGACACAATAAGAAAACCCACATCGGGCATCACTATCTAGTGCTTCTCATCTTAGCATACGGGTTCAAAAATATCAAATATATATCTAAGGTTGTTCAACAATATCGGGATAATGAGCTTTAGGACCCTCTTCTTTAATGACATGTTCGGTATAATGGTAATCTCCATTAACTTTAGTAGTTGCTTGTAATTGAATTATGGTGAAATCAATTTCTTTAATAAGAGAAATATCATTCCAAATGGAAGAATCAAGGCAATTTGGGTCTTGGAATATTTCAAATATATAATTAAGAAATTATACTAAAAGTACCAAAGACTCGAATCATTATGAATGAGTGTGTTCATATAGACTCATCTCATGTGTTAGTGTATTGTACTAGAGCTCTCTTATATCAATTTAAGATTTTTTCAGAAACAACACATACTCGGCCAATGTAGGGTGAGTGATGTGCATAAGACGCGGCTAATGTGGGGTGTGTGACGTGTATAACACTTGGCCAATGTGGGGAGAGTAATTGCTGGATTCAAAACCCACAACTCTGGGTTTTTTTTTTTTTTTTTACAAACTGTTAGATTTTGATTTTACAATTTTCATTAATTAAGGATTAAAAGGCACAAAAATAAAGTAATAATGAAACAAACTTACCTCTTATGACCTATTTTTATCTTCTAGATCACCAAATATAACACCATCTTTGAGCTTCTTCAATACCTCCATTTCTATATCACTAAACTCACTACCTATGATTGTTGATACTTTATCACTTTAAGTTAATATTGTTAGTATTTTATTTCTTATTTAAAATGAGATTTTTTGTGGGTAAAGATGAAAGATGTGAGACAATGAGGGTAGTGAGGAATTTCTTGGCAAAATTTAGAAATTGAGGTATTGATCTAATAAGTTTAAGTTAATTACATTATTAGTTAATAATTAATTATTTTTTTTTGTTTTTAATTGTTTTAACTTTAGGATAAAAATAAAGTTTTATTTTAACATTAATAAATTTTTAAAGAGTGTTAATAATAAAATAAAAGAGTTCATTTATCAAACTCATCTTAAAATCACGAACCCGTCACAAATAGGGACATTAACAGATCTTATTGAACCCACCCGAATTGCATGGTTATAGAATGGAAAAAGGGGGTGATAAATGCTCTCCCTTTTGTTCTCACAAACACCCTCTACACCTTACACCCCCCACTTTTAAAAAATTTATCACAAACACCCCATCCACCACCCTTTAGATTAAGAACCATAATTAAAGTAATACTCTCCTCGTCATTGGGAGAGTATCTTCATTTTTACTCACTCGACATTGAGTATCGGAAAGTTCAGCAATAACTTAAGATACAACCCAATTTTTAAGATATAATCTTCTGTCATTGGGAGAGTAAATGTGATAATACTCTCCCTATCATTAAGAGAGTATCTTCATTTTTACTCGCTCGACAATGAGCATCTAAGAACTTCAGCAACAACTTAAGAAACGGCCCAATTTTTGAAATATACTCGCTTATCATTGGGAGAGTAAATGTGATAATACTCTCCCATCATTAGGAGATTATCTTCATTTTTACTCGCTTCGACGGTAACCATTCTGGAACTTTAGCAACAACTTAAGAACAACCCAATTTTTGAAATATACTCTCTTATCATTGGGAGAGTGAATGTAGTAATACTTTATCATCATTAAGAAAAGTATCTTCATTGTTACTCGCTCGATATTGAGTATCTGAAACTTAAATAGATTTGTGGCCTTTTTTTAGAAGATATATATATATATATATATATATGCATTTTTTGTTTTTTTTTTCCTTTTTTTCTTTCATTTTAAAATATACATATATGTATATATGTGTGTATGTATATATATATGTATGTTTTGAATATATATATAGAGAACGAATCTCGTACGCACTAGTGCCTTTTCGTGGGAGGGCTATCTATTTTGTTTTTTTATTTTCTTTACTCAATTAAAGTTGCCTCTCTCTTATTCTCTCCAATGTCTCTCTCTCTCTCTCTCAAGAAACCAAAGTGCGGCCAAATCACACCAAACCCACCTCCGATATCCAAATTGTTCCGACAGCTCTCTTTCTACAAACGACGACAAGCTTCCGACGGTTCTCTCTCTCCTCTCAAAATTTTGAAATATACTAACTACTATCAACTAGATTGCAAGCCCTAATTTCGAAATTGCAATAGAAGAAGACTGAGAGATACATTCACCAAGCTCTTTATCGAAATAAGAGGAGAAAAAGAGCAAGCTTCGTCGTCGTTGGAATGGGAAGAGAGAGCGAGAGAACTGTCGGAATAGGGAGAGAGCGAGTGAGCAATTTCGAAATAAGAGAGAGAGGATTGCCAAAAGCTTGTCGTCGTTTGTAGTGAAAGAGAGCCGTCGGAGCAATTTGGATATTGGAGGTGGGTTTGGTATGGTTTGGTTGCACTTTGGTTTCTTGAGATAAAGATAGACATTGGAGAGAATGAGAAAGAGGCAACTTTAATCGAGCAAAGAAAAAAATTAGACAGTCCTCCCGTAGAAAGGCACTAGTGCGTACGAGATCTGTTATATATATATGTGTATGTATATATGTATATTTAGAAAAGGAAGAAGGGGGTGAGGTAGGAGGAGGATGAAAAATAATCTATATTCTTTTGTTTTTGAATATATATATATATGTATGTATATGTATGTTTTGAAGAAGAGGAGGATGAGAAAAAAAGAGAACAATGAAAAGGTGATAGTATTGTTTTATGGTAATTAATAATTAATTAAGTTAATTAGTAGTTATTTTTTATATAAAAAAAAATAAAATAATGATAAAAATAAAATTTAATTTAATATTAATAAAATTTTTAGGGGCCGTTAGTGATAATAAGATCATCTCCATTGGGTGAGTCAAATGGCTAAATTTAGCCATTTGCTTGTTCCATCCGGTAAGCTAGCTGAGTAATAGTCCATGTAAAAGTGTAAATCAAAGCCAAATATAACGGCAAACAAAATTTTAGCTCGTGGGAATCAAATTTGTTGGACGACATATCATTTGTCCTGATGAATTTTCCTTCCTTGCCCCGATAAATGATGTGTCGTTTGACAATTATTTAACTTTCTGCGCTGCGTCTCAAGTTTAGGAGGTAAGCTAAATATACACTTTTGTCTTACCTTTTTAACTTTTGCACTAAAGATGGCCTAAATGGGGATACATTTATCTCCCCCCGCCAATGGGTAAAACCGTAAAATTGACGTAATCCCCATCTCCAACGCTATATATACTTTCTCTACCCTCATTTCCGAACCCTAACCCTAATTTGAGCCTCCATAGCCAGCGAAGATGCAGATCTTCGTGAAAACCCTAACGGGGAAGACCATAACACTAGAGGTCGAGTCCTCGGACACGATAGACAATGTGAAGGCCAAGATTCAGGACAAGGAAGGGATACCTCCGGACCAGCAGCGGCTCATCTTCGCCGGAAAACAGCTCGAGGACGGCAGAACCCTAGCTGACTACAACATCCAGAAGGAATCCACTCTCCACTTGGTCCTCAGGTAAAATAGACCCCTACATGATTCGCTTAATAAATGTGTAGAATATTTCAATTTATGCACGATTTGTATTTGTATAGTTAAGTTAATGAGTGATAGGATCTGATTTGTTTTAAGCTGTTAACTTAAAATTCTAAAATTGAAATGGAGCACCATTTGATATAAATTAGGGCGCACACAAGAAAAAAAGACGGAAAATTTGGGTTATAACATTGAGTTTTATATTTAGGGTGTGTTTGATTGGGTAAAATTTTCCATGGAAAACTTGTCAAAAGAGGAAAATGTGCACTTTTCTATCTTTTGTAGTGGTTTTTGCCTAATTTTTTTAGGCAATTTTAGTTCCAAAGTGTTTCAGTGTATAAGTGAATGATGCACAAAAGTATCTACTTAAATTCTTAGCCTGCTCCCTAGAAAGTTAAAAATGTACAATTCTTAATCAAAAACCAGAAGTTCGAAAATCTCTCAATATCATGGAAAAGTTACATTTCAACCTAGAAAATAATTGCAATCAAATACCTTTAAATTCAATGGAATGGAACTCCTTAGAAAAGATTTTCCTAGAATGTAAACATATGAAGTATTTAAAAAAAAAACAAATTTAACGGGTAGTTATGTGGTGCGCAATACTAGAACACATGGGTCCACCCCGTACCCTGTTTTTTGTGTTGATTTTGTGTCAACATGTAGTGCCTCTAATTGCGGTGCATATCCTCAGGCTTCGTGGAGGCGCTAAGAAGAGGAAGAAGAAGACCTACACCAAGCCTAAGAAGATCAAGCACAAGAAGAAGAAGGTCAAGCTTGCAGTTCTGCAGTTCTATAAGGTAGATGATTCTGGAAAGGTTCAGAGATTGAGGAAGGAGTGCCCTAATGGCGAGTGTGGTGCTGGAACTTTCATGGCGAATCATTTTGATCGTCATTACTGTGGTAAGTGTGGGCTTACCTATGTTTACCAGAAGGCTGGTGGCGACTGATTGATGGATACTTTCTTGATCAGTGGTCATGGTAGCTTTATTTTATTGTCTTTGAAGTATTTTTAGGGATTTATATTTGAATCATCGGACCACAATGATCTATTTTTGTGTTTTAATGTTATGAACACCAATTACCATGGATAATTTGGATTTTGTGGTGTAATCATGGAATTTAGAGTTTAATATGAGATTAAGAATTTGACTAGAGATTTATGAACTTGATGTCATTGAAATGAATTGAGCTCCGTAACAACCAACTCAAATCCGTTGTCTCTGTCTTTGCTCATTTTAACAGATGAATTGTTTATCTTTTTCCAAAGAGCTAGTGCAACTGTAATTCCCTCCCACACAAAAAAAAAATGTTATCAAATGGGGAAAGCTCAGTTTATTTAGTTAATTTGATCTAACAATTAACTCTTGTTCGGATTAGCCAAGTTGAGTTACATTATGAAGTTTTTTGTAGCTTCCAGTACTTGGCAGTTGCTATTTATTATTCATAATGTTGGAATCAATTCTTCTTGGGAAATGAATTTCAATCCCGAGTTGGCCAAGTAGCACTATAATTTAGATTTGGCGTCTTCATTCGTCAAATTGTGGTATGACGAGTGACAATTTGTTAAGTAATGTTCAGAGTTGGGGTCCCTTATGCTTGTTAATTTAATAGAGATGTGTTGGTTCAATACATCGAGTTCCACTCAGCCTGTCCCAAGTAGGCTTTCAAACATGCCTTGAATAAGTTTTCGGGACCTAATTTGCTTAGCCTCGTAAGCACAAGACGAAGTAGGGTTGGTTTATGATGCGGATACTTGTTCAATTTGAGCTTATGTAAGATGGAATTTGGTTCATTAGCTTAATTGAGGTTTACTTTATTTTGAGAGTAACCAACTGCGGTTTAATGTTTAACAATTTTAATCTTAATTCTATTTACAACGGCTGAAATTATGGGGGCCATAATTCTGTAGTTGATGTACTTGGTTTTTTTAGTAGTTCAGATTGGAATGCCAGAAATCTTTTTATGAAATTTGCAATTCAGGCTTTGTGTTTCCAAGAATTGGGAAATGGTAAACTTCCTAGTTAGAGCCTTGATAAAAAAGACTTATGTTTTTCCAAGGAAATAATTTAGGATTTTGTAAAGCACTGCTTAAAAACACACTAACGTATTTTTTATTTAAAGTATGAGGTCTTTTTGTAGGATCACAAAATTACTTTTTACGCTTCAAAAATTATAATAATTTATTTTACTTCAAAAATCATAATGTGAAGAATGATTTGGGTATCATTTTATACACGCATAATGCATGAACTCACTGTGCAAGTACTGAATTTTGATGATATGTTGTAGAGCTGCAAGAACTTTGAACTCTCCCAGTTTCTAATACATACTAGGAATTTTTGTGGTGACTTTTTAAAAATTAATGTTCTAAAAAACATTTATTACTTTTATTATTAGCTTTCCCAGTTGGATTTTGATCTCAAAATACATGAATGGTTACAATTACAGTGATTTAGCAAAGTCAGTCCCACTGTTTAGATTGGGTTTGACATTTGAATTTGGATCCTCAAATTCAAATGTTTTGTACAAATCTCTTCAAATCTTAGAATTTTAAGATTTAACTTGAGATAATCATGACATTTCAAATCTGAGGGAGATGGGTGTTATTTCTAAATTTAAAACATGAGGATTTGAAAATAGGGGTAATTAGGTATAAGGGCTCATTCCAATAATAATATAATTATAAATGATATTTATAAATTAACTATGTAAATTAAGAACACTGTATAAAAAGGACAATTATATCATTTTTCTTATGGCATCACACGTCTTATTAGAATTGGTGCTAAATCTATTTAGCACCAATCTGTTTTTGCAATAATTATGCTAAATTTGTTTAGCATCAATCTGTTTTAGCACTAGTACCAATGTTTTAGCATTATTTGCTAAATGGTTTTAACACCATTTAAAGCTATTTAGCACATTTTAATGCACTAACAAGCGATCTGATGGTTTCAAAAGCAATTTAGCACTACTTTTCACAAATGTAAAATAGTTTTCAAGGTGCTAAAAGCCATTTAGTATCACTTTTCAACAAGAAGTAACAAGTAATTTGAAAGTGCTAAATGTATTTAGCACCACCTGTCAACACACATGACAACAACTAGAAATCAACACACATCATAACAAACAGAAGGTGCTAAATGCATTTAGTACCACCTGTCAACACACATAATAATAACCACAAGGTGCTAAAAAGTTTTAGCATTAATACAAAACAGAAAACAACAAAATTAATGGGATCATCGTCTACTCAATTTATTTATATGTATAATATATGGATCGATGTAGGGTTTGTAAAAAAAAAATAGTTGTGATCAGATTTTCTTTTTCAAATCCTGTTGGGTTGTCGAAATTGGTTGGTTTCGATAGCAAAACGACCTCTGATCTTCTTGATTTTTCGTGCAACTAACGTAACTTTGTTTTCCGAACAACATATCCAAAAATCAGCTCAATCCAACGGTTCAATCAAAAGTTATATATATTTTATGACTGCACCTGCAGGAAAAGAAAATATATATATGAGAATGGCGCTCCTCTCAGCGATATGATCGGAGAGTCGGGAGGTGGTGGTGGTGGTGGTGGAAGAGATAAGATCGTTGGTGAGACACAGAGTAATATTTGATGGTTGAATGGGAATCTTGAGAAATATATGAGGTATTGGAAGTTTCGGTGAGGAAGGAGGGGCAAATTTGTTCACCATTACTGTAGCAATCAGTGTGTATGATAAGAAATGTTTATATTAGGGGTATTTTTGTCCATCAACATTTATCGTTTTTCTTAAAATAAAGTAATATTATGAAAAATATCCTTATTATAAAACAAAATTATGAAATTAGTACTACTTCCCTTTATCAAACATGAGTTCGTCATTAGAGTTATAAAACATTACGAAGCGAGGCCTTATAACCCATTATCTCTTAAAAATAAATTAATTTTGGATTAATTCATTATTATAAATAATAATTATTATATTATTATTGTTGGTGCGAAAATTTAAAGTTGGTCTATTTCCGTCAACACAGTCAAAATGATTGGGATGATTACGATTTGAACAAAGTAAAACAAGAATAATAACAATGAACTGAACAAAGTATAGAGGAGGTTCGCCTTACTTGAAAATATAGGTTAATCCTCCTCTTGTGAACAGAGTTAGGAGCTTGGGTAGCTTTGTATTATAACGAATAAGTTTATATTACAAGTTAATGATATCTCTCTAGCGATTCTATTATCACAAGATTACAATGTAAGCAATACGAAGCTATCCAGAGTCTGGGTTTCTTATCTTAGGAGCAATGTTTGTACTCTTTTAGCTATATTTCTCTTGTAGTAGTGGTTTTTGTTACTTAAACTATTGTTTTCTTGTCTAAGCTTCGTGGTTGCTTGGTTGTTGGGAGAAGTAAATAATTAGCATATATGTATATATATATAATAGAGGAGGACACGTGTGGGAGCTTTGTGGAGCAGGTTCAATGCTATCCCTTATCTCCACCAACTCTAACGTTACTTTTTCATGGATTCTCGTGCATTAAATGCAGTTTGTATGCATTTAATGAAGTTGAGGGAGGTTTTGCACCTCTTATAGGATTGGCGACAGTCTCCCATGCTTCTGTTAACCATTCTAACATAGTGGTTATGCGTCATCGAGTCTAGCTCGGCAAATAAGATCTAGAGGTTGAGCTCTATAGACTTGTGACCTTGAGTACATAATGGATATTGTTCTAACATTCCCACGAGCTCCGTTTGATGTGCAGACTTGAAACTAAACCTCTCAGCCCTGTTTCTTCATTTCGACAGTAATATCCACGTATTTTTTTGTGATTAGTCCGCAAAGCAAAACAACTATTTTACACCATCAATTATTATTATTATTATTATTATTATTATTATTATTATTATTATTATTATTATTATTATCATTAGTAGTAGTAGTAGTAGTAGTAGTAGTAGTAGTAGTAGTAATCTATCAGGAAGATAATGTTTAATTTAGTCTCAACTTAAATTAAACATAATAAGAGCTCATTGTATATAAATAATACCTAAAATAAACAGACTAATTATTAACATAACACGATGTTATGCTATATGTGATTGTTTAAAATGGTCAAATACAAAGAATTAATTTTTACCGTAAATGAGGTAAAAATCTTGCGTGATAATGTTTTTCACAAAAATCCAACGAATAATATTTTTTAGAAATAAGGGTATAGATATCATAATCATTTTAAAATAAAGGCATGTTTATCAATTGCGTTTTAAAATAAGGGTTTTGATCGAATATAAACTTAACTTTTCAATCAAAAAAATTTAATACAAATTTTTTTTGCATGATGTGTGTATATTTTTTTTTTAACAAGCATATTCTTATATTTCATTCTTAAAACCTTAAAACAATGTCAAATAAATATAAATACATAGTAATGTTTTATAAAATAAGGAATTCAAACTTAATTTTGTATAACTTGGAAAACATTATTATGTACATTTTATTAATAAATAGGTTTTGAATATGTAATTTGTCAATTTTTTTCTAAAAAACTGTCGATTAAACACTTATATATAATAATATGCTGAAAAGCATATAGTCCAAATTTAATTTTGCATGATTTTATTAAAAAAAAATACAATTTAAAAATCTACTGCAAAGTTAACTTTGCACTCATTTTAAAGTTTTGTTAAATATAGGCTCTTAATTTACAAAAATATTATTTTGTGATTTTTTTGCTAAATTTTTTTTCAAATAAGCCCTATTTTTCTATAACCCGTAATTTTTATAATTTTTCTTATAGTGTATTAATTATTATTTCTAAAGTAAAATAATAAGCGGTGTTATTAATGATTCAACAAAAAAAAATTACTATTTCTTATAGTATATAAAATATGGTAAAATCGAGTTTATACTTTATAGTATGTACTCTATACTAAAAATAACTATAGCATGATAATGGAATATAATCTTAATAAGTAAATATTTGGATTTGAAAATCAAATTTTATATATTGGTTAATCAAACATAGTATTGGTTGGAAATGTTATTTTCATAATAAGTTAAAATTTAATGAAATCTTTTATTACTATTTTTAATCTTTTCATGGATCCTATATTTTGGGGATCGTAGAAGAAAAATATTTTACGAACAAAAAAAAAAGTGAAGATAAATATTTGGTGAAATCACTTTGTCCCTCCCCAATTTCTCATACAACTTTTCGTTTTGGGGAATTAACAAATTTGACCCTAAAGTTTGGGGTCCATTGCAACTTTAACCCTGATGTTTCAATTTTAACAATGTCAACCCTAAAATACTTTTAGTCACGCTATGTTAACCCTTTGTCAACTTTCGTTTAAAAGCTGTTAATAGAGGCTTACGTGGCAAGTTGAATTGGATCTGACGTGGACAAATAAATTTTAATTTGACCTTGAAGTTTTTGGTATATTGCAACTTTAACCTTAATGTATTAATTTTTAGCAATGTTAACCTTGAAGTTTCTTTAGTTATGCAATGTCAACCATCTGTCCACTTTCACTTGAAAGCTATTAACGAAGGCATATGTGGATTTAATATGGACAAAAATAATAATACCAAAATACGATAACAACAACACAACCCCCTAAGAGTGGATAAAAACTCTATAATGTCATAACTTTGAATCTACATGTTAATTCTGTATAAATTTTGTTATTCTCCAACGAGCTCTAAAAATAGATATAACATGAACTAGTTATCTCCGTAATGATATTAGATTATTTTTTTTGGAATACTAAAATGGAAAATTTTGTATTTTTTTAATAAAACCTGAGAATGGATTGGGTCGGGTTTGTCTCATTTTTATCATGTTTTGTTGTTATCATTGTAGGTCGGAAAATACCCTAGAGGGGGGGTGAATAGGGTTTTTAAAACTTAATGGGATTTTTAAAATCAATTTAAAAGTGTTTGATGTCTATATCAATCAACCAACCAAAGAACAAAGATAAATCCAATCACAAGAAACAAATAACACAATTTAAGAGATAAAGAGATATAAAGATTGAACCGATCAAAGTCAAAGACTTTTTGTCCACACGGTTCGGCTTGTTAGCCCCTACTCCGCGCTCAATTAGTACCCCGAGAAGTTCCACTAATTCCAATCTTCTTCCGGGTGAAGATAAAACCACTACAAGTGTTGTTGTCTCACTACACTCTTTACAAGTATTGAAATTCTCTCAATACTCACACAAGAAAACTCTCTTGCTATCTTAAGAAACAAACCTCTCTTAATGTTTGAAAGAAATGATTTGGTGACTAACACCAATGTACAATAGCTCTATAGTGTATGAAGATTACAACTTAAGCTCACACTAAGAGATATCAACTTTGATCAATAGAATATAGCTCAAAATAAGAATGATTGATCAAAAGAATTGTTCTTGAATCTTTAAGAATGAATGTAGATGAAGAGAATGGTGTAAGAATGATTCAAGCTAGTTTAAATGAGTCTTAGAAGGTGTATATATAGTCTGAGACAACAAATGGCCGTTTGGAGGGAGTTGGTAGAAGTTTGGTACCAAAAATGGTAAAAAATCAGAACTCCAACGGCTAGTTTCTGGGCCATCAGTCGACTGAGCAAAGCTCATCAGTCGACTGAGTGGCCATCAGTCGACTGAGCAATGCTCATCAGTCGACTGATGGTCTCCTCTGGTCTGCTGCCATTTTGACCAAAAATCCCATTTTTCATATTTTTGCAAATAAGCTCAAAAATCAATTTTGAAGATAGGGGATGTTTAAAAATGATTTTCTAAGACTTCTATCATGGTTTTTGCAACAAAATTCATTCATATAAATTTATAGTGAATTTTTCAATATAACTAGTTTTCGATAAAAATACGTTTTCAAGGATAAAACTATATTCAACTTTTGATTTGATCAATCTTATAATATAGGAATATTGCATGAGCTATGATGATCAAATATGAATCTTTACAAGAAAACTAAAGCACTCACTCACATAAGTAATATCGAGTCTTCGAGGGCTTTGTATGATTCTTCGTTTCTTTTCTTCCTTGGCTTTTGTACTTAACAATTCTCATTGAGGTGTATTGATAAGAGTTGTGAGAAGTAAAACTTTGAAGGCAATACTTTGTAGAAGAATGATCTTGATTCCGGCTATTCGGTTAAGTCCACGTGTGATCAATATTGTTGTGGCTATAACTTAAAACATCAACTAAGTTAAATTACACAAGATTAAGTTTATTGTTATTATCAAAACAAGATTAATGACTTTCAAGTCAACAATCATTTTTGTCCATGTTAAAATATTAATTACTGACATGGATAATAATAAGTATTTGTTATTCTATTGAAGCAATTAAGCACCGGTACGTATGCACCCCTAGGAGTGAAATGGTAGTGGTCAAAATGCAAATTAACATAAGGTGGATCTAACATGGATAAAAATGATAACAACGAAACATGATAAAAACGAGACTGACCCGACCCCCCGATCCATTCTAAGTTTATTAAAAAAAATACAAAATTTTCAATTTTAGTATTCCAAAAATAAAAATTTTAAATAAAATAATCTAATATCATTACGAACATAACTAGTTCATGTTATATGTATTTTTAGAGCTCTTTGGAGAATAACAAAATTTACACATAATTAGCATGCAAATTCAAAGTTATGGCATTATAGAGTTTTTATCCACTTTTATATGGGGTTTGCATCGTTGTTATCGTATTTTGATATTATTATTTTAGTCAACTTTAGATCCACATATGCCTTCGTTAATAGCTTTCAACTTTCAAGTAAAAGTGGACAGATGGTTGACATTGTATAACTAAAGAAACTTCAAGGTTAACATTGCTAAAAATTAACATATTAAGGTTAAAGTTGTAACATATAAAAAACTTCAAGGTCAAATTACAATTTATTTGTCCACGTCAGATCCACTTCAACTTGCCACATGATCCTTTGTTAACAGCTTTTAAACGGAAGTTGACTGCGGGTTAACATTTCATAACTAAAAGTATTTTAGGGTAGAAATTGCTAAAATTGAAATATCAGGATTAAAGTTGCAATGGACCCCAAACTTTAGGGTCAAATTTGTTAATTCCCCCTTCGTTTTCAAAAGAAAATTTCATTTTTCTTCTAATCAAGTTTGCCCTTATAAAGTTATTCCAACTGTGACAGCCATCGGACCGTCAATGATGTCATTTGCAGGACTCTTAATTTGAGTTTCACATGGTGATTTGATAAAAATGAATTACTAATTTTAATTTACAACACAAGGAATATATACAATTTATTGATACGGAGAATTATTGTTCATTCTTTAAGAGACTAATATACTAGTGGTTTTACTATTCGAGGTGAGCGCCCTAAAAATATTCAGGATTACCATAGACATATAAAAAAAAAAAAAAAAAAAACATTTGTTGTGCAGTAAAAGAATCTAACATATCTAGTTTATATGGTAAAAGTGACCACTTCTCATACCTAAGAGCATCTCTATTGGATAGGGTAAATTGATAAATTTACCCTACCCCCTTCACAGCAGAGAGAAATGCAGTCTAAAATTTTGTCAGATAGGATAGAGAACGAGTAAATTTACCCTCTCACTAAATTTTAATCATATGAGTGTGCCAATTTCGTATGAAGCCAAATGGTGTGGAAAAAAAAAAACAATATATGGTCATATGATTGTGGCAAGATTGTATGAGCTCATACAATTGAGCCACTTTCGTATGGCATTTTTGGATTAATTGTTTTTTTTTTCACACCAACTATACGAATAAACTTCAATCGTATGATTAAATTTTTATCCTATCCACTGTGCACTATTTTAAAAAGTAACTATGTAAATGCTAAATTTGTCCTAATTTTTAACCTTCACGCTGTGGATGTTCTAAGAGATGCTGAATGAACAAAAAGAAGAATTTAATTACAAATACGAAATCCTTCCCCGCGGGTAAGAGTAATTAAGATCTGGGCTTCTTAATCTCTTGGAAAAAGGTGTGGGTGTTTTGGTAGTGTGACTTCATATTTTAGTATAATAAGGCTGCATTTGACACGCATGATAAAAGGGTGAATATGATAACTTTATCATATCTCATATTTGATATTCGTTGGAATTGGATATTCGGGCGGATTTTTTACCCCACTTAACCTTCTTATCCTACAAAGAGAGGGATTAACAAATCCCACTTAAGAGGTGGGATTGTCTTATCCCGTCCGGATGGAGATTAAATAATTATATCCGGCTCTTTAATCCAGCATGTCAAACACACCCTAAAAATATTGATATTAGTATTTCACAAAAGTACTATTTATATGGGTTGTCTATTGCTTCCGTACTCAATGCTTCTGTTACTTTTGGTTTTTATTATTTACTATTTTACTTAAATATATTTTGCTTATATATATATAGGTATAAATAATAAGGGTAATAATAATAGTATTTCACAAAAGTATTATTTATATGAAATTTATAGATGCTTTTTTGCCACTAAAAAGAATTTAAAAGTACTATAATATTTTTTGTGTAGTGCTACTGTCGTTAGCTAATATTAACTATTTTTAATAATCTCAATGTTTTATATGCCAAATGCCTCTCCTCAAAACTTTGCTTAAAAACGAATCTCAAATACCAGCTCATCAAGAAACCTAAAAATAAACATAAAACTTTATCAAATATATTAATAAACAACTTTTTCGCATAATTTCACATTCATCTCGGCTTGAAAGGAAGCAACTTTCAAGGATATTATTTTTTCTCCATTAAAATGAATATACATAGAGCTTCAACATTGATCAAAAAGATGCAAATCGGAAGAAATTAAAGGAGGCAAGATGTGAGCAAATATTAGTCACTTTATTCAAAGCATGTATCACTTACATAGTTCGTGTCTTTTATGGCATTATAAGGATGTTATGGAGTCCATAACATAAGATCGTGTTAATTTTCACGGAGGATCAACAAATTTAAACTCGAATTCATGTCTAACAAATTAACCACGATAGTGACATGCAACAGTAAACCGAAAACCATTGACTAGCGATACTGTGAGAACTAAGGGGAACGTTTTAACAAATTATGCACTTTATAAATCGTGTAGAATTTACCAATACTTCATAATTTATATGTATCACTTGCTCAATAAAATTGGGAGT
This sequence comes from Lonicera japonica, assembly GCA_021464415.1. Taxonomy (NCBI): domain Eukaryota; kingdom Viridiplantae; phylum Streptophyta; class Magnoliopsida; order Dipsacales; family Caprifoliaceae; genus Lonicera; species Lonicera japonica. The sequence continues at coordinate 59,558,105 of CM038465.1, read as the reverse complement.
ATGTAACACACAAAAACAAATGGTATATTTCATCTACTAATTTGATCAATAAACAAACCAGATGCACTGCAGCAAATTGCTACTTAGAAATTGCAACGTCTAAGTAGCTGATTCCGCAGGTGTGAGACAAAAGCAACTAATTTAAAAATGTATTTGGTTAAGAGTTAATATCAGATTGGCAGAAAACATCACTCGACTGCAATTGTCATGCAAGTACGTCACTCTATATGGAAAGAGGATCAGTCGAGTTTTACACAAAACTAGCGCACTTTTGGAACATTCTGTCTCGAGATTCAAATTAAAACTAGAGTAACAGGCAAAGCCGCACCTACTGAAGTAATGGATTTTCATTAACACTTTCAATTGCCGTATTGGGTATATAGGATGCAGAGTAACCGTTATAACAAAACCAATAATTCGAAGTGACGGTTTTTTCTGAGTACTCTAGTAGGGAATCAAGATAAAAAGCGATACAGAATATTCCAAAAAAGTGCACTAATTTTTTTTGGGGGGGCAGGGGAACAGATCAAGTATACTATTGCCCATGTCCAAACAATCAAGCTGCTTCAGAAGCATATGCATTGCCATTAACGTTTTTATACAAGCTGCACACTGGATAGATCTGGGAGTACAGGGGAGGGGGCAAGTATCGAACTCTATTGCCCCTATGGAATCACACGTTCACAGCAATAAGATAGCCTCCAAATCTGAACTGCCAATAACATTGTAATCCTCGTAATCGAAATCACAACCATGTAACGTAACACCATCGCCCTGAGTCAGCACATTGTTCTGCTTCACAGGAATGCTTGTTTTTAAAACGTTATATTCAACACGCATAGCTAGAGATAATAAATAAATAGGTCATAAAATGTCATCTTGGGTGGATTTTGGATTTACATAAAAATGCATATCCAGAGTAAAAATGATTTAGCACGTAACTACAAACAGAAGCATCAAGAAGACAAAAACAGGGAATGCTACTCTTCAAGTGCTTATGCTCAATATAGCATGAAACACCAATTAAAAGAGATTCTGAAAACGAGAGCAAATTTTGATCCATTGGCAAGTAGTCTCAGTTCTAAGGTGCTTTAAACTACGGGAAACAAATTTAAGAACAGAAATGTCTATAGAAGCAAGTAATGAGTTCAAGTGACAATCACAAAAGGCATAAAAGAGCTGAAAATTTAAACACAAACACACAAGCGTATATTAAAAGAGAGAAATAGCATTTTAGTTTAATTAACTATGCCATATCATTGACACTAAAAAGGACGTTGAAAGGCAAGCTCTTTTTTTCTACAATTAGAAGTATTAATGAAAGATGCCTCTTTTTTTTTCGACCTCTTTTTTTCTACAATTAGAACTTAGAAGTATTAATGAAAGATGCCTTCTTCTTCTTTTTTTCCTACAAGCGAGACTCAAACCTAGGCACCCTGCATGAATACTTGCAATCCAACCACAAGCCCGAATTTGTTCGGATAAATTAATCTATCTATTTTATAATAACTTTCAACTAGGTTAAACAATTTTTCAAAAGCCACAAGTAAAAGATGCAAAGATACATTAAAATCTAAGTGAGGAAAACAGGAGATGTACACAATAATTACAAGGAAAAGAAATAGAAAGTAGCGCTAAATTTAATCAAAATGAAATAACCTAACCACAAGAGAGAGATTCATCCATTCATACCTCAGATTTTGCAAATTTATGCACACAAAACATAGTTCCCATCTTTCTCGACCAATCATTAATTCGTATCATCTTTGCGTCAGTGATCTAAGAACCCCCGCCCCCAAAATCAATTAATACTCCTAATAAATTAGCTCTTAAAATTATTGTTAATCGATTAAACCGTAGCGTAAAAAAAAATCAGGAAAAATAAAAAATTAAGATCTAAATCTTGAGATGAAAATTTTAAAAGATACAATCATGTTTTTGTTTTTATAAAAGATGTTTTTCATGTCAAATACAATACGTATCGGCAGATATCAAAGTATCTGCGTCACAGTACAGCAAAAAGAGAGAGAGATACACAAATACTGTGTATCTGCGAGGGACCACATTTTTTGGAAAATAAAATTGTGAACAGCATCATCTTTTGAAATTTCAACGACTGGATCCTTTACAGATTTTGAGTAGTATACTAGCTGTAAATTTTATGTTTTCATTAACATATAAACAGATTCAGACACCATAAACATTTTATAAAACGAAAAATGAAACCCCCCACAAGAAAAATGAAAATAAAGGTTTTTACCTATACAGGGTTCAATAGGATCACTGCACGCAAAAATGATATCAATTAGATGATGGGATTAACAAATCTCTCTTCCTTTATGGAGAAAATAGAACTGAGCAAACCCTAATTTGGAGCTTAAAACGGCGATACAGGGAGATATAGCTGTGCTATATGCATTTATAATATATGAATATATAGCAGTTGGGCGCAGCTTTTAGGGGAAACCCTAAGACGTAAAAAGTAAGAAGGTCAAAATCACGGTTATGCCATTGGGGACTGATTTTGATTTGAAATTTTCTAGTAACGGCATAGGCCCGGATCATGTCAGAGTTTGGTTGACGTGGCAATTTTTTTTATTTATTTTATTTTTTTGTGCAAATTTGGGTTTTCAATTGAGACCTTCAATTTAAGAAAGTAGCCAAATCTCAAGTTTTGGCACTAGTAGGCTGTTTGGATTTTACCTCATTTTTTGAGGAAGGTTGATGGGGATGGTTGTTCAATTTGTTTCTGTTACATTTACTATGATTTAACAGGTATTTTTCTAACTCTTTCTCTCACTATCCATAACTAAGTAAATTTTACACAAATTTTTTAATGTTGTTGTGTCTTCAAATAGTATTATTGATTTCAGCAAAGAGTTATGGCTCTTTTTCTATCTCTTTTATTAAAAGGAGTGACAATGTAGTTGCTTGTTTGTTAACTTAGATATATTTACAACTATGAAGTTTGTTTCGAAATTCTCCGAGATTTCTCTCTTTGATATATCCACCAATTGATCAATGCAAAAAAATAAAAAATCACCAAAATATATATGTAAGATTTATGTTTAAAATGATTTCGTATGGCTAAATATAATAGAAAACACCCTCACGCATGCAACTTCTTTGAAAAACTCAATATTAATATCTTATCGTAATAATTTCTTCAAAAATGGTTTTTTTCGAATGAGTGGATAAATATATAGTTTAAGATTTCGGTCACTCCAAATGTTATATTGGGTGTTATACAACTATTCGTTTCCCATCAATGGTAAATATAGCATCGTATTTGCTAAGCAACATGTACTTTAAATGGGAACGACTGCATGAGTTGGTAATGCTCAAAATAGTAGGGTTGATAGTTACAACAAGAACACAATTTACAAAGTTGCATGCAGTACAAATGCAAGAGTGAACATATATATGTGTATGTGTGCGACTCTGTAATCAGATTGTTACGGCGTAATATAAAATTGGTACGTAAACCTGTTGTGTCTAATATCGAGATCATGCTATTTAAATGTTTTCGTCTAAAATGTGAAATACTTTGTTTAAGTAAAATGGTTAACATAGCTAGCCTCTAGTAATAATTTATAATGTGATAAATAATATATGTACACACATAATCATTTAACGACCTAAAAGAAAAGGATCGTCATTACAAAGGGCAATGCCAAGAGTCCACAACATCTAACCTATTGCTGGAGAAGTTATCATTTTACTTCGAATTAATAATTAATTCTTTAAAGTTAATTTAAATATCATTTCATTGAAAAGATTTTATCTAAGGGGCACTACTTTGCCTAATTATTTAAACCAAATTTAAAAGTAAAAAGATACATTGTTTAAATGGAAGATTTTTTGTGTGCCAATTGCTTTTCGTCAAGAATAATTCTAGAGCAATATATATAATTGACATATATAAAAGTTTAACATATTTAATATAACCTCTGTATATTAGTTATCTGTCAAATTTAAATATCACTATTATATTGTACATAAGATATACCTCCATAAAAGCTCCTCTACATCAGTAGAAATTCAATAAAAAATATAAAACGAACTAACGTAATAAACCATAATTAAGCCACAGTAAGAAGGAGTGGTTCACCATGACCATTTGTGATACTAAGGGAATTTTCCTATGCGGACGAGTCCGTACGGACTGGGATCTTTAGCGACAATTTTCCGTCACTAAAAACATATCCCCCATGTATTCGCAACGAAAAACTGTCGTTAAAAGTTCGGTCCATATAGGAAATGTACTCAGTGATACTATGTACAACTTTGTTTTAAGGTAACTAATCTCCGGGTTGTGGGTTTTCTCTCTCTCTAGGATTTATAGTATTTTTAAAAAAATAAATTTTCAAAATCATATATATTTTTTAAGACTCGTAAATAATCATAGCTTTATTTCTCTTCACGTAGAATTTGTAGTATTTCTAAAAGAACAGATTTTTAAACTTTCCTTTCAAAGTCATATATATTTTTTAAGACTCGTGAATGCATGATACATGTAAATATAGTTTATTTTAATGCTTTTGCAAAAAAAGGAATATACTATAACATAAGAAACTTGTGATTTGATCTGATTAGCTCATATGTAAGCTTTAATAATAATAGATACCCTCTACGTCTTAAATTAATAGTTGATTTTTATGTATAATTTAAAAAAAGAAATAGTAAATTTTTAATATAAAACTAAGAGAATAGTATATTGCAATTTTTTTGTAAATAGTCAAATTTGAATCCCCTCATCTACGTCACATCTCCCATGAACAGCAAATTTATCCGTGCATGGCTTGTTAATAATAATAAATTTTAAAAAAAAACTTGTGTATGTTAACTAGCATCCCGGATGATAAGAGATTGGGAATTCAATCCTCATCATTTTAATTCGAAAAGAGAAAGAAGACGAGGTGTATGATTTTGTTTGTATCCGTAATATTTGTAATATATTGCAATAATTCATCTTTAATTTATAATATTAATTTTTTAAAAATTAAAAAGTATATTTATCAATTAAAATTAATTTATGAGTGTATTAAACTAGATTTCATTTTGATTTACGTTCCTAATCAAAATCTACTTCCATTTTATTTATTTTATATTTTCTTTTAGGGTACGTTTGGATTGTAGAATTGATTTAGCTTTAAAATTCAAAATTCTATGGTTCAAAAATTACATATTTGAAAATACAATAATTTAAAATTTTGTATTTAATTGCTTAACAAATACAAGAAAAATGATTTCTAAATCCAAATATTATTCCACTAAAATTTATATTTAGTTGATTACCATTCTACTTTTATTTTGACACCGTGGCGGTCTGGCGGAGATCAGATTTACACAAAATTAACTCGTTTGACTCAACCCACTATTATTATAGAATTTTCTTTCTTATAATATAGCATAATTACCACGGGGCTGGGGTTGGTTTATGCATATACTATTTGTGACTGGTTCAAATTAAAAAAAAAAAAAAAAAAAAAAAAACAACAACAACCCACCAAATTAGGACGGGTTTATATGCGTGTCGAGTTCGGGTTTGGGCAGATACGACCCCTTCCCATCCCTAATATTATTGTTATAACTAATATTACAAGTATAGTTATAACAATAACAAATAATAATTTGTTTAAAATTTAATTATTATTTACTTCAAATTCACGAGCTTAAGATCTAAAAGTATCAACTAAAATTCGAAAGTTATGACTTTAAGTTAAGTTCAAATTCTCAAGATTTGAATATATTTATAAATCTGAAATCATATTTCTACACCAAACAAAATATTTTCTATTTGTATAACCACCGGTTTTACACTTTTTTTTTTATTAGCCAATTGTTGGCATTGTTATTTCTTATTGCATCAATCTTAACCTTAGTCCTTAGATACTTTTTATAGCTCAATTGTCAATCACCTTTTTGCGTTACTAGTAATATCAAGTTTTGTGTGTTGCATAAACAAAAAAATAGTCAACTTAGTTAAATGTAAAAAATTTAGAATTACTTTCTTAAATTATTAAATACATTCTTGGTTTAAATAGAAGGAGACAGAGAAGTGAGGATGACTCGAATTAGACAACTCATATATTGAAAATAAAACTTAAACATTTAGTTCTATTTGATTGGATTTTTTAAATTTTGAATTTAAAATTTAGTAGAGTTTTATAAAATTGTTTTTCAATTTGATTTGTGTAAGGTACAATAACTTTAAAAATATATAATTTTTATTTGGTTTTTTTATTTATTTCTAAATTTTTTTCTAGATTGCAAAGTAGAAAATAAAATATTATTTTTACTTGAATGAAAATTTTAAAATGGGTGAACCAAACATGATTGTTTTAATTTTTTTAAAAAAAATACCTAAAAATATTTTTTAAAAACCCAACTAAACAACACGTGACACCTATAATTTGTTAGTAATTTTGACGTTTTAAAATATTTCAATACTATTCTAACAAAAGAAGAAATTTTGAGTATATAAAATGTAATAATTTATGTAATTAATTAAAATAGATGTACTTATTAATCTAATAAATTTTTAATATTAAATCACTAATAAAATAATACTTATAAAATTAAATCAATAATATTTTTAGTCAGTCTATCCACACGAATTAATTTAGTAGCAATGCGGATTAACTGAAAGATATCGTGGATAGAAATAAAATCATCTTTAAACCTCCAAACTTAGAAGGATTTATGTATTGCCCTCTAAAACTAAAAATTACCGTTAATAAACCCTCATTAACTATTCAATTGTTGCACTTCACATGAATTCAAAGGTAATTTTTTATTAGAAGATGTCTTCCATCCTCCTTATTTTTTGTGAATTTTTTTTCACCACGACTCAAAATAAATTTTTTCCATGAAAGAAAGCTAAAAAGCAAGAAAACAACTCATAACATCCCTCAACTTATTTTTCAACTTCTCATAAAGTTATATTGTTTTTCCTACCATTTAAAATTTTATTATCAAACAGAGCCTAAAACTCCATTTAATAGCAATATAAAAAGAAAAAAGAAAAAAATAAGTTGAGATATGTTGTGAAATTTTTTTTATCCCATACTCATTTTTGTATAATATATGTCCTCCATCCTCCTTTTATGTTTTATGAAAAAAGATTCTAAGAAAACTTTTCCATGAAAAAAGTTAAAAAATAAGAGTTAATCTCACTACATCCATCAACTTATTTTCAATCTCACCCAAATTAAATTTTCTTTTTTCATTTTCTATGTTGCTATTGAACAGAACCTAAAGGTACAAATTTTCAACTACAAATATCTTAAACTAAAAATGGAAATAAATTGCAACCGATGAAAGACCATATTGAATAAAAATAAAGAACCCAGTTTAGGTAACATTATCACTAGCTCAAGGGCATGGAAGTTTACAATTCACAAGAGGGACTGAAATCCTATAGGCAGTGTTGTGTATATATTATTATGCAGTGGAGAAGAAAAACTAACGGTACAGTCAAAAAAGTAATCGTCTTTGTTGCAGACTACAACATTAACAAACCGATATACCAAACACCAAAAATCACGATAATAAGGGGGAAAAAAAAATCTTAGTAGTAACACACAAACCAGACGCTGATTGCGAAACCAACCCATCTGACTTGACAATCCATTACGCCTGAAATTGCACAGAAAGTAAAATAAGAAGAATATGAACAAAGGGTACTCCGTATGCATCAGAAATGGTAAAAATAGAAAAACACAAATAGTTTATTACCTTATTAGCGATGTTGTTTGAAAGCCAATCCAGACCCTCGTATAGCCCTTCTCCAGATGTTGCACATGTGCTCTGAATATACCTAAAAGACATTTTATTGTATAAAAAAATCAGTTTGTTTTTTATTTTTGGAATAAGGTAAATTCAAAACTACAAATTTTAGTACGAGCAACATGTTAAGGTTTGCATGGGAATTACCAGTGTCGCTGTCGGAGAGAGTGCAAGCCGAGCTTATCTGTGATCTCAGCAGCATTCATGGCATTTGGAAGATCTTGCTTGTTTGCAAATACGAGCAGCACCGCATCTCTTAACTCATCCTATAGACAGTAAAATAAAGTTATATATATAATAGTAATGTTCTCAAAATGCAAATACTTCACTTTATACGAGATATTTCTCTGTCAAATCAACATTTGTAATGATTATCGTTAGGAACAAGGTGACCTCATACAACTACAAATACCAAAGCCAAACAGTACCTCATTCAACATTCTGTGCAGTTCATCTCTAGCCTCAACAACACGGTCTCGATCGTTGCTGTCAACCACGAAGATCAGCCCTTGTGTGTTTTGGAAGTAGTGCCTCCACAGAGGTCGAATCTAAAACCAACCCATAAGAAAATTTTTAGATTAAACAAGTATCAAAACCTTCTACGGGGTGTCTGCACACATAAGCTGTGTTCGTATTCCAAGAAATAGAGGTGAAAGGGAACTTGAGAAAAGACTGGAAGATGGAGGTGCTCATGTAAATCCATGATAATGTGACCACCAATAGAATGGTGAGTAAAAAGAGCACTATAACATTTATGTGTATTCATTTCAAAAATCATTTGCACATAAACCTCCATTTATGACATTGGAACTTGTGACCACTTACCAAAAATGCAAATAAGCGATGAGTTGAAAATTACCAGGATGTATGAGAAACTTGGATAACCTTACCCCATTTACTAGAGAAAAGATTGAAAGCCAAGGTGACTCAGGTCAATATAGCTTATGAATATGTTAGGTGCTGATAGAGAGAATTTAACCAGCCCCTGACCGTCCATAAGCACATCTATTCAGGAGAGTGGCTGAGAAATCTTCACATCTGAGTACACCCACAACTACAAGCATCTTTATATTATTATGTTCAAGACACAAGGGTGTACATGAAATCCAATAAACCGAGAGCATATTTAATAGCAAGCCAACTACACTAGATAAAATTGTTAACGTGCTCCTAGAGGGATATATTGGTACTAAATAGCTTCTCATAATTGGCAAACCAATAGCAAACATGCTGAAATACATGAACTTCAATGTCAATATCGTCAAGTGCTTCTAATAATCTTGTATCACATAGACCCATACGCAGGCATATAGAAATACTCGATATAAGAACTTCCGCATCATAAATCATCTAATTTAACAAAACAAAAGTCAAGATCATTCCTAACCCTAACTAACAAGATTGCTTCAGAACAGGTACCAAATATTTATTATAAGCCATATATAGTCAAACCACAAGATCAATCTTAATAGAAATGTTGCTCTTGCCTTATCTTGACCGCCAACATCCCAAACAGTAAAGCTGATGTTCTTGTACTCAACAGTCTCCACGTTAAAGCCTGAGAGCAATTTTATTAGTTTCAGTGAATTGGGCATCCAGAAAAAACAGTGACATTTTGTTCCATAACAAACTTGATATGATCAGGATGCATCTATAACAAATAATGCACTTAAGAGTTATACATGCATATCCAGTTCCTAGACCCAACTTTTTTTTATAAATCTTGTATTATCTTATTCATAAACCTATGCATTTAAAGGTGATAAAAAAAAAATAAAAAAAGCTGAAGTACATCCCCCAAAAACAATTCAGCTCGTGATAATAAATGCACGTTTGCAAATTATTTGGAAACCTATTTCAGCGTTGGAGTTTTTTGTATCCACGTAAATCTGTGAAGAATAGAGATGAAAAAGAGCCATTACTGAGGGTAGTTGTTTGGTCTTTTATTGTTATTTGTAGTGATGTTTTTGGTTTTCGTAGTTTTATTACCGTTAGTACCGTTAGTAAACGGATAAGCTGAGGTCATTGAGTTGGATTTTGTTAGAAAGTGAGTCTGAAAATCTACATATGTATGGTTGTAATCTTTAATGAAAATATGACTCAGAATTATTCTTTCCTCTTCTACAAGAATAGGCTCGGTTAAGTAGATCTTGCAGAGAGAGAAACTTAAATCAATTGTGAATTACTATTGTAGAGTTTAGTAGATCTAAATTCAAAACAATGCGGTAATTTCTTCAGCATGCAGAACAGCATTATTCCTATCGAGGAATATTTAGCATATAATGCAAGGAGAAACCTTTATGGAAGTGTGGAACAATCAATAAGGCAACAATTTCATTTTAAATCTAGTAGCAAGAAGACATACCAATAGTAGGGATAGTGGTGACAATTTCACCCAACTTGAGCTTATACAAAATTGTGGTTTTACCAGCAGCATCGAGACCAACCATTAAAATTCGCATCTCTTTCTTAGCAAACAAGCGACTGAAAAGCTTCGTGAAAGACAACCCCATCTTTGTTCCTGAAAAATCGAAAAAAAATCCCAAGTGAATTCAGGACACCATTTGATTTTAACTTAACTGCACACAATAAATGTCATTTTACCAATTATATATGTTGAAGAACAAAAAAATAAATGTGTGCTTGGTGGGTGGATGGAAGAGACTAAAAGTAGCAATTATTTCAAAGCACCGAATCCATAACCATTTACTATCAAATCAAAATAAGAAGATCCGCACTTCATATCGCATGTAAATCAATCAGAAGAAGACAAAAGTTGTTTTAGATCCATTTTGAGAAAGTCTATAAAGAACAGTGCAGGAAAAAAAAAAGCTTCCAAGCTCCTAACATGGCCTATGCTATAAATAACCAAACCATTCCCTCGAACTCAACAAAGAAGCTACACAGAGAGCCTAATTCAAATTTAGTAAGGGTACAACCTCAAATCTTCTTCCCCTTTGAGTGGGGAAAGAGCTCAGTCACCAACTATTGCGAGCAGTAACCCAGCAGCAGCCCAGCATCACAAACTCCAGCAGCCCTGTAATGACCGGCTCAAGCATGGGTAGTGCCCCAGGTCACAACTCTCAAGTGTCCCTTCGAAATCTTCGACGGCATTGATTTGGAAGCTAGAGAACATGGGACTACTGGATCAAGTCGTGGATTTACTTTTATGATGACATTTAAGGAAGGAACTACAGCCCCATGCCGCCGCCATCACTCAAGTCCTCTCCTCGAACAAATACTCTCTAGGGTAATCCGATGGTTTCCTGAGCAAGCCCTATTTGGCAATCGTAGATAACAAGATAACTTGGCCAACCTATCAACACAGCTAACCCAGTCAACCATTCTACCTAACCCATATAGGTTATAAACAAATAAAGTGGTTGACGGGACCTTAGATGCCCCACAGTCCCTTGACTGAGGTTGTCTAGTAAGCGATGATACCAGACCTGTAGGCACAGCCAAGGACCATGCATATCCCTTCTGATTTATGTCAATCCCCTCACTAATCAATACCAGAACTCCTATATATATAGTGCATTTACATTTTTCATTATTGAGATCAGATCAGTACACCGAAACGCAACTTATTATTTTTCAACTACCGGAGTTAATAGAACGTTCCTAACTACAGTGCTTGAAAGACGCCTATCACATTTCCTTCCTGAATATAGCCCCGTCCCTTTCAGCCTATCATCTTTATGTATCAACGAGAATCCTCACTGTCACAACTTAAAATCTTCAGAGCAAGTCATCCACATCAGTACTATTCATCAAACAACACAGTTTATACAGTTTTACCACACCACACTACCCTCATACACATTATATTAAAATATTACACTCAACTAATAAAAATAAATCCTACTCGAGCTATTCCAGCCGGATAAAAAATTCCATGCCCTTCCATTTGACTACTAAATAGAATGTAATGGATGCCAAGAAAGTTTGCGAGCATAACAAAGCATAAACAGGACCTCTCAAAATTGAGCAATTGGATAAGTGGCACAGTTAAGGAAATTCATAAGAAAATGCTTCAGATTGGATGGTTTGTGCAATTTCTTCATGACCAGTTACCGTTAACAATCTATCCCGTGATATCATTGCACCACAATCCAAGCAGAAGAAACTTGCAGTAATGCAACTGAGAAAGCTGTGCACGTAACAGTGATTTAAATAATCAAGTGATATCCATAAATATCAAATGTGATAAGAAAACCCTGAGTTTTGTTTTAGAACACTATGCAACGAATAGAATAGAACTTTTATTAAGAATTGTTATATATTTGTACAGATCTGAACGAACCTTCAGCACATCATACAGACCATAACAAACTCACAAAATCAAACGTATAAATCTACTATCTGATACATCGCACAAACAAATAACCATAACAATATTCAAATAACGAAATCAGGCAAACCTGGAGGACAGAGCTCAATAACATAATCCAACAGAAAATGAGATTAAAGCTCACAGACAAATCTAACTATGCATCAAAGCAATAAAAATTACAAAACAATAATCATAATCATTAACGATAAGGAAATCAAGGTAACACAAATATCACAATATACATGATGATAGACCTTTAGAAATGGATGAAATATATAAGGCTGGAAATTCAACGCATATATGCAGATCGAATATGTATATATAGAGAGAGATGTATAGGCAGAAAAATTATGATGTTATCAAAGGAAAGGGAGAGAATTGGCTCACTCACGATTGAATATGCAGAAAGAGAAAGCGCGAGAGATCTGGAAATGGAGCTGTCACCCAACACCAAACGCCGCTACCTGATATGCCGGGCCAAAAGCTTAGAAGACTTGTATAGTTGTATATAAAAGTCTCGACAAAAACGGACGTCTATCAACCGTTATCTATTATTTATCTCTATGTTATGTTCCCGTAATGAATAGGCACAAAGAAAATATTTTAAAATCATCTAAAGTTAAAAAAATATAAAAATAAGCTAACGCACGTCCACACTTTTATTGTGATAAAATTAAAAAAAGTGTATAGTATTTTAAGTAAAAAATATAATACTTAATTTGTAGTAAAATTAATAAAAAAATTTTTTTGGTGGTAAGACTATGTAATGTAAAAAAAAAAAATCAAATATTACCTTCACATTCTTCCTACGCAAATACTCGGCTTGAAGTTTTCTATGCATGGAACCAATAGATTTATAATGTAAATGATTGTTCATTCATAATTATTGGTTATTTATCGTTATATATTTACATTAATAATGAAGCTATTTATTTTGTTAAAAAAAAGGGAAGAGCGAGATGATAAACTTAAAGATTATTTAAAACATTCAAATATCTACAATGATAATGCAGTGTTGTACATTGGGGTATTTATATATATTCATCATTTTGCCTTCCTTCCTTCAAAACTTGTAAAAATGAGTTCCATTTTGTAAAACAAAATATTGTTTTTGGTCACACAGAGCCAAGAAAATAATACTTATTCAACGACATATTCTCGAGAATAAAATAATACGTTGGATATTAAACTACGAACTAATATGTAACATACTCGGTATTTTCTTGCCGATTTATACTTACATTCTCATCTATGTGTTGCCATTCTCGTCTATGTGTTGTCGAGTATTTCTTTATAATTTATATTTTTTTAAAATATTATATTATATTATATACTGCAAGGTTTATCATTTGTGTTAAAATCATTGAATGACACCCAATAAATTAATACCAATGCTCTAACTCCGATAGAAGTTGATTATGTTCCGATAGAAGTGTATCATATTTGTAGGACATATCTTGGCGAGATTAGATAATTTTTTATCAAAACTTCGCAAACTACTCCTTGACAGACAAAGCAAGTACATTTTTCCCACCATTTTAGATTTTACTATAAGTTTTAAGATAATATACTAAATGATTTTTATCATTCTTGTAAATATTTGAGTCGCGAATTGAGTTATAAGATTGGTATCAATGCATTACCTGAAATTTGAATACAATTATTGTCACATTGAAATAAGAGAAAAAAACTGAGGTTATAAAATGTAAGATTGACACTAGGGTGTGAAAAAAGCGGGGTTTTACAGAGATAATTGTAAAAATCAATATCAGAGTTGTTGTAGGAATAACTTTACTCAAGCCTTCATTAGAGAAGCCCTTTAAATAGGGTACAAATACAATAGTAAATAGGGTTTACAAGAAAGCCCATTATGGCCCATAATACACAATTTACACAGTAAAATCCATATATTATATCTAGACGATAGCACACTATGTGTAATTTCCTTAAACATTCCCCCTTGTGCTGAGTCAGAGATAGAATGGTACATGTTTTGTTGCCTCATTAAAACCTTGTCAAGTAACAAAAACCATGTGGAGAAAAATAACCTTGATCGAAGGGAAAAGAGTACAACATTATGACAATCCTGTTAGACTTCCTCCATTTAGTCTATATTTTCATTTGATTCTTACTTCAATCAATAGAGTTTGTACGTATCGTTACCTCGTTAAAAACCTTACCAAGTAACAAAACTCAGTGGAAAAAATAAATCTTGATTTAAGGAAAATAGTATAACGTAACGTCGTGTGGATATTAGACTCCCCCTCAAGTCTACACCTCCCCCTGATATTTACATTAATCAAGAAATTTGAAAAGCTTATGCATGTATCGTTGCCTCGTTAAAAACCTTACCAAGTAACAAAACCCAGTGAAAAAAATAAACCTTGTTCTAAGGAAAAGAGTACAACGTATGTGTGAAAATTCCGTTATTTTCACACTTTCCCTTGATCATTACTTCGATCATGAGAGTTGAGAAAGCCTAAGCACCCTTATATTTTTCACATGCTTTTCAAATATGGCCTTAGAAAAAGACTTGGTTAACAAGTTTACCATATTTTCTTTAGAGCTTTGTGTGGGCCAGAGAGATACCCAACACCAACAAAATCAATCAAGATTTTGTTTGGGATTTCAATGTAGGGGTGGCCATTTTAGCATCATCGTTTACTTTAGATGTTGCTGTCGTATACACTTTTTCCTCTCTGTAGGGAAAGAACAATCCCAAACCAATAGTTCCTTTTAGGTGTTCAATTATGCTGTGTTGGCGCTGAGCTAAATCTAGCTATCAAGTTCAATGCAAATATTATGTCTAGTCTAGTATTTTGTGTTAAGTGCAATAATGCGCATATTGCATTTAGATAGAAAGTTTCATCTCCCATTCTCTCAACATATTTTCATAATCTTACTTTGTACGAAATTGATCTTTTCTTTGATCTAAATTTTGACCAACCATGAAAAGTGCTAGTAGAATGCGTTTTGTCCAGGTTAAATTGTCTGATTATCTTTTGAACGTATGCAGACTAGTGGATTAGTATTCCACAAGCTCGATATTCTAGATTAAAATCTAAACAAAATTCGAGCTTTCCCAAAATTCTTTATCTCAAATTTGAATTTCAAGTAGCTAGTTGTTTCTCTTATTTCATCAAAGAGTACCTATTATGTTCATATTATCGACATATACAGCTACAATTGCGAATCCATAACTTGTTTTCTTTATGAATACGCATTGGCATAATTTATCGTTCTTATATCCCTTCCCAATCAAGTAGTCACTTAGACGGATATTGACGCGAACCCGGATCGTCTTTCCTAGCCAGGCTAATGGATCCTCAACCCTTGAACTGTAAACGCACTCCGTGGTAGCATCACTTGAACCTTGGGAATGTAAGGCCACAGGCACTTTCATATATATCTCGAAAAGTCCCCATAGAGATACGTATTAACCACATCCAAGATGGATTCTCAGTCCTTCGAAAACTTCCAACGCTAACTAAGTAGCGAAGTTATAACATTTAGGCGAATTCCAGAGCTTGGTATGGATGAACCTTGACGCCACAATCTAGTCTGATTGAAACTAGATTCCAGGATCGTTTAATTGCGTCAACCGAACAAAATTTTTTGAATTAATCAATTCAACCCTAGTGTGGAATCGGATTTTACCTTCAATCTCTCTGATTTGATTCGTCTCAGCACGAACAGATTGGTGGAACAAACGAGAAAGAGCTCGAAAACCTCAAGATCTTCTATCGTATTCCTTTCGCCGTGCAATCCTGTACCGAGTGTGGGCTGCGGTATCACCAAGATCTCCTCCTTACTTTTACAGCACAAACCCTAAATTCGTGACAATAATGTGCCTCCTTTAAATAGGAGAAGAGGCAAGGCTAGAATCCTAATTCAAAAAGGAAACTACGATAGGGACCTACTTAGAAAAGGAAAATAAGTGTTTGGGCTTAACTCCTATGGAATATGAAATCCTAATTGCAATTAAGGAAATTAATTCCTTCCATAAATTAATAAGGAAAATATTCACACCACTAAAGGAAACTACTAATTGCTAATCCCGTCCTTATCTCAAAATTGAATAATGAGACTCTTATTAAGAAGCCCTATTATTATCCCCACGTTAAAATTACAGATAACCGTCATTTAAATTAATATCTTCTAGATTATTCCAATGGGACTTAATCCTTGCCGTTTTAACCTCTTGAACTTATTTGACACGCCCAGTCCTTAGGAACTCCATTAATCCATGCAGGGTATGACATTATCAAAACTTATAAGCTCCTTGCTTCAAGGGGTTATCATGTGAAATTCCCTATACCGGGACGCGGATTCGTCAATAATTGAATTTCCATGCTCTATCCTTGTGATTCATCATGATTATTGATCCATAAATGGATCATCACTTTTAGAATGAGTCAAAACAACAAACCACTACATGGTTGATATAGTCTATTAATTATTTCAAGATTAAGAGCATAGACCGTAATCATATCAGATATACCATGAGATTCTAAATTCGGTTTTATTGTCAGTATAAAAATAATTACCCAAATGATCATGTTCAACTTACACATAAAGTGTACTAGCACAACGCGTTAAAACTACACCGTGATTTCCTGTAGTCAAGATAAACTACTAAAACTGTGCTACAATCCTACCGATGGTTGTCCAATGTAAGGCCATCTAAGATCGGAACCAATAAACTTATATTTCATAAGAACCGATATATATCCTCTGAATTAAGGTCCCCATAGAGATACGTACTACACCACAAATTATCTACTATATGAATAAAAGACACACACATGCACAATATTTAAATAAATAATATCATGTAACCATTCGGCCCATAAAAACTTCTCAAGCTAACTAAGTAGCAAAATCGAGTCTATATAACATACCAATAATAATAAAATTATGGCTTTTAGTATATCACTCTAACAGAGTCTTTTACTTTAGAACTTCTTTTTTCTCATTTACGCTTTATAGCAAATAATTGTTTATGTCCTACAAGCTTTACACTTGGCGCGGTTAGTACTACCAGACCAAATACCTGTCTATTTGTCAGATAATCTAATTCTATCTTGATTGCTTATTTTCATTTAGGCAAATTTTGTCATTTGTTGACATTTTACAACAGAGCGAGGTTCGACATCATCGTGCTCTTTGATTCCTTGAGCAACAATGTATCATTAATGCATCCATTAACTCATATGCCATCCCTTAACCCATTGAGATTTATTTATTCTCTGGAATCATTATAACTTCGGGACGTCCTCCAGTATTGATTCATGGAACATAAGTATAATCAGAGATAATCTCATGAAAGGAATTTTTATAGTAATGATTAATTGATCAATTTGTGCCTTACTCCACCTTTTCTTTTGTGTGAGTATTTGTCGAACTAAGTGGCATCCCTATCTTCCTTTGAGGAGCCATGGCTTCAACCACACCTCCACTAAGTGTGGTTGTAGCGTCTCTTTCTGCGATATTGTACCCTTTGTTGAAGACTTTCATCCTTATAGGCATATTACAGCTAGTATGTTTGATCTCGTCACTTTTCGATATTAATAAATGTATCAAGCATCGAATATGTTACATTTTAAAGATTAATTATTCTTTTTCACTTCACTATACATTGTGATGTGCATGGGGATCAAGATGAGATAGAGTGGGGACCACGATAATTCCTGTCGTTCCCTTGATTTTTTTTTTCATATCTCCCCCTAACGAACGGGAACACTATCTCATCAAAGTGACAATCCACAATTCTTAGTGGTAAAGAGATCACCTGACAAGGATTCCAAATAGCGGATTATCGTTGAGGATTCATATTCAACGTTAATACTTAATTGTCTCAGCGAGCCCAGTTTGGTGCGTTGTGGGGGTGCAATCGGCACATATGCAAAAAAAATAAGGCTAATATTCCAGTTACCAACTGGTACGCATATAATAGTTGTCTAATATTGAACTTTGAAACAAATAAGTAAAGTTGCATGCAATATTGCATAAATCCCGGGCATATATAAGCAATATGGCGCACATAACCAATGCCCTATATACCATCTATATCCTTTTGATGGTTACTTTTGTGAGTCCTTTTTACGTATGCGCATGAAAAACGGGATTATTTACTTCAATTTTATGCAATGATCATCAAGTACTTTTAATGTAAACTCTCCAACTTTATTGAGTCTTATAAACAGTAATCAGGGTGGTGAGCCCTTAAGCATATAATATGTGCTAAGAGGTTTGTAAATATAGCATTTCTTGTAGACAATTATTCGACATGTGACCAGAATGTCGAATTATCTACCAAGATTCATAAAGTACTTTGAATGGTTCCTTACTCTGGATGGATTTATCTACAAATATATATTGTAAGAATTGTATATTTTATTTTGTATCTTTAACATAAGAAGGTCTCGATCCTTATTTTTGCTAAAGGGCATGCTTTGAAAAATGGAGATGTCGTTCTTTTGACATGGTCAATTAGGCATAATAGGAAGAAGAGGGATATGGCTTTTCAATACTTCGAAAATCAAGAATTACTTTTGAGCATTTCTAGTATCAACACGTTGCAATGTGTTGAATTTTTGTCCCATTTACTTGTCACTCAAAAAAAGGGATATTCATGTAAGTACTTTAACGCATGGATTATCATGACTAAGGTGCACTAAGTAAGCATGCCAAAGCCTGTATGAGTCTATGTCTCACGGTACATTATTAATGATATTATAGGATTTGACAATCCTTATCTTAGTGGGGTACATTCCACTAAAATAACTTATAAGTTTCTTTAAAATGCGTTTCTTTGTACATTTGTTTAGAGGTAAAATAAATATATTTTTGTTCCATTCTTACATTTGATTTTTGTATGATTACTGTTGGTATGAATATCATTAACAAAGTTCGGGTCGCTTTGTGTGCATATAGAACGTATGTGACTTTAAACACCATTTTAGCAACAAAATAGTTGAGCAGTTCTTCGCTCTTATGATGATTTAATCATCATAGTTACATAGATATTATAGTTATTAATTGTCTATTTCATTGAATGGCTATAGTGTTCCCATTCAGCCAATAATTAAAGTTATTATCATTCATTTTTAAGTAATAAAATCGAATATAAATTCAAATATGTAGTAATAAAACAAACAAATTCAATTCTTTAGAATGAAATTTGAATAAACTTATGACCTTAAAGTCAATTAATTTTTTTGATAATTACAATAAGTTAATAAAGTGTTATTAACTGTTTCCAAGAGATAGCCATTTTACCGATATATCTTCCGACCAAGTGTAACTTCAAACCGAAGCAATCAAAATCTCACACAAGCTTTACAAACGCCTCTACTCACAAGAAATGAACTCAAGTGATTACATGTGCTATACAAAGCCAAGAAAAGATCTAGATCATCAAGAAAGTGAAGATATACACAAGAATGATCTTACATGTTTTACAAGTTTGAAAAGATCAAGAACATCAAACAAGAATACGCACAAGAAAATCAAGCATCACGAAAACTCGAATTATCGTTGAATGGAGTGAGTGCTTAGATTTTATGTAAAGATACTTTATTGATCAAATCCCTATAGCTCAAACATATTCATGCATCTTTTAAAGATTGATTCAAACTGCTTGAAATTGAATTTATTTGAAAAACATCATTTTACAAAAATAGTTTCAAAATAAATTCATATTAATTTTAAATGATCATATTTTAAGCTCTAATAAAAATAGGTACTAGAAATATATATTTGAGGTTCAAAAATCATTAGAATTTTATTTGGAACTAAATTTTAAATTGCAAAAAATATTTTTATTTTACATTTAAAATTCGCTTAATTTTTGCCCAGTTTTGATCTAACGGTAAAATGGAGGCCTTGAACTCCGATCATTTTGAAATTTTTACGGTAGTTAGACAACTTCTGGCAAGTTTGACTAAAATTTGAGCATATCCAACGGTCTAATGAGAGAAATTAACAAAACAATTTGAATTTTTTTGTCAAAACTAGCTGTTGGAAAGTTTGAAAATGTATACCTTGGAGCCAAAACCTCTCTTAATTCCCCAACGGCCATATGATTTTGTAGCTATAAATTATGTCTTAGACAGTTTTAACATACTTGAATCATTCTACAAACTTATTTTACATAATACAAAGTTATTCAAGTATTCAATTTATTTTATTGATCTATTTCATTCTTGAGCTATAATTTTGATCAATTTTGATATCTCTAGTGTAGCTTCAAATTGTATTTTTTACACACTTGAGAGAGTTATTGTAAATTGGTGTGAATCACCAAATAATTTTGTATTCAATTGTGAGAGGTAAATCTCATATGAAAAACAAGAATAATTCTTGTTTAGAAATTGTGAAAGGTAAATTCACAAATAGCAAGAGGGTTCTTGTGAGAGTATTTGTAGCAATACTTGTAGAGTGTGTGAGAAGTAATACACTTGTAGTGATTTGATCTTCACCCGGAAGGAATCGGTTTTATGGAAGTTCTCGGGGAATAACCGAGCGCGGAGTAGGGGAACAAGCCGAACGTGTGGACAAAAAATCTTGACTTCAAATTGGTTCAATCTTTCTTACTATCTCTTTATTTATTTGTTAATTACATTGAAGTTGCTTATATTATTGCTTATTCTTGGGATTGATTATTTAATTGATTGTTTTCCTTGATAAACTTATTTAACTAAGTTGCTTTGCTTAAAATTTTAACGTTTTAATTCGCATTAAGTTTTTAAACCCTATTCACCCCTCTCTGGGGTATTTTCCGACCTACAAAACTAACAGTAATCAATCCAGTATCTTATTTAGAAATTTAATTCATCCAATCAACATAAACTTTAAGACAAAACCATAGTCTTACTAAAAATTAGGCAATATGCCTATTCAACTATTTCTGAAAAATAAAGTGAATAAAGCAGATCAGTCAAAATCGAGTACATCCATTGACTAAGTAAAGTCCTTCTTGCTACTAAAGTCTGCGATTGTGAAGTTGACATTTTCGCCATTACATTCTTCATTCATAAAATGAGATTCTTGTTCTTTAGACTTTCGATATCTCTTATAACCTCGTTACTACTTTAGCGCTTGCATGGTAGTTCTTATACCAGTGCCCAGCAACTCCACACCTGTAACATTGCTCATCGACAACTTTTTCTTTTTTGACTGTAAGGGTTTTTAGGTGTGTTTTTCATCTTATTTCCCTGACCACTAGGTCCAATAGCACTATTTCTTCTCCCTACTTTGGAAGAACCATCTACGACCCGTATCACGACTCTCACATCCATTTTCACGTTATGCATTATTGCCACGTGAGTAGGGATTAGCACGTTCAGCCCCCTTTGCATTGGGGTTCTGTTCATTTTACCGTAATTGGCCTCAAGAAATTCTCTTTGTCCCGACGGGCTTGGCATTGTTATTCAAAAGAACCTCATTATGCCTTTTCAGCCTACTTGCAGTAAGGTTGATCAGCTTATTGAATGTCGTGATTCTTTTGTTATCATACTCGAGCATATACTGGTTCGTTAGTATAAGTGTTGAAGTAGGAAAAATAAAAAGGGTCTTCTAAATCATATAATCTTCTATAATATCCTTTTCACAGAAGTTGTGACGTGCCTTTAAGCGCAACATATTATTGTCGAAGTCGTTGACCCTTTTATAGTAAATCAAGCAGATTTCAGTCCACTGAACGGTCAATTCTGGGAGCAAAGTGTGATGATTGTTCCCAAAACGCCCCTTAAGGGCATTCCATAGTTCTTTAGGTGCCTTCAACTGAAGGTACTCCCAACGTAGGTTGGAATCAGTATGTCTCTTAAGAAACATTAATACATTGGCTTTCACCTTCTTCAGAAGGTCCTTTGTCGTGTGGGGTCGTTGGGGTTAGTAAGTGTGGCTGAGTATTCTTTAATCACAAAAGTGATTTCTATATCAGAAATACACCAATGGTACTCAAGTCATTCTGAGTCCAAAATGTCAAATTCAGGTTCGAGTTGGGTTCGGTCATCTTAATAAATAATAAAAAAGATATTAGACAAGTTATGAGTACATCCATGTTAGTTATTTTTCAGGAATATGAATTAGATTTCAAAACCAATATCTATAATAGTTACATTTCAATGCTATATGAAAATACTTTATCATAGTAATTATAATGCGCACGAACTTTCATTATCATGGCAACTTTTGAATTTATAACATACTAAATAAAACAATTAAGAATATAAGTAATATTCTAATTTCCTTAGCATGGTGATTTATCACAATTATAGCAATTATAAATTTAATTAATCTATCTTAATAAATACTCATATGACCAAAATTTATATACAATATTTAATTAGGCAAGTAATGAAAATAATATAAAAGAAAACATAATATATCTTTCAAGTTGCCATATAGCTAATTAATTAAGGTGTATATATATTGTGCTAGAAAAAAAATTAATCAACTATAAAGAGCCAAGATAATTAGAAAACTAAACAGTGCACGCCTTTCAATTAAAAAAAATAAAATTCTAGTAATTCAAAATATGCACGGCCAAAAGAAAAAAAATCTAAAAACTGTGTACTTCTCCTCGATAAGCGTGCATTAGAAAAAGAAAGGAAATAATAATAATAATAATAATAATAATAATAATAATAATAATAATAATAATAATAATAAAATAGTAATAATAATAATAATGTGTTGTTCTATCTCCAAAACAAGAAAAAAAAATACATCTCAGCTAATTGTTATTTATTTTTTTTTGAATAATAAAAAAAACTGATTTTAAATAAAGGCAGGTGAATAAATCAGTGGAACCTTGACGGAGAAAAAAAAGACAAAGAAGGCAATAAATAATGAATGCACACGGTTGCTTAAAAATATTGAGTGGAACCACATAGATGGGAAGCAAACAATAAAGAAACACCAATTTCTTTGTACTGATCAATAAAAAAAAGTAAATATAACCTCTCTACATACATACACACAAACACTAATTAATTATCAATGAAGAGGAATAAAGTAATGGAAGCCATACGTGCACTTAATCCTCAATCGACAGATTATGTATACATCGGCAGAAGAACAGATGATACACGGTCACACATAAATTCTTACAAACATAAATCAGAGTATCAAAAACTATATATATATATATATATATATACATATAAGAAAAGGTAAGATGAGTACCTTAATTATGTATGTATACTATAGCTTTTTCTTGAAGGTTGAGCGACAAGAGAGGAGACCAATAGTGACGGTGGCCGGCGGTTAGGGTTTTCTTATGGTTAGGGTTATTAGCTCTGAGCGTGCTGATAACGTGTTGTAGGAATAACTCTACTCAAGCCTTCATTAGATAAGTCCTTTAAATAGGGTACAAATACAATAGTAAATAGGGTTTACAAGGAAGTCTCATTCTAGCCCATAATACACAATTTACACAGTAAAATCCCTTAATATATATTATATCTAGACGATAACACACTATGTGTAATTTTCTTAAACAAGAGCAAGGTTTTAAATTGTTTTTGGATGACAACGCACCAATTCCACCTATTGCTTCATTTTAGTACAGATACCATGCACATGAAGCAACTTCATGGTGTGAAAATTATGGCTTTAAAATTGATGCTCTCTTGAAATTAATCCCTAGCCATGTCGCGGTTCTTGACTTTCATAATATCTTATGAAGTGTAGGGCATGTGAGCGAAGTTATTTTTTTGACATTGTATAGTATATGAGACAGGTGTATTTATCAGTGAAGTAAATCCTAATGTTTTTTGTTTTTTTGTGTATATAAACATGGCTTTCATGCCATGTGTCATAGGAAATTTATTTTGTAACACTATATAGTTAACAATGATTTTTAATAGAAATAAAGATCCTAATTAATCAACTTATCTTGATCTCTCGTATGTAAGTTAATATTGTATAAATATGAGTTGTTTTATGGGTTCATTGTTATAAATTACGTATAAAATTAAGGCACATATATTCTTTTGAAAACATAACCCAATGCTATAAATTTACAATAATCGGCAACTAACAGCCGAATATAAGAAACAAATTCGGACATCCTTTTAATCGTGATTTTGTTATAAGGTCGGCCACACATGGCTAAATGGCAAATACTAGTACTAAACTCAACACTCTTATTTCTGCCGAACAGAGTAATTTGGCAAAAAAAATGTTCAGCCAGACATTTGCTGATTTTTATGAATAGGCAACTATGTGTTAAGATTAATGAAATTTTTTGATAATACCGTGCCGAGATCGATGAAAAAATTCAACAAAAGTTAACCGCAATTTCATAAGCTAAAAAAATTTGTCACAAATCAATATTCCAAACAAAATCAATCTCAATTTTATACAAATTCAAATTAATTACCATATAATTGGTGTACAACCTTCTCTATTAAAAAAAACTTATAATATACTATAATCTTAGCGCTTGTACCTAATACAAAAAAATAATAATTCTACCAAGTCAAAAAACCAATTAAACCAATAATCTAAACACTTTACACTATTTGGTGATGTCCTATTCTTTCAATTTCGTAAAAGTGTATGAGAATATGCAAATGCGATTCCCGGGTCTCAACCTCCTAGTTTGGGAAGTCTGAAACATCGGAAAGAATTCTGTTATTTCATTTGCTTCTATGTGTTGATAATTCATATCGGGTATCCCTCTATCCTATTTCTAAATGTAAAAGGGGGGTTCGTTCAGAGTTGTCAGTACGTTTTACGATAAAACAGACAAAATAGTTGCGTAAGAGAAAAGCTACAAATAAGTCTTTCTTTACACTTTTGTGTACGAAATCAGGATTCTATAGGATTTGGGAAATATGTTATGGACTGGGAAGATGTTAAGCACCCATTCCGCCCTTTCGGTCTCTAGTGGTCTTATATGTTTATTCTATGTTGAAAAACTTGGATGCTTTTACTGATATTCTATTGCTTTCTAAAAATAACTCATAAAAACCTGATTTTTGAGAAAAAAAATAGAAAAGGGATGAAAACCTTGTATTCCGTGATCCGATGTTTTGGTTTTGTCGAAATCTGATTACTAGTGACAAAAGTTTATCTTATTTATTTTGAAATGAGAATGATTCAGTATTGTTTCCTTAGATAACAATATCAATTATCTCGTTAGTTTAATTTAAAAAAAATCGGATCTTATCAGAATTGATTTGATATGGAATTGGACTCTTGAAGAGAGTGTGTCAGATACATTATAGTCTATATGGAAGACAAATATATCTGAATTTAATTCATAAGTAAGCTTTATCAATCCGAATTTTAAAAACTTTGTTTTAGCCGGATGATAAATGGTCTTACTTCTTCTAGTTTTACAAATAATTTTATTATAATTTTATCAAATTATTTTGTTTGAAAAAAATAGAATACCAGTAACTTGACAGTAAGTTTATCCAACTAGAAAATGGACATAACAACAAATAAAAGAGACTGCAAATAATAAACTTAATTAAAATTAAAACGATGAGGGTGGAAGTAAATGCTTTCGGTTTGTGTTGGCCCAAGCAAGCCAACTTCTCTACTTACTTATAATATTTCTGAGAAATTAATCAAATACATATATATAATAAATTTAATTAAAATTTAAACAAACTATATAATTATTAAAGAAAGTACAATAAAACTAGTATACATATATATTATTTGATTAACTAGAAGAGATTTTAGTTACCTTTTCCGACGATATATATAAGAATAAAAGAGAGAAAATATAATACGACAGAGAAAACCTCCGGCGGATATCGGCTTTTCTCTTTGAAATATTTCCAGCAATCTAACTCTAAAAGGTGGCACTCTAGGTGCCAAGATTAGATCCGATACTCTTGCAGAAATAAATATTATCAAAGGTGATTTCGAAGAAGGCTTAAAGATTATAAATGTAAGAAAGAAATAAGAATTCTTTGTGTCAGAACTGTGTCCTTTTGTGGTGAGCAATGGCTGCCTTGAACCTATAGGGGGTGCTGGTCTATTTATAGTATTCAGGAGGGTTTGTCGCGCAACATACTGCAATAGTGGGTCGATTGTCGCTCGACATATACATATGTCGTGCAACAAATAGCTGAAGTGATGGTTCTGACTGACTAATGTGTCAGAAAGTGGTTGGTCGGTGTTTGGGGGGTTTGTCGCGCGACAAACAACAAAATTGGCCGTTTGTAGCGCAACAAATGTTTTTCGCGCTACAAATGTCTTTTCGCGCTACAAATGTCTTTTCGCACTACAAATGCCCCATTTAGTGCTACAAACGCCAGAAGTACGTTATAGTGTGTGCATGAGTTCTAGACTTTGATGTGAACTTTATGGGAGTTTTCTTTTAGGGTTCTTGCGGGGGTCGCAAATTGGAGTGTCTACAAAGTGATGTACGCACGTTAGAGGTTTTTGTGCAACTAAGTTATTCCATATAACATACGCTATGTGGCTCTCAAAACTTGTCAGGACTGAAGAATCTTCGGGGCCTCCGAGTACAGCACCCCCATCACTACCTTCACTAATACGCTTGTCAAGATTAGATAGTGCTTTGGTGGTCAATTGGCTTTCTTGACCTTTAGAACTAATTGTTTAATGTTTTCTCTCTGACACAGTTAGCGCTTTGCGGGTGGTAGCCATCTTTAGAACAAGACCTGTCATTGGAGACTTTGCATAAGTTAGTATTCTAATTTCTATATAAAAAATGCTCATAGTAATTTCACGTAAAGTTTAAACTTTAGCAACTTATGATTCAATATCTTTAAAGTCCTATATTTGAAACTTTTACTATTAATACCATTTTAAGACTCAGGGAATTAACCAAACTTCGAACCAGACAAGCACAAGAATATACAAAAAGTTGTTACATAAATGTTATGTGAATTATTAAATTAATTGGTCTACTTGATTAATTATTTCTCAACTTTGTTAATTAATTGTTTGGGTAAAGCATGTCCCATTAAAGTTGTAGTAAGTTTTTGTACCTTAAGTGCTCAACAGTACATATTTATGATAAATACTCCTTGTTACTTAGTATATATAATTTTTTCTTAAGCTTCAACATATATATCATATAAAGAGATAAACATTAACTATCATACTAAAACTTGAAAAATATGGCAAGACAATAAAAGTAATATTGCTCTAAATTATTATCAAAAAAAACTAACAAATGTGGTGTAGGAATATATAACAAACGTTGGCTTGCATTACCTAAAATTTTCTTAACAACAATAGTTGTTGGAGGATTTAACAAAACCCCTTTATACTTTCAAATCCATCATTCCCCAACAAAATTTCCTTATTAAACTTATTAGTATCTTTCAAAAGCTTCTAATAAATATAGAAAGTAGGTGTATTTGCTGCATTCCTTGTTAACCTTTCCATATCCTTTTGTCTCATTATTCTTCATAATCAGCCTAACAACAAATAGACCCACCAAAATCCCAAAAACCAAAATCCCCATAAAAACTTGAACCACAATAATCAAAACCAACTTAATTCTTATTTATATTTCTATATATATTTTCATTTATATTTTCATTTCAAAACCAACTTGAAACTCAAAAAAAACCAAAAACCCAAAAAAACTAAAGCAATATAAAAATGAGAGAGAGACTAACGTGCAAGGATAAGCGGCAGAAGAACGAGCGGAGAAAGGACAAGCGGCGATGAGACGAGCGGAGAAGGACATAACAAAGTTAAGGCTTGAAGGAGAGTGAATGATTTTTTTTGTCTAAGAGAGTGAATATTAAAGAAAGAGAGGTTTTTTAAAAAATAAGTAATTTAATTATTTCTATTGTTGTTTTAGGAAATTTTGTGTACGTTTTGTGGTAAAATTTAGTATGTAGTGTTTGGCGAATGTAGTGGTGTTTTAAGTGGTTTTTTTTTGTGTGGTATTTTTCAGTTCTTGGTAGTTTTCAAAAACTTTAGTGGTTGCGAGAATCCGCAAATGCGACCCCCAACTCTCATCCCCTAGCTTGGGAGTTAAAAACATCGGAACTAATTCCGTTGTTTTATTTATTCCCTAAGGATAAATTCTATTTTCTATTTCTAAATGTAAGTGAGTTCGTTCAGAGTCGCCTGAACGTTATACGGGAAAAACGTACAAAAGGTTTGTGTATGGGTAAAATGACAAAGCAGCCGTATCCCTACATGTTTTGTCTATGAAATCGGGATTCTATAGGGTTCGAAAACTATTTTACTGTTTGGGAAGGTGTTAAGCACCTATTCCGCCTTTTCAGTCTCTAATGATTTTATATGTTTATTCTATGTCGAAAAACTTGAATGACTTTACTAAAAAGTCTACTGCTTTCTTAAAGTATGTTTTTGTAAAGAAACATGATTTTAAGAAAAACGGGAAAAGGGATAAAAAAAATCTTGTATCCCATGATCCGATTTTTTTTTTGTAATAAATGAAATATAAAATGACAAAGTTCGTAATTTTCGAAAATTTTGAAAGGATATTCTAATAACGTTTACTCAAATAACAATATTAGTTTTATCTTTGTTTCGGTTGTTTTTTTTTTTTAGAAAATGTCGGATTCTCTATCGAAATTGATTCGATATGGATTTTGACTCATGAGGAGAGTATATTAAGTATATTACAATCTATATGAGAGATTGAAGATACCCGATTTTAATCCTTTAAGTAAGTTTTATCATTCCGGGTTTTAAAAACTTAATTTATCCGAGTAATAATATACTTACTTCTTCTGATTTTCGAAAATAATTTTATCAGGGTTTTGTTTTGAGAAACAATAGACTATTTGTAACTTAACAATAAGTTTATTCAATTAGAAATTTGACAGAACAATAGATATAAACAAATGAAAACAAGTACATATATATATATATATAAACTTTAAATACTATGAGAAACTTTCTTTACCTTCTCAACGAGATAAATAAGATAAGAAAGAGAAAATATAATATGACCGAAGATAATCCGATGAATGTAGACTTTTCTTCTCTAGATGCAGTCGAGAATTCGACTTTGAGATACGAAACGTCGAGTATTGAAAACTCAAAGATTCCTCGAGAATTCGTTAACAATAAATTGAACTTGAAGATCTTTGAAAAAAATCAAATTTTTTCGAGAGAGATAATGACCTTTTTCTTGGGGCCAAGTTGCTATCCTCTAACCCTTGGGGTGTTGGCCTATTTATACTGCTCAGGAAGTTTGTCGCGCGATGTTCCTTTGAAAAATGGAACTGTCGCGCGACATCTTGCCAGGTGTCGCGCGACAAACGGCCTAGAAGGTTGTCCATGACTTACTAATGTGTCAGGGTAGTGGATGGTCTAGGTCAGAGGAGTTTGTCGTGCGACATCTGAAGGTTTGTTGGATTACAAACTTCCTGAATCAGTTTCTAGTATTATGGGTGAGTCTTAGATTTAAAAAAATGCTTTTCCGACAGTTTTAGGGTTCTTAAGGGGGTACGGATTGGGGTGTCTACAGTGGTGTAATTAGAATCTCCCTAATGTATAAGAGAGTTTATTTTAGGTAAATTACACTAAAACCCTTTCAACTAACTTGATCCGCCCAAAAAAGAAAAAAAAAATCATTAAACCCCATCCATCATTGGCATTACCACTTCATTTGGGGTGGAAAATTATACTATAATTATTAAATTGTGCCAAAGTTTGGTAATTATATGATATCGATCGGTATTATATGATACTAAAAAATTATATAATGAAATTGGTACCAAAAATCATTATTAACGGTAAATATTGGCATATATTACCACTTTATATTGTATTGTACCATCACAAGTTTTACCATTTTTGCCAATTACCAAAATGCAAATAAATCCACGACATTTAGATCAACTTATAATAAATGAATAGTCTAGATTTATGCACATTTAAGGGTTTCACTTTTCACACTTTAGGGTTTTCACCCATACATGGTCTAGATTTGTGCACTTAGGACTCGTTTGATTTGAATTTTATGAATGAAATGGACATCTTAGATTTCTGAAAAGCTTTTTTAATGGCATCTAGGATGTCTTGCCAATGTTTGGTTCGGACGGAAATTCTTATTTCTTAGACGTTGAATTACCTCTATATATTAGGTTCAAACAAGGATAAGAATGATATACATATGAATTACCAAAATGTTCTTCATTTTATAAAACAAAAAGACAAGTCCTAATAATTTTACAAAAATAAAATTAAATTTTTACTATTAAGAATTGTGAAAAGTCGTTATATGTATTTAATAATAATAACAAAAAAATGTTTTTTCTTTTAAAAATAATATAACGAAAAAAAGAAGTTGTATTTAAGTAAAAGTGATATTTTAGTTCTAAGAGGAAATCTTATCAAAAAAAATTAAAGATAATACATAAAGTAATCATCTATTCTCATATATTTAATAAGAAGCTTTGAAGGAATACTTTATTCTTGGAATGTTGCATTCCTGGCTCAAAACCTGAACTAAATATTAGAACCATTTTATAATGGAATGTGGCATTTCGGCAATAATTAAAAACTCGAACCAAACGAGTCCTTAATTGTTTCACTTTACACACTTTAGTGTGTACTTTGGTTTTAAATTTTAATTGTCTGAATTTAATTAGTTGTATGCTAATTGGAGTAATTAATAATGTAATGTCAGTGTCTTACTATGAGTATTATCCAGTGTCCATTATTGTATGCAAATTTTTTGTGTTGGTTTTTGTGATAATTGTTTGCTTCTTATCTAGTGTGCTGCCATCAGGTTACAACCTTATAAGTATGTGCCGTGTGAGTGTGTGCTACATTGCTACTATACTATCCACTTTTTCTTTTTGAATTGATTTTTTGATAATGTACCATATTATACTAGTATTTCGGTATATTAAAATTTTTGATGCGGCAATGGTAATAGATTTTGGCGTACCGAATTTTTGGTACGATACAAGAGTTTTGATATGGTAATCGTATCGAAATCACCCATATCTTCACCTATGGGTCAAAAATATTATTGATTAACATACAAATTGACTATAACCGACTGATTGGTTTGGATACTTTCGGTAAGGTGCTGAAAATTTGTAGAATTTTGGTCAAAAAGGCCAACTGACCAAAGGTGGTGGTCGTAGTTAAGCGTGGATAAGATAGTGGATATCTGACTGAATCAATTAATTACCTCCCTTTCTCTCTCTTTTCCCCATTCACCCTCTCCCTTCCCACCTTTGTCAAGCCATTTAAAAACTTTGATAATCGAATATTAAAGAGAAAAAGAAAAATCAAAGCCCCAAAATGATATGGGGTCTACAATTTATGAAGGAGGAAACATGTGCATTTTGAATCTGGTAAGTAAATCAAGCCCTTAGATTTATAATTTTTTCATCTATAAGCTATAATTTGGGATCTAACATTAATTCCCTAATAATTTATCCCCTATTTAGTTTGAAGTTTTGTATCTTTATTTGGGTTCCCAATTCGTTTTAAACCCTAAGTGAAATCAATGGCTTTCTAGTAATGTTTATGCAATTGAGAGAAAACTGGTGAACACGGAGGAAGTGGAGAAAAAATTCAATACAACGGTTACAACGGCACATGTTATCACAATCAAATCAAGATTGCAGAAAAGTGTGCATTTATCCATTTTCAATCATATGAATCATTGATTTCTCGCAATCTAATAAATATGTAGTAACATGTGTCGTTGTAACCGTTTTATTGAATATTTCTTAAGGAAGTGGTGGTGGAGTCAACCAACCATTCCAACTGTCCATGTCGAATAATTGATCATCGATTCAACCCAAAATTTCAAAGAAAAAATGGTTTGACAATTTCTCCACAGACCACGGTCAGTTCCTTAGTCAGAAAATGGCCATCAAGTTAGTTTACCGACCGATGCCAACTTCACCCCAAATATACCAAATTTCGTCCACAAATCAAACATAACTTTAGTGGATTACCAATTTTTCTTTGGTTTTTTTATTTTACCCTCTACTTCATACGTATTATTTTGCGTTTAAAATATATATTCCACTTCAATCAAACTAAATGATATTTATTGTCATAATTTAAATAAATAAATAAAAATCTAACATCATTTATAAATTAAGAAACAAAATAAGAACAAAAGAAAAACCATCATATAGTAAGACTAGATATATCATATAGTACACTAGATTAAAACATATTCATTATATTTATATAATAAGGGGTCATGATTTTTGAATATTAAAAATATAAAAGGGGATAAAGAATTATGTGACCAAGATTAAAGATGCTTTTTGAATAGTTAGTTGTGCATTTGACACGAATTACGACCTAGTATTAATATTGTTGAATGGGATGAATAGATCCAACATGAAAAAAATAAAAATAAATAAACAACCCTTAATAGCGACCCTACTACACAGGCCATCCTTATAAACAAGCCCTAAAAAGAGGGGGTTGATATTTGCACCCAACTTTTTTGTCACTAATACCCTTAAAATTTTTGACTTAAACAAATTAAATTTATCTTTACCACCCTCCTCTTCACTCATTTACTAACTTATTAACTTAATTAATTAATCTTTAATCACAACAAAACAATTCCACCATCTTTCACCACCTCTTTCTTTTTATTCTTCTTCTTCAAAACATACATATATACACATATATATATATATATATTCTAAAATGAAAAAAACAAAGAAGGTAGCAAAAAAAATGCATATATATAGATCTCTTATGAAAAAACGAAAAAATTAATATCCACAAATATGTTGATTCAATCGTTTCATGTCAACCAAGTTACATATCTTCACACTCAGTTCATGTCAAGAGAGTAAGGCTGTAGAAAATCATTTAATAATAACTCTTTTGACATTAAGCGAGTTAACAAATACTCACTCGATGACAAGAGAGTATATGTTAGCATACTTGCTTGATGTCAAAAGAATATCTCTTATATAATTTTTTGTAAAGTTTAATTCTTATATAATTCTTGCGAGAATGTAACTCTCATAAAAAAAATTGTGAAGATATAATTATCACGTAAATTTTTGAAAAGTTAATGAATAAATGACCATTTCTGTTTTTTTGTCATTACAAGTCATGTCATAGCCTTAATTATTATTCAAGTACTTGATATTCAATGTCGAGCAAGTATTAATGAAAATACTCACTCAATGACGGTCGAGTATTACCACATTCACTCACTATAAATTAAATAAATATATCTCAAAAAATGGGCAGTGGCGTTAGTTATTATTTAAGTATCATATGCTCAATATTAAGAGAGTGCCAATAAAGATATTTACCCAATAACGATAGAGTATTACCACTTAATTAAATTTTTTTAAGTTAGGGGTGGTAAAATGAAGTGTTTGTGATAAAAATGTAAAAAGTAAGAGTATAATGTATAAAAGGTGTCAGTGACAAAAGAATAGTGCATTTATCACCACCAAAAAAAAAACCACAAAAATTTGAGCATTTTTGGTAGCAAATTTAGTGTTGTCTACAATGGCACACCAAATTTGGTGTGACACTGTAGATGGACACCATTCCCCCTTCTTTTCTTTTCTTTTCTTTTTATTTTTTTATTTTTATCTTAAGTGTTATTTACTTTTAAATATCAATTAAGTTATTTCTATACTTCTAATCTAAATTTTTTTAGTTTATTTTTTTTAATTAGCAATATTAATAATTTGTTTTATTAAAAAAATTAATTTATTCTAATTAAATTTATGTATACTTTATTGTAATAAATATTTTTAAAATATAATAATAAGGAAAAAAATGTATATAACATAAAAATTGATAAAAATTTAATCTAACAAAATAACATTTAAACTTCATAAATTTAAACGTACATCAAAATAAAACACACTTAACATAAAGTTAAATGTAATGTCTTTTTTTTTCCAATAATGTAATGTTTATTTCTATAATAAATATTTTATGTTAATTTAGTGATTTTTAATTTTTTAAATTATAATTATTTAAATTATTATAAGTTAATTAATAATAATATCTATAATAAAATAATTAGTACAATATAATAATTTATATGATTTGATAAAATAATAGAATAATAAAAGGAATATTTTTTTTTGTGTTATATTTAATGTTGTGGTTGGAGTTAGAAAAAAATATAATGTGAAAATAACATTATTTTTGTGCTAAATCAACACAAAAATAATGTAATGAGTTGGAGTTGGAATTGTCCTTAGTCGTTAATGCATGATTGCAAAGGACCTTCAAGGCAAGGATCAATTTTATTTTCAATACTTTTGGTAACCGCCCTTTGGATTCGGCGTTTTTGAACCAATTCTTCATCAGAATCGAAGTTGGTGTACTTATCGGGACTGGAGATAGAGATGGGGTAGTAAAGGATCCTCCCAAATCTCCAGTTTAGGAAACATATTTTAGGTTAGGAAATTAGTAGGTGTCTAATCCCATTCATTTGGGGAGTGTGCGGATGCATTATTGGGGTAGTCGAAATATGCAGGCAGGATGGGGTGTGGCATTCAAAGGTTTGGCAGTCGATAGGGTGGGATAATCCCACTAGCGGCATAGTGGTGATTACGGATAGAGAGTGCGATGGTTTGTAGGAGACAAAGTCTAGCATTGGCATTAAACAAAAGCCGCCCCCCGCCTCCCCTTTTTCTCTTCGCGCGCGCATATATACTGCATATATTTTTCATATTTTCTCTCTATTTTTATTTATGTTATACATCTATACATATATAAAGATACAACCTTTAAATTTTATTTTATGGTATATAAAATTTGTAGGAGACAAAGTCATCTTCTTTTCTAGCGGTGTTAGTAGATTAAAACAACACGGCATTAAACAAAAGCCGAAGTTATAAGTTAATGGGTGAGCCTCCCCTAAGACACGATTTTCTCTTCGTTAACACGATAATAACCCGTTTGCGTTAATAATATACATAGTTGTATAATATATAGGCCTCGTTTACGGGTATTAAAAAGTGGGATGATTATTAATACCACTTTTTTTATAATACCATATATGTGCTGGAATTTTCATATTTTCTCTTTGTGGTATAATTTAATCAGGGGGAGGTGGTATTTTTCCAGGATATATGTTATTTTACATCTATACATATATAAAGATACAACCTTTAAATTTTATTTTGTTTCCAAAATTATCCCGTTACGAGTTTGACCGTATATAAAATAAATTAAAAGAATCAAAAATAGTATTAAATTATATTAAATTAATACCAGAAAATGTACTATTAATCAAAATATTCATTGACCAACATGTATATATGTATATTTTTAATATAAATGTGTATAATTTAATGTATTACATATATATTATTTTTGCTTATAATATATACATATAATATTATATAAACGAACATGTTTTTTAATTATATATATATATATATATATATAACGGGTCTTTTCTCCGTAACACTCGAAAACGATAACACCCGTAAAAAAGCCACCCGTTTAGACCCGAAAGATAACACCCGAAACACGATAAAAATCAACACGAACACGATCCGAACCGACCCATTGACAGGTCTAGGTGTTAGGCTTGTATTTGTCGGGGGCAAAGATGAAGGGAGTTTAGTGAGAATTTTTTTTCCGGGTAAATTTTTGTCATCTCCTTTTCTTTGTTAATGGTGTTAGCTTGCTTGTATTCGACAGCAAATAGATGAAGGGAGTTTAGTGAGATTTTATTTTTCGGGTAGATTAGTCCAAAAGTCAGTTATATAGAGTGTAATTTACCTTTAATTTTATAATTTTACAGTGTATTAAAAAATTATATAATGTCAAAAATAATAATTATGTGCAAGAATACACGCATTGAATGTGTCGCTGCATTTTTACTATTTTAGAAGAGAGAAGATTGCGATAGTGTGAGGTTTTTTGTATCAAGGCAATCTACAGTTCTACACCACTTCAAATTTTGGAACTAACATTTTCTTTAAATTTTTGATTAAATGACTACAAAAGTACTTTTAAAATCACATTTTGCCTATCTGAAGACATAATTAATGCTCCAAATTTGAAGATAAAAATGTAAATTATATTCTTAACTAACTCTTGGTTTTAAAATATTTTCTTACTATTAATTTGAGAAAAAAAAAATTACAAAATATTTTAAAATTATTATTGTTAAGCTCTCTCTCAAAAAAAAAGGCGTGTTATTAAAAAAGTTTGTTGTATAAGAAAAATACGTATCCAAGTGTTATGGAATATGTTAAATTATTGTACCACAAAAAACAGAACATGTCAAATTAGGTACATATGACAACATGCATATCTAATTTTTTTTATTTTTTTTCTTTTTACGACAAATGTACATATTTAGTTAGTTTAATGTAATCTGTGAAAGAAAAAGTGCTTCACGACCGAGTATCCAGGTCGAAAAGTGGACACAACCACCTCAAGCAGACTTTGGCAAAGAATAACGAAGAACAGGAATGGAAGCAAGTTTTAAAATTTCAGAGACAAGATTAGAAGATTGGACAATGCTTCTCTCACCAGGAATGTTATTGGGAAAAGATAGACCCAATGTATTGGATGCGGTAAAAATATGTGTAAGAATTTTCAGTAAATGTAGCACAACTCTTAAAAGATTAAAGAATATATAACTTGTCATTTGAAAAACGAGTATTCTTAAAATTAACAATTATGCCAAATCTAGGAGGACTTGCATGCTCTTCTATTTCCATGCTGGTGCTGCCGTAGTACTAAGATTCAAAGAGCTCTTGAATTTACTGAAAACCAGGAGCTCAAAAATTCCTAAAGTAAAATGAAGACCTGTTAATCTGAATATGCACAAAGTTACAGTATGATGGCCACCCTTTGACCTTATCCTCCTCCATCTTCAAAATCACGACTGCCTCACAGATAATCTCTCTGATCGGGGATTCATAAGACAAAATGAAAGAAGAAAGTTAGTCTTAAATATGAATAGAAAACAATCAATGGGCTGATCTAAAACCAAAACAAAATAGACCATTAAATACTTCCCTACCATAGATTAGGAGTATTCACAGCTGCATAAGGTAAGATTTAAGGGCTTTCAGCCAGTTACAGATGTAGTAACAGTTTTATTGTAAATTTGTAATTCATATAGATTTGGCCCTTTTGAAAAACAGAATAATGGAGAGAAACATACTTATAAGTTCGTAAGTAACAATCATGGTAGTTCCATAGAGCGACATATTTAAGAAGCGCGGTCCAAATCCCCTATAGAAGCCCCACCATCCATCTTCTTTAAGAAGTGCCTTCGTTGTCTTGATTACCGATGGTCTTCCGACGCCATAATCATCAATAACCTTCAAATTAGAGCAAGCATGTCATTAGAATTTAAGAAGAAAAAATAAGGGAATCCACATTAGATCAATTCCGTGTGTGATTAAATATGAGTTTATGATTAACAGTACGATTCCCCTTATTCCCAAACGAAGACCAAATGGGAGGACAATTCATACATTATGTTACCTGAAGTCTCGTTTTTACAGTGTCTATAGGGGTAGTGATAACTGAGGAACAAGCACCAGCTACCATTCCAGCTGTAGCCTGAACCGTCACCATCTCCTTGTGAGATGGCTTCTTATCAAAATCATCTCTGTAACCCAAGCTCCTAAAAATTCACGTAACAAGGAGAGAGAAAAATTGCGGCAGATATAGTAAGAGGTAGTACCATATCAGTAGTTTTAATAAGATTAATAAAAAAATATTAGATCACATTGTACCTCCAAATAATATGTTGCGCAGCACCATATGCACCCCACCAAAGTGCAGATGCTGGAGATTGGGTCAGAGCTGTTAACCCAAAGCCTCTATACAGACCACGGAACCCTTCAGCCTCTATGACTTTGCGCACCACATCAAATGGCCCATTGCAAAATGTAGTCCCGGGAAGCCCTTGTACCATTAGTCTCAGAGAGATCTGGTAATGAACAAACAGGTTTAAGGACGACGTTGTAAAACAGACATGTGATATATTTGTGAATACACACGTTGCTGAAAAGGAATTACCACAAATTTGTTCTAGTTGCCATGATATCTACATATCAAGCCCAGAAAGTTTAGAACTATACGCCAACTTCATACTAAATAATAAGCTAATGCCTACTCAACCAGCATACCAAATTTTTTTTGGCTTACTCAACTACGAGCCAAGAAAATACATATTCAGAAGGAGAACTCGCCAAAAAGCATTGTACGTCGTTTCCTTTAGTTCAAGCAATTCGTTTCATGTTTGGAGATTTGTTTTCCTCTGGGAAAGCATCTAACTCTCCTGTTTGTGACAAGTTCCCCTCATTTTTTATCCGTTTGAATATTTGTTCTCTACATGGTTTCTTGGGTCTTCGTGGCAATTATGGGTGATTTAGCAGCAAAAAAAACATGGTTATGAATTACTGAGAGGCCTATCTCTTTTCTGTCATAGCTCTATAAGAGAATCACTAGCATCTTGCTTAATGGAATTTTGTTTGCCCCATGTATCTTTTCGCTTAGGGGGCAAAAGGTAAAAGAGGGTGGATCTTAGGTCATGAGTGGAAAACAGATTTCTGGTACCATGTTAAATCACCAACTCATCTAGAAGGTGCTTAAACTGTGAGGTAGTAGGCCAACAGTGTGTGTCATTCAATCCAATTAGTCTTTATTAGTGTCCAATAGAAATCTAAATGGGGCATCGCCAAGCGGTAAGGCAGCAGGTTGGTCCCGCCATTCGGAGGTTCAAATCCTTCCATCCCAGAGTGTATCCATTCAGAAAGATTGAATTCCACATAACGTCTTTAAGGATATAATAGATCGTACAAGAACATCTCCTCTGGTTTGAACTTATAAATAAATAATGCTGTCTTGCCCTGATTTTACAAACAATGTTGTTGGATAAGCCTCTATTGCCACATATTTTTCGTTATTTGTACAGAACTTGGCTCTAATTATAGGGTGAAAATTTGAGCTAAGATCTTGCTCTTAATTCTTTTCTTTTTCTCCCACATGTTAACCTCCTTTTTCTACCTCCATCTGAGAATGCAACACACAAAAATTTCCTATACTTAAGCTGAAATATAAGAGTTGAAGCAGTTTAGTAGGAACTGTATTCCTCGATAATATTAATATCATTCCTAAAATTCGTTATATTTATGGTTTACATGTTCTATAAGAAGATGTTAAGAGTTTTGGATTGGTACATGTTAACAGGACCTTAAACACAGAGAGGATGCTGATATGTACTCTAAGAAGATGGGTAAAGAACAAGTTCACATACCACATCCAGAGGCACAAAATATACACATGAAACTAAACTCGATATTAAGCCAGCCACTCCATTTGCAACGCCAATACGGGTAGCTTCAGGCATATCAAGACCTTCAGTGTAATTCAGCATCATATGTTTTGAAACTTCGAGCGAAGTCAAAGAAAGGACCCTGCCTGGCAAAGATCCAATAGCAGACGTCCCAAAGCCCCTGTAAATGCCCGGGATACCATCTCTTTTAAGTATATGTCTGAATACTGTTATTCCACGCACATGAGAGAGTCCAGAACCACCTACTTGCATTCTAGTCTTTACAACAGCTGTTGGATGCAATAAGGCCGACTGAGCAGTGAAGAGGACAGCCCCAATGATATGAAACCTCGTCTTGTCCAATCTAAAGTGAGGTGCATTGATAGTGAAAAAATACATTAATTTAAGATATGTGATCTGTTGTTGTGAAATTTGTCTCAAAACTCCAAGTCTCAAACAGTGAAACCATAAGTGAATGTGTGATATAACAGTTGGAAAATGAAAGAAAACACTACTAAATTTAAGATAAGTTGGAAAAAGACATTAGCGATTTGCTGTGGTGTTCTATTACTTTTTCCTTTTTTCAATGGAATCAAATTCTTGGACAATTGGTAAAAAAAAATCCATGAAAAAAGAGAAAAAGATGGACATTATCTCACTAAATCACTCATCTTTTCCAACTGCACATAAACATATGTCAAAACTAAATAAAACTGAACAAAAAAGTTTGCTTCGAGTTTGGGTTTAGAAGATTTAGAAATCGAATCCGAACTGAACCAAAACCGAATTTTTACATTTGGTTTGAGTTTGAGGTACGCTTGTTTTTACCCAACCGAAACCAAAAACACCCCTGCATCCATCGCAAACCCAAACATATTATAAAAGGAAACTAAAGCATGATAAAAATAATATTAATTTTTTTAGAAAAAAAAAAGGAGGAAACCTCGACCTACTCAAGCAACACTAGACCATCTTTCACTTTTATTACTTGTTTCTCCCTAAATTGTATACATATATGATATGCCAGTAGCACAAGCATCAGACGTGCAGATGCTCTAGTATTATAAAAGGCATTTCAACTACAGGTGAGATTGTATTACAGTTTTTAAATGCCAATTTTATCCCTGCAAATTTTTTTTTTCATTATTTCATATGTTGTAACAAGAATGAAACTTCCACCCTTGAGCAATCTACAAACACTGATACTTAACCACTAGGCTAACCTTCACTTTTGTTAAACATTTGTCCTTATATTGTACACCAGCACAAGCATCGCAAACGTGCAAGAACAAACTGAAACCCTAAACAAAAGGAAATACGTGAATGCGTACATGTAGAGAGAGAGAGAGAGAGAGAGAGAGAGAGGGGGAAGACCTGTCCCATTTTATGTTAGTATCAGCTAGGGTTGTTAATTCAGGAGCAGCGTCTGCTTCAACCGCCATTTATAAACTTGGCTTTGCAGCGATTTTGCTGTTCTTTTCAGCAGAGAGCTTTTGAGAGAGGAGAAGAGGGGAACGGGGAATGGAGGGAAATAAAGAAAGAAGAGGTTGGTTTGAGAAAATTCCGGTTTGCGCGTATTTTTATTTTTATTTTTGGCTTTGCAAAATAACTCGCCGATCCCACCGACCAACCAACCCCCCTTCGGACGTGTAACGTGTTGGTGTTGGACCCTACTCTCCTCTGCCCACTTGCGTAATATACGTCGGCTGGGTTTATTTTGGTCAAGCTTGTTGGCCGAGTGATGGAAAAATAAACTTCACACGTATTATGGAGAAGCAATTTATAGACAACCATTGGAAAAAGGCTTAACATAGTATACCAATTATTTTAAATATAACAGCGCCGGTCCAGAGTTTTAAGGGGCATCATGCGGATTTTTATTTTGGGTTTTTTTTTATATTTTTTTATGTTTATGTAATATAATTATACTAATAAATTTCAACAAAAAAATTATATAGTAATAAAATTTGAAAAGTATAAAAAGAGTAATTAAATTTCTTACCTGTGTAGAATTTAGTTAAAACAAAAATTAAAAGAGAATGCTTCATTCAAAAAAAATGAAAGAAAATAAAAAATCAACCTCAAATCCCGTTGAAATTTGAAAGTTTTTTTTTTTAATTAATTGAATATGTGGTTGCCCACCTCTTTTAATTGGATTGAGAAGTGTGCGTGCTGCTTAACAGTTCGTTTAGATTGGGGGAATATGAAGGAAATGAGAAGAGGAGGAATGATTGTATTTTACTCGTTTGGATATATTTATAAGAAGTAGTGGAGAGGAAACGGAGGGATTGAGAGGGAATGCCAATCCTCTCTATTCCTTTATTTTGTTTCCTTCCGATAGTGGGAGGATTAGGAGGGAAATAAAAGATTTTAATGATTTTTTCATGTTTTTTCAAATTTAACCCTAATTTGTTAATAATATATTAAATCACATTTCTTTCCTTTCTTTTCTTCTTCCTATCCAAATAAGATTTATTTTCATTCTATTTGTTTCCATTCTTAGCTATCCAAACAATAATAAAATTAAACTCATTCATTTCCATTATATTACATTCCTTCCCCTCCTAATTAACTATTTTCTTTCCGTCCCTCCTTTTTAATCCGTTATAAATCCGGCTGCTTATGTGCCGTGCTTTATTACTTACTTTTATTTAAATTCTGCTGCTTATTAAAATTGAAAAAATAAAAACATCAAGCAAGTCTCGAACTCAGCACTCTAAGTAGCAATCAAAGGCTTTCACCCGCTAGATAAAGAATTACATTGTTATCTAACTCAACCATAAAATATTTTATTCATTGTAACATATATGTATATATAAAAGGCTCAAAAAAATTGGGAAACCTGCTACGTCAGGGCCCTAGGTGACGGCTTGGGCCGCCTATGCCCAGGGTCGGCCCAGATATATAATACAAGCCTTTGGATTACTGAACTTTTAACATGTTTTAGTGTTGTCAAACTTTATATTTCATAATATAATTTTTTTATTATTATTTTTCTTTTTTATTCTCCTCCCTCTTTAATATTTCGTAAGAGCCCATGGAGCATATTACCTTTATATATAACTAAATTATTTATATACTACACTATATGTGTTATTCAGATATATTTAATTCAAATTAAAATATAAAATAAATATAATAAGTAGTTTAATGGTTAAGTAATATATTACTTTGTTAAAAGTTCAAGATTCAAAAGTTTGACGCATCTTCAGACGGTTGGATTGAGACTTGACTTTATAATATATATTGGTGCAAAAAACTAGAACGAGTTAGTTTTGACCACTCAATCAAATGATTAGAGTTATTATGACTTGTACAGAGCAAGACAATAATAACAATAATGAATTTAACTGAATAAAACAATGATGTATAAAGGAGGTTCACCTCATACGAAAATATGGGTTAGTCCTCCTCTTGATAATAGAGGTATGAGCTCGGGTTACTTTTATATTAAATAAATGAGTTTGTATTATAAGTTGACATAGTATTTCTAACTATTTTATTCTCACAAGATTACAATAGAAGTGTTACTGAGTTACACAAGTGCTAGACTCTCTATTTTAGCAGCTCTTGACGTGGACCTTTTAGCTCCATCTCTCTATATCTCTCTTTCTTATGATTAAAGATTGATTGCTTGAATCTTTCTCAGTTGTTTACTGTTTATTACTTGAATGCTTGATAGTTCTTCGTCCTTGAGGGCAGTAAATGTTTCTCCTATATATATGACAGGGAGGAAACGTGTAAAGGGAGCTATATGGAGTAAGTCCAAGGCCATCCCTTATCTCTATCAATTCTGATATTGCTTATCCGTGGATTCCGGTGCATTAAATGCAGTTGGTATGCATTTAATGAAGTTGAGGGAGGTTTTGCAGCATTAGCGGAATTGGTAGCAGTCGCCTATGCCGTCTGTCGCTTTTCGGACACAATAGTTGGTCAGAGAGCTCGGAGCTCACTAGAAGAGCTCTGGCCTTCGAGCTCAATGATTTATTGCACGAAGGTAAATCTTTAAGCTAAAGCTTTAAGCTAAAGGTCCACATTTTTTAGAGCTCTAGCTCCTAAACAGCACTCGAGCAGAGCTTTTGAGCTCCACCTATCGAGACCAATCATGTCGCTGACGTAAAAGGACACGTGTCAGAATGAGACTGACAGAGTAGACTAATTAATTAATCTGCTCTATCAATATAATAGATGTAATGAGTTTTATTTATATGACTTGATTGAAAAATTAACATAAATAATAAAGTGATTTTGTTTTTTAAATAAAACTCAGATGATTAAACAAAAGTTGTTTAATAATAACTTGAGATTGCTTAGAGCATTTTCAACCCTTTATTTATATATTTTTATAATTGAAATAAATTTAAGCAAACATTTAAATTTGAAGAAAAACTCTTAAGTGACTAACTTTATTTTTTTTTTTTTGGGGGGGGGGGGGAATGTTATGCAATTTCCCCCCTCAAATACGGGAATATAATAAAGTTAATTTAAAATAAAAAAATAAAAACTTGCTTCGAAAGAATAATTGGAAGTCCTCTATCCGTTCTTTCAAATTTGTAGAAATTTATAGGAACTCCTCACATTGTGAATAAATGATAAAGGATGTTTGGAATGACTTTTTATA
This sequence comes from Lonicera japonica, assembly GCA_021464415.1. Taxonomy (NCBI): domain Eukaryota; kingdom Viridiplantae; phylum Streptophyta; class Magnoliopsida; order Dipsacales; family Caprifoliaceae; genus Lonicera; species Lonicera japonica. The sequence goes on along the minus strand of CM038465.1, from coordinate 59,514,134 downwards.
AGATTTTTTCCCAAACTTAAAATTTCGGAATAAATATGGGGGGTGATAACCACAACAGAGTTGTCCATTCTGAGTTCAAAAAATTGAGCTCGACTAAGAGCTTCTTCAGATTGAGTCCCTACAAAGCCAAAAAAATTTGTGCCTGGCGGTTAGCATCCTCTACGAAAGGAATTAGTCAAGATGCGTGAAAACTAGCTAGCTTGGACACCTACAAAAAAAATAAATAAAGGGAGTGATTAAAGTTATAGCATCTTCAGCCCTTTCTTTATACTACTATATTTAATAAGAAATTTAAGCAACAAAGTTACCTAGGGAGAAGCTCTTCGGTGGTAAACTTTGGGTTTTAATAGTCATTTAAAAAAAAATGATAGAGCATTAAATTTTGTTATAATGAGGTTCGGCTGGCCCTACATTCTGGAGGCCCCATATATTGGATATAGCCCACCAACCCAGTAATGGAGGGGCCAAGGAAAGCGACTTGGATTGATGACGTTAGCTCAGTGCAGAAGGAAATATAACTCTGCTGACTTTATCAATAGATATATCATGTGACCAACACGTGAAAAGACGCAAGGAATGCGTATGAGAAATATTACCGAATCGTATGGAGCATTACCAGAATTGTGCTGATCCCCACCAAATTATGACAGTCGTGTAGTGCCAAAATTTGTTAGTTATGAATAAGGGAAAAGTGCTGGAGTGTTGTCCAAGTCTTACCCTCTTTGGTCATTTCATTGATAACCTTAATGATCATTTGTAACTCTAATTTTATACGCATAAATATAAGAAGGGTAGCTCAAAAAATGAATTCCGATCTCTAAATTCTAAAAAGCCTAGTGTATGAGGATAAAGCTAGTATCTTGTCTTTCTTGTTAGTAAACAGCCTTAAGAAATAAATAACAAACACACGCACAGGGTGAAAGTACTCTGGGTCTACTATCTATTGGTTAGGGGAACCATTCTTAAAAAAAACTTCTATTCATCCTTATCACACTCGCTATTTCATTTAACTTATTTGTAAATGTTCTTTGTTGTGTGCTGGGCCCAAATTTTTGGTCACCTACTTTAGAGACCTCTATCCATTTTCTCAATTTTAAAAAGATATATGAAATTCCTTAAAAACGAAAAAATAATAAATGAGACTTAGGAGATTTTATTTATTATAGTTTGTGGATGGAATGGTATTAACTTTATTTCTATTTATACACCATTTTTTCAGTTATTCAATGCTTAATAATGAACAATTCCTATTATTTACATTAATCACTCAAATCAGTACACTCAATAGTTACCATTCCGTCCATAAACTCACCTCTCCATTTCAAGCTAATTCTTCCATCCAAACACAACCCCTGAATCTAAATACACATTTGCTTTCTTCTTTATTTATTATCATATATGTCATTTTCATCGTCTTTTTATGAACACTTTCCCATTGATTCATCTAAAATAAAAAAAAATGTGTATAAAAGTTTACCCCGTGGAACAAAACTGAGTGTTTTGGCCTTTACTCAGTGGAAAACAACCAAATGAAATATAAGAACAAAATTGCATATACTCGGTGGGAACAAAATTGAGTATGTAAACTCGTACTCAATGTAATAAAACCGAGTATATTGGAAAAAAACCTAGCACTTTGTGCTTTACTCGGTTATATTAAACCGAGTAAGCTTAATTCTAAGTCATCTATTTTAGCTTTCAATCTAAGGGCCTGTTTGGTTAATTTTTTGAGTTGAGTTTTTTAGAAGTGTGAAAGTAGTTTGAAAATTGAATTTGGTTTTTGTTAGAGTTTTTTTCAACAAATAAAAAAAAAAACTCATAAAAGAATTCAAAAAATAGTAACAATTGATCTTATTTTATAGATCTTAATAAGTAGGTTTCAAATATATATATATATATATATATTTATCTAATTCCAATTTTTGGATTTAAAATTAAGGTGTTTTCAAAATTTTATAAGATAAAAAGTAAAGTACTTTAATGTTGGAATGTGCGAAAGTTAAGTTGATTTTTGGTAGAAAACTAAAAAATTGGTTTTTAAAAATTGAACCAAACAGCTAAAGGTTCTAAATACATTTTAGGTGGGTTTGAAAGATGTGACCGATGACAAAAAAGCTAGTGAAAAAACTTGTATATATATAAATGATTTATATATATGTGTCTATAAATATATAGATCTAGACACACACGGAGAGATTTATATGGTATTGTAGAAATACGGTTAATGAAATGGTAGAGTTTGTGAGAAAAATTTTGAGAGTGTTAGGAAGAGTAATATTAATTAATATTAACACTAGTTTATCTAAGTATTAGATAGGGGTGGTAGTAGTGTTATGAAGAGTAAACTTGTACATAGAGGGTGTTAGGAAGAGATAAAGTGTTATCGAGTGTTTTAGTGTGTGTAAATGGCGGTGAAAAAAAACCCATTCAAATAACTACTAACTTTCGATCCAATATTATTTTAGCAAGAATTATTAGAGCAAAGATCGTTTTGCTGTAATATGACCTGGATACTTTTTAGACGAAGTCATGTACCACACAAATGACTTAATTCCATCAAATTTAACGGTCAAATTATATGGGAAAAAGTAAAAGTAGTACTCGATCCAAAATTTAATGACAAAAATATTTCGCTTTAAAGTTTAATGGCTAAAATAGTATTTGATTGAAACTTTTACACTTTTTATAAATTTTGTTTGCAAATTTAACGACCAATACACAATATGATTATGTTTAATCGAAGATATGTTCACATTCTGTCAAACTTATAAATTGGGTAATTTTATTTTTATCCGCGGGTTTTTGCAGTTTATCCAACATTGGTTTATGTTAACATTGAAATAAATTTCTCAAAACTTCCTTATAAAAATTGAGAAGTATATCCACCAATTAATAATCCTTTTAAATGTATTTACTTTTGAAATTAGTTTCCTAATTAGAATATATTTCTTTACTTTTAAAATTAGTTTCCTAATTATAATATACTTCCTTAATAATATATTTTTTTAATTTGTTAAAAGGTATATTGATACAAGTACTATAGATTCATTATTCATCAAAAATATACAACACTACAAAACTGGGTGGAATTAATTTATACTATTATATCATAACACTAACAAATATTTTTTTTTCAACAATTGAGTTTACTATGTTCTTTTTCTTTTTTATATACAATGAGGACTCTAAATAAATAAAAATAAAGAAAAATTGGAACTTAAGAAACTAAAAAATAATTAGTAGCCGAAGGCAACAAACATCGTTTGATTCAATCTCAATCATTTAAAGTCAAAGGAAGAATATTCAATTATAATATATGTTTGTTTTCTTATTTGCCATGATAAATATGTAATTAAAGTTATAATTTTAATTTACTTATAGGTAGGAACTAAATTTTGTAAACGTATTACAAATGTTTCAAACTATACTTACTGTTTAATTACTATTACAAGACTAATGTGAATTATTGTATAATCTCAATTCTGAAAACATATGTGAGTTATAGACTATAGTCTAATCTTATAGTCTAATATCGAGTTTGAAAAATTGATATAATTAACAATAAATTATATATATTAGAAATATCATTTCATTGTACAATTTATATTTACTTTTTGATATATTATATGACAGTGGATAGAAGTAATAATTTGGTGGATAATTTACAATTAAATTAAAAAGAATCATTATTTTATAAAAATTATGCCAATATTGATTTTTGCAAGTATATCCAACAACATGGTTAAACTTAGTGGACAATACAGATTATCTCAGTAAAACCCAAAAAGAGGGATAGACTAACAAATTTCACGGATAGAAATAAAATCACCCTCGTTAATTACTAATCAAATTGATTAGGTTGTTTAATATTTTTTGATTGTTGAAATTTAAATTTTGAATTATTTGATTTTCTATATTTTAGTAATTAATTAAGTTGTTAGAAGTTATTTGATTGTTTAAATTTAAATTTTGAATTTGATTTTATAGATATTAGTTTGTAGCAAGATTTTAAAAGTTTAGATTAGTTTAATAATCAATTAGATGATAGTGACAATAATATAAATTAGTTTTGTAACTATATTAATTCAATTTTAATTATTTATCCGTAAAAGTTTGTACTTTAAACAAAACCTTAGATCTTAAAGTATTGGTATAAAAGTTGTGTCATTAAATAAATAGAGAAATGAATATTCGTCTTTAAAACTAATTGCTCATATTTTTATTTATTTAATTAAAGTGGATGTACTTATTAATCTAGTTGATTTTTTAATATTAAATCATTAATAAAATAATATTTATAAATTTTTTATAAATCAATAATATTTTTTGTCAATCTATCCACATTCGTGAATTAATTTAGTAGGTAACGCAGATTAACTGCAAGATATCGTGAATATAAATAAAATCACTGAAAAAATAAAAATTGAAAATCAGTGTAAAGCCTAGTCTTATAAAGAGAGGTCTTAATTTCAAACAATGATACTCTTATCCCTTCCTTTTCTTCCGCGATTCATACTTTAGATATATTTCTCGTGATTCAAACTTTAGATTTGTTTGGGTATTGTTTGTATTAAAAAATTAAAATAAATTAAGAGTCTGTTTGATAATAACATGAAAAAAAATAATAATAATTGATTTTTGCGAAAAATTAGAAAATAAGTTAGGACAAGTGGTGATATTTCTTTTTATTTTATAACTTTTTTAATGGATTTTTTTTTATTAGTGCTTGAGGAAGAAATTTTTTTCACAAAAATTAATAAAAGTTAAATGATATTTACTTCTCAAAATGAGCATATAACTCAATTTAGTTTTTTAATTTTTTACATTAATTTAATATTTCTTTTATTAATTTTTATATTATTATTAAACAGAGCTTAAAAATCTAAAATTCGTAATTAATCTATCGCGAGGCGTCTATGGTCAAATATTTGATCAGTCGGTGGAAGCTCTCTGACTCTAGTCAGAGGCGGTTCACAGTCGGAAGCCTGGACCGACGTCGTAGTTTATCATTCCCCTCCAGAACCCTAAACATCAAAACGTGGTCGATCCCCCATCCTTCATGAAAAAAAATATTCCGCTAAGGTTGGGATCGTGTTCTCTCTCTACGTTGCGACTTGCGAAGGCGAGAGGAACTAGGGTTTACAAGGTATCCCAAATTTGAATAGAGAGATTAATAATTACCAGAAAGCTCGATCTTCGTAACTGTAAGCATTTTTACCAATCTCTCTCTCTCTTTTTTTTTTTTCAATCCTTTTTGTTTTAGGGATTCGAGTCTTTAGATGTATTAATTTGCTAAGGCAAGTGATAATGATAGGTAACTCAAAACTGAGTAATTTTTATTCATTTGTCTAATTTAAATTATCAACCTTGGGCCTTATTGTCCTTGGCAGACTAGTTGATTCGCAATTTTTTTCCCACAGCCGAGGTTTACTACGTCGATGATATGCTCGAATCATGAAAAGATTTAGTATTTGTTTTAATTTTTGATTTTTTGTTGTGATGCCCCCCAAATGGCAAATTGCCGAGGCATTTAAGGTGAATTCCATATTTTGATTCGTTGATTTGCAGTTTTTCTTTTGTTGTTCTGAAAATTTTGTGTGTATGCATATGTATATATATTTTTTTGGGCGTTGGGTGGGGGTGGCGGCTTCCTTTTTTCCTTCTCCAGGTTTTGACATTCCCAAAAATTTCGACTTTATACATGAATTTTCTTTACCTAGCTAAATTCCTGGTAGTGGACATTGCATGTCATGGCTGATGGTTGTGAAGTCTGAGCCACTCAATGCAGCAGTGTTTCACTGTACTCTGGTGTTGCTGTCAATGTTATTTCTTCTAGTAGTTTTTTGACATGTTGCCACATATCGCATCAGAAGTTTTATTATTTTATTAGTATATATTATTTTAATGTGTGAATTTCATCTGGTTGTAGATAACTATTAAATATGGTGACTGCCGAGGCAGCTTCAGCTCCTACGGGTCCCCGCTATGCACCTGATGATCCCTCTCTGCCCCAACCTTGGAAGGCTTTAATTGATGGCAGCACAGTATACTACTGGAATCCTGAAACTAACATTACTCAATATGAGAAACCGACTACTTTGCCCCCTCAACTGGCTTCAGGCCCTCCTGTTCCCTCTACACCTACGTTGGCTCCACTACCCGGTGCTCGAATGATGCAACCAAATGGTGTTCCTAGCCCGCATGCACATCAAATGCCACCGGTTGGTCAGCAGCCCCCGCAAGCTCAACAACCGGGGCAGCTAACTCCTCAGCAAATGATACATCAATCGGCCCAGCAAATGTATCCTCAACATCAAATGCCACAGCAAGGGAACCAAATTCAACAACAGGCAAGGCAACAAACACAGACGTATCAAAGTGCACAAATAGGACAACCACCGGGTTATCAATTTGCCCATCAACAGATGCAACACATGCCATATCATCAGCATATGGGGCAGCAAAGTTCACTGCAGCAAACTCAGCATACGCAGTTGCAACAGTATTCCCATCAACGAGAGTTTAATGAGGGATTCTCTCATAGAGAGGATGCTGATCTTCAGCAAGGAAAACAAATAGGGCTTTCTCCATCACAGGTTCCACAAACTGGCATTCCATCTATTCAAAATCCACCTACAGGAACCAATTCCATTCAGTTTGGTGGCTCGTCTGTCAATATGCAACACCCTTCAGGGATGGATTTAGGTCATCAGCAGCAGGGCCTGAGGTTTAATAATCAAGCAGGCCCAATGCGTGGCCATCAGCCGCATGCTCCCCCTGTTGGATTAAAGATGGGGTACGAAGAAAATAAACCCGGAAGTGATTATCGTTTCAATGCTAATAAGGACGGACCTAAGCTTGCACCAATTCCCACGGCAAGAAATCAGCAGGCATGTAATTTGAAATGACTATTTATCACATCTTTTACTGTCAAAGTGAAGTATTCTTAGAGCTTTGGAGGCCTTGTATTGGTTATCTTCTATTTAACTGTGGAATGTCTGCCAACTTACAAATATATGTTCACCCTCTTCTTTATTCATTTAATTCCATATAGTTTGTATACCTTTTTCCTGTTGTCAAGGAATTATGTTTATATTATTGCTGATTTTGCTTCATCTTTCTATCAGGAGATGAGGATGGGTGGTCTTCCTCATCAAAATGCCTCACCTGGTCTTTCTGGTGGACTGAATCCTGTCCCAAGACCTGCCTTGAATGGCATCTATAGTAACTCAAGTGGTGGTCCCCCATTCCCAAATATTGCCATGACGAGGCCTCCTTCAATTGCTAGTGGATCTGCAGATGCTATTAATAACCTGTCAGCTGTTGAGGTTTACTATCAAAAGCATGAAATAACAGCAACGGTTCGTATTGTGACATCTCAGATACTTCAGTTGTGTGAATGTGAATGCAGTGCATATCATTTATAATGGTTACTATAGAACATGACTATGTATATATATATATAATATCTATTAATTCCCAAGAATTTCATCCCAATATTTTAATATACTTGGATTGTTCCTCAAGTCGTTCTTTGCCTTCGTGGAGAGGGTGGGAGGAGGTACACCTTATATAGTTATGCGGTACGTTACCTTACTGAGATGCCACAGCGGTGGCCACTGGGCCTTATGCTTAGCTGGAACGGTATTTTGGGTTGCATTCTGCTTTAAAAGTATTATTTGGATTGGTGTTAATACCAAATGATTTTGTTTTAAAGTTTGGAAATTCGAAGTCCTTGTAGTTATGGTCTTTTCCTTTTCTTTTTTCATAAGTTTTTTAGTTGATTGTTTTCTAATTGTCAGCACATAAATAATCCAATGATGATGTAAGCCATTGGATTTTGTGCTATCGTGCACCACCCTTGACAATGGCTGCACCAACAGCACGGTAACATGCATTTACCTTGAGATGTATACTCTGGAACATAAGAACAATCAACCGTATAATATCTAAAGGTTTCTTCTAATTTAGATCATAACCATTATTCATTCACATACGCATGTATGTATGCATGTAAATTCTTTATTTTGTTTAAGTCCGTCTAACTCGTATATTCCATTCAGTTGTATTAGAAACTCTTTTATTTAACATGACTGTAAGCTTGCCATAATGGCAGCTGGTTTGACAAGTGTTTCTACAACTAAATTGGTAACCATGCTACACCAACTGTTTTTGTGTTAGTTTTGTTTGCTCCCCAGAGTATGTTCACTCAATTTAATATCTTTGTTGCTAATTGTGAATTAAATTGCTTAGGGCGATAATGTTCCCGCTCCATTCATGTCTTTTGAAGATACTGGATTCCCTCCAGAAATATTAAGAGAGGTAAGTACTTCACTCATGGCGTGACTTCTTGTTTTTCGGGCTTTTTTGACTTTTCCCTTGCGTGCGGGGAATCTCAAAGAATTACTTAAAATATATATATATATATATATATTTTTGGGGGGGGGGGCGTCTAACTCTATTTCTTTTTTTAACTCAACCCTTTGAGTTGACCCCCTATGTTCTTTGCAATTCTTTGAGATTCCTCCATGCATGGGTGCAAAGCCTATCGATTATGAAAACAGGGGGAAGTCTAATTTGACGTGCAAAATGGCGGGCAAAGTCAAAAAAGCCCTTTTTTAAGTTTTTGTGTAATCGAATAATAGAGTCCTTGGATCCATTTCATTCAATTTCCATGCTGCCTACTTTAAACTTCAAGCTTAACAGTTCTTGACTTGTGGCAGGTGCGATATCTGCTCCAGAGGAGGAGCATATGTCGTACTTATGCAACAGCAAATTCTTAGGTTTGGAGGCCGCAAAAATGGACAGTTTGAAGCCTTCCTTGGGCAATCATCTAGAAGGGTGGTTCGCCCATCATCCAAATCACAAACTTTCTGTGACTGGGATAACTAGCTTATTGGCTCCGCCTATTCTGTCTAATTGCTCCTTTTTGTTGCCTCGAGTTGTTTCAGTAAGCAACTGCATGTCCATTGCTTCTCTTATAGCAATCTTTTCCTCTCTTTCTTTTTCCCCCTTTGACTTGTTATTTAGATTATAGGACATTATGATTATTTTCACTGCTATATAATTAAAGACACTTGAAAATTTCACATTCGGTTTTCTAGGGGTTCATTGTGTGTAGTTTGTTTCAGATTCAGTCTGCCGGTTTCTCTTTTCCTACTCCAATTCAGGCGCAAACATGGCCAATTGCAATGCAAAGTAAGGATATAGTTGCTATTGCCAAGACAGGATCTGGTAAAACATTAGGCTATCTGATTCCTGCTTTCATCCATTTGAGACGACGTCGAAACAATCCGCAGAATGGCCCTACAGTGGTGATTTTAGCTCCAACAAGGGAGCTTGCCACACAAATACAAGATGAAGTTGTTAAATTTGGTCGATCTTCTAGAGTCTCTTGCACGGTGTGCCCTTAGTTCTTATTTCAATCTTTTAACTTCTTGTTATATACATGCGCGCACACACACACATATATATATAAGTAGTAAGTAGCGTAGCGGTTGAGACTTAAATTGCCCTTGCTGACAAAAAGAGTTCAAATCCCATTGCTTAAACTATAATGTAATATATATATATTTTTTTGTGAAATAAAAGCCCACGGGGGCAAAATCGGTAAACAAAAAATATGACCCGGCTTCAAACGGGGTCCCGGCTTTATATAATACTCCCTCTGTCCCAAATTGCTGGTCCCTTTTGGGGAACCCAACTTATTAAAGACCCAACATCATCATTACACTTTTTGGCTTAATTTGCATGGACTTTCCCTTTTTACCCTTTAATTTATTCAAAACTTTTACTTTAAAAGTGAAAGTACAAAAGGGCAAAATAGGTATGCATTTACTTTTTATGGAAAGTGGACATTTATTTTGGGACATCCAAAAAAGGAAAGAGGGACTAGCAATTTGGGACGGAGGGAGTAGGATATAGATATATAATAATACTAAAAAGCGAAGAGAGAATTTAATCGCTTTTGAAGCTGTCACATTTATGGCTTATCAATTTTACTCCTGCAATCATATTTTTTATAAAAAGATAATATGTTTGCAGTGAGATTCAAACCCTTGCCTCTTGGAAAAATAAAAACATGTTTAACCACTTACCATTTTTAAATATATTTTTCAGTTTTAAGTCTGTGTTGCACGTGTCGCATGTGTAGGGTAGGATAGTATATAAATATTGCTTTCTGGATGCAAATATTTTATTTTTGTTTCAGTGCTTGTATGGTGGAGCTCCTAAGGGTCCTCAGTTAAAAGAACTAGAGCGAGGAACAGATATGGTTGTGGCAACTCCTGGTCGGCTCAATGACATCCTTGAAATGAGAAAAGTTGATTTTGGGCAAGTTTCACTTCTTGTGCTTGATGAGGCTGACCGAATGCTTGATATGGGCTTCGAACCGCAAATCCGAAAGATCGTCAACGAGATACCTCCAGATAGGCAAACTCTAATGTATACTGCAACCTGGCCCAAAGAAGTTAGAAAAATAGCTAGTGATCTTCTTTTTAATCCTGTTCAGGTGAACATTGGCCGTGTTGATGAGCTTGCTGCAAATAAGTCCATCACTCAGGTAACATAAGGCACCTTTGTTGTGTTAATCAAAACGAAGCTGTGCACTAGATGCTAATAAGTTGTATTTTAATTCAATTAAGCAAACCATTTTGAATTCATAATCTAGTATAGATAAAAAGAAAATTGATTGTAACTTACTGGGGTTACAACTTACTAGTTGTTTCTGATACTTATCTAAGTTTCTTCTTTCACTTTTAATTGAAACTATTAAACTAATAGAATACGTTAGTGTATCATCTGAAGAAATTCCAATTGTTATTCGGTTGAGCGGCTTAACTTTTTGCCATCGGTAGCTCTCCTAAAATATGTTCAAGAAATTGATCCCTTATACAGGTGTTCTCCTCTGTCTAGTTAGTGTAATTTGCTGCTATTTGTTTCCATGTAGTTGTTCATCCCATTTTGGATCTACCATGTTTTCCTTTTCATTAGTACATGCTGTTGAATTTAGAATCTTTCTCTATATTAATTCATTGGAACTTATGAAATGTGAATGCCTTATTATGAACCTGCAGTTAGTTGAACTAGTTCCTCAAATGGGGAAGCAGAGTCGGTTGGAGGAGATTCTTAGATCCCAAGAACAGGGTTCTAAGATCCTTATATTCTGTTCAACAAAAAGGCAATGCGACCAGCTTTCACGCACTATTGGTCGTAATTTTGGGGCTGCAGCAATACATGGAGACAAGTCTCAGGGTGAGAGAGATTGGGTTCTGAGCCAATTCCGCTCTGGAAAGGCCCCAATATTAGTTGCCACTGATGTTGCTGCCCGAGGGCTTGACGTAAAAGATATAAGGTTCGGGCTTATTTTTTCTCTCTAGTACTTTTTTTGGGGGTTCTCTCTTGATGCTGCTACATTCTTGCTTTTTGTCCATGTTTCTTGTTATGTTAATTTGGCAACAATTATCGCTATTTAAAGTAAGATTCTGTATTGTCACAGGGTAGTGGTCAATTATGATTTTCCAACTGGAGTGGAGGATTACGTCCACCGAATTGGACGAACTGGGAGGGCAGGGGCCACAGGGGTGGCATACACTTTCTTCTCCGATGTAGACTGGAAATATGCATCTGATCTAATAAAAGTTTTGGAAGGGGCTAACCAGGCTGTACCCAAAGAGGTGCGAGAGATGGCTTTGCGTGGTGGGCCTGGCTTTGGAAGGGATCGTGGTGGGATGGTCCGCCATGATTCCAGTGGCGGTGGGAGGTGGGACTCTGGTGGTCGTGGTGGCAGTAGAGATGGTGGCTTTGGCGGTCGTGGTGGAATGAGAGACGGTAATTTTGGCAGCCGTGGCAGCATGAGGGATGGAAACTTTGGCGGCCGTGGTGGGATGAGGGATGGAAACTTTGGCGGCTGTGGTGGGATGAGGGATGGAAACTTTGGCGGCCGTGGAGGCAGTAGAGGTGGTGGCTTTGGTTGTCCTCCCGATCGAGATAGGAAAGAACGTGGCCCACACGATCGATTTGATGGGCGTGGATTTGGTCGAGGTAGGGGCCGAGGACGGTTTGATAACAGAAGAGATGTTGCAGAGCGGAGTAGAGGCAGAAGTTACAGCTCCAGCCCAGAAAGGGTTCGAACGTATGGCCGGAGCCGGAGTAGAAGCTGGAGCCGGAGCAGCTCTGGCAGCCCTAGGCGTAGCCGCAGCCGTAGTCCTAACAGATATGTTAGGCGCCGTGAATCAAAATTTGACCAGAGGGAGGTCCCTCTGCAGGAAGGTAAGGTCCCTAAACCTGTTGGCCCAGCAAATGATGAAACTTCTGGAGCGGGCCCGTTAAAGCAGTTACTGTTGGGTGAGAGTATTGGTCCAGGAAGTACTACCGAACTGGGCAATCCAATTACCAAGCCTTGAGATGTGATTCGGATTTTTGGGTTTGGGTGTGGTTGTTCAAGGCTGGTGTTTTATTTTTAATCAGCTATTGAAGATGGCTGACATGCTGAAATTGTTGGTGAAACTTTAGGTAATCTTGCATCTCATGTTAATTGATGGCTGTGATTTGGAGGTAAAAAGGGCTGCAAATTGAAGTTATTTCTACTGAAAGTTGAGAGTGACAGTAGCTTGCGGCTGCACATTTTTATTGATGGAGTTTCATTATTAAATTCTTCTTCTTTTGGTTATTGGAATAGTGCATCGTCTGTAGTGATCATATTTACTTGAATTGTCACCAAATCACCTTGGGATTTTATCATACTATCAACAGTAACACAGTGATATTGTTCTATTTGTTGGCTAAATGTTAACAATAAATGATACTTTGAGATGAATTTATTTGATTGCATGCCCAATTTACTTGAAGCCTCATTTGGTTTAACAATTGACCATGTCAGTGAACTCTTTCTGATGTCTCGGAACTTAAAAATGGTATCTTCTTCCAAGTTCCAACTACTTGTATGACAACCTAAAGTCTCCAAAAAGAGAGATTTTATTTGGCGTTCCAATGTTGGCCACACAATGGTTTGCCTGGTGGGGGGTATAATTGTCTTGTTTACGTGCTGTCTGTATGCAATGCTGGACGTGTGTGTGGCCACGTGATATTGCAATAACATGTTCATTGGGCGTTAGGTGATTGCGGGACTTTTAAATTAAAAGTTTGTTATGCGGATATAACTTAAATCAATAAAGCAACATGCTAGCCGAGTGTGCGGGAAAAGACATTCCGGTTCCATGCATAAAAATAATAATTTGGGGAACGAGAATTATTTTCTTTGCGAGTTGCAATGAGTAGGAAGAATATTTAAGCAAAAGCAGAAGCAATTGCCCCACTTTCCCTTTGCAACTAAAGGGTTCTTTACAAAAAGCTTTAGCTTTTACTGATACCAAAATGTGAGAACAGGGAGGGTATAAAATAAAATTAAATGAAAAAAGACGAGATATAAGAGAAGCTTTTTTATTGTTGATTTAAAAGAAAATTACAGAAGAGAGAGAGAGAGTACAAACAGTAGAAAGAAAGAGAGGAAGGGAAAAAAAAGATGATGGAACAAGCTCCATCAAACCTATATATAAACTAGACTTAAAATCGGATTCAATAAATTATAAAATCCGCACTATAACAAACAGTAACTTCAATAATTAAAGTTTATACAATGATCTCAATAATTTAACATGAACAGTGACTCATTTGTTTGATTGCGTCGGCGGCTGCTGCGCCTTCTTTTCCCTGTCTCTAATTATAATTGCGGGGGATCCACTTTCTGTCCCACCTTTAGCTTTACTTTCTGTCTTGACCTTTTCCATGGCCTCCGCTTGATCGGCCCAAGACATTCCCATATACTTCTCCATATCTTCATTATCATCAAATTCTATATTTTCATCCAAGTCTTTCAAGTTTTCTGAAGGGGCTTTAGAAGAAGTAGCTTTAGAGGATACAAACATATTATCCTCATCTAAAAATCCCAATTGCGAAATAAACGCTTTAACCATTTTCCTTTTAATTTCTTCTGGCGAAGCATTTGGATACTTCTTTTTAATAGAGGTGACAGATGGGGCTTTGAATTCTTGGTTTATAAAAGCCTCATTTTTTCTTGCTCTTTCTTTTTCTTGAACATATAAATTATATTCTTTGTAAGCATTTAACTCTAACATCATTTTAGGAATGAGCTCATCGAACTCATATTTTGGCCACCATTTGTAGTATAAATCTCGGGCAAGGATAAAAAGATTTTTGTGTTTTTCAATAGTATATGACCACTGGAAAATCCAAGGGATAGAATAATGACCCAAGAGCCGCGTTAAAATAGCATTTTGGATCGGTTGGGGATCATCCAAATGGTTTAGGATGAATGGCTTTATACTCTTTAAAGATAGGCTGGATTTTTTCATGAAAGAAATTTTCCTTAGGCCCAAACTTGAGCAACCAATTATAGAACTAGTGGGGAAGGTTTTTTAGAACCATTGAGGGCTCTTGGAGTGCTTCAAAGTGAAACCACCAAGTGTGAGTATTATAAGAATTTTGATATAAAAATTCTTTTGTCCAAGCATCGATATAATCCCAATAAGTATATTCTCCACCATGATTAGGAAGTCTATTTATAGAGTTGGGATTTACTCCCCAATCATTAAAATCAAGAACACCTGCTATAAAACATTTTGAGAATTGAATCTCAGCTTCTTTACCATGTGATCCAGGATTTTTATTCACATGCGTAATCCTCACAGAGTGAGTTTCAATTAAAATAGCTTCATAATAAGCCCTATTTTTTCTGTTTAAAACCGAAAATTCTTGGTCATTTTCAAAATATTGTTTGCCAGGTGTATAGGATTAGAAAAATGTCTTTTATCAGATTCTCTAAGATATATAACAAAATCTTGTAAGGATTTTTTAAAAGGAGGAGGTGCTGGAGTGTTCAGCACATTTGCAAATGATCCAGTAGCTGAAGACTTAGAACCTGCAGGACTCTGAGAAGGAGAACCTTGATTAAAAGAAAAATGATAGAATATTATCTTTCTACTTTTAAACAGGAAAATAATCCTCTTCCTTCAGAGGAACCATATTCATTAAAAAGGGTTTTAGATGATATGAAAGAAAGTAATATTTCTGAAAGAAAGTCTTCTCTCCCTGATTTAAAATTTGAAATAAATAATTTGAAAAAATAAATTCAAGAAATAAAAGTTCGTCTTACAAACCTTGAAGGATATAACAAATCATTTCCTGCTTTAACTTCAACTTCTTTAACCCCTGAAGAAAAACAAAAACAAAAACAAAACTTTTTACAACTTATTGATAGAATAACTTTTCAAAAAGGGAATATAGCTATCAGAATTGTTGTAGATAAAACTTTTGTTTTAAAATATATAGCTCTTGTTGATAGTGGTGCAGATATAAATTGCATTCGTGAAGGCTTAGTGCCTACACACTATTTTGATAAAACTACTGAATCACTAACTGCTGCAAATAAGTCTAAATTAAAAATAAAATTTAAATTGTCTAATGCTTATATTTGCAATCAAGGATTATGTGTTCTTGCTACCTTTATGTTAGTTAAGAATCTTTCTCAAAGAATTATATTAGGAACTCCTTTCCTTAGTTTAATAGAACCTTTTACTAAAACTGAAAAAGGGTATTATTATAAAATATGAAGATACTGACATTTTATTTGAATTTATAACTCCACCTCAAACAAAAGAAATTAATGAAATTAAAGAACATTTATTTTTTAAAGAAAAACAAATAAATTATTTAAAAAGAGATGTCAAGATCTTAATTATTTCTTTTCAATTAAATTCTTCTATAGTTAAATCTAGAATAGAAGAAATTTCTAAAGTTATTACTAATGAGTTATGTAATGAACATACTAATGCCTTTTGGGATAGTAAACAACATATAGTTTCTCTTCCTTATGAAAAAGAATTTTTTGAAAATAAAATCCCTACTAAAGTCCGTCCAGCCCAAATGAATGCTGAATTGCTAGAATATTGTAAAAATGAAATACAATCATTACTTGATAAAAAATTTAATATGTAAAAGTTATTTTCCTTGGAGTTGTACTGCTTTCTATGTTAATAAAGCTTCTGAAATTGAACGAGGAGCCTCACGTCTTGTTATAAATTACAAGCCTTTAAATAAAGCTCTTCAATGGATTAGATATCATTTACCTAATAAAAAAGACCTTTTAGCCAGAGTGCAAGTTGCTAAAATATTCTCTAAATTTCATTTAAAATCAGGATATTGGCAAATTCAAATTGCAGAAAAAGATAAATATAAAACTGTTTTTACTGTTCCTTTTGGACACTATGAATGGAATGGTATGCCATTTGGTTTAAAAAATGCTCATTCTGAATTTCAGATTATAATGAATGATATTTTTACTCCACATACTGCTTTTACTATAGTGTATATTGATGATATTTTGGTTTTCTCCTAAGATATATATCAACATTTTAAACATTTAAATATCTTAATAAATGTTATTAAAAAAATAGGTTTAGTTCTCTCAGCCAAGAAAATGGTTTTATTCTAAACAAAAATTAAATTTCCTGGTCATGATATATCTAATGGAGAAATTATACCTATAAATCAATCTATAGATTTTACGGATAAATTTTCGGATATAATCACTGATAAAACCCAAATACAAAGGTTTTTGGGTAATGTAAATTATATTGCTGATTACTATAAAAATCTTGCTATAGATTGTGCCCCATTAAATGAACGCCTACGTAAAAACCCTCCTCCTTGGGGAGATAGGCATACTAAAGTTGTTCGAATTATAAAATCTAAAGTTAAACAGTTGCCTTGCTTGGCTCTTGTAAGCCCTTACAGTTTTAAAATTGTCGAAACTGATGCCTCTGATATAGGGTATGGAGGAATTCTAAAGCAAAAATTTAAAGCTGATACTAAAGAAATCCTTTCTAGATTTACATCTGGAAAATAGAATTCAGCACAATTAAACTATTCCACTATAAAGAAAGAAATTCTCTCTATAGTCTATTGTATTTCTAAATTTCAAGATGATTTCTTAAACCAAGAGTTTCTCTTGAGAATTGGTTGTAAAACTGCCAAAGATATGCTTGAAAAAGATGTCAAGAATATCGCTTCCAAGGAAATCTTTGCCAGATGGCAGGCTATATTATATGTCTTTGATTTTAAAATCGAGTTTATAAAAGGAGAGTTTAATTCATTATCAGACTTTCTAACTCGTGAATTCTTAACAGGTTCTAAAGGATGACCTCCTCACAGCAAGGGGGTAGATGCCGTGGTCGTGGCACTTATAAACAGGCGACCATAGATTTTAAACCCTCATTTAAACAAACTGCTTTTAATTAAGGTTCTTCTTCTCGGAGTCCTGCAGGTTCTAAGTCTCCAGCTACTGGATCATTTGCAAATGTGCTGAACACTCCAACACCTCCTTTTTTTAAAAAAATCCTTCCAAGATTTTGTTATATATCTTAGAGAATCTGATAAAAGACATTTCTCTAATCCTATACACCTGGCAAACAATATTTTGAAAATGACCAGGAATTTTCGGTTTTAAACAGAAAAAATAGGGCTTATTATGAAACTATTTTAATTGAAACTCACTCTGTGAGGATTACGCATGTGAATAAAAATCATGGATCATGTGGTAAAGAAGATGAGATTCAATTCTCAAAATGTTTTATAGCAAGTGTTCTTGATTTTTAATGATTGAGGAGTAAATCCCAACTCTATAAACAGGCTTCCTAATCATGGTAGAGAATATACTTATTGGGATTATATCGATGCTTGGACAAAAGCATTTTTATATCAAAATTCTTATAATACTCACACTTGGTGGTTTCGCTTTGAAACACTCCAAGAGCCATCAGTGATTCTAAAAAACTTTCTCCCACTGATTCTATAATTGGTACCTTAAGTTTGAGCCTAAGGAAAATTTCTTTCATGAAAAAATTCAGCCTATCTTTAAAGAGTATAAAGCCATTCATCCTAAACATTTGGATGATCCCTAACCGATCCAAAATGCTATTCTAATGCGCTTCTTAGGTGATTATTCTATCCCTTGGATTTTTCAGTGGTCATATACTATTGGAAATCACAAAAATCTTTTTATCCTTGCCCGAGATTTATACTACAAATGGTGGCCAAAATATGAGTTCGATGAGCTCATTCCTAAAATGATGTTATATTTAAATGCTTACAAAGAATATAATTTATATGTTCAAGAAGAAGAAAGAGCAAGAAAAACTGAGGTTTTTATAAACCAATAATTCAAAGCCCCATCTGTCGCCTCTATTAAAAAGAAGTATCCAAATGCTTCGCCAGAGGAAATTAAAAGGAAAATGGTTAAAGCGTTTATTTCGCAATTGGGATTTTTGGATGAGGATAATATGTCCGTGTCCTCTAAAGCTACTTCTTCTAAAGCCCCTTTAGAAAACTTAGAAGACTTGGATGAAAATATAGAATTTGATGATAATGAAAATATGGAAAAGTATATGGGAATGTTTTGGGCCGATCAAGTGGAGGCCATGAAAAAGGTCAAGACAGAAGGTAAAGCCAAAGGTGGGACATAAAGTGGATCCCCCGCAATTATAATTGGAGACAAGGAAAAGAAGGCGCAGCAGCCGCCGACGCAATCAAACAAATGAGTCACTGTTCATGTTAAATTATTGAGACCATTGTATAAACTTTAATTATTGAAGTTACTGTTTGTTATAGTGCGGATTTTATAATTTATTGAATTCGATTTTAAGCCTAGTTTATATATAGGTTTGATAAAGCTTGTTCCATCATCTTTTTCTTTTCCCCTTCCTCTATTTCTTTCTACCGTTTGTACTATCTCTCTCTTCTGTAATTTTCTTTTAAATCAATAATAAAAAAGCTTCTTTTATATCTCGTCTCTTTTCATTTAATTTAATTTTATACCCTCCCTGTTATCACATTTTGGTATCAGACGAAGTTGTCCAATTGATTAACACCTAAGTCGCATACGAGTCTTTGCCTGTTGAAGCCAAGGTATGGCGTTTTAAGGCTTTTATCTCTGTAAATCGTTGACAGTTGAGTTGTATCTAATTTCTCTGTTATTAATGTGTTTAACAGAACTTTAAACATGCTGACTAGATTTCAATCTTCTATTGTTAGCCGTTTTAAATCAAAGCCCTTGATTAAAAACAGAGAAGATATAGAGTTCCGTGATATAAAAAAACTCTTTTAAACTATAACATCCCTAAGGTAAGCCCAAATAAAATTTATCAAACTGTAATGTTTACTTTATTTTCAACTATGTCAGTTAAAACTATAGAACAAACTATACGATTAGGTCTCCCGGGGACTTTAATATCAAGACCGAATTGGTCACAAAATTCACCAATTTCTTTACGACCAGTGAGGTTTTGAGCTTTTAATTGAGCTTTTAATTTAATATCATTGCATAAGGCCAAGCCTTCTAATATACACTCACTTATCAGCATACCGTATGTATATTGGGAGTAAGGTATAGAAGTACCACCTTGTTTACGAATAATCCTATCTTTAACCTTTTGAGCAAATAGAACAGGCAACCCAGCTATAAATTTTTCTTTCTAGAAATCAGCATTAGCATTCAGCCTTAATCATAACTTTAGATAAGAATGTATCTTTATACTATCTAAAATGGGTTAAAGTTGGGCATTTTAAGTTTATGAGTAGATCTCTACTTTTATCTAAAACTTCAGGGTGTGCTCCAATAAAAGCAATAATTATGGAATTTAATAATGAATATACAGCATTTTGTTGTGTAGTAGGTTCTTGTTTAATTTCACTAGTACCATTAGGGTTTTTAGTAGTTATAACCGTTTGAACAATTTTAACAGAGTTTAAAATTTCATTTATTTGAGAATCATTTATAACATTATCCCACCAACCACGAAGTTGCCCACCAAAACCAGCTATTATAAATTCAGCAATTTATTTATCAGTATTGCCAGCAGCTTTACACACAGTAAAATACATAGTCATACGATGTAATTGAGTTAAAATAGCATATTCGGACAATTCGTCTATAGTCCATTCATATATAGTTTTGGCACTAAAATTAGAAGCGGTAATATTAGTTTTTTCTTCGAACAGTATATCTTGTGGAGTAGGCCTAGGATAATAAAATTTTCCTGGAGGCATAATAATTTCTCTAGTGGATTTAGAAGGGTAATTTACCTCTTGTATATTCATAAATTCATTTTAAATCTTAGAAATATCAGAAAATTCAGTTTCTGCATCAGAAACCTCTTTATTACGAGTTATAGGTAAAACTTGTTTGCCAATATTCATAGAATCAAGTTTGTCTTTTAAAGCATCTATAATTTCTTAGCTTAGAGTCGATTTACCAAGAGAAAATCCTTTAGAAAGTTCAATAATAGGCTTTAAAAGTGAAGGCGAGACTTCAACCTTTTTAGCTATTACTTCTTGTTGTTTTCCCTTAGATGTTTCATGAATTTCATCAATATTTTGTTTAATACGAATAAGTTGATTTCTTATAGTTTGTAGATGCATACTTATATAATTACTCTGATTTATCATTCGTTCCATAGTTATAATAGATGAAGCACCAGGCTGAGCAAAATCAGTAGCTTCTATATAACTATCTTTACCAATTTTAAAAACTTGGTGTTTTGGAGGCGGATGAATGACTCTTACCACCCTGGAATCAACTTTCCAATCTTTATAAAAGGTTTCTAAAACATTTATTTGAGGGAAATCGATTTCAGTTTTTATAATATGTTCATAGAACCAAAGAGCAAAAGGGACTACTTGCTCGTGCTTATTAATATAAGCATAAAATAAATCCTTAAATTTATGTTGTTCATCATTAGTATAATAATCAAAAAACCAATTTCGAAATCCATTATATTTTTCTTGGAAAAATTCTTTATTTATTTCATTTCTGTTATATACAAATGGTTCAGAAATTGTTACCACATTTATAGATTTAGTTTTTATTCCTAAATCTGCCATATTAACTCCTAATTCTGATATAGTATCTGGTTCATTTTTTACAGGTTGTTCTTCATTAGAACTGGCTGGATGGTAAACACTATGAGGTATATTTTGTTTAGAGTTTATAATTCCTTCAAAAACAAGATTATTTGCCTTAGTAGCAGAATTTACCACTGAAGAAACATGAGTATAAAATTCACCTTGTCTAGAAGATTGGGCAAAAGAATTAGCTATAGTACTTGCTAAAGTATTAGCAGGAGTATAAAACTTTTTTGAAGTAGTTTTAAAAGAATGTCTAGAACTAGTAGATAATCTAGTTGTTTTATTATTGTCAAATTTTATAATAACATCTCCGTCATTGAATTGAACTATTTCTTCAACTTTTCTATTTTCTACAGGCTCTGGCGGAGCAGCAGCCTCTAATAACCAAGTTGAAGGAGCAGTAACATCCTTCCACATAATAGTTCGAGGAATAGCTACATCAAATTTTAATAAATTTGTTTCAAGCAAAAGTGTTTTATCTTTATAGTCATATAAATGAGCGCGAGGACTCAATGTATTCATCACTCTATAATAAATTATATAGGTAAGATTTACTGGTTCAGATCGAGGCTTCATATTATAATCGTGTAACTGAAGATTTACAGTTAAAGCATCAAGTATATTTCTGTCTGATAAGGAAACAAAAAGATGTGGATGGGCATCAAAGTATACATGTCCATTACATAAACTTGATTGAATCATTCCTAGTAAGGAATCATTAAAACGAAGGTGACGGCAGTCACGAAGGGCTATAAGAAAAGAAGTGTTTAGACCTTCAACGGTAAAAGGTTTAAGGGCTACTTGTACAAGTCCTATATGTAAATATTTATAACGATCTTTATATCTTTCAATCTCTTCTAGAGTGATTAATTGTATAGAATCAAAATTATTTTCTACTGGTATAGTGTGTTCTATAGTTTTAACTGACATAGTTGAAAATAAATTAAACATTCCAGTTTGATAAATTTTATCTGGGCTTACCTTAGGGATGTCCCAGTTTAAAAGAGTTTTTTCTATATCATGGAACTCTATATCTTCTCTGTTTTTAATCAAGGGCTTTGATTTAAAACGACTAACAATAGAAGATTGAGATCTAGTCAACATGTTTAAAGTTCTGTTAAACAAATTAATAACAGAGAAATTAGATCCAACTCAACTGTCAACGATTTACAGAGATAAAAGCCTTAAAACGCCATACCTTGGCTTCAACAGGCAAAGACTCGTATGCGACTTGGGTGTTGATCAATTGGACAACTTCGTCTGATACCAAAATGTGATAACAGGGAGGGTATAAAATTAGATTAAATGAAAAGAGACGAGATATAAGAGAAGCTTTTTTATTATTGATTTAAAAGAAAATTACATAAGAGAGAGATAGTACAAACGGTAAAAAGAAAGAGAGGAAGGGGAAAAGAAAAAGATGATGGAACAAGCTCTATCAAACCTATATATAAACTAGACTTAAAATTGAATTCAATAAATTATAAAATCCGCACTATAACAAACAGTAACTTCAATAATTAAAGTTTATACAATGATCTCAATAATTTAACATGAACAGTGACTTATTTGTTTGATTGCGTCGGCGGTTGCTGCGCCTTCTTTTCCTTGTCTCCAATTATAATTGCGGGGGATCCACTTTATGTCCCACCTTTGGCTTTACCTTCTGTCTTGACCTTTTCCATGGCCTCCACTTGATCGGCCCAAAACATTCCCATATACTTCTCCATATCTTCATTATTTTTTTCCTAAAAAAAATAAAAAATTTATAGTTTTTTCAATTTTGTCCTCGGGAGATATAGCCTTTGAAGAGAAATGGAATAGAGTAGCAAAATTGGAACATACTGTAAAGGGACCGCATATTTTAAGATTAGTAGTTTTCAGATGGCATCCTTTAAACTTTCATTTTAAGGATTGGATCCTAATTATTTATTTATTCTTATTTGCTCATTGTCTAATTTATTAGTATTTTTTTACAGTTACACCTTAGTAAACAATAATATATCATTTGTCTTCTCTATAATGGTTTCTTATAATTGCTTTCAGTTTTCTTGGATTTTAGGACTTGTCAATTATCGTAACACTTGTCATGAATCGATTTCGGAGTTTCTCGTTACCTAACACTGACACAGTGACACTTGAGAGCCCTCAATTCCATAGAGAAGATTTTGTATTGAATAAGGTGGCAGTTCATTATTTTTCTCTTACATGTTACAATTTTTGCATACACATCTTAATCTTAATACGGGTAGAAAAATAATAATAATAATAATAATAATAATAATAATAATAATAATAAAATAAAATAAAATAAAAATCTTCATCTAAAAACAACAAGACACATTAATTTGTTGAGTTTTGGCTCACTGTTAGATTATGTTTGTGGGATAACAATTCCTAGTTAGTTTTGGCTTACTTGTTTGATCTATTTTGTGGAAATCTTAGTGCAAGTAAGAATACATTTGGAACTAGAATTAGGCCTAGGAAACCCCCCCTATAACAGCAGTCTAGTGGTTTTGTTAGTTTCACCATTGTTTTCAAAGTTAAGAGAGAGGTTTTTAGGGTTTGAGAAAGTTCAACTTGGGTTTATCTAATTGGGGTTAGAGGGTGAATTATTGAGAGATGAGCGGTGTAACTTTGATTTCTTAATAAAGGTTTTGTCTTCCTTTTCACATGAAAGTGTTTGAAGCGTGGCCACGTTAATCTGGTGTATACTTCTTTTGTGATTATTTTATTATTCTCGTCTCTTTATTTATGGTTCATAGATAGTTTATTATGACAATGTTGTTTACAATTACATTCGCGGTTAATCGATTATCTTTTTCTTTGTTGGTTTCAACATAAAGTGTTCGTGAGGATTCTCAAAAGGGGGTTTCTCAATTTATTGTTGAATTGCGCATAAATTATCAGTTCACAACGTAATTAACATAACATAGTATGTTTTAATTTGGTGCTAAAATTTAGACACAAACTCAACACAATACTCAACTTGCCATAAAAATCGTTGACAGCAAAATGACAAAAACACAAGTCTTGGTATTAGTTTCATGCCAATTTCTTTTATTTCGTGGCTCTGTGTAGTTTACAAAATTGCCAATGCTAGTATCGACTTGTGAGTGTAGAACCATGTTTTGGATTTGATGATATTGTGTTTCCATGTTGGACAGCACAGCGTGCTGGTGGCTCTTATAGTGGAGGTTTCTTGTGTATTTCAAATGTGGAAAGTGACTTGTAATTATTTCATTCCAACTGAGCATCCAAACAGATCCTTAACAAAATCCCATAGGTATCAACAGTAAACAAGTATGTCATTCCACGTATTTTTTATCTTCGTAATAATCTCGAATTTAATCTTTACAAATGAAATTATCAATACATCAAAAAAATAAAAATAAATTATCAACACTTTATTTAATGCATTCTAAATTATTAAGGTGGTTGTCCAAGTTATTATAGAGAACCTTTCCCTTTTATTGCTATGTCTAGAACAATGACTAGTTTTCTCAAAAAAAGATTGAAAATAACTTACAAGTGTTAGGGAGGAGGAAGAAAGAGATAATAGGATTAATTGTTTCCTCATTATATATATATATATATGGGTTAATTATACTTTGTATCTACTAGTACTTTGTCATTTGAACTATTAGGGTGCAGTGCGTTTCGCCGGATAAAGAAATAGATTATGATTGGATAGGATAAAGACCAGATATGATTAAAGTCGGAATTAGTTGGATAGAGATTATGTGGAATAAGATAGGAAATGAATCAGTCGGATAAGGATTAAACGGATTCGGACAGGATAAGAAGTAGTTGGATAAAGATTTAATAAACTTGCATTTGATGGAGTTACGAATTATAAGTCAAAATATAATATAATACAACTTGCTTTTCTTTTAAAAATATATGCAATTTTAATTGTTGTACACAAATTTTTATTTAACTAATGCGATCCTCTTATTTATAAATAAGTTTCATAACAAACTTTTTCGGGAGAAAAATTCTATATTACATTTAATATTTACGAACTAGGTATTAAGTATAGTTTCAAATTATAATGTTACCAATTTTTTTAAAATTAAAGTTTCTTATAAATACCTTCATTTAATAAAAAATAAATAAAAATACGATGTTATATAATAAATGAATTTTATTAGTTGAGTTACTCTAATTTTAGGTGGTTGAAATTTATTTATCTTATCATTTCCGACAACAAACACTTTATATGATTAATTAATCAAAGCCTACTACTAATCCCGCGCGACAAATACACCCTTAAAGTTAGTAATTAATGATTCAAATTATTCAATTTATTATAATTAACCCGTTTTGATTGACGAAATTAAAATTTTAAATAATTTAGAGTCCGAATATAATTTTTGATAAATGAAAACAACAAATGTAATTTTTAATTTCTTATCACCATCTTATGTCATCATCTCCGACAATCACCGTCTCTTGCCGCTTTTGCCACCGCCACCGCCACCGCCACCGCCACCCCTTTTTTCTTTAAACTCTCCACTTTTCTCTCTCATCCCCACCACTATCTCCACCAATTTCTCTCTCATCTCAACCATGAAACCCCCCATTCTCTCATCTCTTCAACACTATCAAACCCCCCTGGATTGGGTAGCTTGAAGGTCCGATCTCCAATATTGATTCCGGTTATATTACTCCATTGGTCTCCTATGTTTCCCACGATTTTGTTTCCTTCTTCAATAACCTCTTCTCTTTTCTTAGTTTTGCATGAATTAGTTGGTATTTTGAGGAGTACCCGACATATTAATAGGTAAACAAGTGCAGGGAAGAGCTGGGTTCTGTCGATGCCTTTTAGGATTTTCAACTTCTCATCAGTTGCGTGTAATTCTTTTTCACTTGGTTGCCAGTCTTGGCAATTAATTCCCCTCCTCCTTGCCTAGTTACCCCAACCCCCCATCTGCATCTCAAATATTAGCGCTGCTATTATTACTACGTACTACTGCCGATTACAATCAACCTATTTTCGGGATTCGCTTCTCGATGGTGTGTTGTTCTCTCTTGATTGTGTAGTTGATAGTATTGTTGCCATAATTCGAACCCTTTATTGTGGATATCTTCGTTTTTAAATAAAAACGTACCGTTGAATGTTAAAGAGATAAGAGAGAGGGGAGGGGGGGGGGGATTTGATGTTGGCGGAGATGAGAGAGAAATGGATGTAAATGGTGGTGGCAGAGGTGGTCGGAAATGATGATTATCGAAGATGATGATCGGCGATAGTGACCAAAAATGGTGACTAGAAATTAAAATTTTGATTTATTACCCTTATTTATCCAAAATTATATATGGATTCTAAGACCATCTGCAGTGCGATTGTTAAAATTGTAATTTTACCTTTTTTAAACGCGCAGCGCGAATGGTAATTAGTTAAATGAGATGCTAAAATGGTATAGAAATGGTAAAGTTGGAAGGCGACAAACATTTCTGACCCGCGATGGAGAGAGTGTCGTGAGGAGCTGACACACACACGCACGATGTTCTGTACATCGTGTGATGTCCAGTCATCATCACACGATGTACATTCCATCGTGTGAGGGTGAGGCCATTTTTGAATTTCAATGGCACGATGGAGAGAGTATCGTGGGGGTGGGATTGGCACGATATTCTGTACATCGTGAGATAGGGTGAGTTGGTGATGCGGCGTTTTACCCATTTTGCGATGCAGGCGAGTATATGTTAACTTTGTATTTTTACCCTACCATTTACCAAGTGCGTTGCAGATGGTCTAAGCCATTTAAAATTTTAACTTCTTCTGCCAATACAGGTTAATTTTAGTAAAATAGATAGTTGGTAGCATTAATTGCTAATTTTAATAGTGTAGAATTGTAGATGACAAAGTGTTAATTTTAATAGTGTAGAATTGTAGATGACAAAATGTTAAAGGTTCGGTAATTAAGAGGGATAAAGTGAAATTAACCCTTTGTATATATGCATATTTTACTATTTACAAGAAATCATTGCTTACTTTTATTTTATATAAAGGGATATTTTCAAAATACATTATTCTATAGTATGTGCCATGAATCTACACCCATTTAAGATTAGACCACAAATAATATCTAGTCAATCTCATAGTTTCCTTGCAAATGTCATCACATGGGTGAATGATTGAGAGCATCAGCAATGAATAATATTAAGTAGGATAAATAGAATTATATATACACATATGAGATTACGTAATTGTTAAGAAATGTATGATAAAACGTTGTTTAGTAATATAGGTATATGATAAAATTGAGTTTGGCCAAATTAACATACACCAATTATATTAATGTTTAGTGTGGAATGTTAGTTTGATTGGCGTTCCAACCTACTTAGCGTTCAAGGGTGGACGCCACTCTTTTAAGCAGTCAATGATTATAGAAAAGTCAAAGTGAAACAAACATTGAATAAAGTTAATTAGAGTGCTTTAAACAACGCATGAAGCTAGTTTTAATTTTTTCTGTGATCGTGTATTAAACGCTTATTTATCTAATGGTTTGAAGGAAGTTGCCACTCTCTTAAGTTTTTTTTTTTTTTTTGTTAATTGTGATTTGAAATCACAAATAAATAGAAATCATAAAATCAATAAATTTTATTTAGTATACACCTAAATTTATATGCAATGATGATGTTGTTAGAACATCTTTAATGGTTGCGTATATTTTTTGTGTGTAAAACTTTACATGTAAAGGACTTTTGAACATGAATTATACACATATCTATTTTGTGTGCTCTAATGATACTCGTGTAAAATTTAAATGGAGTAATGAACATTACACAAATGGATTAAATTATTATATATAATATTTAATAATTTTGTATGAATATTTTTATACATAATTTCATAGTCATAATGGATCTTATTTTTTAACTTTTGATGAGCAGATTTTAAATATATAAATTATATTAAAAACTAAATTTAAGACTTTTACTTATATTATTTTTTAGTTTTTGTAAAAAATTAAGGAAAGAGAAAGATGACGTGGATGTTTAAATTGAGTTTCTATTTTACGCAACCTTTTTGTACGAATTATATGTGTCAAAGTTTGTTAAAAGAGTGTCTAGCACTTTTTTTATAAAACGTGTAAATTTTACCCAAACTAAAATTATATAAGACGGTTAGAGCATCTCCAATGGTATAATTAAAATAACAATTATAATCAATTTCAACAATGTTGGATAAAAAGCATTGCCTCAATGGTATAATCAAATATTAGCAACTTTTTTAACCAATAACAAAATTATACCCTCTTTATATTGAAAGTTAACAACATTCTTCAATAACTAAAATGAGAGACAAACTAATTCTATTAGGTAAAAGACAATATTTTTAAATTTAAATAATCTTTTAATTTTTTTTCTTGAAACAAAATTTAAATCGATTAATTTGTGACAAAATAATATAATGAACCCTACAAATTTAATTATTAAGAAAAAATATTAAAAATATTTATATTATTAAATAAATAATTAAAATTTATTTTAATTATTCAATTTTTATGATTTCATTCATATGCTGTAGGCGTTTAAATTCGCTTAATTTAGTAATTTACCTGTAAAAGCCAAAAGGCGGGTGAAACGGGAAAAATTGAAAGTCCGTCAATTTCAAAAAAGTTTTTTTAATTTAATCCAAGACCGCCCTAGCTTCAAGTCTCTCTCTGCCCGCTAGCTTTTTTGTTTTGCTTCCTAATCAGGGTTAGGGTTTCCTTTTCCTTTTTGGTCTCTCCTGTACTTTCTCTATGTTCAATACATATTGAAATATGTCGTAGAGAACTGTTAAATCCATCTACAATCTCCTCAATTTGGTCTTCAGGTGTCAACAACTGCTTGGATATGCTTGGTAGTAATCTTCTTCTTATTCTCATCTTTCATGTGTATATATATATATATGCACACATCTGATTTACTTTTTAGTTTTCGTTGATTGGGGGCAATTTAGTGCTACTTTTATCTTCATGATTTGATTTGAGTGTTAGAGATTATTGGAGAGCTGATTGTCATAGCTAGGGTTTCGGCTTTTGGATGTTTGTTGATGGACTTGTTTTGAAGTTAGTGCTTTCTAGATGCTCTTTATTTCATATGTTTGTAAGCCATATTCCATTTGTGCGTACTTGTTAGCTGTAATTGTAAGATTTTGTGGATTGAAGCTTTGATATTTTTTCCTTTTTGCTATTTTCACTGCCATATGACTTAATGTTCTCTGTCAAATTAGAGCATTTGTTCTAAATAGAAGGTGCGTATCTGCAATTATGTATGGATTTTGTATTAAATCAAATCATTGTGTATTCACCTTTCAGATTCAAGGTACAGCTGAGTCAAGCCAGAATTCCGCCACTCCTCTTGAACAATTTGAAGCTATGTACAGTGAAGGAATGCCAGAGTTTGTTGTTGATCAGGGCTTATATTATCCTACTACTACTACTACCAACTATGGGTATATTTGTACAGGTAAATATTTATTGCTTTATTAGGTATTATTCTTGATGCGGTTCTGGATAGGCATCATCTTGTTCGGGATTGTTTTTTATTTTTTGATGACTAGTGAAACTTTAATTGATATATATGGTTAGGATTGGAATCATCTGCTGACTGGGATGACCACCAGAGGATTTTTGGTTTTGATGGTCAAGATTTTCAGTACCCGGTGAGTTTTTGCATATATACAAGCAGTGTCCCTCAATGTTTTAAAATAGCATTTATCTGAATCTTTGTTTTCTCCTACAGGGTGCACAAGTTGAAAGTTTGCCATATGTATATTATACACCTAGCTATGGATACTCACAGTCCGCATATAATCCTTACAACCCTTACATTCCCGGTGCTATGATGGGAGCTGATGTCCCGTTTTTAGTGGCACAACAGTACTACACCATTCCCTCGTATGAGAACGCTATCTCTTCACCTGCTTATTTCCCCATGGTTGTTCAATCAATACCAGATGTAAATTCAAATATCACCTCTGCACCTACTGCTGTTAAAGCTGATGGTCCAGTTTTTAAAAATAAATCATCTCCAGCTTCTGCAATTAGCACCCTGAATCCTCAAAGGAATGCTTCAAGTCAGGCTACCCTCCCCAGGGTACCTGAAGGCTCAAAAGCTAATGTGGTACCTAGCAAGCAGCCATTAAATGTATGTTTTTGTTCCAGTAGTTTTTCCTCTTTGTTTTTCCTGATAATATTATGTCTAAATTCCACTTAGACCCCCTGTATTTTCGAAAAGTCAGAGACCTCCCTGCATCTTTGTAGAATTTAAGCTTGATATGGTTCACTACCATCACCGATACTGTCCCCGACTTAACCACCTATCACTAGGTGCGGGGTTTTTAACTCAAAAGGCCTCGGTTATATTAGAGGTGAACCACTTATTATTTAGTTACATGTTTTTCTTTTATATTTTACGATGTGGGATCTTGCTATTCTTCAACACGCCCCCTCACGTGCGACCCGATATTGGATCGCACGGGTAACCCAATTCCCACATCGGCAACTGGTAAATTCGGGAGCCAACGCCATTCTTTTCGAAGGTCCCTAGAAACTTGGAGCCAACTCCATCCTTTTCGAAGGCCCATTATTCATAACCCAATCTGGCCAAGAACGTGAATTGGAATAGAACCTTCATTTGATACCATATTTATACATATATTCTAATACTCCCCCTTAAGTTGGCACACATATATCGAACATGCCCAACTTGCTAATCAGCTTGACGAATACCTTCCTTGTCACGGCCTTGGTGAGTATGTCTGCTAACTGATCTTCAGAGCGTACATGAGAAACATAAATAACTTTCTCTTCTAACTTCTCTTTGATGAAGAACCTATCCACTTCAACATGCTTTGTTCTATCATGTTGAAGCTGGATTGTGTGCGATATCACATGCTGCCTTGTTGTCGCAATATAGCATCATGGGTTTTGTCGGAGGATTTTCCCAAACCTCTTTTATTTAAAGAAAACTGATAGTCAGTGTTGAAGACTTGAAGTACCCCTGTTGACCAAATATGACTGACTGTACAATTTTAATAATAGAAAACCGAAACATTTCTTATACTATTCATCATAACGTTGATGTTATTTTTTTACTTTTTATTAATAAGTATTTTCTAGCAAGTTATAAAACAGGGTATACTAGACATTTTGTCATTTTCTTAAAGATTTGGTAAGAGAAGGGATGTCTCTTTACGTTTTTGCAAAACCGAGTGGAAGTTAGTTGCATTTTGCTGAACAGAGGGTTACTTCTGAAGTTTTGTCAATGCCGAGGGTCTAAGTGAATTTATGTTTGTATAATAATATTAGTTGGCTGCTTTCCTTCATAACACTTCTCTAGGTTTGACTCCAAACTTCTTCTATAGGGTAAAGGCGCCCAAGTTATAGACAATGTTTCACATGGGAAGGCTTGGTCCAACCGAATCCAACGGAAAGTGGCTGTCCCACCTGGTAATGCCTTGACCAGCTTTGGATCAAGCGCTCATGGGCGGGCCATGGACAAGACCAGGCCCACGTTCCAGTTTGGTAGGGTCCCGAACGATGTGAACGGAAGCCCGGATGCATTGACAGAACAGAATCGGGGTCCTAGAACTAACAAATCTAAAAATTATTTGGCTGTTAAAGCCTATACGTCCAAAGCTGGAGATACCGATGCTGAAGGAAATATTATTATCCATACTGATCAGTATAACAAAGATGATTTTCCGATCGATTATTTGAGTGCAAGGTTCTTTGTAATAAAATCTTATAGCGAGGATGACGTGCACAAAAGTATTAAGTACAACGTGTGGTCATCTACACCCAATGGAAACAAGAAGCTTCATATTTTATTTGATGATGCTCAGAAAGTAGCTGCAGGGAAACAAAAGAGCTGCCCTATCTTCCTTTTCTTTTCTGTAAGTTAATAAAAACTACGTGTGTTTGCCTTTTTCTTCAATCTTTAAACTGTTATTTCCATTGTTAATTGGACCGCACTAATGGAACCTTTTGCCTCCTTTTTCTTGAAATAAAGGTCAATGCAAGTGGCCAATTTTGTGGTGTTGCTGAGATGACTGGCCCAGTAAATTTTCATAAAGATATGGATTTTTGGCAGCAAGACAAATGGAGTGGGAGCTTCCCAGTGAGGTGGCACATTATCAAAGATGTGCCTAACCCTAACTTTCGGCACATCATTTTAGAGAACAATGAGAATAAGCCAGTTACCAACAGCAGAGACACTCAAGAGGTTTGTCTATTTATATATGTTTGGGTTTTAAATTTACAAATCAAATCTCAAGGTCTATTTTCGATTCCATGATCCAAATGCACCCTAATCGATTTTGTTCCACTACATATTAGAGTTTCATTTTAGTGGTCTTATTGAAATTTTTGGGCTCGTTGGTCTGAAAATGATCTTTGTTCATATGCACAGGTAAGGTATAAGAAAGGCATGGAAATGTTGAAAATATTCAAAAACTACACATCAAAGACCTCGGTACTTGATGACTTCATGTACTATGAAAACCGACAAAAGATCCTGCAGGAAGAGAAAACCAAGCTACTACTGAAGAACTACGGGAGTCCATTCCTTGCACCTATAATAGATCCTCCACGTAAGAAAAATATGGGACTGGACTTGACTTGTAGTGAAGATGAGAAAAAAATTGAACCTAGCGATTTAAACAATTCTGAGAAGAAAGCAGTCACACCCACTGAGCTGGTTTCCTTAGATTTCGATGTGAGCAGCCTTACCGACAGTGAAAAAAACGACATGCATACATTAAAGTTTGGTTCACTAAGTATTAACCCAAATGGGGTTGAACCGAAGCCTCTGAAGGGTGCCACTAATGCTGCTAACGTTACTTCTGTAGCAAATTCTGAACCCGTTAACGTTGTTAGAATAGGTTCAGTGCCCGTCAAAGTCAATGGATTTGCGAAGTCTTCTGGTTTTTTGACTGTGGGGACCATACCACTTGATCCTATATCACTTGGACTGGAAGAAACAAGCGTGCCAACCAATAATGCGTCTTAGAATGGGATTTCTGAACTGGAGTAATCGACTGCGGGTGTGAGAGGATACCAAGTCTTTCCATTGTAAAACCCGAGTGTATAATACTTGGAAGGCATGAGAAGTTATTTTCTTAGACCTTCTGTGGTTCAATTTTTATTTTTAAATTTAGTTACTTTGTGTTTTTTGTTGGGGTCGGTGATTTGGCTGGCATTAATGGGAATTACAGGAGGTGAAGGAACTAGTTTTGCATTGTTCTGGGAAATCTGTGATATAATAGAATGACTTTCTTAGTACTGAGTTTTAGATGAGTAGAATTGCCATGCCTTTTTTTATTTTTCCAAATTTTGTTTGAGAGTTATTTCCGTGAATTAAACTCTTAGTCTCTTGCGGCTTCGGTCTTTGTGCTAGACAATATTATTAGTGTCATAGTGTGATATATAATACAAATTACTAAAATGACTATTCAACTATACAGTTTCAATTTGTCCATTTTTTTTTATCATACTTTTGTCCTAATTGAACCGTTTAACTTAAATAAAATGAGTAAATTACTAAATGACCATTCAACTAACTTAAATCCAAAAAGAAAACTCTAGCTAATTAATTGTTCATTAATATTTTCCTCACTCTCTTAACATCATTAAACCATTTCTCTCTCTCTTTTAAACCACCGACAAATCCGTCTTTCTTTCACCCCCATTGCCATTGTCAACACTATTCTTGTCTCCGGTGCTTCTTTTTCACCCTTTCGCTCTTTTTTAGTGCCACACCACCTTGCACCACAGCACTTGTATACACTGTATCTCACACAATCTATATAACACCACCTCCAGTTCACTGCCGCACCACCTATCGCCGACGGCATTGCAAGTTATACAAAATTTTTTTTTTTTTTTTTTTTTTTCAATTAATAGATTTAAGGATCATTTTTTTCAAAAAATGATTGTTGGAATTGAACCATTGAGGCAATCGTTGGATACATTGAAATCCTCCAAAGGTTGAGCAATAAATGCTTTGTTGGAGACCGGTGGGGAAATCACTGGAGAACTCGTCTTGCAAATAAATGCTTCAAATGGATTTAAGGTTGGAAAAATCAGAGGGGATTTGGCTGGAAAGTCTATTTGAATGGAGACTAAGCACACGAAGGTCGGTGAGGTTGCCGATTATGCGGGGAGGAATTTGGCTAACGAGGCCTACACTTGGGAGGCGGCGTATAGAGGTGTAGCTGTGTGAGGTGGTCTGGCGTCGAAGAAGAGGGATGAGGTAAAAACGAGGCATTGGTGAAGAGGAAAGTGGTGACAATGGCAATGGGGGTGAGAGAAAGGTCGATTTGTTGGTGGTTTATAAGAGAGAGATAGAAAGAGGGAAATGGGTTTAATGGTGTTGAGAGAGAGTGTGGGGAAGATGTTAATGAACAATTAATTAGCTAGGGGTTTCTTTTTGGATTTGAGTGGGTAAATTGAAACTCGGTGTATAGTTGAATAGCTATTTTAGTAATTTACTCATTTTTTTTAAGTTAATGGTGCAGTTTGAATAGAAGTATGAGATTGAAACAGACTTATAAGTTTGAGTGGTAAATTAAAAGAAGAAAAGAGATTGAGTGGATAAATTGAAATTCAGTGTATAGTTGAATGGCCATTTTGATAATTTACTCTTAAATGAACATTTGTTGCCGGCAAATAAATGTACTTTAGCACAGTTGTATTCCAAGATGTGTTATTAATATGCTAGCAAGAGTTATTAAATTATTAATATGTGAACAATAGTCGTCACCAAAAGTATTACCAAAAAAAGTAAAAAAATGTACTTGATCAATAGAAGCACACTATTGCTAGGGTATTTTAATATTGTTGACCATAAAGGAATTTTTTTTTTTTAAAAAAAAAATACCATAAAGGATTTTATATATATATATGAATATTATTTTTTCATACATACTATATATATGGATTATGTCTTTTGAAAGGGTAAAAAGATAATTTTTTTGACTTAGTGAAAATTTAGTGGAGATGTCTACAAAACATGGATATCATCACCAAATTTTATCAAAAAAAATCAATTAGGAAATGCTTAAACCAAACATCTAAAATTGCTTAGAAATGAGCATATATGTCAATTTTTTTAGTTAATTCACTCCCAATTTGAAATTTTTGATGAAATTTAGTGAAGATGCTTACAAAATATGGATATCACTCATCAAAAAATATATTTATAAACACCCCTCAGGTCCCCAATCCATATATATGGTATGTATGGTTTGATATATATGGGAAATGTTCCATGCATATACATATTTATATCCTACCTTAAAGAAGCTAAGCATAATCTATCTTTTTATTATAGTGATAGTGATAGTGCCATATTAAATTCGAATTGTATCGAAAGTGTAATATCTAGTGATTTATTTACCATTAATTGCATTTTATATATTCTGCGTTTAGCCTTAATCATGTTGTCATCCATTTCTAGGCGCGGATTAAAATAATTTTAGCTAATGTAAATAATGGAATTTTTGGAGTTCAAAAACCCATTGTTTTCCTAGGATCCTTAACCATTGTATTGTAAGACATTTTTTTTATATTATAATTATAAACCTCCATTTATCCTTATTATATGCCCTAAGATTTTCCCAAAGCATTTGGTCGAAATTGGAAGAACCGGTGCAAATTAAGCCTTATTAGGTTATTTAGAATTCCAACACAGCTATAATATTTTGGTCATAACTTCTTCATCCAATGTCTAATTGGACTCCTGTTTACACCATTGAAAAGGTAAAACAATTAATTACAATTTTCATGTTTTGGCCAAGTTCAAATTCTAGTAACTTCACAGTCAACACATCAGTCGAAATCAACAGTCAATTGTTCTCCCAAATAGTCCACTGTTTAAGTGGACATGTTTATGATGTAGGGACTGTCCCCCAATAGCTGATTGTTGGGTTTTCAAAAGCAAATAGCCAACTGTTGGGTCTCTAACAGCTAACAGCCGATTATCAAGTCCTGTGCATAAGATTTTTATTTATTTTCTTCCATTTTTCTCCTCATTTTTATAAATACACACAAGAGTTTCAAAAGAGAGGAGTGAGGAGATTTTGGGAGATTTATGAGAGAATCACCATCCCTACTCGAGATTACTCAATCATACACTTTCCTCCATTATTATCTTCTTTCTCCTGCCATCAAATCACCCATTATAACTCTATTTAAGCTCGGGGAAAGCTAGGGCTCAAAGAAGGGTTTTTTGATTCATCTTCAACCAAGTTTAAATCAAGTTCATAGAGCTTCATTGAGGTGAAAACACTAGTACTAAACCTAATTTCTTAAAGATTTTTTTATTGTATTAGTGTTTTTGCCAATTTACATAAATCCTTAATAGAATTTACTTGCATGTGGGATCGGGGATTATATATCTTTGAATATTTTATATTAATGCTTGATACCACATTGAACATTTGATTTTATTATATTATAGTCATGCATGTATCAATTTATAATGTTTTGCCTAAAAACTCGACCACTAAGATAGAGACGGAGCTAATAGACTTTAACATAACTATTATAAATATGCTTACAATAACTTTGTGGGATAATTGATAACTTTTGTTACATACGTATGTTGCAAAAGTGAAAATATATTTATGAATTATTTTGGAACTTAATGATTGTGTTAGCTATTTATGATTTCGATTTATTTATATATATTGTTGTTTGTGATATTACTTTAATTGGCATAATTATTTACCTAGGTGAATGTTATAAGGTTGTAGCCTTACTTGTGATTAAAGGTTGAAGCCTATATGTGCAATTGTAGTCGCTATTTTAAATTACAAGTTGGGGCCCAATATGGGGGTTAGAGCTCTTTTGATAATATAAAGGTTGCAGCCTTTCAATTTCCTTTGAGATGAGTCAAACACTTAGTGTAGGATAATTGGTATTTTGTACAACCAACACATTATATTTTTGTGCATTGCTAATGTTTCTTAATTTCATATTATAGGGTTAAACCTCATGTGGTGTGCCATTGCATTTTTTGAATATTATAACTGAAAAGGTAAAACTTACTTTCTATAGTTACTGATGTATGTGGATTACGATATGTATTTTTATACAACAAAACTATTATAGTTCACACATAGCTCAGTTGGCTCATTATATTATTTTTCTATATAGGTACATTAACAGCTACACAGTGACAGGGACGAGGGAATGATGTTCATTTTCGATTCGCCTTTGATATTGATGAGAGTTTCTTACGACAGAGGAACCTCATTTTAAATTTTGTATCGGCATGTTTTTTAAAATTCCATTAGATCTTCCTATTGTATAATCATGAGACCTTATTGTACTAGCATGAAGTTGATGCATGCATGGTGGAATCTAGACTATGTAACAATCAGGGGTGTTTTTGGTTTCTGTTGGGGCAAAAATTAGAAGACCTAAATTGAATTTAAAAGTTCGGTGTTGGTTTGGTTCAATTTCAATTTCTAAATCTTTTTAACCCAAACTTGAACCAAACTTTTCAGTCGATTTTTGTTTGGTTTTCATATTTTTCTAAATAAATAAATTGTAAGACAACACTTATTTTGGTCAAAAAAATAATAACTATATAATTGCTCTACTTATTTTAGATAGAAAAAATATTAACTCTTACATTTATAACTTAACTATAATATTTATAACATAACCTTGTAAATTCTAGGAATATAAAATTTTAGATAGTGAAATAATATTATTTTTAAGTCACATATGCAATGATTCAGTTCAGTTATGTTTTGCACAGTCACGCCCCAAACTTGAACCAAACATATTTGTTTCGATATTTAACGGATCGGTTCGGCTAGGTACGGTTCGGTCGTTTGTTTGGTTTTCAAGTTTGCAACAACACCCTTAGTAACGACACCTCTAGTTATTGGACAAGTTAATGTTAATTTTAATTTCATTTATTGTTTAATGGATGTTTATTTTATAGGGATTGGTTGAATTAGTTATGATATTTTTAGCATTTCTTATTCTTTATCGCCGTTGTTAGAAATGGCAACCTGAGATTACCTACTACTAAAGGCTTGTGCCTTTCACAGAAAGTCATGTATTAAAACATCCACAATGGTAACAGTAACTAGGGTAAGTAAGGCAAATATGTCCTACGAGTACATGTAACAATTACAAGTTGTAAGACAAATTATTGTTCTGTAAAGCAGACATATAGTATGCTTAGGTTCGACAAAGTTCAATACCTTATGCCTTAGAAAAAGGCATTTGGTAATTGGGCATTTTACAATTATATGAGACGGAGTCTGGTATCTTTGAAAAAGGTGTTTAAAAGTTCAACGCCTTAAACAAAGGCGTTTAGGGACTATGGTTTAATTGCTTATAAGGGCATTTAATTCAGTTGCAATTCATAGTCTAATATAGAATTAAACAAATGAAATAATATAAATAATTAGTTGGTAGTGTGGGGTCAGATGCTTGCATGCCTTAGTGTAAGGCATATGAATATTATATGCATTACATTTAGGGGTATGGTATACAACTGTCATTTGTCTATTGAAGTAAATATGGTATATTTACTCTATTTACCATACATTAAGTTTTAACATTGTGAATGCTTTTATTCTCGAAGCACAACGTGCAACAATTCAAGGTAATATCACTGCAACAAGTGAACATATAATCACCATACTAATAATAGACTAATAAAAGGTTAGATAATTATATTTACATAGATCTAACCTAGAACTTGTTACGAAACTAAAGAAGATGTCAACGTGTTACATGTTCATTAGCTAATATTTTCTTTGTTTGAAATTAGTAATTTTATTTTGCTTTAATATTTTTTGAAAAATGTATTAATCTAATAAATAAGAAAAGGAAGGAGAGGAAAATACCCATTATCTCCTCCGAACATTCTTTTTGAACAAAAAAATTAAAAAAAACCCTTGGGGGGAGAAAAATGGTATTATAAAATAGTTTGTTGGAAAAGAGAACATGTTGACTGTGCGCAAACCAATATTGGACCCCACCCTAGTTGGTAATGATACTGTTATCAACTGGTGAACAAAACCGTACCCAAACACCCGTGACTTTAAGGCAGAGCGCTGCGTGGATTCCATTTAAAACAGTAGCACAGACGTTGCCGTACACCCAACTTTAATGTTACTTTTCTTCTCTCATTTATTAGCTTCACTTCACTTTTCATTTCAACTCTCCGATGACTCTTATATGCCACCGACACCGGCGGTGAAATCCACGCGCCGCCCATCCGCATTTGCATTTCTCCTGCCAAGCTCATAACAACTCCGATCAGGTACGCCGCCTACCACTGCAAGTACATGCACCCTCACCTTCTTCTTCTTCTTCTTCTACAATTCGCCGTTTAAAAAGATTAATATTAGGGTTTGCTGTTTTTTTTTTTTTGAATCTCTGGTTTTGGCCAAGAAGATTGTGAATAAAATTATGAATGTAATTGTTGGATATTGTGTTGATCCATTCGTATGGTTTACGTGCTTTTTTTGATGAATTATTTGATTCTTATTTTCTATCTGCGTACATGCATTTAGATTTGTGCGTGTATAAATTTATGTATGTGTGTATAGTTTTGTCAATTGGTACATCTTGGTCATATTTTGTCTTCAGGTGAGTACAATTTGGCCATTTTTTAAGGTGAGGCATCTTGTGGTAACCCTAAGCTAGTTTGGAGGGAAACAGGGTTTTTTCTACAAAACAATTTGGGATAAATTGGGAAGTTTTCATTATCCTTTTTTGTGAAAAAAATAATTATAACTCTCGCTCTCTCTATATATATCTATCTATCTTTCTTTCTTTCTTTTTGCTTTATAATAGTATGAACATGATTACATTAACAACCTTTTCATCTTTTAAACAATATTCTAAAAGACGGAACTACGGTGGCCATAGAGCGTGTAGTGCCAATTTTTTTAAATATAAACATAGATAATACTAGTATAATGCACAAGCAGATTAATCATAGTCATTAAGTTCACTGTCCAAAACAAAATGGAAGGGTGGTGATATTGGCACCCTGTAATCTCTTGGTAACGCTCCCGCCTAAAAAGGAGGCTTAATTGCTATTTCCACCCCACTTCTTTTAATTTAACGCAAAGGTTAATTACCCGGTACCCACTAATCATATAATCAACTAAACTACCCCATGTTCAATGCACTTCAAAAATCTCTTCCCACATTCAATTCCCCTTCAAAATTCTTCCACCATCTTCAACTGAGTTTGACAACAAATTTCAGTTGGACCAACAACCACTAAAAACCTCAATTGATGCAACACAAGTTGAACTTAACAAAATTTAATCTGAAGCAAAACCCTAAGTTTAAAGATTGGTAGAAAAGAGAGAAACTATGAAACAAGTGAAGCTTAACAAGCAAGAAAGAGTAAATGAAAGATAGTAGACATTTTTTTTATTTCATTATTTATATCATTTTCACAACATACATAACACATATATACACAAACAACACATAAGTTGCCTGTAATAGGAAGAAGGTTCACTTGGTTCCCCGTAACTGAGTTGCAGGCTTATACACTTGGTTATGGGCCCCCTAGCATGGCCGTTTATGTGCATGGTTCAACAAGACTCACTCGTGGCTAGGCATGTTACTCGATTGATATTAACTGAATGAAAGTCCCACCAAAGGTTAAATTGATGAGCTCTCAGTACTTTCATTCGGCCTAGAGAAACCGAGTGCTTTAGACCTTGCTTGGTTGTGATCTGCCAAGAGTGACTAAACATACTTGGTTGAGAACAACCGAATGAATTGTTTTGATGGTTTAGACGCATCAAGAGTAGATCAATTAGTAAAAGTAAAAAATAATAATTTGATAAATATTGGTGAGGTTCCTCCTAAAGGAAAATACCTCATCTGCCAAGTATATTGGATATACTCGGTTCCATGCAACCGAGTACATGCAATCTACCTTGGTTACGAGCAACCGAGTACATGCACTTCACCTCGGTTACAGGGAATCGAGCCTACTTGCATATGGGTTCAACTTACAGTTCCAACGTTGGGGTTTTAGCATACTTGGTTGAGAACAACCGAATGAATTGTTTTGACGGTTTAGACACATCAAGAGTAGATCGATCAATTAGTGATCAAGTAAAAAATAATACTTTGATAAATATTGGCAAGGTTCCTCCTAAAGGAAAATACCTCATCTGCCAAGTAAATTGGACAACTCGGTTCCATGCAACCGAGTACATGCAATCTACCTCAGTTACGAGCAACTGAGTACATGCACTCCACCTTGGTTATGGGGAATCGAGCCTAGTTGCATATGGGTTCAACTTACAGTTCCAACTTATGGGTTTTAGCAGTACGAGTAGGATAAATCATGATCTTTTAGCAAACAACTTCCAACATTTTAGGATTTTACATCAAATTTGAAGGTCAGGGTTTTACATCAAATTTGAAGATTAGGGTTTAGGAACTTTCTTGAATTTTTTTGATGAATACACTAAGGTTTTTGCTTTCAACCGAGGAGATGGATATGGAATTGTTTTGAGGATACGAAGATGGCCCTTTAATTTCTTTTGCTTTCAATCAAGGAGATGGAAGGAGATTGAGGGAGATAGAGACGTTTGTTTTTGGGTGTTGTTTGTTTTTGGTGTGATAGTGATTATTGTTAATTAATTAAGTTGGGGTTTATTTTTAATTATAATTAAGCTTTAATTATATGTATTAGAGAGTGGGAGTGGTATGTGGGAAAGTGGGAGTGTTACCAAGAGATTTGTGGAGTGCCAATATCACCACCCAAATTGAAGTGAAACTTCACATCCATATGAAATTATCAATTTATTTCAAGCAACGATTAAAAAAAAAGATGGTGAAAAGAAAAGGCAACAATGAAAAGAAAAGGGGAAGAAAGTTCAAGATAGGGTTGAGGAAAGAAGGTAGAATGGTGACTTTTGTAATTAGCCAAACCAAGCTCATCTTTTTCTTTTTCTGATTGTTGTGGACCAGGATTTGGTGTCAATGGGAGGAATTGAAGATGGGTTTGCTTATAATTTGATAGGTTAAGTGGTATTTTTTTTAACTAAAAGGAAGACAGACGGTTATTTAAACAGAGAGAAAAAAGAAGAAGAAAATAAAATCAGTCTATCCGCCTAGCCCGTGCAGCCTGCCTAGCCTTGCCCAGCCCGATTAGGCAGCCACATAAATCCTTCTTATTCATCAAGCGATTAATCAAACGCCTAGTCATTAATTGCGGCGCCTGGGCACCGCCTAGCCCACCTTTTAGAACATTGCTTTTAAAGGACTATTTGTTCAGGCACACAAGAGAAATGAATGATAATGAAATGCTTCTTATTCGTAGAGGGTGGAAAAAATGCAATATTAGGAAAATGTTAATGTTATTTTATCTAAGTATTATCGTACATAAATATTTTTATCATTTATCATTCAAAATGGTACTTTTAGATTCAGGTATGCTCCATTATATTACTTCTATTTTCTCTGTTTTAACTAAGGAAACAAATGAGGGCTTATAAAGGCAAAGTCAGTCCTTTCCCTCCATTACCTTTCATATTTCCTTCCATGTGTCAGTCCTAGCATGCAAGTAAATCGTTAAAATTTATTTCCTTTTCCTTGCATTCCCTCAATAAAAACAAGCAGTTACTCTTAATCCATTTTGTTGGCTACCCATATTGTCAAAGCAAATTATCTCTTTGCCAGAGTATAGTATTGCTTCGAGAAGTTGTATTGTATGCTTCTAAAGTTGTACATTGCTTTGGCAATAAGCTTAATTGCGTTGGCAATAGTAGTATAGTACCACCCATCATTATTATTATCATCATCATTATTTTGATATAAGTCAAGGTATCCAGGCCTCCTAGACCACTTCACTAATCCATTTGCACTCTCTAAATTGCATGCACTAGCTTACGCAATAGGAGATGGCCCTAAGAGGATTCAAACGATTCACAACCAGGTTGTGAGGTAAGAGCTCATGCCACAAGGCTATACCCTTCGGCTTTTTTAATCATTGGTATTTCCTCTCCAAGATAAGAGGGAAAGAATATAATAATAGTACTCACAGTTACTTGTTCGTAATGTTGAGAAATCTTTTTGGTTCAAACATAACAAATATAAACTGAATTTATGATTTCGTTGTTACTGCATGATAGAACAGGTATAGTGGAAAACTTCAAAGTTTCACAACTTACGTTTTTCTTTTTGTTCCATTAGTAGCTCCTTTGATTACATATTTTGCAGATTTTGATGAGAGGCTTCGTTTGTTCGACTCGCGGTAGCAAAAGTTTGCCCATCTTTATTGGCCTTTTTTCATGCGAAGATGGTATATATAATCACTAAATATCTGAGGGTGTTATAATTAAATTAATTGTATTTATATACTAAGCTTGTTATTTATATGCTGCAGCGTGAGATACCAGATTGTTCAAATAGCAAGAATCTATCAAGGCTGGAAGGGGTGACTGGAATCATGCCAAAGGTTGAGGTTCTGGGTTACGATGACATTCCATCCGGGAACATGTACTCAACTCATATGGGGGTATGCATTTAGTTTTTCGTTGATTAGCCCTCTTGTATTTTGATTTGATTTTCCATCTGCTAGTAGCGTACAATCAATTCATGCCATTAAACACTAGGTCTTGAGTAGTTGAGTCATATATAATTTTTGTGTTAGGATTGAGTATTTAAATGGTAAAGTTTTTACACCTGTGTACAATCTTCTCTTTCTCTGCGTGTTATGTTTTCTATCTTCATTGAGGAAAACATCTGTTTGTAGGACAATGGTGCAAGCTCATCTGGAACCAATATAAGATCATCCTTCATAGGGATGGGATTCTCACCTTTCCTTGTTGACAAAGCAATCAGAGAAAATGGTATGTTATGCACAAACCCCAAATATATTACATTTTATCAGGTTGTTGTGGGGGTGAGAGTCAGTAAGATGTGCTATTATCAATGTACCTGAATATATGTGTGTATTTATACATAGAGAGAGTGCCAATGTCTAACACATTGGGGTTTTGAATTTTAAGATGCCTTCATTTAAAATGTTTATTTCTTTTGTTTAAATTGATTTTTTCCACAACCATGTGATTGAGCCAATTATTTATTGTATATTTGACAAGAAAAACATTTTCATTAAATCCAGGTGAAGACAATGTTGACTTGCTATTGGAGACACTCTTTGCATATTCTGTAAGTGAATGTTTCTTGTGTGGTACAAATAAGGGAATGCTTTTCCTATGTCTGGTGCAACGTTGATTGGTTCTCTTTTCGCAAATATATTAATAATAATGCTTCATGTACTTGTCAGAATTAAAGAAATACAAAAATAATTTTCTTTAGCTCATTGAACATCAGACATTCACATACTTACGCATTGCATATTCAATTCTTTTATCTGTTTAGCTAGATGTTTGTCATATTGATGGCCAAATCATTCACGAAAAGTAGGACATGCCCCAATCTTTTACATTTGAGCAGTCTTGTTTACTACTACTAGCTTGAGAAAAATATTACTTGTCTCTGAAATTAACTGCTAACACTTGGGTACTGATCTTCATCAAAAAGATTGTACAGCAAG
This sequence comes from Lonicera japonica, assembly GCA_021464415.1. NCBI lineage: Eukaryota > Viridiplantae > Streptophyta > Magnoliopsida > Dipsacales > Caprifoliaceae > Lonicera > Lonicera japonica. The sequence goes on along the minus strand of CM038465.1, from coordinate 59,469,581 downwards.
TCAGCAACTGCTCAAAGTAGCAAATTTGGGCAAATGCTTATTTGCATCTCCGCATATATGTTTGTGAAACGCTAAAATGCAATACTTCTGCACTCGATCAATTGGGATTTATATTATTAATCATGCATAAATGAGTTCTAATTTGGCTCTACCATTCACGCTGTATTTTTGAAAGCACTCTTCATCCGAATGGCTCCTTCGGCTTCATTACTTTTTATCATGATATACTTTGAGTAAAATACTTAATCTTAGTTATGAAATTGTTCATGGTCTTAATCTCGGAGTCTCCTTCAACAACACTTTTCATATATTATTACATCTGAAGCAACAGTTTGACAGTTAACATGCTTGTGAATGATAGGCTCTTCAAAAACCAAAGCCTGAACCTTCAGATTCTGCCGATGGCTTGTTTGATGATGAGAAGCGTGAGTTAGCTGCAGCCAATCAATCAATGGATGTAAGCTACTATTCTCTTGTCCCTGCAAAATAATTAGTGGTTTGTGATTGCATGATCATTCTAGTCAAGACTACTAACATAACACTAAAAACATGTAAGGGCCAGAATGTTAGTTTTTTTGTTGAAAATTTGGAAATGGTTCTTCTGTAACTGTTGCTAAGTGTGTATATATAAAAAAAGAAGAAGCTAATCTAGGATAGTAGCCTTAGGTTAGCGATTTTGGATAGTAGGTTTAGGTTGGTGATTTTCTTACCAATGAATATAAGACATTTTAGTATAATGACCATCTTTAATAGTCATATGGATCACCTGCTTTTTGCTTTTCACTGCAATCGATCTTATTGCTAGTAGTTGACCGTTTCTGATATTTACAGGCACTTCATAAATCACATTCTGAATCATCAGATTCTCTGGATAGCTTGTTTGGTGATGACGGGACTACAGACAGTCACACCAATTTTCCCACACAGATTTTTCCAAAAGAGGTAACCTCATATGGTTTGTTCATGTAAAATCAGCATGCTTTTTGCAGAATATGAGCTATAGTAAAGTGATCTACTTCTCCATTAACTTGAAGTGTAGGAGATAAATTACACTTTTCTTAGTAACTGTTTGTTTTTTATTTGTTCGTTGATTAAATTGAAATGCTGGATTTGTCAGTTTGCATACAGATTGACTCAACATTTTAATTTGTGGTAGGAACCTGATGTATGTAGTGAAGACATTCATTTTGACAAGAAAGCATCCTTATTAATGATGAATTTCTCGGTGGATGAAATTCAGCATGCAATGGCTACACTTGGTATGTAGAATTTGATGCGACTATAATCCCACAAAGATCTCTCTCTCATAAAAGGAGGACAATATGCTTATATAGCTAAAATCTACTCATTTTCCATGACAGGTGAAGGTACTCCTGTCAATGAACTAGTTGATTTTATTTTTGCTGCTCAGATGGCAGATAAATGTGAAAAGTCTACAGACCAGCCAAATGGTGGTGGTCAAGTGCGGAATGAGGTCTTCGATAAATTTTTATATTTACATTATAATACAGTTGATTGCTTTTGAAGATGACACATATAACCTGATTAAGTGATTTTTTTTAAGAAAAATCAGCATCAATCTTAAATATTGATTATGACAGCCATAATGTAATATTTTTTTATATATTTTTTTTGAAATGAGCACCTTTTGCGAAACTTTTTTAAAACCATCTTACGTGTGCTAAAACTCCTAGTGTTATTGATGATTAGCATAATATATGGTTGGCACTTCCCAAGAGGTTGCAAGATATACTTTCAATAATTCAAATGCCATAGTTAACTTGTTTGTCATTTCATATGCAATTAAATAGTTTAAATGTTTCAAAATTTCAGGATACCAACACTGAAGCTTTGTTTGGGACTATGGATAAGACACTTCGCTTACTTGAAATGGGTTTCTCTGAGAATGAAATTTCAGCAGCTATTGAAAAGTATGGTAAGGATTATCATATTACTGAATTTTTTGCCTCCAATATATGGTCAGGGTGTCGGATGTTCTTTTTGCTTGTGTCAAAAAAGGAGAAATTTAAGGTCACCTCGTCTCATTGTGGAAATAGTGGCGGCCCCCTACCTAGCCAGGGGGATGTTTTATGTCCATCTTGCTACCGACATTTTATTATTTCCTTTCTCAGGTTCAGAAGTTCCCATAGCAGAGCTCGCTGACTCAATTGTCATTGATCAACTTGCTGGTACTACCTATGACACTAAAAAGGTCTTCCCTCTTTTATTATTAGACATTATGCTTACATTTTTATACCATACTTGTGCACATATCAGCAAACATATTTGTAAACTGATAAAAGAATGGAAATTTTATTTGGTCTCGACAGTATTCCTTGACCTCCTACAGCACCGTAAAAACTGAAGATTATAGCAAAGATAGTGTATCTCAATTTAGGGAATCCGAGTTAATGGAGAGGTACAATGGGAAAAGGCCAAAAGAAGAATATATTGATGAGCCAGGCAATTTTAAAAGGCCAAAAGAAGAACATACCGATATCCAAGGCAGTTTAAAAAGTCCAAAACAAGAGTATGACGATCTCTTAAGCAGTTCTTCTCCGGTCCCAGCATGGCTACAAGCAAGACTAGGGACCTACAAGAAGTCCAACCACAACCGGGGGTCTTCCTCGTCTTCTTCATCTTCTTCACAAAGACAGCTTAATCGTAAAGGAGGAGTGCTAAATGGGTATATAAAACCTAATCTACCGAAGCCCCAATCTTGCAGAAGCCTCGATCGAATGGTAGCTAAAGCTCCATATTTCCTTTATGGAAACGTTATGAATTTATCTCAAGATTCTTGGGTCAAAATATCCCAGTTCTTGTACGCGATCGAGCCCGAATTTGTGAATACGCAATATTTCTCAGCTTTGAGTAGGAAAGAAGGATATATACACAATCTTCCAACTGAAAACCGGTTTCATATCCTCCCAAAGCCTCCTATGACAATCGAAGAAGCAATACCCCATACCAAAAAGTATTGGCCTTCTTGGGATACGAGGAAGCAACTGAGCTGCATTAGTTCCGAAACTAGTGGCATCTCTCTACTGTGCGAAAGGCTTGGAAGAAACTTGATTGACTCTAGAGGGATGCTCTCGGTAGAGCTGCAGAAGGACCTCCTTCACCAGTGCCGAACCTCGAATCTTGTGTGGGTCGGCCGTAACAAACTGGGACCCATTGAACCGGAACATTTGGAGCGTATTTTGGGCTACCCAGTGCTCCACACTCAAGCCACCGGCTTCGGCCTAGCCGAAAGGCTTCAATCTCTCAAACACTGCTTTCAAACGGACACATTGGGTTATCATATATCCGCATTGAAGTCCTTATTCCCAGATGGAATAAGGGTGTTGTCGATCTATAGTGGGGTAGGTGGGGCTGAGATAACATTGCACCGGCTTGGAATTTGTTTGAAAGGTGTTGTCTCGGTAGAACCGTCGGAAGTAAAGCGGAGTATTATCAAGAATTGGTGGGAAAGCTCTGGACAGAGTGGGGAATTGGTGCAGATTGAGGATATTTCAAGGCTGTCAAGCAACAAGGTGGAGAGTTTAATGAAGAAGTTTGGTGGGTTTGACTTCATTATTTGTCAGAATCCACATACCTACTCATCCAAAGGAGCCACCATTGCTGCAGATAGTGATAGCCTGGGGGGTTTGGACTTCTCATTGTTTTATGAATTTGTTAGGGTTTTGCAGCGAGTGAGGAGTATGACGGAGAGAAGCAAGTGATATTTTTAGCTTCCATCACGCTGCTGCCTGTGCAAATTGTGAAGAGCAGTATGATCAGCGGTGGTGTTATCGGATTTAGTGAAACATAAACTGGCATAAGTGGAACTATGATTCCCATATGTTCTCTTTAAACATGATGATGATCCAGGTGTTAAAATGACTGAGGTTAAACATGATGATGATCTTCCAGGTGTTAAAATGACTGAGGCAGAGCCTCCTTTCCTTTAGTGTTCTTTCTACAGTAGCTGTTGAGGTTTCAGATATTCAGTAGTGTTTTTGTTACGCAATTTATTCTGTGTGGAAAAGGCATGTTTAGGGAAATATAAAACTACGCCAGTGTCCAAATTTCTTGAACTTAACCAAACAGGTTCACGGAGAACCTGCTTTGTGATTGGCTCGTAGAGTCCTCAGCAGAGGGAAACACTTTAGAGGACTCAAAAAGCCCAAAACCCGAAGTATCTTGTGGGAGTCCACCATCACCCTTCTCTTCATCATCATAAAAACTGGAATTATACACGCTTTACTAAAAAAGAAAAAAGTGTATGAAATATTTTGAGGCCCATTCTCGCTGAGGGTATACTGGTTTACTTGGTAGTGTTAGGTTTATTTTTATTAGCCTTATTTTGTCGACAAAATCACAATTTTATTTTGGAAGTGTTTTATTTGTGTTCACACTCGATGAAGCTAAAAAATCTAGAAGCCACACTCTCAAGATCATGTTCGCATTGACTAGGAAAGGTGTGAAATCTTTTGTTATAGGTGGTGGATTTTCATTGGTTCTTCAAAAAAGGTTTTCTAAAAGCTTCATTTGAAAATTCAAACGAGAAATTTAAATTGAATTTCTCTTTCTTTTTAAATCAAATCTTTTTTGTAAAAGTCATGCATGAAATCAAATACAATGTATTACACCTCATCACGAGTTGTATACACCTCATGTTGAGTTGGATTAAAGCTTGGTTCATCTATATATATGAGCTTGAATCCTAGGTTTAAAGCTAAGCTTTTTTTTTGAAGAAAAATTCTATATTTCATATCTTTGAAAAAAAAAAATCCTCCACCACCTAGGATTTGATTTTACATATCAATCTTTTGAGTTCTTCATAAAAAGAACAACAAATCCCAAATTGTGAGAACGGTGTGATACCGTGACGAGTGATTTGCTGTGAGGCTATTCGTGTGATTTGAATATAAGGACTATAAGCATTGGAGGTGGGCACTGCAGCTATTCTTGTGTGACTCAAGTTTATAAGTTTGTATTTGTGATTAATTTGTCTGTAAACTCTTGTGTTTTATAGTGTAAAGTTCTTGAAGATTAGTCTTACATAAGTACGGATACCTCATTAATTCTAGTGTTAGATTGCTTTTTGTGTGAATGATTTGTGTATGCTAGACAAAATCAAACAATCTTTTTAGAATTAAAATTGGTAGAAACTTAGAGTTTACTTTTACGGTTTTTTTATTTGTCAATCATTTTTTTTCAAGTAACCAGAAAATAAAATATCTAGGTAATTTTCGCTTCCGCACGCGCTAGCCTAACAGCCTTTTTCAGGTAGTTGCCGAGTATTTTATGCCTTTTTTTTGAGCCACCAGTTACTCTATTGTATTAGGTTAAGTTGGTGTTTAAAAAAAAAAATAAAAAAAATTCAATTGTACTTGGTAGGCATAGGCCAAGTCAACCTTCATACAAAAGAGGAGAGAGCACCGAGGCGGATGCATTTATAAGGTGGAAGAAGGACATATATATATATATATATATATATGAATGTATATATGTATGTGTATGCAGATTTGAGCAGAGATAATGATTTAGAGGAATATATATAGGGTCAATTTCGAGTAAGGACCAATATGTACGGATTGATCCTTTTGAAGGGGTAAAAATATGATTTGTTTTTAATTTATAAAACTTGGTGGAGATGATCTCTACCAAATTTAATCAAAAAATTTAACCGGAAAGTGGGTTAATTAAAAATTTGATATATATCCACATTTTTGGACACACACACATACATATATATATCAAATTTGTAGTTAACTCACTTTTCGATTGAATTGTTCGATAAAATTTGGTACCAAATTTCATAAAAAAAAAAACTCATATATTTGGTCACTCGAAATGACTAATCTGTACGTATTGGTCCTGAAATTTATATATATAGATTTGAAGTGAAAGAGGTGTCTATAAGTGTGTGTATATATATATGAAGAGACCCTATCTCATACAGACCAGTGCGTACGCACTGGCCCTTTCCGCTCAATTCTGCGAGTGAAATAACTGGCCTTTACCTTTTTTTTTTCTTTTCTCATCTCTCACTCGCACTCACCTCTCACTCTCACTCTCCAAACCCATCTCTCACAGTTCACTCTCCCTCCCCTAGCTTGTCACTCTCCCACCTCTCCCAGCTCGTCACTCTCCCACTCCCACTGCACTCCGTCGTCCTCTTGCTCGCCATTGCTGAGACGACCACGGCTCTGGCTCTCTCACTCTCTCTCACCCATCTCGCACTCCCGTTCTCACCATCTGCGACCCACGTAAACCCATCGAAGCGCCGCCGACGAGCTCCCCTGCCGACGACGACCTCTCTCTCTCAAATTTGGTAAGTGTATATTTCACTCTTCTTGATTTTGCAATGTTTAACTGGGAAATTTCGAAATGGGTTTAGGGCATAGCGAATTCGAATTTTGTGTAATTGTCACAGTATTCTGATCTTTTGGTTTAGCAAATTCGAATTTTGTGGTTGATTGATTGTTGAGATGTGAATTTTGAACATTGTTTGTCTTGATACCAACTGGTATTCGGTTCCCATATATAAGGAATTTAGCAGCGAAATTTATAAAAGGCAATGGGCAGAGTGGATGTCTGAATTTAGCAGTGAACCACTAAAACCCCTAAAACCCCTGCTGAATCCCACAGCCGTGGGTGTGCAAGATTGGGAACAACTCTACTTTTCTTGTTCATTCATTGGAAAGATTGTGTTGTCCGAGGTTTTCACTCATCCACTGGGTTGGGTTCAGCTGCTCTGCTTGTCATTATGTGGAGCTGCTTTCTTTGTTTGACATCAATTTCTTGTATGGTCTATCTACTTGTTGACAAAGTGTAACAATGCACTAGTTCTGCGTAGTCTTTTGGAATAGACGAATAGTTTGATTTGGAGCCTATGTTATTCCTTATTTCTGTTGAAGTGAGGTACAGACGTGGCTCTGTATAGAACTGATGTCATGATCTTGCTAACCTTGACTGAATCACTGTTGTAGATACATACATTGAATGCATGCATGCTTTGATTCTTTGTTATATGTGTTGTTTCTTAATTGAAAGTATTTTACATGTATGCTCAAGTATGTATATATGGACATGCATATGTCTTCACATTTACAGTTTGCACGAGAGGTGTCTAGTGGCTACTGGCTATTATTAATATGTAGTTGCATGACAAATATTACTCATTAAACTGAGAGATTTGTTTGAGATTTGTCTTCATGTGTTCAAGTAAAATTTAGTTTTGATTTCATACTCAATCATAGTTTGATTTCTTCAAGTTATGAAAATTTTGCAGATTACAATGGCTTCTTCTTCATTAATTGTGGAATGTGACTCAAGTAACGAAGTTGATATTAGATTTTTTTTGAAACAATGCGAATGCGGAGAAGTAGCGGATGTGAAGATAACAAAATCGAACAAGAACAATAACCGTGGTAGAATCTACTACGCGTGCAAAAGGCAAAGATGCGGTAGTTTCTTGGGTTGGTGCAGAATCTCATCAATTCAATCAGTATCACGTATTGTTGGCACACTAGAAGAATGTACTATGTCGCGTGCGTCGAATGTTGCTGAACCTAACACAAAGCATGATCTAAAAGGCCGCTGGAAGTTTTTTATAGTTATTTCTCTCATGTTGTCTACTTATTTTGGTGTAAAAGTTATGAAAATGTAATATCTAATTAGGTATTGTTATAATGAATGTTTGTAATGGATTTGAAATCAGTTAGTGTTGTTACAATGACTTTATTTTATTAAATGGAAACATTTTGCGTTCTTTTCGTTATTTCGAGTTCTTTAAACATTTTGCCCATGGGGTTTTTGTTAAGTTAGGGCTTGTTCATAGTGTGTTTGTGGTTAGTGGGCTTGTGGAGAATTATTCGAAGTTGGGGCTTTTTGGTAAGGCTGAGAAATGATTCTGTGGATTATATGGTTTGGATTCTGTGGTGAGGCTGAGAAATGATTTGTCTTCATGTATGGACTGGGGAGTTTAAGATGTACTGTAGGTGTGGGTGTTCAACTCATTTGAAAGTGTAGGTGTGGGTGTAAAACTGATGCTGTGAAAGTGTAAAACTGATGCTTTGAAAGTGTTTGATGAACTTCCTAACCCAGATGCTGTATGTATGGTCTGGGAGGATTGATGCGGCCTTTGATGCTGCTGCAGCTTTTTAATTATTTAAACTTTGTATCTCTAGAGGTTTGGAAATAAACAAGAAGAAATGGAGGTAGGAGAGCTGCTATTAACTGGGAGGATATTGATCACTTTGTTTTTTTAATTTTCATTTCTCCAGAGGAATAAGTTCTCCAGAGTTAGAAATTCTGTACCCTACGCTCTTGCTGGTTGATAAGTTTCAGAAAATAACGAATCAATATACAGAGGAGGTAGCATTTGTGGAAATTAATCTCAAGTATAAGAAAAATCTTAGAACCGGGTGAAGCTATGAATTAATTTCCAGAAGCACATCCTTCAAACATTAAAAAGTACAACCCCTTCAAGTTTAACATCCAAAAAATACAACCCATTCAAACTACATCAAAAAATACAACCCTTTTAAATCAAACTACAATCCTATATCATCTCCAACTTGTTCATCTTCATCTTCTGTTGACGACCCGTTTCCTTCTTCCAAATTTGCATCCTCACATGTAGACAACCTATAATTTAAAAAACCAAAAATAATCAACATTCATCGTAAAATGAAAAAAAATAAAAGAACATCAGTTACGAAAAGTCATAAATACTTACAGATTCGTAAGTGCCGGGCAATTTCGTTTATCATGTGACTGGCCAACTTTTCCACACCCATGACAACGTCTAATTGTGCGATTTTTTGCTTTTACTAGTGCCTTCTTTTTTCCTCCTTTGAGCCTTTTCCCACAGCCCTTTGCTCGCACTAAATCTGGTTCGTTATAACTATTTTCGGCTACTTTAGAAGAACCATGTACACTAGTAGCATTTGGTATTACGTTACTCCCAACTGGAGTACAACCAACTACTTGACTACCAATTGGAGTCTTAGCGTTTTGGCTACTAAGAAATTGGTCAATCTCGTCATTAATGCGGTGCAATCCATCGCTCAATATCTTTCGTGTTTCTTGACATACAAGGGCCTTGTCAACCAAATCCAAAGATGATTGGATAAATTGACTTCGCATCAAGACGTAATCTTTGTCTTCTTCTATACCCACGCTTTTATCATCTACCACAGTTGCTGATTTGGCTGACTTAGTCCACCTCTTCAAAATGTACTTATCTGGCAAGAGCTCAATATCATCAAATCTCATCAAATATGCTAAAATGTGCCTACATGGGATTCCAGCGCTTTCAAATTTTTTACAACCACATAAAACAAAATCCATGCCTTTGTCATAAATCAATTCACGGACTTTACTTAATTGGTTTTTCTTTCTTTGTATCTGATAAACACGGTGATTGTCATTTTCCCGTATCAGCTGAATCCTATAGTTAAGGCATTCACACATTTCACTCTCAAACTTGTAATATATTTCATTTGTGTAAATATCAGCCATTTGCACCAACAAGTCTTGATTTATTCTAAGTTTAGGCTTCTCAATTATGTCCTTGTGATCGGCCATCAACTCCTCATGCCGTTGGCGTAAAAGTCCTCTTCCAAACTGAATCATAAAATCCACCAATGAGTTGCCTTTTGAAACAAATTTCTTGAAAAAGGCATGCCCACTTTCTGCTCGTTGGCTACTTGACATATCAGCCGAGAATATGTGATCAACATATGCTGGAATCCATCTTGAGCGAATTTTATATATGTCTTCCAACCACCTGTTTCCCCCTAACCCACTTTTCTGAATAAGCTCCTCCCATTGCAAGTCAAATTCCTTTGGAGTTTTTGATTTCCAAATACATTCGGAGAACTCATTCTTGTAAACACTATACTTGGCTGCATCCATTTTTTCCGAAAATTTCATCAAAATATGCCAACTACAATACCTGTAAAAGATTTTAAAAATATAAAACATTAGCCATTTTATATACTTATATAAAAAACTTTAATAAAATATGAAAATTATAATACCTATGAAATGTATTTGGAAGAATAAGAGGGAATGCGGCACTCATTGCCGGGTCTTCATCGGTCATAATCATCTTCGGGGCATCACCGGGCATACTTTCCAAAAATTGAGTAAAGAGCCAAATGAAATCATTAATACTTTCATGATTCAAGAATCCACAACAAAAAACAATTGTTTGACCATGATTATTAACCCCCATTATTGGTGCAAAAATCAACCCATATCGATTAGTATTATAAGTCGTATCAAAGATTACAACATCACCAAAAAACTTGTATGCTCGCCTTGAAGTTGCATCGGACCAAAAACAACGAGTAATCTTTTGTTCCTTGTCCGTCTCAATTTTAAAAGTAAATGATGAATTTTTTGCTTGTTCTAATTTCAAATACTCATAAAACATCTTAGCATCATGCCCCTTCGTCGCAGCACGTATATCTCTTTCATGATTATACAAGTCTCTTTGCGTGCACCCAATATTTTCTAAACCTTCAGATTGTACTCCAAGAAAACTAAATTGTTGATGCTGGGGTACATTGACCATAGACAACTGTTTAGTTAAACACTTTGTTGCAGATGAAACATTACGATGGGACCTTAGAAGGTGAACCTTACTTGGTGTCGATAATGGGTGGCTATGTCCCTCGTTGAAAACAGTAATAATGTACTTATTAGAGTTTGACTTTAAAACAGCAAGTTTCGCCGTACAATCCTCACCTAAGCTCCCCCTGTGTCTTTTCTTTCAAACTTCAGCAATTCTTGAGGACTTGCCTTGTTTAAAACAAACAAACTCTTTCCTCCTTATCTCGCCACTCCCTGGCTCTTTTTTAGTAGTCCAAGCACGTACACTAAATCCGGCCGCTTTAGCATACGCATTATAGAATGTCAAAACATCATCAATGGTCTCAAATTGTTGCCCTTTGTTTGGCCTCAAAGCATCTGAAACTTGAGGAGTGTATATACAATTTTCTTCATTTGAGTTTAACTCTAAATTTTCTTCACTATCCAATTTTTCACAACTCCCCCCCACTTCAGTGTCTAAATTTTTCATTCTTTTCGCAAACAACGATCGTGAACCTATACAAAATCAACATAATTATAGATATTAACAACTAAAAAATTATACCAAATAAAATACACATAATTATTACATCCAAGTGAAATGTAAAACTTAAATGGTTAAAGCACCGTGAGATACTAACTGTGTGATACTAACTGATATACTGCTCAAAATTTTTGAAATTTTAAGGTACATTAACACCCTAACTGTGAGATATACCATTACAAGTCAAAAATTGATTGATTGAATCAACTGATATACTGTATGATATCCCCTGCAATTTCGAATTTGCTATACCAGTCAATCATCAAATTTCGAAATTGGACCAACTGCCTCAACAACACCAAATCAGAAACTCACGTTAATTTACAAAAATCACTAAACCAGTCAACCCTCTCTCTTTAATTTGCTAAACCAGTCCCCACAAAATTCGAATTTGCTAAACCAAAAGATCAGAATACTGTGACAATTACACAAAATTCGAATTCGCTATGCCCTAAACACATTTCAAAATTTCCCAGTTAAACATTGCAAAATCAAGAAGAGTGAAATATACACTTACCAAATTTGAGAGAGAGAGGTCGTCGTCGGCAGGGGAGCTCGTCGGCGGCGCTTCGATGGGTTTACGTGGGTCGCAGATGGTGAGAACGGGAGTGCGAGATGGGTGAGAGTGAGAGTGAGAGAGCCAGAGCCGTGGTCGTCTCAGCAATGGCGAGCAAGAGGACGACGGAGTGCAGTGGGAGTGGGAGAGTGACGAGCTGGGAGAGGAGGGAGAGTGAACTGTGAGAGCTGTGAGAGATGGGTTTGGAGAGTGAGAGTGAGAGGTGAGTGCGAGTGAGAGATGAGAAAAGATAAAAAAAAGGTAAAGGCCAGTTATTTCACTCGCGGAATTGAGCGGAAAGGGCCAGTGCGTACGCACTGATCCGTATGAGATAGGGTCTCTATATATGAATATCCAAAGAGGAAGTCACGGTGATTATTTGTATCTGATTTTACTATAATAATAATAATTAATGCTAATTAAAAGATTGATAGCTCCACTTTTATTATATTGCAGGGAAATTTTGATTGAGAACCTGACGAAAAAGTTTGAAGTGACTAGTTTCACGTGGGCATTTTTTCAGAATACTTAACGATATCGCATCCTAGGAAAATTTGTGTCAACCGAAACTATCTGATTTTTGATTGAATTACCAACCAAACGGTCCAAATATGATAGATGCTTCTGATTCAATTCCTGTCACTGAACAATTTTATTTGGACAACCAAACATAATAGACAAGTTCAATGCGTATCATCATAAATTAGCAAATATCCATCATATTGAAATAATTAAACTGGAGCACACAACATTGAATCTTTGTGGATCATCTGTGTCTTTCTCAATTTAAATTAACGCTTCCTCTGCCAACATCAGTGCAAAGTTTTTTAAAACAAATTTCTTATTGAATAAGTCGCGATGCAAACTTCATGTAGCGTTATAGTCCGAAGAAACCACCCTTGCAAGAAAGCTTTATTAATTGTCATACAATTGAAAGTCTTGACATGGTAATGTCTCGAGCAACATCAAGAGCTTTGGCTGAATTTACGGCCAGTAATCTTCTCAGATTCGTATAGCATGTGATTTATGAGTCCTCGCGCTGCACTGCAAACTCAGTAAAACATGTTACGAGTTTGAAAAAAAAACTGCTGGCAGTCACAACTGACAAGATGGCAAGTCCCATATTTGTGTTTGTGGAAGCGTCTATGCCTTTTTCTGGGCATAGCTGCTCCAATGCAACAAGATTTATTTGAATAGGGAAACAGAACAGGCATTGAGGGTTTGTCTGATAACTTAAATGGAAAAGAATTTAATTCCATGGAAAACTTGGAGGTGGTTTTTGAATTACACGGAAATGAGAAAATTAGGCTAATCAAGTAGTACCATAGAGAAATTAATTCCGTTGAAAATTATATAATCAAATAGTACTAAAGACGAAAAACCTGAATTTTTTGGGTTTTTACCATGGAAAAGAAGATTTATTAGACATACCCTAAAAAACAACAAAAAGGCCATTCAACACGGCAATATCTGGTCCAAGGAGGAAGAGCACGGGTCCGTTGTGAGTATATATATATAAATACATATACACACTACTTCAGGTACCGAGTGTCTTAGGGTGCATCTGATAAAAATGTTAAAAAATGATTGAAAACACTAGTTTCTATAAAAAGCCGGAAATAGTTTGTATAAAAAGCCGGAAAAACAGATGAGTGATATGGTGACATGTTTTATTACCTCTTCAGTTTTTCCATGGAAAAATCTTCTTACTCATCCCTCATAATTTTATTCCCTGGAAAACCGAAAAAAGTAAAAGAATCTCTCACCGAATCACTCTCCCCCTTTTTCTAACTTCTCATAAACATCAATTGATATATAATCATTTTTCAACTTTATCATCAAATTAACACCTAGATTACTAATCTCCAATGATATGTTTAGAACCTCCAAAACCCTACGCAACCACCACCATGACACAATAAAGGAAGTGGCCCAAAAGGAAAATCCTCACACTTTGAATGCTCACAACATGCACATAAATGAAAATTAGAATTCATGTCACACTCGATGCGTGTACAATATTATACTTAATAAGTCCTCATATATGTAGGCAGTAGACTTCTAGAACACCCTAAAGGCATGTGATAGTGTTTGGTCAAGTGGTACAGAACTACAGATATATTTTCCTTGTGCCTAAGGTCATGGATCAGCATTGTTGTTTAAACTTTATTTTATTTTCTAAAGCGGGAAGGCTATTTTAGTAATAACATATACACGCACCAAACCCTCCTTGCTATAATTTAATAGATTAAGGAAAAATGAAACTCACTCATCTTTCAACTTCTGAATTTTCTCTGGCTCTGTCTCATGCATGTGCCTTTTGAACTGCTGCCTCACCATATCAACAAGAAGCTTTGTATTGTGTTGCTGCAGATCAAATGGATTTGGAGAATAGAGTTAAAAATATAAATTGCAACATTTTGAAATCAGTCTGAAAATATCCGGCCTGTATCAAACCAAACGAGCATTGGACAAGAGGAATCACAACCTCAGGTAAAGAGGAGGAACCTTAAATATTAAGTTCCAAAAACACAAACCCTGTTGATGGGACTACATACTACCACTAGGATTATAATATACATTGAAGAAGATTAACGGGCCATTTGAACATACAATAAACAAACTTCATGGTGATGTAGTAATACACAAGGCAGAATAATTCACCAACGCATATTTGGGTATAATATAACAAAGTTCAATCACACGTGTTTGTAAAAGAATATGAAACCACCTAGTACCGTTGAAGCTCTAATAACCAGAATTTAGCAACATTTTCTACTCAGATTCACCTTATAACAATTTAAATCTTAATGAAACCAAGTTTAAAAATGCAGTAGATACAAAACATATAAAATGAGAGCTGTTGGTTGGTTGGTGGTTAGGGAAAGACTTACCCGGTGACCAACATATTTAGCTCGTCGGAGGCATTCACGATAGAGCTAGAAAACAAGAAAAGCAGAAGAAACAAAGCGAACGGGCTTAGACATTGTCAATTATAAGTAACTTCGCAAAGGATTACAATCAATTCTAATATTTGGTTCCTTTGATTTCACACAATATACAACTAAGATTCCATAATTTATATATATATATTTATGTTTATTTTTAATCTTTAGTAGTGTTTGATTGCATTAATTCCCAGGAATTAAGTTGCATGGTACAACTTACTCGAGCCTAATTTCCTCTTTATCCATTAAGTTTACACGCCACCTCCTTAACTTCTTGGTTTCCCCAACAAACTTTTTGCCTGTCAAATTGTTGTACATGGAAACAAGAAAATTAACCTAACCTAAGTTGTACCATGGACATTCAGAAAAAATCATGCAGTCAAACAACACTAAAGATGAAAAATATGAAATTTCAGCTCTTCCTATTGAAAAGAAATGCAATCAAACACGCTTAGCATGTGCTTGATTGGTTTACATGAAAATGAACTGAATTCCACACAATTGCTGGCACTTAGGAGGAAAGTGTCAAATACATGGAATATCAGAAATTTAGGCTGAAACAAGTTGTATGCCCATACATTAGTGCCATCAAACTCCACTATGGATGTAAATATGGACTCTTGCACATTTTCAATATAAAAAAAAAATTGGAAGCAAACACAATCTTAGATAGTCGAACAGTATCCAAATATTTTTGCAAAAGTATAAACAAAATAAGAAGGTAAAACAAGAGAGATAATAGATGATACTAACTCTAATCGCATTGTCAGCTAGTTCAGGAGGTAGAGCAGTTTGAAGAGATGGCATTTCTACGCAAATTTTCTTCAAACTCTATCTGATTGAAAGAAAACACAATAATTGACATTTAGAAGCAAAGCACAAAAATGATTCAAACACAAAACGACTACTTGGCTCCATTTGAAAACAATTACTTTCATGGTGCTTGATTTTGGCTTTGAATGCTTAATGAGAGGGTTTTAACCATTCGAAGAGCAATAATTTTTATTTTTATTTTTTTGTAAAAATCATTAAGAAGTTAATGGTTATTTTCAATGTTTTAAAATCTAAGAGGCGTATTCAAGGCGTTTTGCTCTAATGAGGCAAGGCACTCGCCTCGAGGCGGAACAATGCTTAAGCCTCAGTTTTTAGGGAATGTCTTCAAACAAAAAGTTATCACAAGCACAAAATAAGTAGCACAGTCAAGTTCCCCCGATCAAATCGAAATATTGAATCATCCGCGTCCAAACCGATAATATCGAGTCATTCGAGTGCAAAACTAAATAATATAACTAGTTTAGTATAAAAGTGCAAAACTGATTTTGTGCAATATAACTATAAAAGAGCAAACTAAGTAATATTTTTAATAATTTTACGATACTAAAATAACATATGTTTAGTATAATATAACAATACTAGACAAAATAACTAGAAAATAACTAAAAATCGAGTGCAAACTGCAAAGGGATTTACTGATTTTGTGTTCTGAAATTGATTCCAAGTTCTAATATAAAAGTGCAAACCATCATTTTTTTTTTTTGGTGGGGGTGGGAGGGCTTACAGGAGAGAAGATCCGTTGTGTAGGCGTGCATTAGACGCCAGAGAGACGGTCGGATTTTGTTGGAGGGACAGAGACGATTGAGGCGTGCTTGGAGGGAGAGAGCCAGAGAGAAGAGCTGTTGAGAGGGAGACGATTTGGGGCTTTGGGTTGAAAGAACGTAGAAAAGAAATAGTAAAGTGCACAACCCGAAGGTGATTCGCCCACTCGTAACCAAGTTGACTCGTTCGCCTCATTGAAACGAGTTGTGATGTCACGTGTCGGTAAATTTGAAATAAATTGGTGTACGGGTCATAAGATTAAGCGCAAATAGTGGTGGCTTGAAAATATTTTCAGGGAGAGCGTAGAAATCATGTTGCAGAAGGCATTAGAACGAGATATACAGTGATTAAATGGAGGGGATTGAGAAACTTGGAAGTTTTTAATGTTAGATTAATTTTATATTAATTTTAATTGGAATCACATGTATAAATTATTAATGTGTATTATCATTAAAAAGTTTTTTAATTAAGTGATATAATTAAATTTTAAGTAGGTTTAAGGGTATTTTTTGTTATGAAATTAATATGTAGAGACCAGATTATATTTATAAATTGATGAGGGGCCAATTTATAAATACTAAAGTTAGTAACCATCAAAGTAGTTTTCTAACATACAGGGTTTTGGTCCCCAAATGAACTTACACTTATAAACAGGAGGTAAAAAGTGGAATGTCGGAAGATGATCCAATCAACTTCCGTCAAGTTATGCAAAGTTTTAACTCTTATAAATGGATTGAAGCCATGAATGACGAGTATAAGTCTATGCAAGATAATAAAGTTTGAGAACTTATCCCAATACCGGATAGTGCGAAACCCGTAAGTTGTAAATGGATATTTAAAACCAAAAGGGATTCGAATGGTAATGTGGAGAGGTATAAGGCACGTCTTGTGGCAAAGGGCTTTACTCAGAAGGAAATAATTGACTTTAAAGAGACTTTTCTCCGGTTTCTACGAAAGACTCTTTTAAGACAATTATGGTGCTTGTTGCATATTTTGATCTTGAGTTGCATCAAATGAATGTCAAAACAGCATTTCTTAATGGTAACATTGAAGAAACAATTTCTACGGTGCAGCCAGAAACTTTGTGTCGGGAGACCCAAAGAATATGGTTTGCAAATTGACGAAATCCATCTATGGACTCAAACAGACTTCTCGTCAGTGGTATTTCAAATTTTATCAAGTCATTGTTTCATATGGTTTTAAAACGAATATTGTTGATGATTGTGTGTATCACAAGTTCAGTGGGAATAAACACATTTTTTCTGGTTTTGTACGTAGATGACATATTGCTTGCCACAAATGATATAGGCATGTTACATGACACAAAGAGATTTCTATCAAAGAATTTTGTAATGAAAAATCTTGGTAATGCTTCCTTTGTGTTAGGAATTGAGATACACCAAGATCGTTCTAGGGGTATATTGGGATTATCACAAAGGAACTATATTGAGAAAGTTCTCAATAGATTTGGCATGCAAAATTACAAACCAGGAAAAATCCCGGTCGCTAAAGGAGACAAATTTAGTCTTAGTAAATGCCCAAAGAATAGCCTTGAAATTAAGAAAATACAGAAGATTCCCTATGCGTCGGCTGTAGGGAGTCTAATGTATGCTCAAGTATGTACGCGTTCAGATATTGCGTTCATAGTCGGCATGTTAGGCAGATATTTAAGTAACCCTGGCATGGATCATTGGAAGGCAATCAAGCGGGTTATGAGGTCTTTACAGAGAACAAAGGAGTACATGCTCACATATAGGAGATCGGATTAGTTAGAGATCATTAGGTATTCCGATTCTGATTTTGCTGGATGCCAAGATATCAGGAGATCCACTTTAGGCTATGTTTATTTGTTAGCTGGTGGAGCAATTTCGTGGAGGTCTACTAAGCAGACACTCGTTGCTTCGTCCATCATGGCTGTACAGTTTATATTATGTTATGAGGCGTCCAATCATGAAATATGGCTGCGAAATTTTTTCACTGGGCTGCGAATTTTGGAGGGTGTTGAAAGACCACTCAAACTATATTGTGACAATAAATCAGCGGTTCTATATTCTAATAACAACAGAAGCTCGACAAAGTCAAAGCATATTGACATCAAGTTTCTGGTTGTAAAAGAAAGAGTACATAGTGGTCAGATTTTCATAGAACATATTGGAACAAACTCCATGATTGCGGATCCGCTTACCAAGGGATTACCACCCAAGGTCTTTCACGAGCACATTGCTCATATGTGTGTTGGTCTACTTGAGAATACTTTAGTTTAGTGGGAGTTTGTATTTAGTTTGTTACTTTATGATTAACTAGAGTTACATTCAGTTTATTTTCTGCAGAAATAAAGTATTCAGTTTATCACACACTCTGTTAAGTATTTTGAAGTATTGATCTCAATAAAGTTAAGTAGGACCAGCTGGAAATAGGTACGTGTGGATCACATTTACATGTAATTTCCATGCTACACATCCATGATTGATCTATGTTATTTGACTGTGTTAGTATACGTGACAATTGATGGGTCGAGTTACGATTAATATAACAAAGACCGCTTTAATCCTATATTAATATAGCCAATGAACGAGATTGTTGAGATACCCTCAAGTTATGATAATGAATTAATGAGCTCATTAAAGTTAAACACATTTATCATGTTACATATATGGTCCAGTGGGAGATTGTTAGATTAATTTTATATTAATTTTAATTGGGATCACACGTGTAAATTATTAATGTGTGTTATCATTAAGAAGCCTTCTAATTAAGTGATCTAATTAAGTTTTAAGTAGGCTTAAGGGTATTTTTTGTTATGGAATTAATGTATAGAGACCAGATTGTATTTATAAATTGATGAGGGGCCAATTTATAAATAATAAAGTTAGTAACCACCAAAGTAGTTTTCTAACATACGGGGTTTTGGTCCCCAAATGAACGTACACTTCTTCTTCTTCTGTAACCCCATCTACAGAGTGAAAGGATTTGAGAAAGTACGTATCAATTGAAAGAACAAAAGAGATTTGCTTCCGCTCAATCATCTTCCAAATGGACTCAGGTACGCAAGTGTGTTTGTTTTTTCTCTATTCATTGAATTGATATGGAATTTACCGAACTAACATTTAAAATTATAGAATTATATATAATGAATATTTTTAAATTGTATAGAATAATATGAAATCTTGTAATATCTTAAAATATTTTAAAGATTTAATCTATGCCGTACATTATATTTGATATATACCATCCGTTGAGGAGGGGAAAGACTATACATAAGAAAGAATTCTCATTTGTAACCATTGAAGAATTATAATTATAAGCATTCTCAAGTGTAATGATAAAAAGTTTTCTCTTACTTAGTAAGTTTCGCAGGAAGTATAGCTAAAGTCACTTCTATTAAATCCATATTCAAAAGAATAAAAACAAACATTATTTATTACCCCTCCGTCAACATTAAGAAAAAAAGTATACAGTATCTTTAGAGCAACAAACTATATTCATTACCCCTCCGTCAATATTCACAATAAAAACAAACCATATCTTTAGATCAGAGCTTGGATTTAATGTTTAGCAACATTTAAAGATCAACAGCACCCTAATCGTTTTTATCTTTTGTTATTTTTTATTAAAAAAATTCTTCCTCAAAAAAGTGATAAAGACTTTTTCGCATCATTCAACTCATTTTTCAACTTCACAAATAAATTATTTTTAATATCAATTTTCCAATGCATACCTGAAGTGTAAGAACTACGTTTCACGGTCATCGATGACATGAAAAATTTGGTGACGATGATCATTTTCAATTCATTCATGATTGGGTTAAGAGCCCTAAATATTATTACATATACTGATAATAAATTTATTAGGTGTTGACAATCTTCACATGGGCCTACTGATAAGTCTTTGGATTGTTAGGGTGAGTTTGTTTCTGAAGATCTTAGTGCAAGAGTTTTAACTCAAGTAGTTAAATGGCATCGACAACTCTTTGTAAAATTTTAAAAGAAGATTTGGAGGATTCTCTTAACAGAAATTTCCAAATGTAGACCAATCCGTACGGATTGGTCAAAAAGGCCCAATTCGTATCAGAAACAGACACTTCTTTTAAATATATATATATATATATATATGAGTGTCTATTTTCGAGTTTGTAAAAATCTCTCTTGAGATTTTCATCTTCAATGAAAGTCTTTTAAGGATGCCTATCCTATTTTAAACTCTTGGGAGTTTAAGGCCTTACCAGCCTTCTTTTTTCTGTATAGTCTCAACTCTCTTGGGTCTAGCTCTGCCTCATAAGCTAGTTCTTCACAATCATCACAATAGCACACATCGTATCATATGTGACCTTTTTCATTCTTGGCTTGGTATGCAGGCTTTCCATACTTATCAAAGTAAAGAATAGCCAATGGATCAGCTTTTAAGACAGGATCTGTCGAAAACCTACGGATTTCTTGCATCATGTTCAGCTCAGTCTGAAAGGGGTTCCGCTCTGGAGAAGAAGTAGAGACTTTTGGGCTGTTAAACCTCATCTCTATCTGTTTATCAGCTCTGCGGAGGTAAGTTGGGTCAGTTTGCTGAAGAGGCTCCGTATTAGCCTGTTCTTGAAGTTTCTCATAAGAGGTAACCCAAACTTCAGGAAACAGTTTTACAAGTTCTGGACGGGTAAGCTGTCTTGGGACATACTTTGCTGTGTGAGATGCATCGGAATCAATGGTTAGTAGGGGTGTGCACGGTTCAGTTAACCGAACCGTGAGGGTGTTCTGCCAACCGAACCGACTTAGTCGGTTTCAGAGATTTTGAGACCGAAACAGAACCGAGCACTAGCAACAATCGCCGGTTTCGATGGCCTTCGGTTTCTATCAGTTTCGGTTCGGTTTCGGTTTAACAAAATGAATCAAATTTGTCTTTTAAATTCATATACACTAGTCTAAAATAGAGAAAAATTTGTAAACCTAAATAAAACAAAATCCAAAAAATAGATGCAAAAAGTTGAAGGAATCAAATCATCAATAGATCTTCTAACACCATTTTACAGGAAAGCTTCAACTTTCAACGAGATCTATGGAAGATCTACATAAAATCTACAAGTATAAATACATAGAGCTAACCTTCATTAGCCTTTGCCCTTTCGTCTTCAGATCTGTTCGAATATGAGGTTTTTAATAGATGGTGCCGCGAGTAGTGATGCAGGAGATGGATGTGCGGTGGCCATGGGAAAAGGGTTAAAGGGCAAAGGGTTTTGTTTTGTTTAGAGAGAAGGAAGAATGACGGTGTGAGTCTGAGAGTGGGAGAGAGAGAAAGTGAGATATTTTGATTTGCTTTTATCCAATACATCTCATGCCCACAATATTACAATGCTCCTTTTCTTAACCAATAAAACCTCAGCCACACACTAATATTAATACCGGTTCGGTTCGGTTTAAACGATTTTCTGTTACTAAAAAACCGTGAACCGAACCGACAAGACTCGATTTTGTTTTTTATTAACCGAACAGGACATTTTACCTCAAAAAACCGAGTGGTTCGGTCCTGTTCGGGCCGGTTCATCGGTTTTTTCGGTTTCTTGCACACCCCTAATGGTTAGCATGAGAGCTTCAGAAGTAGAGGATCCGGGTATACATAAATCATAGGAATGATTTTGAACACGGTAGACCATCTGCTGATGAATTGTTGCTGCTGTTGTGCCTGGGACCATCGAAACACAAGTTATTTAAACCTGGATTTTTAATGTTGAACAAACAAAAGGATCACTGAGGGGGACATTAA
This sequence comes from Lonicera japonica, assembly GCA_021464415.1. Lineage (NCBI taxonomy): Eukaryota > Viridiplantae > Streptophyta > Magnoliopsida > Dipsacales > Caprifoliaceae > Lonicera > Lonicera japonica. The sequence continues at coordinate 59,447,599 of CM038465.1, read as the reverse complement.
AATTAGGATATAGTGTGAAAAACACTGTTCCTGCATTTAATGTGGCTTGGACGTTTCCAAGAATCGCTTGTTGATAATTTGTAAGCCTGGAGTCAATAAGTGCAATTCTGGCAACTGCTTCTAAACCTTTTCGCCCATGAAAAGTAACTGCAAATCGGATGGCTCCAAAATGCATATGAGTATATCCTTGAGATAAGGCTATACGTGGAATCTCTATGGGAAAGGGAACAGTGAAAAACTGTTCTTCATGACCGGATTTAACAAATAAAGAATCAAAAGGGGTATACTGGACAAATTCACGAACTGGGAGTTTGGATTTGTCTGATGAAACCAACTGTCTGACTCTTTTTGTAAAGGATTCTGAGGAGGGTTTTTGAAACACATGATAAGGGTTTGTGATAGTTAACTTAGTTTCTGGGATCTGTTCTATAGGTAAATGGGTAATTTCATAGAAGGACTCAATCTTATCTTTATGAGAACTATTAGACCTAAACGACTCACTAGCAAGTCTTTTTCCAATCCTTTCCAGAAGCCTTAGTTTCAGAAGCAGAAAAAATTCTGAAGATGCAGAATATTGAGCTCAAAAGTCTCTCTATTGGCCGTATCTATGAACACCTTATAGATTCTGTTGAAAGAATTTGTATATATATATATATATGTTATGAACATATTAGGGTTGAACGGCAAAAATTCAAACTTTAGAAGTGAGTTAACGTGTTTATTTTGGTTAAAAAAATAAGATACAACTTTCTTAATATGCCTTTGGATCATTAAAGAGCTTATGATAGCTCTTACTGCGAATAAAGGTTTGAATTGTTGTAGAATATCATTTTTGTTCTCAATGGCTTTTGGTCATACTTTGAAAGATAAAAGAAGGGAGCACAATAGTCACTACACCAGAATCTTGTTTTTGTGACTGCTAAAAACAGTCACAAACGACTCAAACAGTCACAAATGACTGTCACATAAACGTCAGTCACAAAAAAATTTGTGACTGCCAAAAACAGTCACACAACTGTCATAAATCTCCATTTGTATGACTTTCTAAGGCTACTTTTCATGTCAATCACAAAGACAATTTGTGACTGTTTTTGGCAGTCACAACTTTTGTATTTTTGACTGTCATTGGCAGTCACAAGCTGTATATTGTGTGACTGTTCTTGGCAGTCACAAATACAAAATTTGTGACTGCCGGTAACAGTCACAAGTTAGTAACTATTTCAATAAATGGTGACTTGGGATAGTCACAAATAAGTCAAAATAGTTGTCATTTGTGACTGTTTTGGACAGCCACAAATGTGGAAATTTATATTAAAAAAATAATACGAAAAATTAAGAAACCCAATTTTTTTTACCTGCAATCCAATAAATTCACACTACAATTTAATTAATATTCACACTGCAATCCAATCAATATTCAAAATACATTGTTTGCTTCTCAATTTTTACACTATCAATATTCACCATATAATTTAAAAAAGAAAATAATTGTAATATATAGAAGAAAAGTTATTAGGCTATAAATGAATTCATCCACATCTTAAGAGACTCAACAAGCCACAATAGATAACATGGGAAATTACGACTTCAACTCCATCTAATTACAATAGCACAAGAACAATAGCATGAAAATATATGACCTGTTGAGGAAGAAGAGAGAGAGAGGGGGGGGGGGGGAGAGACTGCCTGCTGAATTAGTTGCTGAACGGCGTCCAAAATCTAGTTCTGCCTAGTAATCCTTTTGTCTGTAATAAGCTTTTGTGCCTCGTGTGGATAATTTGGGCCCTTATACACTTTAAGGTGGGTAAACATATCTCTTCCCAGCTGGACAAACAAATAAACAAAATTGGTGTAGTTTAACAAGTTAGTAATATTTGTATGCAGGAAATTAAGATGGCAATCCATCATTTTAAATACATCAAATTTGTTATTTAGAAAGAATGTCGGGTCATTTATAAATTTTATTAATCTATCTAATACAAACAAGAACGATAACAAGCCCAGGCCTTCAATGAAACTATATTTAATTTGGCAGTTTGCTGGGATAAAAGTAGAATAAATTAAGTTAAAGCATCACATTCACAACAACTACTATACAACATTAATATGCTATGTTTTATCTAGTTCGTTTAGTACAATGTTGACATAAAAATCCCTATTTATTTGTTATCCACTAGTATTCTTTCCACTTGAAATACAACTTTCTTTGTACAATGAAATGACAGTTAACATGCTATAAAGGTTTCAAATAAGACATCCATTAATGGGGAAAATGTAACATATACTGCTAGTATTTCGAAGAAAAAGACTGTTACTAAAGATAGCAATACCACCTATCTAAAGCTGGACCAATTTTAAAAAGAACAACTCCTCTAAACAAATGATCTCATGCAATTTCTTGTAAGCTTATTCATCAATATAAATATAAATAACAAATGAGACCGCAAACTAGCATTTAAAGTAGGGCGAGCAATGAACATATAAACATCAGATCCTCATTTCCATCATAAACAAGGAAGGAGAGGCCGCAATGTTAATGCCTTTGTTCGTCTAAAGCACTAATAAAGGGGTTTAGTTTGGCAAGAGAGAAAATGAAGCTTCAGTTATGGCAAGATTACTTTAATACTACTTGGTATACCTAAATTAATTACTAAAGGCAATTAATACACAATTCCTAAATTATTAAATTTCCTTCCTTTATATTCTTCATCAGGGGTAAAATTGAATGTGTGAACCTTATCAAGCCACTTTCTTTATTGTCATTAGGAGTCCACGCAGACTTACATTTCTCAATTATTTTATATGCCCACGGTGAAAATTAACTTCAATTAAATCAACCATGAACCAGCTACATGTATAAATTATTTAGTTTATATAGTACACAGGAATTGAACAGGTGAATTGATAAAATCCCAATTAGACGCATGACAGAGGGAACTCAAGCAGAGAATCAACGTGTGTATCTCTTAAAACTATGCATACTTGAAGAGCCACTATTCAATTGGGGAAAAAAAAACCTATGTTACAAAAAGAAGCAAAGCTAGAATAGTAATTCATGTACACTAAACCATTGTTTATTCCTTAATTTCACCTTAAATGTTTGTCTGAAGGACCTTCACAACTTCTATCTGAAGCACATCAATTATTCAGTTGTGAAAGTTCATATTTGACATTTAAAATCAAACCATAAGAACCATACCAGAATAATGCTGAAGGTATAACCAACACTAAAAGGTTCCATACTGGGGATAGAGATTAAGGGTATTCAGAAATAAATGAGAAGCTACACATAAATAAGAGAGAAAAACAGAGGCAGAAAAGTGTAAATGCCACTCGAAGAAGCAACATAAGGTTTTTGTATATAAGAAACAACATAATCTTAAAACATACAGCAATGTAATGAGAAATTACCTCGAATTTGAAGTTGAATCAGAATATGTGATTGAATGAGAGTGAGCCGAATAAAACCCTAGATGAATCTGAGATTGAGTGTGAACTTGAGATAAATCAGAGAGATTTATTATGAACCCTAACCTTCGATTGAAAGTGAAAAGCACAATGGATCTGAGTGAAAATGGTGAAGACGGCGACGCTGTGAAACAAGAGTAAGAGCAAGAGTGATATGTGAAATCTGAGTGTCATCTAGGGCTTCTAAGGGAGTATTTGCATAAATAATCCAACGACGTCGTTTTTAAATAGCATGTGACTGCAATCAGCAGTCACAAATGTCCTGCTATTTTTATTTCCAGTAGTTCAAAAATTTATCACTGCCAAAGGCAGACACAAATATTATTACTGCATTTAGCAGTAACAAATGCGCAAAAATATGACTATTCATTTTTGTGACTGCTATTGACAGTCACAAACACTATGACTGCCAATGGCAGTCACAAATCCAGCGAAGTTGAAAGTTACAAATATCAATTTTTGGTGTAGTGAGTTAATTAAAATAATATGTTCAATATTTATTCAGATATTACATTGAGGCAAGAAACGAACGAAATTTTCATATTGAATATTTAGATTTTAGATTCATAATTTAGATTCAGACAACAAAACAAATGCAACCTTTGATAAATAGTTGTGTTTGATTGATTGTAAATGTTGTGGAAGGGTCTAGTTTTAAAAGATAATGTCAAATTGTGTTTCGTTGGTATTGTAGATGAAAATGTTGTGATTTACTTTTACATTCTTTTATAAATTTTCTTGAATACCACCAACATGTTAGACGGTATTGAAGTTAAGGTTCATAATTTATTTTTATTTTTATGATAACCAAACAAACAATAGATCAAAAATAATTTCCAATACATTGGTTCAACGAACCAAACAAAGCTTACATTTGCTTCACGTTTCCACTCTAGCTCTTGTAATCACCAACATACTAAAAAGGATAATTTAATCGAATCCTTAAAAACATAAAAAATTGAAAGTTAAGATGAAAAATAAGGGTTGAGAATAATAATGTAAAAAGAATAAAATATTAAGAGGTATGGTAGCGTGGTTAAAAACTCTCCGAGTAGAACCCAACCCATTTATTCGAATAACCAATTGGTTATCCGACGATGCATTTGAGAAAAACAAAATATTAATTTTGTAATGCAACAAATAATCTCTGATGAATTCAAAACAAAGGTATATTTGTGCACGTAAATATAATGAGATAACAAACTGTCACAACAACCTACTATCAATTATTTAAACATCCACTGTATTACATGATAACATCACCCAAAGTACACCCCATGTATACTAACCCTCATCACACAATAAGGTAAACAAACCCCAACGGGATGGAGCCTAACTCAACAATCAATCAAGAACCTATATCAAACAATGGTCCTTACTCTTCCTATACATATAATTTAACTACACTATCTATATAGCACCCACAAGACTCTTAATACAAAAATAAAAATAAAATGTTGCAATAGTTGTAACTATAACGCTTGTCCGTCTCTCTCATCACGCGATGAAAGATATAGGCACATGGTATAGTCGTAGCTATAGTATTTTTTTTTCTTAATAGCACGTAAAAGTGGAATTCTCGGCTATAGATTGCGGCTCTCCCTCTTGCAAACAATCAATAGGAGGTATGGTCAAAGTCTCTTGAGTTCCATACGCATTCCAACAGAAAGGGTCATCAACCAATTCCCCTTCTTCGGGTAGAAGCTCAACTTCCGACATGATTATATTAGTGCAAGGGATTGTATCGCTACAAGCAAAGTGTATAGGAGGGCTACGAACGTCGTACGTGCCTTTTATGTTCCTGTAAAAAACATCTGTCACGCACACGGCTGACGTCTGGTTTTCACAAGCCTTGGTTGAGCAGTAGTACTGGTCTATAATCACGCAATTTCTCACGTTGTCCATTTGAATGTTCTCAAACGATATGCCTGTCACTGAACCTGCTCCGCCTTGCCATGTCTTGATTCTCACACCATTGTCCGAATCCTTTATTATCACATTGTTGACCGTTATGTTTGAGACGCACGCTTGTGAATTGTGTACTCCTAGGCTCCCTATGCTGCAAATTTCCAAACAATATAAAATAGAATTACTCTTCAGTGACAATTTTAACTAATATAAGTCAGATAAGTCGTGACAAATATAGTTCCTAGGTGTAAAAATGTGGTACCTGATGCCATGACTAGGCCCACATGTGACACCTTCTATGTCAACATTTGAGCAGCCAGGTCCGATTGAAATGCAATCATCTCCTGTTAAATAAACCTCATTGTTTAACATAATATAGTATCGATACGTTTCAAATTAGGAGTTTTTAAAGCCTCTCTCAAATTGAAATTAATGGTATCTTGAAAGAATTGAGAGTTTTGTTACCATTTCCTATCACTGAATTGTATATTCCCACAGACTTTGTGTTCTCAATGTGAATTCCATCAGTATTGGGGCTAAGCTTAGGAGAAGAAATTGACAATTTTTCGATTAATACTCCTTCACAGCCATCAAATTTCATGTGGAACATGGGACTGTTTTTGATACTTAGCCCCCTGACCACCAAATTGGAGCTCATGAAGAATCGAATCAGCTGAAACATTAGGGGAAAAAATGAAAAGTCAAAAACAAACAAAAACAGCTCAAAACAGAACTTTTTCATTCAATGAAAACAAAGTAAAACAGATCAGAATTTGTTCTTCCAATGAAGGTTGTCATTTTACTCACCGCAGGGCTGTCACAAGGTCCCTTCAAAGTTGACCCATGTGGACCCTGAAATTGAATTTTCCATATGATGTATAAAAATTACTGAAATCATTTAACTTTTCCATCGATTTGGTAATATTATTAGAATTACATACCCGGTGAGGTTTGCAAGGGAGTTCCCACCACTGCTCGCCGTTACCTTCAATTGTTCCACTTCCAGTAAAAGTCATATCGTCCATTCGATAGAACACGAGCCATTGCTTCTTACTATCTTTTTTCGGCCAGCAATCAGGTCCATTAGGTGGCATTAAAACCCCGTCCACCTTCTCAAATTCAATACACACAATATGAACCAATTTTAAACCATCAAAACCAGATAAAGAACGAGTCAATTTGTTCAAATTCTTACTTGAAATACGAGTCCCGGTTTACATGGACCAGAGAAAATTGTCGAAGTGATCATAAAATTATAATCCGAAGGAGCTAACACAATAGCTGATTCTACTGCACAAGCTGCTTTCCAAGCTTCCTCAAAGGCATTAGTGTCATCAGTGGAACCATCTCCGATTGCACCAAAATTTGTGACATCGAATACACAGTCTGACGTGGAGTTCCCGGGCCTATTTGGACTCCTGTCTGAAGGAACAGGGGGAGGATTAGAAGGAGGGGGTTGAGAAACAGGGGATTGGGGACTAGGTGTAGAAACAGGGGATTTAGAAACAGGGGGCTCTGTTTTGGAGCCATTGCTCTTGGGATTCTTGTGATAGTGATATCTTCCTTCAACATTTCTTGAATTTAGGGATAATAGAATCATGGTGATGCAAGTTAACGAAAACCAGCGAAGGAGGTCCATTGGAATCGATGGATTGGAAAGCTTATCTGATCAAATTTCAACAATGTCAGTATGTATTAAGTGTTAAAGAAGAGACATAAGAAATTTCTTGGTGTTTCTTGGGAAAATGACAGAAAATTTATGTCAAAAACTAATGGAAGAGAAAGAAGATGAAGAAAAAGGGGAGGAGGAGTTATGAGTTAGAGACACCAAATTTAAGATATGTTGGGTAGTGGCAAAGGACCAATTTAAAACAGAGATTGTAACTTTGTACTCAAAAAGTGCATAGCAAAGTTCACATGCAGCACGAAGACACGTGTTGTTATTGGGTTGGTCCAAAATCACAGTCTCTATGGTGGGCCTTGACAAAAAGATGCAAGTTATATATGTGGGAGGTTGGTTTTCTTATGGCAAATTTTTGAGGAAGGGTGACTTTATTTTTTTAAAATTGGCTAGGGTGTTTTTTTTTCTTTTTTTTTTTAAATTTTTTGTTGTAATGTGTCATTAATTTTAATTGCCATAGATGTCATTTTGTTTTACTTAAGATGATGTTGTGAAGAATTGTAGCTACTTTGGGGTTTCAATGTTATAGAGAAGTGTGCATTTGTTTGTTCATTTATGTATACTTTTCGTATTGTGGGTGTAGAACAATGTATAGAAATTAGTTAGGCATATGTTTATGTACTGTATACAGAGTATCTAATCAAGCTGGTACGTAACAAACAATTTAATGGCTCCAATGTTTAAAGTGCATTAGCTGGTGTTTTAAATAGATTTTATATATGACATTCTAACACACTGTTTTATTGTTAAGCTGAGTTAAAGTTAGAAAAAAATGAAAAATTACTTGGTTTTGCAAGATTTAACAGAAAGAACAAGATAAGAATCAATCATTCGATTCCATGCATGAGAAAACCTCAGTTAGTCAGTTGGCCAGTTTCTTGGCATATGGTTATCTATTTTAATATACAATTACTAAACTATATATATATATATATATATATGGTTCTCTCTCTCACGTACACACAGTGACAAACACAAAGGCAATGCAAAAGAAAATATATAGTGGAAAATTTCAATAATTGACGTGATATCTACAGAACCTTGGTTTTAGGCACAGTCCAGTGAGTGAATGATTGTGAATTATATAATACTGTTAAACACACAAAAAAATTGAAAGAAAATAATTATTAAATAAATTCAAGTATGTGCACGTGTGTATCATCTCAGTTTTTAACCATTTAAATATGTAAATTATAATAATATTTTGTCAGCAGGCGAAAATATTGGGGTTCTCATATAGTAGTGACATTACTCCAGATCCAATATATATATGGATTTAGTGGCCGAGTTTTAGCATCAGATTGGAGTATGCACTGATACATGGTACTTTAAGAGTAACTAATTTTTTGTTTTTTCGCGTGTGAGAGAGAGAGAGAGAGCGTTCGCGTTTAAGTAGAGTTTGGCAAAAGTGGTGATGGAAAAAATAAGAAATTGAGAGAGCACAGGAAGTTGTATGTAATCAGGTGGATGCATGTGGTTGATGGCAAAAGGCAAAAATATGCTCTCGTGACTCTTGATTGTTGTCTAGCTATTAGCATAGTTAGGTCCCATGTGGTTACAATAGAAGTTGGAAGCATGAAGTATAGTGCCTGATCTAGGGTTTAGAATACGGGGGGTCAAAACACAACATAAAAAATATGACAGGAAGTTTGAAAAAAATATATTTTAATTAAGAAATTCTTCGCATATATTTTTGTAATATAAAAGGCATGCGCTTCACATGAATCTACAGTAAGTACAAAAGTAACTTGACAATTTTAATTTAACTACTAAATTTAGGCATCATCAGTTGTGTTCGATGATTCTTCATCCCACAAAATTCATCTATGATTGTATCAATGTTGAACTAACAAGAAATTTCTTTCTCAATATATGTGATCAAGTAATTTGTAAGATAATCAACTTCTTCCATAGCCACTTAAATTTATTATATATTTATAATATAAATAATAATGAGTATAATAATGACACTCTATAAAAAAAAACTTAACACTAAAATAATTTTTAGAGATAAAAAAATTTATAACAAAATAAAAAATGCATAATTTTATTTAAAGAGTGCTAACAACTATCTTTATATATAAAAAATATATACTAATATTAATGGAGGTTTTAAATATCTTGGGGGATCCGACCCCTCCCCCCGGTCCCCCTCCCGTCCGCCACTGATGAAGCAGGTGCGCGACAACAGAATTCAATCACTCATTCACTCACGGGTTTATTCCTCCCATTTTTCTATTGGCGTCAGTTTAGAGGGCGCGGAGAAGAAAACTGCACAATATTTCTTACAGTAAGGTTTTATACACATAAAGTGCCCTTTATTGTAAATAAATATTGCATTAAAATAAGATAAGACAAAGTATTTTTTGTATGGGAAAAAATCATTCTTTAAATCTTTTGCATACGACCCTATGTCAATGAATAATATCATAAATTTATATGTGTACGGTCATTAATAAATTAATATTCTTATCACAAGAAGTAACAAAAACTACTAATTAATAAGTAAAGAAGTTATTTTCTTTTCTATTTTCTTGTTGCTTATATAGGTGCTCTTGCCCACTGTTATTTTTGATCAGAAAAAAAAATAAAAAAATTGAAGGAGTTAATTCACCTGAACAATGTGGAATGATATCGCCGAAATTTATGGAGGTTGGCCAGGAAGTACTTTTTCCGGTGAGTTTGATTCACCAAAATATATAGGTAGTTTTTAATTTGGTAGAATGAGAATGATTGAAGGTAGGATTTATAGAGGTAGGTTTAATTGGAATGTGGGAATGCAAATGTTGTCTTAATTTGTCACGTGTATGGTTTATCACGGGCGGGGCACTTTAGACGGAGACCCTTTTTATGCACGGCCTGTGCCCTTAGGCCTTCATTCTCTAATTTTCAGCCCACAGTGTACATGCATGACGTGTAGAGTGATGTGGAAGTATATAAAAAAAATGATATATTTATTATGGTCATTATATATTGATTAGAATATAAAATTTATTATAAATTCATTCTTATATTATAAACATCGAGTAATTATTAAATTGGAATGTTGATATTTTATGTCAGATACATATGTTTCCATAAAATTACTGACAGTATACGTTTCTTTAGATATGGGACCCAAAATTTTGTATAAACTAAAGAGTCCATCTCTTATTTTACAATTTATCTAATACGTTGGTGTGGTATATATCTCTAATAACAAATGCTTCCAAACACCAAAGGAAATGTCAAGATACTTTATCAAGAAGGCATTTTAATGGAAAATGGACCTCATACATTGTGCATAAAATGTGTTAGTAGGTCTAAAAACTAGGGTGCCTTACTTGCGCCTATAAAGGAAGTTAAATTCAGACATTACATATGTGAAACAAAAAAAGGAAATAGAAAAGGAAGGAGCAAGCATGTAAGTGCATTACTTTTTTTTATTAAAAGTTACTGATACAGTAATACATGCTTTTAAAAACACACATGTGATTAGAATATTATTTGTAATTGTGAAAACAAGATGCAATTCTACTATATGAACCCCCCCCCCCCCCCCCCCCCCCACCGACCCACACACACACACACATATATATTACCTCTAATCAAAATCATTTTGTTATTTAGGGAGGCAAAAACAATAGGAAATTAGAGAGATTTATATAACACATACACATGCCAAAAGAAAATGAAATTCAAAGGTCCATAGCTATTATTTAAGGGCCTTTATTATTTATTATGCTCATTTTAAAATGTAATTCTAAGTACTTTAACATGTTGCTAATTATATTGATGAATGATTAGTATTATGCTAAAAATTTATAATTTATTTAAATCAAGAGAGCACCAAGCTCTGGTTATTTAGGCCAGTTTTGGATTGATGCATCAACAATGCTCAAGCTATGATGACACCGTGGATATGAATTGAATTTGGATCTGCCAATGTAAATAACGTGTCACTACTCTATTGGTTTGGGTTCACGTGACTACAGTACTGTTAAACTTAACCGATTAATGTGGATGGTAATAACTAACTCAAATAGGACCAAGGCCAAATTAAAATTAGTCAATTTGATTACTCATTTACTCTAGTAGATTACAGAATTAATTGTGATTACTCAATTAGAACTTTATTACTCCATTAAAATTTCATTTGAGTTTTAAATGACTGAGCTTAATATGTTATTTTCGGTTGTTGGGTTACTATAAAAGTCCAATTCAAATAATTATTAATTAGGTTCTTTGTTTATCTTCAAGTAATCAATTATAACTTAATTGATTTAATCAGAGCATATATTTTTGTGAAAAATTGTATCATTCAATTTTACGGTCAAATTATGAACAAATAATAACTATATTTGCTTTAACAATAGAATCACTTAATAATATTAAAACTAATTATATGATCTCATATATTCATGCTTAACTTGATTAAGGATTCGTTCAAAATTAAATCGATCAAGTAAATTTGTGGATGAATTCAACACTTTTTATATTATATATATATATATATATATTAACCATGAGACCTTGGGAAAAAAAATATTAACCATATGTGACCCTCCACAAACAAATAATTAATGTGAAATGCATAGGGAAAGATAAAAAGACCAAGGCAAATAGGACATGCATGGCAAGAAGACTATTGGTATGGTAAAAATGCCACTTAGTTGTGGATGAGTAGTTTTTTTAAAAAAAAAATGAACAATCGATATATATGCACAGTAAAAATGTCACTCCATTCGTCAAACACTGAACAATCTCTTAACTAGATTGTTATTTACCACATAATTGATAATGTTAGTTTAGCCTAGTGAACACACATTATATATACATCAATACAACAATATAGAAAAACTTACAACAGTTTGCCACACACAACAATAAAATTCGTTATAAATTATTTTTATTCCAAACTCAAATGATTTATCCCGGCCGAAAAATGATCAATGGTCCTCTCACCCATATGGTCTAAAACTAATTGCAAGGTTTGAGCCATGGTACCAATAACCAAACCACCCCCAAAAGCAACAACTATCTGTTCTAATTAGGTTTTCTAAAATACCTCCTTTTAAAAGTAAATCCAATGGAAGAGTTAAATATAAATCTTTGGCGACCAAAATTTCAACAAAGATGCGTGTGTGTGAGAAGCGGCTAGACGTGGAGTGGACACGTATACAAAGTTGGGGGGTACATCACGGGTTGGTATTTTCTGTATGTCACGGGATATATATCTATATATAATATATTAATTAAAAATGATTAAATTAAATGGTCTCTATTTATATTAGATTAGATTCTAAAAGCATAATGGTGTTATAAAGATCCCTTTAGAATAAAAGATTATACCTAATTAAAAGAGAAAATAACAGACAAATTTAGACAAAATATAAGACAAATTAAGCTTTATAAAGGTAATTAGATATGTATTTATGTAAATTAAACTCCCTTCTATTCTCAACGTATTCGTTTATTGCAGGTGTATGGACCCTTGTTGTAATCGTACGTAGCTATTATTGTAATTTATTAATTAACAAATATTATTTCGAGACTAGTCAATTTCATTGACTACTGGCACTGTTTCATCTTAACTTTAATTGGGGTTATACGAACTTATATAATTTTGCGTCTTTTTGATTTGGCACTTACTAGCTAGACAGCAGAGCTGGCCCTAGGATAAGGTTGGCAGGACGACCGCCCAAGACCTAAAAATTATAAGGGTCACCAATGTTTTATTTATATATATATATATATATATTAAAGAAGAAAAAAAAATATAATGCAAATTTTCAAGAAAATAACTCAAGTTTCTAACATTATAATGCATATTTTTAAGAAAATATCTCTTTTCTGATTATTTCTTCCCAAATATAATCTCAATCCTTCTCATGTTATAAGAGATAATTAGACGGGTACCAATATTTTTTCTTTCACTTATATTGATTTCAAAACAATAAGAGAGAATTAAATATTTAATCGTAGTGTTTTTACAGGGTTCTTTGCGATTGTAATGTGTTTTTGTGGCATGTAAACTATTATCATTGAAACAATATTAATTTATTTTTTTAATATAAAAAATAATATATTTATTTATAAGATGACACATTTTAAGATTTTGCCCAGAGTCTCAAAATAGTCAAGACCAGCTCTGCTAGACAATATATTGGATTTCCACATTGCGGCTTATATATATTTATTATAAAAATTTGTGCACATGCAATATTTGTCTTCTTTTAGTATAATTAATTAATTTTTAATAATAATAATAATAATAATAATAATAATAATAATAATAATAAGAAGAAGAAGAAGAAGAAGAAGAAGAAGAAGTAGACCTAGCAACATTCAAGAGCCTCATTTCTCATGCTAACAATGAGAGTGGGCTTTTTTTTAGTTCTTCTTGTTCTTAATTCAAAATTAGACTAACTTGTGCCCCAATTTCTTTAATCTTTTGACATAACCATCTAAAATCTAACACTTGCCTAACTCTATATTATTCTTTTGCACTTATGGACTATTTTACCCTCATTTTTAACTTCCAAACTAAGGTTCCTAAATTAATATTCACATTTTTTTTTTAATTATCCCTTTATTTTAAAAAAGAAAAAGAAAAAAGGAAATCCAAGTCTATATACAAACTGGGACGGACTTAGTTGAGGCTTAAGGGGGAACATTCCCCACGTTTTTTGACAATTTTTTGATGTTTGAAGTTTGTTTGTGACATTGGGCTAGTATATACTTAAGAATATATATATATTTTTTTGATAAAATAATTCCCTGATTTCAAATTGAGAGTCCCAAAATTAAAGTTCAATTTATTTTTTAAAATATAATCAAAGCATCATATCTCATGACAAAAAATAAGTTTATTTTTAACTTTTGATTATATTAACAATAATATATTCCTAAAGACATATGAAAGATAATCTGGATACTTAATTTGAGACAAATGGAATAATAATGCATAATTATGATTATATATAAACTTCATTTTTATATTTTGACAGTTAAAAAAAAATAAAGTTTTAAAAATATCAACACAAAGTATCACAATTTTTCTATTCAATATGCTAAAAAAAATGTATTTTATTATGTTCAATTATGTCCCTCCTGACAAATATTTCTGACTCCAACCTTGTATACAAATTTACTTATTAAAAAGTTGTATAAATTTATTATATATAAGTTAATTATGTAATTTTATAAATTATACGAAGATTTGCTTTTATTTTAAATTTGCTAATTTTAAAAATTGTACTCATAAGATAAAGTTGCATGCATTTTTTCCATAGAGATCGATAATCTCATGTGCAGTTTACTAAAAAAACATACAGGACATAATTAATGTCGAGGAATTGACAAATCATATGCTAATATTATAAAACGAGATCGAGAGAAATATATGTCATTAATAATGCTTGCGCTTCTAATTTTATGTCACGTGGCATAATTTTCATTTATTCCCTAGGAAGTTATTAACTGTTACATTAGTGTAAAGTACAAACGAATTTATTGCTCTTTTATGATGTAACTTTTAAGTTTAAAATTGATGGTAATATAACTAAGGGTGTGTTTGATTGTCAATATTTTTTATGAAAAACGAGTATTTTTCATTTGATTTGACAGCTTAAGGTGTTTGATTGACTATTTTTTCTAGGCAATTCAATTCTCATTTTTGCCTCACACATGTGCATTTTCAAGGCAATTGGGGAAAATGTTTTCTTTGGGGGGAGGTGGTTTTTGTTTTCCATGCTTGGACACGATTCACGAGACGAGATTTTTATCATTTTCTATATTAAAAATGCCATAACTTAAAATATAAAATTCAAAATAATATAAAAATTTAATATTTAAAATCTATTAATCAAGATCAATTAAACAAGATCTATCATGATTATATAATTATGTAAAAAAAATAACAATAATTTTTTCTACATTAAAAATGCCATAATACAACCAATATTTTTCGGGTAGAAAATTAAGGCAATCAAACACATTGCACTACATTTTCCATGCAACTCAATTCTAGGCAATTCAATTGCCTGTAACTTATTTTCTTTCCATGCAAGTTCCATGCTTGCAATCAAACGCACCCTAATTGTATGTATACACGACTTCTATTGTTTATGTTTTTGACATTTTGCTCCACGCTATTTTAGTTTGATATCTTAGAATTTTTTTTACCACTCTCAAAAGCGGTTCTATAATTTTTTTTCTTTGTGAAATAAAAATTCACAAATTAAGGTAAAATAAAAAAATATGATATGACTTTGAAAGGGGTTTGGCTTTATATAATAACACATATACACAGAACTTTTAGCTTAGTTTGTAAATGACATTTACCAATTCACAATAAAAAACAATTTTTTTTAACTATAAGAAGAGTAAAATTTTGTAACAGAGGATCACCACTTTATTAGGACAACTTCAACCCATTACACTATTTTTGTGTTGATTTAACACAAAAATAGTGTCATTTTCAAACTATATTTTTTTTAACCTCCAACCACAACACTAAATATAATACAAAAAAGTATATTTTCTCTCCAAAAATAGAATATTCTCTTTATTATTCTATTATTTTATAAAATCATACAAATTATTATATTGTACTAATTATTTTATTATAGATATTATTATTAATTAACTTATAATAATTTAATTAGAATAAATTACAATATTGCTAATTAAGTATAACATAAATTTAATTAGAAAAATTAAATTTTTCAATAAAACAAATTATTAATATTGCTAATTAAAAAAATTTAAATTAGAAATATAAAAATGACCTAATTGATATTTAAAAGTAAATAACAATTAAGATAAAAATTGAAAAAAAGGGGGGGGGGGAATGCCGTGAAGCTACAGTGTCACACCGAATTTGGTGTGGCAGCGTAGAAAACAACAAATTTGGTGCCAAACATAGTGCAAGGTTGGAACAAAATTGGGGAAAATCCACACTATATTTAGTGTTTTGGTGCAATGTTGGAGTTGGTTTTAAGTATCAAAATATTTGATTGAATTCAAATGCTTGCACATTGTATGAGTTGCACCCTAGTTAAATTATGAAGTATGGGGCCATGTGTAATGTTTTATCTAATATTTTAAAAGTTGCAATGTCAACCTCAAAATATATTTAATATTGTAATTTAAACCTTGCGTTAATCTCAGTTTAAAAAGTTCACATTTGCTGACATGATTTGGTGATGTCTAGGGATGGAAAAAAATCCATGGTTTTAGGTATCCATTGGTAATTAAACAATCCGACGGGGGGCAAGTATGGGGAACTAATTTGGGTCAAGTTTAAGGGTGGGGAGTTGTGAAATTATTCGAGTTCAGGTTGGGTTGGGGAAAACAATCTATTTGAGTAGCAGATGTTTCACTATTTTTTTTCTTCGTTTATCTCGAGAGCCATAATTGTTCCCCTTCATTCTTCTCTCCATCATGCTATCTTCGATCTCTTTAATTTTCTTTAATTTATTTTTTCTTGTTTAATGATCTATTTTTTATACTATTATAAAAAAAAATTGAAGGGGAATTTTAGCGATGCCTTGATACTCAATGGGGGGGGGGGGACGGGAATCCCCGGTGATCCGAATTGGGAATAGAGGCCAGAATGAGGGTGGTTTTTGGAGGAGGGGATGGGGATGGATAACCTACCTCGTTATCATTCCTAATGACGTGGTACAAAGCCACTTAATATGAATATATAAATGACAAATTAAATCTTGAAATACATACGTAGTTCAATGTTCTCCTTTATATTTCAAAAAGTTACGGTACCAACTTGAAGTATTTTTTTAAATTATATCCTTGTGACACACATTCACACATTTTCTACATTGATCTACTCAGCTTGATGCAATTATCATTGCTCTAGCCGCCAGTTGCAATCTTTCACTATTCTAATTCATTTCAAATTAAAGTTATTACTGAGCATTGAGGAAGGAAATGATGACCCATGAAAACGGTGAGAATATGCATGGCCATTTCTTTTTTCTAATGACATTATGTATTTACTGTAAAGAATGGTCGGCTCAAACCATTGATCTCACTTGAAAAATTGTAAAATTCAACATGCATATATAAGTAAGGGAGTGTTACCACATAGTAACGAGGTCTTCTAAGATGAAAATCCCACACCAGTGGTTCAAATGTGTTTAAGTTAGGGACAATATCGTTACTATGAAGAAGGACCGGCGGCTTGATTGGTGCCCTGGGCCCAACCCATGTGTTAGTGGGCACAACAATTGGTATCAGAGGTCGATGGTGAATTTACACACTTGTGGAGCAGTACCGATATCTAGACTCGGTGGAGTTAGTAAGAATTCGGTAAAGCCTAAGGTGATGAGTCACTACAAAAAGCATTCCGGTAGCTGAATAGGTGGAGCCTATGGTGGAATTAGACTCGAAAAAGTTAGGGGTGGAGTGGCTATAGCTTACATACAACCGGGGTGCTTTCAAGGTGGTTGTGTAGGTTTCTCGAGTAAGGTGAAATAAGGTGTACCTCGAGATATGTATTGACCAAAGGTGTACGATCTTGCGAACATTGTTAAGTGGCGATCTACGTGAACAGTTCAAAGGTGAATTCAAGGTGGATTAACGTATAGGTCCAGGTGGAGCCAAGTGGACCAGTGTTAGTCTAAAGTGGACTGCTTGGATCAAAGGTAGAGATTGTTGAGAATGGTTGGCTCAAACCATTGATCCCATATGAAAAAATTGTAGAACTCAACATGGCTATATAAGTAGGAGAGTGTCATCACATAATAATAAGGCCTTTTAAGATGTAAACTCCACATCTGTGGCTCAAAGGTGTTTAAGTTGGAGATAATATCGTTATTATGTGTGCGGACCAACGGGTCCGGTGGGTGCCTTAGGCCCGACCCATGTGCTGGCAGGCAAAACATTTTCGAACAACATAGACAACCAAAAAAAAAAAAATATACAAAAAAACAGTGGTAGAAAAACAAAAAAAAAAATTACATCCATATTTTGAAATAAAAAGTTTAAAAAATTAAAAAAAGAGTTTGAGGACGGCAAGATGGTAATTGGGTTATGACGGATCTACAGTAAAAGTAAGTTTTTAAAAATAGTTTTAAAAAATCCCTTTATGGAACAATTTGATTGGAAGGTTAATACTTATTTGGAACGCTTTAACAGCTACCAAATGTAATAATTATGTAATAACACATCCTACAATGAGTCAATGACAATTATAGAAATATTTGGAGGGACAATCAAAAACTGTATTTTACTTTGAAATTCTCATGAAAATATATATATAACATATTTACTAACTAATTGTATTTCCTCAAAAAAATAATGTAAATGAGAAAGATCTTTATGAGGACGCAATCCATAATTTACTTAATTCTTCGGTCTCAAATTTAGATTTAGATTTTCATTTTAATTATTATTCATGAAAATATTGATTTCAATATATTCAATAACGAAAACAATTTATATATTATTGTGAAATTTGATATATTACATCACAGAAAGATGTAACTCCTAATTCGTTTGTCTTATAAATAAAGAGGGGAAGAAAAATAATTAAAAAAAAGATATTGCAAATAAAGTTATAAATCTTTGTACTTAAACCTAGTGTATTGCTCGAAATCAATTAAACTATTAAAATTTGAAGCAAAAAGAAAGTGATTGGGAAGAGAAGTAAGGGAACGAAAGGAGAGAAAAGTTGAAAAAGATTAAAAATAAATAAATAAAAAAGAATGTTGCCAAAGACGGGGTGAGTTGATATGTTGAGTAAATACCATCAATGGACACTCAACTATTGGCAAATTCTACCAGGAGTCACCATACTTTATTTTGTTACAAACGCATCGTTCAACTTTTAAAACGTATCACCATTGGTCACTCCGTCAAATCCCACCGTTAGTTTTTAATGGAGGCTATTTTCACCTAAAATGTTAAGGGCGTTTAGGTCTTTTTACCCCTTTTTTTTTTTCTATTTTCTCTTTTCTTTTCTTCCCCTTCCGCCATTCTTCTTCTTTCCACCATTTTTCTTTTTCCCCTTCCTCCATTCTTTTTCTTCTTCTTCTTCTTCTTCTTCTTCTTCTTCTTCCTGGAACCCACCTCTAAGGCTCCAATCATTGCCGGATTACTCAACCCACTTGCTAGGATCATCTAGAACCGGAAATGGAATTGATTGGAAAGTGTGTGGGCAGCAGTAGCAGCAGCAGCAGAAGAAGAAGAAGAAGAAATGGCGGAAGAAGAGGACGAGGAAGAAGAAAGAAAGAAAGAAAATGGGAAAAAAAGAGGGTAAAAGACTGAAATCCGGGTGTGAATTTCTTCTTCTTCCTCCAAATTTCTTCCTTCCCCTTTCTTCTTCCTCCGAATTTCTACTTCCCATTTCTTCTTCCTCCGAACTTTTGCTTCCAATTTCTTCTTCCTCGGACTTCTGATTTATTCTTCAATTTTTATACTTGTTTAAGAAATTTCCATTTGATTTGATTAATTTAGGCAATTGATTTGATTTGGTGAAGAAGAAGAATGGCGAAGAAGGAAGAAGAAAGAAAAGAAAAGAAAATAAAAGAAAAGGGAAAAAAGAAAAGAGAAAAAAAAAAGAAAAGGAAAAAGACCAAAATACCCTTAACATTTCAAGTAATAACAATTCCCGCCAAAAACTAACAGTGGGATTTGACGGAGTGGCCAGTGGTGATACGTTTTAAAAGTTTAATGATGCGTTTGTAACAAAATAAAGTATGGTGACTCTTGGTAGAATTTGCCAATAGTTGAGTGGCCATTGATGGTATTTACTCTTGATATATTTTAATTAAGGTCATGTAAAATTAGATTATTTAAGTTCAAATCTTAAAGTGGAGTGAAAAAAATTAATTATGTGCATTTAAACTAGTTAAAAGTATTGAATGGTGCATAAGTTATAATTTTTTTGCGTTTAAACTGAAATTCGGCTCCTCTAGAGTGGTGAAATTATGTTAAAAGAAAGGAGTGTTAGAAAACATAGTTGTTCAAATCTACACTATTAATTTAAAATTGAAGGTCTAGATTTAACCCAAATTAAAACATAACCTAAATTATGTCGTTTTAATATCTCTATAATTTAATATTGTTCATTCAAATAAAAGTATGGTCTTTATGCCTCTCTTTTTCTGGAATACTTGGGATGTTCATCTCTTCGTATTCATTTATCAAATAAAAGTATGGTCTTTATGCCTCTCCCCTTCTGGAATACTTGTTTGGATTATCAAGAGTCAAGCTTGAGAAGTTGGATCGTTATGAATTCCATTGGCGACCGAGGACATTATTTTGGATGCAAACTAGATGTATATATATATATGTATTGTTGTATATAATAAATATAAGAGATTTAATTATTTATTAGAAAGGAAAAAACCCTTATTGATTGTTAAGGAGAAATGGAGTCACCACCTTTTTACTTTGTTGCAATTCGAGTAGATTTTTAAAAGAAAATTGTCATATATGAAATTTGCAGAGGAAATAGAATTTCATGCGTGGAAGAGAAGAAAGATATAAAGATAAAAAAAAACAGGTGATAATTTTTTCCCTAAAAAAATGAGCGAAATAAACAGGACCAAAGGAAACCAGAACCATTAGATTACGGAAATAATAAAACAAGGTAGCTGAGATTAAATTTAAATCAGAAATTTTAAATTGAGTACATCGATTTGAACAAGTCTTGATGTGTGCATCGGTTTAAAACCAATAGATTTATTACAATTGATCAACCAATCCGATTTAATTTTATATTTTAGAATCCAATCCAATCTAATTTTATATTTTAGAATCCAATCCGATTTGGTTTCAAAATCCAATTCAATCCAATCAAATGTTTTTTGTTTAAGGGTTATTTAAGTTTCAATAACATTCAAAACAAATCCAATCAACTTTACAAAGATCAGGATAAAATAAATAAAAGGTTTCATTTCAAAACTAAAATAAAAATCTAAATTAAGTCAATCCATATTAAAGTGTAATTTATTAGTAAAATAAAAGATAAGTAGATTAGGGTTTACCTAATTTACTTATTATAGTCTTTTAAATATCTAGAGATAATAAGGTGTAGTGCAGTATATATTAGGAATTTAGTGTATAATAATAATAATAATAATAATAATAATAATAATAATAACAACAACAACAACCAATTACATAGGGATATGCGTGACTTTTAATTAAAGTTGAATTGGATCAGTTTCACATTGGTTTCACCACGGTGTAACAACCAAACTGATCAAATATTTGATCGATTTTCGAAAATGCAAATCAATCCAATATGTTAGTTTCATCGAATCCAATTAAATTTGGCTTGGATTGGATAGGTTGATTTAAGCGGATTGGATTCACCATGTGAACAATTCCCTAATCATTTTCACTGCGAGCTCAATCCGTGAAACTGAAGCTACAATGAAATAGTTTCCAAATGTATTGAAATACACAACCCCCTAACTCTGTCTTTCATAGCTACTAGTCCCAGCAAAAGAAGTAGATAAAACCCTAAAGTAAAAATATCTATCTGTCCGTGATAGCTTATTATATCAGGTTTTTCTCAATTATTTATTTACTATTTTTCATGTTGATCTACTCTTTAATATCTTCACATTACCTCTTTATTTACAATAGATATGTATTTGTATATATTATGTGATTTCATAGTGATATGTATTCAAAGGCGGACTCAAGATTCTTTTGAGGAGTGGGCTAATAGTAACAGATAAAAAAATCATAAAAAAAATCAAAAGTATAATCATATAGTGAAAAAAATAATAATAGAATAATTTAAATATTTGAGTTCATACATAACGAAAAGTATTTAAAAAAGTCGAGCTTGACGAGTTTTTAATGATTCTAATTCATTTATTACAGACTCTAAATTAATTTGCAAACCAAGGTCTCGCTCTATGTCCAATAACATGCAATCGGCAAGAACTACATTCCCCATTGAACTGCACATATATGTTTTAATGTTATTCATACTGGAAAATGCACTTTTTGTACTTGGCATATAAATTAAACGGGAAGAGTCAATACAAGATGAATCAATCTGTAGTATAATCCTCCAACTTTCTTCTTAAAACTAGTTCTCGGAATAACTCGGCAAGGGTAGAAAGCTTATGAAACTCGAGATTACAAACAACGTCAAGCTTGTAATGCATTGGTTGAGATATCAATACACAAACATCATGAGTAATGGGCTTATAATATTTGAGCTGGGTTAAGAGGTGAGCTAAAACTTAGCAAATTAAGGGGTGGGCTTATATTTTTTTAACTTAGCAAATTAAGGGGTGGGCTTATATTTTTTTTTTACAAGTGTTAGTAGGTTTTTCAAAATTTTCTCTAGTGTTGAAGCCCGCCATATCTCTCCAAGTCTTCCCCTGTATGTATTTGTATTCCGTGTTGTATTATTTCTGCATGCATATACTAACTACCAAGTTCCAATCTTGCTTGGATTTTTTGTCAATGCTTTTGCTAATTGTTGGTAAATATGTGTAATTATGTATATATATATATATATATATGTACGTAATATATGGTTTGATCAGGTGCTTAAGAGACCTCTTTCATGTAATTAAGAAATATATTGGGTTTGTAAAGTACTAATTATAAGTCAATGTCTCTGTTTATGATGGGGACGTTATGACTTGTTTGGTTCACGAATTTGAACACTCATGAAAGGAAGGCATTTATTTTCCTTTGTTTGGTAAGCACAAATTCCGAAAATACTTTCCTGATAGAGGGAAAGTAGGGAGTAAAACCATTCCTCTCAAAACCCATATGATTGATTTTCCCTTGTGATTTTCTAGCGTTTATTACAAAAATTTTGGACAACAATACCCCTACTTAAATATTTTCCATGTTTTACCAAATACAAGAAAGAAAACTTGACAGGAACTTTAGTTTCCCACCTCTATGGGAAAGACAAGGGAATTGATTTCCCTTCTGTGAACCAAACGAGGCCTAACAGTATCTCCAACAATTGCGTAAAATTTTAAGTATAAATCATACGTGTCAATTAACTTTTACACAAAACTTGAAACTTGAAAAAAGTATGTTCCAATTAGGGGTGTTCAAAAACCGAACCGGACCGCGAGACCAAATGAACCCGACCGAAAAATGGACCGATTTGGACCGGACCGTTTGAATTCGGTCCAGTCCGGTCCAAATTTTGAAGGACCGAAACGGTTCGGTCCGGTCTTCGGTCTTAAATTTCACAGCTTCAGTCTGGACCGGACCGGAACGGTATTATATTATACATATATATTAATTATTTTAATAATTTATAATATTAATATTAATATTATCAAACCCTAAACTAAGATTAGGACTAATTGCATTTTTTGTAAGAATAAAGAGGGCGGGGGGGGGGGGGGGGGGGGGGGGATATTCACTGATGGATGTATAGTGCTTTTAAAGATAATTTGATATTTCCTCCTTTAATATTTCTTCCATCCTTGGGCGAAGGGACGGAATATATGTATAATTGATTTGTCTGGATAACAATTAGTTTAGATATATATATATATATATAATTTAATGTTAATGTTAATGTTGGTTGAGATTAATTAGAACATGTATTTGGGTATATTTTCTTGGTTATGGCTATTGGGTGTAAGATTTTTTAACAAAAGATAGGGTATATTATTGTAGGTTTATGGCCTTTGTTCAAAAAAAAAGAGGACACATTGTGTGTGTCTTTTTTATTTAACTTATTCCTTGAGTTGCTCTCTTTATATTTAACTTGTTAAAAAAAAAGACACACTGTCTTTTTATTTACCAGATGATGAATATTTGCCAATTATTCCATGTGCTTAACTTATTCCATGAGTTGCCAATTATTGTAGGTTTATGGCCTTTGTTCAGAAAAAATGCATAGCTTATCTCGGTTGGTCATTGTTGTGTATTTTTTTTTATCCTAATACAATTTTTGGGCCAAAAAAAAAAGCTTAGACCGAATGGACCGACTGGAACCGGACCGAACTGGTCTAGTCCGATTTTTAAAGGCGGTTCGGTCTGGTCCGGTCTTCTAAGTTTTAGGACCGAAAAATCTGGTCTAGTTTGGTCCTATGCTATCCGGTCCGGTCAATCGGACCGTGCACACCCCTAGTTCCAAACTTCCAATAGTACTTTTGTAAATTTTTGTGTAAATTTTGAAATAACCAATAAGATATCAAAACATGGTAAATATTATTTTATATTTTTTTCCTTCAAATTTTTTATTCATAATCTTATACTCATAATAGATTTCAATTTATAGCTCTTGATGAGTAGATTTCAAATATATAATTTTTATTAACATATATTTTTTGTATTAAAAGTTATTACATAAAAAAAATGGAAAAATAAAAAGATGATGTGGCAGTGTAAAGTTGGAGTGTATTTTACATAACGAATTACACAAAACTCAATTTTAAATGACTTTCGGAGATTAAATATTTTACAAATTTTATAAAATTTACACAAAACATAAATATAGAAGACTATTAGAGATATTCTAAGGAATCATGGAACATATGATTTTAGTAATATTGATAATGAGATTGTGAAACCAAGGCCAGTTATGTTTTTTCATGGTTATATGCAGACTCCAAAATTGATTGAAATTGGTATGAGTCCTGAAGAACTAGAGATCCGCGACTATCTGGCTAAGTTTTTTCGGTCCAAAGCATCGCTGCTTGATGTAGTGAAGCACGACCGTACTAAAAATATTCTTGACATGCTTCGCGCTCAATGTATGGTAAGCGTTCGTTACATTGCAAATTCGTTGCTGGATTATTACAAGACAGAGGAAGAAGCTAGAAGAAAACAGATTCTGAAATACTTGAATGGAAAGATTGGCCTTTCGGTAGACATATTGAGGTGCAAAAAGGGCAATGCTTATGGCTCTGAGTTTCTAAGCCTCACTGCGCATTTTATCGACGATAATTGGAAAATAAGAAGATGGGTTCTTAGTTTTAGTTTTCTTGGGCAGAACAAAAGAGGAGGAGGTTCCCCTGGTGAAATTATTTTGAAGGCTTTGAAAGACTGGGGCATCGAAAGCAAGATATCCTCAATCACTATGGCGAATAGCAATCGTTTTGACGAAACACTACTTGAGATTGCCAAGCTCCACACTTCATGAAAAGAATGAGCTATTTCGAGTTTATTATTGCACTGATATTGTTAATCTAATGCTGAAGGATGCATATGATGGTATAAACAAAAATGTTGAGCAAATCGGAAATGCATATTCATTCGCTAGTTCAATTTTGACATGGAACAACCGAAACAACCAGCTAAGGGAGGCATTACTTGCAGAAGCATCGGGAAAATACTCTTGTCATTACGACGTGCCATCTAAGAACGGATGGAATAAAGTTTCGAGGGTTTGTGACCTTGTTGAGGATATTTATACTATCGTATTTTCGTTATTTGAAATGGGTTATCCAACTGCAAGCATTTTTCTTAACTGTCTTCGAGAACTTTAGTCGTTTTTTTATTGAGAAGCGTGCCACTGCAGAAGAGCTCATAAAGAATGTGACTGAGAAAATGTTGGAGAGACTGAAGAAGTGTACGAATGACATGAACTTGGTGTTATCAATTGCTTCGGTTTTGGACCCTCGTTTAAAGATGGAGTCTATTAAATTCTCTTCATCCAAATTTGAGGGGAACCCGCAAGTTAGGACCGTTTTGGAGACTATTAGTGACCTTTATGATCGGTATGCGATTCGTATGCGATCAGTTTTGTGACCTTGTTGAAGATATTTATACTATCGTATTTTCGTTATTTGAAATGGGTTATCCAACTGCAAGCATTTTTCTTAACTGTCTTCAAGAACTTTAGTCGTTTTTTATTAAGAAGCGTGCCACTGCAGAAGAGCTCATAAAGAATGTGACTGAGAAAATGTTGGAGAGACTGAAGAAGTGTACGAAGGACATGAACTTGGTGTTATCAATTGCTTCAGTTTTTGACCCTCGTTTAAAGATGGAGTCTATTAAATTCTCTTCATCCAAATTTGATGGGAACCCGCAAGTTAGTACCATCTTGGAGACTATTAGTGACCTTTATGATCGGTATGCGATTTGTATTCCTGTTAAAAGGAAGAGGGAAAATGATTCTAATTTTCCTTGGGTAAAGACTAATCCTGGTGATGACTATGTTGGGATGAAGTTGTTGCGAGAGTACAACCATTTGATGCAGCTACCAAAATTGGAACTGAAACGCTACTTGGAGAAGCCTGTTGTACCTTGGAGTGATGATTTATGTCTATTAACTGGTGGAAAGATGCAAGCTTAAATTACCTTACACTCTCTAAATTGGCACGTGATTTTATTAGGATTCCGATGACAGTTGCTATTTCTGAGGGTGCGCTTGAAATGGAGCAAATGAAGGTTGATGATTGTTTTCTTCTGTTTCTACCAGAGTACATCAATGCCTTCATGTGTATTTGAAGTATGGTTATAACTTGATGACTCAAATTACTAGGGGTTTTTTCTCTTTTACCATAATCAACAATCTTTTCGTACTTCTAATTTGTTTTAATTGGCTTAATTTGAGCAGGTTATAGGTAAATCTCTTTGTTTTGTGTACCTGAATATGATGCTTTTGTGGAACCTGTGATTGAATATGTGTAATCAATGGTAAAAAACAAAACTTCTTTATTATTGTGACATTGATTATGTCTCAGAGAAAACTAGACTTTTAATTTTGGGCATTTAATAAAAAGAATAGTTAACTTTTAATTTGGGACAGGTGGAGTATTTGATGTTGTCCAGCCTGTGGATTCATTTTCTTTTGTGGGGTTTAGGGTTTGGTTGCTTGGTGGTATCATCAAGCCTGTATAGTTTTGTGAGTGTGGTTATCCTTATAGCCGCTAAAAATGTGGTAAGCGAGCACATAATCCGCTTTGGAGATGGGATATATATCATGTTAACGTGAAGGCTTGAAGGGTACGGAATAATTACAGCTATACAGAAAATAAAGAAAGAAAGAAAGAAAGAAAAATGAATATACAAACATTATAGTATTATACACAACACAAATTATTATTATTATTATTATTATTATTATTATTATTATTATTATTATTATTATTATTATTATTTTCTCGGTAAAATTGAATATTATTAAAAATCAACTAAACAGGAATATATTACAACCAAGTCCACGAAAGCCAACCAAAAACAAAATAGGGAACACTAAGACAAACTGAAGTACACAATTAAACATTTATTCAAGATGTTGTACTTGTGTAGGATAACTTTTTCCTTGCTTTGCTAATTAATGTTAATATATGTCTGTTTGTGATGGGGATAGATCATGAAACATATGATTTTAGCAATGTTGAGAAAAATGCCATCCATTTTGTTAATGGAACTGTGAAACCATGGGCAATGATGATTTTTTTTTGTACAGATTGCAAAATGGATGAATCTGCTATGGATACAAAAGAACTAGAGATCTGTGAGTCTCTGGCTAAATTTTTTCGCTTTGGCTGTGAAACCATGGGCAATGTTTTTTTTTTGTGTTGTTGTATACAGATTGCAAAATGGATGAATCAGCTATGGATATGAAAGAACTAGAGACCCGCGAGTCTCTGGCTAAGTTTTTTCGTTCCAAAGCATCGTCGCCTTTTGAAGTGAATTGCGATAGTATTAATAAAATTCTTGGCTTGCTTCGTCCTCAATGTCAGGTACGTGTTTCTTACATTGCGAACACATGCCTGGACTACTATGAGGAAGAGAAAGCTAGGAGAATTCAAATTCTAAGAAATTTGGGTGGGAAAATCAGCCTTTCTGTAGACATATTGAGGTCCAAAGACAACAATGATTGTGGCTCTGAGTATCTAAGCCTTACTGCGCACTTCATTGACAATAAATTGGAAAATAAGATGACGGGTTCTTGGTTTTAGTGTTCTTGGGCAGCATAAAGGAGGGGAAGATTCCCCTCATGAAATTATTTTGAAGGCTTTGAAAGATTGGGATATTGAAAGCAAAATATCCACAATCACTATGGTGAATAACAATCATTAAAGAAACTCTCGAGATTGCCAAGTGTCACATTCATGGAATAATGGAGCTATTTCGAGTTTATTGTTGTGCTGACATTGTTAATCTAATGAAGGATGCATATGATGGTATAAGTGAAATTGTTAAGCAAATTAGGAGTGTTTATTCATTTGAAACTCCACTTTTGACTTGGAACAACCGAAACAACTAGCTAAGAGTGCTCTATTTTTGAATCACGGGAAAATACTCTTCCCGTGATGTTCGTATATGGTATGATGTCCCATCTAAGAAAGGATGGAATAAAGTTTTGAGGATTTGTGACCTTGTTGAGGACATTTATACCATCATATCATATTTCCATTATTTGGAATGGGATATCCAACTTCGAGTATTTTTCTTAACCGTCTTTAAGAACTTCAGTTGTTTTTTATTGAGAAATGTGCCACTTCAGAAAGGGCTTTTGAAAAACGTGACCAAGAAAATATTATAAAGATTAGAAAAGTATATGAAGGACATGAACTTGGTGTCATCAATTCCTTCGTTGTTGGACCCTCGTTTAAAGATGGAATACATTAAGTTTTCTTTATCTAAATCTGCCGGGAACTTGCAAGGTGGTACTGTCTTGAAGACTATTAGTGACCTTTATGATGAGTAAGCAACCCACTTTCTGTTAAAAGGGAGGGAGAAAATGATTCTGGTGATGATTATGTTGGGATAAGGTTGTTGCGAGAGTTCAACTAGTTGATGCAAGTATCGAAGTTGGAACTAAAACGCTACTTGGAGGAGCCCATTGTACCTTGGAGCAATGATTTCAGTCCATTAAACTGGTGGAAAGATGCAAGATCAAAGTACCCTACCCTTTCTAGGTTAGCTTGCGATTTTATTGCAATTCCAGTAACAGTTGTTTTTTATGGCGCGCTTAAAATGGAACAAAGAAAAGTTGATGACTGGTTGATTTTGTTCAAGCTGGAGTATATTAATTATGTGTATTTGAAGTGTGGTTTTAACTTATAACTCGCAAAAGGGATTTCTTCTCTTTTACCCAATCAATAGTCTTTTATGGAATCCGTGATCGGTTTCCTGTTTTTTTGTTATGCGTAAACAATGGTGTTGTTGTGGAACTTGTTATTGGTTTTCTGTTATTTACTTATTTGTTATGTGTAAACGATGGTGCCGTTGCAGAACCTGTGAATATTGTTTTTCTGTTATTTGTTATGTGTAATTAATGGTTAAAATGAAACTTATTTATTATTGTGAGATTGCTGCATTTATTATGTAGAAAATTGAATTTTTAATTTGGGACATTTCTGGAAAAGAACAATGGACTTTTAATTTAAGATGGTGAGAGTTTTTGGTGATCATCCAACCTGTCGATTCATTTTTAATTTGGTTACTTGTTGGTATCATCAAGCTTGTCCCCTTGCTGGATAAAACTTATAGCAATGGTTTTCCATATCATAAATTTAGAAGTATTCAAACTCTCAAAATGTGGTCAACAAACAGATAATCCGCTTTAGAGACTGATATATATATATATATATATATATATAATGTTAACGTGGAAGATCAAAATGCTCGTACAGACTAGCCATTTATAAAATAAAAAGTGGATACAAATATTAAAACACAACACAAATATTTATTAAATTGACTTTCATGTGTCTCGATTAGTGAGTGATCATAATTACATCCATGTTATTGGTGAATTTGGAATAGGTGTTGACTTGTATTATTATTGCTCGTTTTCTACAGAACTCAATGGCTTAGTCAAGAAGCATGTACCTTCGAAAACTTTCAATTTTCGAGAGAAAGAGTGCCGGCGACCATAATGGTCCCAAAAATGAGTTTATGCTTAGGGCTCGTTTGGTTGGAGTTTTAGGAATGGAATTGGCATTTTAGATGCCAGGAAACCTTTATTGGATTCCATTAATGCTCGTTTGGTTGGAGTTTTAGGAATGAACTCGGCAAAATTTTTTTTTAATTTTCTGGATTTTTTTTTCATTTACCAGGAATTTTTTTTTTTTTTTCATTTTCTGGGGAAAAATAATTTTTTTCATTTTTAGGGAATTTTTTTTTTTCCATTTTCTGGAAATTTTTTTTTTTTTTCACTTTCTGAGGAAAAAATAAATTTTTTAATTTTCTGGGAAAAAAATATTTTTTTTTCTTTTTCTGGGAAAAAATAATATTTTAAATTTTCTGGGAAATTTGTTTTTTTTTTCATTTTCTGGAAAAACATAATTTTTTTCACTTTCTGGGGGAAAATAATATTTTTAATTTTCTGGGAATTTTTTTTTTTTTCATTTTTTGGGAAAAAATAATTTTTTTCATTTTCTGGAAAAAATTTTTTTCACTTTCTGGGAAAAAAAAATTTTTGAAAATTTTCTGGAATTTTTTTCATTTTCTGGAAATTTTTTTTTTTTTTTTTCATTTTCTGAAAAAAAAAAAAACAATTTTTGGACAAAAAAAAAGGATTCCTCAAATTGGGAATCCAAGATTCCTCCCAATTTATAAGGGAATAGATTTTGGCAAAATGGGAGAATTTAGGATTCCTAGAAATCCTAAATTCCTAGCTAAAACTCCAACCAAACAAAATAATCCTCATAGAATGGAATTTAGGATTCCAGAAATCCTAAAAAACTCCAACCAAACGAACCCTTAATGTTCACATCTTTTGTCTCACCTGACAAAACAAGTTTATGGACAATTAAAAATAGGTCTTATTCAATAAAGATTTTCACACTAAAGTTAAAGAATATTTTTTTTTGTAAATAAAGGACCTATTTTTTATTTCATTGATAAAATGACATGTGCCTTTTTTTTTTATTGTAAAATGACATCCTAACCCTTAAAAACAAATTAAATAATACCAATGTTTTAAAAAACGAGCGACTCGTACGAGTCGACTCGCGAGTCGAGGCGAGGCGGAAGAGTGTTGCCTCGAGTCGTACGAGTCAGTGGGAAAATTTGGAACTTACGAGTTTTGTGTGTGAGGCGGACGAGTCAACTCGTAACCGAGTTGACTCGTTGAAGGCGGACGATTCATCTCCTCCCAAAAAAACAACAAATGAAGAGAGATTTGAGGGAAAAAACAAATAGGCTTTGAGTGGTGACGGATTTAGGGGAGAAATTAAGGTTTAGAAGAAGAAGAAGAAGAAGAAGAAGAAGAAGAAGAAGAAGAATTAGGACTCCATTTTTTAGGTCATTCGACTAACCATCACTATCGAGATTAACATCTCATCGAAAAAATTGGCTCCAAATATCCAGTCCTCCATTTGTACAAAGAGAGAGATTTACAAGGTGTTTGGATGAGAGAGAGAGGAACGAAGAAAGAAGGGAACAGAAACAAGATACGGAGAGCAGGGAAGTTAAAAGGAGATGATGCTTGTATTAGTAAATTACCGAACTCCCCCTAAGTTATTTTCATTTACTACTTTAAACCTTAAACTAAAAACTTTGATGGTAAAATAACATAAAAAATCTATTTATATGCTTATATTAATTATTTTATTTTTTTTAATGTAAAAATACTTTGCACAAAAAATTTACGCCTCACCTTTGGTCAAACGAACGCCTAGACTTATACTTTCGTCTTTTAAAACATTGATTTTTGTTGAACATTTAATATTATTAATTATTATTGTTAAACTTTATGTTATTTTATTATTTTATAACTTTTTATATTTATTTTTTTCGAAAAACTAAGGCTTACGCCTCGTTCCGCCTCGAGGCGTACGCCTCGCCTCATTCGAGCAAAACGCCTCAAATACGCCTCTCGAATTTTAAAACATTGAATAATACCAATATGTATTAACAGCAAAAGACAACACTGTAAACTCAATATTGCAATGTAAAAGCTACTGCAAACTTCATATTGTAGTCCATATTTTTGTGCAAAGTTTTACTGTTTTACTGCAAAGTTCATATTGCAATCCATATTTTACAGCAAGCTTTATATTGCAGTCCATATTTCACTGCAAAGATCAAAATGCAATCCATATTTATTTGTCAAATTTACAAATACTTACACTGAACTTTTTTTATATTATAGTATTGATTGTGCACTCTATATATGTGAGTTTAACGAAAGGCTTGTGTGGGGATAATAAATTCCAAAAGTTTTCATGGAAGAATAGTTTGTTGACTTGAAAGTTATTAATCTTGTTTTGATAATAACAATAAACTTAATCTTGTATAATTTAACTTAGTTGATGTTTTAAGTTATAGCCACAATATAATTGATCATACTCGAAAAGCCAGAATCAAGATTATTCATCTACAAAGTATTGCTATCAAAGTCTTACTCCTCACACAACTCTTGTCAATACATCCTCATGAGATTTCTAAAGTACAATGAGCCAAGGAAGAAAAGAAACGAAGAAACAAACAAAGCTCTCGAAGACTCGTTATTGCATATATGAGTGAGTGCCTTAGTTTTCTTGTAAAGATTCTCATTTGATCATCATAAATAGCTCATACAATGTTTCAATATTATAAGATTGATTAAATCAAAAGTTGAATTAAGTTTCCTTCAAAAACCTTATTTTCGAGAAAAACCGTTTTGGAACAAATTCATTTTAAATATTAAACGAACTCATTTCGGAGCTCTTTACTTTATAGAAGTCTTAGAAACTCATTTTTAAACATCCCCTAGCTTCAAAATTGATTTTTGAGCTAATTTACAAAAATTTGAAAAATGGGATTTTTGGCCAATCTGGCAGCAGACCAGAAGGGGCCATCAGTCTACTGATAGGCTTTGCTCACTCGACTGATGAGTATTGCTTAGTCGACTGATGGCCCAGAAACTAGCTGTTGAATTTCAGATTTTTTACCACTTTTGGTACCAAACTTCTACCAACTCCCTCCAAACGGCCATATGATTTTCTAGACTATATATACACCATCTAAGACTTATTTAAACACTCTTGAATCACTTCTACACTATTCTATTAATCTACATTCAATATTCAAAGATTCAAGAACATTTTTTTTGATCAATCTTCTTTATTTTGAGCTATATTTTATTGATCAAATTTGATATCTCTTAGTGTGAGCTTAAGTTGTAATCTTCATACACTATAGAGCTATTGTACATTGGTGTTAGTCACCAAATCATTTCTTTCAAACATCAAGAGAGGTTTATCTCTTAAGATAGCAAGAGTGAATTCTTGTGTGAGTATTGAGAGAGATTCAATACTTGTAAGAGTGTGTGAGAAGAATACACTTGTAGAGGTTTGATCTTCACCCGGAAGAAGATCGGTTATAGTGGAATTTCTCGGGGTACTAACCGAGTGCGGAAGTAGGGGCTAACAAGCCAAACTGTGTGGACAAAAAGTCTTCGACTTTGATCGGTTTAATCTTTCTATCTCTTGAACTCTTATATTGTGTTATTTGCACCTTGTGATTGGAATAATCTTTATTTCTTGTTGTTTGATTGATATAGACATCGAATATTTTTAAATTGATTTTAAAAATCCCATTAAGTTTTAAAAACCCTATTCACCCTCCCCTTCTAGGGTATTTTCTGACCTACAGATTTGATGTTACATATTTGACCCGGTGAAAATAACGCAAGTTATTAAATCCAGGTGCAAGTGGTTGGTCAAGTAATAAATACTCGGTAAGTCTTAGGTCGACTAACGAGGAGGAGGGTAGTTTTTTGAATTAAAAAAGTCTCTTTCAAGAAGAAGATGATAAAAAAATAAAAAATATGAATTATAGAAATAAATGAATGTATATCATTAATTAAACTAACATAAAATGAACATGTAAAAAGGTTCAATAAAATGAATAATAAAAATAGCGTACTAAATTAATTAAATGCGTGAAAAACTTTTACTAAATATAAGAATAAAAGAGCTAGGGATATCCATAAGTTCCGGGCAACACAATGGGCAATTCGATGGACTGCAAATTATTTTCTAATTAATTTTCCTTTAAAAATAAGCTTGCTTTCCCCACAAGCTAATCGATCTCATAAATTCGTATTGATGGTGCAAATTATTAATTCAATTTGCCCTGCTAACCTAGAACTGACACGTGGCCATCCATGTCAGCCACCGGACATGTCTCTGAACAAGGATCTTGGAGGAGCCCTATTATTACTCTATAAAAAGGGTAGAGCCCCCTCGAGGGCTGGGTACCTGCACAAGGGTCATTTACCTAAAACAAATTATAAGGCCTAGGCACCGGAGCTCTTTTGACGAGCTCTGGAGCGCTCTCTTTCTCTCTTTTGCTCTACCACCCTGCCAGAGTAGTTAGCAAAGGCATGTGCAACTGTCACCTGCTCTGTAAAGCATGTAGAACTCCTGTCACCTTCACTAAATGCATACCAACTGCATTTAATGCACCGAATTTCATGGAGAAACAAGGTCAGAGTTGGTACTAGTCGAAGCATAGCCCCAGACCTGTTCTGGGAGCTCTAGCCACACGTCTCCTCCAGTCGTATATATAAAAGAATCATTTACTTCTCCCACTAACCAAGTTCTGAAGAAATTTCAATTAAGAAGAACCAGAAAAAACAATACACACGACAAGTAAGCATAAAAAGATAGAGGCTGAGCTTGGCAACTGGCTTTAGGGCTCTTCAATCAAAGAGACTAATATACAGTTAGTTCAGCCTTCCTCTTATTGTAATATTGAGAGAATAGAATAGCCAGAGAAATCCTCGTGAGTTTGTAACACTTGATTGGTCCCCTATCAATACACGACAAACCGAGCTCCTAACTCCATTTTACATGGGAAGACTAACCCGTATTTTCATATGAGGCCAACTTCCTCTATAAATCTTTAACTCCCTTAAATTCAGTACTTTTACTGCCATAATTATTCAATATAATCATTTGATTATGTGGTCTAGAATACTCTTCCGATTTTTAACACCAACTCGTATCTTTCGCAATAATTTATGCATGACATAAACTATAAGTACCAATACTAATTATGGAATCAATTCGCATTACTTAATTTAATCGAACACACTTGTTTATTAAAGTGAAATAGTACTTGACACTACAAAAACTTTAATTAAAAGTAAATTTAGAAAAATTAAGTAATTACTACAATTTAATTCAAATATGTTAAAACTTTATCAAAATTAAATTTGAACCAAAACAGGCAGTGAAATCACAAAATTAACGATTTCAAAATCAAAAAGTAAGGTTTAAAACAAATAAAAAAAATAGCACGCTCAAGTTTGAAATTATAAAGATACAAAACCAATTAATTTAAAAAGTATAGACCGCTCTCTAACTCGACCGGCTAGAGTTTACTGCAAAAATAACGATTCAAACTAGTTTGATTTTTTTATTAGAAAGATTTTATTAAATTTATTATAAAAATATGTGATTAGCATTTTAGGACAATAATTTTAAAAAAAATCAGATTTATAATGACCTATTAACTAATGAAAAATTAATTAAAATTTAATTAAAATTTAATTTGGGTTCCAAAAATTATCACGTTGGCATACCCTGTTCTTACGGACCCCTAATTAACGAACTAGCCAAACATATTTAACAAATTCATGGACAGTAAAATAATTAAATGAAACAACATATTTATATTCAAGAATGAAAAATTAATTAAGAATATAAGCATATAAGTGTACTCAAAATTTTAAAGCAATCGAAAATTAAAAACATGCGCAAAATAGAAATTATGGGTTGAATACTTTTGAAAAATAAACAATTTGCTAGCAACACAAATGGCCCACTTATTTTTGAAAAACTTGGGATTTGAGTCTCAAAATCAGTAGGGTTTTGTAGAGAATTAAAATACGGTCGTTTTGATAGGTGGATCATTAAAAATGGCCAAGAAACGAAGAAATTATGATCAAAATACGAAAACACAAATTTTTAGGGTTCTATGCGGGATTCTACAAAAAATTCCAATAATAATTATAAATTAAACATGAATTTCAATCAACAATCACATTTAAATACATAATTAATTAACAATCTAACCATTAATGATCATTAATTGAAAGAAATTAAAAAAAAAGTTCAAAGAAACTTACGATTATGAAGAGTATAAAAAACTGCGATGCCAATTGGGTTGCACTCAAAATAACATTAGAGACATCATATTTTTTGTTTATAGAACTTTAGATTTTTGTTACATATTAATCTGAACTTCAATGTTTACTTTTGCACAAATAAAATTGTAAGTAATATACAGTCATGGTGAATTTGATGCCAAAAATACTTTGTTGCAAATTTTAAATGAATACTAGTATCGCATTTTATTAAATCCTTTTTTTTATGTTCATGTGTGTTGCCATTAAGTTTTTGTATTTATAATTATTTTGTGCAATTTCAAATTTGCACTGTTATGGAAAACACAGATTATGCAAAAAAAAGTTTGCACTATTCTTTTTTTGGTGCAAAGTTCATATTGCAATCCATATTTTTTGTGTAAAGTTCATATTGCAGTCAATATTTTACTGCAAAGTTCATATTGTAGTCCATATGTCTGTGCAAAGTTCATATTGCAATCCATATTTCTGTGCAAAGTTTTTCTATATGATTGGACTTGATAAAAATACGGAGGCAGTAATTTAAGTAATAGATAATATGTTTTTATTAATTAAATGATATTCAAATTTATTCAAATACCTCAATTTAAAATATAAAATAAAATAGACCTCTTACGTTAATCACTGATTAAAAATAGACCATTCATTCAAAAAAATATTATTCATTAGATTTTTGATAAAAATCAATATATAATGAGACCTTCTATCTAATTTCTAGATAAGCTTATTAAAAAATTTGATATTGGCCAAGAATTAATTTTATTTAATTTTATGTAAAGTGCGTCTTTAAGATTATTTAAAGAAAAATTAGTTGAAATACGTATAAAGTAATCTAGATAACCCTTGTGGCTCGTTTGGTTCAAGATTTAATCCATTCCGGGAATACTAAATTTCATTCCGAAATAATTCTTGTGTTTGGTTCAAATTTTAAGTCCGGAATAAATGATTCCAGGAATAAACATTTTCCCCCAAGTTCTCCCATTTAAATCATAAGGAGTAAACCATTACCAATGGGCATCTTTTTTAATTTTTCATGTTAGGACTAAAATAATTCTATTCCTTATGAATAAATAATTATTTTTCCGTCTGTGTATGAAAATATTATTTGGAACTTTTTTTTCAGTTACATTGCTGCACAAAAATGAAAAAAAAAATGGAACTTTTTTCTTTTCTTTTTTCTTGTTGTAATTTATTTTTTTAATTACAAAAACTGTAATTTTTGTAGGATAGTTATTAGCTAGGCATGTGTAATTTTTGTAATTTATTATAGTGATTGTCTCTTTTGAAAAATTAGTAAGAGATGTCTTCTCATCTTATAAAAATAAGGGTATTTTTGTAATTGATATTTTATTCCATTCCTATTTCCGGTTGAACCAAACATCGGCATATCATTTTAGATGCCAGGATTTTTTTTTTTCAAGAATCAAGTATATCCATTTCATACCCATTATATTCTTAAAACTCTAACCAAACGAGCCCTTACTGTTAAAATGTTCAAAAATAAAAAAATAGAACATTGCTAATAATTTTTATACGAGAAGAATAAGATAACTAAAATTAAAATATGAGGTTTTACTCTTTTTAACCAATAATGAATGGGTAATGTTATATGCACCCCTATTTTATAGCCAAGACCACAAATGACATTCAAAATTTACACACTCAGTTGGTGGCTCATTGTCGAAATTAAACATTTGATTCGGTAACGTTTCACCGATTTGACCTAAACGGCAACTTGCCACCGAAATTGAACATTTGATTCGGTAAACTGTCACCGAATATGAACCTTAAAGTCGGCAACTTGCCGCTGAATCAAATATCCTCTAATTATGTAGCCACAACACCTTCAACACCCTAATTATGTGGTGTTTTAGTTATAAAATAGGAATACATATAACATCACCATGAATGAATTGATTAAAGAAGTCCAAGGGTCAACAATGTTGACCAAGTAGTATCATGCACGATACAATAACATGCAGCTACTAGTATCGGTCGACGTGGCAGTCTTTTATGGTCCTGCCTGGCCCCACTTAATGATTTTCCCGCGCAAAAAATAGAATACAAGGCGGACTCCACTCGCCCCTTCCCCTTCTCATAATCGCCACCACAAACCCTAGTCTCAACTATTCAGGTTTGGTTTGTTCCTGGTTCATAAATTATTTTTCTTTGTCTGATTTTGTTTTCATCCTTTTTTGTTATTTATATTATATGAAATGTACTCTTAACTTAATAAAAGAATTCATTTTTATGATGATATTGGAAAAGAGAAATGATTTTGGTTAAATTTTCTTCATACATATATTTGTTTTATTGAAAACTTTCTTACCTGTGGATTTGATCGGAAACTGAAAATAATCACTGAGTCTCATTTTCAACTATCCTGATATCAAACAGAAAATAAGTTAGCGGATTTTGGCTTTTTCTATGAATTTTTTTTATTTGGATAGTGCCAGAATTTTTTTTAGAAAAAATAAAAAAATGATGGATATTATCTACTCGCAAAAATAAGTATGATATAAAGAACATCTAGCTATATCTCCAACTTATTTTTTAACTTTTCTCCCAAAGTAAGTGTTTTTTTATTCATTTTCATCTTTTTATCCATTGGAGCCTCACTATGATATATAGTTTTCTATATGGGATACTGAAAATGGCTCCCTTGTTATTTTTGTTAGAAACAAACAGCGCCGTGAAATGGATGATTGTGATGATGCCAAAATGACTAAGAATGACCTTGATAATGAAATCAATGATGGCAATAGAGATATCGATGGTAACTTTTTTTGTTATCTTGGACATTTGGTTTATTCATTTTAGTTATGGAAAATGTTTGTCTTGCTTAAGAATCTTATCACCTATTCTTACTGGGTGCATTAAATAGGTTGTATCCTTGTTGTATGTTGTGAAGGTACAACTCATATAACGCACTCAATAAAATTAGGTGATAAGATTTGTAGGTAAGTTTAGCATTGCTCTTTAGTTATACATGTGGTCTAAGATGTATTCCCTTTACAACTTGCTACATAAAATTCCAAATTGAGTATGTTGTTTTCCTTGGATGTAGTCTAGATTTTGTGCTTCTAACAACTTGTGTTTAATCATATTTAAGCTTTAGTTTTACCGATTTGTGAATACACCTTAATGTTACTCCATGCGTCCCAAATCAATAGTTGCACCTTTTTTTGGCATTTTTAAAGTTATATTATAAAAAGGTTTGAAAATCAAATAGTCAATCTTAGGCTCCATTTGATTACAACATGGAACATTTTATGAGTAGATGTCCTCCAATTTTTCTTGCTCAACCACCAAAGAAAATTTCTTCATGGAAAAAGCCACAAACTAAGAATACATCTCACCACATGTCTCAACTTCTTACAAAAATCAATTGTTTTTATTTTCATTTTCCATATTGTTATCAAAACGGACCCTTAATGTGGGAAAAGTTCTTTTCTTAGGAGTAAAATGGGATCTTAAGGCCGAGTGGTTCAAGATGCGAGTACTCGCACAGGGTGCCCATGTTTGAGCCCTCTCTGATGCCATTATTTTCATTGTCAAAAAAGAAGAAGAATTGAGTTCATAAAATCGGTAATGCTGATGGTATCAAAAGGTGAAAGTGATTTTGACAATGAAAATAATGGGATCGGGGGACCATGGTAATTTGATTTAGCTAGATGTTTTTTATTATACATTTTAATCATATTTATCTCGATGAGACGGTGGTAATATATATTGCATACATGTAACAATTTTTGTGCATTGATATTTTTACTGATAGATTTAAAAGAAGACCAGGAATTTGATGATGCTGATGAAGTTGAAAAGATCCACAACTATTTTGATTTTGGATGCAGCGATGCTGATTCTGTAAATGATTCTGAAACTGAGAAAGGTGAGGAAGTTCATAGGCGTGGTGCAAAGCTAATATGCTCCATCGGGGCGCATCCTAGAGGTCTTACAAAGTTCATGAATATTATGTGCGATCCTTTTAAAGTAAACTATGGTACAATGAAAGGTATCTGCTTGGAAATGTACGAGGAAGAGAAGGTGAAGGCCAAGCATGTCTTAAGAAATATGGATGGACAAGTTAGCTTATCTGTTGATCTGTTGAGAAATGAAAGACGCGATGGTAATGATGATGAATTCGTGTGCTTAGCCGCTCATTTTATCGATGATAGTTGGAAAATGAAAAAGTGGGTTCTCTGTTTCCGCCTTATATGGGGTTCGAACTTTGAATCACCTTATCAAGCCGTTTTGGAGTCCCTAAAAGATTGGGAGATCAATGGAAAGATATCTACTCTCACATGGGAAAATATTTATCTTAATGATGATGAAGAGGATGAATTTATGGAGATGGTTAAAAGTCGAGTCCAAGAAAAGAAAAGGCTTCAACTTAATGGTCAGATTTTTCATGTAAAATGTTGTGCTGCAATGTTCAAATGCATGGTTGAAGATGCATTTAAGGAGATATCTACAATCATCGACAAAATTCATGAGTTAGCATGGTCAAAATCGGAGCCTCTATGGTATCTCACAAACTTCAAGCTGAAAAATGCACTAGAGTTGGAGTCTATGGGGGAATTTTCATCACATGGCAATATAGAGTATGACGTACCATCTCGAGATGAATGGAAAAAGGTTGAATGTGTTTGTAAATTGGCCGATATCACTTATAATATAGCGAAGGAGTTGTTTGAAACAAAATATCCCACTGCCAACATATATCTTCCTAATCTTCAAGAGCTTCGCTTAATTTTGACCAAGGAGTCCCTTGGTTCGTGTGCTTTCACAAGTAACTTGGCCAAGATGATGCTAAGAAGACTTGATAGGTATTTGAAGAATAACTTCTTGGTATTGGCAATTGCTTCGGTTATGGATCCTCGTTACAAGATGAAGTACACAGAATATTTTTCCTCAAAATGCGAGGGAAATAATGGGGACCCACAAGTTGAATGCATTTTGGATGCCATGCGCAGCCTATATGATGATTATGTGAATGATACAGAAAGACAGAACTCTGAAGGTGATTCAACTTCGGCCGACTCTGGGGAGGAGTTTCAAAGAAGAGTGGATCAATTCGGCAATTCTAATTTGTTGCAAGAGTACAAGCACTTTGTTCAAATGAACGAGC
This sequence comes from Lonicera japonica, assembly GCA_021464415.1. Classification (NCBI taxonomy): domain Eukaryota; kingdom Viridiplantae; phylum Streptophyta; class Magnoliopsida; order Dipsacales; family Caprifoliaceae; genus Lonicera; species Lonicera japonica. The sequence continues at coordinate 59,406,412 of CM038465.1, read as the reverse complement.
AGACCATAAAGTCGGACCTTGATTTGTACTTGGAAGAACCTGTGGTACCTTGGAGCAAGGATTTCAATGCATTGAAGTGGTGGAAAAGGGAAGGGCCCAAGTACCCAACCTTGTCGAAGATGGCTCGAGATATATTGGCTATTCCAGTATCGCTTGCAACTTCTTTTGAAGCTTATTATACAGTCCAACGACCGCCTAATGTTGAGGATCTTGCAGGGCCGATGGACTTTGCGAACGCATTGATGTGCACTCGTAGCTGGTTAAAGAAGCAGTGAGAGAATTTCGGGTGGGTAAAATTATTCTCAGGCTCTTATCTTTTCAGCCTCTTTTGGTGGTCATGTTTTGAACTATATTTTGCGTTGTAGAAGTATCTGATATCACCATCCTAAGTTGGTTTTGTTTGTTCAATTAAGTTGGTTTTGTTTGTTCAATTACTTACAGAGGTTTTTGCCAGCTTTTTTTGTTAATGCCTGGAGAAAGTTATTATGTAAGGCTGAATCAGCTTTTATTATCTGATATGGTGGTGCAATTGTGAAAATGTGAAATATTTCGCTTTTGGCTTCTATTCTGTACTCGCCATTTCAATTTGAAGGAGTCCTAAATCATTTTCTCTTTTGAGCATTGAGTGACTGCAAATCTGCGATGCAATGGATAGGATTTTTTTCTATGATTGAGATTTTTTCATTTTCATGATATTTTATATAACAGATAAAGGGGAGTTATATTGCCAGAGCTAAAATTGTATCGAGCGATTTGGAAATCATGTTTTAAAATAAGAACATTACTCAGGGAAACGTCAAAAGTGCTTTGTCAATAGGGTCTGTTTTACCTCTTTGTGCAAAGTTAATAAGACTAGTATTATATGGGGGCATGAAATTCTTTACCACTTGTACAACTTCACTTAGAATTCGATTTTTCAAATTAATTTATACTTTTCATCTCATATTAAAAGATTTATTTCCTCCCATTAAAACCAAGGTGAATATTACTTTTAATTCTTGGAAAAAGGATATGTAAAAGTTTGCTAATGTTAAGAGGAGACATTTGTTTGTGATAAAATGACTAGACGGAAAAAGAAAGTTCCTTATTTTCTTTCCAAAATACAAGAATATAACAATTCTTGTTGAAAAGTATTACGACCTAAAGTGTAATAACATAAACATATCGTGAATAAGTGTTGTATCACACTTCTTGTTAAAATTTTATTTTTTATAAAAGCAATCTATAACAAAAATAAAAATTGTAAAATTTCGACAAACATAAGAACGCAAATAAAAATATTTTATAAAAAATTATTTGGGCTAAACTAGGTTAAGAAGACGGAATAACGAAACAAAATGTGTGATTGTTGTTACAAGTGATTATACTCTCGAGATTTTCTTGTTAGAAATAAAAGAAATATGCTATTAGGTTGTTCGACACACTATTTTCTAAATTGCACTGTTCTTGCAAATGATACTAGAAATTGAGTATGTATACTACATTTTTGAACACAAGTTAAGAAGAAAATGTTATAGTAATAATAAATATTGTATCCGTTGAGAGACACTATTTTTGCCGTGAAACAAAAAATAAAACATTTGACACAAATTCAATAAGTACAAAAATATCGGCCAGCAAGAGTAGATATATGTATATATGCACGTAGAGCTTTGTTATTAAAAGAGACTCTCACTTTAATAAAAAAGAAGAGTCTCATTTAAAAAAGCAAATAAATGATTTTATTTTTATAAAAGTTTGTAGCGATCGTGATTTATATCATTCTACTAAAATTTGTAAAACATTTAATTTAAAAGTGAGTTTATTAAAAAAATTAATATATATGTACATTTTAAACCTTGAAATTTTTGAAGATCATTTTGATCACTCTGGATTAATTTTTTTTGTAAACAACATCTTTTAAAATTAAAATAAATAAATAAATAGCACCAAGGATTAATGACGTATTTTTTTCCCGATAATTGTTCCCGCGCAAATGAAAGTGGATCGGTAAACCATTGATCATCTCGATTACCGAAAACCCTCTAGGCACCCCTTATAAAACGATAAAAAACCCTAGAAAATTCGCGTGCGACAATACACACCATTACTGTCCATCTTCTTTTCTGTTTTGCAAATCAAAACCAGGTTTATTTCTCTTATCTTTCTTCCGTTTTCACTTTCACTTCTCCATCTTTCATGTATTTTTCTCATTTTACAGTTGTATATGCCATTTACATTTCTATTGCGCACTGATTTGCTAAATTTACCTGCATGTGGGATTTCTCTTCATTTTGCTATTTTTTCTCAGCTATTCGCATCTCGTGACTCATAAATGCTTCTTATTTTACCATTGATAAACTATTGTTGATTGGAAGTGCAGCGGACATGTATTTGTTAGAATGTCGGTTCCATTTCAAAAATATTTTTCTCAAAATCTATTCTAACCAACAAGTAATTGCTAGAATATGTCTCTATTTTACGTTAGAACTCTATATTTTCCCCTAGAGGGTTTACATTTTCTCAGGGTTTACCTTTGTTCTTTCTTTCTTGTGTGTGTAACAGTTTTTTAGCATTGTTGTTTTTTTAGATATGTCAGAGAATCATGGATTTGACGAAAATCCTGATACCCAAATGAGTGCCTATGCTTTTAATGATGAATATGATGATTATCCTAGTGATGATGATGATGACGACGATGTTCATGTTGTCGATGAAGACAAAGTTTCCGCAGCTTTTACAAGGTTAGTCTGCACCGAAGCTTTGCCGCCTCAGATCATAGAAGGTGAGGGTTTCCAAAATTTTATGCGCACCCTTAATCCTCATGTTAACCTTGGTACTGCCGAGTCTCTGAAAAGGGATTGTTTGAAGTTTTATGCAAAAGAGACGGCAAAGATAAAACAAATTTTGAAAAATTTGGATGGACAGATTAGCCTCTCTGTTGAGATATTGAGGAGTAATGCATACGAGTATCTGTGCCTTAGCACACATTTCATCGATGGTACTTGGAAACAAAAGAAATGGGTTCTTAGGTGCCATACTCTTGGAGATTTTGTCCTTCCAGAGGTGATTCAAAAGGCACTTTCAAATTGGGAAATCGAGGGCAAAATTTCCACGATTACTTTGAAAAGCGGCAGTTTTAATGATGAAACGGTCCAAATGGTTAAAGATCATATTATGAAAAAGAGGAATTTACAACTTAATGGTAGGCTGTTTCACGTGTATTGTTGTGCCGATTTGCTTACTCTAATGGTGCAGGATGCGTTTGATGAAATATCAACAACAATTCATAGAGTTCGTAAGCTAGTTATTTGGGGTAAATCTTTACCTGTGTGGCATATCACACTCGCTAAGCTAAAAGAAGCTTTGGACTTGTACTCTAAGGGTGAGTTTTCTTCAAAACGTAAGCCATCTCCTAATGAATGGAAGCAGGTTGAAGGTATATGTAAACTTACTGAAATAATTCACAATGTAGCTAAGTCGTTATTTGAAACTAAATATCCAACTGCTAGTACATTTCTTGGTAATCTGCATGAGCTTAGGGAGAGTTTGATGAATGAAGCCTCAACGGCAGATAGTTTCATTACGGGTGTCGTTGAGAAAATGCTTCAAAAATTGGATAGGTATTGGGAGGGTATGTTTTTGGTGCTGGCAGTTGCTACTGTAATGGACCCTCGATGTAAGATGACATACATCGAATTTTTATCCTCCAAAATTGATAATTCTGATGACAACTCAAAAGTTTCAACTGTTTTGGAGGCCGTTCGCAGCTTGTATAATGACTATCCAGCTCCTTCTCTTGATAATGACTCGGTTTCTTCCAATTCTGATGAGGATGATCTTGATTTGGAGGAAGAGGATTTTGATTCCAAGGAGGATTTTCCTAGAAAGAGGAGAAAAGAAGAGAAAGTTTCTAAACCAGTTGAAGAAGGATGCAGCAATCCAAGTAGTAGCTCTAGTCATTTGGAAGGGTACCTCGAGTTTGTGAAATCTGATATTCGGCCTCCAAAGTCAGAGCTTGATTGGTACTTGGAGGAACCTGTTCTAGCTTGGGATGAAGATTTCGACTTGTTGGATTGGTGGAGAGCTGCTAGTCTAAAGTGCCCTACGCTCTCTAAGATGGCTCGCGATCTTTTGTCAATTCCATTATCTATTGTTTCTTCAACTTATGCGTATTATACTGAGGAAAGGAAGGTTGATCAAAAGCTCATTCATTCAGGGCAAACTGTGTTGAACGCGTTGATGTGTACTCAAAGTTGGCTTAAAGAGCACTGAATAATTTTCAATGGGGTATGAAATATGAAATAATTTTCTCTGTATTCCTATTTTTTTTGGTATTGAATTGGGTTACAATGTTTACGCTTTTTTTGTTCTCCTTTTGGTGTAGCTTTTTGGACAGGTAGTCTTTTTGGTTCTGATGCTGCTGCTTTCAAGACCTTGAATCATGATCATTTGGTTAATGTGTTTTGGCTACTGGATAGGCTCTGCAGCTTTATAGACGTCGAACTTCTGCTCTTGGGACTTATTTTGGCTGCTGCTTTATGTATTTGCTTTGGATATAAACAAGATGTATTACCTTTTGTGAATTGTTGCGTAAAGCTAGCGAATTTTAAGCACTCTTGTTCTTTTGAGTTGAATTAGCTTCCGTCTGACTGGAAAAATGAGTAATCGGTTTGATTGTTTTCCAATTTACGAATTAGATTATTTATAATTGATTAATTCGCGAATTATCTAATTTGAACTTTTGATTGTAAAAATGAATTTGTATATAAAGTCATAAATTTAAGTTAATATTTAAGATATTAAATAAGAAAATGTAAAGATATAATTGAAATTACATAACTTATAATTATCATACAAGTGCATGTGGAAAAAAATGCACCACAATTTTTTTTTTTAAATGAAACAATGTACAATTTATTAATTTACAATGAAATAATTATAAATGAAATAATTTAGGGTGATTTTGCTTCTATCATATTAATCTACTGACCAAAATATATTATTAATTTAATTTTATAAATATTATTTTATTAATAATTTAATATTAAATAATTCACCAGATTAATAAGTACATCCACTTTAATTAAATAAATAAAAACATTATATTTTAAAAGTTAGTTATTAATCAATTGATAAATCCTAAATAACTTTTAAATAAAATAATAAAAACAAAAATCAACTCTTCATGTCCTTCAATTTCGATATTCTGTTTTCTTCATTCTTCCTTCAATCTGGTCTCCTCAAACTTTTCTCCCCCCTCACCGAAAGCCGTCTCCTCCCTTTTCCCTCTTACCTCACTTACTCCAAATACTCTCCTAAACTATAATGTTATCGTAAATTAATCAGCGTTTTTTTCTTCTTCAAAATTTCACTTATGCAAAAGAGGGACATTATTAACTCCCTCTTTTATCATTAGAAAAAGGTTGTAGATACTAAAGACGGGATATATTACATACTCTCTGTTATCAACATCATAATGCCTTTTACCCAAACAATATATAACAAGTGCAAGGAAGTGAACCTACAACCCGTTATATCATAACTTTTAGCAAAACCAAAACTCCTTGAATAAGAATTAACTTAGAAATTACTTGTTGGCATTATTGTCATTCTTCTTCTTAATTATTTTTGTTATTATTATTAGTTTGTTTCTTGTAACTCATTTTTGTGTATGTAATTTAATGGGGACACTATGCATAATTTAGCAAATTAAATGATTAGCTACAATTCCTAATCCGATGGATGGAACGATTTTCACACTACAAAAATTGGAAAGTCTATATAACCGGAGAAAGCTATATCGGCCATTATATCTTACAATTGGCTAGGGAATATTGAATTACAATGCCAATTCCTAGCACAAAATAAATCTCAAAGGTTTTATAGTTTGTTGTTGGCATAATCATTCACTCCCAAACTATTCTACTGAAAGAAAGTACTATTCGTATTATAAATTATATTATCAAATGTCATGCAAGCTAATTAATTAGATGATCATTAATATTTTATATAACTATATATTGAAAATTTGATAAACATGAAACATGTCTACTGAGCTTGTCAACATAAAAGAATATATATACTTGATTCTCAAATCTTTTTTATTATTATTATTGTTATTATTATTTCCCTCTTCTACATAGGTGAAAAAAAACGGGTAAGAGTATTAATAATATAGTTAATTAATCAAACTGTGTAATGATAAGTTAATAAATATTTTTTAATAAAACCCTTTAAAAATTCTTTAAGGGTGTGTTTGGAATGTGGATTTGAAAGATTATTCAAACATGAAATTTGGATTTGGAATCTCAAATCTAAATATTTTGTTTGGTGTTTGGAATATAGATTTGAGAGAAGATTTAAATATGAGATTTTGATTTGGAATCTCAAATCTAAATATTTGTTTGGTGTAAAGTTATGATTTGAGATTTACAAATATATTCAAATCTTGAAATTTGATACTTAGCTTAAAGTCATAAATTTCAAATCTTAGAGGTAAAACTGTTACTTTCAGATCCTAAACTCGCAAATTTGGAAAAAAATAATTAATTTTTAAATAAAAAAATAATTAATTTTTAAATAAATTATTATTTATTATTATTATTATTATAACTATAATTCTAATATTAATTATAACAATAATACTAGGGATGGCAAGTGGTCGTATTTGTCTAAACCCAAACCCGGCACGCTTATAAACCCGTCCCAGCACGGAGCAGGTTTTATTTTTTTTAAATCTATACCCATTGCAAATAATGTATGCATAAACCTACCCCCACCTTGTGGTAATTATGCTATATTATAAGAAATAAAATACTATAATATGGGAGGGTCGAGTCAAACAGGTTAATTTTGTGAAAATCCAATCTCCGCCACGGTGTAAAAAATAAAAGTAGCCTACTAATCAACTAAATACAAATTTTTGCGGGATAATATTGAATTTAGAAATCAATTTCCTTGTATTTGTTAAGGAAACACAAAATTTTAAATTACTGTATTTTCAAATATGTAATTTTTGAATCTTAGATTTATGAATTTTAAAGCTAAATCCAATTTTACAATCCAAACGCATCTTAAAAGAAAATAGGAAATAAATTAAAATGGAAGTAGACTCGGGATATTGAAAGATAGGGTTTGTTTGAAAAAATTTTATGTAAAAAAACCATGGAATAATATTTTTGTACATTAAGGATCTATATTTGATCAAACTTCAAAAAAAGTGCAAAATTAACTTTTGTAGTAAATTTTTAAATTGTATTTTTTTTATGGAATCATGCAAAATTAAGTTTGTACTACATACTTTTTAGCATATTATCATAAATAATTGTTTAATTGATAGTGCTTTAAAATAATTTTAACAAATTACATATTCAAAACTTATTTATTAATAAAATGCACATAATATTTTTTAAAAATTATGAAAAGTTAAGTTTACACTCGGTCAAAACCTTTATTTTAAACGACAATTGATAAGCAAACCCTTATTTTAGAAAGATAATGATATCTAGGCCCTTATTTTAAAAAAAAAAATATTATTTGTTAATTTTTTTGCGAAAAATATTGTCACGCAAGACCTTTTACCTCATTTCGAAAAGTCAATTTTGATTAGGAATCTAAATTAAAATAAAATCTAATTAATACAATTATAAATTAATTTTAATTGGTGGCTATATTTCTCAATTTTGAAAAGGTAAAATTATCAAAGTTTGTTCAAAATTTTCATAAATTAAGGATGGATTAATGGTAAGATATTGCGGATAGAAATAAAAACACCCATAATTTACGCAACAAAAAAAGTCGTAATTTGTTACTTTTCGGAGAAAGTCCCGGGTAATTTGGAAAGATCTTATGTCTTTCCCTTAATTCACTTGGAATTTTTCTACCCACTATTCAAGGAATTGAAATCCATAAAAAAAAAAAAAAATCCGTTTTCTTTTTCTTCCAGCTTTCCATAGAAATTCTAAGCATTTTCTTCATAATCTTATGTAAAGAGAAATTCTACTCGTGAGAAAATGCTTTTAATCTTTCTATTTTCCCAACCGAGACTTGTAATCAATATCGGTTCAAGTCATTTAATATATATAGGGACAAATCAATTTAGAACGACTGAATATAACTTACATAAAGACTATGAAAAATGATTTTAATTCGAGATCAAATATTTTTTTTTATTACACAAAAACCTGAGACTCGACAGATATCACATAATTTTAGTTACTAGATGTTAGTAACTCTTTTGTATCAAGTCATGCACTCGCGCGTATTGATTTTCTTAGCGTGACGCTCGCATTTTAGTTCTAGCCTTAAGGTTGAATACCAGTACTATTGCCATATTTTGATCTACAATTAGGGTATGTTTGATTGGGTTTTTTTTCCATGAAAAATTTTAATTTTTCACTTGATTTGACAACTTAAAGTGTTTGATTTTTTTTTTTCTAAGAAAAATATTTTCCCACTTTTACTCACACACTTACATTTTCCACCAAAACAAGGAAAATATTTTCTTTAGGGGGGGGGGGGGGGACTTGTATTTATTTTCCAGGCAATTGCATAGTTTTCGAGACAATATTTTACCATTTTCTACATTAAAAATGCTATAACTTAAAATATAAAATTCAAAATTTAATAAAAATTTAATATTTAAAATCTACTAATCAAGATCAATTAAACAAGATCCATCACGACTATAGAATTATGTAAAAAAAAATATCAATATTTTTTTCTACATTAAAAATGCCACAATACAACCAATATTTTGCTGGTAGAAAATTAAGGCAATCAAACACATTTATTTGAATTTTTCATGCAACTCAATTTTAGGCAATTCGTTTGACTGGAACTTATTTTCTTTTCATACAAATTTCATGTTTGTAATCAAACGCACCCTTATATTTGGATTCAGTTGAATGAATTAGTATTTGTACATTCAAAAAAATATATTTAGGTTTCAAGTAAATTTTTTTTTAAAACATATTTTCTCTAGTAATTTGAAAAATAACCTATCTTTGATAGAATAGACCTTTTTCACAAGTGAAAGATTCAACTTTGAAGCATACGAGATGGATTCCATTGCGTAGATAAAAAAGGAGCAATCCTCAATTGCTGGTAGACCTTAGACCATCTCCAATAGATAAACTAATAGTGCAGTGTAAAAGTGCGTATTTAACCTATCAATGAAAGAGAAAACGCACTGGGAAAAAGCTAAAAATAGCTCACATAACACATTCAGTATTGTGGAAAAGGTAGAAACTTCACACAACACATGATGTGTCGTTCCAAGGCATGCTTTCCACGACACACCATGTGTCGTGGCATGGCAGTCCAATTTCTTACTTTCCCAATTCAACCCTCACATGACACGTGGTAGCCCAAGCCCTCACACGACATATGATGTGCCGTACGAATTTAAAACTCCTCCTCATGTGTCGTGGAAGGCCTCCTCCCCTGCCCTGATTCATGATATGTTGTGTAATGTATAATATTGTCAGCCTCTAAATATACCTCCCCTTTAGCTTTTTTGCTCCAAATTTACACTTTAGACTGTGCGGTGAGACAACCATATATGCATAAGTAGCATTTTAGATTATGCACTGCAGATGGTCTTAAGAGAATCTTTTAAGTGCTAGCAAATTCAGAATGAACCTTATTTCAGCCCTCTAGTGCACTAGTATAGTTGGACAGCTTATCTCTTTAAAATATGTTAGATAAAAAAATTATTTACAAATACGCTTGACACTAATGTATTATTTGGGACTGACCATAAAATGCATTATTTTAACCAACATAGAATCAAGTACTTTTGTAGATCAATTTTTTTTGTGAAGTATTTTATGCATTTACAATTTTGCTTTACTAATTCGTAACTTATGCTAACGGCAACATCAACTATTTAAAAAATATCTTAAATTTTAATCACACATTTTTTTATCTTTTATATATTTTTAAACTCAACACTATTTTGCCTTATTATATTGACTATGTAGTAACCTGTGTCAAAAGTATTATTCACTTATCAAAAAAATTATTTTCAATTCAACCACATAATTTTTTTATCCCTTATGTATTTCTAAGATTAGAAAATAATTGCCCCTACTATGTAAATTATGAGTGGTGATAATGACACTCCCTTTTTTAACACAAACACACCAACTATTCCTAATACCCTATTGGGGCAACTTTTATTTTTATCACTAACACTCCATAACTCACTACTCCCTTTAATCTAGATTAATTAGCATTAAAACATAATTAAAATTAGGGGGGGTGTAGAAAATCAAAAAAACTGAAATATTGAATCAACCCAATTGAGCGGTTTTTCAAGTTTTGCGGTTTGGTTCGGTTAAGAAATCAGATAACCAAAGTAGGCCGGTTTGGTTATCGGTTTTTTGGTGTATAAAACCGACAAAAACCGAACCGAACCGACTAGTACACTTATTACATTTCTATTTGGTCGGTGTATTTAACTAATAAGCTATTTTCTTTAAAATAATATAGGTTAAATAATTGAAAAAAATTCTAATAATAATAAATATTTAAGAAGAGAAAATGCGTAAATTCAACAAGAAAATAAGGCCAAGAGATAGAAAAACAGATAAAAAGATTTCAAATAATATTAACTCATGGCCAAAACATTGATTTAGGTCTAAGGTTTCAAACCGACAAAAACTGACCACCCGAACCGACTGAAACCGAATTAACCCCGGTTGGTTTTAGCCGCTTTGATTGTTTGGTTCGGTTGAACTTAATCGTAAAACCGAAAAGTCGATTCGATTGGCGGTTTAACCGCTCGATTCAGTTAACCGAACCGTGCACACCCCTAATTAAAATCTCCAATTCTCTCCATCTCCATCTCCCTCATCCATTTTCATATCCATCTCCAAGTAAAGGATGTTGTCCTTTTCCATTTCAAATTTACCTACTTCATCATGATCTTTGCATTGGTCTATTTCGTGCTCTCCCATCTTCCAAACTACCTTGCTATATATATATATATATATATATATGCTTGTGTGTGTAGACACTCATCATTTTTAAACTTCTCGCCTAGATCTATATGAATATTTACACAGTCTATGTCAAGTGAGTAAGTGTACACTGACTCGACCAATATCAAACAAATACGTGGATACATACTTGGCTCATGCCAAGTGAGTAAAACAATAAATTTAAAATTGATAAACACTGGCTAGTCATGTATTGAATAATTTCATACATACTCGCTTAATATAACTCGAGTACATGAGCATTTTCTTGATAAGAACCAAGATAAGTTGCATAAAAAAATCCAATTTTAATTGCTTAAAGTGGGCCAAGTAGAATTTTTTTCATATACACATTTTTGCTACAACTCATCTTTGATGAATTCATAAAATACGAATCATATTACTTCTTTGTCCTACATATATACCCCCCTCTTCTTCTCCTGTCGATTTCAATTTGTATAATCAGTCAGTAGGCACCGAATTTTTCAACCATATTATTATATATTAAATATATATATATTATATATGCATGTGTGTAAATGTAATGGTAAAAGAAAAGATTGGTATTAAAAAATTGGTTTAATTGATTTATAATTAAATAAATAATCTTAATTAGTTAATAATCAATATGGAGTATTTGTAATAAATATATAAATTTGTTCATTAGTATAATATATATATTTTTTTACTATAAAGCATTGTGATAAAAAAAAAAAATGGCCATGACCGCCATAGAATTATGTAGGTCAGCTCACGTGAGCATCTTCCGACAAAGAGAAATTTTGTGCGTGCGGGGCACGTGTATCTTAGCAGCAGGACGACGTCGTCTCTAGCTGGGTTGGAAATTGAATGAAGCTTCATCAAATCATAATGTAGAACTGTAGAAGTAGTAGTAGCAGATCCAAATTAAGAAAACCCCCAAACTTCAAATTCCTCTCTGTTGATAGCAACACATAGATTCTTAATCCTTTTTCCGAGCTGATAGGAAACTGGGTTCTTGTTAATTATCTCTCGCTTAAATACATACAACCCAATTCCCAACATATATATAGAGGTATTTCACATTTTTTTCCCTTTCATTTCTTGCTTTCAGTGTTTTGAATATAAAGTACTTTTATGCTCTTTGATACGTAGAAATATTTTTGGTGTTCCTTTAGTTACTTTTTAGAAGCAAAAGTTTATTTTCCCTTCAAATGCCCAATTTTTTTTTTTTTACTTTGCCATTGTCTAAACTGGACTTTGTCTGTGACTTATCCAATAAATTAGGTAATAATAGGGAACAGTGTTTAATAATCCTTGTTTTCATGTAATTCTTGGAGAAACCACGTAGATAGTAGCATGTGGTGGCAAAGTTAAAGGTTACTTAAAATAGTAGTGGCAAAGTACAAGGATTATTAGAATAGGATGTGTAATTTTGACAAATAACAAATAGAGCAATCTCATAATTTATTGGGTGTCAAGTGAGAACTGTTGATTTCCTTGTTTCTCTCATTATCTGTTAATTCGGGTAGTTTAGTGCCTGATGTTTCAAAATCTGTCTTCCAGTACATAATTTCGAAGAGAAGACGACTGCAGAATGTGACAATTTGAGTACCACCTCTGTGCTACTCATGCTCATAATTGTTCAATCGTGGGCTTACGAAAGAGCAAGCCAAATAAGTTTTGGTTAAAAGGTTTCAAGTAATTGGGAATGAAGAAATGGTCTGGAGGAGTGTTGATCATAGGACTTGCTTTGGTCTTGATTTGTCTTACAGTTTTATGGGAAAAACGTCCCCAAAAGCAGCTGGCTTATGATTTCTTCAATTACCATCCAACTAACGGACACTAACGTCAAAGCCAGAATGGACCTCAACGTTGGAGTCAATAAACTAAAAACTACCGAGAAAAGGCCACATCTTATCAATTTTGAAGACTTGCTGATCTTTATACTTCAAACAATATATCTAGAGAAGATTCCAAGGCATTACTTGTATGGGCTCCAAATGCGTCTGTTACTCTCTAGATCGGAATGCTCTGCCTGAAACAGCTCGAGGTATCAAAGAGGCAGCCATAGCTTGGAAGGAACTATTGTCAAAATTTGAGGAAGATAGAGCCACCAAGTTTGATAATGAGTGATTGATAGTCACGCTCGAGATTATAAAGATTGCCCTTATTCGGTTAGTGCATTTAATGGTACATCATCAAGAAATGGGAGTATTCTTGAGATTCCTTGTGGTTTAGTTGATGATTCGTCCATTACCATGATTGGGATCCCTCAGGGGCAACTGAGTAGCTTTCAAGTTCAACATTATTGGCTCACCATCTTTCGAGGAGCTGAAGGAGGCTATAATTTTGAATTACAATGTGTGTTACCTGGTGAAAACTTAACCAAGGAGCCGGTCATAGTTCAGAATACATGGACTAATGAAGATGGGTGGGGCAAAGAAGAACGATTGTATGGACTAACCTGGGTCCAGTTAAACTGTAAAGGGTATAGTTTGCACACTTTCTTGGCTCGTGTTTTTGTTAGTGCTTCGTATAAGTACTCTTATAGTAAATGAAGTTTGCTATAAATATTGATAATAGCCTACATTGGTTATTTAGCAAATATGTGGTATACTAAGTTCATATTGCCTATTATTTCAGTTGATGGACTGTGTGAAGTGTAATGAAACAAGTTATTAGAAAGCCATGTGGGAAAAGAAAAACTCGCAAATGCAAGTCATTCCTAGTGGTGGATTAAAATTAACCATATGTTTCTGATGGAAGTGCCACGTATGTGAGTGACCAATGTTCCCATTTTTCCGAACGAAGTCCATTTACTTCCACAACTATGGGACTGGCATTAGAGGGACTTCAAACATGGACTGTTAATGCGAAGGCATGAAACATCTTTTTCATATCAGGGAGGTTAAAGTATAATAAATTCATACCTACAGTCACACATCCAAAATAAAAGGTCCTCTAATTCTGGTTATCTGGGCTCCCATCTCCCCTTGAAAATCACTCTAGAGGAAGAGTTTGAAGAAATCTTGATTGTTAAGTTTAAAATTTGATGGTTTTAGACTTTGACAATATAGTTTCATATCTAAACGAATAGTCCTCAGGCTCTCTTAGAGTTGATTTTCATCACTCCATCAATCGAAAGGAAAATTTAAAGGAAATCTTGATCAATTAGTTTCAAAAATTAGATAGTTTTAGATTTTGACTCGAATGTAAATGAGGTCCTCGCCAGAAGCAAGCACTATCTATCAAATATCTAAGATTCTAAGCCATTCCAATCTTAATAAGCAAATGGTCTGGTTTTAGTACCTCTACTCTAGTACCGAGTTCTGTATTATTTACAGAAATGATAATCTCACCCTGGAAGCATGTTTACTGCAAATGCAGAAACTTGAACCCGTCGTTGGTTAGCAGCCGTCAGGGTAGATGGTGGTGTGGACACTCTTGTTATGACATGTAGCAAAAGGCTTGGCCTGTATCAGAAGATCTGTGATTTATCTGTTGATGTTGTAACACCTCAAAGCTCCGCTGATTATGGAAGAACGGCCTTGTTAATGCTAATAGGGTTTTCTACGACTGGGAATAAATTTTGAGCGTCGGATGGCATTGAGGAGATCTTGGTTGCAGTTATGAAAGCCGTTCGATCGGGTGTGATGTGGGCGGTTCGCTTTTTCATTGGTCTTGATAAGTGAGGCATTGCAAATTTTGGAGGATTGTTTGTTTATTCTATACCAAGATATTCTTCTTTTTGCTCGGAGTTTTTTGGCCGTAAGATAAAACCCCTAGCTTAAGGCTATAATTAATCCTTCCATTATTTTTCTTGTGTGAATTGTAAGTCGAGAACTTAATGTCTACCATACCAACCAAGCAATGCGGAATAATTCCGAAGGTATTTTTATTTTTAATAGGAAATTTGTTGGGGCAATAGATTGATCTTTCGTGATTGATTTTGTTGATGCAGCACAAGAACAAGCAAGTCAATTTGGGAGATTTGGAGAGAAGCTAAAGCATATGGAGATTATACAGCTGATGCCTTTCGGTTGATTTACTACAGCTTCTTAGTGTTTAAAAAACCATTGCAATTTGCATTCTTGGGGTATGTTGATACGAGTTTTCAGTACATTGATTATGTCCCAAAAAGGAAATTGGACTCTTAATTGGGACATCCTGAAAGGGAGAAGTGGACTCTACAATTTGGGACATAGGAGTGCTAACTACTTACTACATCGATATTTTGATGCAATCACATATTAATTATTTTGTTGTTTGAATTGCAGACGAAAATCCACCCTGCTAAATATATAATGAAAACTGACGATGATGCTTTTATTAGAATAGATGAAGTTCTATCTAGTCTCAAGAAGAAGGCATCTGATGGCCTCTTGTATGGTCTTATAATCCTTTAAATCAAAACCGCATAGGGACAAGGACAACAAAATGGCATATCAGTGCTGAGGTATCGTTCTTATGCAAACCTATCAGTATATATTGGATTGCATTTACCTAATTAATTATGTGGGTTATTTGACATAATGATGCGTTCTTTTGGGTAGGAATGGCCACATGATTCATACCCGCCATGGGCACACGGTCCGGGTTACGTAATTTCCAGAGATATTGCTAAGTTCATTGTCCGAGGCCACCATGAAAGAGTCCTCAAGGTAAGACTCATCTAATCAACTTATGTGGTCCAAACAATTCTATTTTAACTCTCTCTCTCACACACACACACACAAAAACAAAACGTGCATGCACACATTCTTTACAGCTTAGAGTCACATTTTCAATTGTCGAAATGCTTAGTACTTTTGGCACACTACCTGATAAAATATGCTCCCTCTTTTCCAACTGATGATACATGTGAAGGATAGGCTAATTTCAACGCAGTCAATCATCAATAATGTAACTGATTTTAGAAATGTATTTCTTCACTTGGAAGCTGGAACATCCCAAAAGGAAAGCTGCACAATTTTGGGATGGAGGGGAGCAGAAGAATTCTGCTGAAAGTAACAAAGATAAAGGGAATTACTCACAGATAACCTACCAAAGTGTAATAAATTTATGTTATATAAGAGGAACTATTCAAATTTGTACATCATAACCCTTGTAAGTTAAATAGTCTAGCACTAGCTAATTATCCTGTTCAAGATTTATATATGCAGAGATTGATAGTTGTTATGAATCTTATATCGAGAACTTCTCTCTTGACCGTATATTTTTAATTTGCAGCTATTTAAGCTCGAAGATGTTGCCATGGGCATATGGATCGAGCAATTCAAGAAAACTGGTCACAATGTTGAGTACATAAGTGATGAGAGATTTTACAATGCTGGATGTGAATCAAATTATATTCTAGCCCATTATCAAAGCCCTAGGAAGGTTTTGTGTCTATGGGAAAAGCTTCAGAAAGATCATAAGCCTGATTGCTGTGAGTGAAACGTTCCACTCTGCCGAATGAACAGTTTCCTAATCTAATGGAAGGTATTTTTTTTAGCAACCCACAGTAACTGTTTACGACAGAGGTGGGGATTAATGAGTAACGCTTGATTTGCATACGAGACTTGAACCTAGGAACTCCAAGTTTGGTTGTTGGGTCCTTTGCTACTTGATAAGACTACTCTCTTGTGGTGAGTTAGGTTTAGGTGATGTATTCTGCAATTATTGTTGTTCCTTGTTGGGAATGTGCTCATTACTTTGTTCTTCCTTTCATTTATTGGTTAAGTTTATGTCAAATTCGTTATTGATTTATTGAATGTAAATTTTGTAGTGATTGAAGAAATTTTAGAAATGTGTGACATACATCTTTCGTGCAATGATAAATCAGTACGAAAGTCTCATCCGTAACAGTAGATCCTGCATTAACACATTGGCTAAGATATAGCGGTTAAACGGTTGTTGATTCTGCTAAGACATCAGAGTTTGAATCTCTCAACTCCTACCCAATCCACTAGTTCAATCACGTGTCTACTTAAGAAAGGAAAGACAAAAGAAAACTTGCCAAATCCTTGGTTTAATTTAATTGGTGTAATTTAATTCTAAATAAACATTAATAACGATCTGACATTACCATTTTAGGCAACCTAGTTCTTCTTTCGTTTATATTTAGTAAGTTTGTGTTTGTGTGCTGTGTTCAAGATAGGTTCCCAACCGCCAGAACAATTAGAAGCTTCGCTCTGTTTCCGTTGTTAGTTAATCCCCAAACTCCTTCCCCAAAATAATAAAACCCTAATTCCCAAAATCCCCAAAATCCAAAATCTTCTAACAAAGCGTAAAATATCAATCGAAATGTTTGCAGAAGGAGATATATTGTGTGAGAAAAACATCTCCCTTCAATTCCTTTGCGTTCCCAAATCAGATCCTCTTCCCATCGGAAAAGATTTCTTCGACGTACCTGCACCGTTGATCTCGCCAGTCTTTCATGATGTTTCCGCACCCATTGAAACTTCTCTTTCCGAATCGGTATGATTGTCAATTGGGTCCTTGATTTGATGAAATTGGTGATGACATTGTTATGCGTATATCTATATCTATATACAAAAGTACGGACAAACACAAGTGTTTTTTCCTTTTTTTTGTATGGTTAAATATGCGCTTTGATTTTATAATTATATATCATTTTTATTATTATTTAACTAATAAAAGTCTATGTTAAAATTAATGTTTACATTGAATATAATATCGCATTATTTATTAAACTTATATACTACGTTTGATAGGAATATGAAAAATAAGTTGAAGCATGTTGTGAGATATTGGGAGTATGTGTCCTTTAATCTTCTTTATATTTTGTGGAAAAATTTTCTTCACCACTACTCAAAGAAATTTTTTCTACGGAGGAAACCAAAAAGTAAGAGTTAATCTCATAACAACCTTCAACTTATTTTCTATCTTCTCATTAAATTAGTTATTTTTCTTTTCATTTTCCATGCTGCTATCAAACGAAGTCATAGAGTCCATATTATAATCAAAGTTTACATTAACGGAGACTTCTTATTGTTTAACTAATGAGTCCGCATTATAATCAAAGTTTACATTCATAAAGACTTCTTATTATTTAACTAATAAGAGTCTACATTAGAATCAAAGTCTATATTGAGTATAATATTACATTATTTATTTAACAAGTTTTTTTCACAATTGCATTATCGAGAGCTTTTAATCTCTCATCAACTGTTGTATTCAAGTTATATGAGGTTATCACATCTTTTTCTTTATTTAAGATCACTATTTGTCAAACAATTTTTTTTGTTAATTGTCGTTCAATTTATTATTATAGTTAGTTCTTTGATAGATAAGTTGAAAAGAGGAGTTTAAGTTTTATCACTATCCATTTTTTTTTATTAAGTTCACTATTTGTCAAACAAATTTTTTGTTTATTGTAATTCGG
Organism: Lonicera japonica; assembly: GCA_021464415.1. Taxonomy (NCBI): domain Eukaryota; kingdom Viridiplantae; phylum Streptophyta; class Magnoliopsida; order Dipsacales; family Caprifoliaceae; genus Lonicera; species Lonicera japonica. The sequence goes on along the minus strand of CM038465.1, from coordinate 59,388,079 downwards.
TCTATTATTATAGTTCATTCTTTAATAGAGAAGTTATAAAGATGAGAGATGAATGTATTTTTTTAATTTTTGGTTATTTGATTTGTAATTCTAAAATAAAATACTCATTAATAACCATGTGCAACGCACGTGTTGAAAAGTTAGTGTTACTATATATGTGAATTCTTTTAATTGTTGTCTTGTTATGTTGTTTGTTGAAATTTGGGGGTAATGATTTCTTTAATTGATTGATTGGTTTGTTAAGTGGTTAGGATATGGTAAACGGTTTAGGTTCGAGTCCCATTTCAAGCTTTGTGTCTTCTATTCTCTTTTTTTTTCTTTTGTAAATTGTGAAGTAAAGAGGGGTAACTAGGTAATTTCGTGTACATACCAAATTCTCTCGATGTGTTTATATGCATATATCTAAGGATGGGATCAAGAGGAGAGCTCTGGTGGTAATGAGTCTCTCTCACCTTTGTTGGCAACAGGCGTTTGAACTCGTGTCACAACATGACTGGGCAACATATCTTCCCCAATCATTGCTCCAAATGAACTAAAAATAAAAAATCTATGTATATGGTGCATGTGTTGTTATAATGAGTATCATATACATGTATATATAATTATATATATTGGTGTTTTTTCATCACTTAATGAAGAAACCAATTGGTTTGGTAGGTTGTAAGTCCTGTGTTCAAATTGTTTTTTCTTCATGATTAGACATTGATAGTTTTCTGTCTACAGGAAACTATTACATGTTAGTATCATTCTTGATAAAAGGTGTATATTAATTAGGCCAGGCAAATGGGTGGGTTGGACCGGGTTTAACAGTTAGAAGTGATAAAAGATCGGACGATTGAGATGTGAGATGCCTTTTTTTAAGAGTTGAGATGCAAGACCGAAAAAAGAATTGAGTGCGCCAAGGCACAACTTTCAACTAGTATATCTATATGTTGCATGTGTTGTTATAATATCCTATTTTTGGTGTGTCAACCTTGACAGTCTTGATAAAACACCAAAAATATAAACAAAAATTGGTGTTTCATCATCTTGTGATAAAGAAACCAATTGCTTTTATAGATTATAGCTACTGTTTTTAAGTGTTGTTTTTCCTTCATGATTAGATATTTAGAATCATTCTTAATTAAATGTGTCTATTAGACCTCACAAATTGGCGGGGTTAGGTAGGATTGAAGTGGGCAGCGGGTTCATTTCTGGCTGACTTAATTTGTGCCCAGCCGGCCGGGTTAGTCCCTTTTTCTCCTTCATTTTTCGGGTGAGCTAAATATATGGAGAATAGTATAATAAGCAGGGACGTAACTATGCTCGGGCTACCCCGGGCTGTAGCCCGGGTCTAATTTTTTTTAAAATTTTTTTTAGTAGTAGTCTTAAATTTCATTTATAAATATATGTGTATATATATGTGTATAGTCCACCTCATTTTTTTTAATATTATTACTCTACACCTATTAAAATTTTATCAATTCATTTATCACCTGGCCTTCAGTTAAACAATATTAACTAAAATCATTTGTCTTCTGTTTTCACACAAGGAGAGAGAAACGAGAGAGAAAGGCAAAGATTAAAATGACGACACCACTTTTCCGGTCGCCTTGAAGATAGATTCCATGAGAGAGAAAGTTATGAGCCAACAATGAATTCTGGAAAGCACTATGGTCCTACGAAAAAGAAGATTGGGTGAACTGGACTAGCATAGCACCTTTATTCTTTATTCTGTGGAAATCAATCAGGTTTTTCTCCTCCTCTATCTTCAATCTACAAAACTACTTGTTTTAATTTTTATGCACTATATTTTTAGGGCTTTTAAGTTTTACAACTGTTACTCTTTTAGGAACTATATATTTAGGGCTTTTTGCCATTGTACTATATATAACATATTTAGGGTTTTTTGCCATTGTTACTCCTTCTAAACACGAATTAATTTCTAGATTTATAACTTTAGATAAAATTATATATACATCTTAGAATTCGAATTTAGTGCTAAATCTTAAAGTGTATTGGTTTTATATAATTTCTAGGTCAAAATGTCAGATCACTCGCAAAACTCCAAACGACCGAAAACTTTGTATTCTTTCTTTAAACCACAAGACGATAAAAGGCCGAAAACTGGTACTCCAGCTACTTGTGCTCCAACTAGCAATGACCAGCGCCCTTCTAAGATTCAAAGAGTCGAACTTAGAGAAAGTGATGGTGTTTTTGTACGGGATCCTGCATTACGCCTTCAATTGTGGAAACATCCTGTAAATGAACACGATGAGCTTCGAAGGAAGTATATTAAAACAGGGCCTTATCAACCAGTTCTTCATGAGTATCCTCCCACCCCTGATGGAAAACAAAATCGCCGGTTTCAAAGTTCTTGGTATACAAAATTTCAGTGGCTTGAGTATTCTCCTGAAGTAGACAGAGTCTTTTGTTTACCATGCTTTCTTTTTGAAACTAATCCTCCATCCCGTCCTGCATTTACTGTCGATGGGTTTAAAAGTTGGAAAAGGGTTGGTGGACCTAGCTGCACCTTTTTGACACATATTGGAGGTCCAAATTCATCACACTTGTGTGCTATCCAAGCTTCTCAAGATTTAATGAATCATTCTCAACACATAAAGAAGGTGATAAATACCCAATCTAAAGCCATCGTGGAGAGAAATCGATTGCGTCTCAAGACGTCCATTGGTGTTATCCGTTTGTTGGCACTCCAAGCATGTGGTTTTAGAGGTCATGATGAATCCGTTGAATCAAAAAATCGTGGAAATTTTATTGAATTCTTAATGTACTCTGCTAAGTTAAACAACGAGATTGCGGAAGTTGTTATGGAAAATGCTCCAGGGAATGCTAAATATATCTCACCTATGATCCAAAAAGAGATTTTGCACATCCTAGGTGAGACAGTGAGGCATAAGATTAGGAAAGAAGTTGGTAATGGAAAATTTTGCATTTTAGTTGATGAAGCACAAGATACGTCGAACAGAGAACAGATGGCACTTGTCTTAAGATATGTTGACGGTGATGGTGTGCTTCGAGAACGATTCTTTGGAGTAGTAAGTGTTAAAGATACCATGGCCTTAACTCTTAAAAAAGAAATAACAAATGTTCTTGAACTTTTTGATCTACAGATTGCTAACTTGAGAGGCCAGGGCTATGATGGCGCGAGCAATATGCGAGGGGCATGGAATGGGTTACAAGCTTTATTTCTTAAAGAGTGTCCATATGCATATTACATACATTGTTTTGCCCATCAATTACAATTGGCGCTAGTTGCGGCGTCGAAAGATGTGGCAATCATATGGTCATTTTTCTCCAAGTTAAATTCAATTGTTAATCTCGTCACTGCTTCTCCCAAGCGTCATAGTGAGTTACAATTAGCCCAAGCAATAAAATTTGCTAATAAAGCAGCTATCGGGGAACTTGAGACCGGTAGAGGAGTTAATCAAATCAAGAATTTGCAACGAGCGGGAGCTACTCGATGGAGCTCATATTTTGGTTCTGTTAGTAGCTTGATAAGTTTATACGATCCATCTTGTGAAATTATCCATAGCCTTTCTAAGAATGGATCGAATAATAATATACGTGGGGAAGCAAGAGGGACTTATATTGCTATGATATCATTCGAATTTATATTTCTTCTATTTTTATTGAATGAGATTATGGGAATTACCGACATACTTTGTCAAGCACTTCAACTAAAATCTCAAGATCTTGTGAACGCAATGAATCTTGTCTCAACTACAAAGGCACTTCTTCAAAAATTGCGTCAAAATGGTTGGAATGCATTTTTCGAGAAGGTTGAATCATTTTGCAGGGAGCATCTCATTGTTATACCTGATATGGGCGCTTCGTATATGGAGGGTACCCATCGTTCTTGTCAACAACGTGACGATATAACAACTGAACATCATTACCATGTTAATATATTTAACGCGGTAATAGATTTTCAATTAATGGAGCTAAATCACAGATTTTCAGAAGGCGCAATGGAACTCCTTGTACTTAGCTCTGCATTGGATCCGAGGGATTGCTTTAAATCATTTAAAATTGATGATATTTGCAAATTAGCAGAGAAGTTTTATCCCGAGGATTTCACAAAGAATGATATAGTGGCTTTGAGAAGCCAATTGCAACATTATGAGATTGATGTTCCTTCTCATCAGAGTTTTCAAAAAATATTGACAATTTCTGAATTATGCAGAGGATTAGCTGAAACAAGAAAGAAGGAGATTTATTATTTAATTGATAGATTGATCCGTCTTGTATTGATTCTTCCCGTTTCTACGGCAACAACAGAGAGAGCATTCTCGGCTATGAACCTTGTCAAAACAACACTTCGAAATAGAATGGATGATGACTTTCTTGCTGATTGTATGATTCTCCATATTGAACGAGAACTTACCAAAGATATCGATTTAGATTCGGTGGTAGATGATTTTGATTCGCTTAAGGAGCGCAGGGTTCAATTACGATAGGCTATTATGTCTTTTTGTTTGTATTTATGGCGTACATGGCTAGATATAAGGAAAAATTATTATATTTTTTTGTATATTTTTGAATATTTCATATCTACACTTCCAACGTGTATAAAAAATTAGTATCTTTTGTATGCATTTGAATATATTATATTTGCATTTTGGTTTGTTATATTTTAACGTTGTCATTGTTTAATTCTTAGCCCGGGTTACTCATAATTCCTGGCTACGCCCCTGATAATAAGATGTTTCGTATTTCTCATTCTATGGGTTCTGAGAGTGTTTATTTTGGTTTTCAGTAGCAGCACCATTTTGTTTGACCAGTGATGGAGAGGCTAAACTCAACTGTTACATAATCATAATGCATGAAAAATGAGAAGCTAAGGAAGTAAGCATGGCTACTCAATGAAGAAAATCAGACACTTTTTTCTTAGCTCAAACATAGACCTCACCAAGTCCGGGCCATTAAGTAGAGCTGCAGAAGTTAACAGGTCAATAACCCGCAATATCTAACAGCCAGCTCGTTCTGGTACACAACCTTGTTCAGTTGGGATCCAATCCAATCTACATTCAGTTTGTCTGGTTTGGGTGATGCGGGTCCAAATTGCAAGGCCTAGTGTCTGTATATGATAAAAGAAATTGATACGTTGAGAAGTTATTACGTTAAGGATACAGAAGATTGCCTTCGACTCAAAACGATTTATGCACTGTGAAAGTTTGTGATATCATTGGATTAAATGTCCGTTCTATAGTGTGATAAGTTTAATTTGAGTGTTCCCTGGTCTTTGTTAAGTGAAATCATGCACTTCAGTTTCAGTTTCTTGGACATTTATTGTACTTTTGGAATAATGTTGCATGTGAAGCTTATGTTTCATAGGAAACTTTGTTTTCTGGTTCAGTTAGATGGTATTTAGTAATATTTTCGACACGGGCTTACATTCATTTCCTTTGTTTGTTAGGTTCTGAGCTCCTCAACTAGTGTCCCTACTAAATTGATCAGCTCTTCCACCGAAACTTTTGCTCCTTCTGTTCGATCAGGTAGTCACACAGACACTGGACCCCGCAATTGCAACGAAGATGAACACATTTGCATAGACGATCTACCTGCCCACTTGGGTTCTCTCTGCGGAATTTGTTCTTTACCAAGTTCCTTTTATGCCGTGTTTGATGGTCATGGAGGCTACGAAGCTGCATCTTATGTAAAAAATAATGCTAGGAAACTATTCTTCGAAGATTCCAATTTCCCATTAACATCTGATATTGATGACGCTACTCTCTTGGAAAAGTTAGAAAATTCTCGCCGCAAAGCATTTTTACTAGCCAACCAAGCATTGGCCAACGAACGGACTGTTCGCGATTCGTGTGGGACCACGGCTCTGACGGCCCTGGTACTTGGCAGCTGTTAGACCCTAAGTAGTTGGGGTTGGAGTTGGCATGACTTGGTTGCACCATTGCCAAGGCATGCCCGGTAGAAATAAGGGGTGCATGATTTTAGAGGCTTTCTGTGCGGGCAGTTAGGCTCTATTCGAGAAATTCAGCCAAGTGCGTGGGCACTTGGGTTGCAGCAACTTGTGACACCTGATGTGCACTGCTACCACTTTGGATATTTCATTAAGTGGTATTATAGGGGGCTGGTGTAAGCTGTGGCATGCAGTCCCCATGCGGGCTAGGCGTGGGCGTCCGACACAGCACGTGGGTTACTAGAGTTGCATTGTGGGCTAATGTTGCCTAAGTCATGAGTGGCTCATGACTTGAAATTGTGGAAATTCGAGAAAGGACCGAAACTACGTCGTTTTGGATACGTGGATAGGCAGCTGAGGAAGCTAGCTACTTGTGGGCAGTTGGCTGTCTAAATTGAGACAAGGGAAACTCCCTTGCACATGCTTGGCACAAGGCAAGGTAGTTTTGTGTGGACAAAACTACCTGGCAGTTGTGTTGGTTCTTATGTTTGAATTTGAACAAGGCATTTGTGTTGGTTCTTATGTTTGAATTTGAACAAGGCAGTTGTGTGGGTTCCTTATGTTTGAATTAGACAAGGCAGTTTTGTGCAGACAAAACTACCTTGCAGTTGTGTTGGTCTCTTGTGTTTGAAATTTGAATTCCCTAGGCAGTTGGGGTTGTCAACTGCATGCATGTATATATGTCTGCAGCCAAGTATGTTTGGCTAGTTAGACAAATTCGTGATTGGTGTATTCCTTGTAACTATTGAGGCAATAGAAAAGGTTTGGGAGTGTTGTCCCTGTAATTTGATTGCTTGTCCCTATATTCTGAATTGTGAGTGTGTGTGCTTGTATTTGCTGGTTGTTTGTGGAAACAACGCAATCACTTGGTAAGCCTCTAACGAAAAAAGAGAATTACCCCGTGACAATTTGGTATCAGAGCCAGGTTTGGCTTAGAAATTCGTGAGATCATTGTTTGACAGTATCCATGGCTGGTGGAACAGCGGAAATCCGTGAACGTGTGACTCGTTTGGAAGAACTCGTGGGTGTTCCTCCTGCGGGGGAGGAAACCAACCCCACTCTGCTTGTTGGCATGGAAGAAATCTGGTCTGAATTGCAGTCCCTTCGTGTTATGCTTGAGAATCATGTCAGAGATACCGGGGAACAAAATGACTCGGTTATCGCTGATGTGAAGGCTCTTGCAGATGATCATAAGGCCAGGCTTTCCAACCTCGATGCAGAACTTGGAATTCTGAAAATGGCAGTCCGTTCCTCTGGCGGTGCGTCTGGATCTGATGCATTTGCCTTCAAAACGAAAGTCCCTGAACCGAAGCCCTTTTTTGGCGGCAGAAATGCAAAGGAATTAGAGAATTTCTTGTGGGATATGTCTCACTACTTCAAGGCAGTCCGTACACCGGATGCCGAGAAGGTTGATCTTACGAGCATGTTCCTTTCAGGAGATGCGAAATTGTGGTGGCGCACTCGGTATGAGGATGAATCTCGTCCTCAAATTTAGACTTGGGAAGCAATGATGAAGGAATTGAGAGAGCAGTTCCTTCCTACCAATACTGTATGGCAGGCCCGTGATAATCTCCACCGGTTGAAGCAAACTGGTACTGTTCGTGAGTATGTGAAAGAATTCTCGTCCTTGATGTTGGACATTAAGAACATGTCTGATGACGACAAAATGTTCAACTTCATGAAAGGATTGCAGAATTGGGCACAGACTGAACTGCGGAGGCAAGGTGTCAAAGACTTGCCCGCAGCCATGGCCGCGGCAGATGCGTTGGTCGATTACAAATTTAGTGCCGCCCCAACAGAGAAGGACAAAGGGAAAGGCAAGGAGGGGTCGAAGAACAATAAGTGGAAGAACAAAAAGAAAGGCCGCAATGAAGGTTCCACTTCAAATGTTTCACAGACCCAGCATGAAAAACCCGCAACGTCCAAGAGGGGAGGGTGTTTCATTTGTGATGGCCCGCACTTGGCCAAGAATTGTACCAAGAAGGAAAAAGTTAATGCTGTGGTGGTGGAAGAGGGAAGCCATTCTGGAAATGAACCAACTCGCGTCAACCCGTTGCAACTCCTCAATGTGATTCAGAGGGAAATGCAGCCTGCGACCGTGAATGGGTTGATGTATGTTCAGGTTTTGCTGAACAATGTGGCTATTCGTGCGATGGTTGACACAGGTGCCACGCACAACTTCGTTTCAGACCGAGAAGTGCAGAGATTAGGCCTCTCTTTGGTTGATGATGGCAGCAGAATCAAAGCAGTGAACTCGGATGCGAGACCGGTTGGTGGCGTTGCAAGAGATGTGTCATTGAAAGTGGGTAGTTGGTGTGGTCGTTGCAGTTTCATGGCTGTGCCTTTGGATGATTTTCAAGTCATACTCGGCTTGGAATTCTTCCTTAAGGCGCAAGTTTCAGTTATGCCGCACTTGCAAGGATTGTTCATCATGGATATGCCAAATCCGTGTTTTGTTCCATTGTCAAGGACCCGAGGCCAGACAGAAATGTGTTCTGCCTTGCAATTGAAGAGTGGTCTGAAGAAAGGGGAAATGACATACTTGGCTATGATCTTTGAAGAAGAGGAATCCGTGGGTTTGCAGGTGCCCGAATCTGTTGCAGAGTTACTGAAAGAGTTCGATGATGTGATGCCTGATGAACTCCCATCAAAATTGCCTCCAAGGAGGGAGATTGATCATGCCATCGAGTTGGTGCCTGGTGCAAAACCGCCAGCACAGGCCCCATATCGCATGGCCCCGACTGAGTTGGCTGAGTTACGGAAACAGTTAGATGAGATGCTGAAGGCTGGGTTTATTTGGCCTTCGAAGGCGCCTTATGGTGCCCCTGTTCTTTTTTAGAAGAAGAAAGATGGTTCACTCAGAATGTGTGTGGACTATCGGGCCTTGAATAAGGTCACCATTCGAAACAATTATCCAGTGCCGATTCAGGATGAATTGTTTGATCGTTTGGGGAAAGCCAAATTCTTCACCAAAATGGATCTGCGATCAGGGTATTATCAGGTCAGAATTGCTGAGGGTGATGAGTCGAAAACTACTTGTGTAACAAGGTATGGCTCTTACGAGTATCTAGTTATGCCTTTCGGCTTGACAAATGCACCGGCTACTTTCTGTACATTGATGAACAATTTGTTTAGGGAGTACCTTGATGATTTCATGGTGATATATTTGGATGATATTGTGGTATATAGTCGAACCCTTGAGGAGCATGTTGAGCACCTCAGGGTGGCCTTAAAGAAACTAAGGGAGGCAAAATTGTACTTAAAATTGCAAAAGTGTGAGTTTGGCCAGAAGGAAATCATGTTCCTTGGCCATATAATTTCTGAGGGTAGCGTGCGAATGGACCCAAAGAAAATCCAGGCTATTGTGGAATGGCCTGCTCCCAAAAAGGTCACCGAACTTAGGAGTTTTCTGGGGTTGACGAATTACTATCGAAAGTTTGTGAAGGGGTATTCTAAAAAATGTGCGTGTTTGACCGATCTGTTGAAGAAGGATAGGCCTTGGATCTGGTCGCCTGAATGCCAGGAGGCATTCGACAAATTGAAGGCGGTAGTGACTACTAGTCCCATACTTCGTTTGCCTGATTTTGACTTGCCTTTTGAAGTCCATACAGATGCATCAGACTTTGCAATTGGGGGTGTTCTTGTACAGGCAGATCATCCCGTGGCTTTTGAAAGCAGGAAACTTAGTGATACCGAGCGGCGGTATTCAGTTCATGAGAAGGAGATGACAGCAGTCGTTCATTGTGTTCATACATGGCGGCACTACTTGTTGGGTAGACATTTCCTTGTGTTTACTGATAATGTTGCTACTAGTTGCTTTAATTCTATGAAGAAACTAACCCCTAAACAGGCAAGATGGAATGACTTCATGGCTCAGTTCCATTATACATTGCAATATAAACCAGGGAGTGTGAATCAGGTTGCTGATGCTCTTAGCCGCATGCCAGCGGTGGTTGAGAATGCAGAATGCAGTACTGCAGCAGTAGTGAGAGTTACAGCAGTTTCACAGGTTACAGGTGACATATTGCAGCAGATCAGGGAGAAGACTGATCTAAATCCGGTTACCAGTCAGATAGTGAGACAGGTGCAGGATGGTTTGATCCGAAGGTTTTGGGTCGAGGATGGCGTTTTGTATGCAAAAGGGCATAGACCGTATGTGCCAAAGACGGGTGGGTTACGGCAGGTTTTGCTGAAAGAAACTCATGATGCTCTTTATACAGGTCATCCAGGGCAAGAACGCACACTTGCTCTTATTTTTGAGAGTTATTATTGGCCCCGTATGGAAGCAGATGTTGAACTCTATGTCCGAACTTGTCTTGTTTGCCAGCAGGATAAGACGGAGAGGAAGAAAACAGCAGGTACTTTGGAACCCCTCCCAATCCCATCCAGGCCTTGGGAGAGTGTTTCAATGGACTTCATCAATGGCTTGCCAAAGGTGAAGGATTTCGTGTCCATAATGGTTGTTGTGGACAGGTTCTCAAAGTATGCCACATTCATTCCTGCTCCAAAAGTGTGTTATGCTGAAGTTGCAGCAGATTTGTTCTTTAGACATGTGGTCAAGTTCTGGGGGTTGCCATTGGATATCGTTAGTGACAGGGATGCACGGTTTACAGGACGGTTCTGGACCGCGCTATTTGAGATGTTAGGGTCTCAGTTGAAATTTTCCACAGCAAATCATCCTCAAACCGATGGGTAGACAGAACGTGTTAACGCTCTGCTCGAGGAGTACTTGCGGCATTATGTGACCGCAAATCAGTCAAACTGGATTGATTTACTTGATGTGGCACAGTTCAGTTACAATCTGCATCAAAGCTCTTCTACAGGTCAGAGTCCGTTCGAGTTGGCTACGGGCCAGCAGCCACTCACTCCGCATGAAGTGGCCAAACAGAAATCTCAGGGTCGTTGTCCTGCAGCCTATCGTTATGCTCGAGAAAAGCAAGAGAGGGCTGAGGAGGCCAAAGATGTGTTGGCTAAATCAGTGCGAAGAATGAAGAAATGGGCAGATGAAAGTAGAAGGCCAGTTGAGTTTGATGTGGGTGACCGAGTGATGCTGAAGTTGACTTCACAGGTTTGGAAGAAAGTTTGCCGGAAAACCGCTCACAAAGGGTTGATCCAGCGATATGATGGTCCGTTCGAGATCACAAGGAGGATTGGAAGGTTGGCTTATCACCTTGATTTGCCATCCCGACTCAAACTCCATCCAGTCTTTCATGTTAGTTTTCTGAAGAAGTATGTTGAGGATACAAATGATCCTAGCAGGGGTGCAAGGACACGGGCTCCTCCAACAATTAGAAAACAGTACACCAAGGTTGCTGAGGCAATCCTAGATCACAGAACCGAGGGTCAGAGTAAGAAGAATCGAAGAACTTACTACTTGGTAAAGTGGAAAGGAAAGGCACCGGAAGAGGCAACTTGGGAGAAAGACACACAGCTTTGGCAGTTTGAAAACTTGATCCACCGTTACTTAGACTCGACCTCGACGAGGACGTCGAGGAAATCTAGTGAGGGTGGCTTGTTAGACCCTAAGTAGTTGGGGTTGGAGTTGGCATGACTTGGTTGCACCATTGCCAAGGCATGCCCGGTAGAAATAAGGGGTGCAGGATTTTAGAGGCTTTCTGTGCGGGCAGTTAGGCTCTATTCGAGAAATCCAGCCAAGTGCGTGGGCACTTGGGTTACAGCAACTTGTGACACCTGATGTGCACTGCTACCACTTTGGATATTTCATTAAGTGGTATTATAGGGGGCTGGTGTAAGCTGTGGCATGCAGTCCCCATGCGGGCTAGGCGTGGGCGTCCGACACAGCACGTGGGTTACTAGAGTTGCATTGTGGGCTAATGTTGCCTAAGTCATGAGTGGCTCATGACTTGAAATTGTGGGAATTCGAGAAAGGACCGAAACTACGTCGTTTTGGATACGTGGATAGGCAGCTGAGGAAGCTAGCTGCTTGTGGGCAGTTGGCTGTCTAAATTGAGACAAGGGAAACTCCCTTGCACATGCTTGGCACAAGGCAAGGTAGTTTTGTGTGGACAAAACTACCTGGCAGTTGTGTTGGTTCTTATGTTTGAATTTGAACAAGGCAGTTGTGTTGGTTCTTATGTTTGAATTTGAACAAGGCAGTTGTGTGGGTTCCTTATGTTTGAATTAGACAAGGCAGTTTTGTGCAGACAAAACTACCTTGCAGTTGTGTTGGTCTCTTGTGTTTGAAATTTGAATTCCCTAGGCAGTTGGGGTTGTCAACTGCATGCATGTATATATGTCTGCAGCCAAGTATGTTTGGCTAGTTAGACAAATTCGTGATTGGTGTATTCCTTGTAACTATTGAGGCAATAGAAAAGGTTTGGGAGTGTTGTCCCTGTAATTTGCTTGCTTGTCCCTATATTCTGAATTGTGAGTGTGTGTGCTTGTATTTGCTGGTTGTTTGTGGAAACAACGCAATCACTTGGTAAGCCTCTAACGAAAAAAGAGAATTACCCCGTGACAGCAGCCACCTATTGGTTGCAAACGCTGGTGACTGTCGAGCAGTTCTATGCCGAAAAGGGGTGCCAGTCCAGATGTCGCAAGATCACAAGGCCACCTACTTGCCCGAACAAAGACGGGTTGAGGAGTTGGGTGGGTTCATCAAATACGAGTACTTCAATGGCGAGCTAGCGGTGACCCGAGCCCTCGGAGATTGGTGCATGAAGTTCCCCTTCGGCTCTGCTTCGCCTTTAACCGCAGACCCGGATATTAAACAGATTGTGCTAAACGAGGACGACGAGTTCTTGATCATAGGCTGTGATGGGATATGGGATGTGATGTCGAATGAGGATGCGGTTAGCCTCGTTAGGCGTGAACTAAGGAGACACGATGACCCACAAGAGTGTGCCAGAGAATTAGTGAACCAAGCACTGCGTATGGATACAAGTGATAATCTAACGGCAATAGTCGTATGCTTTTCTTCTCCTCCCGTTGTTAGCAAGCGGCCGAGGTTGAGGTGCTACACCTTGTCCGAGGAGTCCCGGAATAGGTTAAAGAGTTTGCCAGAAGATAAATGAAGTTTGAAATATGGCAATGGTTTAGTTTTATTTTGTTGGGATTTTTTGAGTTTGCCCCTTATTATTAATTCAAAATTCAATTTACCTCCATGTTTTACTAATCCTTTGAGTTATCTCTTGCCATTTAATAGAATGCTAACTCTGTCCATTTTTTAATTTCTTGGACCAAATTACCCCTCTGTTTATTATTCGTCTTCTTCTTCTTTTTCAATAAACCTAATTTCATCATCTTCTTCTTCAATAAACCTAACAATAAACCTAATTTAGAAATCCAAAATTGTTTCTATTAGTAAACCAATTTACAAATTCATAAATTGTTTACTATTCATCTTCTTCTTCAAAGGTAAAATAAAAAAATGGGTTTACTATTCATCATCTTCTTCAAAGATGAATCCAAAATAATTTTCAACAATAAACCTAATTTCGAAATTCAAAATTATTTATATTAGTAAACCCAATTTACAAATCCAAAAGTTGTTTGCTATTTATCTTCTTCTTCAAATGTGAAATACAAAAATGGATTTACTATTCATCTTCTTCTTCAAATATGAATCCAAAACCATTTTCAACAATAAACCCATTTTTATACCCAATTTCGAAATTCAAAATTCTTTCTATTAGTAAACCCATTTTCATACCCAATTTACAAATCCAAATCCGTTTACTATTCATCTTCTTTTTCAAGATGGATCTTCTTTTTCAAAAATGGGTCCACTATTCACCTTCTTTTTAAATCGTTTTCAAAAATGATGATGATGAACCCATTTTCTTTTCTTTCTCCCCTATTTTCTCACTCTTTCTCACATATGTAATATTTCTTCATCATCTCCTTGGCACGATTGAAAGATATGCAATGAAATTTGAGATTTGAAATTTAAGATTTAAATATTCGAATTGAAATTAGATCCATAAATCAACTAATTTTAGAGAGAGAAAGTTAAAACTAATTTTAGATATAATTACGAAATGGTTTCTTGAAAGTTGAGATAAAGAATGAATGAGATGAAATTAGAGAGAGAAAGTTGTTGGTTTAAGATAATTACAAAATAGGTTTCTTGAAGGTTGAGATGGAAAAGGAAATATAAGAAATTAGAGAGACAAAGTTGTTGGGTTTTGTGTTTAGGAAAAAAAGAAATGAAATTAGGGTTCTTGAATAATCATTGAGGGAGGAAGATGATGAACAATAAGGGCAAAATGGTCAAAGGGACAGAAAATGGGACATAGTTAGCATTCCGTCAAATCGTGGGGAGATAACTCAAAGAATTAGTAAAACAGGGGGTTAAGTTGAGTTTTGAATTAATAATAGGGGGTAAACTAAAAAAATCCTTATTTTGTTTTGATTAGCTCGTATTGTTAATTGTTATTGTGCAGGGGGAGTGTTAAATTTTTTTTAACTGTTTTGTGGTTGCTTCAGATGAGGTAGAAAAAGTAGGTAGCAATTTTGTGAAAGATCCTTAAAGGGATTGGTTTCACTGATGATAATGAAACTTTTTTAGTTTGATTTATATCCCAAAGTCTATTGTGCAATTGTACGTCATATCTCACACATACTGATTCAATTTTTATTTTCCTACATTTGGTTTTCTATGGTTTGTGGGCAATGTAGTGTGTGAGGACATCCTTTAGTTGTCGTGTATGTTGAAAGTATGAAATCTATATGCATATTCTTGGGTCATTTCTTTGACCAATATTGATTTTGTTAGAAATGACCAATCTTGATTTTGTTGTGAGTGAAATGCCTGATTAGAGCTGACAATTTGTGTTATTATTATTATTATTATTATTATTATTATTATTATTATTACCTAACACGATTGTCAACGAAAGAAACATTAGGACATGAACAAGATACAACATTGTTATTTTCGGTTTATGGGAGCACCATTTATTTAAACGCAGTAAATTGGATATGATTAAAGTTTTGCATCTTAAGACTAGTTGCACACAAGTTTAGATTGAAAACTTTTCATTCATTTAAACACGGTTGACATGATTATCAAAACATAACTCTAATTCCGTATTAATTTTGTGTCAAAATTTCGACACAAACACAACACAATCTCTCATATTAAAAAGTATTGACAACTTGGTTTTAGGATTTTTGTCAAAAACAATTTTAGATTTGATAAGTGGAATTAAAACACTAAATCTAATCAATTTTACTGTCAAAATCTATTTTGTGTTATCTAACAATTATATCAAGTAATTATACGAAAAACAATCCATATCCGACAATGCTTCACTATGATTAAAACGAAATCATAGATTCGATGACTTACAAAAATTGCTTTATAGAGAAGGAAGAGAATAAAGAAGATCTTATTCAATTGATATGAAATATGGGTTGGGTCAGCTCTATTTATACTAAGAGTTACCCCTTTTTTCTATACAAAATCCATGTGAGACAATAATATATATAATATGTGCTAATCACATTTACCCATAATATTAATATAGGACAAGTTAAAACCTATATGAATATTCACATATCAATATCTTATAACATTACTTTAGTATGAGAACCTTAAGGCAATCAATGACAAAAATAAGTCAAGACTCGTAAAATGTTACCAGAGCAGTTTGAAGAAATGACCTTAAACTTTAATTTAAACGAATGCATTCGTCAAATATTTTTATCGTTTTGAAAATCACCGTATATGCTTCCATTAGTTGGATCTCTTGTAATTAAGAAGATTTTCAACTCTTAATGGTGAAACTTCAAGTATTATTCATCACTCATATTAAAGTGCAAAAAATAAAAAATTATAAATAATAAAAATCTGCTTATTTAGTGCCCACTTGTTAATTTTAAAGCATAGACATGTGGTAGTTTAGGAAAACTAAATACTTTTTCATTGTCCTTTGACTCTTCAAAAATTAGTTAAGGGGGCCATTATTATAAAATTAAAACAATAACTAATAAATACACCATATACATATAAAAAGATGTCAAATAATTTTTTTGAAAGGTGCGAGGGTGGGGAGGGGGAGGGGACCATGACAACCGCCCCCCAAATTCCCCTATAATTTTGTCCCTGCATGCATGTGTGCTCAACAATTACATCACCACTTATTAGTACTTTTAGTTAATTTTTTTTTTATTTAAATTAGATATATGCAAATTGTAGGGCGTTATATGGTAACTAATATGAGTCTATATTTAACTTTTATATTTCTTAAAAAAGTTCTAATTTTATCACAATAAATATTTTAAAATATAACTTAAATCTTATCACAAAATGCTTTGAACTAGGTATTGTTTCTTTAATGTAACTTACCATATTGCTTTAGGTGGGAGAATTTATAAATTTGATTAATAACTTTCCTTTATAAGCATGCACTATTACATTAATCAGATTATGACTCACCTCTGTTGAGATTATGAATATTGAATATCAACTCGACATAAATAAAGACTCTTTTTTGTTTTAATAAAAGAAAAAAAAAGAGACAGTTATTGACATTAAAAAAGGAAAAGAAAAGAAAAGAGTTATTGAACTTATTGACATTTAGTTTCAAAATGGACAACGCATTAAGAATTTCCAAAATTGTTTATTAAAAAAATTAAAATATGAGTGAGTTTGTTTATGTCCGCACAATCTTTAAATTTACCCACCTTAAATTAAAGGGTGATTTTGTTTCCATCCACTAAATCTTGCAGGTAATCCACACAAGTAAGTTAATTCGCGTTACATATTAAGTTAATCTGTGAGCGCAGATTAACTAAAAAAAATATTATGAATTTAATTTTATAAATATTATTTTTAATATGAAAATATCCACCAAATTAATAAGTAAAACCTCTTTAAAAATTTAAATTATAAAATAACAAAATCACAAAATCAAAATCAAAATCGAGTCCTCCTTCTTTTTCTTCTCGCGACACATCATCCTCCTTCTTCTTCGTCGTCTTCCCACCGCTCACAGCATCCTCCTTCTTCCCCACTGTATCAGCCCTCTTTCCCCACACCCACAATTTCGAAAATATTCAAAACCCTAACTTTTGGGTTTTTGCACCACTGTTTATTTGTCCATATACATAAAAAAATAAAAAACAAAAAATTAACTCAACAACAGAAAGGGACACTGTTATTCAAAATCCACGACTGATGATGTGATGATCATTGAAGCATTAAGCACAAGATAGTGAAATCGATTACGTGATAAGATACTAAAAATGCTCGACAAAAGTAGAAACGAAAACAGATGGTGCAATTGTAAGGATAAAACTGAAAAGATAGATATTTGTCAATTTCTTCGTATGAAATTATGAAACTTTCAATTAAAGGTCTGACATATTAAGTGTGAATGAAGAATCAAACAGAAACCATTAATAACATATTTCCCATGACAAACAATATAATTTTTATAACATATTTAAACCATTAATAAAAGTTGTATATGCGTGAGTTCTGTGTTCAACTAATTCATATTAAACAGTGCTCATGTTTAGTGCATGATCTCAAGTTACTTATAAAGAAACTTAATTAAAATGGAATGTTAATTGAAATGAGCACTGTTCATTAATTTAGATTAGGAATGTTAATTAAAATGGAATCTAAATTTATATAATTATAATTTAATTTTAATTGGTGGATATACTTATCAATTTTAAAAAGGGTAATATTATAAAACTTTGTTTAAAATTTTCATAATTTAAGGGTGGATTAATTGCAAGATTTGGTGGATGAAAACAAAATCACCCAAATTAAAAGAGGTTTCACTTTTATTTTTGTATATATAACAAAAATGCCATTATAAGTTTATCCAATTAAAAGCTTATTTCTGTTAAAATTAAATAAATACAACCTTCCTAAAACACAATCATCTTCTTCATTTCATCAAAATCCTAATCAACCCACTTGTATGAATGAATTAATTATGAGTATATGTATACATATATATATACAAACTTTACATATGAAAAAATAATTAACTATCAATTAATCAGAATAATAGTCCAAGTTCATCGCTTATTTAACTTACAACTATTAAGAGTATCTCCTATCATTTTATATAATTTTTATTTGTGTAAAATTTACATATTTTGTTAAAAAATTGTCCCAAACGGTACGTTTTAAGAAATTTTGACACCTAGAATTTGTGTAAAAGGGTTGTGTAAAATACAAATCTAATTTAGACATCCATATCATCTTTTTCTCTACTTAATTTTTTACAAAAAATTTAAAATGATATAATTAAAAATCTAAAAATTAGTTTTTAATATAATTTAATTATATATTTTAAATATACTCAATAAGAGCTACGAAATAAAATCCATTGTTAGTATGAAATTATGTATAAAAAAAAATTCATGCAAAATTATTAAACATTATAAAATAATATATTTCATTTGTGTGATTTTTATTGGTTCATTCAAATTTTACACATTAATACTAGGGGCAATTAAAAAAAGGGCTTATTAGAGAAATATTTTCACACTAAAGCCAATGAATAATTTTTTTTAAATAAAGGGCCTATTTTTTATTTTATTGATAATATGACATGTGTCTTTTTTTTTCATTATAAAATGACATCCCAACCCTTAAAATAAACTAAAAAATACCAATATGTATTAAAATATGGATTGCAATATAAACTTTACAGTTTATATTTCACTGCAATATAAACTTTGCAGTCCATATTTTACTGCAATATGAACTTTGCAGTCCATATTTTTGGTGCAAAGTTCATATTGCAGTCGATATTTTACTGCAATGTAAACTTTGCAGTCTATATTTCTAGTGCAAAGTTCATATTGCAGTCCATATTTTACTGCAATATTCATATTTTTTGTGCAAATTTCATAAAGGGGGTAATTTAGGTAATATATAACATGTTTTTATTAATTAAATGATATTTAAATTTATTCAAATACATTCATTTAAAATATAAAACAAAATAGGCCTCTTACACTAATTACTAATTAGAAATAGACCCTTCATTCAAAAAATATTATTCATTAGATTTTTGGTAAAAATGAATGCATAATAAGCCCTTCTACCTAATTTCTAATTAATACTATTGCAGTACAAAATCTAGCCAAACGTTGATTACATATGAGGTGGATAGATCTAAAGTCATACTTAATTAAAATATTTCCATGAACTCCCCCACTATCTACTATATATATAAGAGTGTCAATATAGCCTAAATACCACACCAAAAAACACTCAAGAGGACCAAAAGAGAAGATCAAAATGTCCTCTTTCAACACCACATTCTTGTTAGCCTCATTTTTATTCGCCTGCCTTGCATTTGCGCGGCCGGTCGAGCAAAAAGCAGCTAATGACTTAATCAGCGATGTTTGCTCAATGACGGGCAGTCCAGTTGCTTGTGAGGCTGCATTGAGGGTTGACCCTGACTCAGCCAAGGCCGACCTTAAAGGCCTCGGTCACATCTCAATCGGACTATCAAAAAAAAGTGCTACAACGACTTTGAAATTGATAGATGCAGTCTTAAAAGGAGGGGACGATGACCTGATAGATGCTTGCCAGGAATTTTACGAAGAAAGCATTGGTTTCCTTGGTGCAGCCGAGAGTGCATTGAACTCGGGCGATTATAACAGCATGAACGTACATGCGAATGATGCAATAGACGGGCCGATTTATTGCGAGGGTGGATTTGAAGGTGCGCCCCATCCTGAACCGCCACAAATAAATAAAGGGGATGAAGATTTGCAGGTTCTTATTGCTGCTGTTTTGGAGATTGCTGCTCGTTTATTAGGGGGAAGGGAATAAATTAGTTGAATGAACACTTTAGCTAGGACCGCTAGTTCTAGTTCTGGCTTAGAGGTTTGGGAGTCTGTTCCCCCTTTTTTATTTCGGATGTTCTAACAATTGATTTGGGTTTCTAATCTATTATCCTCTTTTCCAAAAATAAAAAAATAAAAAAATTTGAAAATAGAGAATTGTAGCATGGTAAAATTTAATAAGGACGAACATTTAGACCTTTTCTTTGGGTGGTGATGTTGGCACCCCAAAAACACTTGGTAATACTCTCACTTTAATTCGGTCATTCGCAACCGAGTAAAGTGTCTATTATTCGGTTGTTGAGGACCGAATATAAATCTATATACTCGGTTCTTGACAACCGAATAAGGCATTTTTAAGTTTTTTTCAAATTTTATACTCGGTTCTTGACAATCAAGTAAGGCATTTTCAAGTTTTTTCAAATTTTTGCAATTTTATATTCGGTCCTTCGCAACCGAATAACGTATACGTTATTCGGTTGCGAATGACCGAATTAAAGTGAGAGTGTTTTCAAGAGATTTTGGGGGTGCCAACATCATCACCCTTTTCTTTCTACTCTGTTCTCGCAAGTGAATTTAGGCTGGCCCCGTTCGTGGAAGAGATACTCAACCCTACCCATTGACGTCTCCACTAACAATTAGAAAATGGTTCAAAATATTTTTTTTCCAATAAAATTATGATAATGACAATCAAATTTACGAGAATTAAACAACTTTTATTAAATCAAAAGTTATTGCTTTAAAATCTATACATACATATAAATATATATATACACAGTGAGATAATGAAAAAAAAAAAAAACTAATTACGATTTTAGGCCGGACCAGTAAATCTTTATTTACGAAATTATATTTATGAAAATTTAAAACAATCTTGTAAATAGGATTTGCTTTTTATAGTTTGTAATGTACACAAAATTAATCAAAGATGACATATACATAAATCTATTTATTTATTATAAAGTTAGTTTTTCACACAATAAGTAATTATATACTTATAATATATAGTATTATTTTTCATATAATTTATATATTCAATTCGTTGCAGACATGTAGGGAGTGCTCTGAAAGCTAGCGTGTGTATATTATATATACTATTAATAAAGCTAGAGAAAGGTTTTTAGTAATTCAATTAAGACACCAAAAATCTTCCTCGTGCCTTATAGATTAATAAATGCATTTAACAAAAAAATAATAATTGAAGTAAAATACAAGAATATATAAATAATGAATGAAAAGTAAAATACAAGAATATATACACGTGAAAAACAAAATCATATTACTTAATTATTTGAGTATTTTTTATGGGAGCACAAAATGGAAACTTTGCACAAGTGTGAGAACTGTCCCTAAGTTTAAGAGAGGCTATTTTAGTTTTTTCATATGGTCATAGCTAGGGGCACAAGTTTCTCTTTTATTTTTATTATCTTCCATTGATAATAAAGACAGTAATTAAGAGTGTATGTTTGACTTTTATATTTTTTAAAAAATCATTAATTTTATCATCATAATTAATTTAGAATAAAACTTGAATCATGAGCTTCGATATGTTATTATGTTACAAAAGAAAAGGATTAGACACCATAAAAAAACATAATAAACCTTTTATTTGAGACGAAAAAATTATTTATTTAATTTGACTTAACTTACCATATTTGAGGGGGATAAGTTTAAGTTTGATTTGATTTATAACTTTCCTTATATATAAGCATGCACTGTAAAATTAATCGGATTACGACTCACCTCTGCTGAGATTATGAATATCTACTCAACATTTAAAGAGAGAGAGGAAAAAAAAACTTTTTTAAATTAAAGAAAAAACAATAAAGTTATTGACATACCCTTTTTTTCTTTTAAAAAAAGGAAAGCCATGGACATTTACTTTTGAAATGCACTATGCATTAAGTATGTCCACAATTGCTTAAATTAGAAAATTTTCTTGGATTCCCCTCAATATCTACTATATAAGAGTGTCATTGTAACCAAAGTAGCCCATCAAAGAATACTCAAAAAGGGAAGATCAAAATGTCATCTTTCAACACCACATTCTTGTTAGCCTCATTCTTATTCATCGGTCTTGCATTTGCAAGGCAGGTCGAGCAAAAAGCAGCCGCTAATGACTTAATTAGCGGCATTTGCTCAGTGAATAGCAATCCAGCTGCGTGTGAGACTTTATTGAGAGCCGACCCTGGCTCAGCCAAGGCCGACCTCAAAGGCCTCGGTTACATCTCAATCGGACTATCAAGAAAAAGCGCTACCGCAACTTTGAAGTGGATAGACGCACTCTTAAAAGGAGGCGCTGACGACAGGGTAGCGGCCTGCAAGGAATTTTACGATGAAACCATGGGTTTCCTTGGCGAAACCGAGAGTGCATTGAACTCGGGTGATTATGGGGGCATGAATGACCACGCCTCCGCTGCAATAAATGGGCCGATTGAGTGCGAGGGAGGATTTAGAGGGGCGCCACATCCTGAACCGCCACAAGTAAAGAAAGGGAATAATGATTTAGAGGTTCTTATTAATGCTGTTTTGGAAATTGCTAGACGTTTATTGGGAGGGATTAATAAATTTAATTTATGATTTAGATGTACTAATATCAAAAATGAGAATTGTAGTTTGCTAAAGTTTAATAAGGAGTAACCGTCATTCACAAAAAATGCTGAATGAAACTTTTGAAAAAATTTGTGTGTTTTCTTGTTTGAGTGAAACTTTGAATGTGTGTTTTGGTATGAATTTGTTTGACTCTGAATTTTGAATATATTTATCTTTAATAATTATTATACACAAAAATACGTCATGAACAAAGTAAGAGAATTAGAATAAAATCAGTAATGAAATTTCGTTAAGAATCGAATACGCATTAATCATTCAATAACGATTTTACAACCTTAATTAATTAGCAAGAGTACGTCGGGGCCGGGAAGAGCAACAGAAAGTTCGCTCTTCTTTTCCGACGCATGCTTATAAATGTGCAGAATAAGACCATATATGAGATGTTCCCTGATTTGATATGCAAATAAAAGTTCAGTGCAGTTTATAGATATACTTATTTGTTCTTTTTTCTTTTTCTAATTTCTTTCTTTCTAGCCGCTACTACACCATGTGTTCTTCAAAAGAGGCCAAGTAAGGCTCATGAAGTTGCTTGTATATATGTATTTTATGTTCAAATAGTTAGGCTGGCTTGACTCGGTAAAGATCATTTATTTATTTGTTCAAGTCAAGCTCGGGTAATTAGACCTAACAATGACTTGGAATTTTGCTGGAGTCCGATCTGATCGATTAGCTAGGCCTAACAGTGATGTCTAGGATTTATAACCGCAAATGCAGGTGCCTCCTCTAATTGCCCTCAAAATGGCCAAATAGAGCAAATTAAAGGCCTTTCCATAGCAATAGGAGACCCTGATCGAACTCACGCTTCTAGAAAAAGAGAATGCTCCTACAATAAAAACTGTAAACATGCTTTAGGAAAGCCTGAAAGCACTATGAATTGAAGAATTCTACAATGATAAAGCCATATCCCATGAATCATCACATTAAGATTTCAAAAGAACTTCAACAAAAAAGAAGAGTCGGATGGAGACATCTAGAGACTAGACATGACAATGGCAAAGCTAAACCCCTAGCTGCAACTATATATATTGTACAGTACTGGTGGCAGCAATGGGAATAAAAACATTCCATACATATGATCCCATTCCCTCAATTTCCTTCAATGAGGTTCATTTCAAGGGCTAAACGGACGAAAATGAACATATATATCATTCTTTTTAGTTTTTACAACACGCACTCCTGGTTTTAATTTCTTTATGAAATTTTGCAGAGATAATACTTATTATAGAGATCATTTCCACCATGCATGTTTCATGAAAAAAAATTCATCCGTTTAACCCTTAAAATGAACCCATTGAAGGAAATTTGGAGAATGGGGATTTGTGAACTTGGTCATAGTGTAATTAGGCAATTGATTGATGACTTCAACATGAAATGGAAATGTATCACCCACATTATATTATATTACTGCATGATCGAGCTTCCTCAATTTCTGCCTGGCTTTTTATCTTTCATTCAATCGTCAAGTAAGTATCATTTCACTCCCACCGACATTGTTTTAGAAGTTCTTTAAGCTCCAAGTCGATACTTCACGGCCGGTTAGCATTTATTCGTTCCAAAGTTCTGAAACTGAAGACAGCATGGTGCCCCACTGTACCATGAAAAAGCAAAATCATTCTAAGAAGGTACGTATAACATGCATCGATCACCGGCTAAAAACATGTTATATATATATATTTTCAAGTGTCAAAATAATGATCGAGAATAAGCTAATGCATATACACTTCTTCAAGATCATTGATCCAGAGTTTTACACCCAGCTTCTATCTTAAAATGAAACTTTATCTCTTTACTTGAATGTAATGAACAGATTCCAATTACTTTGATTCATCAAGACTAAGCTTAGATAAGATCCCTGGCATATCCGAGTACTGATTAATTTTGTTGAAAATATTTTAATAAAAATAAAACGTATTAATTATTTTATTCATAAATAGTTTTTACTTGTAAGTTACAAATTAAATGTTTTATTACCTCTTTTAATTATTGTGTTTTTATATAGTTTTATTATGTGATTAAATCACTTTTATGGAGGTATATTAATGGTTTTTTTGTAACTTAAATATTCTTCTACAGTTCTACTATATAAGCTAAAAGGAATAATATATATATAATTTTTAATAATATATACTACTAGTTCTACTAAATAAGCTAAAAGGAATAATATGTAATTTTTAATAATATATACTACTAGTTCTACTATATAAGCTAAAAGGAATAATATATAATTTATAATAATATATACTATATACCGCTAATTTGCAGCTTGCGCAATGCACATAGACTTTATAATTTTTAATTATGCATATATAATTGTAATGAACCTAAAAATTATTGGAAAATTTTGCAAATAAACGTAAAATAATTTGAATGGCAAGCATCAATCAATTACCTAGGAAAGAAAATCAATAAGAATTTTTAAATTAGAAAGAGGAAAAAAAGTAAAAATGACATCAACTAAGACATGAAAAAAAAAACATATTTAATCAAATAAAACAGTAAAAAATAAAATAAAAATAAAAGACGGAGTTGAAAGATCTTCATCATCAACGTAAACCTTTTAAAAACCCTAACAATAAGATTAAATAATAATTTGAGCAACCATGACAATAAGATTGAAGAATCAATTGAAGAGATGATAAGGTTAATTTGAACTGAAGCAATCTGCAATCAGTACAATTTTCTAATTGATTCAACTTTAGAAATGATCAAATACACAAATGTCAAAGGTATCGATTTGTAACCCAATTTAATAGAATAAATGAGAAAACTGTAATGTGTAAAGAAGATAGATAAATTGGTGAGCATAAATTAATAAAGACAACAATGTCATGTGAGAGAGAAGGAGAGGGAGATCAAGAGTAACTAATTAATAAAGTGCATTGACAGTGTGCCACGTGGCACAATATGAGTGATATAGAGCATTTTTCTATCTATATAACTAGTATTAAACCCTCACTATGCCAGGAAGGGTTTTAGGTGGCGTACACAAATAGGGTTCGTCACATAAAACTCACTTAGGTGATTTACGCAAATGTACGTCTCCTAAAACTTCACTTAAGTGACATATATACGCAAATGTACGTCTCATAAAACTCCACTTAAGCGACGTACGTCAATGTAGGTCTCCTAAAACTCCACTTAAGCGACGTACAACAATGTACGTCTCCTAAAAATGAACTTAGGCGACGTACGTTAATGTCCGTCTCTTAAAACTTAAGTGACGTACTTTAATGTACGTCTCCTAAAACTCCACTTAAGCGATGTACATCAAAGTACGTCTCCTAAAATTCACTTAAGTGACGAACATCAATGTACGTTGCATAAAATTCCAACTTAGGCGACGAACGTTGATCAAAGTACGTCTCTTAAGGATATTTTCTCGCCGCAATTTTCAACGAAATTTTAAATATTTGAAAATTTTAAAAATTCACTTAGGCGACGTACATTGATTAATGTACGTCGCGTACAATTCCCACTTAGACGACGTACCCTGATCAAAGTACGTCGCTTAAAGATATTTTCCCGCCGTAATTTTCAACGAAATTTTAAATATTTGAAAAATCTAAAAATTCACTTAGGCAACGTACATTGATTAAAGTTTGTCGCGTAAAATTTCCACTTAGGCGACGTACCCTGATCAAAGTACGTCGCTTAAAGATATTTTCCCGCCGCAATTTTCAATGAAATTTTAAATATTTAAAAAATCTAAAAATTCACTTAGGCGACGTACATTGATTAAAGTACGTCGCGTAAAATTCCCACTCAGGCGACATACCCTGATCAAAGTAATGGCACGCCAAAATCTAAAATTCACTTAGGCGACGTACATTGATTAATGTACGTCACGTAAAATTCCCACTTAGGCGACGTACTTTGATCAATGTACGTCGCTTAAAGTTATTTTCTTGCCACAATTTTGAATGAAATTTCATATATTTGAAAAATAAGCCCATTTTGAATTTTTAAAAATTTAGATTTTATATTATTGATATTTTAAAATTAATTTATTTTATTTTGTAAAACCTACATATTTTATAGTTTAACCTTTTTATAATTTATATTCAATAACTTTATGATTATTACATTAAATACTTTTTTTAAGGAACAATGTTTGTAATTAATATTTTTTTATTAGTACTTTTATTTGCGAATCCTTTTGTTTAGTCGTTAAAATATGAAAAATATGTTTTTTTCTCTTTATAATCTAGTTATTTTATAATCCTTAAGTATTGTACTAAATTTAAAACTAGTCATACTAAAATTAAATAGATGGTCTGCATCTTAAGTAAACATATAATTTTTTCGTGATTAAGAATTTAATAATAACTCGAAACGTTATAATGCATTTTATCTAAAGTAGGATTTTGCGGATTAGTTTAGTAAAACATCATTGTTTTATATCTATGAAGCATAGATATAGATATGGTTATCGGATGTACCGATACGGTGATACGGAAAAATTAGAAATTAAAAAAATGTAGGATATGATACGTCTTCGATACAGATTATAAAAAATAATTATAATATATATATATATATTTAATTATTCAACTATAATAATTTTATAAATTTATGAACAATATCATTAATATTCATAAAACTAATGTCAAATATTAGAGATAATATATTTATTTATAAGTATGGGTGTATACGGATCGGATACCACACTATTATGCTTATCTTTTTTAAATATGCTATCCAAATTATTATAGAATAGAGGGATTAATATTGCATGAAGGGGATCCTTTTATGTGCCCACTAAAATCTTGCTTTTATGTGAATGTAAACATGTTTAAAAGAAATAATTATAATTAAATTTTGGTGAACATATATATAAAAAGAAGTCCTTTCTGCTATGCACTCAGAAATTTGCTGGTTGGATTCGGAATAGCTTTGAACTGGGATATTATCTGCCTGTACGCTCCAACTCTATTTACTTTGTAACCTCACCTGCACATCATCTATTTTTTATCCTATTTTATCTAGACTTCCTTTTTGGATTTATTTTTCCCTAACTTCACAAAAGAAGTAAATAAACATAAGCTGAAGAAAGGGATACAACTATTGTGATAACGTAGCGTGACTGATTTAGCAATTAATCTTGCTTGTTGAATTTATCGTGCACATGTTGGGGTAATGCTATTACGTAACATATTATTTAAGTTATATTAACATTTGATTTTGTTACTTAACGATTATAGAATTTATTATCGCAAGGCTTTTATTATAGAATGATTCTTTTATCTTGGTGTGGTACTAATCTAGTGTTGGTGTGATTAGTTGTTTAATTTATTTTTTTTCCCTAATAATATGCCACGCATATGCAGGAGCATTTGTTGATGGAAGTTGACGACCCGTTATTTGTTTGAACTGTTATGACTCACATTTTCCATTGGATCCCACATACAAAAATAGGGCCCCAAGGTAAAAAAATTCCCGGTGATTAATTTATTTCTTATCGGCACCACAAGGCTTTAATGCTGTTGATTATACATGATTTTATTGCATGCCTGTCCAACTCCCCCCTAGCTTTTGTAATTTTTCGTCTTAGAGTTGTATTTTGTCATCCCCTCTGACATTATTTTGTTATCTTATGAATACCCAGGTTACAATGGAGTAAAGGATTTTGGTAATTACAACTTCGTAAGGCGGAAAAGAATATTTGAAAAACAGCCAAAGGAGTCTATTGTATTTTCAGGCTTTTTGATAAAACACTAGTTGTATAAAGATCCTAAACAATTTAAACTTTGTACGTTGGCGACTTTGTATTCTACTTATAAAATTGTACTTTGATTTGGATGTGGAATAATAATCAATTTTTAATTAGATATATATATATTTTTTCTATTTGATGGATTTGTTTTCATTTGTTGCTTATAAAATTTAGACGAAACATGAAAAAGAGCAGGTCGAAAAAAGCCAAAAATGCGGCTTGAACAAAAACCATACTAATGTGGCTGGAATAGGTTGAAAATAGCCAAAATTGTGCCTGGAATAAATTAAATGGATAAAAATTTACATTTTTAAAGTGGCACAGTTCGGAGCCGTTACCGACTCATTTTGGCATGGTTCATTTTTGGTGTAGTGGATTTTTCACTTAGGCGACGTTCCAAAATCATGTACTTTGCCTAATTCTCCCACTTAGGCGACAAACACAAAAAGGGTACGTCATCTTAGATGTGCCTTTAGGCGACGAACATAAAAGAGTACGTCGCATAAAAGATACTTATAGGTGACGAACAAAAAAAGGGTACGTCACGTTAGATGCACCTTTAGGCAACGAACATAAAAGAGTACGTCGCATAAGAGATAATCATAGGTGACGAACATAAAAAGGTATGTCGCCTAAGATATATCTTTAGGCGACATACGCAAACTCTACGTCGCTTAAGTGTAAAACATATGCGACGAACAAGTGAATCTTAGGCGACAAGTTATACGTTCGAGGCTTAAGTATCACTTAGGTGACGTACAATGTCTACGTCGCCTATGAATCACGTAAGTGACGTGCACATTGTACGTCACCCAAGTGATACTTAGGTGACGCGCCTTTATATGTGCGTCGCCTAAACAATATGCCACGCGACTTAGGTGACGGAGCTTAGGTGACACAGGGTTCGTCGCTTAAACCTTAGGTAACGAACAAGCTTTACTTAAGCGACGTACAGTGTACGTCACCTAAACTCCCGCTGGGCATAGTGCCTATACCATGTACAGGTGCATGAGGTAAAAAATATATAATTAAAACTTTATAATTATAAAATATGATATATGTTGTTGTATTTGTTATTGAAACAACATAACCATCAGTAATATTAGTACCAATTGTGTTTTAGTAACATTAACATTTTTTTTCTTTCTTTAGTAGCATTAACATTATATAGACAATAATATAGTTAAAATATTACTTTATATTAATTACTATGTAATAAAATAGAAACATTATTTGTAATAAAATCATTAGACATGTATATAATTAGATAAACAAAACCTCTATTTTATGTTATATTATAGATTATATTATATTACATGCAATAATAATATATCACATTATCATGTTTGATATTTTATGTACATTTTTATATTGCAATATGTATATTTTGTGTTATATATATCTAATTTGACAATTTAATCAACTTTTTACTAAAATATTTGATCACCATCAATATTGTATAATATGAATCATAAAATAAGTAAACATACAGTCAAACATGAAATATGATTATTGTTCAAAGAACAAATGTAAGACTATGGAATGAAAGTAGTTCTCAAATATTAATTTTAGACAACATTTGAAAAAAATGTTAAGAGTAAAAAAAAATATAATTAAAAACAAATGTTAGCTAGATATATATAACAACATACTTAAAAAAATCAAGAAACGATACAGTACGACAACTATACCATTTGGTTTGAAAATGAAGGCATTATATATATATATATATATATATATAATCTAGATAGCGAGGGAGGAAGGTGAAGAGAATAAAATGAAAAATTGAATCCTTATTATTGTAGTGTAATTAAAAAAATTTAAAATACCATTATTTAGAGGAGTAAAGAGGGAATGGAAGTTACAAAAGTATCAAAGAAAAATTAAGACAACTTAATTGTAATGATGTATGCCAACACCATATGAGAATAGAGTTTAACTATCTATAATGAAATAATGGGTTATAACATCCCCTATGTACTAATGCACTTAAATGTATGAGGAATTTTTTTTTAAAATTGTTTGATAATATAACCGATCATTCAAAATAAACAAGATGCTAAAGCCTAAGATAATGAAGAGACTAGTATATTTTAATTGGCATTAAAAGTAGATACTTGATAACAATATAGAGAAAGCTAGAGAACATTTAACTATCTACCTAATATATATATATATATGATATGATATGATTTGTCTCCTCTTATAAATCATATACATATATATATATATATATTCACTTTATGTTTTTGAGCAATTTGATGGTGAATTGGTTCATTGTTTTCTTGTAAATGTGTGCATGAAGAAGATAACGCTTAGTGCTTATGAGTTTTACCTTGGGAGCTATATCCAGCATAAATACCTACATGTAGAAATGCGATATTATCTTTAGGATAGCGACTTGTCGCGACTCTCACAGGCATGCATTTATTTATTCTTATCTAATTTATCTACTATATTTTTCATGTTAATTTTGTCCAATATAATATTTATATTATTATTAAAATAAATATTAAATTTATTTTAAAAATGTACAAATCAAAGCTATTTTATCCAACAGATTTTACTGTGAAAGCAAAAATAAGCTGAAGACGTTTTCAAAATTCACAAATGTTGGATGTTTATATTACCTATCATCCAACCTGCATGCTTCTACAATTAGACCCGGCCTAAACACAATTAATCCATCATGTTATGGAAGAAATTGCAAATTTATAAAATCCGGTAGTCAAATTTTCTATCTTAAACAAATATGTGCCATACCTTGGATTGTTAACTCGCTAAATTCTTTAAAGAATCAGTAGAATGTCTATCTATGTCGAATAACTTACACAACTGCGACAAAACAAAAATATTACATTACTAAGGCTCCGTTTGATAGCAACATGGAAAATGAAAAGAAAAATAACTAATTTAGGTGAGAAGATGGAAAATAAGTTGAGAGATGTAGTGAGATTAACTCTTGCTTTTTGCTTTTTTCCATGACAAAGTTTTCTTTGGGTTATGGTGGAGAAATTTTTTCCACATAATATTAAAGAAGGATGGAGGGCATATACTCACAAAAATGAGTACGGGATAATGGAGATAATCTCACCATGTGCCTCAACTTATTTTTCATCTCTCACTCAAATTAGTTGTTTTTATTTTCATTTTCCATATTGCTATCAAACGGAGCTTAATTGTATGAAAATCTCAAGAGATAATTGTACTCCAACACAAGAAAACAAAAAAGACGCAACAACTATACTAATTCCCCAAAGTCCTGCGGTGTTAATATATAAGGGTATTTTGAAAATGGATTCCAGGCTATTACGAAACCTGATCCCCAGAAGCTGAAGATATCTTCAGAATCCAAGAATGAATTGGATACTTTTGGGCTTTAAACCATGTATGTCCTTTTCATGTGATCTTAAAAGGTCTTTGATGGACATGCATGCAACCTTTAAAAATAGCATCTCCAATGAGATTTATATACGTCTGACTCTAAGGCCTCGTTTGATTTCGAATATTAAAAAGTGGGATGAGATTATTAATATCACTTTTTTTATAATACTTTGTTTGGTTCGCACAAACGTGTTGAGATTATTAATACCGGGACTAACTTAATACCACTCTTTGTGGTATAATCTAATACCAAGAAAAGGGGTTGATATTGTTTATCCGGGATTAAGAAAAATGAACCATATATTTTAAAAAATGACATTACTACTACTATTACTACTACTACTACTACTACTACTACTACTACTACGACTATATTATTATTATTATTAAAATCATTTTTTTTTGTTATTTCAAAATATAATCCCGTATACGAGTTACAGAACCAAACATGGTATTAGCATCAGCATGGGATATCTCAGTATTAATACTGCATGAATCAAACAGGGTATTTGTATTAAATTAATACTAGGATTAATAGTATAGTACTATTAATATTGGTATTATTAATTCCACTGACCCTAATACCTTAATCAAACGAGGCCTAAGGGTATATAGGCTGGGTATCCGCATAGTCAATATTAAAATAGAGTCAAGCTCTATTATATAAGGGTCAAATATCCTGAGTTTGTAGCGTTATTTTATTAATAAAAGGGCCAAAAAATTTAACTTAATGTCTATATGAGTTGGTTTGAGTTAGTAAAGATGTTGCATTAATATATTTTCTTTTCCTGTAATGCTCGAGTGAGACTTTCTATCTTCTCTCTTTAGTTATTGGTTAAATTTTGTATTTTGAACTACTTTTTTGCTCTCTTGTTTTAGATTTTGTTTAGATAAAAGCTATTTTGAAATTTGAAAAACATGATTTTTAATTTAATATTCTTTTGATAAAAACTTCTCTCTATAAAGGCTCCGATTGCTTTAACGGTCTATTTATATAGAGTAAACTGCCCAAATGGTCATTAAACTTTCTACCCAGTTCTATTTTGGCCATCAATCTTTAAAACAAACCACTTTAGCCATCAAACTTTGAAGTAAGTTCCACTTTGGCCATCAAACTTATATTTGACTCTTAAATTGAATAGAAAGAAACCATGTGCAAGGCACATGACTTCATTTAAGCATATTTTGATCATTTTGGTTATAAAATAGCCTAAATTATGTTATTTGTTTAAAATATTGATATGTTTTTATACATTATATGTGTTTCATTTTGGTGAAAATTATAGGAAAGAAAGGTCGTTTTGTTGCAATATGACAAAAAAAGCCTTGCACGAAGTTATTTGCCATACAAATGCATCGAATTTAACAGTCAAATTGGATGAAATGGTCAAAGTAGTACTTTCTCCGAATTTAGATAATCAAAGTGGTTTGTTTTAAAGTTTGATGGCCAAAATGGTATTAGATCGAAAATTTAGTGGCCATTTAAGTTGTTTACTCTTATATATATGATTATGTAAAATAATCTTATTAAAAATTTCGCACAAGAGGTCCCTTAAAAATATAGAACTGGTCCTAAATGAGATTGTTGAAGACATTGTGAATCTACTAAAAATAATCATTTAAATTTGTATCAAAATAAATCTTTTAAAAAAAATTTAAGAAATTTTTATAGTTTACAATCATAAATTTTTTATAGAAAAATAATTTATAAAATTAAATAAAAAATATTAAAAACTTAAAAAAAAAAAAGTAGACAGACAAAAATGTTGGTGTGACATTAAGACGTTGTCTAAAAAACTTCTAAAAGTAATGGGTCACCTTTACAATTTTCTATACTTATTATCTTTGAACACCGAGTAAGGGTTTGTACGTTTTTCGGTTTTTTAGGGTCGAGTATAACTTTGAAAATGCCTTACTCGATCTCCATTCACTGAGTAATAAGTTTATACTCGGTTCTTGAAAATAGAAAAATATGCTTTTATTCGGTACTCAAAAACCGAATAAAAGATGGTAGTGAAATCAAGTATTGTTGGAGGTGAAAATATAATCACCCTTTAGTTCTTTTTCGTTAAGTTAAAGTTATGAATAACTGAACGATTATAATAATTTAATATTAAGTTTTAACATTAAAAGAAATATAATAGTTTGATGTGGAGGAGGTAAAAGAAAATTGACTAAACTATTTTTTTATACAAATCCATTTTTTCATATGCTGCTACTATATGGTTCGGTTGCAAATTCTGAAAAAAAAATATCCAAATTAAAGTAAACCTTATATTTTGTTCCACGAGACAAGTAGAAATTCTAGTTTGGAATGGAAAAATTACTTTTCAGTAAAATTTTGCACACAAAAGTTGATGAATTATGAAGTTATTTTTAGGCTCTTCAATGTAATAAAAAAATATAATATGAACAAGATTTATCCACTTACTATTTTTGTTTAAATTTTTTATTTAAATTAAATATAAATATAAATAAATTATAGACATATCACATGCATTAGCTAGGTAAGCTAGTACTCCCTCGTCCTTAATTATGAATTTAAACGTTCACATTCTTAAAAAATGTATTATTTTCATCAAAATTAATGATTTAAAATAAAACTTGAATCTTTATATGAGTTTTGTTATGTTTATTATATCCTTAAAAAAGTCAAATATTCTAAAAATAAAAAATAGTAAACTTTAATTTAGAAAGAAAGAATTATTTCTTTAATTTAGCTCACCGTATAGCTGCTGCTGCTGTCAACATACAAGGACGGAGCCAATTAGAGACCAACGGGGGGGCTCAAGTTCCCACTCAACTTTTCCAATTTATTTATTTATTTACATAGTATTAAAAAATTATATAAAAGTCAGGTGTAAAGTAATTAAAAATATAATGGTAAAAATAATAGGGTATGATTGTTATACTCAAAAAGTGATCTCAATTTGTTAAAAATGTTAAAAAAATAAGTGTAAAGTGTTATTTAAGAAAATTTTGGAGCAACTAAAGTACTTATTTAAAGTGCTAATATCATTATTTAAATTATAAATTAACTTACTGTAATATTTATTAAAACTCATATATATCTCTGTTTTGTTGTCAACATTTAATTTTGCATTGCACTTAGTACAACAAATTGTTTTATTAGTGATCTATCATTTGTGACGAATAATTTTCATCACATAATGTACTCTTGTTGTGCTAAAAATGTGTGCTTTGTCACAAATTTTGCCATAAATATTATAAAAATATATTTGCTCAATCACAACTACAAGGATTATAGCATGATTGTATATGTAGAAATCAATCATTAGATAACATAAATAATGAGAGTATTACAAAACGATTTTAGACTATGAAAAATCGTTGACCTAGCCGGAATGATTGTAATTGTGCTCATGATCAATTAACTATCTAATTTTATTTTATTTTTGTTTTATCGTCCCCACTCAAGATAATTTATGGCTACGTCCCTGTTAAATGTTAAGATTATAGAAAAGAGAAAAGTATTATTGAATAGATTGTATGAATTGAATATTACGTAAAAGAGGATCTCTATTTATACACTCTTACAAGACAAAAAAAGGAAAGAACTCATCTAGCCTAACTATACAATACAATAAGGAAAAAAAATAGGGGCAATTAAAAAAAAGGGCTTATTAGAGAAAGATTTTCACACTAAAGCCAAGAAATATTTTTTTTTTTAAATAAATGGCCTATTTTTTATTTTATTGATCATATGACATGTGTCTTTTTTTTTCATTATAAAATGACATCCCAACCCTTAAAATAAACTAAAAAATACCAATATGTATTTAAATATGGACTGCAATATGAACTTTGCAGTCTATATTTCACTGCAATATGAACTTTGCAGTTCATATTTCACTGCAATGTGAACTTTGCAGTCGATATTTTTAGTGCAAAGTTCATATTGCAGTCCATATTTTACTGCAATATGAACTTTGCAGTCCATATTTTTAGTGCAAAGTTCATATTACAGTTCATATTTCACTGCAATATGAACTTTGCAGTTCATATTTTACTGCAATATGAACTTTGCAGTTCATATTTTTTGTGTAAAATTCATAAAAATGGGTAATTTAGGTAATACATAAAATGTTTTATTAATTAAATGATATTTAAATTTATTCAAATACATTCATTTAAAATATAAAACAAAATAGGCCTCTTACACTATTACCAATTAAAAATAGGCCCTTCGTTCAAAAAAAATATTATTCATTGGATTTTTTGGTAAAAATCAATGTATAATAAACCCTTCTACCTAATTTCTAGAAAAAAAAAATATTGTGAATGGAATAACTAGAATAAGGAAATTTAACATTAACATGTACGTACGTCCATTTTGATATTTCTAATCAATTTTGTAAATAATCTGTCCCTATATATATATATATACTATTGACGTTGGAATAACTTTGGGTAGCCAAAGTTTTATTTCCTATCAATTAACTTTTGTTGTTGATATTTATGAAATTTTGTTAAAAGAGATGTAAGTTTTGTTTCCAATATATACTTTTTGTTTAGATTTGAAGTTAATATCATTAAATATTTTTATTTTAGAGAAGAAAATTTACCTCCTTAAATTTATTTTTTAGGTTTCAATAAACTTTTTCCGACTATTATATAGTAAATTGTAAGTTTCTTTTAAAAAAAATAGTGAAGCGGGGTGAAAATAATTTTAAATTTGGGGTGATTGAGAAGCATATATATTTCTGGAGATCATTTAAGATTACCATATTCAAAAACCGAAATGAAATTCAATCGTCATGAGGTTAACGTTTTTAAAATTGTGGATCTTTGTTTAGGCTTTTCTATGTTATAAAAAATATATATATATATATATATATCATATCAGCAATTTTTGAATTTTCTTATTTAAGCGCCGACAACTGGATTACTACCTACTGCTCTTTCTTAAATATTCAAATTATCTATTTGTAAATTGTAGACGCATCGCATGCGTACGTAAGCAAGATAAATTAGTACTTGTTTTGTCTTTGATTAAAATACTATACTTGATTTTCACATTCTTTAAAAATATATAATTTTATTACAATTCATAGTTTAAAATAAAATGTAAATCTTATCACCAGTTTTTAATTCAGAATTGGCGAATTATTTATTTAATTTAACTCGCCTTATAGCTTTGGGCGGAGAACTTAAGTTTGACTTTTTACTTTTCTTTATAAACATGCATTATTTATTAGGGATGTTGTAACGAACTCGAAAACCAAACAATCCGGTGGTACCGATCCGTTAGAAGTTCGAACTCAAAAAAGGAAAAAAAAAACGGAACTGAAACAAATTAATCATTACATATATGACTCAAAAATAATATCACATCGATCACCATCTAAAATTTATGTTTCTAAAATTTACAAAGTCTAGTGAGAACCCGACTTTTTGAACTATCATAAATATTTGGGTTATAATATAAATGTAAGAGTTAATTTTTTCTCTGTACGTCCAAAATAATTAGGAGCAAACATTTTGTTATTATTTTTCTAACTAAAATAAGTGTTACCTTACAATTTATTTACTTATTTAGAAAATATATGAGAAGTGAATAAAATCGCATAAAAAAGTTTGGTTTGGATCGGGTTTGAAAGATTTAGAACGGAAACCAAACTTTTAAATTTGGTGGACCAAAACTAAAAATACCTCTACTGTCTACAATCATATAAAGCCTGAAAAGCATTTATGCGGCTTTTATTTCACACAAAGATTTCTATCGTTGTCTAAGCAATTGGATTCAAACCGCAAACTTGAACGCCCTCTATTACTCCTTCCATCCAAGTTTGTCCAAGGGAATCTAGTTCAAGGCTCATGAAATTTAGTTGAGATGATTTATGTAATTAATAAGTAAATCATTTATACAAAATTTTATCAAAAAATATGAAATTGTAAATGACCATTTCACTCACTTCATGTTTGAATTTTTATTTTTTTGATAAAATTTTATGAAATTAATCTACTCATTTCAAAAATCATTTCCACCTAAGTAAGCTACACTCTACACACCAAATCATCTACTATATGAAAAAACATGCACATGCAACCATTCAAGATTCTCATTAAAATTCAAGAACTAGACTTTTAGTATATCCCCTGGACAAACTTAGATGAAAGGAGTAATGGAAGGGAGGCAATTCCAATTCAAACATTCGTTGCCATATATCGAGGGGCAATAACTAATATATATGGCTCTCAATTACTACTCCATTTACTATTTCTAAAATATTTCCTCCTCATATTATATATAACTAAATCATATGTATATACATTACGTGTGCACAAACATCTGAATACACTATTCGACACTATTCGAATTTTGACTCACTGTGATGAGGTTATGAATATCTACTCACTATTAATGTTAATATTTAAGAACTTTTATATTAATAAAAGAAAAGGCATGACTGTTATTGACATTCCTTATTAAAAAAAAAGGAAAGTTAATAACATTTATTACAAAACTGGAATATGCATTAAGAATGTCCCAAATTGCTTATTACAATTAAAATATTTCCACGAACTCCCCTCACTATATATCTACTATATAAGAGTGTCAATGTTACCCAAATACCAAACAAAAAAAAACTCAAAAGACAAGATCATCAAAATGTCCCCTTTCAATGCTATATTCTTGCTAGCCTCGTTTTTATTCATCGGCCTTGCATTTGCGAGGTCGGTTGAGGAAAAGGCAGCGGCTAACGACTTAATTAGTGACATTTGCTCACATACAAACAAGCCAGCCCAGTGTGAGGCTGCACTGAGATCCGACCCTGGTTCAGCCAAGGCCGACCTTAAAGGCCTTGGTCACATCTCAATCAGAGTATCAAAAAAGAGTGCTCAAGCGACTTTACAATTGATAACAGCACTCTCAAAAGGAGGTAAGGATCCAAGTATTAAGGGGACCTTAGCTGCGTGCTCGGAATATTACGATGATACCATTGGTAACCTTGACGATACCGAGAGTGCATTGAACGCGGGCGATTATCTGAGCATGAGTGCACATGCATCCGCTGCACTAGACGGACCGGCTGATTGCAACGATGAATTTGAGAAGCCCACAGCTGAACCGCCAGAACTAAAGAAAGCGAGTGAAGATGTAGAAATAAGAATTAGTTCTCTTTTGGTTATCACTAATCGTTTACTAGGGGGAGGGAATAATTAGTTGAATTTATGATTTTAGTTTGGAAAATGAGAAGTGTAGTTCGGTAAAATTCATAAGGATCAACAAGAAGAACGTTTAACAATAGGCATTCGGCTTCTGTTGTGAGTGATATGAATGGCAGACCTAAATAATAGGTCATGTTTTCTTTGCATTTTTTTTTATGTTGATTTGCTTGGTGCTTGTTATCTTTTTTTTCTTTTCCTTTTAATAATTAATATGCTTCGAAAATGAGAAGTCTTTTGTTACTACTCTGTTATTGCCAAGTGAATTTAGGGGCAGTTTTTCTTTATTCTTTTTTAGTTAGAAGTGGAACCAACCAGTAATCGTCTTTCTTTCACTCGAGAGGTTGGAGGGTCTGGCTTCAATTCTATTTTTCGTTTTTCATTTGAAATTATAAAATGAAAGACCTGAACTGTCCTTTTAAAAAATACTGAATAAAACTTTTGAAATTGTTTGTTTTTCTATAGGTTAATTACAAAAAATATGCAACGTACTTTCATTCCGTTTGTTGGTGTTAGTAGTTCCGTTAACAGTCAGCTGACTTGGCATTGACGATCCTACATAGCATTCTACGTGGATGCCACGTAGGAGAGCAAAATAAATAAATAATGAAAAAAAAAAAATTTAAGATCCTCTTCTTCTACATTTTCTTTTCTTTCTCCCCTTTCCATTGGCTCTTCGATTTTATCTCCTCCAGAACCCTAATAAATCTATGTGATGCATATATAATTTGTAATTTGGCCTCAAATTGAATAGATCTATACCTCTTTAAGCTTCATTTTGTCAAATTTGACATGTGTATATGTATAGATCTATTGGTGTATCGCATATGTAAGTATGTATGCATATACGTAGAACTCCTTGTGTATATACATATATAGAACTTTGTAAGAAATGAGGGGGCAAAGACCATCTCTTTCTTCCCTACCTTTTCTTACCGAGCCTACAATTTCTAATTGAGCATCGG
Source organism: Lonicera japonica (assembly GCA_021464415.1). Classification (NCBI taxonomy): domain Eukaryota; kingdom Viridiplantae; phylum Streptophyta; class Magnoliopsida; order Dipsacales; family Caprifoliaceae; genus Lonicera; species Lonicera japonica. The sequence goes on along the minus strand of CM038465.1, from coordinate 59,348,511 downwards.
CGAGTTCCATGGTGTGCACCATGACATTCACGGGAAGTATTAAACATTCTCCTCATATTTCTTTCTATTATTTCCTTTATTTTGTGAATGAAATCTTCATTGTGACGTACCTTAGATCTAACAAATCTACTGCCAAAATGAGTTGGCTGGCTGGGGGTTTGATGGAGGTGAACAGTGGACTTTTTTTTTAAAAGGGATTTAACTTTTTATATATAATTATAATCTGACGTGGATATACACATAAATGCCAACTCATACCGTTAATGACACATTGCATTGCCGTTAATAGAGTTACTAACACCAATAGATGGAATGACCAAAATAAAAACAAACACAGTCTACTATCAGTTTTGTCAAAAAAAATTGTATAATGACCAAAGTATAAAATGGGTGAAATTAAGATGTATATTCTTGTAATTAACCCTTTTTCTATTCCTGTGAAACTTTTTATATTTAACTATTTGTCTAAGAATGAATTTAGGGGCTTTTTTTTTAAATGGACAAATGTCACGTTCTCTTTTTATTAAAAGATACTCGTACGAATTAATTAATTTAGAGAACAACTTTTTAATTAAGGACAAAATATTAAGAATTATAATATTTCAATTAATTAAATTGAATTCCAATATTACCCTTCTTAAAGATAAATACAAGAAAATAAATATATAATTAAATTCAAAATTAAATCTATTAAAATAAATTAAAACACATATCACAAGAAATTCAAATAAGATAAACACAAGAATTATTCAAAAAAAAGTCAAATGATGTAAATGGCTCAAATTAACCATATATAATATGATACACAAGCTGCAAATATGTTTGAATTACAATTCTCCCATAATAGCAAGCAAGCATATTAAGTTATGTTCTTTTAGTTAATTTTTTGATAGACATATTAAATTACACTCTTCTAATTAATTTTTTGGCAGACATATTAAGTTATATCTTTTCAATTTTTTGTCAGATATATTAAGTTACATTTTTTTCAATTTTCTGTCAGACATCTTAAACCAATATATGTTGTGGCAAAAAATTGGTTGGTTGAACAATATCAGTAATATCCCAACTGTGAAATCTTTTTTTTTTCTTGAAAGGAAGAGATTTTTTTTCTTGCGGGACCAGAAAAATAGTTGTACTTTGTTTCATGAGTACCACCTAATCTGTGAAAATAAGTACAAAAAAGCAATATTTGGATTTAAATTTGATAAACATATGGTTGTATTTTTAAATTTTTTATTCCTTTATTTAAGTTAGTAATTTAAAAAAATAAAATAAAATTGGAACTTAAGAAATTTGAGTTTACATTGGGATTAACTTAGATATTTTATAAGGATATGTCCGTATGTTTTAATTGGTTAATTATTAATTAGTTATAAAATTTTTATGCTAGTTTGGGTTGGCTTTTTAACAGGTTTAGTATGTATATTAATGAACAGATATGTATATATGGAAAAAAATTTATTTAAAGTAAAATGTTTGACAAATTAAAAAATAATATTGTACAAAAAATGTAAATATATATTTACAACCTTAAACAATTTTAAAAGAACATGACATTTTGGTTTAAAAATGCTACTAGTACTGTTGTTCGAGATCGCGTGTTAAAAATGTAATATTGTTGATGACCTTCGAGGATTGCTCCTGTGTTCTATTACTCGTGTAATAATTGACGATCCGGTAGTGACATCCATAGGCATAGCTAGACAATTAATCATTAAAAAAATGAACTTATAAACACAGCCATTGCAAAAATACCATAAATAATAATGTATATCATCTTTACTTAATTTTTTTCAAGAAATTAATTTATTCAGTTACCCTTTTAGATGAGTGATTCTTTTTCTTAAAGAGATATGATGGCGATTATGCATAAGGATGGGGAACGTTTAATATAACTCATTACTTTGAAAAAATAACTTTTTTACTATTAACTGTTTGTGAACGGAAAAATGGTTACTATAAATTAATTCTCATAAATATAATAGGCGTGCGGTGTTTGAGAAATGTATAATTTCTATTTATTTCAATTTATCTAAATATTGTTATTTCTTAAAAAGGTGGTTGATCAACCCCACATGAATAATGTGATGCCATATATGTACATCTTCGTCAATACACTTCGTTATCTTTTCTTTTTTTCTTATCAATTGAACATAATGTCTACACTATATATTACCGGTGTGGCTATACATGCTTTAATATTCTCACTCTATTTTCTTTTTTATTTTCACAAATGTATAAAAACTTGGATAAAAAATACATAAAATATAAAAAACAATTATTTGCCAAAATACCCTTGTAAATTCTCGGCCCTTTTCTTGAGTCCAATTCCAATTGCCCCATATGTTTTAAACTCAATATATTGTACTCATGTTATTTTTAAATATAATTTTAGTGTTTATTAAATTGTATAAAGCATTCAAATTTAGAAAAAAAATTAAACTAAATTTATGAATCAAAACTAACTAAATAAATAATAATAAAAGTAAAGTTCCTTTGATTATTAATTTTATTCATCAAATTGTAGTTTTCTTATATACTTGTTTGGAATGAAGAGCATTGCTTTTTTTCCCCATAAGGCTGAGGTGGAAACTTAACTCAAAATACCAACAAAAAACGGGGTAAGTAATTAAACATAAACATTTTTTTTTCTTTTTTAAGGTGGAACCAAACTCTAGATTTAATTGCACATACGTCATGTATCAATGGGAGATCCAGTGAAGTGTCAATTAAACTTCAAACTATATGCATTAGTTCATATGTACGTCACACCAAAATTGTGAACTGAATAGATATAAAGTTTTCTATATAAGTTAATTTTTTTGCCATATATGGTGCACTACTCTAGCAATTGAAATTGTTGGTCCACCTAATTTTATTCCTGCCTAAAAATATTATAGATAACCGTTATAATTAAAAATAATGTGATTTACAGATTGAAGATGATTGTGGGATATAAAATAAGAAATTCGAATACTTTTAATGAGTCAAGTAATTAAACAAAATGAATAATAGACATCGAGCAAAGTATTCATATATGTATGGGGTAAGTAATCTATAGTTTATAAATTAACCTACAGGGCATGTTTTGTTCTACATCCGCTAAAGCATTTATTTTTGTCTTTCCTTCCTTTAAATTAAAATTCATAAGCCAAAGAATTTGCAAGAGGAAAAAAATTCCATACCATGTGAGAATTTTCGGAGCTAGGATTTCCATTAAGAGTGATGGTTGATGCCTTCCTTTGATGATAGTTATAATGCCGCCTAGCTAAACTCTTTTCCCTATCTTCAGCAATCATTGATTCTCATCTCTTTCATTCACGAATTCTATGATTCTTTCTTAGCTCGGTAGCATTGGATGATTCCTCATTAGACTCCATTGTGAGTTTCAAGAATTTGCATAGAAGAAAAAAATGAATAGGTAAAATACAGACAATTTCTTAAATCATACTTTGTATAATACTACCATAAAGTAAACCTCATTTTTATTTTTTAAATGCAGCCATTCATATATACAAAAAGTGTGTTAAATATTTTTTTTCCCTTCTGTCTTAGTAAAAATTAAGGTTAATGGATTAGAGTAGTTAGTGGTGAGAGAGAGAGAGGGGGGGGGGGTGTTTAGTTAGTGTTTTTTTTTTCAAAGAAAACCTTCTATTTTTTTTTCTTCTATTGATAATTTATGAACCTCATCAACATTGTTGACTGTGAAATTCATATGATGGGTGCACCTTTTTTTTATTATTATAAAAAAAAGTGAAATTTATATGTCAATTTAAGAGCCACTTGCATTTGTAGATTTTTTTTTTCCAGCTAGTAATGATTGTCAAATTCATAGGTCCATGTAAAAGATGCGTAAAAAATGTATAATAATTTTTTTGAAGATCGAGAAAATGACATTCATATACACATGGTGTTTATTAATTTTTTTATAAGTGAACTTTATATATCAATTTCAAATCTACGTACACAGGTTTCAAAAAAAAATCTAGTATCCTTTGTGAAATTCATACAAATTAATGTAAAAGATACGTAGATATGTATAATAATTTTATTTCTTAAAGAAAAAAGGAAACATATATGCACAAGCTGTGTATTATTTTTTTATATAAATGAAATTCATATGTGTAATATTTAATTTTGTTGAAGAACAAATTCAAAATTGTATACACCTTTTATATAAAAAAAATAAAAATAAATTGATAATTTGTAAACCTCATTGACACTATTGATCGTGAAATTCATATGATGGGTGTACATTTTTTTAATTATAAACGTATATGAAATTGGAACTAACCTTCAGAGGATCATAAATTAATGGAAGGGAGATAAACTGACTACTTGAAGGCAAAAAGAATAAAAAGAAAAAAAAACAGCGAGATAAATGAAATATAAATTCATATAGGAAGTTAGTTTTGAAAGAAGGTGGCTGAGATGATGATGTGTAGGTAGTCAATGAGATAGTGGATGTGGGAAAATGAGGGGTGATTTTTTTTCTATCTACCAAATCTTACAGTTAATTCGCGCTGGTAAGTTAATCCGCATGACATATTAAGTTAATTCGCGAGCGTGGATAAACTGACAAAAAAATATTATGAATTTAATTTTATAAATATTATTTTAAACAATAATTTAATATTAAAATATTCACTAAATTAATAAGTAGACCACTTTAAAAATTTAGATTCTAGGGTAGATTTTAATTAACTTTAAAGTAAAATAACAAAAACAAAATTTAACCTCTAATACGAATAAGAAGAAATTTCATATAGCTAAGGGTCTTCCCAAATTCACAAGACAATGATACTGAAAAATTCATCGGCCGGATATGAATTTGGTAAACATCGTGTTGATTAATCTAAGAATAGAATTCTCCAACACGTTTCGAGAATGGAAGATGTGGAAGCAATTCAAATATACATGAAGATGAACTGCTAGTTACCTGCCAAAGGAGTTTCTTTTGGTATCGGTAGCCCTCACGATATAAAGCAAAGAAGAATTAATAACAAATTTTAGAGACCGAAAAAAAACTATAACTCAAATAATCATAAAACTAAGTGTATAATAATAACTTTGTCAGTTCCATATATGTAATCACAGTAGGTGAAGACAGAAGCAAAGTTGCTCTGGCTCTGTCCATAAAATGGAATGTATAATCTGCAACCGACAAGTTACAGAGTGCCTCCATATAACAAGAAAAACATATGAGTACTGTAAAGGAAAGCACATAGTTTTTTTTTTTTTTTTTTTTTGAAATGGAGGAAACTATCATTAAATAATATCAGCGTACAGAGCATCGAAAATAAACGAAGGCGGGGATAAATCCCACATCTCCTGACCAGACTTGGAAAGCGCAGTTCGAGCTAACTCGTGTGCCACCGCATTCGCTGATCTACGAACAAAGCAAATACAACTAAGATGGATATCCTTTAATAAGGATTTACAATCTTGAATTAACAAACCAAGCAAGGAAACCTCGTCTTTCTCATTCTTCACAGCTGCTGTAACCACTTGAGAGTCGACTTCAACAATTACTTTTTCCAGCTCCTGATCTTTGACCCAGCTCAGAGCTTCTCTAACCCCAATGGCCTCCGCGATGACAGGAGAGTAAACCCCAATGAAAGAGCCGCTAATTGCACCAATAAAACTCCCTTCGCTATTTCTAATCACCGCACCATAACTAATTTTTCCAGTTGCCATATCCACACCAGCATCCGAATTACACTTAAAGAAACCTGTTGGTGGCTTACTCCATTTGTTTGTTTCAGTGGCAGGTTGTTTTTAAGGTTCCATAGTCGCTAACCTCGAGCTCTTCCAATCTTGAACCATATTCAAAGCATTTTGAATAATCTGCTGCGCAGGTGTTGCTTTACCGCTCCAAACCATGGCGTTTCGGTTCTGCCATAGACCCCAAATGATGCTCCAAAGCAGAAAATTCTTTTTTTAAACGCAAATACGAAGTCAATTAAAAATGAATTATATTTGGATTATGAATCTTAATTCAAATGGAATCTAAATTTATATAATTATAATTTAATTTTAATTGGTGGATATACTTATCAATTTTAAAAAGGGTAATATTGTGAAACTTTGTTCAAAATTTCCATAATTTAAGGGTGGATTAACTGCAAGATTTGGTGGATAGAAACAAAATCACCCAAAATGAATTGGTGTGAACTTACCAAATAACTCTATAAGTGACAAAGTGTGAATAGCACTATAAGAAAGGGTAATTTAGTCATTTCAGTGGCACACCAAAACATGGGTTGAGACCTTATTAATAGCATATATTAGTTTGTTTTCACAATAATTTAATATGGAAACAAATTGGAGTCATAATATAATTTAATTTAATTGTTGTGTATATTTTTTGTGTAGAAGTATCTCCAACTGTAGTGTACAAATTGTTGTGTAAATCCTATGTGACAAATTAGTTTTATACAAATCTTGAAGTCTAAAAAAAGTATGCTCCGATTGTACTTTCGTAAATTTTTGTGTAAAATTTGAATGAACCAATAAGATACCAACGTATGTATGGTGTCATTATTATTATTATTATTATTATTATTATTATTATTATTATTATTATTTTAATTTTTGTATACATAATCTTATAATGGCAATGGATCTTGATTTATTGGTTTTGATAAGTATATTTCAAATATATAATTTTTATTAAAATATCTATTTTGAATTAAAAGTTATTACATTTTAAAGTTTTAAAAAAAAATTGGGGAGAGAAAAAGCTTAGAACATCTACAATGGTTGTGTAAAAATTGATGTGTATATCCTATGTATCAACCAACTTTTACACAAAGCTTACAACCTAAAAAAAATTGCACGAATGGAAATTTTCTAGATTTTTGTGTAAAATTGAAAATAACCAATAAGATACAAATAAATGTTTTATGTTATTTTATACAAAAAAATTTATTTTTTTCTTCAAATTATATATACATAATAATATAATCACAATGGATCTTGATTTGTATGTCTTGATTAATAGATTTCAAAAATATAATTTATATTAAAATTCATGTTTTATATTAAAAGTTACTACATTTTAAATGTTTATTAAAAAAATTGAGGAGTGAGAAAGCTGACGTGGCATTGTTAATTAAGGGTGTATTTTACACAAAACTCATTTTTAAAAGACTGCTGAAGATGAAAATTTTTACAAATTGTGTCAATTTTACACAACCAAATTATACATTATTGCTAGAGATACTCTAATACGGAAATGTAAACTTGTAGTGTATTGTACATTTCAATTATACAAAAAAAATCAAATTGAAAAGACTTATGGAGAGCAAAACTTTTACAAGTTGTGTAAATTATATACAAAACTTCAATATACACTACTGCCGGAGATACTCTAAGGTTGTTTTAGACATAAATTATACATATACCCATTTAGTGTTGCATGGTACTTATGTGGAAAATTTAAATGAATCAATGAAAATTACACAAATGGAATATTATCATTATATGTAATGTTCAATAATTTTTTATGAATTTTTTTTATACATAATTTCATAATCATAATGAATCTTATTTTGTAGCTCGTGGATTTCAAATATATAAATTCTATTAAAAACTAAATTTTAGATTTTTAGTTATATCATTTTAAAGTTTTTGTCAAAAATTAAAGAGAGATAAATATGATGTCAATGTGTAAATTGGGTTTGTATTTTACACAATCCTTTTACAAAGATCTTAGGTGTCAAAATTTCTTAAAAGATTGTGGATACCATTATTTTTTTTACAAAACGTATAAATTTTACACAAACCAAAATTATACAAGACGGTTGGAGATGGTGCAAATATAAATATATGTCCAAAAATTCGAATCCATTTTATATTCGAATCTGAATTTTATGGATTTTTATCCAAATGGATATTCAAAAAAGATTATTTTGATAGTATTTTTAAATATCTAAATAAACAGATATATATATAAATAATAATAATATTGGACCTGAATTATTCATATCCAAGGTGGATTTTCCATTTATGCGGATACCGTTTTACCATATATCTGTATATGTTATAATTTAGTATATGTTATGTATATTGTAACATCCCCGCCTTGATCTACAGGATGACACTTGTAATTAAGACCTAGAGCGTTACTAACCCATCTTAGTAGGATTAAGATAGGTGTATAAAAAGCAAATAATTCAACAACGGATATATCAAGTTTTACTAAGCATGGGATACCAAAAAAAACCTAATATAATGTTCGAGCATGCATTATATACATATATCCAAACCATATGAATATCCAAAATATATACACTCCTCAGGCTAGCCGTGGCTTCCCGAAAAAAACATATATACACCAAAAATAAATCGTATCAGAGCTTCTATTTCGTCCCTAATCCCGTCGTTTCATTATCCTCATGGGACTCGTGAGTACCTGGAATATTTTAAAAGAAACAGGGGTGAGCCATGTGCTCAGTAGGGGGTACATGGTATATGTTCAAAAATCGGTTTATAAACATATCTTTTAAAACATATTTAATTCAATGATACCGATAAGAAGCATTATCATTAAGTAATTATGCATGAACGTGACAATACAGGTTACTTCATGTGTCAATCGATTACCACACAATAAAAAGCTTGAGTTGTGAGTATATTCCAATGACACCGAGATGTCAGATATTCAAGCTGATACCCTGGGATCAATTTCCCCAATCCCATATGAATATAGATAACAATAGCCCTGGAATTAATCATCCTGATCCCATATAAACATCGATAACAACAAACCATAATGCCTTTCCAATTTGCCTAGGTTCCCGGGCTTCACATTAGGGCACCGGGCCCTGCCTATTTTCCCATCCCGGCAAGCACTATACATTCATACCAAAAATAATTTCTCGAGAGATACAAGCTCTCCAAATCAATGCGATAGAATATAAGTCTTTCATGAAATAGCTTGTCAATCTAGGAATCACGAATCTATCCAGGAATTTGCCATAAGAATTTTCGAGCATTCGGTTGACACAATATTGACGTATACCATGTAAAACATGCTTTTGAACATGCATAGTAAGTAATTTATGCCATGTACACACTCATAATTTGTAACATCATATCCTTTGGAATAAATAATGCATAAGTAGCTCAATTATGTCCACACCATTATCCATACAACCAAGAGATATTCCATGTAGTCCCAATCACGCTTTATATCATGTGTAAATGGCATATCTTGCCTTAATTCATGCATATATATAGCTGTATAGATCACCAAACAATATAGACCTCCTCATGACATAGCTTTCAAATCAAACATGAATCGAACACAACAATTTTTAAGGCAATAAAGTCATAAAATCGTGTTTTAAAAGCTAGAAAACCCCTACCTCGACTTATAAGCGGAGAAGAAGAAGAAGAAGAAGAAAATATAAAGTTTCAGGTCCTTCCCGAAGCAATCCACACAAAGAAGACGATAAATAGTAGTAAGGAATAAGATTTTGAGTGATTTGGAGCTTTAACCTTAGATTATAGATGAAAAATGGATAAGATTCCTTGCTCTCTTTTTCTCTAGAACTCTCTATAGCTACCTAGGGGGTGATGGTGTGTTTTGGTCGAAATATGAGTAAAGAAAAGGAATAAAATGAACTTAAATCAACTTAAGTCGGTGCACTGTTCACATTCACGGACCGGTATGCCAAAATGGGAAACCAATCCGCAGCCCCAAAATTCTTAAAATTTTAAACACCGACTGGTATGCAAAAACCCTATACCGATCCGCAGCTAAATTTCTCCCCAAATTTTATATGCCATACCAGTATGCTAAAATTCCATACCGAACCGCAATGTAGCATGTACCTAAAACTTAAACACTGGACCGGTATGGCAAATTCTCGTACTGGTCCGCAGGCCAAATTTCCGCCCATACTACCCTGTTTTTATTTTAGGCATAACTTCTAGCTCGGAACTTCGATTGAGACGTTTTTTATGTCCATGGAAAGGTAATTCAGAGACCTACAATTTACAGGAGAACTTTTCTCCAAATTACGGATAGATAATCTTTTACACTTACAAATTCCACACAATTAAACATAAAACACATACTTAATTTTAAAATAAATACAGAGTGTTATATATATACATAAATATCCTCACTCCTAAAAAAAATGAACATGCTTAATCTAATGTTCACAAGCTTGCCCAATTTACCAAAAAAAAATTAAACTAAACAAAACAAAAGAGTTTAGAAAATAATAAAAAGGAAAATAAAAACTTAAGTCATATTACAACATATGTGATTTATTACTATGAAAACTTCAAGAACATATTAGATTTAAATGGTAATAATTTTCAACTTTGATTTGTCATATGGATTTATGTAGTGATTATCTTATAAACTGATGTGAATCTTATTGGATTATATGTAATAAATAAAATAAATTCATTATTTGAATTCAAAGTTTACTATAAAATATTAGTCTTTACTTCGTCTTATTTCTCGAGTTATAACTTGTAAAATATTTTCTTAATTAATAAATCAAATAAATAAATATAGTTTTAAAATTGAACTAATTTTTAGATTAACAAAACATAGGGCATTGTATCTCTAGTTATATAAAAAAATGGCTATGGATATTATCGAATCCGAGGAATACAATAGGATAAGGATAAGAATAGCAGAGTGTACTATTCGAAGAAATAAAAATTATGATTTGGATGGTTTACTTTAAAAAAAAGGATAAAAATAATGAATAGTGTGGTATCCGATCCATGTCACATTCATTTCACCCCTACATATGAGTTAAAAGGAGAATGTCATTTATTTTAACATTTTTCAAAATTTTAATGCAAATAAATTGCACACTAAAAAATAGCCTAACTGACTTTTAGTTATTTCTAATACCAATCATTCATGTACGTACAAAATATGTGTTATTGCATTACGTTGAATTTTATTTATTTTTTTTAAGTCAAACCAAAAAATTCATTAATTAAAATTAGCTACATCAAGAGGGAGAGATAGTCCTCAATGCAAATGCAAAGAGGAGGATCTTCCAACCATATAAGGAGTTTATTCCTACCATATAATAAAATCATTCATAATCTTAGTAAATTTTACAAGTGCGTGGGCAATAATATTCCCATCACACTTAACAAAAAAAGCTTGTCGCTCGACGAAGGCGGCTCACACTGCTGATGTCTGCTATATTCACACCTCCCGAAGTAATACCATCTTCATTCGCCTTGAAAGCATTAACAACCGACACATTATCACCTTAACCTTTTAAAATAATGTCTCTAAAACCCACATTAATGGCAAAGCGCAACACCTCAAGGCTTGCTTTCAATTCTGTAATTTCAACTGAACAACAACCCTTGAAAAAACTACTAAGACCAACATAAAACTCACCATGTGCTCCTTTAATCACCACATCAATCCCAATACCTTCAGATCCGGGAGTCACTGACGCATCAAAATTTACATTGAATTGATCTTCAGGGGGAGTTAACCATAAAGCGCAATACATCTCGATAAATGCAATAGATATTAAAGAAATCACCTTGAACTTAGCCAACAAGCTTTCCACGTTGTCCATAATGCCAAAAGCCGACCAAGAGAAATGTTTGAATAAAAGTGAATTATAACCATACCCAATCTTAGATATGAAGAAATTTAATTAAAAAATAAATGATATATAAATAATACCATTTCCCCTCTACCAAAACCATTCCTAACTGTTTTTCGACTTGAAGCACCCCATGTAATACTATTCCCCCTTACAGTAGAAAGTGCAAAACCCCTTCCACTACCCCTCCCCCTTGTAGTACCCCTACCCCGTGCAACAAATGGTGTAATACTTGTACCCCTACTAATAGGTGTTGCAATTATACACTTACCCCTGTCAGTTTGTACAATTTTCTTTGGCTTAATAGGATCTTTGCCCTTATATTATATCCATAATTTCCACAATTTTTACACCTCAAACTATGATGGGACTTCCTCACAGTAAAGGGGTTTTTGAGCTCATCCACTCCTTTACTTTTTATATTATTTGGCCTACCTGGAGGTCTTCTTAAAGGAGGGGAGATAAGTTGATTAAACTGGGTGTTCACCCACATGTTTTGGTCAGGAATTGGGTAAACCATAGGTTCATGAGCTTTAGACCATGCATCCTTGTAGTGGTACTCATGAACATAATTATTAACATTACCATTGTAAGTTCTGATCGATACCACAGCGTGCAAGCAAAGGATACCTATTACATCCCATTGCCTATAAGAATAAGTCATATCATTCATATTTATAGTGTCGACCCTTGTTAAGTATGAAACTTTAAACTCTTTTTAACTAACATAAATAACTTCACAACTTTTAGTAAGACGTTTTGATTCCTCTAGCATCTTTGCAATTTTGGACAAACCCTCTTATCATAATTATTGATTTTATCCTTTTTTATTGAAACCTAATCATCATTTGCTTTTTAATCATTTCTAACAAAGTGGTTATTGGCTTATCCCTAGACTCTTTAGTGTATTAGTTAAAATGGGACATACACCATAATTTTATTGGGTTGATCTGCATAAGCCAGTCATAAGCCTTCTGGTTTAGCTTACTTTTCTCCTTCATATTTTCATGTCACTCCACAATTGTATAAGTAGATGATGCACCCTAGACGAGGTCTTTCAATTATTTCCTTTTGAACATTTCCTTGAAATTGGCATACAAGTGTTTAACTCAAAACCTGACAATTATAATAGTGAGTAAGATTAAAATTAATTTAAATAATGAACCAAATAAAGTCAGCAATACCATGATCATCATTTCAGCATTGGGAAAAAAGGTATTGAATGTTTCAACAAGGCCCTGCAGTAAGTTTAGTACTATAAGTAAACTTGAATATCTCAAATTACTAATTTAATATTAAGTAATTAAATAAATAAATATTAATACCTTTTGTTTATCACTGATGAAAGTCTATCCATGTTATTCTGGTGATCCAATTACATCGATCAAGCTTGCTAAAAACCACATCCAACTTTCCTTGCATTCGGCCTCAACCACTGCTATGGCAATTGGAAATATTTAATTATTGGCATCAACTTTTATTGCATTAAGAAGTTCACCTTTAAATAGGCCCTTCGAGTGGCAGCCATCAAGACTTATGACGGGTCTACATCCAACTAAGAACTCAATTCTTTATGCAATGTACATTAAAAAACACCTCTTGAAGATAGGATCTTCATTGGGAATGGACCTATATTTTGCCTTCTCGCAGTTGCACAATAATCCCACAACCTCAAATAATGTTACTTATAATTTCCTTCACTTACTTCTAAGGCCTTCATTTTGCTCTATACACTTTACTTACAGATACATTGAGCACATGGTCCCTTTTCACAAACTTTTTCATTGAATTAACTTTCCATGTTGGATCATCCACAAGTTTCTCCATATATTATTCAGACAGCTAAGTTGAAGTTGCACTTCTATTGTTATAAGTTCTCCCATAGGAATGTGGATCACCCCTAAAGCTCTTAATCTGAAATATACTAGTACCATGCATCTGAGATGCATGTAGCCTCCAACCACATTATGACTTGCAAATTACTATCATTATGTCATTATAATTCTTTTTGTACTTGAACTCATTCTCCTTTTTAATTGGATGCATCTTTAAGCTCTTCTTAAATATATTAATATTTACAAACTCAATCTTATGTTCATCACTATTCAGAGTTATATGGGCTCTTAAGTAGCTCATTATTTTCTTCATCTGAAAAATCATGAACCCTCTTAAAATCATAAACCTTCTTACAACCTTTTTATACTATATTCCTCTTGTAACCCTTTTTAATTGACACATCACTATCGCTTGAACTCATTCGTGTATCACCATCTAGAAAGAACTCATAATCTAAGTCATTACTGTCATCATCTATATTTTAGTTATAAGCATCTTCACTATCATCATCAGTATCTTCCAACTCAACTACTTTACCTTTATCCAATGTATTATTACTGCATATAATATCCTTATCTTGATTACCTACAATGAACTCCTCAACTACATTGCCTTTACCCATACCCATAACTTTATTAACCACTGTCAAGTGCTCAATGTAGACATAAACCTGTTTTACCCCATTATGGTATGCAAACATATCTAGTACATCTATATCAGTAGTTAAACGCTTTAGACCATCAAGAAACTTATAATCATGATGAGACAAAACAAGACATTTGTATTCATTAAGGTTATACCATAACTTTATGATAATGTCATGTATCTCGATAATTGACATTATATCTAGGTCCACATTTATGGCCTCATCTGCCCGTTCCACATAATCAACAAATGGACCATCATTAAACTTTCCCCCATGTAAAATATGCAAAACATGCCTCAAGTCAACTATATTCTACAAAAAAGAAATTATTTTTTTAATTATTTACTATGTATAAAGAATTATAAAATAGAATATTGTCAGAGAAAGTAAAGAACATACAACTTAGGGACCACTTGTCTTTAATATTCCTAATAACCAAGTTGCAGTGAAGTAAACAAGCTTAAAGAAAAAAAAATTAATTTTTAACTTTCACATGAGGATCTACGTAAGACACATGCATATAAACCAAACCAAATAGAGTTTTTATCAACGAAATCAAGAAGAAAACCACTGAAACACTCAAATCATCAAGAAACCCCAAATAATCAACCATAAAAGAGCATTATAGAGTAGAGATTTTTTTATTATTTTTTTGGTCCAAATAGAGTAAAGATTCTAAACCTTAGATTTTCTAGAAGGAAAAAAAAAAGTCAACCATACCTGCAGTGGAATTTGTATTCCATGATTAAGAAATTGATTTTATAAGCAATAATCTTGGTTGCATTCCAGGAAGATCTTCGAGTTTGGTGTGCGCCGTTCTTGATTTTTGGTTGTGAAGTATAGATGTGTTTGAAGGAAATAAAGGAGTTAAAGAACTGTATATAGGATAGATATGTTTTCTTAGGCTAGCTGAATATTAAAGGGTATTACAGTCTTTTGGTAACATCCATTAATGGCGTGACCCCTTTTTTTTATTGTAGTAAACTAAAGGGATTGGTAGTCAAGTATTTTTTAAGAGGGGGTACAGTGGAAACCAGCAATATATCAGGGTTTTTTTCTGTAATTTGCCCAAACTAATTTTATTTATAGAATTTTCAATTAACCTGTTACAAAAAATAAATGAAATCGGATATGTGCATGCATCCTTTTGAAATTTTGAAAATATTACTCAAATTTTATTTATGTCCGCGATTTCTTGCAATTAATTAACGTTATTAAGTTAATCCGTATTGCATATTAAATTAGTTCGCGAGCGTTGATAGACTTACAAAAAATATTATTTATTTAATTTTTATAAATATTATTTTATTAGTAATTTGATATTAAAATATCACTAAATTAATATTAAAATATCACTAAATTAATATATAAGTGCATGCACTATAATTAAGTAAATAAAAATATTACATTCTAAAAAGTTAAAGTAAAATTAGGGTTAGTAAAGGTGAAAACCAAAAAAGCAAACAACCTCCTCCGTCACTTCATCTTCTAGCTCTCCATTTTTGCCCAACAATTTCCAATACGAACCTTTTTCGACAGGACTTCATTTTCTAGCTCTGCTAATGTTTGTAATGTTGTAACTAGAATGAAATTTTCCTACCATTCAATTTCTTTATTATATAGATTTTACCAAGACAACGTATTGGTTTTGGATTTAACATTAGATATTAAGTTAGGTTCTACTGTAGTTTGTAATATTATAACCAAAATTAAGTTTTTTACCAGGCAATTTTTGTAGGGTGATTTTATTTCTATCCACGATATCTTGCAGTTAATCCGCGTTATTAAGTTAATCCGCACTGCTTATTAAATTAATCCACGAGTGTGGATAGACTAACAAAAAATATTATTGATTTAATTTTATAAATATTATTTTATTAATGATTTAATATTAAAAAATCCACTAGATTAATAACTACATCCACTTTAATTAAATAAATAAAACAGGGGCAATTAATTTTAAGGACGAATATTCCTTTCTCCGTCTATTTAAGGACACAAACTTTTATACTAATAATTTAAGGTCCAAAGTTTTGTTTAAGGTACAAACTTTTACGGATAAAGAATTAAAATTAAATTAATATAATTACAAAACTAATTTATATTATTTGTATTCCTACAATGTCCCTATCATCTAATTGATTATTAAATTAATCTAAACTCCCAAAATCTTGCTAGAAACTAATATCTATAAAATCAAATTCGAAATTCAAATTTAAACAATTAAATAACTTCTAACAACTTAATCAATTACTAAAATATAGAAAATCAAATAATTCAAAATTTAAATTTCAACAATCAAAAAAATTTAAACAACCTAATCAATTTGGTTAGTAATTAACAAGGGTTACTTTATTTCAATTTGCGAAATTTGTCAGTCTATCCCTCTTTTTGGGTTTTATTAAGTCGATCTCTATTACCCACTAAGTTTAATCACGTTGTTGGATAAATTTACAAAAATTAATATTGGCATAATTTTTGTAAAATAGTGATTCTTTTTAATTTAATTGTAAATTATCTCCCAAATTTTTACTTTTATCCACCGTCAATAATATATCAAAAAGTAAACATAAATTGTAATAATAAATTGATATTTCTAATATATATAGTTTACTGTCAATTATATCCAATTTTCGGACTTAAAATTAGACTATAGTTTATAATTCACATTTGTTTCCATAATTGAGATTATACAATAATTCACATTAGTGTTGGAATAGTAATTAAACATTAAGTATAGTTTAAAACATTTGTAATACATCTACAAAATTTAGTTCCTACATAGAAGCGAATTAAAATTATAACTTCAATTACAGATTCATGATGGCAAACAAAAAAACAAAACATTGAATATTTGATCTTCCTTTGACTTGAAAGAATTGAGATCGAAAGAAATGATATTCGTTGCCTCCACTAATTCTTAATTAGTTATTTAAGTTCCAATACTGCTTTATTTTTATTTTTTTAATACCCCTCATTGTATAGAAAAAAAATAGTAAACTCATTTGTTGAAAAAAATTATTCTAGTGTTATGATGTACTAATATAAATTATTTTTGATAAATAATGAATCTATAGTACTTATATTAATAAATCTTTTTACAAATTAAGAAAATAGATTATTAAGGAAGTATATTCTAATTAGGAAACTAATTATTAAGGAAGTATATTATAATTAGGAAACTAATTTTAAAAGTAAATATATTTAAAGGATTATTAATTAGTGGATATACTTCTCAATTTTTATAAGAAATTTTTGAGAAATTTGTTTCAAGGTTAGCATAAATCAAGGGTGGATAAACTGCAAAAACCCGTGGATGGAAATAAAATTACCCTTTTTGTATTATACAGATCTTACAAACATATTAGGACCCAAAATTAGATATTAAGTCAGGTTTTGCTGAAGTTTTAATATTGTACCCAAAATTAAGTTTTTCTACTGGACTTCAATGAGAATATAATCTCAAGTATAAATTCATAAAGAAAACAAAATTATATGGATCACATTATTGAATGTCCAGTCTTTGCTAAGAGGATTCTAATGGAAATAAATCGTGCTCAACACTAATTCATAGTTTTTTCTCGACTTCTAATGCCTCGTTAATCCATTCTATTGTGTAATCTTCTTTGTATTGCAAAATATTGTTCAATCTCTCGTTGCAAAAGATATTTCATTGTTGTACACTTAAACAAATCTGATTTTAAGGTTTATATTATTATCGATTAGACTACTGATAAGTTAGTCGAGTGTTTGAATAAAAGATTGTAAAAAACCTTAAGGGTGTGTTTGTCGTGCGGAATTACAAGCAGGATAGGATTAATTAATCCTAT
Organism: Lonicera japonica; assembly: GCA_021464415.1. Lineage (NCBI taxonomy): Eukaryota > Viridiplantae > Streptophyta > Magnoliopsida > Dipsacales > Caprifoliaceae > Lonicera > Lonicera japonica. Next base: position 59,330,587 of record CM038465.1, on the reverse strand, counting down.
CCGGTGTTTGTTGTCGGAAAGGATAGGATAAATAAATCATGTCATGTGTTTGGCGCGAGAGTGGATATGATATTTTAATCCTATCCCACGTTTGGCACAACACGGGATTGGATTGCATTCGGGATTAATTATGATTTTATCCCTTTAGAACCGGATAAATATATACCACCACTATAGGTGGTATTATTTTATCCCATGATTGCCGGATATTAAAATAAATATAAAAATTAATCTTTTTTTAATCTTTTTCTTTACACCTTTTAGATAATCAAATTTATTAATAAAAATTTTCAACTACCAAAAATCACAGTAACTCAACTAATAAAATTTAATTCTTTTATAATATTGCATATTTTTTTATTAAATGAAGATATTTATAAAAAAACTTTAATTTTAGAAAAAATGGTAACATTAGGATTTGAAATTGTATTTAAAACCTAATTCGTAAATATTGTACGTGATATAGAACTTTTCTCCCGAAAGAGGTTTTTACGAAATTTATTTATAAATAGAAGAATCGTATTAGTTAAAAAAAAATTTGCACAACAATTAAAATTGCATATATTTTTAAAAGAAAAGCAAGTTGTATTATATAATATCTGGACTTGTAATCCAGAACTCCATCAAATGCAAAGTTTATTAAATCTTTATCCGACTAATCCTTATCTTGTCCGATCCCACTTAATCCTTATCCGACAGATTCATTTGCTATCCTGTCCCACATAATTCCTATCCGACTAAGTCCGGCCCTTATCCTATCCGGCATTTATCTTATCCTATCCTACCTCTTTATCCGGCGCGCCAAACGCACCCTAAAGGAAAATAGGAAAGTAAATTTTGATTAGGAATCTAAATTAAAAGTAAAAAATAATTATAAATTAATTTTAATTTTAATTGGTGGATATAGTTCTCAATTTTTAAAAGGTTAATATTGCAAATGTTTGTACACAAATTCCATAAATTAAGGGTCAATTAACTGCAACAAATCGCGAATAGAAATAAAATCACTCACACAAAATGAATGAAATCGGATATGATTATGTGTCCTTTTGAAATTTTTGTTACCCAGATTGTGAATATCTGATCAATTTTATATGAAAACCATTTTTCTAGGAAAAAAAATCGACCATTATTTACAAATTTGGTTAATTATTTGTTACCATTATTATCTTTCCACAAATTCCCTTCACTATGCGCTATATATATGTGTAATCCCATACACGACGTTAAGTAACAGTCAAGAGCCAAAAAGAATTACAAAATGGCCTTCTCTCTCAATAAGACATTCTTGTTAGCCTCATTCTTATTCATCGGCCTCGCATTAGCAAGCCCAGTCAAGCAAAAAGCAGCCGCCAACAATGATTTAGTTAGCCAAATTTGCTCAAAAACGATTAATCCATCGGTGTGTTTGGCAACGTTGAGGTCCAATCCTCGTTCGGCCAAAGCAGACCTTCGTGAGCTCGGTCACATCTCAATTGATCTAGCAAGAAATAGCGCTAAATCGACAATTACATTGATAGGCACTCTCTCAGAAAAAGCCAAAGATCCAATCCTGAAGGGGCGGTTAACATCGTGCTCGGGGAATTATCTTGATGCCGTTAGTGACCTTGACGATGCTGAGGAGTCCTTGAGTTCGGGTGATTTTCCGGGCATGAATATCCATGCCTCGGCAGCATCAGACGGGCCGGATGACTGCGATGACGAATTCAATACACGGCCAGCGGAACCGCCACAACTGAAGACAAGGGGTGAAATCTTGAAGTATATTTGTAGTGCTGTTTTGGTTATTTCCAATATGTTGAGGGTGTGAAATTGAATTTGCGAATCATGTGGAATGAAATGAGAAAAGATTAAAGAATCTCCAATATTGTTAATTGGTAAACGAAAACTATATAATTAATATGATAAAAAGGCGGATCAAGAAGATTATTCGTGATTTTTGTGCAATGTTCTTTTGCACCTTTATTCCTCTAACCATCTTATTGAAATTTATAGCCTCATTTTCACTTTCTTATATTTTAAGAAAATATCAGCTTAACTTAACTAACACTCTATATAACACAATTATCTAGGTTTGGTTCGAAAGATTTAGGGTTCAAGGCAAGTTTGGAAAGCATAGCCCTCTTATAAATATAATTTATGTGAAAAAAAAATTAATAATCTTGTCAAATTAGCAGTGTACAATTTTAAAAATATAACTTTTCAAAGCAGCACTATTTTATTTAATAAAAAATAATAATTGTTTTGCTAATATAGATGGTTTTTAAGTAAGGATAAAAGAAATCTTTTGTTAAAGTAAGGGTGAAAGTTTTGGAAACAATTCAACCAGTAATAGAAATAGAACAATTATTATATAACCAAATTAACACAAAATCGGATGTTGAAATTGATTAAATTCTTTTTAGCATAATTAACAAGTAAAATTCAATATTAATACGCTATGCATACATGCATGAACATTTTACAGTAGGTTTTGCATAGACTTAGCTAGTAGGCCAAACATTCTCAATTACACACGTACACCATTATGTACGTCAGTTAATTTGTGGGTATTTTTCACGTCAATAAATGCGTAAAGTACTTAGAGATTGATTAATCACCATAACAAACATATTAGTAATTATCTGTGTTAAAAAAGTTTAACAGTCAAAGCCCTTCGTTATGAAATGACATTAGGAACGAAACTGGTTATATTGAATATATATGCCACAGGTTGTGCTCCAGAACTAATATATATATATATATATGTATATATAGGAAAATGCCACATGCAAGAAGATTCCTACCTGGAGCATAATTTATGAATTCTGCCTAACGTAATTATTATTGGACTGGAGGGCGAGGGTCGGATATTGTTTGTTTAAGTGCTAATTTTTTCAATATAAAATTAAAAAATAAGTTTATATCAGCTATATATTTTGTCTCCCTTTAATTTTATAAAACAAATAATACTAATTACAATCCCCGAAACTCCTCACCCTCACCCCCAATTAGGAAAAAAAAAATTGCTAAAATTGCCCATATAGAATTTATGGCTCCAACTCCTATGCACGGCCATATTTTAGTGCTTAAAACTTTCAACTTAATAATTAATTGACAATAAATATAGTAAGTTTTTAATTTTTCTTATGTATTATTTTGAGAGGATTTAATTTCTCGATGTGAACAGCTCACAGGCACAATAGCGCGCATTTAATATCTTTTCAATTAGATGCAATATCTTATTACTTATATATAAATTGCTTAATGTACGTACTGTTGAATAAACCCAAAAATAATAGGAGAAATTACATATATAATTGTAAGTAGAAGGGTAAAAGCATGCAAGAATGCCACACGATTTGCTTATTTTTCTTTTATATATGTCCCATACCCAAACAGATCGAATCTAATTTTTGCCATTACATCATCTTTAACATTTACCAACTATTTGAAATACAATAAATAAAAGTTTCAAAAGTACACACAGTTCTATATAAATATCAAAATTGTCGTCCAATTACACAGGATTTACTAGCAAAGCCTTTTACTAACAATAGCTTTTTCTTTGATTCATACATGAAAATAATTGAAACATTAGTTTATTTGGTTGTCTTTCAATTTATGAATTTACGAATTTGACAATTTTAAATTATTTAATTTAAATGTTTCGTTGTATATAAAGTCGTAATCTTAAGTTAATTACACACACACATATATATATAAGATATTAAATAAGAAAATGTAAAGATATAGTTGAAATTATATAACTTATAACTATCATACAAGTTTATGTGAAAAAAATCACTATACAACTTCTACTTTTTTGGTTGAAATGAACAAATTTACAATTTGTTAATTTATAATAAAATAATTTACACAACCAAACCAATCTTAACTCAAAAAAAATAAAAAATTCAAAACTTGGTGAATGCTTCGGTGAGAACTTGTTCTTAATATATATATAACATTAAAAATAATTATGCTCCTCGAGTAATACTGTTAGGTGAAACGAGTCAACATTAACACCACAAATACTAATATTTTCTTCTTCTTTTCGGGTTAAGAGCGTCTTCAACTCGTGAAACAACATAAAGATCGATTTTCCATTCTTCATCAAACATATATATAGGCTCAATAAACCAAGTCGTCACTCCAAAATTTAGAACAGCAGCATCTATATTCCCCAACTTAATCCACTCTTCTTTCTCGTCTAATTCCTCCATTTATGGCCCACACTCCAAATCCGTCAATCAAGGAAAATCGAGATATTCATGTGGTATAACAACATGGTTCAAAATCAGAAGGCAATTGTAGAGCATAATTTTCCTTTTCCAAGTACTCTAGTGCCAAAACAAAGCAAGCTCTAGCTCACATAATATGATTGTCTACTCTTTATATGAGTGGGCAGGGTTTGAACCCTATCAACGGTGAAACAATTTGACAGATTAGTAGTTGATTAATAATCTATTAGGGGCAAATCCACAATTAAAGAAAGTCTTCCAAGAAAAGCTCGAGGGCAGCAGGACAATAATGGAGATATCATGTAATCAGAGTGAAAGCAAGTCTTTGGATGATTTGGAGAAGAACTCGAGGACCTGCGGTGATGCAGGTTGAAATTCCCTTTTAATAGACAATTTGATCAAGGAGGGTTACCCCATTTGTGTAACCCATTACAATTTCTTAATAAAAAATTCCCTGCTAATCTTTTACAAGTGTTTTAAAAAGTATATATATATATAAATCCAGTCAAAGCAAACCCTCTTCACGCACTCCAATTAAATTGAATCAGATATCATATTTTAAAATATGTTCCATAAATTGTTTTTTATTGAATAGATATGAACTCGTGTTTAGATTGAGTAACTAGTTGCCGTAAAGTTAAAAATATGTATATATACGTACGAACTTGCCATTATTAATAGAAGAGTCATAAATAAATCCCTAACCTACCAGCAAGCAAGTGGCTTAGCTAGTGTTAGCGCATTGGGATTTACGTGATGGGATTTAACTAGGAGCTCTCAGGTTCGAAATTTGACAGTTATAAAAATATTTAGTGGCCAGTGGCAAACCCTATTTCGCAAATAGGGAATTGGTGGAGGTGTGCAAAAGCTAAGTTGTACACCCCATAGTACTAGAAAGTATTTGGGGGGAAAAAAAAATCCTTCAATTCTAAAGGAGAAATACAATCAGGAAGTGGGGGATTCGTATTAGGTATCATCTCAGAGTCTCAATTTGATAGATTTCATATCAATATATCTTTATCTTTATGATAAGCAATGTACCTCCTTCTTTGGTATTTTATGGCCACGCATAATAACCCATCAGAAGAACCTAAAATCCGAGTCGAACCGAACTTCTGCTAGAAAGTTGAGGTTCAGTTTCACTGCATTTGCACCCACCAGTACTGTCGTTAGCTTCGTGATACACAGAGTTAATTAAAGTGAAGATGAGAGGCGCTTTGATCGAATATATATATTAGAAGTTTCGATGATTGAGGTACATCCTAACAACTTCTTCAATCGGGAAGTCCTCTTTTATATTACATATCTTGCAGGCGCACTTACAGCTCATGAGAGGTTTGACTAATAAATTAATTAAGAATATGTGGTTGGGACAAGATTTCACTCGGGAATTCGCCATAGTTGATTGAATGAACGAGTGAATTTGTTGATGTTTTTGCTCTTTTATTTAAATCAAATGATGAAAATCGGTATAACTTTGAAGTCCCAATCTTTTTGCTCTTTTATTTAAATGAAATGATGAAAATCGGTATAACTTTGAAGTCCCAATTCAAGATGGAGAATAATCTCATTATGTCATAGATATAGTAGCACTAATAGTATTATTGTGAAAAATAAAAATTTGATAGACTTCAGTGCAAAATAGAAAATCCAGGCTCTTCCATGTGATTGATTAATGTTCTAACTTGAGTACCTTAAAATGTTGGACACTACAAATTAACTCTAGACGCCTATTTTTGTATTAGATAAATAAAAATAATACAATATTAAAAGAAATTATGGGAATAATTAATAATTAGCTAGATGAACCAAAGCTCACAAACACGACTACAGTAGAGAACTTATTGAAATCTTATTTAAATAGATATATAAGCAACATAAAACATCCCAAGCTCTTTAAACGTTACACCAAATAAAAGAAAAAAAAATCTTAAGATTTTGAAAGTAGTATAAGTGCTATAATTGTATATTAGCTACATGTTAATTACCCCTTTAATTTAAAATTAGGCCGCAGACGGGGCCGGAATGAAGTGAACAACACCACCCTCTGACAGTGCAGGCACCCGCGGCTTAGCGGCGGTGTCGGCTTTGGAAGTATTGTTATTGTAGTCCAATGACACATCCACGTAAATGTCCCGCCATTTTTGCACCAGCATTTTTATGTCTTCTCTTTGCATGTTTTCCTCTTCCCCAGTGTACCTCCATGGCTTCGCTCCCTTAAAAAATAGCAACTCATATAAGCAGGGGCGGAGCGACGTAGAGGCAAGGGGGCCCATGGCCCCAGCTGGACTCTTCATAAATTTTTACATAATACATACATGAGTTTTTGTTTGACAGTGTGAAAATTAGGGGCCATTTGTGTAAATAAAACTTTTAGTGGGTTAGGGGGTTTTGTGCGATGAAATATATAATTTCTTGGTCTGGTTTTTATAATTTAGTATGCATAAGGTGTATAAGCTTGTGTGATGAAATGCATAATTTTGGGGGCCGGGTATTGTAATTTAGTGTAGGTCAGGTATATGTATAAGCTTGTGTGATGAAATGTATAATTTTGGGGCCGGGTATTGTAATTTAGTTTAGGTCAAGTATATGCTAAAAGGAAAGCAGCAATGCAGTCTTTTTTATAATCTTATACTATTTAAAAAAATAGAATATTAAGATTTAGGTGTTTTAATGTTGATTTGTATCTTAAATTGTTAATATATTTGTTTCTTGGTTATTATTTATTAATATTGATTTGTTTCTTAGATTGTTAAATATTGATATTAAATTTGATTATTTAGGTTAATTTGCTTATCCTCGAAGGAGAATGTTGTAATTAAATATATGTCATTTTGATTTTTGATATATAAAACGTTCAAGTATTTTAATATAATATATTGATTTTGGCCTTATTATAGTACATGCAAAAAATTCTTGTTGTGTTATTAGTTTGGCTCCAACTGAACAAAAATTCTGACTCCGCGACTGCATTGAGTAAGGTTTCGTCTTGAGTTTTGTGGGACCCTAAATAAATACTAGTAAAAAACAATACTTTTTGTTTACTAATTTAAAAGTATAAATAAATTTAATGAGTTGGTTTAAGTTGGAGATATATAGTAGCAATTTTTTAACTGGGACTAACTAAAATTTCATAATGCGAATGTTAAACAGAGAATACTTACATTAGCGCAATAATGAACAAGCTTTAACTTTGTCAAGCTCTACATTTTCGGGGTGACGCCATAGCATTGCCAAAACAAGGTTGTACACAGGGGGAATAGGGCAGTACACATCCCTAAAATAGTTGTTCAGAAAGTCCTGCATTTATCATTGATTAGAAAACAAAAATGTAACATTCATTAATTACATATACACATGTATATTGACAGAGGAGGATCTGGTACGAACCGATCCGTATACTAAATTTAGATAATGGGAAGATGCTATTGCTAAAGCAACAGTTCTTGTCAAAGCAAACCACCTCATTTTTTATGCTTTTAAAATGAGACACAATTGTTCTGCCAGGAAATCATCCGGTTGGACAATAATATCTCCCTAGATAAATCTTGCGTACATTAAACCTGTAGTACATTATGCTTTAATGATAATACCTGCTCAGCAAATGAAGTGGTTGGGGTGACCTTGAGTTTGTCCAAAGAGATCATTGTAAGTGGAGAGATTGGGCTCAAAGACAAACGTGCCAGCATTGAAGTAGAGTGGTGGTGGTGGGCCCATTTGGGCTGTGGGCCACTGGACTTTATCTGGGCACTGCTGACAATATCCAATCTTGTATTGAGGAGTCTGGTTCCAAGTTTGCTCACAGAAGCAGTCCATAACAGCATAAAATTTTCCCTCCATATAGTCAAAGAGGTGGTCAATGTTACCAAATACTTGTATATCTCCATCCAAATATATCAAGCTTCTTGTACTCCACAAACTATATTCAAATATTACATTCATCAGTTAATTAAAAAATCATATATGTATATATATAGTGCAACTTTGGAAAAAAAAAAAAAATCATCGTCACTGAAAGCTAGTGTGTATATGGACGGGTTCTTACTTAATTGATCACGGCCGTGTTTATATGTACATTATTCTACCCTATAACAAATCGTGGTAACCATAAAGTTGTGAATAAATGTAATTCTATTCAAGAAAAATGATGTTTTGAACAAACAATATTATTTCATGTCAAAAAAAAAGCGTTAAAAGTAATTCGTTTGAAAAAGCCTCTACAAGTAAAATATGTAAACATAAAACATGATCGAACAATAAAGAATAATTAACAAACCTCCCATATGCGAAGTTTAGAGTAGTTAATGACATAATAGGACATAGCAAATTGTGTTTGATTCTCCAGCGGGTACACCGGCTCGATCTCATGCACAATACACCCTTGTGATTTAAGAATCTCACGGTGTTCTATGGGCACATCTGGTAGTACCGCCACTACTAAAGGGTACGAGGTTTTAGTCTTTCTTAAACCCTTTGCTAAGCCCACCACTCCTTTCACATAGTCCTTGGCCCCGGCCAAGAACGTTACGTACGCATTCTTGGCCGGTACTAGCTCCAGTGACCCATTGGAAAGACTGTCCATATTGATGGAAAAATAAGGATAGAAAGAGATCTAAAGAGAGAATAATGTTAGGGTTTGAGGAGATACAGAGGGAGGTTGAACTGAATTGAGGTGATCGAAGGGATATATAGCAAGTGAAGTGAAGAGGTTTATATAAAGGTTGGTGTGAGTGTTTAAGGTAAAATCATTTGGAATATCTTTTCTTACAAGAATATTTTTTATTCTTTTTTTTTTGGCACGGAAACAAACTTACACAATATCATTACAAGCAAAAAAAAAAATTCTTTAAAACAAGGAATCACATATTTCCTCACTCAAACATAGCACATAATAGGTCAATTTGTGTGCCATTTTGTGACACTGTCTAAGAACAAAATTAAAACTAATTTCACGACCATAACTCAAGAACTTGATTTCCCACACATTTTTCCCCAACGCAGACAGTTTAAGTAAAGTTGATAATTCCAATTTCCAAAATTGGCTTAATGTTGGGGGTGGTTTTAACAGAGCCGGCCTTGGGCATAGGCGATCCATGCAGTTGCCTAAGGCCCCCGACGTAACAAGGCACTAAGAACAAAATTAAAACTAATTTCACGTCCATGACTCAAGAACTTGATTTTCGACACATTTTTCCCCAACGCGGACAGTTTAAGTAACGTTGATAATTCCAATTTCCAAAATTGGCTTAATGTTGGGGGTGGTTTTAACAGAGCCGGCCCTGGGCATAAGCCATCCATGCAGTCGCCTAGGACCCCCGACGTAGCCCGGCCCCCAAATTTTTTATCTCGTATATATAAGTTATAGTAGGTAAAATTAAAATAATTTAATTTTGGCTGAATAAAAGCAAACAACGAAACAATTGTTCCAGTAGGTGATGGTGCTTGTCTTACAACTTGAGTTCGGAGTCTTGGTATGAATGGCATTGAGCTTTTTTTTTTGAACAAGTACACAAGTCCAAGTTCCCAATTCAACTAAAATTTTAAAAAAAATGCAATAAAATAACCCTCAACCCTATATATTTATGAATTTTTTTGAGGTTTTTTTTTCCTATTGTTGAATAAAACACTATCGTTTAGTTTTTGTTTTAACTAAATTATATATGAATAAGAAATTTAATTACTCGTTTTGTTACTTTTCAAATCTCATAATTTCTATATGTATATATTTGTTGGAGTTTATTGATATAGTTATGTTACGTGAATATATAAAAGAGTCCCGAAACCAAAATTCGCCTAGAACTTCTTAAAACTCAGGACCGGCCCTAGGTTTTAAGGATAAAGAAATGATTAACATGATATCTTACCGGTTCTTTTTTAATTATCAAATTTAGATTTCGGGGTGGGGGATGTGAAGAAATAAAGGAGGAAACGTGGGTGAATGTCCTACCATGATTTTGATTTATTTTATTGTTTTAGTATTGAAATTTATCCATCCTTAAACATGCATGGAATTTTTGTCTCCAACTTCTTGAAATTGCCTAATAAAAATTAATTAGAAGTATGTCTACTCAATTAATATTTAATTCAAATATACATTCCTTTAGAAATTAGTTTCCTAGTTAAATATATTTCCTTATTTTTCTTATCCTCCCCGTCTTTATTTTTGTCATTATTAGTTACTATAATTTTCTGTCAAAATCGTGAGAAGATTCTACTAGCTAATCTTATCCTTTAAATTTTTTAATAAAAGTACCGGTATATAATATACTCCCCTCTCCTTTTTAAAATTCCTGACCTTGTCTTGCCCCGGCTCTTGAACCTGGGAAAATTTTCGTTATAATAATTGTAACGATGGTGCGAAGTAATAAATTTATATTACTTGTTGGATTTGTGAGGCCCCAAGGCACACTACCATAAAAATCTTTATCCTTGTAGTAGGAATATATAGATATTACAATCAAACCGCTGCAGTAATTAAAACCTTTTATTTTATTATATAAAAATAATCATTCAATTTATTATATCACATTATCGTTATAATTGTTATAATCGGTTTTTGTAATTGTTACAAATAATAGGTAAATTCTAATGGACTATAGTAGTGATAAATCTACCGACATGTCACTAGATATAAAATTTTCCTCGTTAATTATGGAATTGCTATAACTTAAATCACATCAAACGCAATACGTTCCAAAAATATTGTATAATATATGTATTAAATGAATTTTAGATATTGGTTAAAAAAAATAAAAAATTGCTTAGCCTAGAAAGTATCTATAAAAGTAGGAAGGTGTAGTCTTCTTCATCATTTCTCTTTAATTTTTGGTAAATGTTAAGAAAAAAAAATTGTTTTTGTGAGTCCGTGATATTATTAGTTCTTCTTTAAAGTATAGGCAGCCAATTAATTACCAAAACAGAAACTTAAATTTCATCGACAAATTAATTATCAATAATTTATTTTTTCAATACTTTTTCAGGGGCACCTCTTGTCCACGTTCAAAGTATACAATGAGTCAATGACGTGTTTTTAATACATTGGTCAGTTTACTCCATCCTAATATATTTATGAGGCAATTAGGTATAAGGACTTATTATAATAATAATATAATTATAAAAGACATTTAAAAATTAGTTGTGTAAATTAAGGATACTGTACAAAAACGATACTAATACCCCTTCTTATAATATCGTCTCATTATAATACTAACAGCAACCAGAAGGTGCTAAATTCATTTAGCACCCCCTGTACAGCAACCAGAGGGTGCTAAATGCATTTAGCTAAATGCATTTAAGGTGCACCCCCTGTACAGCAACCAGAGGGTGCTAAATGCATTTAGCTAAATGCATTTAAGGTGCTAAATGCATTTAGCACCCTCTGGACAACCTTCTTCCAACCAGAAGGTGCTAAATGCATTTAGCACCCTCTAGACAGCAACCTTCTTACAACCAGAAGGTGCTAAATGTACTAAATGCATTTAGCACCTCCTGGACAGCAACCAGAAGATGCTAAATACATTTAGCACCCTCCTGGATAGTAACCAAAAGGTGCTAAATGCATTAAGCACCACAACCAGAAGGTGCTAAATGCATTTAGCACCTTCTGAACAACAACCATAAAGTAACACCACTTGGACAACAAATCAAAAAGTGCTAAAATAATTTTAGCACCATTACAAAATAGAGAACAACAAAATTGATGAGATCAACATCCACTCAATTTATTTATATGTATATATATATGGATCGACATAGAGTTTGTAAAAAAAAAGAATTATACGATCATATTTTTTTTTCAAATCCTGCTGGGTTGTCAAAATTGATCGATTTCGATAACAAAACGACCTCTGATCGTCTTAATTTTTCGCGCAATAATAGTAACTTTGTCTGCCGAACAACATATCCAAAAATCAGCCAAATCTAACGGTTCGATCAAAAGTTATATATGTTTTACGATTGCAGATCTAGAAAGAAGAAGAAGAAGAAGAAGAATAAGAAGATGATGATGATGATGATGATGATGATAATGATAATGAGAACGATGCTCCTCTCGGAGATACGATCAGAGAGTAAGGTGGTGGTGGTGGTGGTGGTAGTGGTGGTGAGACAATTTCTCTTTTCTCTTGTTTTTTGTTTTCTCTCTCTAAACTATGTGTATGTAAGAGAGAATAATATGTATTTTGTATAATTAGAATAAATGATATATTAGGGTAGTTTTGTCCATCAACATTTATCATTTTCTTTAAAATAAATTAATATTATAAAAAGTGTCCTTATTGTAAAACCAAATTATGAAATTAGTATTACTTCCCTTTATTAAACATGAATCCGTCCTTAGAGTTATAAAACATTACGAAGCGAAACCTTATAACATATTATCTCTATATTTATTAAATTTATCTAGTATACAAATACAAATTTACAAGCATATATTCAGAACAAAGGAAATTGATGCTTTTTTGTAGGAGAAGATCGAGAATGTTCCTTACGTCAAACACTAGTTTGGACATGCATGTAAATTAAAATATTCGTGTCATTTAATACAGCTCATTCCATAATATTTGGGTGGTCGCATGTTTTTAGTTAGTTAGTTTGAACCTAAACAAATGAATCCTTAAATTAACCGATAACATAAATAATATAAAGCCTCCCAAAAAAGTAAAAAGCTAGGCACACTAATATAAATTATCTACTTGAGATAAGTTTTCAATAACTAATTCCTAGATAATGATTTGGATTTGTTCAGCATTAACAAATTCATTTCATTTATCCTTAATGCAAGTCTTAGGGTTTTTTTCCTTCAAAATGTATTAAATTAGAATTGATATCTCTAATATTGGGCAATAAGCTCAGGGCCGGCTCTAGGAATGTTGAGGCCCCAAGCGAAAATTAATATCGACAAAAATTGGGGCCCCATATCATTGCCTTTTCCTTCAACAAAACAATCTTAACACCGGTGGTACTAAACTTGAATTGAATAAAAGAAAAAAAGGATACTAGAATGTGATGCATGTGCAATATTGTACCTAGTAACTGTAATTTTGTTATGTAGATTTTTAAAACAAAATAAGAAAATAGTTTGACAAAGTTCATTGCATATTGTAAATTGACCCCTTAATTTTTATTTTTTCATCCCAGTCGTATCTGTATCCACACCCGTTTTAGCCGTGTCCAACAAAATTTAATATTATTTATATTGGACACGCCACGTGGCGTGTTCCAGCCGTGTCCCACCCGTACCCGAGCCGTGTCCAAATGGGTACCCAGAAAAAAATGAAGTACCTGTGCTTCACAACTTACTAACTATAGCGTCGCATGCTTCAAGAAAAGCATTATAGGGATGTGAATGGCGAGGTTGGGATATCTGATCGAGGAATACCTTCTCACTTTGTTAAAGCTGAGAGTCTCACTTTCTCCCGATCTCTATTTAATTTTAATGCATAATTTTCATTTTCTAAAGAGCTCTTGGACCTTTATTTTCTATAATTTGGTACCCTTAAATATAAATGTTTACATATAAATCCTTGAAGTTTTTTTTTTTTGGTGCCCTATGCCAGAGAGGGGCCCTAGGCAAATGCCTAGGCTGCCTCCCCCTCTGGCTGGCTCTGAATAAGCTTGGACTAATTAATAATGGAAAATGATGACATGTGCCCTAAGGGCTAAGAGCACATGTTAAAGTTACTATAAATGACAATAATGAAATCTTGTATGAGAATTTGTGTCATATTTAATGAATATTGAGAGTTAATTATTTCTAAAAATAGATACTTAACATGTGCCCTCAGGGCACTCGTGAACTTGACCCAATAATAATTACTTCTTTATTTTAATGTCAATATATGTATAGCCGCAGCACTTTAATTACCCTTTAGATGAAGAATTAATAGCAAGAAAATTCATTATATTTCTTTATATACATTCCTGATCGTTTATTACTCTCGAATAGTGGAATTATCTTAGCAAGATTACACCTTTATTAATCAAAACAAAGAAATATGATGGTAGTGATGCGTGACGGTGAGAATCTCACTTTTAGCAAATAAGCAATTAATATTACATTTATTGGCTTTAACTACCAATAAAAATATCAATTTTCTTTATGAATACGTGTAGCGAATAAGTAACAATTTGAAGTTTAGTACTACGTATTCAGTAGAACAGTTGACTCACCGGAAATAAATTGCTTTTTATGACATAAGGAATTTGAATGTTTGTCATTTTCATTTTTATTCTAAGTTCCAATGAAATTCGAGAGATATATGGTACGTGCCAATTTAAAGGTGGAATGAAGTGTATATACTTTTGCATGTTTTATAAATTATCAACTTATATAAATTGGATATATTAAAATTTAATACTAGAAATTAGGTAGAAGGGCTTATTATACATTGATTTTTACCAAAAATCCAATGAATAATATTTTTTTGAATGAAGGGCCTATTTTTAATTGGTAATTAGTGTAAGAAGCCTATTTTGTTTTATATTTTAAATGAATGTATTTGAATAAATTTAAATATCATTTAATTAATAAAAACATGTTATGTATTACCTAAATTACCCCCTTTTATGAAATTTTCACAAAAAATATGGACTGCAAAGTTCATATTGCAGTTCATATTTCATTGCAATATGAACTTTGCACTAAAAATATGGACTGCAAAGTTCACATTGCAGTAAAATATGGACTGCAATATGAACTTTGCACTAAAAATATCGACTGCAAAGTTCATATTGCAGTAAAATATAGACTGCAAAGTTCATATTGCAGTCCATATTTTAATGCATATTGATATTTTTTTAGTTTATTTTAAGGGTTGGGATGTCATTTTATAATGAAAAAAAAAGACACATGTAATATTATCAATAAAATAAAAAATAGGCCCTTTATTTAAAAAAAAATGATTCCTTGGCCTTAGTGTGAAAATCTTTCTCTAGTAAGCCCTTTTTTTTAATTGCCCCAATTTAATATGGGTGAGGCGGCTCTTTTTGTAGAAGTGGAAAGAGAGAAGGAGGAAATTTAATTAAGTCTAATACATATATTAAGGCTCCGTTTGATTGGAAGGTGGAAAAGGAAAATAAATTGAGTTAGTTTTGGTGAAAAGATGAAAAATAAGTTGAGTGATAGAAGTGATATCCTCTTGATTTTTAAGTTTTTCCATGAAAAAATTTTCTTTCCTTGTTGATGAATAAAAAATTTTCACCAAAAATATTGAAAGATAAAAGATATATACTCATAACATGAGTAACATTTCTCATCTTATTTTTTATCTTTTCACACAAACTAACTAAATTTATTTTTCTTTTCAATCTTTGTAATCAAACGGAGCCTAACTATATATATATATATATATATATCTGCCCATCTGAGATTGGTGAAACAATTTTGCCTGACACTTCAGCTAGTGCAAAGTCACTGAATTAGTTGATGTGAGGATATCATTTTGTTTTTTCCTTACAACCGCGTTATACAGATAAACTAATTGTTTTATTTTTTTTTTAATCAAATTTCAAACTTTCATTTAACAGGATAAATTGACTACATTAAAAAAGGAATTCTGAAACCATATAGGTGCATCCTCTCACTAAATAAAAACATCGGAAATAGAAGTATTTCCACTCCTCTTAATTACAAAAGAAAATTCTAGCAATCGTGGGGCTCGTCGTAAGCGTAGAATATTCTTAGTAATGACTCTCCAACTGTCTGATCCTTGTCCTCGCTAATCAACGCATTAATTACATACCGCTAAATTATCTCCTTCAAGTACTAGCTCACCTGGAAACATGCCTCAATAGTAAACTTAAGAGTTTCAGAAGTTGTCGTTAATTCAGTCACAAAAACATCTGCGTAGCCTTTACACTTCTTATTAGAACCAGCAAAAAATCCCGTCGCCAATCTCTAACCACAGCTACAATCCAAAAACAAAAACAAAAAATCAACCGATACACCCGCATCAAAATTTATTTTAAATAAATTACAATTTGGATCTTCCTATTTACTGATAACAACAAGGAGCGAAGAGGCGTATATATACTTAATTTAGTTGCTTCATCTAATAAAAATTTTGATTTATCGAGAATACAACTCACATCCAACAAGATCGAGTTATGCAACAAAAAATTCCCATATAAAATGTTTGATTTTAAAACCAAAAAAAATATTGAGGTTCTAACTATATATGTTAAAAGTGACTATGACTATGACTATGAGCATATGAGCTTAAGTTAACTACTTTACCAATCCAACTGCGCCTAAATATGAGGATGTCATATTGCTATGTTCTCAACTGCAATTTTGGACTGTTATAAATGGGTGATTGGAATTAACAGTTTTTATTAATAGATATCATATCTTATCTGTCTTTCCTTTCATCGTCATAACTTCTTATATATGAAACTGTAGACATAAATTATTGCAAAGTTTTAATAAAATATGGGTCATGTTACGTGTGTTCTATGGACCTATTTATAGTAAGAAAAAAGCTTAAATACACATTTAATAGGGCGTTGATTATCACACATAAGATTATTATTTTTTATTCATAATATGCTTAACATGTGTCCTTACGATACAAATTATCAGTTTTCTTAAAATATAAATACATATATGTTTACACAATAATGAATAACATAAATGAATTTTTACTAATTTGGTGTTAAGAATTTTATTTTAATCCGTACCTCAAAATAAAATCTAAAATATTACCATGTATTTATGGTTGCCTCATAGTTATTGCTACAGTTGCAACTAATACAAATTACCTAAATATTTTACTGAAGAAAGATGAATCTTATTTATTATGTAATTATGATTTAGTAATTTTAACAGGATCGGAAATAACCTAATCTAAATCCTAATATGTTTTGATGATTTCTCACATGATACAAATTTAAATTATTTCTAGTGTTCTCAACCACTCTTGTGTAACAACGCCAAAGTAAGGAGATCCAAGCTTTAGCATAAGTAGTAAAAAATATGAACAAGATAAGATATGGTTCAATTGTCGCGTGTACTTAGACGAACGATGCTAATTAAGGTACACTAGAGCAAGTAAATTTTTCTAGTGAAAGTGTACTCTCACTGAATCTTGAAAGTTTAAGTTCGAGTCTCACTAGTTATGCGGAAAATAATTCCTTTTTTCCGTGGCCAAGTGTAATGGTATAGCATTAATTATTTAATCTTCATTTTGTTCTTGAATTTTGGAACAGTAAGCCTCCATTTGATAACAATATGCAAAATGAAAATATAAAAGTTTGATTTATGTGAGATGATAGAAAATAAGTTGAGGCATATGATAAGATGCTCTCCATTCATTTTTTTGAGTAGATGTCCTCCATCTTTCATTAGTTTTTGTGGACAAAATTTCTTCCTCTACCCCCAAAGAAATTTTTTCTATGAAAAAAGTCAAAAGGTAAAAAGACATCTCACCAAATGCTTCAACTTATTTTTCAACTTCTCACAAAAATTAATTGTTTTAGTTATTATTTTCCATATTGATATCAAACGGATCCTAAAAGCGTGAAACTTTGAACCAAATAAGTAGATTTAAACACAATGTTTGAGCGTTTACGAGGAGCTGGTGTTAAGAGCATATCTTTGCACTTGGTCTACAAAAATGTCTTTCCAGCAATTTCTGCACACTCACTAGCAGGCAGACTAAGGTTCGCAGACAGATAAAGATTAACAAGTAGTCTTTAAACAACCTATCAATTGTATTATTGTACACAATACAAGGAAAGGAAAGCTAGCAGACATTTAAACAACCCTTGAAAGAAGAGAAAAGGTGGTTTCATTTTCAGCTCATCTTCTTCATAAATCATCAGCAGGGGGAATTTCGCTCAAATCAAAACCTTCATCAGACTCTACAGCTGGGAAGTCTGAAGCCAGCGGCCCTAATATCCCGTCTGAGCTTAGAGTCAAGCCACCCTGAAAATTTAAGATTTGACCCCAATTAGGTTCACCGATATGACCCCAGTAACTAAATACACATAAACGTGACAGAATGAGACACAACACGATAATACTACACATTCAATTAATGGGTGAGGTCTTAATAGTTTCGGCTCATAATTGGGTTGACATGATACGTTTAAAGACGTGGGTGTCAAATAAAGATAATGGAGTGGATTTATTTTTATTTTATTTTTTATTTATGTCTTCTCAATTTGACGAATTATGTTCATAAAAGTTGGAAAAGGATGTCAAATAGTGTACAATTGAATACAGAATGAGGAATCAACCATTACTGCATTTTTAGGAAAAACCGAAGAGGGATAATAAATAAAACTCAACGCATACCTCGGGCTGGAATCTGAGCATGTCGGCACGAGCCATGGCTTCAGCTTGAGCAATTCTCTGCCTGAATGTCTGGGCCATCTCCTCTGCCTGTATACAAACACCTCTAATTATCTCTCTTCTTTTTGTAATCACCGGTCAAAAATAAAACTTATTTTCTATTATGATATTTGGTACATTGATTATGTGCTATAAAGGAAATTGGGCCCTTAAATTGAGACATCCCGAAAAGGGAAGTAGGTCTCTTAATTTGAGATTGAGGGAGTACTATAGTATGATATTAAAAGGCCGAGCAGAAAGAAGAGACAAACATCAAAGGATAAGGGTCTGCTTGATTACAGAGGTGGAAAATGATTGGAAAACCAATTAATTTTTACAAGAGGCTGAAAAGAGAGGAGTGATTTAGCAAGTTGTTTTCAATCTTTTTCTTATTTTTCATCAAAGCAAATTTTACTCACCGCCCAAAGCATTGGATTCCATGGAAACCCAAAAAAGTCTCATTTCCAACTTCTCATAGATATGAATTATAGCAAATTACTTGTTTAACGAATATAAACAAGGCTAGTGTGAAAGAAAGTAAAAAAAGAAAAAACCATTCGTTGCAATTGTTTAGAACTAAAATTTTAGCAAAATGAAAGATAAAACAAAACTATATGAAATATTTACCTTCTCAAACACAAGCTTTGGGTTGCGAATCATGTCACCAGGAGTAGGCTCTAATTTCTTTGTAGAGAGACTCACTCGGCCTCTCTCGCGGTCGTGGCTCAGTATCATCACCTACACAAACAATAATCAGATTCAGACAACGATTCGTGTAAATTCCTTGGAATTGTTTTACATGAAATTTTTGTTCATGGAAAACAAAAACGTAGGGGAAGACAGTTTTTTTGAATTATATGGAAAAAGAGAAAATCAGGCTGTGCCAAGAAGTACCATAAATATTGTTCCATCAAAAAATATGCAGTCAAAACCATGATAGAAAATATGAATTTCTGAGCACTATCCATGGAAAAAGAAGTGCAATCAAACATCATTACGGAATATTTAATAGGCGTATCTATATACCTTGAGAGTGTCGCCAGGTTGAAGGACAGTTGCTATATCTGAGACGCGATCATGACTGATCTGGCTAACATGAAGAAGACCATTGACCCCACCAATATCGATAAAAGCACCATAAGGTTTTAAGCTTTGAACAGTTCCAGTGACCACCGACCCAATTCCGAGCTGAGCCTGGCTATCAGCCATGGCTTTGCGGTTACTGAGAACAAGCCTAGACATTTCTTCATCTACCTCCACAAACTTGAGCGGAATTTCCTTCTCAAAAAGCTCTTCTGGTTCTGATATCTGTTACAATGATGAGTTACCAAGAAGATATTTATCATTTATGGCAGTACATTGATTTATAAAAAATTAAATATTAAAGGGCATGTTGAAGAACAAACAATCGATATCTGTGAGAATGGAACAAATCCACTAAGGCCTTCCACCATTGCTACAACTCCACCTTTGTTTGCACCAACAACCTGCACATATATTCTGGTATCAACCATTGGAGCCACATCAAGAATGATAATCATAAAGGACTGTATTGTTGTCCCTTTGCCCAGTTGACTTAAAGGACTAGAACTAACTGTATCAACCCCGGTGTTGTAGGCGGGCTGCTGTATATCCTCTGTGTGACTGCAGTCGTGATGGTAGGCTACATGCGGAGGGGAGTTACATCCCACATCACCTGTGTAACAACCCTAGTGTTGTGGGAGGACAGCAATTTGTCCTGTGTGACTGCAATATGTGCTGGTAGGCTACACATGAAGAGAAGTTTTGTCCCACAACGTGTAGGTAACAACCCTAGTGTTGTGAGAAGGCTGATGTATATCCTGTGTGACTGCAGTACATTCTGGTAGGCCACACATGAAGGATTGTTATATCTCACATTGCCTGTGTACCAACCCTTGTGTTGATGTGGGCTGCTGATGTCATGTATGTGACTGCAGCAGGCGCCTGCAGGCTACACAGTTTGGGGAGTTATGTCCCAAGTCGCCTGTGATAGGTGAATTGGTGTGGTATGTGTGTGTGGACACTAGTCCTTGGTAAGAGGCCTTTCGAGGAAAAGCATAACTGTGCAGACTTGGGCACAAAGCAGACATTGACAATATCTTACTGAGTCGCACAAGGAAGTTACAGTAACACTAGAAACATAAAAGAAAAATAAGAACTAATATGTTGGCGTGAAAATACTCACCATACCCTTGACAAGAACATCTTCAGATTGAAGCTGCCTGCATCGTTCCCATGCAAGGTCATTCTGAGCTGACCGCAAGCTCAAGATCAAGCTATCATCATATTCATTTTCGTCAATAATTACAAACTCATCACATATACCAGGAACTATGCCTGCCTCTTCCACAGACCTTAAATCGTAAATGGATGCCTCTTCGACTGGTAAGTATGCGGCAGATTTTGCCATGATGTCAATTAATGCCCCATTACCATCTGTATGAAAAACAGTTCCTTTCACCTGAAAAATGTAGGTTGATGATTTCATCATATGAAACGATTATTTCCTGTGAGTTAGGTTAATCAATCAATAATGAATGAACTGGGTAATTTAGGAGAAGTTAACTAAGAGGTTGCCCCTCTAATCTTTCTTTCTCCTACATTTATATAATGATTATGTAATGTGAGACACTTGAGTGAATCTCAACTTCAAAGACTAACGCAGATGAATATTACTTGAAAATCTCCTCATCTAAATATTACAAGGGTGTTAGGTTGTCCCTAAATATGAACACATAATTCTCCTTAGAACACAGTGCACTTCAGCTTGCACATTCATGCTTAACGAATTAGTAGATTAGAGCACTTTTGCGCCTTCTTTTTTGCTTTCTTTTTCTTCTTAATCATCCCACCAATCATTTCAATAAACTGTGGTAAAGGATAGCAAAAGCAAAATCTTATATACACTTTTTCGTACGTTTGCTGCTCTCCAGAACTAATGAAAAACCCGCCTCGACTAGACCCAAGGAGCTTCTTGATTATTAACATTCAACTAAGGAGACTCAGCTCTATCATCTATTACCCGCAACCTAACAAAGCTATCACTCATTATCAAAACAAAATTCCAGATTTTGTTTCACCCCCACGTCAAAATCCTTGAAATACCACATACCCAATACAAACTTGCACACATTTCACAAATAATTCATCTCATACCCATAAACAAAATCACCCACCCATTATCCTAATAATTTTCAATGCCTTATTCAAAACATGAAGAAAGTATTAATTATTATAGATGAAAAAATATAATAGAAGGGAGGGGGGGAGAGGAGAGAAGAGGAGACCTTGGTGCCAATTTCGGAATTGAAGTCGTATTTCTCGATGGAAGTGTGGAAATCTTCGATGTTGAAAGCAACACCATCCATGGGATTGATACGGCACCTCTCATAGGCATCATCAAACATCTCTTTCAGAGCCTCTCTTTCTCTGGTCTCTGCATTCGATATGCCCACTGCCGCAGACAATATTCTTAGTGTACTGGGCTTACAAGAGGAGTAGTAGTAATTGCTGTTGTAGGTTTTTTTGGTGAGGCGAGAGGTTGAGAGTGGTGGGCATTTCAAGCCCCCCAATTGCTGCGCCAAAGACGCCATTTACACACACACAAAGAGAAGATGATGAAGAAGAAGAAGAGGATTGTATTTCCTTTAGTCCTCCATTGATTTCATATTTTATTAGATAAGGTGGAGTTTGAGAGAGAGAGAGACGGGTCCCACTCGGAATAACCTCATGTCTGGGTGGAGTTTTTCTTTCTTTTCTTTTCTTTTTCTAATTTACCCAATGCGTGTGAACCTTGATTTTTGTCTATACGATGATTTAATTTAGAAAAATAATTATCGAATGAGGGAATTAACTTGATGGTTAGAATTCTCACTATTTATCAAAATGTTGTGGATTTAAATCGTGGGACTAAACTTTTTTGTCACATTATATAAATGATGATAGGGGTAAAATAAAAATTAAAAAAATTAAAATTTAATATCATAATTGAATATTTGTCACATTATATAAATGAAGAGGGCCAAAAAAAAAACTATTAAATTTAGTATTATAACTGAATATGGTGACTTCCGATTTATAGTAGTATAGATATTCTTTGCATTTTTACTTTTTACCTTGAATGGGAGTAATAAGACATAAAAATGATTTTTGTTTTCATAGTTATTGATATATATCATAAAAATAAGGGTAACTTGTAAAGCATAATTTATTCAACATTCAAAACTAAATAGAATCAAACATGATTTTAGAACCTACATTCAGCACTTTATCGTTTAAAACCTTATCATTTAGCGTTCTGCAATCAGACGTTTAATAGGCAAGAGACTATTAATAATATTCTGCATAGCATGAATAGATTTTGAATCACACTTGCTTCATCTAGCAAATAAAAAATTCAATTCTTGTAATTTTGTGTTGAGAAATTAAAACAAAGTTTTCCTTTGGATACAAACGGAACCTCTGGTCATTTCCACCCCTTCCCATCCCAAAATATTTGAGAAGCTCACGCTTCACAAGTTCCATTTGGTCCATTAGGGGGAAACCACTAACCTTTCAAGGGATAAATTTGAGAAAAAATGGTATAAGGTTCCATGCTGGGGGTAAAAGGCAAGGAAGAAATAGTAAAAGGATATAACTGAGAAAAAACGGTAAAAGGTTCCTAACAAAGAATGAAATTCTTACTTTGGATGCAAATGGACTACATAAATTTAGGACAAAGACGAACAGCGTAAAATACTACCACCAAAAACAACAAAACAGTGCTTAATCCCCATTTGAATATGCTACAGAAATCCTCTTAACCGGATCAAGTGGTTAAGACATACTTTCGAGTGAATGATCCAAGGATTCGAATCTCGCTCCCTTCCCCTCCCCTGAACGAAGCCTCAGTCCATTGCTATGTATCAAAAGAATAATGACATGTGCATAGCCGCATGCATCTTTTTATCTTATGAGGAAATGCTATAATACACAGGGACTAATTCAAATCGAGTAAAAAGAAACCTGATAAAAGAAAATGTAGGATTTCCCATTTACAGAAATTACCAAAATGCGCAAAAAGTCAAAAGAGGCATTTTCTTCTCTAAAAAAATGATAAATGATGATAAAAGATAAATTACAAAAAGGTAAACTGAACTACACAGTTCACACAAATTGATATTTGATATTATTGCTGTGCTGGAGGTCCTGCTCCTGATCCTGCATTTGTGTTATTATATATAAAACTAGCTTGCTGAAGATTGATACATTCATCGCCTGCAGATGTGACCCAAACAAATATGTACATCTACACCACCAAAGCTGATATTTTGAGTTTTCTCTTTTATATCTACATTGTTTTTCTTTTCTATGTGAACTGAACCCTTTCTCCTCTATATCAATCAGTTGGCAATGTTCTGCAGTAATCTCCTATGCACATGATCCAGCTCAGGTGGTCCTTCTATCAATTTTCAACATGATTAATTCTTCCCTTCAACCAATCATCCATCCCAGTGGAGATATATGTGTGAAATGTAAACAGACTTGTTCCAAATGAAGAAAGTGTTGGAGGGCTGCGAAGGAGAAGTTCTATCAGCTCAAATCGAAACCCGCATCAGCATTTATGGCATACAACAGTTTCTGCTCCATTTGCTCCTTGCTGTATCACCGAAACAATAGATAATTTCCATAAAAGAGAGTGTTAAGATAGATTGGAAGAAATTGAATACAAGTTCAATACTCTCAAAACAATCATGTTCTAGAGAAGAACAGACTAAGACGAATTCAGTTACCAGTACACACGTTGAAGAACATTACTTTCAGATAAGTAATTGGGCCAGAAAACACAGAAAACAATTATTCCAGGTATTCTACAAGAGTCGTGACCTCATGAAATATGTTTGCTTGCCTCTGATTTTGGCCTTGAGATCCAAGGTAACGGCCTAATAGTTGCATACACCAAAATCAAACTGAATTTTGGTGTGCGTTTCAGTATCTTCTAGAATTGAGGACTGACAAGGACAAACCCAGAAATTTTCGTGTAATGTAAAAGAAATTTTGGAGCAGGGCTTGTATTATTTAGAAAGGGCAACCACAAATGGGGAAAACCCACTATATGAGGGAAGCTCTAGAGACACTACAAAAACTTGTGTTGGTCAAATATCAGGAGCTTCATTAGGCCCTAAAGTGCTAGGAGGCTTTATCTGCAACAACATTTTGTAGTAAGATATTCTTCACATACAGCAAGTGGATCTGGATGACACACGAATTCAAGTTTCAACAAAGTAAAATTAAAATGAAAGGCCTTTTAATGGACTGAATAGTGACAATACTGCTAGGTAATTATATGTTTCTATCGGCAGCCTTATATTTCCAAGTGAAATACAGAAAATTTTGAAGTAATGCTTATACATTTTAGACGAGTACAGAACTGGAACAAACCTTCTATATGGGGGAAGCTTTAAAAGATTCATACAAGTAGCTGATGTTGGTAATCGATCAAGAGCTTCTTCAGAAGCATTACCAGCAGCCCTATGAGCACATGAAATAAAATAAATAAGTAAATAAATAAATAGAAACTGGGATTACATAGAGAAAACTATGTAGAATGTTATATCAGAGGCAAAATAAGAGAATTATTACCTCTGTATGCAAAACAAAGGTTCCAAATATTTAAATCCAAGCAAGGGTCCTCGAGAGCAACCAGTCACAAACCTGAGAGATTTCAAAGAAAAAAAAATTGAAGGTTTGTTTTCAGGTAATTAATGAAGGCCCTAAAAGCTAATTACAGAGCAGGGTATAATAGTGGGCCATATTTGGCAGAAGATGAGTTAAAACGGCTGCTATGCTCTTCAGCATGAGAATACAAACACTTGTGTATCATCACTAGCAGATCAACATGCATAAATATATGTGCACCTACTTATAAACGCTTGGGCGTGTATAAGATTCTTGAACTGATAAAACCCACATGTAACAGTTACATTTACTGTTCTTCCCCTGTAATAAGTTAAAATAGTTCAAGCTTCTCATACTTCTTATTATTATGATATTAAATAACTCGTTAGGAAAGAATTGGAGTACACAAATGAAATGACTAGTTACAGCATTGCAATAAGTTCTAGTCAACTCTAGGAGTCTTCAAGAATCCCACAGAGCTGTGAAAGGAATCCACTCTGTCACATGGATATGGGTACGGGAAACCCGATATGTACAATAAGACGATACAACAAATCTAAGAAAATAAAGTTCGTATCAGGCAAGGATACGATGATAAATCATATATACCCCCTCGTCACATATTAAGAGTCCAATTTGACTCGCATATTTTTAAGAATACTCTAATTTCAACGAATCAAGGATTAGGATTAAAATTTGTTTACTAGCATGAGAGATGGAACATTGATTATATCCAGTAAAGGAAACTAGACTTTTAATTTGGGACATCTTACAAAGGAACGGTGGACTCTTTATTTGCAACTTATATTATTTACATGAGTATTTTACAGTAACATTGAAGTAGGGTAACAAAAAATAATTTTAAAGTCTAAACACAAATAAAGAATAGAACATCAGCAAATTCAGTTCTATATGTGCTTCAGTAAATCTGTTTTTAATGTATTCTTTTTGTGAGAATACACGAGATTGTGAGAAAAAATGTTACTTGTTATATCGATCAATTTTAAACCCTATCCAGCCCTCTCCATCTTCCACTACCGACCAGGCGACCACCATCTTTCTACATCTTGAGGAACGTCGAGTGGAGGAGAAAACGGAGCAGAACACGTCGAGTGTTCTGGAAAAAACAGAGGAGAGCCGTCCAGTGGAGGAGAAAACCTCCCAAGACACGTCTAGTGGAGAAGAAAACAGAGGAGAGACGTCGACTGGAGGAGCTGGGCAACGTCGACTACAGAGAACAGAGCAGAAACAGCGGAATGGAGAGACGATTCAAGCTAGTGAGGGTTTTTCTCTTACTAGAACTAATTTTGCACTTTCCTAAATAGCGTAGGTATTTTGAAAATAGCGTGAATAGCGAACCAATAGCGTGAATAGCGTACCAATAGCGTGCCACATCAGCAAAAACTCAACGCTATTCGTTCCGCACGCTATCTATCACACGCTACGTAGCGTTTTGGGGGATTTTTACGCTATAGCGCGCTATAGCGCGCTATCCCACGCTATTTAAAACACTGATCTATATATACAAGAGAGAGACCCTAAAAATAAGGATATTTCCTTCTAATAAGGATTTCCTAATTATCTCCTAAATATACACATTCTATAAATAAAATATATACAAATCTTAACACTTTTATTTTCTTATCTTAACTATTTAACCTTGTTAAAATTACTCTACTGCCCCTGTCCTTTTAAATTGAACCATAGCTCCACATGCCGTATATGCCATTTCCAAAAATTAAGAAGTTGAACTAGTCAACGGACAATTATTTAAAAGTATTGGGAACATGACAGATCATATCGCTGCTGTATCCTAGCTGTACTGCTGTACACAGTATCCTATAGTCCAGCTCTGAAATTTTAGAAAGTATTCTTGCTATGTAGGAATCCACAGTTAAAAGTTCACTAAAGAGTAGATACATGATGGATGAGAATTTTGGGTGCAATTCAATCTGAGAAATGGTTTTCTCCAATTTCCCCTTTTCCTTTGATGCCAAGGACACCACAGTCCAGAAAGAAACACAAGCACAGACAAGAAGAAAAAGAACAGAAGAAGACAGTAAATGTCAGATAGTTTAGGACATAGGGGAAAAAAAAAACTTCACTTACTTCAAAAATTTCCTCTGATTTTCCATTGAAAAGTTTTTCAGAACTTCCCAGAACATTTCAATGACATAGTGTTCCTGTCAGAAATCATAAGTAGACTCGTAATTACCGAATAAAGAAAAAGCCAAATCGTGTACAGATATTTATACAATAATGCTTCACAAAAATACAACATTTTCATCAATTTATTAGAAAAATATATATTGAACCAAGCATCCAACTTTTCTCTTTCAATGAGTCAATTCATCCAATCTAAAAATATAGAAAAGAAAAATAAATAATATAGAACACATGCAGCAGAACTTACACGATGATAGCCACCTGCATAATTGGCATGAGAACGGAGGTCGTCAACATCAAATCCGTCAACTGATCCAGATATCAGAAGCTGCGTGCAAATAGAGAAATGTCAACAAACCATTCTCTGAGAATATTCTTAATACAAGTTACAAGAGAAACTTTGCAGAAGGTCGGAACAATTAGTTGTTAATTTGTTATCATTAATGAGCATTAGTTTAAACCTTCATTAGGTTCAAGTTTTTGTACATTCTTAGAATCCTAAACTAGTAAATTTACATATAGTTCAAGTGACGAGGTTGAGTCACATAATCTTATTATCCTCGGATTCTTAATTCATCAATTTAACCTTTGGAGAAGATATTTATAATATGTTTTTGAAGCACACAAAAACTCAAGCCAATCATTTGTAACTATTTGATCACTTTGCTCAGCTTTTCTTAATTTTACAAGGCACATAGTTTATGTCAAATGATGATAGTGATTAGGGACTTCCGGATCTCCAATTAATTTAATTTTTGGAATGCGCCTTCCGTTGTAATAATTATCAAATCCAACGGATAGATTGTTGAATTACAAATCTAGGAAAAAGTTATTAGCAGGTGTAAAACTTTTGTTTTGCACCACGTGTAACTTGAACCTTACCCATAACAAATTATAATATAAATTTCATTACATTAAATTTAATCATGTTTTAAGAATTTAATTGCATTTATAAATGATATTTGATTTAGTAGTCAATTTAATAATAGATGATAAATTACATTTTATGTGCAAAATTCATCTTCAAAAAAAAATAACCATGGACAAGCAAAAGTTGAAGGTCTAGAGGTTCCTAGATGGTCCAGGTTTAATCCTCAAAACAGGGAGAAAAAAAGATCTTGACAAGTGCCATTCAGTTCCAGGTCCCTATGCTTTAATTAGGCTAGCAATACACTGGATTAATTCTTTTAGATTTTGGACTTGCAAATTTTCTCTCTTCCTTACAAGTTACACCACCTTCTAAAGTGCTTGCCTCCACTCTCCCCTTATCCCAAAGTGACAAATCAAATTTTCTCTCTTCCTTACAAGTTACACCACCTTCTAAAGTGCTTGCCTCCACTCTCCCCTTATCCCTAAGTGACAAATCAATTTCCAAAGATAGAAGAGGCACAGAAAAGAGTGGTAAAATAAGGAGCCACTTTTTTGTTTTATCCCGTTAAAAGTTAACTTCCCAATATCGCATGCAATAGCTCAAAAAGTGTGCCACATGAGCAAATTGCACACACTAATCAAGCATTTCACTATTCAGACTGCAGCACTCCACGTTTTCTTTAATATTTTATGCAATTACAATAGCACATAACCTAGCGCACTTTTTAACGCTATAAAAACACCAACTCAAAGGAATGAAGGATAGACAACACGTGAGTATTTTGGAAGCTTAAGCTATCAGAGATGACTATATGAAAAGTGGGTATTCCACATATAAAGCAAGTGATAAGGGATTAAGTCAAAAATACCCTTTTGGGCCCCCCTGGGTGAAATATTTATCATCTATGTCAAACATAGAAATGAAATGATGAAAATTATTTTAACCTATTTCGAGTAAAATTTTTGCTCATATAAAAATATGAATAACTGCAGACACTATATTTGCGCAATTTGATGCAAAAATAGTGAACGAAGTTAAATATCGAATGGGCAAAAAAAAAATTACTATTTGACCCCAAAACACAAGTGACCTTAATTTGTTGATTATCTTATAGCTTTCTCCTTTCATTGTCAACCAACTTGCACCTGCTTTGGAAGCTTAAGCTATTAGAGTGACTATAACAACATATCTCAACCATCCTCTAAGAAGTGTATCCTCATGGGTAAATTGGTTTGAACATAGAACTTTTTGCTATTATAGTATGCTAGAACCTAGAAGCTTCAAACATTAGACTGACCATACAATTTTAACATTCAAAAGCAAGATATGAAGAAAAAGTAAGCGTGCCATGAAATTCAAGCATATACTGGTATATGTAATTATAATATCTTTGTATGGTAGATCCCAATACCTGAAGCTCATGTTCATTAAACATGTCAATCCATTCTTTTTGTATAAGCTGTTGAAACCCCCTCAAGAAATGAGAACTTTGTTGACGTATCTGCATATAATATTATGGCATATTAACATCATGATGAAGTTAAAGAAAAAACTTGAAAATCTGAGAGGATAGGTATAACACCTGAAAATTTAGACGATGGTTTGCTACAAGATGAATAAATGTGATGACGTTCTCATTAGTAACGCGTATATTCTTTCCTCCTGGTAACAGTTCTTCGACAGTTTGCTCCCCATATTCATTATTAACAATAACGAAGTACAATTCTAAATCCGATAAGTCATCCTTATAATGCTGTACAAAAGAAAGAAAAGGTGTTGGACGGAAAAGAATGAATGCAAGAGATACAAGAAACCAAGGGAATAATTCCACATTCTTTAGAGGATGGGCGGCAATATTTCAATTATATACAATCTTTCATGTTTGTAGCTCTAGTTTCTTTACATGATCCATTACGGAAAATGGATTGGAACCCATGAAGGTAATTTGGGCAGTGTTCTAAAAATCGGGCCTAGGCGGAAATCGTTGCCTCCCCGCCTGGCCTAGGCCTAATCCTTTGTGTTTAGGCGCCGGGGTGATTAGGCGGGCTAGGCGGAATTTTTCCCTCTTTTTTTTCTTTCAAAACAATGTAGTTTCATGTAAAAAAAAAAAAACAATGTTTATTAGCTAGCCCTCTTTCAATCAACCTAATTCCGTTCTCCTCATCCTCCTCCTCTCAGTCTCCGATCTCCATCTCCTCCTCTCCTCTCCCCTCCGGCTGTATTTTGGGATGTTCACTTGGGTTTGATTGTTTGATCTTGTTTATTTTATTTTTGGAATGCATGTTTTATTGGAATATTAATGTTAATTTCAAAGGTATATTATGTTTTGTTAGTATTATGTTATTTAAAATAATATTTTTAATAAAAAGTCGTTTGACCGATTAATCCCTGACTAATCCCCTAGGCGCTAGGCCCCCCCTCGCCGACCTAGGAACGCCTAGCGATTTTTAGAACATTGAATTTGGGAAAAAAATATATGGAGTCTGAACATTGCCCCAAATTGACTGGCGTGAAGAGAAGAAATATCTACAATAACAAAAGCCACTGTCTTGTAATTGCTTCTAGTCAGATTGCAGTTAAAACATTGCAAGAACTCATTTTGGATTGTGAACCAAAAAAAGGCACAAGGATCAGGGACCTTTTACGCAAAGAATCAGACAGGAGTAGAAGAAAATCACCTTTAAGAAAATAAGATGGCGGTATAATTCTGGATCCAGAGATGGCAAGTCATTCAAATAATTGTACCTAAGGAGCAAATTTAATAAAGAAAAGGTTAAAAAAATTTGGAAAGTATACCAGCCTGTTAATTTGAGTACCTCTGTGAAGGCCAAACAATTGTCTAACACAGAGAAATCCACTAAAACAAGAAAGATCAGGAATTAGGAGTATGCTGTTGCCAGCCTAACAATACCAATTTATACTTTCTCAATTTTCATAATATTGTTTTACAAATTTCCACAAATACTTGAAATTCAAGCCACGATGAAAATGCAATTGACTTGTGAATGACGCATTTACTCATATAAGACATAGAATCCTTAAAAGCATTGAGACAGACAATAGAGTATAAGGGTAATCATAAAAGTACCCCTA
Organism: Lonicera japonica; assembly: GCA_021464415.1. NCBI lineage: Eukaryota > Viridiplantae > Streptophyta > Magnoliopsida > Dipsacales > Caprifoliaceae > Lonicera > Lonicera japonica. Next base: position 59,299,224 of record CM038465.1, on the reverse strand, counting down.
AATTGTAGCCTCACCACCACAATACTACAATTTAAACATGATGTACAACCACCACAACGTATGCATGTGGTGGTGAGGCCACAATGAAGGGTGCTTTTATCATTACCCTAACTATAATAGATAGTGATGCAAAAATAAATAATTTAAAACAAATAAGAAAATAAAAATTATCAAACTATAAGAGAAGCATTGTGGAAACCTTACTTTTGCTTTAATTTGCTCAAGAAAAATGTTGCAAAGGGTATATCAACAAGAATTCCTTCAAACATCGCCTACAATAAACACCATACAACAAAGAATTTAGATAGTTCATTAACTGATAAAACTATGACGCAAATAACTTAAAAGCCACTGATAGAACAACGGAATACAGAAGCAAAGTTTTATGCATGTACTTGAGGGCATCTTGTCCTCGTAGATTACTTTCTACAGCTTGCCTCTCTCATTAGATCAAATTATTTCTTCAATAAAAATAATTTAGAGTTTTATGTTGTGAGATTATGTTTGATATCCTGTGTGCACCATCTCATATCCTGCATAGTCACTCCCCACAAGTATCAAAATCTCCTTCTACACATTACTTATCTGCTTCAAGTATTTATTATCTCTCGTTTGTAGAACATATTGTCAATTACTTTACGCAATTTCCCTAAGCTATAAAGGAGGGAGAAGGGGGGCCAATGTTTAAAGCCAGGTAGACAACTAGTGTAAACAACTGCCATACCCCTTATGAACAAAAATCCCAATTGCCAGAATATTAAAAAAAGGGGGTTAAAACATCATTCCAATTTCAAAACAAACCAAAATACATTATTGGATTGGACGATTGGTACTAAGAAAAAACTACATTTCATCCCCTTCTTGTTATACAAAATTAAAAGAGAAATACATTTTAGCTCCCAAAACACGTCAGAGAGTGTCATAATATCTTGGAAGAGGGGCAGTGTCCCACACATATCCAACATTTTGTGTGCTTTTAGCAATGTTTGGTGAATAACTCTCCTAAATACATTTAATGCATCACCAATTCTAGTTTTAACAAAATTCACGTTTCTTATAAATAAATAAAATGACTCTGTACACTAATGGGATGCAGTTGTTTTCTCTTTTCCTTTTCAAAATATCATATGCCAAGTATATGTCAAAGGAAAACCACATACCTTTGCAAGAATAGTTCCAAGGAAATGGAAAAACTGGAGATGCTGTTCATGTATCATTCCTGACCCAGGATTGGGATAGAGTAGGTGATCAGTCGTTTCCTGGTATCCAACCACACAAGAAATTAAAAAGATGTATATAGAGAGAGAGAGAGGGGAGAGATGCCTTTACAGCATGAACAAAAAATTTTCAGGGATGCACACCTAGACAAATACATAAATACACACACATACATATATATATACAGAGAGAGAGGAAAGATAAGCTGCGTTCAATAAGGAATAAGAAGATTTGTTACCTTAAATAACCCATACTGTACATCAAAAGCTGCTCGAGTGATATTCTCCATAAAATCTTTGAAAATTCCACCACCATCAATACCAGCCTCCTCTACTCCAAATTCATTGACAAAGGTAACACGAATCTGAATGCAGACAACGGTAAAAGACCATATTAGTCCATGACAAAGCAAAAAATTATTGTTCCTCAAGAACATATACACATGAACATGTGACAACAACCTGATAGAGCAGGCAACATATTTCGAAGCGATGGATGAAAAAATCAATACATAATGAGAATAAAGATAATTACCAGTCCTCGAAGATCCTCTTCTGATAATGTGCTCAACTGATTAAAAGCATCTTCCAAAATATGATCTCTTCTTATTCTGAATCTAGTTCTGGCAAAAGCAGCATGAGATCCATGCCTTTCCTTCATTGCAGCCAGCTGTGACTGGTAGATGAATTCAAAATGATATTTAGGGGGGTGGAAAGATTGTCAATATTGGATAGTTTGACTAATTTGATCCAGATAATTAACTGCACCAACCATAACCCTGCATGTTTCTAATTCAAGGTATGTAGATGGAGATCAGAGGCAAACTTGTAATGATTTGCTTACAGTAAATATTTTAACTCTGCTTGTAAATGGAACCAAGAATGGAGCTTGTTTTAGTATGTCATTTGCTCTGGTATTTTCTTGCATGGCCTGGAGAAATAGGACATCAAATTAGAACCACAAGTAACAGTTTAAAATCTATAGAAACTAAAAACATAATTAAGAAGCTACTACCTGGGAAATGAAGTACTCATTGACACCATCTGCATGGAAATCACTTGGGGGTGTAAACTGCCTTCTATTGTTCCAATCTTGCAACTACAGTAATCAATAGAGAAAAAAGAATGTGAATAATAAAGAAGCGTATTTCTCAAATAGATATCAAAGGAAGATACTTGCATTGGAAAATGACTTTTGATTAATCAATCTTTACTCTCTCTTCTCTTACTATCAGATAAGTTAATCAATGTGTCACAATGAAATAGCATTCACCTGTGATAGGAGCTCGGAAGCTACAATGCCAACCCGATGCTGTATAAACTCTAGAGGATGCCGCTTTAGAGTGAAGACGTTGGTGGCAGACTTGGGAGCCACCACAGGATTCAGCCACAGGATCTGCCATAATGCCTACATAATATAGATCACATACAAATGTTAAAATTATGCCATTTTGAATTCCATAGTTCATAATATGAAAATATAACAATCCCCTAAGCATATTGCAAAAAGCTTCACTCGTGATCAATACACTTGTGATCAGGCATATTTGGTACCTATTAGTACTACTCCCAGTTTTACAAGCTGATGCAGTATTAGGAAGAACAACACGATTGGACAACGGAATCAAATGGGTTGAGTGAACTTCATTTTTCCGTGCTAGTCATACATGGATCTGGATGTGTCCCCTCACTTATCTTCTATACAATCAGCAGTTTCATTTTTATTGGGTCACTTCTTATTTTGTGAATGGTGTGACATATCTTTTTGGTCTATGAATCGATTCCATTGCTTTCTTACTATTAAGATCAGTGCCTCTTTTTTCGCTTCCTTTTTAAAGCTCTTCAACCTTCTGTATAGGGCTTATGGATATAAGTGGCTTGTACCATATTCATAAGGTACCTTAACATCAAACTGTTTTAACTTCCATTTTTTATTTGGTCTTCTTGGTGAACAGACTGACAGACAATGACTTCCTTGTTTTTGCTCTTGGCCACCACAAAAATAATTCTTGCTTTGTCTCTTTTCTCCTCTATGTTGGACCGCTTTCTTGGCTCCTTGTCCAGGCTAGGAGAGGGCTTCTGTAACCCCACCCCACCCTCCCAAAAACACTTTTTTGCTTATTTATATAACATTCTAGTGCTATGATCCAGCCAATAATTATTTTCTCAAAATATATAAATCCATACTATATATAATCTACGCATATGCATATAAATATATACACACTACTATATAAAAAAGTATGAATAAAGCAAGTGTTTTTTCCCCTTTTTTGTATAGTCAAATATGCCCCTTTTTTAGTTTTTGGTTATTTTGTTCTTTGATTTGTATTTCTAAAATCTTGGAAGACTTTTATTGGATTTGACCCCCTTTGCATATTTTCCGCTTTATACGTGTAACTGGAAATAATACTGGCCTTTTTCTTCAACCAATTTTGTTCTACATATATTAATTTATACAACTTTTGTTCTGTGTTTTAGTATCCAATTTGTAGTTTCAATTTTAAAAGTATAAGTAACAACAATATCTGTAGTAAACAGAATTAACCGTGTTAATGGTGAAAATTTGATAAGAATTTACAAAATGATTTACATTTGGATGATACAATTAGTTGTAATAAAAATAGTAAAAATAATATAGTTTCTTCAAAACTAATAAAAATAAGATATTCATGAATAACCACGTGCAACACACGTGCCGAACTATTATATATATATATCAAATTCCAGTTTAATTTTCACGGTAGTGTTGAACAGCAGATTCTAGGAAAAGAAGAAAGCACCTGTCTCAAGATAACAATCAAGCATCTCATATCCTTCAGTGAGAGTGGCTTCTCCCGCTCGTAAAACTCCTCATTGTCAACAATCATAAGCATGTGCCTGATCCAACAAGGAACGGGATAAGACAAACTCTTCAAATTGTACCACAGGTTAAGTACATTTTAACTGGCATGCAAATTTAAATTACAACGAGAACATAACACTCCATCTCCGGTTTGTAGTCCCACTTTGACTTCGGTTCTTTTTAAGGAAACACTAATTTCTACCTAATCAATGGTCAATAAATAAGTCATTTTACATTGTGAAATATGGCCCATTGATTATGTCCCAAAGGAAAATGAGACTATCAATTGAGACAGACAGAAATGGAAAAGTGGAACTATCCTTTTGAGACGGAAGGAGTATATCAGAGCAACATTCTTACTTATACACAGGGCAGAAAACCGCCAATGGTAGTAGCCACCCAGGTGCATCTACTGGTAAATAAGCTGACTGCTCAGACAAAGACGACCATTTTTTATTCTCATGGCATCGCTTCATGAAGCTCCAAAGGACAGGAACTAGCTCTGTTCGATATGCTAGTACCGTCATTATGCGCTCAAGGGGTAAAATGTTAAAAGTTACGTGCAAGAAAGCACAAACTGCGCCAACAGCTGCCACCTCTCTACTGTTCGGACTATCTTTGTGTGAAGCATTGACAAATGAAAGCCCTCTGAACAAAACGTTTGTCTGTTCAAGAACAAAAAGATATTTCACATGTACATTCGGAAGAAAGAAGCAAAAGATTTCTTGGATTACAAAACAATGGCATTTTAGACACTAATGTGGCCTTTCCAGATTGCATACCAGATGTAAAAGAAAGCGTGAATCTATTGCATTGGAAATCTGTTGTTCCAGATCCCTATTCAGCACATTTTCTGTCTGTTCATCTTCAATGATCATGTCATCCTCACCCATTGTGGAATCTGAAGTGCAGTTGCATAAGCATACAACTTAACAAACTTACAAAAGGAGACAAAATATGATGCACAAAAAATTACTTCAACAAAAGAAGATTAAGTTTGTGAAATAAAGGTTCTAAGAAGGCACAAAAGAAAGGATGGAAAGAATAAGTATATTATGAGGGGATACTCTCTTTACTTCTGTTTGACGATTGGATAGGAGGAAGTGCCTCCAGCAAAAATGTCGCAATTGCTGCAAAGTCTATAGCCTGATTAAGATAAGACAAAAAAAAATGAGGAAAAGTAATTTAATACCAATCATATCCTTAAATCTGAAAATTTTGAACTGTGGGCTGAAATACTAATAAAAGTTAGGATATACATCTGGAATAACATCATCAGAAAAACGTAAAGATGATACTAAAAACAATAGAGGTAGCTGAAGAATCAAGCAAGGTCAATGATCTGAGGATAGGGACAAGGCCTGTAGTGTACTGCTATGGAGTTATTGAGAGTACCAGATGGAGACATATTGCACGCTATGGAGTTATCATGGGTACCAAATGGAGACATATTGCATACATATACACTTATTTATTTATTTGATGGGGCAATATACTTTGATTGGAGAAATTAAATGAACGTGCAGTACACTACAACGAAGAAGGGATTGTTGATGGTACAATAACATGACAAATGAACGTTCAGCAAAAGCACTTCCAATTATCTTCAAAATGGAAAACACTCGCTGCATACCAAATCGTCTGGCCCAAACTCACCCTTCAGCAGAACTGGTATATTTATTTATAAGTTACTGCCTTATGTACAGATTATTAATATATATATACACATATATGTGACATCCCCTTCCCAATGAAAAATAGCAAACCAAAAAACTAGAAAACCAGATTGAACATGTAGGCTTACACCAGTATTCCCCTGTATTGATTCACAAGATATAACCTCGCAGATCAGAGAAATTCTGGATGATCAGCCCAATGAGCATGAAACTTAAGACTTCCCCAGATTTCTTCACTGTCAAATTATCTATCTAAAAGACACTCAGATTCTTTTCTGGCCAAATTCCAAAATCATACGCCAGTCAATCCACCTCCACAATACTTTTTTCTTTCTCACTGTTACCAACCTTAACCAGACCACCAGTAAGAATAATGCTGTCTATAGGGAGAAATACCAACAATGCAAAAGCAGTTGAACCGCTTTATTCCAAAGCAACAAAGATAGTCTCTTACGTCTAATCAAGTAACAAGTATTCTCCTTCCTTTTCCCCAAGACCCCAACCATACTTTTGTGGAACAAACGAAAGATTGTGGGAAAGGCCATCTAGTGAAGAAGAAATAAGGGCTTCAATTTCAAAATTAAATGGTGAAATGGCTCCGCATCCGCATAAATTTGTAATGCAAGTCTTTCAGGAGTTTTGAGAAACTATAAAGGAGGAAATTTGGGAGGTGTTTGCTAACTTTTTTATTGAGCAGTCTTAGGAAGAGAAATGGGCTGCAAGTCCTTTCATAATTATATTCAAGCCAAGGACATCTTACTTTTTGCCACATGGAGTGTTTCCTCGACAATTTGTTTTAGCCATAAGGACATTTTTCAATCCTTGTCCACTCAAAGGACACACCCCTTTATTTCAATGATCGCTTATACCCTAACCACAAATATTTAGTTCATTATTTCATGGGTGGTCGCTAGGCCTTGCCAAGCACTGCTGCCAGAGCTCCGGTGAGGCCACTGGAGCACCGGCGAGAATTTCTAAATGTTGCAAAAATAGATTTGCACCAAAATCTTCATCTTTAGTTGCCTGCTGATTAGAGCAAAAGCAAATTATCACTCCCCGCAGATTTAGTGCAAAAATAAATTTGCACTAAAATCTATATCTTAAGTTGCCCGCAGATTTAGTGCAAAAATAGATTTGGCGATTTGCACTAAAATCAAGATCTTAAGTTGCAGCGGATTTAGTGCAAAAATAAATTTGCACTACCTGCGCCAGATTTCCGGCAGTGGTTGACAATGTTCCGGTGAGTTTGCCGGAGCTCCAGCAGTGGCGGATGGTGGCGACATTCAGCCAGTGGTGATTAAATATTTTTGTTTAGAGGATAAAAAGGGAAAATGGAGGAAGGGCATTCGGTAAAGAAAAAGGACTGTCCTTATTTTGAAAGGACTGTCCTTCCTCTTGATATAATTATGGAGGGAGCCCTTTAAACCCATTGCCAACAATTATGCAATGGAAACATTGCCATCATATACAAAACACTATACTAACTGGCTCGGACAATGTTTGTTCTCAATAAGTATGCATGCAAGGAGTAAAGAACAAATGACATTCTAGTAAGACATCACAAAAAAAAATCCTTACCATCTCAAATGAGCAGTCAGACTGAGCAAAGGCAACTCCAGCAGTTTCCAGAACATTTCCAACGAGGCATGCATAGCCAGGAAGTTCGGTTGATACATCAACAGGTAGAAGTTTAGCATGATCTTTTGCACACAGTGCCATCTGATGGATATAATGTTGACTCATCCCCCTTGTTGCAAAAATCTGGATAAGCGAAAAAACACAAACAATTATAACTGAATACAAACTTAGATAATAATGAAACATGAGAATGCACTGTGAACAGGGGAGAAATGTAAGGTGCTGATGTCCACAACAAGGTGAACATAGACAAATTCACCAAAACAATCATTAATTAGGTTTTTTGTGTCAAAAAAAAAAGATAAAAAAAATAATAATAAGCCATCTTGGCCATTGGACAGATTCGAGCTTTACCATCTGGTGGTAAAACCTAGTCTTCTATGAAGCCTAAGTAATAATAATAACAACAATCATGGAATGGTAGGGAAACTTTAGAACTGAAATACCTCTTTTAGGTAAGGAAAAAGTTTCCACAAGAAAGGAATAGTAAGAATCTGGGAAGCGAAACTCCATCGAGGATCAGAATTTTGACAAATACAAGGCATTTGACCAATATGAGACATAATGAGAGCAAGGACACGCTCCAATGAAGATACTTTCTCCACAGAACCTTGAAAAACTATACCATTCTGCATAGTTAAACCACATAATACATCAGATGTGGAATTTGGAAAACCCCAACAAAAGAACAATGTCTACAGCCAAGAAAACCAAAAAATTAAAGTAGAACATAATGTTATAGTGTAACAAATATTAGAACAGAAAAATTGGAAAAGAGCTAAAAAATAGCAAAAGCAACAGTTCAGCAAGAAATTATGTTTTTTCTATCATAGTAGATCTGGTGAAACTAACTGTTTGAAAATAGGACCTGTGCCCCAAGATATGATTTATGGATCCCAAGAATTTTGTATTACACGATTAATGGATCCAGAATTTTTCACGATTGATTTGCAGGCAGATTTTTGGCTTGAATTTTTTTTTTAGGCTTTATCATAGAGTTTTTTGTTGCTTTCGGAAATTTATTTTTTTTTTTTTTTTTTTTTTTTTTCATCAGAAACGAAGTTGCTTTCGGAAATTGTAATCAATCCTTGTGAATATAGATATTCGTGGCTGCACCTCTTTAGCAGTAAGCAATTACAGGATCCTTTTCAAACTAATTTAGAGATCAGGAGAAGTTGAGTAAACATCTTTCTTGAGAAAGCCTCGTGGTGTTTTCAGTTTCAAAAGATCAAGTATTTACTAAGAAAAAAACACATGGAGAATTGTAATCTATATTATAATGGAAGATTTGTCAACACCAACCCTACATAAATCCACATCCAAGGGTCAATAGTGGTTTGTAGTGCTTTTGGGCCCTTTAAAAAGTCTTCCACATACAATGAAACAAGAGATACACCAAACAACCTCCCTCCCCAGTCTTCATCAGATTCACCTTTTGTAACATTCTTATCTGGCTTTTTACACCCTACAAATTTCTAACACTTGCACACTTTTTTCCAAATAAATGAAGATAACCAGCTGAAGAATGCCACGCCCCAGATGTCCAGTATAGAAATTATCACCCAGAGTAAAAACTAGACAAAGAAGATGTATACTTCAAAAGAAATATGTGGCGGAAACAAGATAATGTACCTAAGGAAAACAAACAAAAACAATCGAGGGATAGTTGGGATAAGTTTGGTTAAAAGTATACCTTTCCCACAAGAACAATTTCTCTTAACAAAAGATATATATTTCTTTGAAAGAGATACCCCACGGTCTTACAAGCCCATGGAAGTCTGGGATCAATCAACATAACTACAGCCTCTAGCAAGAGGATTGTTGGTGTAGTGGATTCCAAAGAGGTCAAAAACAGTTGATCCTTCAACTTCTCCCTGTTCAAAAAATCAGTAAAGTAAGTGTTCTTCTGTTTTGAAAAAGAGGATAAAATTGCATCAAGTTTATAGTTTCCAGAGAGAGAACATCTGTAACTAAGTTTCAACATTAGGTCATTGTAGGTGGAGAGATTTCAATATCTTTTACATCAACATCATGTACAAAATGCATAGCAGAGCACCTAAACAATATACATTAAAGATTTAGTAATTATGTAATTTCACTTAGAAAGTCAAAAGAAGAGGTAAACTGAAAATACTAAACAAAGATAAAGTAAATAAAAAAGTATAAAACAACTTACACAGTGTGCAAGTAACCACCAGTAATAACCAGAGAATTACTCATGCCTACAGCACTATTTGTAAACCAACAATTAAAATGCTTTGTGTGCGCGGTGTGCATGCTTAAGAAATAAATCCTAGCATCGAAAAATGATTTTTTTTCTTAAGAGAGTGATTGTGAACTTATTATTAAATATGCGGAGAAATAGTGGACAATGTGTTGAACCATTAGAAATGATTGCTTTGGTTAGTTACCCGTATATGAAACTAAAGCATATTGCACCCACACATTGAGAACTAGAACATATATTTCATTTCTAAGAAACTCTATCTTAATCAAAACATCAAAAGGCAACAAGATGAAAAATTAACAACAATTTCCAAATTAAAATAATCATTCAGAGTTGAGGAATAGAAAGAAGACAAGATCCTGACTTGCACAATGCATATCAGAAAGGTAGGTAAAATGTGGGACCCCTTAGTACATCTGAAATAATTAAAGTAACAACCTACATTAAAGTACAATTAGATCTCTAAATTGACATCCAATTCGGTCAGAGCTTCACCCAACAATATATGGTAGGTTTTCTACTAAGGTTTAACATAATTTAAAATGTAATACATTCAACAGTAGGCGGTAACGAACCTATTTTGATGGACAGCCTGAACACAAGCATAAGCAAATTTCTTCACCCTGTAGTCCACCAGAGAGTGTTGAGATGAATATTCCGTGCCTGCAAAGAGACTCAGGATATCCCCTGCTGTATCATCAAATTTCATTAGTAAATGATAACCAGGTTTCTGAACTGAAAAATAATTTCAAAAATTCAAGACCAAGATGAAATAAACTAACTAAAGAAGCTGAGGAATGTGAAAAAGCTAACAAGCAGGTGGCATAAAAGTTGAAGTGATATCTTTCCAAACCCATTTATCAGCAAGCATATGTTGTAGATCGCAAAGAAGACGGAGATTAGAGTCAAAGTAGTGAAAGAGGAAGCACAATGAATGTGAATATACAAGTAGTCCACACGTACAAGTACGCATTTGACTTAGAAAGCATAGTTCTTTTTTTAAGTAAAAGGGAGTATATAAGGTGAACCCACAATTCGGGGGGTGGGGCGGGGCGGAATCCTGTATAATATTGATGTGAGAAAAACAGAAGTCCCAAAGACAAAAAGAAAAAGGGTACATCAAGGCCAATAATGAACACATCAGAAAAAGACTCCCAAGAATATCCACAATGGGGTTATGAGAACTTAGAAAGGCTTCATGAACACAAAATAAAGAGGTGATCAAGACAGCTTTGGAGGGGAAAATTCTAAAATCAATCAAAGTAATACTCCCTCTGTCTCAAATTAAGAGTCACAATTTCTAAACTCAATGTACCAACTCTCATAATAGTTGAACATTTTCATTTTGGTCATTGATTCATTAAAGTCAATGTTTTATAAAAGTTTGACTTTTGAACGTGGGCTCTTCATTTGAGATTATGTTAATAAATGTTTCAAATACAACCTTTTAGGAAAGGGTAAACCAAATTAATGGTATTTGTTCTCTGACACATAAATGTGGTCTTCATGCACTACAATTAATATGACATTAATTCTTGTAATTCCATTCTACTTCAGATATTACAATATTTTTCTGATATAAGTGGCATCTGTGCAAATTCAGGATTTTTCTTGAAACTGCTCATAAAATTAATATCCCTCTCATTACTTTTATTTGGCAGGTTTGGTGGGCAAGGTCGGTTATCTACATAAAAATAACAAACAGCAAAAAGATGTATAAAAATAAATATGTTTACAAGACAATAGATGAGCCTGGTCAATGTATTCACTAAATCATAGTATAAGCGATACCTTACATATACATATTACGTAACAACGACAAGATATTTCATTAAGAGTTACAAAACACACCACTATTTCGCACAAACTGTTGAAGTAATCGGCATGCTTCCACGAGGGCAGAAATATCAGCATCATTATGTGGCTTAAAGAAAAACAGTAACTGGCGGAGAAAATCCAAATCAGGTCTGAAGCATTGCCTGGATTTAAACATGACAGTATCAGATATATACATACAATAAAAAATAATATAATTATGGCCGCAGTTTTTCCATATGAATAGCTTCACCAGACAACTTACTAAAAAGGGATCGGGTGAAACTAAAACAGAGCAGAAGTAACATAATGACAGCTATCATTATATTTAGGGCTTTTTTTAGTTTTCATAATTGTAGACTTCACCCCATGCATGCAGGGGAATCTCAAAGATTACATAAAAATGGGGGCAGTTAAGTCAAAGGATTAGGTAATTCTTTGAGATTCCCCTTAATGCAGGGGTAAAGTCTAGCGATTATGAAAACAGAGGGTAAGTCTAGTTTCGCATTAAGAATAGGGAGCAATGTCAAAAAAAAAAAATAACACCACTTATATTTATGAGAAGGATCGATGGATAACTACCTGTCAACATTTTGGCATTGCTCCCCATAAGTCTTAAAAAACTGCCCTCGCACTTTAGAACGTTCAGCTTCGACCACCTTCCTTCCTCTGAAGCATCTCTGTAGCTAGCAATTAGTCAAGTTCCAGCCTTCGCAAGAAATATGCAAATGTTTCTATAATATTTAATGAATAACACTGCCGCAAAACCGATCTCATTTTATTCTATAACAAAGAATTGAAAGAAAGACTGATTACTGCACAACAGATGAGTGAATGCTAGGACCATGATCTCATAATAAGCAAAAGTTAACAAGGAAACACTGTTTTCGACAAACAGACAACTAAATAAGTAAATATGTTAGTTGAATACAGAAGGATAAAGAGAAGTGTTAACAAATTGTCTACCTACAGAAGACCAGTGTCGCTTATTCAGCTCCAGCAAAGTAAGGGAGGATAAGAGGACTAAAGATTAAGGGTGTGTTTAATAGAAAAAAAAAAAGATGGAAAAGAAAATATTTTTACATGAAAAATAACGATAACATGGAGAACATCTCACTAAATCACTCGCGTCTTTTTTCAACTTCTCATAAAATTTAGTAGTGTTTTCAATCATTTTCCATCTTTTTAACAAACGGACCCTAAAGATCTTGTTTTTCTTTCAACTTTCACGAACTCAGTATTTTACTAAAAGAAAATATTTTTCTCTAAAGCCAGGGCACAAATCAAACAAGATTAGATAGCTATTTGTCTGTGTATATCTTCCAATATATTCAGAAAAAGGCAGAAGATTCTGGGAATGATTGAAGAACCCAACCAATAAGCTATTCAGCAAAGAAAGTTTCATCCTTTTCAACGGAGTGCAGCAGTGTTCTCCTCATTTTGTGAATGCTCTCCTCTTTCTCTCCCTACAAACGTACCACATGCAAGTTGTTTCCAAAATCCAGCCATGTGACTTTTCCTTATTTTATGAAGACATATATCATACAAGTACTATTAAGACATGGATTACATCCCCTTGATGGCTCGATGCATATGTGCTAAGCTCACGTGCACCATTTGATCATAAATACACTTACCTTTCCTTGTTTATTTTAGAGATTGAATAAAACCCATATTATATTTAAAGAGCTCTTGAACTCTCCTTTCCTTGTTTAATTTTTTATTTTTTTTTGATAAGAAACCAAATATTATTAATATAGAAAAATTTACAGAAGCAGGGACGAGATGTCCCCTACAGATACCCCACAAAGAACACCGGGCGCCACTTAAACAACACCACTAAGACTCTAAAAATCAAAACACAAAAAACAGCCTGTGAATCATAAGCTAAAGACAATTAATGTAAACAAATCTCCGCCCAGTTCCGCGTAATAATATCAACCCCCAACCCTTTCCTTGTTTATTTTAGAGATTGAATAAAACCCATATTATATTTAAAGAGCTCTTGAACTTTCCTTTCAGAGAGATTTAAGTGGACTAGGCTGGATCCATCCAACAGAAGTGTTAAGTTCCTAAGGTTAGCACTTCATGGTTGTTAATCACGCTCACCATACACAGCCCTACGATCAATTAAGTTACCCACTGATTTGAAAGTTTATCCTAGTGATGGGGAAGAAGAAAGGGAGGGACTAGCCCACAAACAGGATGGATAATATAATTTGGAGCGCAAGATTTAATTCGGCAAAATCCACAAAGCCATACAAGCCCTCGACATAAGTCCATAAATATGGTACAGACTTTCATTCAGATGTTGCATGGCCATAGCAGCTTATTTACTTAACAAGTTCAAAGTACTTAAATTTGAGATATTTTAAACGACAATATCATGATACAAAATTTACAGTGGAACTTCATCTCCTCTCTTTTCTTATGTTAATTTATTACTTCATAATTACACGTGCATTAATTTTTTCCTGGTGAATAAACAATGCACAATGAATTTCCATAGCCAAATTCTGTTATTTTATTTTTCATCTATTTTGTCTCTGTTATTTAATGATATCTTGCAAGCAACGTGTGATTTCACCTATTTTCCCAATTGTCGAGTCAGTACTAATTTTCAAAAACACACGCAACAAAAGTATTAACATTTGTCAAGAAGCATAGGCATCGGGTCACTCAAACTAATTAATTTTACCCTACATTGTCGAAACCTCATTGCTGCGAAATTCCAAATTTGAATCTACTATTTGCTATATATAGCTACGTTTTGCATAGCGACATTTTGCAACATGACTTGGAAAACACACACAAAATGTCACGCCAGCTACTGGTGCGTCGCCTCCAAGATGTTACCCATTATTGTTGGGTTTAGAAATCAGTCTATTATATACACTGATATCTATGATTCAACATAAAATCCATTTAAAGAGTTTGCCGTTATTTTACCATTTAACAGACAAACTATGTATAACCCAATCACGTGTATACACTTTGCTATCAAAACATGATTATGTCATTGACCATCATCAAAGCCTCTACCGCTCACAACATTGCAATTAGCAACACGTCTACAATCCATCCATCAAATCAGAAGATAACTATCCAGTTATTCAAAACAATACCGACACAAAAACTATCTCAAGTCTCAAACCAATCCAACTTATAAGTCTAGACACAATTACTACAATAATCATTACTAAAACGTGTCCCGGTCAATCAACTTGGACTTGGATTCAGCTCCAATGAGAGGAAAACTCTCTTCTAACCCTTAATTACCACCAAAAGGGGCAACTTTTTACCGATTTCAAAGTACCCTCCAAAAGTAAAACTGTAATTGTGAACAATCAAACGAAAACATCATATCATCATACACTAAATAATATCCGGTCTCAAGGTATATAAGTGTATAGGTACAGGAACCTGTATTTTGAGTGCGGCCGAGTTCTGTTGTTTCAACTTGGATCTCTGAAGCCTCTCTAACCTAGCCTGCTCCAGAAGCTTGTCTCTGTCCCTCTCCTTCGAACTACGGCCACCTAAATTGACTCGCTTCTTACTCGAAGGATCGCCGGGAAAGAACATTATTTTCCCTCTCTATACTTTAGCCCTAATATGTTCAATACAAAACTCGCACACTCTACACCACTCTCAATTTGAAAAAACAAACAATTATACCGAGTACGCGAGTGTTTGCAATTGATCGGAGACTTTTGCCCTAGGATTCGAGGAATTCGATTTTCACAGGAAGATTGAGCAAACGAAGCACACACTCAATACTACTAAACTTCAATTGAAACAATCATACAGATTAATAGGCGAGTGTTTTTAGTTTGTTGTGTTGATCGGAGGAGGGTTTTGCACTAGAATCCGAAAGGAAATGATTTTTTTCCTGGGGAAAACGGAGCGAAGGAAGAAAAGAATAAAAAAGGTGGTTTATTATTATTATAAAAGAAGATGTAGAACGCGAGTGAACGTAGAAAAGCTTGCTTTTTTATTTAGGTCTCTCTTTTTTTGTTTTTCAGCTCTTTTTTTGTTTTTTAACTCTTATTTTTTTTCGAAAGGAGCTCGTGAATGAATAGAGAGAGGTGTATAGAAACGTTGTGATGAACGAAGGACGATTAATTTGTCATGCTGATTTTTAATGGCACTCACATAATTAATTTTTTTATTTCATTAAAAAATTTTAATTCAAACAATTTTAACTTAAAAAGCCCGGTAAACTCAATTCAGCATCTTTTTTTAATTTGCCGTTGAAGTTGTCTATTTTATTTTCTATCCTACTTTTCTCTTTCCCTTCTTTTCTCGAGTTCTGTTTCTTAATTATATTCCACTTTTCTTATTTTTCAATGTTTGAATTATGTTATTTCTTTTTATTATAAACAAAACTTTATTGAATCAAAGGCGTATTAAGCACCAAAATTACTTAATCCCACCTAGTGGGTTTGAATAAGACATAGAGAGAAAATCAAAAAGGGTTAGATCAAGTAGGTTGCAATTGAGTCACGTATGTATTGAAGCAGGATGAGGTGTACTTGGTGGGAAGAAAAACTTGAAAAATCAATAGAGAGACAGAAGACTTTGTATATATTAAGTTTTCACCTTTTTGAGGATAATTTTAAATTCACACTCTTAATTCGTGTTCTCCTCCGTGAGTACATCGAGATCGTGTATTTGTATGCTCAAAACGGTAGGGTTGAATTGTAGTGAGACTTTAGATGGAAAATAAAAGAAATGAGTCCCACATTGGAACTTTGAAAAAACAATAAAGGATAACCTTTCACTAGCTCATAAGCTTCTAAGATCGCGCACCTAAGGGGGTGCAAATCACGGACCGAATTTGACTTGACATAGGCTTGGCAATAACCGAGTCATGACGTTTGAATTAACCATTTAATTATGAAGTATGATTTGGATATTAATTCTAAGGTATAAATGGAGAGTGAAATTCTCTCTTCTTCTCTCTAGACTTGGTGGTGGTTCTACACAATTTAAGAGTGATACCAAGTGCTAAAGGTAAACATAGTTTCATCCTGGGAGACAAAGCTATAACAAACCTTATAAGCACCACGTAATTGTTTTAAGGAGATCGTGTGACGAGATCGATTTTCTGAATTGTGTTTAAACTTTGTATATAGTACATGTACATACATATATACATACACATATATCTATTGCTTTTTCAATATGAAGAACAATTCACTCATTGATTTTCAGAATTTTAGATAAGGAGTTTTGAGTTGTATGAGTGTTCAAATGCACAAATGAGGCACCTGAGGATTGATATTTATGCACACGATCAAAATGATGAAAGAAATTTATAATTTATGAAGTGGGTGCAAGAGAAAAAGTAAGGGGATTGGTATTGTTTGCCATTGCTTTTGTGATGTATTATTGTCACAATTAATTAGTTTGAGGATAGATTTATTATTTTAGCGACAATAATTTGCCACTAAATACATGTTTTCTATATCTTAAATTTCTTGTAAACACACCCTACCTAGTAGGTGAATTGCTAGGTTTTGGTAAAAATAGGTGGGGTGAGATGCAAAAAACCTAAAACATAGGTGAGTTCCTAAAATTTGTGGGTGTATTTAAAATCACCGTTTATTAAAGACGAAATAATAATTATAATAATAAAGAAAGACTTTATTTTCACCTTTCATTCGGTTTTTGAGTACCGATGTTATTTGATTTTTGGTAACCGAGTATAAGTGTATTATTCGGTATTTAGGGACCAAGTAAGGTATTTTTAAACTTATATTTGACCTTAAAGAAGCGAATAACAAACTCTTACTCAGTACTCAGTGATCGAATAAAAAGTGAGAGTAAAATTAAATATCATTCAAGATAAAAATAGTATCACCCTTAATTAAAGAGTGGTGGGATATCAAAATCAAGAAATTACAACCAAATCGAAGCACAAACATTATTGGTGGAAAGTTTGAAGTTTGAATTATGATAGATAAGAAACATTATTCATGAGATGGTGGAGAAAGAAAAAGTTCAAGAAAAAATTGGTGGTGAAATTCCACTCCAAAATAAAGCCAAAGATATATTATAATTGTTATTATTGGTGTATTAATGTGTATATTAGCTTTCATACATCATTCTACAACATTCAAATTGAAACAACGATATAATCGTCAAAATAGAGTATAAAACGGGTTCTATCCAGGCTTGATTCGCTTTATATAAATAGGGTAATCTAGTTACAACTCTCCTCAAATAAGGCGAGAGTGTGCAGACACACTCACTCCATGTAAGACGAGCGTGTATTATTAAGCGAGTTACTTACAATACATTCACCTGATGTGGGGTGAGTGTTTAAGAATCCACTCACATGACATTAGGTGAGTCTAATTTAGTAATAATTCATTGCACTCCGCACTCTATTACCTTATATTAGGCGAGTCACTCACCTGTCATTAGATGAAATACGTAAATGGCTTCTTTCTTTTTCAATGTTAAGTAGTTTTATTTTTAATTAATATTTGTATTAACTTTTAATTGGGTGGAGGGTGTTAGTAACTAAAAATTGACATGAAGTGAGTATTTGTAACAAAGGTGGTGTTAGTGCCAAAATTAGGAGTGTAAATAATAGCCCTCCTAATTTATGGTCCGTGCAAGTGAAAGCACATGTTTGGGAAAGGGAGAGTTGTAAGGGAGATAGCTTTTTTCTTTTCTTTTAAAAGATTAAGAAAGATGACTTACATGCATAGGAAAGAATGAAGGGGAATAATAAAAGTTATGGATAGAGACCAATAATAGTGTAAATGTTGATAAATAATTCTTGGAAAATTATAACATGTATCCTTAGGCCTCGTTTGATTCAGGTATTAGGATCAGTGGGATTAATAATACCAGTATTAATAGTACTGGACTATTAATCATGGTATTAATTTAATACCAATACCCTGTTTGATTCATGTAGTATTAATACTGGGATATCTCATGCTAATATTAATACCATGTTTGGTTCTGTAACTTGTATATGGAATTATATTTTGGACTAACAATTTTTTTTAAAAAAAAAAAATTTAAAAAAAACAGTTGTAAAAAAAATATTTAAAAAAAAAATTATAATTTTTTTAAAAAAAAAATTGAAAAAAAAAATAATTTTTTTTTTAAATAATAATAATATAGTAGTAGTAATGGCATTTTTGAAAATATATGGTTCATTTTTATTAATCATGGATAAACAATACCACCTCCCCCTGGTATTAAATTATAGCACAAAGAGTGGTATTAAGTTAGTACCGGTATTAGTAATCCCAACACATTTGTGCGAATCAAACAAGGTATTATAAAAAAAGTGGTATTAATAATCCCATCCCACTTTTTAATACCCGAATCAAACGAGGCCTTAGTGCATATGTTAGGGCACATGTTAAAGTTACTATAAATGAAAATAATAAAATTGTGTATGAGAATCTATACCATATTTAATGAATGTTGGGAGTTAACTATTTTCAAAAATTGGTATTTAACATGTGCTCTTAGGGTATACGTTAACATGACCCAAAATTCTTATACGTGCCTTATATATACATACTTATACAAATATGCATCGTTGAGGAACTGAAAGAATAAAATCATTGATAATTTAATTTGCATTACACGATCACGAGCCATATATAAACTCTAAGAACATCTTCAATAGTCTCTTCAAAAATAATTTTGTTGACTTATGTAGCACTTTGAAGAATCATCTTAAATAATGTTTTTAATGAGCTCCAAGAATCTCTTCAAATATATTATTATTTTAATAATAAAATATTAAAAAGTATGTTTGAAGAGCTCTTTCATCACTCTTCATATTTAAAGTTTGAGAAAGACTCTTCAAATTGGAGATTCTATTTGTTATTGTTGTTAGAGTGAATTTTGCTGACATAACTCTTCAATAAATTTATAATTTATTTCTTTGAAGAGTATGTTGAATATGCTCTAATGCATGAACTCTAAGTTAAGTTTCATATCTTTATAAAAGTAAAAGGGCTCAATTTTTATCTTTTTAACTTTTATATTTCAATAAGAGTTAATTGCCAGCAAAGCATTTGTAGAAAAATAATTACGAAAAAAAAATCATTTTCTCAAAACATTACCAAAGCAGTTGTCAACTCATGGTAAGACATTTTTGCCATTCTTTTTCTTATTTAGCTTATTTTATAAGCCTTCATTAACGGGTCTTATTTAAGGAACAATTGAATTATAGTTTTTTTTGGACCAGTCTTATTTGCAACACAATAAAACTGGTATAGATGTGAATATATATATATATAGGTGCATGTATGTATAATG
Organism: Lonicera japonica; assembly: GCA_021464415.1. NCBI lineage: Eukaryota > Viridiplantae > Streptophyta > Magnoliopsida > Dipsacales > Caprifoliaceae > Lonicera > Lonicera japonica. Next base: position 59,279,508 of record CM038465.1, on the reverse strand, counting down.
TGGTACCAAATTGGATAAAATCGGTACCCAGTTGGACAAAATATTAGACAAAAAAATTGCTCCAATAAACTAGTTCGCAAATTTTTTATAACGGTCTTAATTGCGCATTGTGAAATTAATACATGTGTGAATATCTATAGGTACATTCGTGTATAATATGGTACCCAATTGGACAACGTTAGTACCCAATTAGAAAAAAATGTTAGACATAAAAAGGCTCCCATAAAATGGTTTTTGCTCTGTTGATGATTTTTGTTTTGTTTAATATTTTAAATTATTGAAAGATAAAAGCAACATATAGTCAAACTTAAACAACTTAATTAATTGAATTTCATTAGACGAATTACTTACAAGAAAAGTAAAAACAATTGCAAATAAAAACATTCAAAAATAGGATTAGAAAAACAAAATTAAAAGTAGGGTTTTAATCAAAACATATATGCCTTCAAAAGCACAAAAATTAAAAACATAAAAAAATATGGCTTTAATCAAAGCATATATGCTCCATTGTAGGGTTTTATTTTCCAGTCATTAGACTTCTAGGTTTAAATCGTGCCGAAATTGTATGTGTCAACATTTCATTTCGCGAAGACTTTATGCGGGACACAAGAGCATCCGTTTTAAAATTTAAGGAATTCTTTTAAAACTTTTAGCATTGCTTTAGCCTAGTAAGTTTACATCGTGACATTCGGTAGAGTGAGGCAAGAAGTTCTTTTTTTTTTGTTTATAACTGAAAAAGAATTAAGAAAGAACAGCATAAAAATATGTGTGGGACAAAAAATGCGAGCATATATATGTATATGGTGGCAATGGGCGGACAGACGAAGGGGGAAGGGGCATTAGGTTTCTAAATTTTTATTAATTAGTAATAGTTTATTTGTTATCTATAAACATGTCATATCGTATTAGGTTATTTCAAGTTTTTTCATATAGATAAAATTTATAATCTTTTGGACTTCTACGTGCCTTTCTCTTTAAAAGAAAAATGTATAAATACAAACTCTAACATTGTAAATGATGGGGTTTATCATAAAGAAAACAACACGCGACAAGTGCGGGTCTTTCTCAGTTAGCTTATTTTTTATCGTATTTTTATATTAATTGCTTAAAAAAAGAAAATGAAAAAGAGAGTACAAGTACACTTTAATTATTGTCCAACAACTTAAATGAATGGGCTAAAATAAGGATTTTGACAAAACAACATAAAAAGGGCAAAGTTATAAAACTAACTTAAGTTTTTGCCTTTTTTGTAATGGTTGGTAGTGAGAGGACTCGTAGGGCTTGTTTGGTTGATATTTTAAGTTGAGTTTTTGGGAAGTGTGAAAGTAGATTGAAAAGTGAATTTAGTCTTTGTTGGAATTTTTTTCAACCAATTCAAAAAACTTATAAAAAAAACTCAAAAAATAGTTACAATGAATTTTGTTTTATAGATATCGATGAGTAGGTTTTAAATATATATATATATATATTTATCTAATTCCGATTTTTAGATTTAAAGTTATGGTGTTTTAAAAATTCTATAAAAAAAAAAAGTAAAGCGAAGTAAATTTTAGAAAGTGTAAAAATAAAAATGATTTTTGGTAAAAATTTTAAAAACTAGATTTTAAAATACCAACCAAACAAGGGCTTAGTACCTGCACACCCAAAAGGGGGTGCTGGTTAAAAACAAGATTTCTTTTTTCTAAGCCCCCCTTTTGGGTGTGCAGGTACTAAGCCCTTGTTTGGTTGGTACTAAGCCCTTTTTTCTAGTTTTATTTCAAAATAATAAATATACTTTAATTTTTATAATATTCTTATTATTCTCAATTTTCTAATTTGTAGTATAATACATTAAATGTGGTATGCAATATATTTTGTAGCAAATAAAATATCTAATTTAATTATTAATAAAATATTAATTATGATATCTAAATTTCAAGAATTTTTTTTAATAAATATCTTTAGTTTAAGATTTTATTTATTTATTTGTATCCTTCCATCTCTAAGAAAAAATGTACTATTGTACTACTCTATATAAGCACGTAACTATTATACCATTCGCAAAACATTTTATATATAATCATATGATATACAAACAGAATGTAAAAATGCTTTCTTTTTATGATATTACGACACGTCTCACTGCATTAGTGCTTTGCAAATTCTAAAAAAATATTTTCCTTTTTTCCCAATATATACATATTCCAATTTTCCTATTTTCATGTCCTTCTGTTTTCCCACACTCTCTTTCTTTTATTAAGTTGTATAATATATAATATTACTATAATACTATAGTACTACCCGTGCGATGCACAGGCGAATTTATCAAAATAATTTTTTGATGTAATGAAAAAGTAAACGTACGAATTTAATAGTATTTTCAATCAAAATATACAAGATGAAAATATAGAGATTATATTAATGAATCAAGAATCCCAAATGGGTTACATTGTTACTCCTCTCATACATTTAAGATACAAAATGACTAATATATATACTACTACAAAAAGAAAAATAATATAGCTTTAATGATTATCTATACTTCCATGAGAGGTGGAAATGGTGATAGTGGGTGAGAAATGAATCCAAGAAGAAGAAAGGATAGTGGGTGAGAAAGGAATCCAAGAAGAAGAAAGGATAGTGGGTGAGAAAGGAATCCAAGAAGAAGAAAGGATCCAAAGGTATTCTAACACCCCCTTCAAACTCAAGGTGGTATGAAGAGACCGACTTGAGTTTGAAAAAAGATAATTGAAAGACAAAGAAGGAGAAACTGCCCAAATAATTATTGAGAAGCTGAACGGTATGTTATTGAATGTTAAACGTGGAGGTGGACGGGTACAAAAAAGGCGAAAGAATTTGAAGATCATCAGCACCAAAATTCAAAATAGCACAAAGGTCAGAAGAAGAAGAATCAAAAGAATTATATTCTAAAACTGTCCAGTCAAGATTCGTTGATCCAGCAATCTCTGCAGCGGAACCAGCTTGAGAAGATATTCCTGAAAAACCTTCCAAAACAACTTGGTAATCTGAAAAATTCGGATATGCCGGTAAAGCCTCGTGTTTTGAAATATTCACGGTAGTCGGAAGGATATCAGGTGAAGCCTCTTATGTTGACGTGATGAGCCTTAAAAAGTCTCTAAAATAAGGATATCCCAACAAATCTTCATCGATCAAAAGAACCCCAGGTTGTGGAAGATTTACGGTAGTCGGAATAATATCAGGTGCAATGTTATCTGTCAATGATAGGAACCTTGAAGAACTTTCAAGAGGAGCAATGGAAAGGGATGTGTTAGCACTAGAATACTCTCCTTCTAGTCAAGCATCTAACGTCGTTACCCGTGACTGCAAAGCTTCTAATACTGTCACTCGTGACTGCAACTCTTCTATCTGTTGTTAAAGAGAAATAATGAGAGTTGTACAGCCACCAGTGGGATTCTAGACTCTTGCCCTAGCTTAAAAAAGAAACGATGTGAGAGTCTCAAGATAATCGTTTTCGGGAACACGTTGCAAAAAAATGCAACATTCTTTATTTCGAAAACAAAGAAGATTGTGAAATAATCTTGACGATTAATCACGTTTGAAAAAAAATTAGCCGATTCATAAGATGGATGACAAAATCGGTGGCAATAAGTGCAAGCAGCACATGGATTACCTCTAGAACAAACAGTGTTTGACATAATTTTGATTAGAATACTGGGATTTCGAGGGTGACGAAGAGGGATAAATGGGATACTGAGGCTAGGGTGATGAAGAAGGAGATTGGACAAAAGGCTTATAGTCCTGGACGAATTTCAAAGTCGAAAACTTTTGAAAAGTTGTCTCCCCACTACATTTGGACTTAACGGGGCCTTAAATAAAAGTGCCACGTGTGAGAGCGCGTGGCTGATTTTTAGGTAAACTTTATGGGTTAAAACACAAGTCACATAAACTTTAGGGGGTCAAACTGAGAATAACCAAATCCTTTGAAATTTTCAGGACCAAAAATCCAATAACAGAAACTTTTGGGTCAAAATGAAAATAACCCAAAAAGTTTGGGGCTAAACTGCAAATAACATAAACCTTTTGAAATTTTCTGGACCAAAACGCAAAACCAAAAATTTTATGGGGTCAAACAGAAAAACACCGAAACTTCTGAGAACCCCAACATAAACCTTTTGAAACTTTCTAGATCAAAATGCATAACCAGAAACTTTAAACGGTTAACCCGCGACGTCCATTTCTTTGAACGGTGAAATAAATCTAACCCTAATAATGGTATAATTATAGGATGAACCCTAACAATGATTTTCAACACTCCCCCTTAAATTGAAGGAAGTGTTAAAACAATTTGCTAAAAGAAACTCTTTGACCGGGCAGGCGGCAAAAGGCCGCCCGCCGGAAAAGGTGGAACCCAAAGAACTCTAGGTGAGAAAATCGAATTCCTCTGATACCAAGTCAAAATATATAAGATTAAAATAGAGAGATTATATTAATGAATCAAGAATCCCGAATGGGTTACATTATTACTCCTCTCATACATTTAAGATACACAATGACTAATATATATACTACTACAAAAGAAAAAAATAATATAACTTTAATAATTGTCTATAATTCCATAAGAGGTGGAAATGGTGATAGTGGGTGATAAAGGAATCCAAGAAGAATAAATGATCCAAAAGTATTCTAACAAAGGATCCAAAGGTATTCTTACATTTCCATGATAATAAATAACCGAAATTGAAAAACCAATAGGATTTAATCAGAATAACATTCGTAATATTTAGAGTTTGTTGAATAAAAATTGTTTAACATAAAGTTTCATAAAAGCTTGTTGATAACATTGTTGTTTATTATTCTACGTATACTATTTACTCTCTATTCTACTTTGCTTTGTTATTCTTGCAAAAGAAGAAAAAATAGAAGCATTATTAGATTATATATCAGTATTTGATTTTCTTGGAAATGGGTTTTATGGGAATAAGGTGGATTGTTTTGTGGAAATGGGTTTTGTGGGGATATGGGTTTTAAAGTCAAATTTATGGGATGTACAAATTTACATAGTTGGTGGGGGGGGGGGGAAATTAAACAAAAGTTCAGGCCTTGCATTTAGCCTCTTTGTTTTTTATATTGGCTTTCCTTGTGCTTAAATGGTGTGTGTATAATTAAAACAAATGCTGTGAAAAAACATACTTAACAAATAATATGGTAATTAGGAAACATAATATATCAACTAAAGGTTCATATGAGTCCAGTAAGTTTGGCAAACCTTTTGATTCGACACTCGTAGATTTTGGAGGAGCGTTTTAGTCCTGAAAGTAAAACATATAGAATCATAACATACAAATACTTAAGTGTTACTTCAAATTAACATAAGGTGCAACATAATCCCTTTTAAAAAAACTATATTTGAGCATTGTTTTTCATTCAGGCATTTTGTTAAACAACATATAGGCATGCTTTTTTCATACTATTTTGGTTGTTTGTTGCCCTACTGATTTGTTTATTTTCTGATTATTTGCCATTTCTTTTCATTTGGGTATCTATGAATTGAAGAACATATATAGTGAATCCCTTTGAAAAATACTATATATGGGTATTATTTTTCACTCGAGCATTTTGTCAAACAACATACATGTTTTTTTTTTGTTTTTATAATATTTTGTTTGTTTGCTGCTCTTTAGAGAGATCTATTACTACAAACATCAGAATTTGTTTTTTCCCAAAATTCTTCCTCTCGCTATGGGTTGTTTGCTGCCCTTTAGAGAGATCTATTGCTACAAACTTCGGGATTTGTTTTTCCCCAAAATTCTTCCTCTCGCTATATTATACCATTTTTCATGAACAACCTTAGCAAAATAGAAATACAAATAGGAAGAATGGAAAAAGTAGTACCTATTCGAAATAAGAATAACGGTTGTAAAAAAGGCATAGTATAGTGTATATCTTTTCTCCTTTATACAAATTACAATTAAACTGATGTAGAAGCTAGAAAGGTTAAGTTTAATGGGGGAAGATGAGGAAAAAGAAAACTAAAATAGAGAAGAGGAAAGACGATTCAAAAAAATAAACGGAGAGAGCTTAATTTAACGCAGACAATGTTTAACAAAGCGGGTATTTAATACAATTACACGTGAAACTTTATGGTTTCGAGGGAACGTTTTACAATAGTAGTAGTAGATATGTATTTTCTAATATATTAATTAATTTACTTCTTTTATTTTGTAGTATCTAATCCCTCGGACCCATAATTTATATATCTAAAATTCTAATTCTCACTTCAAAATTTTTAGTGTCAAATTTTAAAATATTTTTCATTGATTTTTAGTTAATTATTCTTTTATTCTCTCTAATTTTCTTATACAATGTAACCCTCGAATTATCAATTATTACTTATTTATATTCGATAGGTTTTGTCTTGAGATAATGGGTTATAAGGCATCGCTCCGTAATGTTTTATAACTCTAAGGATGGACTCATGTTTAATAAAGGAAAGTAGTACTAATTTCATAATTTGGTTTTACAATAAGGACACTTTTTATAATATTAATTTATTTAAAAAAAAATGATAAATGTTGATGGACAAAAATACCCCTAATTAAAATCTTGATGTGTCCATGTTGTTCTCGATCATCTTCTTTCTATTACGAGGTTGTTTAACTTTCTACGCGTAAGTCAAAATTGCAGGTTATCAGCCACAACACCCATACACACGCACATATATATATATATACAAGTGATTGTAGTTTGGTGTGGAAGTTGCATACATCTCTGTAATTCCCTCTTTCTTTTCTTAATGAACAATGCCTTAATTATCTATTTCACTCTCTTAGTTTTCTTTTCTCTTTATAAAAGGTTGTTATCTGTTTCAAATTTCTATTTTAATGATTATTTCAGTATATTTATTATATGGTTTTTAATTCTAGATTGGTATTCTGATGATAATGATATAAGAGCTATAAGATTTTATTATTTGTAAACTCTCTTCCGTGTGTATATTTTTGCGGTATTGCGTAGCCCGAAGCTACGGATATCTGTTTCACCTATATATGTGTGTGTGTGTATGTATAAGTGATCAACTTATAGCAAAGAGCACGGAATTATGTAGAGAAGATGTGGGTTCCCCTATTTGGGCGTGGTGAAGAAAGTTAAGCAGAACTTTCTCTCTAATGATGGCGACCACTCTTGTGTTTACTGAATTCCAAGGTTATGACTACTCCTTGCATCACTCTTTTATGGAGATATATATATACAAAAAATTTCCTATGCGGATTGATGTTCACGGACTGCCCGTACGGATTGGGCCATTTGGCACGCTTCCCGATGGCATTTTTTTGATGAAATTTGGTGGGGATGTTCTTCATCATGTGTAGAACATCTCCACCAAATTTCATCAAAAAATTCAACCGGGAAGTGGGTTAACTACATGATTGAAAAATATTGGTCCATAAATAGATATATAAAATCCAATATTTTTCAATCATGTAGTTAACCCACTTATCGGTTGAATTTTTTGATGAAATTTGGTGGAGATGTTCTACACACGATGAAGAACATCCCCACCAAATTTCATCAAAAAATTCCATCGGGAAGCGTGCCAAATGGCCCAATCCGTACGGACAGTCCATAAACAGTAATCCGCATAGGAAAGAGACTCTATATATATATATGTATTTGGCAGAAAATGACACTCATATGTATTATTTTATAATTTTATTACTTTTCTGATTTAATAGTCATGTGCATAAATAAGCTGTAATGTGGGATTTATATATGTATGATGAAGAAGTACTTCAGGTGTTTGTTGTAATGACTGTTAGAATGCTGGGTAGTTTTCACAACTTGGCAATTTTGAATTCCTATAAGCGCTGCCAAATTCTTAAGTTAGTTCGGGACAAAAACAATGGGAAGTTTTTCAATCTAAATCTATTAATTCAAAAGGTTTTACCTAAAACTTATCAAAAGATTGCAAAATTCATTTGTGCTAAATCTGATCGCAGTGCTAAATGCGTTTAGCACATTCTGGTCATTGTCCAGGTGGTGCTAAATGCATTTAGTACCTTATGGTTGTACATTTGGCACCTTCTGGTTGCTGTTCAGGTGGTGCTAAATTCATTTAGCACCTTCTGGTAGTGGTGCTAAATGCATTTAGCACCTTCTGGTTGCTATTAGTGTCATAATGAGACGTGAGATATTATAAGAAATGGGTATTAGTATCTTTTTTGTACAGCGTTCTTAATTTACATGGTTAATTTTTAAGTGTCATTTATAATTGTATTATTATTAGAATAAGCCCTTATGCCTAATTGCTTCTTTTGTCTTTTAAAATTCTATTCCTTTAATATGTAGAGTTACAATTCTTGAAATATTTCATTCCTATTTAATTTTTCAAATATTTAATGAATGTTTTATACTCAATGCCATTAAGAATACTAATGTTTTTAAGATATATATATATATAAATATATAACATTCATATTGAGAGTATAAATCATAAAGGAAGAAATAAAAAATGAATTAAAGTATTATAATAGTAGCAGATTTATCGAATAAAAGACCATTTTTTCGTATGCGTTATATTCTCACTAAGAGTGTTATATATATATATATATATATATATATGCATGTATAGATTATAGACATGTGATTTTTTACCTTGTTTTTCTTCTAATACATGTTTGTAATAATATCTTATTATTTTCTCTTAATATGTTCTTTATATTTGTATCCCCTCACCTCTTTTTTCTAGTATTTAATGATAGAATTCATATGCAAGAAAATAGATTTCTACCAATTAATTCCAGAAAGTTTTTATTTTCTTTCCTATAAATTATATTCTCAAGAAGAATGATATATGTATATATAGATTATAGAGAGTAGTATGGACCAGACTTTTTTTACTATATTTTTCAATCATAAAAACATTGGGGGTATTTTTTATGTCGCAAAACTGTCGTAAAAATGACTAGTCCACACCTGAAATTTTCCGAGATTATAGATATGTAATTTTTCACCTTACTTTTCTTCTCATATATATTTGTAATGATATGTTCTTATTTTCGCTATTTTTTTTTATATTTATATTTCCACCAAATCAATTTTTTAAGTCTTATTTAACTTTATTTGCATTTTTTCTACTTCTTCTATATCAATAAATATGGCTTTTGTCTTAATTGAAGAACGCAATAATTTGTGAATTTTATTTCTTAAACTAAATAATTTTGTTCAATACGTATATGATTCGTGTTAAATAGTTGACTATGAAAGGGACTAATTACAAGTGATAAGTTTTTTATGGTATTATTAATTTACATCTTTAATTAATTTTTTATTTTATTCTTTTATATTTCTTTTAGTCAATGGAAGAATATATGTCACAAATTTATTTTTTTTGTTATAAAAATCATTTGTATTTTATGGAATCAATATATGAAACATCTTTAAATTCTTTTTATCAAACTGAAGTATATTATAGAACAATATAAAAATATTTTTATTTATTTCCACAACTTTGTATTTTAAGGCCATCTCTAATGGTCATATGTATTTTTGCATTTCTACCCTATATGTCATGGACCTTATAGAAAATTTCAATATCTAATTGGCAACATATTTACATAGGTGAAAAAGGATAGAAAAAATGGTCTCCGATGATATACCATTTATTTCTTACTTGTCATTCATTTAAGAAGATAAATAATTAGTGGGTTTAGTGATATCCAATAAGGTTGTTCCATGTCATATATAAATTCTTTATATGACTCACCTTCCACCTTATATAGAAATAGTTATAGAAATGACCATTGGAGCGCTTTTTTTCGTTTTCTCCTTTTTAACATATAAATTTACTTAAATAGAAATGACTACTTGAGATGGCCTACCTATTTCTCTATTTTTCAGTTCAAGTCAAAATATATACCACTATGGCCCCGTTTGATAATAACATAGAAAAGAAAAATAAAAACACTTGTTTTGGTAATAAGTTAAAAAATAAGTTGAGGTATGTGATAAGATGCTCTCCATTTCATGCTCATTTTATGAGTAGATGTCCTATATCATTCATAATTTTTTGTGAAATTTTTTCCTTCCTCAACCACAAGAGAAAATTTATCCATGAAAACGGTCACAAAGTAGGAAGACATTTTATCACATGTCTCAACTTATTTTTCAATTTTTCACAAAAATCAACTGTTTTTATTTTATTTTTCCATATTATTATCAAACGGATCTTAAAGTATCATATAAAATACGAAATATGATCCCTATTAACCGTTAAATATCTACGTATCACATGGTTTGCACACTAGTTGTACTATAATGTTGTTAGTTGTTATTGAGAAAAATGGTAGGTCTATTAAAGTGAGGGATTTAATGGTCACGAAAAATGGTGGATCATATTAGATTCACCTTTCATGGATCGATGGCAAGCCCAAAACTTGATTGTAGAAAGCCCTGAGTGGGATCAGAATTCATACTTAAATCATACTTAGCAGAATTCACATGCACAAATTCGGTTTACAGCCCACTAAATATAATTATCTTTCCGAGTACAACATAACAAACAATACTGGATGCTAAAAAAAAAACTAAAAAAATTACAACAATATGCTGGCCCACGGTTCAATGTATATGTTTTCATTTTTTAGATTAATGAATGCAGTAAATAATCAGCTATATATACTGCATAATCAGTCAACTCCAAAGAAGATGATACTCTCTATGATATAAAAGACTGTTAATTTAAGCGGGTAAATGGATAAATTTTATTAGATTGTGTTATTTTTACAGCATTTTAAAATTATGTGATGATAAATCATAGGGTTTTGAAATTTGTGATTTTAAAATTGTATGATTGATTTTCAATTTAAGTATTCCTTTAAAAATTTTAGAGCTATTATTATTTCAAATAATTTTATACTCACAATAGATCTTGATGTATAGCTATTGATGAGTATATTTCAAATATATATGATCCGTTTGACAAGAAGATGAAAAATGATAACAAAACTAATTGATTTGTATGAAAAGTTGGAAAATAAAGTTGAGGAATGTGGTGAGATCTTCCCCATCTCATACTCATTTTTATGAGTAGAGATATCCTACATCCTGCATCCTCCTTTTTCAGTAGTCACCATAACCCAAAGAAAAATTTCTTATTGAAAAAAACAAAAAGTATGAGAATATCTCACAACATCCCTTAACTTATTTTCGACATTCTCAACAAAAAAACGTTATTTTTCTTACCATTATCTATGTTACTATCAAATGAACCAATAGTTTTTATTAAAATTCATATTCTATATTTGAAATTTTATTAAAAAAAAATGAAGAGGGAGAAAGTGAATGAGGTTTTGTAAAATAGGAGTGTATTTTACACATTCATGTTATACAAATTTTAATTTTAATAGACTGTTGGAGACAATTTTTTTTTTACAAATTATATAAATTTTACACAAAACAAAAATATAAAAGACGGGTTGGGAATACTCTTAGGCCTCGTTTGGTTCACGGATTTTGGCATTCGGAAAAGGAAAGTCATTCTTTTCCTTTGTTTGGTAATCACAAATTTCGGAAAGGCTTTCCCGGGAGATAGGAAAATAGAGGGTAAAGCTATTCCATTCAAAGGGCATGGGATTCATTTTCTCCTCTAATTTCCCAACATTCATTACAAAAAATTTGGACATTAATATCCCTACCCAAATATGCTATTACCAAATTTACCCATTAATCTCTTTGGTGTACTTTTGAATTTTTATGATGTTATTTTTTTACTTTAAAATACAAGGGTATTATTGACATATTGATATATTTTTACTTTCCTTTCATGTATCAACCAAACACCGGAAGGGAAATGAAATGGTATTTCCTAAATTCTTTCCATACTTTACCAAACACAGGAAATGAAACTTGACAGGAACTTTAGTTTCCCACTTCCATGAAAAAGACAGCGGAATCGATTTCCCTTCCGTGAACCAAACGAGGCCTTAGTGGAACTGATCTGTCCAATGCGTAAATTATCTATAAATACATAAATTAATTAAAATAAGAGTAATGTTAAATGTAAGCGTAACATTTTCTTTAAAGTAAATAAGGTGAAAAAGTTAATAAGCATCTAAATAGTTGGAAATTATTATATTCTTACCGGCCGGCCGGTAGTTTGTACGAGAATTCAACTATTTAACACTGTAAGTCTGCAACCTTTGAATTTTTTTCCTTTTTTATATCCCCATTTTCTCCATCAAATGATACATTAGAGACCTTAGACCTATATATATATATATTATTTATTTAATTATTTAAGGTTATAAATTAAAGTTAAGTAAACAAGTCTAACTAAACTTACCACGCATATAATTAGTTGACTTTGACAACATTACAATTTGAAGGATTGATTCAACTAAGGATGCAAAACTTGGACTTGTTTTTGTGAAACAATTTGACAGTACTAAATTTAATAAGGAAAGTTTGAATACATCAACCATAGAAGCCTCTATAATGGAAGTAGATATTGGTCCCCTCTCCAAATAATATTATATTTAATGTCAAAATTGAATTAGGTTTTAGTGCAAACTCACACTTGCTATATATTAATTACGTCAACCGCCTGAATTGATGACTATATAAATAATATAAGCTGCAACCAGGGAGCCATTGACCTCCAAGGGTAGTTTGGATTTGACTATTTGCTTTAATTAAATTCCCTAATGTAGCCAATTAATCTACTAAAAGTATGTTTTACAATTAATTAATTGTCTCTTGATACAAATGTCAAAATTAAAATAAATGAGTTGTTCATGTAACAACCGTTTGAACTATATTTTGCAATTGCTTTGACGTGAAGATTTATTGATCGAGTCGGCCGGGGAATTAATGAACGGGACTTCACGTTAAACATGATATTCTATTCTTGGTCGTGTATCACTTGGCGCAATTTTTGATATACAAAACCGCATAAATAATACATAATATTGATGATAGGTTTAATTTTAATTAATAGGTGAGAAGTGCTGTGGGGTTAAGTGCTTGGAGATTATAATCATTTTATCATAATTTTTTTTACGTACGTTCTTGTTCATAATTCATTAGGGTATTTAAGACTAGTTTATGCAGAATGAATTAAGTCTTTGCCCGACCAATATAATTAAATGGAACTATTCACATCCATATGATCCAATTCTCAAGCATGGCTTGTGATTTTGTCTTTATTTACAGACATTTTTAGATAAACGTCTAACTGTGACTTGTTCAAATGACCAGCTTCTGAATGAGTTTGATATATTATTTGAAGAAATAGTAACTGTTACACAACAATACATGTGTATGGTACCAACAATACAATTGAATATGCAATCCATTTCAAATTGTTCGATAGTCTTTACATTTTTTTTCGGCTTGTCTCAAATTAATAGTCTAAATTTTTTTAATATAATTAATATATCAAATCTCACGGTTAAAATAAAAGTGATATGAATATCATTTAACAGGGGGTTTTAAATTTTAATGCTAGAAGCATCTTTTATTGACCAGTACTGAGCACACGTGGATATGGTCAAACCAAACAGAGTGTTGATAATAACGTGTACCGTAACAAAGTTTAAGACCTAAGGTCGTTACAAATTAAGAGAGGCTGATCAATGGCTTCAATTTTCTTTGTCTAATCATCATATCTATTGAGACAGTGTTTGGTCTACTAATGCCTTAGTCATTGAAGAACATTTTGTCTCCTTTAATTTATAATATTATATTGGGTTAATTTTAAAATGCTAAAAACACTAGTGGCTTAATCAAGCTTTAATGCAATTGTTGTGGGTTTAAAATAATGTTTTAATTTTTGCAACTTGCAATTAGTGCGTGTGAAGCTTTAAGATGCTTGAATTAATAATGAGTTAAAAAAATAGTGGTTTTTGAAGGGAATAAGAAAAAAAATTCACCTTTAATCCATTATTAATTATGTTGGGGCTTTGACCGACTTAATGTTTCCTTTTTATATGCCAAGGATTAATAGAGCAAATTAAAAAAGTACGTGACACTACTTTAATTTGTGTTCTTGTTGGGACTTTTTAAGGATTGTTGGGTTCATACTTGACAAAGTTATTTTTTGATTTCCACAAATGTTTTTATGCATTAATATTAGGAGGATTAGTGATTAATTCACTGCTCATTATATAACTGAAAAAATTGTAATATTAATTGGAAAATGTAATCAATCTATTTTTCAAAATAAAATTATCACAAAGGGAAAAAGGAAAAAAATTGTTTAATGATTTGGAAATATAAGGATATATTTATACTTTGTTTACTTTGTAGCTAGAAACGTAAACAAGTTTTTCAGGTTATATTGATTTTTAAATATGCACAAAGAATTTTACTTCAGGTTTTGGCAAAACTTCAATCGTACTTCGTGTGATTTTTTATCAAATGATTTTTCATTTATCAACAAGGTTACGGGTGATAGATTATCAAAATATAAGATAAAGAGTGAGGACATGGGCTCGCAGAAGTTGGTACGTGTCAGCCAATTGCAATGGCGGACTGGGTTTCAAGTCGATGACGGATGTAATAGGGATATATTTTCAGTTTTAGTCCACATAAAAATTAGGAGATCTAAATTTAAATTGAATTTAAGGCTTCGTTTGATAGCAACATGGAAAATGAAAAGAAAAAACAACTAATTTAGATGAGAAGATAGAAAATAAGTTGAGGAATGTGATGAGATTAACTCTTGCCTTTTGCTTTTTTCCATGACAAAATTTTCTTTGAGTGATGATGGAGAAAATTTTTCCACAAAATATTAGAGGAGGATGAAGGACATATACTCACAAAAATAAGTATGAGATGGAGAGTATATCATCATATGCCTCAACTTATTTTCCATCTTCTCACCTAAATTAGTTATTTTTATTTTCCTTTCCCACCTTGTAATCAAACGGAGCCTAAAAGTTTAGTTTTGATTTTTAAATCTTCCAAACTTAGACTTGAATTAAACTTTTTGGTTAAGTTTTGATTTATATATATATATATATATATTATATAAAATTTTTTTTTGTAAAGCAACACTTATTTTGTTGAGAAAAAAATAACTCTATAATTGTTCCTACTTATTTTGGAAAAAAAAATATTAGCTCTTACACTTCTAATATAGCTTTAATATTCATGATAGCTTACAGAGTTGGATTCTCACCAAAACTTTTAAATTTTAGGAAAATAAACTTTTAGATGGTGAATTAATATTATTTTTGAGTCATATATGCAATAATTTAGTTTGGTTCAGTTTTGCATTAGTACTCCCCAAACCTGAACCAAATATATTTGGTTTTGATTCAGTTTCCTTAATTATCTTGGTATGTTTTTTTTAGTTCAGTTTTTAACGAATCGGTTCAGCTCGATACGGTTCGATAGTTCGATTTCCGGGTTCGTCACAACACCCGTAGGTGTAATCTATCCTAGATTTTATTTTTTTATTGTGGTAATATATTTTGTTCTCAATTTTAGCACAATCTAGCTTAAATAGTTATAGACATTAGTCCATCTTCCAAAAACTTTAAATCTGCCCTTGGTTAACTTTATATAGATGATGAAAAATTCGGATTTTCTCTCTTTCAACCCCCTTCTTCAATTTGTCCCTCAAATTGTGATTCTCAAATTACTTTTTAATGTAGAGTTTGAACAATCTTTTGGAGATATTTTTACGGTCCCCCAATGCGTTTCATTTGTTTTGTCTCTTTTTTTTTAAAAGAAATTATTAATAAATGGGCGACATAATGACATTTTTTACAAAATATAAACGATTGGATTATTTTGGTCCCAATTCATGGAATGCAAGTAAAAACTACAAAAGGAGAGTAAAAAAGCCCGAAGAGATGTCATTATGCATTATGCATGCAACGTAGCTTTTACAGACAAAGCGGAAACATCAAACAAACACCTTCATTGGGATTGTTTTTACTTTTTGGCCCATAAAAATGGAAACATTTTAATGAAGCGTGTGCAATTTCCCCCCGTGCTCATGGGGGACAATAATGATTTTTGATTAGAAAGTTACAAATATAAAAGTAACGAGCATCATTTAATTTTGTCCTTGTTCATTTTTATTAAAAAAATTTAGAGAAAAAGAAGCATTGGGAGCTTAAACTTTGGTGTTTATGGCACGAAGTTGTCCACGTGTGACCTAAAATGCCATAATTAAAGTGAGCTAGACGAAATTTGCGCACAACCAACAATAATAAAAAGCAACAATCTTTTGTTGGAGTAAATAGTGTGGAACATTCTGAGTTCGAGTTTCGATACGTATAAATTTATTATGATGACTAGTAGTAAGATGAAATTCATGAGCGAGGATTAATTATACTTTTAATATAGTGTAGAGACACCTCCTGGAAAACCATTGAAAAAAATAAAAAAAGATGCAAGCACTTAATTTGAGTAGGGTGCATGTACATACATGCATAAATTTTAACTAGTCTATTATGTATCCATATTAATATAGAAAGGGAAGAGGAGTTCCTACACATGCTCTTGGTTACATGGGAATATACTTAATCATTAGGCCACATCAATATAAATAAAAACATTTCATTTTAGATTAGATAACTTCGTGCAAAAAAAGAGATTATGCATGCACATCATGCGTGCTTGTCCTAGAGTGTGTACTGTCAAAATGAAATTATGACTTTTCTAATGCCAATTTTAGTCTTGCAAAACATTTTCTTTCCATAAAAAATTTGCTCGGGGACAAGACTCAACCCTCATTTTATGCGAGTTAAACAATTTTCTAACTTGTTCAAAAAAACGAAAAAATAAATAAATTTCTAACCACAATACAAATTATCATTTTTATTAATTATTTTATTTAAATTAAATATATATGAATTCCAAACACATTTCGTGTACAACATAATATTATATTTATGATAAGTTTTACAATTTTACAATTTAAAAACAAGCAAGTGTTGGAGCAACTAGGGGCGGACAAATTCAAGTGAGTGCATCGGGGAAGGGGGAGTTTGGAATTTTTAGAAAAAAATTGTATGTACTAAAATAGAAAGAAGTAAAATCTATATTTGGCAAAGTGAATTAAATAGAGTAGAGAATGTGAATGGAGCTTGAGTTTGGATATCCTTTCTATTCTATATGGCAAGATATTTTATACAATATCTATATTAAAATAGCACACATTTTATATCCATAATGATGGTATTTAAGGCAATTTTCAAATATTTATTGAATTTCAAAAAATTATGTCAAATAAAAAGTTTTCTTTATAAATTTGGTGTCTTTTTTCAAAATACATATTACATTAATAAAAAAATATATTATTAAAAATGTGGGAAGATTAAAATTGCAAAAAAGAAAAAGAAAAAAAGAAGATAATAGTGATTAGAGCAAGAGTTGAACCCACATCTCCACAGAGGTAAAAGTCATCCCCCTTAGCTTACACATTTTTTTTTGTTCGAGAGTTACCTCACGGGAGTGTTTGTGTCAGATTTCGCGTGCTTCAATTAATTCTCGCTCGCGGTATGTAACTATTGATGGTCAAACATTATTTTAACAATATCAAAAATCAACTTTATTAGTATCAAATCGACTCCAAGATTATTCTATTAACACCCTTATTATACTCCCCTGATAAACTGTCTTGGAATCACAAAATTAGGACATTTTCACACGACTTGTATTAAACATGCACTGACTTTTTGTGCATATGTAAGCAAAAGGTGTGCAATTTAGATAATGATGATTTAAATGAAAAATTAAAGTAGTGGTTTAAAAATTAAACGGCATTTTTTTTAAATAAAAACAAAATCCGGATTGAAGCCCTTCAATATACTCCCCCTGATAATGCACTTTTTTAAAATAAAAATAAAATAACACTCTATTTACAGCGAAGTATAAAAGTGAACATACCTATACTGTTAGCATTTTGTGTGAAATATCCGTATGCTGACTATATTTATAATAATGAATTTTTATCGTTAAAATTATTTTTTAATATTTTAATAATAAAAAATCATTACTATAAGGCTGGACCTTTCTAAATTCGAACTATATATATGCAGAGCCGGCTCTAGGAAAGGACAGACAGAGCGACCGCCTAGGGCCTAAACGTGAGGAGGGGTACCAATTTTTTTTATATGTGTATATATATATGTAAAAAATATTTAATTAATAAGGTATCTTAATTTCCAAGAAAACAATTGCAATTTTTTTAATCAATGTTTGGATTCTTGTTTGATGCAACAAAGTTAGTTTCACTGGATGACAATGAATTGAGAAGATTTTGCATAAATCTTAAAAATACTTTAAAAGTTGATGTTAATAAAAAGTACTTATATTCAGAATTATAAGTATTGCAATTAATGTTAACAAGTGAATCATATGAAACAAATGAATCATGGACATCCATTAAAATTATAGAGACCGCAAAAGATATAGATATATTTTCTCAGTTTATAAACTATTGTTGGCTTTACATGTGACTGTACGTGACATTTGTGAAAATAAATTTTTTCAAATTGAAATTGTTAAAATCTTACATGCGAACCACTATGAGTTGAGATATATTGAAAGGATTAGCAATTTTTATGCATTGAAAATGGTATCTTATAAAATCTTGACGATGGATATATAATTGATGATTTTACTGCTAAAAGTGTAAAAAAAAAAAATCATTTTAAATGATTATTTTGGTCGAAATTTCATTGTTACTTTTATTTTGTAAGTACATTTTAGCATGTAGTAATAGCATTTAGAAGTTTTTTGTAAGATGAAATGCACATAAAGACCAAAGATGGAGCATATAAGTATTTGAATTATTCGTTTATTGGTTTTGATAGCATGTAAACTTGTATATTTTGAAATAAAACTTGTAAACACTTGAATTCTTAATTATAAGTGTGTTTTTAGTGGAATATAAATTATTTTTATTGAAATAAAATTAATTTATTTTTCTAATATAAAAAAATTAAGATATTTATTTATAAGAAGATATCATTTTAAAATTTGACTTGAGACTTAAAAATGATCAGAACCGACTCTGTATATATGTTCACGTGTTTGATCCTTCTATCTCATGCTTGCTTAGAAATTATAACCTTTGCTTTTTATAAAGAGAAAAAAAAAGAATATATTTTTTTACTATATTGTAAGGATGGGTTTTATGACAGTGGACTCTTCTAGTGGGTGGTAATTAATTAAATCGCACGGCATCTATAGGTAGTTTTACCAACCTTTATATACAATTAATGGATCAGTCAACTTAATTCTTACATAATACAAAGATTATTGAGTTAAAATAATTATTACTATTAAACTCTCGTATGATTCCGTACGACTTTATTTAATTTCTTTCTAAAGCACACTTGTAGTGGGATTAGTTAGATCCAGCATAATGACACATAAATTGACAAATGGCATGTATATAAAAAGATGCCAAAATGATTAAGATTAAGAATTTGAAAATTGTGGCTTTCACTTCGCAATTGAAAGAATCTGAAAAAATGACAAACATTACGGCAAGACCTAATACTGACTTTTGTTTGTCCAGTAGGAAATTATATGTACGTGTCAATTATATACAAAACATTTAGGTATTGTTTCATTTTATTTTTTTAAAAATTATTTTTTTAAAAAAAATTGTGCTTGGTTCACCTATTTTAGTTTTACAAACTTCATTCAAGTAAAAAAAAAAATTTCCTTTGTATTTTAAAAACACTTTAAGAAATAAAAATAAGTAAAATTTATTATATATATTTTTAAATTTTAAAAATAGTGTACAATACACAAATTGAATTAATTTTTTTTTAAAATCTATTGAAGAGTGACTATTAAATTAAACAGTTAAAAATTCCAACCAAACGGAATCTTAGAGTTTTTAAATTTAACACAAACCACCCTCAACTTTTGAACATCTTTACCAATAGATTCCTCAAACCCATTTTTCTCTCTAAAATCTTTGTTATCTCTAATTCCTCAACCAATTACTCTAACATCTATAATAAAGTGATAAGTAACTTAATTTCTTATACTTGGGGGCCGACAATTCATTTTCAAAAATATAATTGGGGCTTTATAACTTTAAATCTTTACCCTACCAACCCCTAATCCACCATTGTTATAGTTATTATAGTGACAATAATTTTTTTTACGTTAGAGTTTGTTCTATTATAATATAAAATATTTAAAGTAAAATCTCTAAAACATTCATAATCTTTTATTATTATCCTTTTGGTCCTAAATTAAAACTCCTTGATTTGATTTCACACTCTTTTTAAAAATACATCTACTAATTTGAACTGAACTTCTAAATTGGAATACCTGAAAAAAAAAATAGTTTCTCAATTTAAAACAAAGAAAGTGCAGTGAAGGGCTCTTGCACTATCCGCCCGTTTCACTATATTTTTTGTTTTACCTATTTTGAGTGTTTGCGAAATTATTTTAATTGTCTATAATATCACATACATAAGTATGTGTTATACAATGTATTTACTCACTTAAACAATTAAAATAATTATTATTTTGTTGCATGAGGTGGTAATTGGTGGAGATTAGAGAAAATAAATTGTTGCGAAGAGAATGGGGTGTAAGATAACGTAAAATCAACATATAAGAATCTATTGTCCAAGAAATTTAAAAGTTGGGGGTGTTGTGTAAATACTTAGATAGTTGAAGATAGTTTTTATAAACAATTTATACATTTCATCAACCAATTTTAAGAGAAATTGACGGTTGAGTTAAAGTGACAATAATTAAAAAACTTCTTCCCAAGATTGAACAAAAAAAAAAGTGGTAAAATTTATTACATTTTTTTTTATTTAGCCTTCCTGTAAACTAGCCCCCCCCCCCACACACACACACAAAAACAACATTTGTAGCTACTCAAATACCGCACGTCTTAATTTAATTGTCTCACGCCTGGTTATTTGCTTTTAGTTATAATTATTAAGAAGTAACACTTGTTTGATTATCTTTTTAAGATCCAAAGCTAGAAAAAGGAAAACAAAAAGAGAATGATTCAGTAATTCCGACTGACATGTCGTTGTAAGGGCGTGGACTCAATCTTTATACAGGTGCCACTGAATCTGGACAAGTCAATAATTAAGTGGCTCGAAATTAATCCTATGCATATCATTTTCTTTAGTCATCCTTTTCTTAATTCACACCAATCTCGCATCAATCAGTTGCTTTTGATATGTCACAAAACTTACTACTATTCTAGTACTAGTAACATATATATTGCACTTATGACTTATATATAGTCTTGTTTTAATTTTACATTAATAATACGAAATATTGTTATATTATTAAAAGATTATATTATTTTTAAAAAATGTACAGTATAATTTTAAAATTATAATTTGATATGATAATATACATAATTGCTTTGATAATAATATTAATTTAAAAAAAAATAATTTTAATATAATTAATAGTTAATGATATATACAATTTATATTCTATTGTAATATTTTTTATATATTTTTTGTGTTCCTTCACCCCTATAAAAAAAATATTTTAATTTAAAACATCTCATAAAAAAAAGAAAAAGAAAAAAATAAATAAAAATTGTGTCCTTAATTTCGTCATCCATCTTGTCATGTTCATCCATCATTCCAACTTACTAATGGATGCTTATAGTATACAATTCAATCACTCTTCTTAATGTGACATACCTTGTAATTTGGACCCTTCAATATTTGTTTTATTGTATGATGTGATGTGGTAATTTTGATTTTCTTTCAACTCGTGTGTGTATCAAGAAATCAAAACGTATATTATACTTATATAAATAAGTATATACGTTAGTGTACATAAGCAATTTATTTAGCTATAAGATTTTGTGCAAAAGTCGAAGTCGAAACTTTTTTTGTATTTGTTGGACATTAGTAGAAATGCGCTTATTCTAATGTGGCACAAAGATAAGTGTCATCTTTATATAAGCTATACAATTAACTCCACGTTATAATTTCTTTGGGTCGGCTCAATTTACAAGTTACTCATCTAATACGACAATCACGTATGTTATCTCTCCCAATTTTAATGCATTGTGCGTGGTTCACTGCATTTTAGAAACAAAAAAAAATCATTGTTAATGGAATAAGTAACATTTAATGCTAGAAAATTTTGTGAACCAGGGGCTTATGTGATAAGGTGCGTCTTTGTTCACTTCCGCGGAACGACTTAGAACAATGGCATTAGAGTAGGAACAATACTAAATATATGTGAATCCAAAATTATGTTCAAAACAAGTATAAAAATATATTATATATTTATATAGTTGTACTTTTATTTTCACTAAGGCCTCGTTTGATTCGGGTATTAGAAAGTGGGATGGGATTGTTAATACTATTTTTTTTATAATACTTTATTTGATTTCAAAAAATGTACTGGAATTATTAATACCAATACTAATTTAATATCACTCTTTGTGGTATAATTTAATACTAGGGGGAGGTGGTATTGTTTATCCAAGATTAAGAAAAATGAACCATATATTTTCAAAAATGCCACTACTACTACTACTACATTATTATTTTAATTTTTTTTTTTTAAAAATTTCGTTAGTCCAAAATATAATCCCGTATATGAGTTACAAAATCAAACATGGTATTAATATCAGCATGAGATATCCCAGTATTAATACTGTATGAATTAAACAAGGTATTGGTATTAAATTAATATCAGGATTAATAGTCCAGTACTATTAATACTGGTATTATTAATCCCACTAACCCTAATACCTGAATCAAACGAGGCCTAAAGGTACAAACATTTAATACATTTTTCGTATTTGTCATATTCACAACA
Source organism: Lonicera japonica (assembly GCA_021464415.1). Classification (NCBI taxonomy): domain Eukaryota; kingdom Viridiplantae; phylum Streptophyta; class Magnoliopsida; order Dipsacales; family Caprifoliaceae; genus Lonicera; species Lonicera japonica. The sequence continues at coordinate 59,256,747 of CM038465.1, read as the reverse complement.
TTATACTGCGTTTTGAGTTTAGAATTACTCCTTTTATTTTATTTTTAATTAATCAAGTGATTGTGGCACTTAAATATCCTTAATTAAAGACTATAGGGATCGAAATTTTGGAAACCCTCGTGTTATTTCGCCCGGACTCTCTTAATTAGCTAATCAAAATATTCAATTAATTTTTGAAAAAATAAATAAAATTGAAACATATATATAATTAACTTTGGTTGAAGTGGATCACTGGTCCCCATGCACAAATGTTAAACATAAGAGGGTTTAATGATTCTTATCATCAAAAAAGGGAAACTTTTAATTCTAAAAGGAAAACCAAAAATGGGTCGTTAATTATTAATTTGCAACATTAAAACGTAAGGACGGAGGTTTAACCACGATACCCCTCTTCGTATCTCACTGTTGGGATTTCTCTTCCTAACCTAGGCAAAGTTAAATTAAGACATGTCTACATTTGTCTTTATTAATTATTATAAGCATAATTTTGATCCAATACGTCAAATATTAATAGGTGTTGGGTTCTGATTGGTCGTACCATGCATACTCAGCTATTTTACAAGGTGGAAATTTGATCAACCACGCAAAACCCTAGCCGACTAAAACGCTATCTAAAAAGTATGCTATTGGCATTTTTATAGTTGAAAATGCACAGGAACAGAAAAACAAAAAACGAAAAGAAAAACATCTTAACTTCAAGTCACAAATGGATGCAGGTTTTGCACTATTAATTAAGAGTGTGATAATTTATCTGGGGCGTCACAGTTCAGTTCCCCTTCTGTTCCCTTTCTCCAAGAATCACCCGAGTCTATCATCGCTTGAATGAAAAAAATCAAGTAAGGGCTAATTAATGGGAGCAACTGGCCCTTTAATTTTGAAAAAAGAAAAGGAGTGTTTTAACATTAAATTATCTTGACAGAATTGTTTAATATAAATATATTAACAATTTTACCTTTCTAATTTTGGATAAAAATATTACAAGTGTTCATTTAATTTGACCTCCTTTTGATATATATTTTTTTTCTTAATATTTACCCCACTTTAGTAAAAAATACATCTATTATAGTTGGACTCCCGATCTTTTATTTAAAAATATATTCATATATAGTAATATGCATTATCTCCAACTAAACTAGCATGTGAAATTTTAACTTAAAATGCGCGAATACAAATTAAATTAATGAATCCATTTAGCTTACTGACGCAATATTTGACATCTAAACTATTAATGTGGGACTATTGGAATTGAGCCGACCATTGTCCCTCCCATGATAATATCATGTGATCCATGATACATGTACATGGTCTGAGGACTGGATTAGGAAGTTTGTCTTACTTTTGGCAGAGGGGCCCTCAGTGGGAGACTCGTACGATTTAGCTATTAGCTAGCTCGTCAGTGAAACACGATCCAGATAATTGTATCTGTGTGCTTGAGCTGTAAGGTCTATCATGCACGTACCCACATTTATATTAATGTACTCATTGGCATATCGTAACCCTGATACGATAATAGTTCAATCAGGATCCGCAAAAGCATTAATAACTTAGTATTACGATGTTCTTATTTTTAGTAATAAAAAATTGTTGCAAAAAATTTAGTTTATACGGACTAATCCGCACTTAAATTTCTCTCTCTATATATGTATGAAGTTAAACAGTGGGACAAAATGACAAATCATGTTGCAGAGTTTGAAAACAAAGGGCATGCAGTTTCCTATACTTTATATATATACATGTGGAAACGAGTGGAGGGAGCATGCACAAATATGAAATTAATATGTAATTATTCAGAATACTATAAATATATAGAAGTTAATTTTTTTTTAATTAAAATGAGAAGCGTGCGTCCACAAAAGAGGGATTTAGCGGATCTATCAAAGTACTTAGCTAAACCAATAAATTAAATATATATACCATATATGGGAATGAAATGTTTTGGTGACGTTAAATATAAGTTATATATATATATTCCATCTGTACTTTTTTACACAGCTGCTAATTAAAGAGAATAGAATCAAATTAAGACTTTTACAAAGGAGGCTTGCTTCTTGCATGATTAATATCCAGGCTCTGGAGTCTTGTCAGACAGCTGCGCGCTATTGGCTAGTTCATATCCTTAAAAGTGTAGAATATGTATAAACTTTTAATTTAAAACAGAAAAATATCAATTTTCTTGTGAGAACTTAATTAATTTGGGGGAATATATTTATATACCATTAATCTACCAATATTACACATAGACGCTGATAAATTAAATTGTATTTATACCTAACAAGTACTTGTGGAGATACGCGTGCACTATGGGGTCAAAAAATATTGGTGAGGGGATTAGTATATATATATATATAAGCATATGTTGTTGGGTCAAAGACGCTTCACATAAATTACAGCTTTGAGAATAATTTTTTTGTATCAAAGAATTGGATACCAAGACTAATGTGTGAGATATATATATATACTATTATTGAAAGTCAGGATGATTTAAATGGTTTTGAGGCTCCACTAAATTTTTGATTTTTAACTTTTTCTGGCAATTAATTTTATTTCTATATATATAGAAAAACTGACAGCAATCAGATTTGAACCCTAACTATGAAGAAAGTAATAATTGTATCTAGATGCAAGGACAATTATTATTTTCTGTTTAGTTTCCTTGAAATTAAATTAATGTATATGATTATCAAAAAGCGCGTAGTTAAGTTAGTATTGATAAAATTACTCTTAAAGAAAAAATAAAAAATATAGTTTTGCAAATAAGATCTAAACTCTATCCTTCAGAAATACTACGAATTCTAAGAGGAGAGAAATAGAACGCACAATCTACCAAATGGGGACGATGCCACTTGAGCTAAGACTAATTGCTTTTGAAACTGTCATATATATTTTTTTAATTTTACACTTACGATATTTATTACTATAAAGAAAATGGAGCATTATATAGTGAACATAACAATAATGGACCTTAAACAAATTATACTTAATGTGCCTTAACTACAACACCAGTTATCTTTAATTTTATTAATTTATTTTACTTTTAAGTTGTACGTCTATATATATATATATATATATGTGCAGATAGAGATTAAGTGTAGATAGACATATACAAACACACCGTCCAGTGGAAACGTCAAAGCCATATACACCCATAAAAGCCATGGGGCTATCCATCTTTCATTTCTTTTGACAAAATAGACGTACCGTCACTCTCATATATTCAAACTCCATCTTATAGATATATAGCTTTCCATTTCTACAGTGTAATGTTACCATGGGCGTAGCTGTGCTTGGGCTACAGCCCGGGTCTAAATTTTTTTTTTTTTTTTTTTAGTAGTAGACTTAAATTTTATTTATAAATATATGTGTATATAAATGTGTATAGCCCACTTCATTTTTTTTAATATTACTACTCTACACCTATTAAAATTTTATCAATGCATTTACCACCTTCATTTTGATTCTGTTAAGGAGCGCAAGGTTCAATTACGATAGGCTATTATGTCTTTTTGTTTGTATTTATGGCGTACATGGCTAGATATAAGGGGAAATTATTATATTTTTTGTATATTTTTGAATATTTCATATCTACACTTCCAACGTATATAAAAAGTTGGTATCTTTTGAATGCATTTGAATATATTATAGTTGCATTTTGGTTTGTTATATTTTAACGTTGTCATTGTTTAATTCTTAGCCCGGGTCACTTATAATTCCTGGCTACGCCCCTGAATGTTACTATATATAATTAAACAATTACACCACATGGTTTTTGTCGCACTTCGCAAATTCCACATCGGTAACATAAAGAGAGATTCTTGTAAATATAGCTATATATTTTGGGAAGAACATCGGACGATACAGTTTTACAGTTTCTAATAGACAAGGTTGATCTAGTGTTCATGATTTAATGATCGATAATCGTCTTATAAAAAGATAATACATGAAGAGTTTATATTTTGATCGACTGAATTGAACTAACGATTTTGTCTGATGTATGCAAACTAAACCCAAAAATTATTATCTAACCAAATACAAAATTTGAAATAAGGTGCATCATATCATTCAAGAGAAAAATCTACAATATCATAAAAAAGAAGAGGTAGTGTTCAAAGATAGTTATTTAGAAGAAAAGGCTGAAAAATTATACTGCATCAATGTAAGAAACAAATTAATTTCTGATGCATCATATCATTCAAGAGAAAAATCTACAATATTACAAAAAAGAAAAAGAAGAGGTAGTGTTCAAAGATAGTTATTTAGAAGAAAAGGCTGAAAAATTATACTGCATTAATGTAAGAAACAAATTAATTTCTGATGTATCATTTTTGCTGTTGTTTAGGATGAGAATGTGAAACATTTTTTTCAAGGATACGTATCAAGTTCAATTCGTGATTAAATGACTCATGCCATAAATAAATAAATTACGGAAAACAATCGATCTAATTTGCAGTAGGTGAGAGTTAATATTATATATATAAAACTACTTTTTTTTGTAATAATGAATCTAAATTAAATTATATAAGTAGAAAGGAATTAATTAATAAGTTGAGTTCATGCATTGGAAGAAAGGGTGAACTTGTTCTTTTGCTATTTGCTTTTGATTGTCCACCTTCAAGTTCCCTTTTGGGAAGTAAGAGAACAAACTTTATAGAATTACTTTAAAAACTTGTTATTTATTAATTTTCTCCACTCTAACAAGTAACTTCCTTTCACATTGCTCGTCAACTAATCAATATTTTTCTTTAATCTAGTACAGGATGAACTTATTCCTTCCTATACATATATATATATATATATCTTTGTATGTTAACAATCCAACATACATTTCAATTGTTATAGAATTGTCATATTTTCAAATTATCAATTTTATTATATATTATAATCTTTTTTTTCCCACAAAAAATATAGGTGCTATAAAATTTGAACCTTGACTGTTATGTAATGTGAAATTGATGTATATATAAACATATGAAACTGCTCATTTATATTCTTTTATTTATTTTTTTATTACACATATGTTAGTCACAAACGCATTACGTGTACCGGGATAGATTGTTATATAGACATATAAATTGTTCAAAGCCAATACTCAGTTGATTACCTTGATTTTTAACCTCACGATAATCTATATATGTATAAGACCATCTCCACCAAAATGGGAAAACGCTAAATATAGCATAAGTGGTTCTGTGAAATGGTAAGTGAATGGTATATTTGGCAGCAGACAATCATTTACCAGAGTCGATGGACTGTGCATCGGTTGTGCACGGCCGATGCACAGAACATCGGCCTTTTATTTTTATTTTTTTTTAAAATGTCACAGCCGATACACAGAATATCAACCGTGAGTTTTTTCCCACAACCGATATTTAGTACATCGTCTGTATCCATTTTACCTTCCTTTTTAGCTTTTCTGGTGTAAATGAAATTGAAATGGTAGGCTAAATATACACTTTTAGCCGACCATTTTAACACACTGCTGCAGATGGTCTAACGGGCACGTAAACTTATAATCAATGATAATTAAATAAATACATTCTTCTCATAAACGTGAAATTGTTTGTTCGAAACCAAAAAAGATATCTTCAAAGACGCAAGAAAAACATACAATGTTATATAATTCTACATACATTACAGCGACATATAGATTTATATACATATATTTTGTAATGTACTGCATCAAACTTACTTGAAACTTCAACATGCATGTATTTGTCTAAATAAAACCAAAATTGCGAATGACACGCGCTAATCGTTCCAAATATATATATATATATATATATCTATACCCAATGTCCCAACGAAATGCCAAATCTTTAAATATCATATATATATAGTTAATTCAATTTCTTGTATTTTTGCATGTAGCCTCCCACGAGGGATAATTAGCAATACTTCCCATATTATATTTAACGAGGCCGCGTTCTTGAATTATCGTTAGAGGACAAAAGGCTAGAAACTTAAATAATTTTTAATACGAAAGTGATGAAGGTTATAGGTATAGTTGTATTTGATTTTTGGCACTCTAAAATGAGAATATTGTAGTGTTTTAAAAGGTCTTCAATATATAAAAAAAATGTCCGAAAAAATACATGTGCATGCAGTATCACCAAAAAAAATTGAAATATTAAAGTAGTCATTTAAAATGTTATTAGCCAGACTATTTTTAGAAATATAATATTTTAACAATGGAATTGAAGTCTCATACAGATTAGCAAACCAACATAATTAGATCACGTGAGTGGGACGGATTCTGCACTTGGCCACTTGTAATTTGTGAACTAGAATTAGAAACCTCCAAAGTCAGATAAGAGTCTCTTAAAACCGAAATAACTATTCCTTGTAACTTTTAGGCTTCGTTTGGTTCAAGTTTTTGATAATTCTTGAAATTAAATTCTATTTCAAATAAGATTCCGGTGTTTGGTTGGAGTTTTAGAAGGGAAATGAGCTTTCCTAGGAAAGCCAAATTCCTCGATTTCATTCATTTTTATTCCCTCCAAATTTGGTAGGAAAGCTTAGGGCCTGTTTGGTGGCTCTTTTTTTCTTTCCTCCAAATTTTAAAAGCTCAAATCAAAATCAACTCTACTTTTACATTTACAAAATTTATTTCACTATACTTTTTCTCTCTAATTTTTTTTTTAAAATACCATAACTTTAAATTCAAAAATCAAAATTAAATAAAAAATATATATTTAAAACATACTCGTCGAGGACTATAAAATAAGATCCATTGTGACTATTTTTTGAAATTTTTTTATGAGATTTTTAGTTGGTTGAAAAAGACTAAAAAAAAAAAACCCAAATCCACTTTTCAACATACTTCAAAATTCTACCAAACACCATATTTTAAAAACTCAACTCAAAATATCACCTTAGGATTCCAAGGGAATCCTCCTATTTTTCCATCAAATGACAAATTTACCCTAACTTAAAAATCAACATTTGTTCCAGAAAATGAAAAAAAAATCCAGAAAACAAAATATTATTTTTTCCAAAAAATGAAAAAAAATATATTTTTACCCAGAAAACGAAAATATTATTTTTTCCAAAAAATGAAAAAAATTATATTTTTTTCCCAGGAAACAAAAATATTTTTTTTCCAAGAAAATGAAAAAAAATTCCAGAAAACGATAAAATTATTTTTTCCTAGAAAATAATAATTTTTTTTTTTTGCCAATTTCATTTCTAAAACTCCAACCAAACGAGCACTAATGGATTGGAATAAAGGATGTCAGGAATAAAGGTTTCCTGGTATCTAGAATGCCAATTCCATTCCTAAAACTCGAACCAAACGAGCCCTTAGGGCTAAACATCAGTTTGTTTGAAAAGTCAAAAATTATTTAATTAATTTTATGAGAACTAAATTAAAGAGACGAGTCATTATTTGCTTTCTAAATACATGTGTTCCATCTTTTCATAATTTTTCAAGGAGTTTTTTTTTTTTGACCATTCTGAAAGATTTGGATAGCATGAAAAAATAAAAAAAGCGAAATATATATATATATCTTACTAAATCACTCATCTCCTTTTTAATTTTTTAGAAAAAATATTATTTTGTCGATCATTTTTCTAACCTTTTTAATAGAACGCACCATTGCTTTTACTGGGATAGGGTTTGAGGACTTAAAGCCTTGCGCCATTGGTTATTACTCAATCGCTTTACCACTTCCGCGACACATGCAATAAGTTTGAAATTCCTTTTTGTTTCTTTGGTTCGTCAAATGAGTTTCAAACTCAAGTTTTGCCGAACCCAGATGGACGCATTTTTCATTTAGGCTAGCCCACAGCTCTTCATGTTTGAAATTATTTGTTCTTTGAAATTACAGCTTCTTTTTACTTTGGCGTAAGGAACTACAAAAATCATGATTTTGACCCTTTTTTTGTCTAAAATCTTTTAAAAGTTGAGATTATATATTGCACAAAAAATTCAATATATCTAGTGGAATTTTTTTTTTCATGAATTTTTAGCAAATTCCTCCAATTAGACTTCCCAAAAGACCAAAATTAATGCAATATTTGCACGAATTTTGGACAGTTTTGGAATTCAAAATACAACTAAATGAAAAAAAAGGAAAATCTAATCAAAAGGGACTTCTTGTCGACTTTTACATGTAGTCTAAGTCCACGAGGACAAAGATAAAATGAACTAGTACTTCTGGGGACTTTAGTGCAATTCAACCAAAGTATTTTTTTTAATAAGAACTAAAACCACAACTTGTTTGGTGAGGTGGAAAATAAAAAGATCAAGAGGAAAAGCATTTCCGCGGAACAGCTATTCATTTTCCTCAGTTGCCAAAAGTCAAAGGGTCAAACTTCAAATCCAACTATAAATTCACAAAAACGAGGTTTAAACTATTAAAATAAAAAAAGTATTATTAAAAAACTCCCTATTGCGGCTACTTCTATTTCTCTCACATGCCCACTTTTTTTTTTTTTTCTCTCTCATCATTTTTTCAAATCATATCCATGGAATTCCCTATATAAAGCCCCACCAGTCCTTCTGTCCTCTTATCAAATCAACTCCTCTCTCTCTCTCTAGAAATAATCTCTCTGTTACTAAACAAGTTTATCATTTGTATCAAAATCAACCAGTTCCATTAATGGATGTTGAGGGAAGAAACAACACTGCTCGAAATTACGACGTACAAAGCGAAGAAGAAGAGATGACGGATCTTAGAAGAGGTCCATGGACCGTCGAAGAAGATTTCGCTCTCATCAATTACATCGCACACCATGGCGAAGGCCGCTGGAATTCTCTTGCTCGCTCTGCTGGTAATTCACTTTCTCTATCTACACCCTCCTCCCCCTCTCTCTCTTTCCGGAGTATTGGAAAGTTTGATATGATGCTACATCCGCTTTAATAATTCAAATTTCATGTGTCATCAAATCTACTATTAAAATTATACATGACTAATTGTATGGGTGAATTTCCGGTTTTTCTGTATTAGACTGTGTTATTATGGAGCACTGTTGTCCGTATAGTGAAACTAACGCAGTCTCACGTCGGTCTAATATTTTCTTAAACCCGCGGTGTTCAAATTCTCATTCCTAAACTTTAAAAGGGGAAAAAGAAAATATACGTGTAAAGTATCCCATTTAAGAATAATGCAAAAAAAAAAAAAAGTATCCCATTTAAGAAGTAAAATAAAAAACTTTATCATGTCCTTTTTTTCTACTTGCATCCAATAACGAGAAGGATTTTCAATGTATATCACAGGTTTAAAGAGGACCGGAAAGAGCTGCAGATTAAGATGGCTGAACTATTTGCGACCAGATGTTCGACGCGGAGATATCACACTTGAAGAACAGCTCTTGATTCTCGAACTTCATTCTCGTTGGGGCAATCGGTACGTGATTGTTTATATAATTGATACATCATTTCATTTATTTTTTTGGCTTATGCATTTTCATGATTTGAGTTAATTACTTATAATTATCGATCCTTTTTTTAAAAAAATATAGGTGGTCGAAAATAGCACAACACTTGCCTGGAAGAACGGACAACGAGATAAAGAATTATTGGAGAACGCGAGTACAAAAGCACGCCAAGCAACTCAAGTGCGATGTGAACAGCAAGCAATTTAAGGACACAATGCGTTATCTTTGGATGCCGAGGTTGGTCGAGAGAATTCAGGCAGCTGCTGCCACTACCAAAGCTTCCTCCACTACCCCTGCCACCACCTCAGCCGCCAACTCCGCCACCAATAATTATAACATCAACAACATGGATATTAGTAGTACGGGCCAATTGGTAATGCCACATGCTAATGATAATATTGGCAACTTAGGGGGTATACAGGTAATTAATCGCAACTTCACGTCTGAGAGTTCAAGTACAGCAGTCTCATCCGACTCTTTTGGGAGATCAGAAATTTCTCCAGTTTCAGACTTAACAGACTGTTACAGTTATCCTGTTAGTCACGACTGTAATCAAGATTATCTACCAGCTAATCACTTTGGATTATCTGAATCGCTAATAAGCCCCTCTGGTTACTACAATCAAGGCTTAAACTTCCAACAGATGGATCAAAACAACTCATGGGTGGTTTCGGACGACGTTGGGGGCGTATCGGACAATTTGTGGAATGACGAGGACATTTGGTTCTTGCAGCAACAATTCAACAACAATGTTTGATAAATAAATAAAAAAAAAAAAAAAAAGAAGAAGTTTAAATTTCTTGATTTAGGATTAAAGAGTGAACATGTCTAAGCTTGTTTATTTATTTTTTTTACTTTTTTAGGGATTGGGGGGGGTTAAACTTGTAATTTTGAGTTTGTTAATCTGATTCTTTGAAATTGATTTTTATGTATTTCAATTTTTAACTTTTGAAACTAGATTGATGTTAGGCTGTTATTATAAGTTTGTAGATGGGCATTTTTGGTTCCAACTATCTTTACTTTTATCATGTGTCGTTGTTGCTTGATCTTACTATAATCAGTATTGATTATTTTTTGAAAATTTCGTAGAATTTGTGAAAACTAGTCTATGGGGTCTGAACCATAGACAAAAGAATGGGGACCATGTCCTGTCCTAGTATCTAGATAATTAAGGATATGTTTGGCTAGTAAAATAACACGATAATGGATAAAATAATTCAATCCGCCCTATATATATATTTAGTATTCATTAAAACAGAATATATATATGTCTTTTTTTCTTTTCTTTTCTTTCTAAACTGAATATAAGTTTGAAAGAATACTATTTTTATGTGACATTTTACTTGGTATTTTATACTGTGACATTAAAAAAGGGTGGTGATGTTGGCACTCCCAAAATCTCTTGAAAACACTCTCACTTTAATTCGGTCATTCGCAACCGAATAACGTATACGTTATTCGGTTGTGAAGGACCGAATATAAAATTGCAAAAATTTGAAAAAACTTGAAAATGCCTTACTCGGTTGTCAAGAACCGAGTATAAAATTTGAAAAAACTTGAAAATGCCTTATTCGGTTGTCAAGAACCGAGTATATAGACTTATATTCGGTCCTCAACAACCGAATAATAGACACTTTACTCGGTTGCGAATGACCGAATTAAAGTGGGAGTGTTACCAAGTGTTTTTGGGGGTGCCAACATCACCACCCTTAAAAAATTATATTAAAAAGTCCAAATTACCCCCAATATACATATATGATATACAACATTTAGATTTCATAAAGTACTATTCTCTTTTAATTTTTTCTATTAAATTCGGGGTTCCAAACATAGCCTTAAATACACCTGATAACGAGTCGATTCATTTCGGTTGTGTTGAATTTTAACAAATGCAGGTTAATTTTATCTCCACCTCATAAGTTATTAGGTGATATTTTTTAAATTCATGTACAATTCGATTTGTTATCGGGTGACACGATATGACTTGATAGTTGTTCTAGAAAAAAATTTACTAGAAATAAGATAAGTCAGAATTAAAATTAATAAAAAAGTAGAGATAAATATTAATTTATCCTAAAATAAAAACCCTAACGCGATTCAAAATTTTAAATCTATTTAAAGTTGAAAAAGGTTTTAATGGTTGTAACGGGTCAACCGAATTCTTTAAGAATGAAGTGGTGAACCCGTAACCAATATTTTATCTTTCGTTTCAAATGTGTGAATCCAATAACTACCTAAATTTGTTAAGGGTTCACTCATTAACTTATTAATTTGTGTTGATTTGTGTTGGGTTATTGTGTAACGTGTCATTCAACTATGTTTAGGATTTTATCTATATATAATTTATGATCGAATACATTTTCCTTGAATACTTTTATAGTTCGTTTTGCTTTATTTTTTATACATTTGTGGAATTTAAAATAGTAATTTTATTTAGAAAGTTTGAACTTCTTTAACTTATGATTCAACGTCTTGACACGAGACGCTTTTAGTGTAAAATTACTAATTCAAGATTTCAAGAAAAATCAAAACTCAAACCAAATAAGCACTTAGTACTTCCAGAAAGCTTTCCAAGTGACAATTTATTTATTGAAATTGGAATTTTTAATGTGTTAAAACACCAAAATATAATGCAATTAAGCCTACTTTTTAATCAAGTTCAAATAATACAAAATATGAAGGGCAAATTTAATTTTTTCACATAAAACAAGGTGCGCATTTGGCCACCTTTTAGATAAGCACATCCCAAATACTTGATAAATTTATTTTTTACGAAAAACTAATGAAAGCAATCACATCTCAAAAGGTTAAGATGAGCAAATGTTCACCTTCAAGCCCTACCTAGTCTCAAATTTGTTAGTGTTAGTAGTTGAAATGATTAATTACCACATTTTTTATCAAGATTCGAATTCCCTCATCTTTCTCAAAAATAACTCTCTCTCTCTCTCTCAAAAAGAAAAAGAAAAAAAAAACCCGCCTAGCCCCACCACTGGGCATTGCACCGATAGGGGGACGTGGCATATTATAAATTACTAGAAATTAGGTAGAAGGGCTTATTATACATTGATTTTTACCAAAAATCCAATGAATAATATTTTTTTGAATGAAGGGCCTATTTTTAATTGGTAATTAGTGTAAGAGGCCTATTTTGTTTTATATTTTAAATGAATGCATTTGAATAAATTTAAATATCATTTAATTAATAAAAACATGTTATGTATTACTTAAATTACCCCTTTTTATGAAATTTGCACAAAAAATATGGACTGCAAAGTTCATATTGTAGTGAAATATGAACTGCAAAGTTCATATTGCAGTGAAATATGGACTGCAATATGAACTTTGCACTAAAAATATGGACTGCAAAGTTCACATTGCAGTAAAATATAGACTGCAATATGAACTTTGCACTAAAAATATCGACTGCAAAGTTCACGTTGCAGTGAAATATGTACTGCAAAATTCATATTGCGGTGAAATATGGAGTGCAAAGTTCATATTGCAGTGAAATATAGACTGCAAAGTTCATATTGCAGTCCATATTTTAATGCATATTGGTATTTTTTTAGTTTATTTTAAGGGTTGGGATGTCATTTTATAATGAAAAAAAAAGACACATGTCATATTATCAATAAAATAAAAAATAGGCCCTTTATTTAAAAAAAAAATATTCATTGGCCTTAGTGTGAAAATCTTTCTCTAATAAGCCCTTTTTTTTAATTGCCCCTCTATATTTTAAAAAAAATATTATTTAAAATTTATCAGCCTTGTTTTTCCACGTGAGTGGAACGTGAGATCAAATATAGAAATTTTTATTTTTTGGTATACCAAATATAGAATTTGACTTTCCTCTCATTTGGTGTCTTCAATGGCCGCCGTACGGACAAGTGAGTTGTAACAAATTTTGGTAGACACGGACAACCCAAATCGACTTAAATGAGATTGTTTAATTATATTTAAATTATTTTTTGTAAGAGAAAATCGTTAGAAATTACTTTGGGTAAATTTATAAAAGGTATTCTTAAATATACATACAAATTTAATTTTTTTACTTAACCTATTTTAAAATTATTTCTCAAAAAAATCAAAACTCTCTAATTTAAGAAGGCGTAATTTTATCTCTTATTACATTCTCTCTCCACTTTTCTTCCTTTGAGATTCTCCCTCCAATTTCTTCATATCGGTATTTTTTTCTAGTATTCCCAATAGATTTTGCTCAGCAAATGGCATAAAAAGCCATGTAAGTAAAAACCCATTTGTAGAAGACGGCACAAATATGCAGGGCCGGCCCTGAGTGGGCGAATTTTGGTTTCGAGACCCTTTTGTATATTCATGTAATATAACTATATTAATAAACTCCAACAAATATATACATACATATATATATATACACAAATTATGAGATTTAAAAAGTAACAAAAAAAGCAATTAATTTTCTTATTCATATAGAATTTTAGTTAAAACAAAAACTAAAAGATAGAATCATCAATATATAGGGTTTATGGTTATTTTATTGCATTTTTCTTTAATTCTAGTTGACTTGGGAACTTAGGCTTGTGTACTAGCTTGTTAAAAGGGAAAAGGGAATAAAAAGAAGCTCAATCCCGCCCATACGAAGACTCTGAACTCGAGTTGTAAGACAAGCACCATTACTCACTGAAACAATTGTCTCGTTGTTTGCTTTTATTCAGCCAAAAACTATTTTAATTTTACCTACTATAACTTATATATAAGAGAAAAAAAATTCGGGGGCTCTAAGTAACTGCATAGATCGCCTATACCCAGTGCTGACTCTACAAAAACGGCATAAAAAGAAGATGATAATTGAGGAGTTCTCAATGTATTAATTATTACATATGGTATGAGTTCATAGAGGAAAACATAAAAAGTGGCCTTTAGTTTTGGCTTTCTCTACCTTAATTCCTTTCTGTTGTAAAGATGGTGAGTGAGTTTGTGCATATATATAGGTGAGAAAAATAGTTGAAAATAGATTAAAGTTAGAGGAAGTTAAGGGAGTAACCCAACTAATTAAGATGATTACTTGGGTTAAAGTTTTTACTTTCTATGGCCACCATTAACGGAGGGTGTAGTGGTCCTGCCGGAGATGGGTGGAGTGGTGGTCGGTGACAAAGAGAGATTGATGGGAAGAAGGGAGAGAGAATGTCGAGAGAAAAATAATTTCTTGTTTGACAATTGAAAAATAGGTGGGGTGAATTTATAAGATTTTGTAAGATTTGATGGGGTAAGTTTATCGTAGTTAAAATAGGAGTGAGTTGAATATTTTTGTGGGTGTGTTTGAGAACACACTTTATACATTGGAAATAAGTGTTCTTATTAGTATTTGTGACTTACTAAACTTTGTTTAAATCTATTTTTTTTAAAGGGAATCTAAATATTTTTGTTTTTATTTTATACAAATAATGAATATATTTAGGTAGTTCAAGAAGATGATAGAAATGGAAATGGGGCTCAAACTACTATGAGAAAAGGGTGTTCTTGAATGAATCCACAAAATTAATATTTTTACCACACCAAAATTCATAACTAAGTTTAACGTAGCCTTAAAAATAGCGTAAAAAACTTTCTTCCCACCCGGGTTTCCATCTAAGGAAAAAAACATCACTATTCACTTTTTTTCTGCAAGTTTTTTTTCTCCATCGGCTTTCTTTGTTTATTTTTTTTTAACAACAAAACTACAATGTAGTCATCTTCTAAAACAAACTTGAAAAAAAAAAAGGATAGAGCCAACCAATAAAAGGCAATGAGCCCTTACAAGCAGATTTTTATGTCCGGTAATTTTGTGGTTTTTATTTTTGATTTGGAATGTTACTCTTTTTATCTTATTTTTGTGGTATGCCTAATTTTAATTTTTTAAATCTTGTATGGTCTTAGAATTCTAGATTTTTGTTCTCGTATATATATCGTTTTAAGTATAGCATATTTAATTAGCTTATTTGTATTTGCTTAAGATTCTCGAAATCATTACTTTAAATTTTTATGCTTTTGATTGCTATGTGTTGTAGATGATAATTACATTGATTTTTATTTTGAAGTGTTTACTATTAAATTATTCTTTAAGGAGTCTTTTTTTGTTCAACCAATTGTTGTTGGACATAAATTTTATTTTCAGTATTACTAAAAAAAATTATTTTAATTTGTATGATATATATATATATATATATAGATTTACCACAACAAACTAACCTTTTAATATTTTTGGTATAGTGAATTAAGACTTATATTTACTTATTTGATAAAAACAGACAAATTTGAAATATGAATATATAATAACCATTTAAATGAATATTAAAAGATTATATGAAATATCATATAATTGCCAAAACTATATTTATCACAATTAATATTTTATATATTCAAAAGTGCTATTTAGACGAAAAAAAATTTATTAAAAATAAAGTAAATTTTGTTTATTATGTCTTATATTAAAGAAAAAAATAATATTATTTAACGTCTTTACTTTTTGTGACGAAATTTTTATCGTCCCTGCATTGTTTCAGTAAATTCACCCCATCACTAGGGTTACCTACAAGATTTTTTATAGAATTGATAGGTTGAAAAGAAAGAATTGTTACACAGAAATAAGAAAACTGATTTTGTGAGTACATTTGAAAACACTCATAAATAAATGTTCACACTTTTACCACACACTCGAGCATAAAGCCGGATCAAATTAATTAATTTTATTTGAGATTCGGTGTTTGTTTAAATTGAATATCAATTAGCGCAAGTAACAAACATTTTTTATGGTAATTTTTATATTCCTTGTTTTCTATTGTTTGTTTTGTTTTTTGAGAGCTCCTAGTTTTCTAGTTAAATAAAATCTAAAGTTTTTGTTTGGAAGTAAAATATTTTTTAGTGCAAATAAGTAGTGAAGTAAAATATTTTTAGTGCAAAATATTTATATATATCTATCTCAAATTTTATTAACAAACTAGACATGTCACGTGGGCTATTCACGTGCATGTAATGAATTTATTTTTCAACAATAAAAAATGATGAATGAATTGAAACATATTTAAAAGTTCAAAAAAATAATAATTTATATTGAGAAGGTTTTGTAAGGCATAACTTGATGCCACGTAATTATTTATGTGTAAATACAAAATAGGCATTTTGGAAAATTTGGTAATTTTGAGCATCTCCAAGAGACTTTTCATTCCACGAATCTTTTTATAATAACTAAAAAGTACTAA
Organism: Lonicera japonica; assembly: GCA_021464415.1. NCBI lineage: Eukaryota > Viridiplantae > Streptophyta > Magnoliopsida > Dipsacales > Caprifoliaceae > Lonicera > Lonicera japonica. The sequence goes on along the minus strand of CM038465.1, from coordinate 59,240,158 downwards.
ATAAATAAAGTCCAACAACATAGTTAAAGTGGAGAGGATGAGTAGAGAGTCTTGCTCTATATATTAAAGAGCCTCTTTGGCTCTCTATTCAATATTTTGCATTAAAAAAATAACATATCAAACACTAACTTTTCCATATATTTATTAACTGGAAATAAGGTAAAAGCACTTACGTAATAATATTTTTTTCAAAAAAAAACAAATAATAATAATTTTTAGAAATAAGGGCTAGATATTGTTATCATTTTGAAATAAGTGCTTGTTTATCAATTGTGTTTTAATATAAGGGTTTTGACCGAGAGCACACTTAACTTTGCACAAAATTGTGATTTGTACAAAGTTAACTTTGCAATAAAAAAAAATTAAGGTAAATTTGTTTTGCATGATGTATTTATATTTTTTAACAAGTATATTCTTATTTGACGCTATTTTAAAGTTTCATGAATGAAATATAAGAATATATTTGTTAAAAATTATAAATACATGTTGCAAAACAAATTATTCTAAAATTATTATGAATACATCATGCAAAATTATCAAATATAACTCCGAAAATATAAATACACCATGCAAAACAAATTTTGATTACATAACTCCGAAAAATTATTATATGCATTTTATTAATAAATATATTTTGAATATGCAATTTGTTAAACTTCTTCTAAAGAACTGTTAATTAAACACTTATTTATAAGGAAAATGATAAAATGTATCTTTAGGGCACATGTTAAAGTTATTATAAATGAAAATAATAAAATCTTGTATGATAATCTGTGCCATATTTAATGTATGTTAGGAGTTAATTATTTTCAAAAATTGGTATTTAACATGTGTCCTTAGGGCACACGTTAACATGACCCTATTTATAATAATATACTAAAAAAACATGTAGTGCAAACTTAATTTTACATGATTCTATAAAAAATACAATTTAAAATATACTGCAAAGTTAATTTTGCACTCATTTTAGAATTAGGTCAAATATATGCCCTAATTTACAAAAGCATTATTCATTGATTATTTTGCAGAAGCTTTTTCATGATAGTCATAGTAATCTTTATTGATAGTCATGTTAAAAGCATAGTCTCACTCCCATATATATATTATCATTTAAATATGATATACAACTATCACAATACATACGTAAAGTTGTAAAGTTGTGAAGTTACACTTTAAAAAACTTTAATCTTTATCTCTTTGATATAGAAAGAGATTAGATAATAGTCTTTTGTACTTTTAGAAGAATTAAATTAGTATTGGAATTAAACATTTGCATTGGTAAGGGATTGAATGACACCTGTTAGGATTGATAATGTTAACTTGTACCAAATACCAAATCCAAATTAAGTACCAGAGTTGTAAGTTGTGTCTTGTCTATGGAAAACTACTTGGACAAACATACTACGTCTTCATTCCTCAAAGATTAAAGCTAAATCATATTGGAATAAGCTAATTGCGTGGTGGATCACACAAATTAAAAAATCTAGTGGTGGAATTAATGATTTTGAAAATCTAAAAAGACTTGTTTTGTTTTGGTCTTAGTAGAAAAAAAGTTGTTTGGAAATTGAGTATGTCTATTATGCAAGGCAATTAGACCGATCAATAATAGTTTTGATCTATTTAGGCTTTATCCAATATATTTACACTAGTTTTCTAGGCAAACCTAATTTTAAATTATGGGTATTATTGAAAGAAAATTCAAAAAAATCTCATTTTGTATTTATTGCCAAGTCTTTTTGCTTTTACAAGTATTAATTTATTTTAAAATCTATCATTCATAAAGTATCATAAACTATAAATATAAACACTAATTAAAACTTATTTACTCTTTTTTTTATATATTATTTTAAATCTTGAAGTCTCATTCATTGTAACACAAAGTATTCAAATAATAATTTTTTATTATTAAATAAACAATTCATTTGTTTTACTAATAAACTAAAAGGATACATACATATTATTTATTTAAATAAAAATGCACGTTTATTTTATTATATGGATCAATCAGAACAAATAACTTATTCAAACAAAAATATAGCCTTGCAAGTATAAAAAAACATAAATTAAAAAAAACAAATAATAAATAACTATATATCCATAGATAAATGAACTTTAAAGTTATTGTATTACATTTTTCATAATTCAAAATAAGAAAAGAAAAGAAATATGTTATGTCCACCTTATGTGGTGGTTGTATTCCACCCATTTATACATTTTATTGTGGTGGTTGTAAAATTATATAAAAATAAAAGTTGTATTATTTAATCATTGCTTGAATAAAAAAAATATCACGAAAATAGATTTTAGACCCATCATTTTATGCCTTGTTTTGAACTTTTCCACCCTAAAAGATTTTAACTTGATATGAACTTTTATATCTCTTTGATGCCTTTTTTGTAAAAGAAGAAAAAAATAATTTACAAACATTTTTGACTAATAATTAGCAAAATATAAGGTAACTAAAAATTATTTTTTAGTGTTCTGTAAAATTAATTTAAATGGAGGCATAAAAATTTAGTAGTATGTCTAAATAACAAGGCAATTTATAGTGGATATTTTATTTATTCCGTAAAGTGAAAATAAATTTACTAACAATTATTCAAAACTATTAGGACTTAATATATTGGCAAGGATTTTCTTTGTTGTTTTCTCTTCTTCTACTTGTTTATTTTTTCTTTTCACTTGTTTAGTTGTTTTGCACATTTGCCTCCACTGACTCCTGTCACCATTTGTCATATGTCATAAGTAAGTCTATTTCTTAATCTTTCTTTGTATTAGGTGTATTTCTTTATTAATATTAGGTATATTTCTTGATTAATATTAGGTTTATTCATTAATCAAATGCCTTGTATTTGTTCTATTCTTGATTAATCTCATAATATTAGGTTTATGTTAAATTAATTGAAGAATTGACAGTGATTACTCAATATTACATTTATTTTTGGAATAATTGATTAATTGCATAATATTATGTTTACTTCTTTATTAATTGATTAGTTTCATAATATTAACTGATTTATGTCTAAACCCTTGTTTTTTTGGTATTCTATTAAGAAAGAAGACATCTTGCAATACATTTAAAATACGAAATCCCGTAGAATATTAGTAATTTGTAGTATTAATGCAATGCTTGTATTAAAATTTTATGGCTTTAAATTTATATTTTTAAGTGCTTTAAATCTCCTCCCCTTTGATTGAATTATTGATTCCGCCACTGTATATAGACAAATAACATAATGAGCTACATGCCAGAAGAAGATTACCATGCCATATGAAAAAAAATTAAAAAATACTCAACAAAATTTAAAGGCTTATATTCATATATTTTTCATAATTACCATTATTATGTCAAAAAAAAACATGGATGTTCCAAATTCAAGTTTTACTAATTGCCAGTGCATTAGTTTTCCCCAATTGTTAATCTAACAATACTGACTTTTATTATTATTATTATTATTATTATTATTATTATTATTATTATTATTATTATTATTAGAGAAAACACAAATCTCATTGAATTTATATGATATTATTTTTTAGTTCACTATATGGATGGATCAAAAGAAAATAAATTTACCAACAATTATCAAAAAATATTAGGATTTAATATATTGACAAATAATACAATGCGTTATTAGGCAGAATAAGATTATTATACCATATAAAAGACATTTTAAAAAATACTTAATATAACCTAATGGCTCGTGTTTATTTATTTTTAATAATTATTATTACTACGTCCAAGAAAAATTTGAAAGAAAACATGGACGTTCCAAGTTCAAATTTTACCAATTGCAAGTACAACAGTTTTCTCCAGCCAAAATTCAAAAGAAAATATGGACATTCCAAGTTCAAGTTTACCAATTATAGATGCAACAGTTTTCTCCGGTATGTTAATATAATAACTATTTTTTATTATTATAATTAGGAAAAACAAAAATCTCATTGAATTAATATGTGATTAAGCCAAAATATTGCATTTTTATACATATTTAGATGACTTAATATGCATGAATTTAATTCTAATTATTCTAAATTGTTAAGATTTGAGTTTCACTCATGAAATAGGATAATATGTTTGTTTCTAGTGAATAATAATATTTTTACAAGTTAAAATGAACAATAATGAATTCAGAAATAAATTCTCCAAAATTTAGTCATTGCAGGTCAAATTCGGAGTTAAATTGAGTTCAAGAGATGAACCGAAAGCAAGTTCCAAGCTCAAACATGAAAGAAGTGGATGAAAGAGACTAAGAAGATCCAATAAAGCAATCCTAAGCAAAGAGGAGTCATTTGAATAAAACTAAAAAAAAATTAAATGAAGAAGAGATTCACCGCGTGCAATGCTTATATTCCAGTCAATTCTGGTATTTACCCGTGAAGGATTTGAAGAAAACTCCAGAAATAGAAATTGTAGAGTTATGAGTTAGCTACGCGTAGGAGAAAATCTTGCATTAATCGGAGTTCGAAACATTAAGTAATGTTAGAAATACAATCAGTGCATCAGTGGATCGGGTTTGAGCGCGAAAGAATACATAAATTCATGGTGTAAGTATTTACCGAATGGGGTCCTTAACCTAAATGATAAGTGATCATCTCTTTACTCATACTCAGTACAGTGTTCGAACCCCTCGCCCTTTTTTAGCTTTTGAGTAAACAGTCAATATCTTTAGAGAGAGTTTGAGACCCAATTGGTATCACAGCTTTTTATTTTCTACATAACAGTAAGTTTCTTTTATGCGTTTGAATGTGATTTATTAATTGAAATTAATGCTTGATTTAGAATTTTTGTTGGAATTTTTGCATAAAATCTCGCATAGAACCATAAAAATTTGCATTTTTGTATTTTCATTATAACTTATTCGTTTCTTGGCCTTTTTGACGATCCACATATTAAAACGACTGTAATTAAATTTTCTACAAAACCCTACTATTTTGGCATTTCAAATCCCAAAATTTTCAGAATCAATGGGTGTATTTCATGTATAGCGGAGTGTTTCATTACTAAAATTTGTTCAAACTATATTTTCCATTTATTAATTGTTCTTTAGTTTCAATTGCCTTGAAGTTTTGCATGTTTATAATTTTAATTAGATTTTAATGTATGAACTTTTATGCATTGTTTTATTTAATTAATTTATTGAGTATGAATTTATTAAATATGTTTGGCTAGTTTATTAGTTAGGGGTCCATACGGACTGAGTATACTAATGCGATAATTTTTCGGATCCGAATTCAATTCTATTTATTTTTCTATTGGTTAATAAGTTATTATAAATTTGATTTTTATTAATATATTATCGTAATATGCTAATCACATACTTTCATAATAAATTTAATAAATTCTTTTCGACAAAAGAAATAAACTAGTTTGAATCGTTATTTTTGCGCTAAATCATAACCGGTCGAGTTAGAGAGCGGTCTATACTCTCTAAATTAATTGGTGTTGTATCTTTATAATTTTAAACTAGAGCGAACAGTTTTTTATATTTGTTTTAACACTTACTTTTGGGTACCAAAATCGTCAATTTTGTATTTTCACTGGCCGTTTTAGTTCAAATTTAATTTCAATCATATTTTAACCTATTTTAATTAAATTGTGGTTTTTACTTAATATTCTAAACTCACTTTAAATAAAAAAAAATTGTAGTGTCCAAGCACTATTTCACTTCATTAAACAAGTATTTTCAGTAAAATTAAGCAATGCAAATTGATTTCATAATTAATATTAATACGTATAGTTCATGTCACAAATGAATTATTGCGAAAAATACGAGTTTACGAAATCAATTATCTTGTAGATAATATTATGATTCTTAAAGAAAAATTAATTAGAAAATAATTTTCGGTCCACCGAATTATCCGTTGTGTTGCCCGGAACTTATGGATACCCTTAGCGTTTTTTGTAGTTTTTTAAGCGTTTAATTAATTTAGTACACTATTTTTATTATTCATTTTATTAGACTTTTTTGCATGTTCATTTTATATTAGTTTAGTTAACGGTCTACATTCATTTATCTCCATATTTCGTCTTTTATATAATTTTCTCATCTTTCTCTTGAGAGAGACATTCATAACTCAAAGAACTACCATCTTCCCTGTGGATTGATCTCAGACTTATCGAGTATTTATCACTTGACCAACCACCTGCACTTGGGTGTAATAACTAGCGTTATTTTCTCCGAGTCAATATAATATAATATGATATTTTATTTTTTATTTCACTAAATAGATAGATATTCTTCAAATATAATCGGATAATAAATCAAGTGATAATAACCGATTTATTTTAGTAAATCAATTATAAATATTTCATTTGTTAAATATTTCTCATTTGATAAGATTTTTGTTAATATAATTTACAATTTTTTAATACATATAATTAAATTAGTGTAAAACTCATTTTAGTAGGGAGTTGAAAATATATAAAGAATATAATTTTATAAATATATATTTAATGGATAAAGTTATATTAAGAATTTTGGTATATTTTAAGCACAATCATATTCATTGTTGAATTAAACAGAACATATAATTATCATTTATATTATAAATATGCTGTAATAATCTTGAGTAGTTAGATGAAAATATAAACATCCATATTAAATATTTGTCATTAGTTAAGAAAATAAAGAATCTTACTATATCAAGATTTACCTAATTTATTAATAGATTTTTTGTGAAAATTTTTTATTCTTCAACCTTCAAAAAATATAATATAAAAATAAAATAAAATATTTTACTACTTATATAAATTTATTTTCTAATTTTTAACTATTTTTTTATTATTATTATCAATTTTTATATTTATATTGTTATCCGTTGTACATCACATTGATATGATAGCGTTACCACGTGGAAGGATGTATGTGGTCAGTAGTGAATGGAAACGTGATGAATTGAGACTATGGAGAGAGAAAGGCAAAAGGGCGGCTGGAATTTTTGTAGGGCGCGTGCCATTTAGAGAAGCCACCAAAAGTGGTCCCAAAAGAAGTTGTCTTGATAGATTCCACTTGTCCATCCAAATTTTCAAAAAAGCATATAAATATTATAAATACAACGTCCAAACTTATTACGTGTTCATACTAAATATTAATATTAATTAAAAATATAATTAATATTTAAATATATAATTTTATTACGTGTTCATATTAAATATTAATATTAATTAAAAATATAATTAATATATAAATATTTAATTTTACGTATTTAAGGGTTTGATAGAGTGATTAAAACTTAATTTACTTGGTACAAGATAAAATTCTAGAAATAAATATTTGATTCACTTTCTCTTGGATTAACTTGAACAAATGATTTATTAGTTAATATATCATTTCCATTAAATAAATTTATAGTATCAAATATTAACAACTATATAAATTTTAGAAAATTGACCTAGTAGTTCATTAAATCGCTATGAAAGACGTTCTATTTAATAAGAGATTTCGTGTTTGAATTCTCCCATATATAGTTGCTCAAAAATTATTGGTATATGTTTTTATATAAATTTGGCTTGGGTTTCCTAGACGGAAGCACTAACACCTGTTTTCTACTCTTTGAATTCCATATTCAAACTTCATCGCAGGGTCTTCGTTGACACAAAATTATTGGGTCTGCTAATTATTCCCTTCGTCTTCTATAACTTAATACTAGCTATTATCCCATTTATTTATCTTTACAGTAAAAAAGATAATTTTAGCATAATTAATAATTAAGAAAAAACAATATTTAATAGTTCTGAAATTCCGACAATTTATTTTATTGTTTTCATTGTTAAATTATGATTTATTTTAAAGAAAGGCCCTGTAACCGTAATCATTTATGAAACGGTCCCTTACTAGAATTTCATTTTTTTATCAAAGTCTTTTCAACGTAAAATAATTCAAAGAAATTCAATTTTTTGCATAAACAAGTTAAACAAAACTTCAATCAGTGAAGTTTGTAATTAATTGTTCAAAAAAAAAAATTAGTAATTATACGAGGGAGATCAACTAAAGGGTGGACCGATAATTTTTTTGGAGGAGTGGCTGGAGCTACTAATATTAATGCTTAATTAAGTAATTATATTATAATAAATCACTAGAATTAGTCTAGTTGCTAGAACTCTCTCCCGACTAAAGTATAATTGTATAGTGCAATAATAAATAAATAAATAATTATGTTGGTTGTGACCTTATTTAGTGCGCTCAAGACTGAATTCACCCTTGAGATCAGCGCTAGAGGAAGTTAAATATTGAGTTGGTGAGATTAGCTTTTACGTTTTATCTTTTTCTATGGAAAAAATTTCTTTAGTGATAGTGAATTTTTTCCGCAAAACATAAAGGAGGATAAATGACGTATACTCATAAAAGTGGGCCTAATCACATCTCTCAACTTATTTTTTATTTTTTTCATTCAAATTAGTTATTTTTTTTACCATTTTTTATATTACTAAAAAACGGAGCCTAACAGTACAAATGTGTGGGATGGAGTAGGGAAATACAATTATAGAGATATAGATTAATGAGCATCCTAATGGCTTTAAATTAAGATTAAGATTACAGTAAAGACATAGGACACGGGTCAAATAGCTGTATTATAAATATATCGTATAAAATTAAAAGTTAGTGATTTAGTATTAGTGGTAGTAGATAATTAAGGGGCCAAGTAGCATAATATTTAATTAAGTACTAGTAGTAGTAGCAGTAATATTTTAAGTGATTGGGTTTAGTGGCAATGGGTGAACTGAGTGAGCTAAAGTTCTTCAATTCAAGTTTCAATTATTTAAGACTTAGTTAGTCGGTAAACACGTTTTTTTAACGGAATATTTGACCTGTATTAAATTTCCTTTTTGTGTTTCTAGAAGTCTACTACAAAACAAGATAATGATACTCCCTATTTCAAAAACATTGGCTCCATTTGATAGTAAAGAAAAATAAAATATTTAAGAGTCATGATACATGGGGCAATTTTGGCGTCATCAATTGAATTTGAAATTGCTTTTGCAAGTTCAAATTCAATTAAATTTAAATTAATATATTAGGTTATAATTGATAAAAATATAAAAGCTAATCGATAGAAAAAACGAGATTGATTTATGTTTGACGTTGAAAAATAAGTAAAAGTATGAGGTGGGACGCTCTCCATCTCATGCTCGTTTTATAAGTAGATGTACTACTTCCGTCTTTTGTTTGTGGAAATTTCTTCCTTATTCCTTAAATATTTTCCACGTAAAAAACCATAGAGTAAAAGAACAATTCACCATTTTTTATTTCAACTTATTTTTTAACTTTTCAAACAAATCCGTTGTTTTTCCCATCTCTTTCTTAAGCGGAGACTTAATATACTACAATTTCACTTCATTTATAGGGATAAACTTGCAAAATAATATATACCTATCACAAATCAAGAGTTTATATTTGACTATTAGAGGCGGCCAAACCAAAAAATAATTGTGGGAGGGCCTTAATTTTTTTTAGGAACATATAATATTTCATGGCAAAAGTATGAAGTTACACCATACAAAATATATTTGCATCTGTTCACACAGACGGGCAAGTTTGAACCTCGTTAGTAATAGTTTGATAACGCAGTTAATTAATTCTTTAAATGTAAAACCCGAAGTTTGAACATTCCTCTAATACCATTTGTTGGGCTGGCCGTAGATTTTCACTAGTATTAATATTGTCCATAACCACCTTTAAACTACATGCGTGAATTGGGTTTTATCTCAAAATGTCATGGTACTAATAAATGGATCCACCATTCTTATTAATGTCTAGTTGAATTTCTAGACTTTCAATATGGGGACATGGTACTTGAGCCCAATCATTTCAAGCATTAGGGGATGGAGATGCGGATATGCAAGGGCAAGACTTCAAAGAAGAGCTCAAGAACGACGATAATGCAATCTTAGTTGATTAATTAACCCCTTAAGAGATGAAGAAAATCAGGGACATATGTATTTCTTTTTCTTTTTCTTTTTTTTTTTTGGGTTGGGGGGGATTATGAATTTTGATTTTTTTTCAAAGTTCTCTGGAAAATGATAAAAAAAGATTGTTTGTGGCAAGATTTGAACCCTCTAAAGCAAGCAAAATACTCCAATATTAACCAATAAAACATCTTTAATTGTTGTTTACTTTTTTCTCCTTAAATTATATATCAAAGTAATACACGCATTGTATGTACAATTAAATTAATATCATATATATGCAAAAAAATTAGGGGGGGGGGGGGGGGGCGACCGAGCTCCGTCCTATGTAGATCTCAATTCCATGGTGGAAATGCTTGTTCAGAACGAAAATAAGTCTTCATAGAAAAGTTTGAGGGGAGCATAGATGTAGTCTTGAAACCTGTTTGGGGCGTTTGATTTGGCGGGTTACCCCATTTATCTAACCCAATATTAATAAAATAATATATCACTATTACTTTATTAGAGTTTATATATATATATATATATATATATTTTCATTTTCAAAGTTAATTAACCCTCTTTAACTTAGGAAGGAGATCGGTTTGCTCTAAAAATATGGGATGAGTTTGGTCATATTTTCAGACGGTTGGGGTTGAATTTTACCAAACGTACCATCCGTTTGCCGTGACTACACAATTCTGTCCAAAGTAAATTAATTAAAAAAATTATTAATACTAATGCATTACTAGTATATATTATATATTTCTAACTGTAAAGTAGATAAAATTACTAAATGTGTATAATTTTGACTACGAAGAAAAATATTAATTTGCGACGTTTGGAAGAGACCAATAATTAATTATAAGATTGACTTAAAATATATATTGTCCAATACATATGCAAAGGGAATTTGTTTCCTGGCCCTTTACGACGTTCATTGTAAGTATCAATTAATGAACAAAATCGTAGTGTCCGCAACTCCGCATGGCATACAGAAGATAAGGGTCCCCCAAAAAATATCTTTACTTCAATAAGTAAAAAATGGGGGTAAAAAAATGAAATGAAAAAATAATGCCTGGCCCATTTTGTTATTAAAACTAAATTTGGGTGCATTGGACAAAAGCTGGATATTAAGTTGTGAACCAATTTTTTGCGGAGAAATGTAATTTACATGGGCCTAATCTGGGCTTAGTGCCTTAATTAAGTTTTGAAGTAAACATGAGGGAGCCCTTGTAAACAAGCCCATTTCAGAAGCCTTTGGAATCCATTCAAAGTTCGAGCTGAAAGACTCACTTATGCGAAAGAAATGATTTTAAGGACGAATAATTATACCAATATTATTATTTAAATTTGGCAAAATCTCAACTAGTTTACATAATTAATAATCATACTAGGTTATATAAAAAATAATAATAATATGCATAATCCAACCCTTTTCTTTCTATCTTTTAACTTATATATATATATATATATATATAGTTATGCTATAAAGAGTAATTTCGTTACTTTAGCAAAAAAAAAAATGATTTTCATTTAGAGGGGTAAATTGATGTAATTTTTTTTTTAAAATTTTATAGAGATGATCGATAGTATGAATAGATCATCTCCACCAAATTTCATTAAAAAATTCAACATAAAAATAGGTGAGATGATCATAAAAAATTTTAACATTCAAAAATACGCATATATATAAATTTTTCAATACAAACACTTCTCTCTATAACTTAATTCTCTCTCTATATATATGTGAGGTTTTCGCATATCTTCTGTGAGAATTTTCATCTTTTTTTTTTTTAGAATTTTTCTTCTCCTTCTGTGGGACATCTAATCTCCTTCAAGCAGCATGGACAGAAATGGAGGTAAGCAGATCTATCTTGAGTGGAGATATAATTTAAAGTTACGAAAATCAAACCTTGCTTGTGTTTGGTATTTATTGTCTTATTCTGTTTTTATATTTTTGTATTTTAACATTCATGAAGGTTCAATTTGGATGATTTCTTTTCTTTTTAGTTGTTATTTTGTGTCTTATAAGTATTATTTTTAATATCTCTTTCTTTTTCAATTTTTTTTCTTGTACTATAACATTTTGGTTGCGGTCTATGCTGTAAATACATCAAAGCTTTTCTGAAAGATTCATTCAATCTTGTTACATTTTCTATTTTTTTTTTTTGAAGGGATTAGATTTTGTTTAAAAAATTATCATAAAAAATTTAAGAAAATACTGTGGGTTGCAAATGGCATACGAAGATTTTTCTGACACAGACCCTATGTTAACGTGAAAGATATTGCTTTCTAGAATTCCGCACATTTTTAATTATCGTTTTGATGTTCCGGAACCGACATTTCTCATCCACTTGAAAATTAAAAGCCTACACTGCCCCTCCACATTATCCATTCCCCCAAACACTTTAACACATTATTAATTATATATATTGGCAATTTTTTTTTTAATATTCTGAAAAGTGAAAAAAAAAAAATAGACATAATGCAAATATCATATATATATTTGATCTAGTACCCGGTCATTGACTTATTATAGTTTTTTAATTTGCTTCAATAAAAATCCGTAACTTAATATTGTGACTTGTATTTACACCAATTATTCTCACATCGAGTATTAATCAAATGCACATTAAAAAATAGTAAAACTGATTCACCTCATTTATAGTGTTATCTAAACAAACACATCATTTTATTTAATCGATATATATATATATATATATTTTACACTAAATTTTTCTTGTACCACACTAAATTCTTTTAATAAAATATCTAAAACTAGAAGGGCAAAAACATGAATCAAAGGAGTACTAACATGTTATATTATCTAAAAATATTTTTCCTTCAACACAGACATTATCATAAGTGACGGAAGGAAACTAATTTTATTACTTTGCACATTGTGCCTAGATTTAACATCAATAAATATTTTAAAACAAATTCAACCTTCCTTGCGATATATCACTGCACTTGATGATATAAAACTTGTAATATAGAAAAATAAAAAGTAGGCCCCACGTGAAAGGGTAGGAACGTCAATTAGCATTTTGAACACGTACCTACTACTTCCCGGGAAACTTCCCCTTTCTTCGCCTATAAATAGCCCTTCGCAGCTCAAAGCATCCACCTACTGTTCTTCAAACACGCTTTTTTCCTCACAATTCAAACTGATTAACGTCTCTTCCGTAACTGTAAGTGAAATTCATCGCCTTTACCTTTTTCCAATTTCCCTTCCTCTTTTCTCTTTTATCTCTTCATATAATAATTGTATATATATGCATATAATATCTCTATAATTAAATAGACATAATATTCAAATCCCTGTTATTTCATATTTTTCGAAATCAACAGATCTGTATATACATACATATTCATCAGATCTTCATCTTCGAAGACTTGTATTTGTTTACTTGCATACCTTTGATCGAGTCATTTTTATTTCTCAAATAAGTAAAAATGAATACCACAAGTTGTATTGGCCTATCCACCATGAAACCTTGTTGTAGACTCTTAATTGGTTGTAGAAATTCTTCTATTTTCACAATTCGGAATTTCCATCACTCAAGCGTTGACAATTTTTCGAAATCTCGCTATAAATTACACGATCTTAGGGGATTTCACGATTTTAGCAGTAAGATTTTAGGGTTTAGGTGTGTGATTGATCCGAATCGGAAGGTTTTTTGTGGTTCCGGTTCCAATTGGGGGCAAGCTAGGGTTTTTACTAGTGTTTGCCCAAATAGAAGTGGTAGATGTATATCGGTTATAGCCAATGTAGCTTCCGATTATAGGAGCCATTCAACATCTGTTGAAGCTCATGTTAGTGAGAAGAGCTTCGAGACGATTTACATTCATGGGGGATTGAATGTGAAACCTCTAGTTATTGAGAGGATTGAGAGAGGTTCAGATGTTGCGATACCAGAAAAAGACGATAATAGGGTAGAAGTTAATGGCTCAAATGTAAATATATCCGAAGGTTTGAACGACTCAAAGTTTTTTACTAGTGATAGAGAGGTGTCTGAGGTTGAAAAGGAGGCTTGGGATTTACTTCGCAGTGTGGTGGTGGATTATTGTGGAAATCCGGTGGGGACTGTTGCAGCCAGTGATCCAGCTGATAAGCAACCGCTGAACTACGATCAGGTCTTCATTCGTGATTTTGTCCCATCAGCTCTTGCATTCTTGCTTAATGGGGAAGGAGAGATTGTCAAGAATTTTCTGCTTCATACTCTGCAATTACAGGTAGTCATTGATTTCTTAGCTTAATGTTATTCCATTATTTTTTCCTGAGTTAAATGGCAAACTAATATCTTTGATTTTCCCCAACCTGTTCCATTGATGTTATTTGTTATTACTTTGTGCATTTCATGAGGTTTTGGCTAGTTCTTAACACCCTCGTGGCATTGCATACCATGTAAGAGTGGAATTTCATAGATGCATAATGTTCTGTGAAGAATATATACATGCGGTCATAGGTATACATAGGAAAAAACATGAACTCAATCAAATTTGTACTCAAGGAAGCTAAGTGAATCAGATTCATAAGGAAAGGCCGAATAAAGGGAATAGGTTTACCTAGAATTTGGTCACTCATGGATAATATTGCTCTATTTTGTTGAGCTTTTTTGGCAATCATTCCATTATTCTCAACTAGATTGCTCAGGAAGGGGCTATGGCTACCTTTGGCAATACAAAGTTGGGTAAATGGGTTTTATAAAACACCAAGTATATTATTTGACTATTGTTGGTGACGATTGCCGGTTTCTTTTCAAATACCATTTTGGAAAACTGAGATGTGCACGTTAGTGCTGCAATTGGTCTAAGTACCAAGGATTCTATAGAGCTTTTTTCCCACCAAAACTTGTGATGTTGTCTGTGTTGCATGGAGGTCAAATTTTCAATTGGCAATGGGTCTTATATATTGCTCTACAAGGCTTCGATTTCCCGGTGTGGAGCCTAGATCTTATGTATTGCCATGAAAGAATTGATTTCCTGATGCGGGACTTGTAGTTTCCTGACACGTGGGTGAATAGCTGTCTAATACCATATAGTGTTTGGAGCATCCAATCCACAACCACTTGGCTAAGGGTGGAGTAGCACCTAGATCTTATATATAGCTATGCAAGGTTTTGATTTCCTGATATGGGATTTATAGTCTCAACATGCCCCCTCACTTATGTAATTTAAGATCGAGTGGCCACTCCGCCCATTGCCAATGAGTGTTGTGTTGTATGCTCCGCACTCTAATAAACCATCTTACATAGTCTAACAAGAGCTTTGACAATTATCTTATCAGCATATTTAAGTTGAATATATTTTATTTTTTATTTATTGTACAGAGTTGGGAAAAAACTGTCGACTGCCACAGCCCTGGGCAAGGGTTGATGCCAGCGAGCTTTAAAGTTAGAAGTGTGCCTCTGGATGGAAGGGATGGAGAATTCGAGGATGTGTTGGATCCAGATTTTGGTGAATCAGCCATTGGGCGTGTTGCTCCTGTTGATTCGGGTAAGATAGCTTTGTTTGCTTGATGAGCATTATTTTTTGTAACAGTACCACACTGGGCATGCACTGAAATGGATTGTTGGCCACTTGGACAGGGTTGTGGTGGATTATCTTGTTGAGAGCTTATGGAAAGATCACAGGTGACTATGCATTACAAGAGAGGGTGGATGTGCAGACAGGCATAAGACTGATACTCAATTTGTGCTTAACTGATGGGTTCGACATGTTCCCTACTTTGTTAGTCACAGATGGTTCCTGCATGATTGATAGAAGGATGGGTATTCATGGTCACCCTCTTGAGATCCAAGTAAGTTTGCATATACTCGATGATATTCTAGAATTTTTCTTTGAATACTTTAGATTTGAGCTGGATGGTTTTGTGAAGTATACACGTATTTACAAGTTAATGAAACTCAGATTGTTATAATTTTTATTAGGTCACAAGCCCTCTCGTGATGCGCTCATGTATGTGTGTTTACATTATTACGTAATTATGTATGAGGGCTCAGAAGGTTAAGCATTGCAACCAGTTTATGAAGTTCCTATGATTAGAGCTACTTTCATGGAAGAAAATGAGATACAAATTTTCTTTTGGACACAAATGACGAATTGCTATCAGAAAATGCTTTATTAGATGGGACAGGGAAGAATGGAATAAGTTAACCAGCAAGACTATGGGTATCTCATTATGATGATTTAGGATCTCGACTATTGTATAGCTGTGTAGCAAGTCCCTAACACAATGTTCTATGAAAAATAGCTAATTATTGGGCTGTTTGAGAAACTTGCAGATATATTTTTTGGCGTTTTTTGATTGATTACGTAGGATACTGCCACATGAGGATACGTCGATAAATATCTACGTTCTTTGTATAGATAAGAACAAAATCAAGTTTTTTCTTCTGAATATAATAGAACTTGAAATATATTTAATCATAATAACTAAATACCTGCACCTACTATGTGAAGAATGAAAAATGTATAATTACGCATATATTTAATAAGATCAGATGGTATAATTATATACATGTAAATAAGAAACTTGCATAGTTTATGTGTTTCTTTCTTTCTATGTTTTAAGATGCTTCTCTTCAGTATCTTATGTCATTTACTTGCATAATTTATATGTAACCAGGCTTTATTTTACTCGGCTTTACGCTCCTCCCGTGAGATGCTCACTGTCAATGACGCAACCAGCAATCTGGTTGCAGCCATCAACAACCGACTAAGCGCACTGTCTTTTCATATTAGAGAGTACTACTGGGTGGATATGAAGAAGATCAATGAGATATATCGGTACAAGACCGAGGAATACTCTACAGAAGCCATCAACAAGTTTAACATCTATCCGGATCAAATTCCTTCTTGGCTACTAGACTGGATTCCTGATACAGGTGGCTACCTCATAGGCAATCTACAACCTGCACACATGGATTTTAGATTTTTCACACTTGGAAATCTTTGGTCCATTGTTTCGTCTTTGGGCAGCCCTGAACAGAATGAGGGAATTTTAAATTTGGTTGAAGATAAATGGGATGATCTTGTGTCATTTATGCCACTTAAAATATGTTACCCTGCTCTGGAGAATGAGGAATGGCGTATAATAACTGGCAGTGATCCTAAGAATACGTGAGCCTCTACAAGCTCTCTTTGCTTTATTTGCACATTCTTGTTTCTGTTTATCATGCTGGATTTAGCATATCAGATTCTTGTGAGATATTGTTATTTAGACTTATTAGCTCTCCTATTCACATGCAGCCCGTGGTCATACCATAATGGTGGATCCTGGCCGACACTCCTCTGGCAGGTAATGACATATTGTTGATACTGTTTTTTAATACTTATTGGAGCTCTTGAAGGAGTCATTAGCTAGCACCCAAAATTTGATCATCAAATGAAAATTAGACATGTTTGATCTTTTGTCGTCATTGTCACTTATGAAGCTCTGAATTGAGCATGCGATACAACTGACCAGCACTACACTAAAAAAATGTAGAATGCAGTACGTTGGGACGTGTCTTTTGTTTTATATATACTATGGTAGTGTTTGGCGCAACCTCTAGATGGACTTATTAAACCCACTAGTCCATCTATAAAAGTTTAACACGTTTTGTGGGCTAAAATAAAATGCATCTGAAAGAAGTGTCTCTCCGGATGTGTGTCCTGGAGATGTGATATTGGGTGACTTCTCGAGAAGTATTGTATTTCAATTTAAAAACCTACACCCAAAAATTATGTGCATTGTATTTTTAATTGGCCTTTTTTTCGGAGAACAAACTGTACTATGTCTTTGACTCTTTGTCCATGGAAGTTCGATAGTGCTTGAGAGAGAAAGAAGCAGCCATGATTGATTGAGAACTCTTTGTCATTACTCAACCTTATCTCCGAAGAAGAAGAATTGAAGCAGCAAACCACCTTTAGCTGAAAGGAGAGAGGAATAAATTTTAACCATAAACTTTTAAGATTTTTGGTGGAAGAGCAATTAATTTCATATTCCACTCGAGAGGAGGTGTCGCTAGAGCAGAAGTTTAGCTTCAAAGAAGCCTTGAAATTAACAATAATGGAGAACTGGAGATTATTAGCAATGGTTGAGTTGGAATTTCTACCAAGCATATAGGAGTAAATAGGAAAAGATAAAGTAGATTTTTTTTTCCTTATAAAATGGAATAAAGTAGATCTTGATATGGTGTCTACCCACTTACGGAGTAAAAGAAAGGTATTCACCAAACGACCAAGGCTTTTAGAAAAGTCTGTACGAGGATGGACTTGAGGGGATGCGCTTCTTAAACGTACTTTTCCGGATGGATGTGAGCCCAAACAAGCCCTATATTACCCTAAATAGGCATTGCACGTGTGACTTGGATATATATAATTTGAAGAAAAAGTTTGACAACAATGGCCCAATGGTTAAGTGTGAACCTAAATTGCTTAATAGCGAGGGTTCAAATCTTGCTGCGGCTATATTTTTTATGAAATAGAAAATACGACATACCTCAAGTTGGCAGTTGAATGGGTGCTCACTTTTTTATAATATTTTAGATACTAGTCGCATCTTTTGTTTTATGTCTATGCTAGTCAATTCTAATTACTCTCTCATAACCAATGTGTGGTGTACTGGCGTCTCTGTCTGTAAGGCACACCCCAGACATCATGCTTACACGCCCCTTGGTCAATTTTATACATATACAAAAGTTGAATTAGTTACTGCCTCAAAAAGAAAATAATTTGTCACAATCTATCCATACAAGTTCTCAGAAACATTTTGGATTAATGTTGGAAGAGTGCTCCACCGTCTGTGACAAGAGAGCCCCAGGCACGTGTTCATAGATTCTAACCATTACGAAGTCCATTAAATGAAGCAACTATGCTTTGGTCAATGCTACCACAATCTCTAATCATCTCTATTAATGTGACATTTCAGTTCACTTTGGCCTGTATAAAGATGAAGAGGCCAGAATTAGCAAGAAATGCCATTGCTTTGGCCGAGAAGAGGCTTTCAGAGGATCACTGGCCGGAGTATTATGACACCCGCCATGGGAAATTTATAGGGAAACAATCTCGACTTTATCAAACATGGACAATTGCTGGCTTCTTGACCTCCAAGATGCTATTGGAGAATCCCGAGATGGCATCCACTTTGTTCTGGGAAGAGGATTACAATCTCCTCGAGAATTGCGTCTGTGGTCTCGGCAAAACTGGGCGAAAGAAATGTTCCCGTGTTGCTGCCAGATCTCCCATATAAGTTGAAATCTGATTTTGCTTTCACAATAACAAATAGAATAAATTGATAACAAATAGAACTCACTTGGTTATTTACACTTCTCGAATTGTTGCTTCTGGGATTGGTGCTGTGCAGTTTTAACAGCCATACGTGACAGCATTCGAAGTAATTTAGTTACGTGTTTAATTTAAATTGGGATTGCTGTATTTTTTTAAGAGATCCATAAACCTTTTCTGACATTGTGGATGAGCAGTATTGAATGTTCTTCTTTAAACAATATAAATTTATAACACTCTATGCTTATATTGTATGCTTACTCAAAAGGTATATGCATTATGGGTGTGTTTGGTAAAAATTTTGGGAAAATAATTGAAAGCACTATGTAATGTTTTATAAGAAATTGGGAAAGGAGATGATGAAATTGAAAACATTACTGGCCTGTTTGGTGGATGTTTTGAGTTCAATTTTTAAAATATGTTGTTTGGTAGAATTTTGAAGTATGTTGAAAAATGGATTTAGTTTTTTTTTGAATTTTTTTAACCAACTAAAAATCTCATAAAACATTTTTAAAAAATAGTCAAAATAGATCTTATTTATGAATTTGAAGTTATGGTATTTTAAAAAAAAATTTAGAGAGAGAAAGTGAAGTTATTTTTGGGAAGTATAAAAGTAAAGTTGATTTTGAGTTGAGTTTTTAAAATTTGGGAAAAAAATATATAAAGAGATACCAAATAGGGGCTACAAGTTTGTAATTTATAGTTATTTAAATTTTGTTAATTCATCACTCTCATGGAGTAGCTATAGTTTCTGCAGATGAATGCTATTCAGCTTAGTAATCATATTGGATTATTGGGTTTTATAATTGAACTTTTTGGACATTTTTAGTTTTTGTTTTTTTTGTGGTTGGAACATTTGAAAGCACATGCTTGAGAAACTTCCGGTTTAACTTTCACTGATGGCTTGGATTACAGCACAAAACAAACTACTTCCTTTCTACTCCCATACTAAAACCCCTAAAAACCACTCCGACCGAGCAAAAACCTTGGGAATGATTACAAGCAAAATTTCCCTTTTGGGGTTAACAAAACCAAACACTAAACTACATCTCTCAAAAGCTTAATACTACCATAAGATACCTGAAAGTTAATCTACAATTTCATCACCCGCTTAAACTCTGAAAAGATTAAGCCGACTATCTCCAAGTCGTAGGGAATACGTAGCCTTTTTGTATTCACCCCAAGTGAATGGTCTGTAGGGGTAAGGCTTCTGTGGGGAAACCAATTCTGGGGTACAAGCGATTAATGCATGGAGTGGTGGAGCGCCAAAATAGGCCATTGACATTCTGGGTTTATATGAGTTTGCCATTGCTCTGTGCCTCACACTCACAAACCTTCCATTTGTCATAGCCTTCAAAATTGCACAAACAGATTACATTAGCCCATAGATAAGGGAAAAATGTATATAGTTAAGTTATGTTCAAATGTTTGTTTGGCGGCCAAGAAAATCCCACAGGAAAAGATAACAAAATTTGCCTACCTATTCAAAGTTTGCTTGCTACCAACACAAAAATAAAAGAACAATGCTGACCAGGCAAGTAACTAAAAGGGTCGTAATATTTATGTGGTTCCAACTTCTCATTGGGTGGGAACTGATTTGTGGGACGCATTGAGAGATGAATAATTTCATCACATCAATCCAATTGCACTGCAGTGCAGTGCAGTGCCAGTGTGTTGTTGTAAAATGATTTCAGGTACAGCTTTTTTCTACAGTCATATCAACCTTTTTAGGATTATGATGATTCACGAAGGGGGGGGGGGGGGGGGGGGAGGAGAAGGAAGGAGGGGAACCACCTGCAACACGTCACCCACATTGACACAGAAGGCAGTGGGGTCAGGGGTGACTGGGACCCACACCCCATCCTCAAGAGAGATCTGTAGTCCACCCACATCGTTGGATCTCAAGATGGTCAACATCTGAGGGTCAGAATGCTCTCCGAACCCAATCCTGTTGTTGTTACTGCTTTGATGATGATGATGATGATGAAATGAGGAAGGTTGAGTGTCCCTATCCAGTGGTGGATAGTGATTGAACCTGAGGAGCGAGTCACTATCAACGGCCCTGATCAGCCTACTGAACACAGAGGTGTCCGGGACCCACAGCCCTTCTGCCATCAATTCCAATATCTCACATGCCAGTCCCCTAACTGATTCTACATAACCACTCACTGCACGGCTGTCATATATAAAGTAAAAAAAAACACAAAACAACCGAGTCAAGTTACTTCTCTGACAAGTTTTTGCATTTTCCTTCTTTTTTAACCACATTGGGTAAAACTAGGGTTTCCTTCAATTTGTACCCGTCAAGTCTATCCCCTTATTTGGGAGGGTTTCGTTTTCTATATTTCCTTTTATTCTGTTTGAATTTTGAATTTTGTCACTTGATGGGTGCTTGTTGATCGATGTGCATAAATATCAATGAATTGTCAATCTCTCTCTATAAGGTGATATAACACACAACTTCCATGTGCAATCATATCTCATTTATATATATATATAGAGAGAGGAGGTTATTACCGATACCCTAAAACATTCCAGCATTAACTCAACTTTTTAAGGATCAAGTATGTGTATGTTGGCTCGATCTCTAAGGACCAAATATGTGTACACATACTTAATCTTCAAAAGTAAAACTAGTAATTTATTTTATCCGAAAATAGCTCACCCTTGAGTATTAAGTATATGCATGTACATACTTTTGCTAAAAGAGATGGCGGTGAGTACTCTTATTCGTCCGTACGAAATTATTCAAGGAGCGTCTAGCGGTGGTTTTTTTTTTTTTTTTTGTGTGTTTTCGAGTATGTAACTGAAAAAGTAAAAGAATATATATATATAACATAAACGCGCCAAATCTGGGAGTGGGGAGGCCTATATACCAATGGCGGTGGGGGTGCGGGTGGGGTTTGAGCTACATCCGTTGTACCAGAAACCCGGCCAGCTTATTGGAGTCAACAGTCCATGTGAATGCGGACGGTTACAATGGTCCACGTTGGCACATGCCCCTAGTTTTTACTTATTACTTCTGCGTAACATAAATATTTAATTTATAAAAATTGATATATCCGATATAACTATTTTAAATTAGTTAAATGATTATTGATATTATAAAATTGATTTAGTGGTTCAATAAATTCTGTGAGAAAAGAT
This sequence comes from Lonicera japonica, assembly GCA_021464415.1. Taxonomy (NCBI): domain Eukaryota; kingdom Viridiplantae; phylum Streptophyta; class Magnoliopsida; order Dipsacales; family Caprifoliaceae; genus Lonicera; species Lonicera japonica. The sequence goes on along the minus strand of CM038465.1, from coordinate 59,217,846 downwards.
TTATATATTAAAAAAAATAAAACATTGTATATTAGTTAAAAACCTTATTACAATCTATTATAAATAATATATTAATATGTTAATTTTTTATATAAAATATTTATGTCTCTCTAAAATAATTTTTTTTATTTTTAACAAATAACTTATTTGAGAAAAAATTTGATTTTTTCAATTCAAAAAAATAAATAAAATCTAGATTAGACAGCACTACATTAGTAAAGTGTTAAAACAGTATATTAGTATTGGACAAAAAGGTATATTCAAATGTGGATAAGGTTAAACAGTATATATTTGAATCATACTTTTCATCTTTCTTTCTCCTATTTTTACTCTAAATAATCTTTCTCACTCTTAAAATACAATATACAATTTATTTTTTTATCAACTACTATTTAACACCCAAATAAAATAAATATATTTTACTTATTATAGCACAAAGTTCCTAATATCTGAGATGAGATCCATACCAATTATTTAGATAAGATGAATAAAAAGGAAAAAAGAGTAGAAAAATTGAGTTCTATAAGTAAGGTAGACAAAAAATGAAGGCGTAATCACATGATCACTTCAGAGTTAAACATGACTTTCCAGTCCAGTTGTGGTTCGCTCAAGTACATGCACTGAAGTGTTGAACAAGCCACGACCCTAGCTAAAATGAGTTGGTGAGCTCGAAAAAAATAAATAAAAATTAAACCCATGAACCAACAACACAACACAAAGTCCTAAAATAAGTTTTTAAAAATTGACATTTCTCCAATATGTACTTTTTTCTCTGTGGTGACAATGTGTACCAACCAAAAAAAAAAAGAAGGTAATATTATATACCAACTGATATATCTAATCAGATACTATATTCAATACATGCGTGCCTTTGCTATAAAACATTTTGACAAATAAGTTGGTTAGTATAGTTTTACTATAATAGAAGGATTAAAGGAAAAAACCACCCAACTCAATGGAAAAAAGAAAAAAAGAAAAAAAGCGCACGCACATGTATATATGAAAATAAGTGTATTATTGTGTGATGAAGAGAAAGAAGAATCATGTGAATATGATTACCATGTTTAATAAATCATTTATACCAATTTTTTCTGCAAAATTTTATTGAAAGTAAGTTAACTGAAAAAATAATATATATACACACACATTTTTAGTAGTTAAAATTTTGGACGTATAGTTGACCCGCTTTCCTTTGCGTGTATATATATATATATATATATATATATATGTTGATAGATACGAGTGGAATAATAAGTACCTGAATTTTGAGGGGTCGGTGGAGATGGATTTGGACAAGTGAGAAATAGTGAGAGGATTGGTATTAAGAAGAAGATATTCAACCTCTCCAATATCTCCATTAAAGCCTATGTTCTTGCTCCCATACCCGAACGGGTTAGCCGGACCGGCCCGCTGTTTATCTGGCCCGGGCTTGGCAAAAAACCCGAAGCTTTCATCTTCCATTTTATTGATAATATCAAGAGGGACTCCATGGTTGATGACCTTAAAGAAACCAAAGTCTTCACAAGATTTGACAATGAGCTTTGAGACCTCTGATCTATCAGCCGAAAGGTCAATGATCGGAAGATCCAAATCTCTGATTTTTTCAGTTCGAATATTTGTAGTTGGAGTTACCACCACCATGTTCTTTCCAATGGTTATAGTAAAACTAGAAGAAGAAAAGTTTGTAGTATAAAAACTGTGTGCGTACGAGAGAGAGAGAGAGAGAGAAGAGAGAGAGAGAAGGGGGGAGAGAGAGTAGAGAGATAAAGCAAGGAATGGCAATATAAATAGACAGAAGATATTGTGGTCGTATTTTGAGGGTACACGTTAAAAAGCGCGTGAATAATATTATCGCTAAAGTTATATGAGGTTTTTACTGTTGGTTTCTTATTTATTGAAAATTAATTTTACATAATCTTTATAATATAATATTAATGTACTTGTTTCGAACTGTGTTTGGTTTCTATTTCTTATTTATGTTAGGAACTATAAAGCATAATATAAATAGAGAAGTAAAGAGATATTATGAATTTTTAACATTTTATTTAAATAAATAAGACTCATACTTATAATAACATAGAGTTTTGCGCAAAATAATACTATATATATAATAATGTGTCACAACATCAATAATTTAATAATATGTCGTGCAATAACTTCAAATTATCATATTGTAGTTATACTCATTGTCGTGCTCATAGCTACATCACTTTGTGTTGAAATTGATTCACCTTGTGGTTGATGTCATGTTGTATTTAGAGGAGAAAAATTGTGTATATTCACACTAATAACTTATTTACAACAATTTATATATTGTTTAGATGTACAAACACTCTACTTTTTTTACATTCTACTTTTTTTGTTTTATACAAATTAAAAATTTATATATATTATTTTCAAATGTAAAATTTAATAAATTAAAAAAATCATTTTATATTTGGCATAAGTTATAGGGATATGATAATATATTTAATTAACAAGTTTGTAGTGTAACAATTAATTAAATAATTATTTGTTCACTAAAAAAATATAAATAATTATATATGTGATTGATTGAAGAAAGTCCTAACATTTTTCTTTAATAATACATAAGTCTATTATCCCTCCAATAAATTAAGGTGACAGGCCAAACCCCAATAAAATAATTGGTAACAGTCGGTATACACGGGTGTACCCGAAAATCTTCATTGTTGCATTAAAAATAGATAAATCAAACTTGGGGAAATGTGAGAAGATAGACTTTGGGGGCAAAGTACAACTGGTAAATTCATGTCTCAAAAGAACATTGACTTGTGTTTCCTCTTTGTTGACTAGATTTTTTTTCTCATGATTTAACCTTTTCATTTGTTTATTTTGACCAAATAAGAATTGGGACATATTTCCCGTACTAGATGCATTTAATAATACTGTTTCTTTTGTTTCTTTATATTATTTATATATATATATATATTTAATGACTAAGTTCAACTACATGATTTAGTCTATTGGTTTATGTATCACTGGATTTTCTGTAAATCGGTTTATTTAGTGAAATGTTTTATTTTTAATTTTTTATAGCCAACAATAAATTTAGTTCTGCTTATGAAAATTAATTTTACATTTAATGTTATATGAAGAAACCTGCAGGAGAATAAGGAAAATTACAAGTTGCTTACCCACCTTTATATAGTCACCTTAATTGACTTCCGTATATGTCCCTTCTCTGGATCTCTCTCTCTCACACACACACAATGTGTACATTCTATACTTCATTTGCAAGAAAGCACATCATAAAATTCAATTCTTTTTGTATAAAAAGTAATTTAGTTACTTTTTTAAATTAAAAAGTGAAAATATAATTTCTTTAATTCCCGTCAATATTATAATTGGTATTCGTTTGGTTTCAATTAATATGATTCATACCTCTTCATGAATGAAACTAGGAATTAGGAGGCAAAATCTTATAACTTAAAAAAAATTATAATTAAATACGAGTGTGGAATTAAAAATTATCAATTTTTTTGGAGAGGTAGCCGCCGGTAGAATTTGGTGCGTACTGGTATTATAACGATAAACTTACTCAGTTATAAAATGGGCTTACGCATTTAATTAATTACATTGTAGGTTATCTAATGCATTTAATAGGTATAGGCTTTGAAATGTGTAAATATTTAATACTAGTCACATTATGAATGATAGGATTCTATTTGAACTAGTGTATAAAGACCCTTAATATTAAGGTCCTCATGTCGAGCCCATCTTAGATAGATACCTTATTGAGCAATTTGAAATTCTGACATTGAGAAGCTACAAACTTAATCGAACTTTCACACTCTACAACATCATAAATTCATGTACACTTTCTAAAAATCAATCGCAGGAGAACTACACATGACTATGATCCTTAAGGTTTATATAATTTAAAATTAAAGTTATAACAAGTGGTATCAAAGGGGTCTATTCATGTTACTATTAGAGATATTTATACATATATATATATATATATATATATATATATATATATTAGTTAAAGATTGATATGCTACGAAATAAAGAAAAAAAAAGACGGGGGGCAAAGGCAACATTGGCAACTGCTTTATTTAGAATTTGGAACTTTTTTTCCCCTTCTTAACTTTAAGATTAAGATTAAGAATGATTTGGATTAAGTATTATATTGTTAAAATTCAAATGATGAATTAGAGTTTTAAAAAGGTTTCAAACACTTCAAGTTTCATATCAATATGTTAGACTCCAGACTACCAGGAATCCAAAATTACAGAATGCATCAAGGTGAGAAATATAAGGTTTGTACTTTGCGAATCTCATTGATACGAACGATAATTTTTTTCGTTATTAGATCATAAAAATGCAAAGAAAAAAATTGTCTGATATTATAAAATAGATAAATTGAAAAAAGAATGCCATGGTTGCTCTCACATTCATAGATATTGACCTTGTAATTTGGACATAACAGCCTTATGCTCTGATAGATAAAAGCTCCCCTTAGGAGAAAATAAGTTAGAGATGTGGGACTGTTTTAATTGCACGAGTCTTATGATCATAAAGCGTTTCACTCCAAAAAAATATTAGGACTTTATGAGAAAAATGTTACTTAGTTTCTTAAAGAAATTAAATAATCGTTTTACTAAAATCAAAAATGGTGAATCAATCAATATTTTGGCTAGTCTAATTTCAATAAAAAAGGAGGGGGGAATATAATGGAGTAAATCATGAAAATGTTTAATATTGCATTCAAACTAAAAATATTAAAGTTAAGGATGTCTGATGATTTGCTATTGCATCAAGTTCTTTATTTCTCTTCTTGCATAATACATTTAGTTCACAGTAAGTTACAATACTCATAAGGATATATAGTGAGTTGTAATACTCATGAGAATGAATTATCTCTTAGTGAGCTTATATCTTATGGTATGCAAGAATAAGAAAATATTTAGTTAGAAAAGACAAAAAATGCTTATATAACAAACACCTCAAAAAATACAAGAAAAAAAAGATAAAAAGTAAGAAGTTGCGGTTGAAACAACACTATGAAAATTGGAAAATAAACATGATAAAGAATTTGTCTATTACTCTGCCAAGAATAATAGACACATGAATGTTCTAAGCACACTACTTGGCATATAAAGTAAAATATGCTTCTCATTATGTTTCTTCTGTAACTAATTTAACTTATATATATATATATATGTGATTACTTGGTGGGTGAATTATAATTCTACTACTCACATAAGTGTGTATGGAGATTACTTGTGGAGACGAAAGCTAATTGATGTTGAAAATTCATCTATTAAGTTGAGGGCAAAACAATTATAGTTGAAATTATGAGGACTTTTAGGTGGTCATTAAGTACTAGTTACTTTTTGAATTTGGGAGAGATTTATGTGGCACTGTCATTTAGACATGATTTATATTTCACTTGAATAATTTTGGTTATTGTTATTCATTTAAAAATAGTAAAATTAGTCTTTTTCAAGATTCAAATATTTTGCTGCTAGTTCTTTAATTGATAACATATATATAGATACAATTGACACATGTAATGAAACCTTGTAAATTGATTCACATGATACAAATCGTAAATTTACGAATGAAAATTCTTCCATGTTGTGGCACAAATGTTTAGAACATATCTTTAAACAGAGAATTAATAAACTTATGGAATTCTTGAACCCCTTAATTTAACATATTTTAAAGTTTGTGTCAAATGTGTAAAGGAAAAGTGGAAAAACATAGAAAAATTAGGTGCCAACAGAAATTCAAATATCTTAGAACTAATTCATACATATATCTGTGAACCATTCCCTACGGCTTCCTAAAATGGCCAATGGTAATTTATTACATTCATGAACGACTATTCTCATTAATGGTACCTATATTTAATTCATGAGAAGTTAAAATCTCTAGATGTTGTTAAGGCTTTCAAAGTCGAAATTGAAAATCAACTGGGTAAGAAAATTAAGTTTGCCAAATTTAACCAAGGTGGTGAATAATGCAGTAAATATGATGGATTAGGTAAACAACGTCAGAACCCATTGCTGAATCATTCCACAGTACACCATACAAAAAAAAAAACTATCATGAACTATGTTGCCGAGAGACGAAATATAATGCTTAAATATATAGTAAGAAGTGTGATTAATCATTTTTCTTTATCATAATCAACCTAGGAATAAGTACTTAAGACTGCAGCATACATTTTAAACAGTATTCACATCAAAGTAGTAGTCAAAATATGTTGTCCTAGTAAAGTAAGGCCATAATATAAATGAATTAGACTTAAGAAAATTAATTGTTACTTTGTTGGATACACTAAAAGATCAATATGTAACAAATTTTATGATCCCATAGACAAGTCATTTTTTGAGACGAAAAATACCACATTTCTTGAGGATATTGAGTTTGTGGGGGAAGATAAGATTATAAACATTGTCTTTGAAGATGAATTTTTTCACATTTCAAGTATATCTATTGATAATAATTATGAACAAATTTATGACATTATTCCAAACATAAATCATGATTATCAAAACAATGTTAAAGAACTTCTGAAACAATAAACTCAATAACCTCAAAAGGTGGTGCCATTAAGGAGATCCATTAGAGAAAGAAAAAATGCAGTTATATCGTATTTCTTTAAGAACATGAAAGTTTGATTTAAGAATAGTGGAAGATGATCCAATCATATTCTACCAAGCCAAAAAAAGTTTCGATTCTCAAAAGTAGATTAATGCTATAAATGATGAAATGCAACTTATAAAAGCTAATTACGTATGTGATATTGTCAAATTACTTGAAGTTGCAAAACCTATTGGTTGTAAATGGATATTTAAAACTAATAGGGATTCGAAGGTAATTAATATTGAAAGATATAAGGTACGTCTAGTTGCCAAGGGTTTGACTCATAATAAGGGCATTATTATAAAGAGATTTTCTTTCTGATTTTGTTGAAAGGCTCTTTTAAGATTGTAATGAAACTTGTGGCTCATTTTGATTTAGAACTGCATTAAATGGATATAAAGACAACATTTCTTAATGGCGACATTGAAGAGACAATATATATGGTGCAATCAGAAAACTTTAAAACATGAAACTAAAAAAATATGGTCTACAAATTAAAGAAGTCAATTTATGGCCTCAAGTAAGCATCCCATCAATGGTATTACAAATTTCATCTAGTCATTATCTCGTATGGCTTTGAGGTAAATTCGATCGTTGATTGTGTAAATCGTTAATTCACTGGGAACAAGATTACATTCCTGGTATTTTATGTCGACGATGCTTTTTTGTTATTAAAAATACAGATATATCGAGATCACTCTTGGGTTATCACTGAATTATCACAAAAAGGTTATATCGAAAGGGTTCTTGCCAGGTTTAGCAAGGACATCCAAGAGATACTCCTATAATTAAGGGAGACACGTTTAGTCTCATTCAGTGCCCTAATAATAAGTTTGATAAGAAAAAGATGCAAAAGATTCTTACAACTCAATCTATATCATTGAATATGTTAATATAGTGACCATGGATGGGTTTAATTACGAATATGAGTGTAACGAAAGCTGCTATAATTCTATATTAACATATAAAATGGATCAAATTATTTTAAAGTTATAATAACTTTTCAGTTATCACATAAGGATTTGTAATATAATTGTTACATGTTTATATGTGTAGCAAAAGTGGGAGATTGTTGAAATTTGGTATGTATTGGTATTTTAACGATACACCTACTCGGTTCTAAAATGGGCTTACACATGTAATCAATTATATTATAAGCTATCTATTGTATGCAATGGGTATAGGCTTTGGAATATGTAACATAATACAATTCATATTATAATTTTTGAGATTTGAGATTCTATTCGAGTTACTATATAAAGACCCCTAAGGTTGTGGTCCCCAATTCAAATCAATATATGTTATACTCATATATATTCTCCATCTTAGAGAGTAACTCCGTTGAGCACTTTAGAATTCTAATGTCGAAAGGTCAAAAACCTAATCAAGTTTTCGTGCTTTATGACATCATCGATTCATGCACAATCTCTTAAAAATTAAACATGATTATAATAATTAAGGCTTACATAATTTAATGCTAAGATTACAATAATCGTCCCCTAGGTCCATCCCTGAACCTCTTTCATTTTCTTTATTGCTTATCATCCCTAGTTATTTTTCTATTTAGTCAATTAGCCTAATTTCTTAAAACATTATTCATTTCCTCTAACTATATATGGCTTTATACTCAATAAATTTTAGATTATGTTTTCGCACCCAACATTATTTAATTAATGAAATCAGCGTATGCATTTTCAATAATAGATGGCAAATCGTATAACGCATTTCTATCCCCATTTTCATGACAACCTATGAAAATGGAAAATCAAGATTTTTGCAAGGAAAACTATCTATTACATAAAAGTATTTTATTGTATTTAATTATCTACCACTTTTAAAATTTTAGATTCTAATAAATTGTGCCTAGTAAATTTTTTATGATTAATATGAATTTTAGACAACTAGTTGAAATAGTGAATTCACACAAAGTATTTAAGGTTCGTGCTCTCGCCTCTCACCTTTTATTGAACCATGGGATCAATTCATTTGTTTTTTTGAAAAATAAAATTACGATTAAATTTGTTGTGGATAAGATTGTAGTTGCGCAATTAGTGTATCGAATGAAACAATAATTGAACAAGTTGAGAATTAAATACTCTTCCATTGGGTAATAGGTAGATGAGTTGGTGATCGACAGTTATGGTATGTGGATGCTGAAATTTTGACAATTGAAACACCTCAAAATGTCCTTAATTATAATACAATATAATATATAACTAGAGAAATTATTGGTTTGTTGACCCCTCCTAAATTTTTATATATAGGGTTTGCGTTCCCATGCACTTCACGGTCTCACACTTGCTTCCCTACTGAAGGTCCCCCTCATTGAAAAGCTGTGTGCAAAGAAAAAGCTCTCTTTCTCACGTGGGCCCATTTCATATGCACAATCGATCTTGTGAAGAAAGTGTCGCATTTCATGTTAGAATATAAAAAAAAATCGGTTTCAAATTATTATTCAGTTCCGTTGAATTCTCACGTTCTTTTTAAAAAAAAAATCCGACATTTGTCAGAACGAAATCACAAAAAATAGTTGGTCTGCTGACTACCTATTCAATTTTGTGTATGTAGCTAATTATTTGTTTATTTGACTGTATTTATACTATATTATAAAAGCAAAATATATTTCAACTATAATTGAAGTTTTATTAAACTTCTGAAATGTCTATTCCTCAGCAGATTTTTTGTTCCCATAAGGAATTTGTTAACAGCAAAAATCAAATTTTCAAACCTTAAATAATTTACACCCATACTCTTTCACTCTCACTAAAAAAAATTCCTTAAATTTTATATTAAAAAATGTAACACATATCATGTGTATAGATGGTGGATATATATATATATATAATATATGAAAAAATACATTAAATCATCTTGTATTTTTTTTAAATCAACGGGTCGGTCCTTTAAATTATTTTATTCGACACTAGACCCCATTTATTATTATTATCTTTCACTTGCATTGATTTAAGATATTTATTTTTAAACAATAAAGCTATATTATTAATAATCAAATCACAATATTCAAACTATTAAGATTATATCAAGGATCTTATAACACAATGTAACATATCGAAAACACATAAACATTGGTTTAGTAGTATTTTTGGGGAGGGAATAAAGTACTAAACTATTTTTATTTTGAATAGTTTTGACTATATTCAAAAAATTAAAATGGTGTTATTAAATGAGACATACTAAAATGTTATTACAAAAATTTATTTGAGATGGACTAACTAAAACTTCTGTTTAGAGTAGGACTAAATGACTATATTTTAGTATTCCATATAAATATGCAATTACACTACACCTTGTGATAACTTTGGTTATTACTTTATCTTTAGCAAAAAATAATGAATTAAAAGATGTTGAGTAGTCCGATGGTATCATCTATTGTTGTTATTAAATGAGACATACTAAAATATAATTGCAAAATTTTATTTGAGATGGACTAACTAAAACTTCAATTTAAAGTATGACTAAATGACTATGTTTTAGTATTTCATATAAATATACAATATTTAAACTAACTTTAATTATTATTTTATTTTTAACAAAAAACAATTAATTAAAAAATACTTCATTCATCCCAATTTAATTGTCACACTTTAAAAAAATAAAAATTAAGAAAACATAATAATTACTTGAAGCGAAAATACTTATTTTTAAAAATGTCTTTTATTTTTCTTCTAATAAAAAAGGTAAAGAAAGTAGAGAGAGCCTAAAGAGTAATATTAAAAATAAAAATATTATTATAATTAATGATATATTAAATATAATTAATTAATATATAATAAAAAAGTATTAAAAATATTAAATATATTTTTCTTCTAATAAAAAAGGTAAAGAAAGTAGAGAGAGCCTAAAGAGTAATATTAAAAATAAAAATATTATTATAATTAATGATATATTAAATATAAAAAATGAATAATTATTTTAAGATAATTATAAATAAAATAGTAAATAATTAAATTAAGACGGAGAGGTATTAAATAACCCAATAGTAACGTATCTAGTGTTCTAAGCTCATTTTATTTAATATATAATATAATTCCTTGCTTCCTTTTTTGAGATGGTTCTTTGTCCACCTGTACAGATTTTGACCTCATAATATTTGTGATCAGTCTTGATCATATTCCCAAATATGTATGTAGGCCCCTCCTCTATTTGGGATGTCCCATGTCAAATCATATATCTATACATACCCCACCAAAAAGGTCTCTCCACACGCACAAACCACCCCCCCACGCCCCACCCCCCAAAGGGTCAAAACACTGTGAGCAGATGAGTGGGGTCACTTAATTTGGTTCGTGATTTATGACCGGCCGATTGATACATAAATTTTTATTTTTTTTATATAAAACGTAAATTTTACTACACATGCATTTTTTTTATATATAAATTATGAATATATAACTATCACCACATTAAGGGTGTATATATAATTATTACAATATTATTAAATTTATGAAAGATTAAATAACTATGTTCATATAAGTTGAACTTAAAACTTACTTATTACAAAAATATAAAAAATGTCAACGAGTTATAAGGTTGGTTGGCAACAAATATGTAAAATTAATTAATATATAATATGCTTAATCAAGTGTACGTGACTGATTTGCAGTTTCATAGTATATTATTTGTCTAAATAGAAATAAAAATTGCTTTTTATACAAACAAAAAAAGGCTGCTTAGGAAAAAAATAAAAAAATAATAATTCTGTTGTTGGCTACAACTCGTTAGACTTGATTTTTGTCAACGTGAATAAATATTTGATCCAACAATAAGTTGGGCACGAGGGAAAAGAGAGTTTACTGATTGGCAAAAGCAATTATTTCCCTTTTAACTTTTGAATTTGATGCCTCTTTCCAACGAATATGAGGTGCGAAAGGCTACTGTCCATAGAAAGATATTTTCTTTTGCTGCTTAAACAAACATCCACACGTGAATAACAAAATACTAATATATATGAAATGATACCACAAAATCCAACTTCAATCAATCTATTTGAAATGATACCACAAAATCCACACGTGAAACAATTTTCTACATCAGCTAGCAAAACCCTATATGAGGAGGAATGAAGGATATGACTTGAATCTCTTCCGACTCATCAATTGAACGGTTCATTTTTATTATTAAATTATTGTTTAACGTACAAATAACGTTATTCTATCTTTCCATGTTTTAAAATAAGTGTAACAGACTTATTCTTGAAGGTGAGTTGTTGTATGTCTTTCGGCCTAAATGTTAATACAAACATTATCCTAAATGTAGACGAGAGAATCTTATTATATCGTGCGCAGCTCGTGTTTGTCCCCACTGTAAGTAGAATTAATTTCATTTTCAATTGAGTGACATGAAATGATATGGTATACAAATATAACCACTAATATTTAATTTCTTCATGACATATTAAAGTAAAATCAGGAAGACTTGATTTGAAATGGACAGTATGTTAGCAAACTAACGCAATGTGAAAAAGACAATATTTACAACCATGTGAATTCGCCTTGAAAACTGTGTAGATCCTCAATTATGTTCCATCAAAATTGTCAATTTAAAATGGTCTAAAAAATAGATTTCTCCAAACAAAAAAATAAATACTCTAACTTTTGCAAAGACAAATTGAGAGTGCGCAATGGTGGTGGGGGCTAAAAATCCTCTAATCGCACTCAAAAGAGCTCTACTATACCCCCCTAGAAAAGAAAAAATGAAGTGACAACAAGAAGTCCTCCTCCATGTCACACTCAACAATGCAAATCGAAATTTTGCTCGTTTTTCAAAATTATCAATTACGATGATCAAAGGAAAAATGAACCAAAAAAATAAATTTGAAAGTAAGTTAATTTTTTATTTGTAACAACAATATAAAATATGAATGTATATATATATATATAATGATCAGCTACTAAATTTGGAATACTACATTTGATTTAAGATTTTTTAAGTTGAGTGTTAACGGATGTAAAATTGTTAGTAACTAGCTGTTAGCACCCTCTACAAATAGGAATTAGTTAAGAAATGCAAAAGCTGACCCATACATCTCATAGAGATTAGCGATAAACTCTCAACCTAAAAAAGGAATATTTATATATATACAAAGTTCATTTTGGAATATCTTTGAAAAAAAATACATGCTCGACTCTTAGTTTGAGACAAAGGTTTTTGTTTTTCGAATTAGGAATTCGTCTAGTGTTCTTTTTGGGAAAAAGTTAATGCATAAAATTTTAATACAGTAAAAAAAGTTGTAGTCATGAAAATTAATTATATTCAAATTATTGTGCATTAGAAATGTGTGAAAGATAAACATAAAAATACTTTTATATAGTATGAGGACAGAATAATATACACAATAGCTATTATATAATCAACAATGGGTGTTAAGGTCAATCTGGAAACTAACCGAACGGACTGATCAGTAAAACTCCGAACCGAAAAAAAATTGAAACCGAAAACGAGAAAACCGAATAGTTTAGTTCTAGTTTGGGGTAAGCTAGTCCAAAATCGAACTAAACTGAACTGAATTATGTAAAAGAAAATAAAAAAAATATTAATATATACTATAAGGACACATGTTAATTATATAATAATAGAAAAAAAAATTGCCCTTTATAAGAATATGTTCCTTATTACTTGCATATTGTAATCATCTTAAGAAAAAAAATCATTAACACGTACCCTTATTATTGAATTAACGACAAAATGCTAAGATTTTTTTTATCACATACATGATGGCAACATAATTCATCATTTTATTTAATGTGTTTTATTTTTGTACATGTACAAATAAAATAATAACTAAATAAAAAACAAGGTTTCTATATGTTTACTCCTTATTTCTAAAAAATTAACCATGACTTTAATTTGAATATAAACAAATCTTACATTAATATTACTATTAATATTAGTATTACCTTGTTATGTTAAATTGATTTAGAAAAAAAAATGTTAAAACCGAATAAAACTAAGATGAAAAATTTGATTCGAGTTTGGGTTTTAAAGATTTAAAAAACCGAAACCAAATTTTTATATTTGGTTTGTGTTATCTTAGTCTCTACACTAATCGAAACCGAAAACGCGTACCCCAGAGACCATAACATAATTTAAAAATGTGAATGTTACTCTGAGATTCTTTTAAAAGAAACTAAGAACTTTCTCAATTAATTTAGAATAGCGAAGAGAAAAATGATAAAATGGTTATAACAATTGACATTTTTTTTAACCATATATAGTTGAAGAAAGTTGGGTAAAATTGGCGAATTAATGAAACTTAGAAAATATAATTAAAACATTCCTTTCCTAATTTAGTCTTAAATTAAGTTAATGTTAAAGGAGTTATTTGTATTGTCAGAATAATATATAATTTTAAATATATATATATACAACTTTCTAAATAAATAAATAATATATTTTAACAAAAAAAATTTATTATAATAATATGACTACCTTAGTCTTATTTAGGGATGGCAAAAATATGGTAGATTCCCAATCTGATAAGGGCGGGTATGGGAACAAGCATATAATCAGGTGGGTTCGGGTTCGGGATTGGAATTTTTAAAATTAGTCAAGTTTAGATATGGGTGTCTCCATCTCGTACCCATCTCGATATACATAATTTTAAATTTTTTTTTTGCTTATATATATGTATATAAAATTAGTTTATTATTAATCGTGTAAATATATAATTTTATTTATATATGTATATATATTATTTCTAATTTCATTCTTTATCTTATTATTATTATTTTTTTATTTTAAAAAATTATCAAATATATCCACGGAAACCCGTTACCTAATAAAAAAAAATAATCCGATATAGCGACTTAGGAATGAAGATGATTTTTTGTAGTAAAAATAAAAATAAAATTTTAAACCCAAACCGTAAGCATCTATAGTTTTATTAGTGCCCAATGCAGCGAAGAAATGAAAGAAACTAGGGGCTGAGGGGGGCCTAAAAAGCCGAAGCTTCCGAGTCCAAACACTTGTTGTGCATGTATTACCAACCAAGCAATGGCCACCACTCTCTCTCTCTCTCTCTCTCTCTCTCTCTCTCTCTGGATGCTTATCTCTCTCCAGTCTTTATGGAATCTGCATGCTTTGTCTGTCAGTATGGATGACTGATCAATCCCTAGATTGTGGATATAGACCTCTTGAGAGGTCTATGCTGTTAGGACCATGCACAGTGGCTATTGCAAGTAGGCCGTAGGGGTAATTGCATGATGAAAAAGTACGGACTAAAAAGTTAGTAAAGCAACCCTTCAAACATAAAAGAAGGGTGTAACTATTTATAATCACTATTTATTTCGTTAATATTTTTTATTTCACAAATGCCACTTATATATAATTTTTTAATCACTAACATATTTTTATTTACCTCTCATATTTATCTTAAGTAATTTATATAAAGTATGTAATTAAAATTATAATTAACTTTAATTAAAATTATTTTATAACCTAAGTAATTAAAACAAAACTTCAAATCAAAAACTCTCTCTCTCCCTCTACGTTCCCTCTCCCTCTGCGTCTCCTTCCGGCGTTCGACCACCTCGACGATTAACTCGCGTAAGACTGATCACTCCCTCTCCCTCTCCGTTTTCGTCTCCCTTCGGCGCACGACCACTCCATCTACCTCTGGTTCTCTCTCCTGATGTGGGGAGAGTAAATGGAATAAATTCGGCTGAATGTGGGGAGACTGGCTTTTAAACCCACAGAAAAATTTAAAAGTTAAAATCTCCTTATGTGGGGTGAACATTTTCCATTTACTCTCCCTATATGGAGAGAATAAATGTAATAATATCGTCCAAAGTGGAGATACTGGCTTGGAAACTCACTAAAAAATTTTAAAGTTAAACTCTCCTCATGTGGGGAGAGCAAATAGTCATGTGAGCTGAGTATAGTCTGGACAAATGATAAAAAGTACTCTGTTTTGTGGGTTTCATTTATCTTCTTCATTCTAAATAAATGTAGGATTATATATGAGAGATTTAATCCATCTTAATACTCCAAAAAACATGTATATACCTTTTTTATTTCATTATTTTTTGGAATGTCATTATTATCACCACCTTCTTCTTTCTTTACCATCACCAAGTTCTTTTTTTTTCTATTCAAAACTTTTACTTAATGTTCAAACTACCAACCAATAATGTTTGCACTTGGATTTAATGTACAAATTTTGATTTTTAGAGCCAAAATGGTAAAGAACCGAGTTTGAATGCATACTCGGTTTGCTTAGAAAAGGGTTTGTGGGGAGAGTAAATAGGGTTTGTGGGGGAAGGGTGAATAAATTATGTGGGGGTGGGGGTGTTAGTGAGATATAAGAGAGGTGTTTTAAAGTGTGTGATTAATTTATTGCCCATGGATAAATGGATAGATTAATTTTTTTATCTTAGAGTAAATATATTAATTGAGGGGGGGTGTTTGTGAGATATAAGGGGAGTGTTTAAAAGTAGATCTATTCAAAATTAAGTGGGGGTGTTAATGAGATAAATAGATGTTGTAAATAGTCTCACCCTAAAAGAACGAGTAAACAATAAAATGGTCACTAAATTTTTTATTTAATATTATTTTAATTATTAAATTATATAATAAATTATTTTGTCAGTTTCATTTAATTTAACTATTAAATTAATTGAAATGAAATTATATACCATGTACATAATTTTATTTAAAGGTATTTTATGATAGGCTAAATGATCAATAAGTACAACGTATTTTATCACGTTTTTCATTTTATGCTAACAAATTTCATTTTATATCAAAAGTACCAATGAACTTTTCTCTCTTTTTCACTTAAGTCCAAAATGTAACTTCCGCTAAATTCCTTTAACGAAAGTGTGATGTGGCAACTAACTTGTCATTTTAATATAACGTGACAGCTGACTTGGCATTTTAATCTAATGAGGCATCTCTCTCTCTCTTTCTCTTTTTCCTGTCGCCCTCCCTATTCACCAAGGCCAAAACTCTAACTGCCCAACCCACAACTTCATGATCCAGCATAATAATGTTTGGACGGCCGATTACAAATTGCAAAATCCCAGCTATCGGGAGAATCACGAGAAAAAGAGAAGCTTTTATAAAAAACATGGAAGAAGAAAAGCGAAAAGAAGAGGATAGAAAAAAGATGAAAGATGAATTATAGGTGAAAAGGTGGAGAAGAAGATAGATGATGTGAAAAGGTGGCCGGAGAAAATGGTGGTGATGGCCAAAATTAATGGAGGTGAAAAGGTGGAGCCATGGTGAAGATGATGAAAATGTGGAGCTATGGTGATAATTGAAGAAGAAAACCAGAAAAAAAAAAAGGAGATGGCCGGAGAAAATGGTGGTGATGATTGGAATCAATGGAGGTGGCTGGAGAAAATGGAGATATTTGCTAATTTAGCAGCCACGTCATATTAAAATGTCATGACAGCTGCCACATCACACTCTTATTAAAGGAATTTAATTGAAGTTACATTTTGGACCTAAGTAAAAAAAAGAAAAAAGTTCATTGGCACTTTTGATGAAAAATGGAGTTTGTTGGCATAAGTGAAAAATGTAGTAAAGTACGTTGTGCTTATTGGTCATTTAGCCTTTATGATAAAATTGTCTTTCTTTCAACTAAACACACTTCCTTTAAATAATTCCAATAAAAAATGACATACACTTTGCATGGAATAGAGCAATATTTTTAACAAATAGAATAACTTGGGCTATTTTATAACCAACATAACGTTAAATGTAATCATGTGCCTGGACATGGCTTCGTTTCATTGAATTTATCAGCCAAATTGTATGGAATGGTTGAAGTGGTACTCGCTTCGATAATCAAAGCGATTCGTTTTAAAGTTTGATGTCCAAAGGGGTACTCGATTAAAAGTCTAGTGACTATTTAAACTATTTACTCTAAAAGAATTATTGAGTTCGAGTCTTATTTAAGTGGGATGATTTTTTATTATTATTGTAAAAAAAAAAAGAGAGATATACCTTTTTTTATATTAAATATATATACTGAAAAGTGAAATTTAACTTAATAATACGAAAAAAATTGCACTGTATAAAAGGTAAAAATAGTTCAAATGATATAAGGAATATCGTCGAGAGACTATATTTTTTATATTATCTGAGCCTCACCTTGAAATGATTAACTCAAAAATAAATAAATTATTAGATGTGAAAGATGATGTCGTCTCATAATTGAAGTTTCAGACAATAAAAAGCGTATTATTCACCACAAAATTTCCTTCAGACAATATAATGAATATTATCCAACACATGTAAGACATAGATGATAGATATTGTATCGTATGTCTACCTAAATAGTGTGTCGGTGCATTAAGGAATTTTTTTAAACTTTAGTGAAACTTTGTATATATATTTTTTTATATTTTTGTTGCATTAAAAACACTTTTTGAAGTGTTAATTGTAACTACCCGGGTCCTAACCCTAACAAGATATTGTTCGCTTTAGGTGGCTCAACAGTCAACTATAGTTCCAACTAGGTAGCCCTTTCCCGCACAGTTTTATTCTCAGTAGGTACACCTATGGTAACCCCCAAAAGGCCTTCTATTAGTGGGAACCTTAGGGGTACATATAAGGCACTCAAAGTTTTCCCTACTTTTTGATGTGGGACTTTACATCCTCCCCACCATGGGGACCGACGGCCCGACGCCATTGTCAGCACAACGTACTCTGTGCGGTCCACTCTGATACCATTTGTAACGACCCGGGCTTGACCCTAGTAAGATATTGTCCGCACAACGTACTCTGTGGGGTCCATTCTGATACAATTTGTAACGAGCCGGGTCCCAACCCTAGCAAGATATTGTCCGCTTTGGGTGACTCCACTCTAGCTCTAACTAGGTAGCCATTTTCTGCACTGTTTTGATCTTGGTATGTGCACCCATGGCAACCCCTAAAAGGCATCTTACTTGTGGGAACGTTAGGTGCACATATAAAGCACTCCAAGTTTTCCCCAATTTCCATTGTGGGACTTTACATTAATAGTCATGCATTTATAATTTTTTTACCTTATTTTTTATGTACTTTCAATCTTACTAAGAGAAATATTTTTTAATACTATATGAAAAAACTGGAAAAGTTGAGTGATGGCTTAGGCTTCCATTAAAGACCAAGTTTTTCATGGTTTTCAACCCAAGTAAAGTAAAATGCCAATTAGACATAAGGTTTTTTTTTATTTATTTATTTATTAAA
The DNA here is from genome assembly GCA_021464415.1 of Lonicera japonica. Lineage (NCBI taxonomy): Eukaryota > Viridiplantae > Streptophyta > Magnoliopsida > Dipsacales > Caprifoliaceae > Lonicera > Lonicera japonica. Next base: position 59,199,033 of record CM038465.1, on the reverse strand, counting down.
ACATGGTTAAATGTCCAAAAATGGCAATGTATTTTAGGCATTTTTGCACTCGGGTTATCGAACTTTTTTTCTAGTCAAACATGGGAATGTACTTCTTAAATGTTGTTAATGGAGTCTGTCCATTAGGGTTCGTTTAAATCAGCTAACGGAAAGTTGAAATTATTTACACAAACCAACAAACTTTCTAAGTATTTACACAATCTACCTCCAACCTTTTAATTTTACATTTTATTTATTTAGAGAGACTGTCCATGTTACCATAGCCTTTCAATGTTTTCCCTTTTGCATTCAATTTCCCAAATTCCTTCATTCCGATCACTATATCTTCACTTAATTCTCAGATCACTAGTCACGAATCCTCGAAGCCACAACATCCAACTCATATTCAATGCCTGAACTCTTCCTTAATCCACTATCCATTCTCATCGGAGGCCAATTCAATCTAATACCCGAACTCTTTATGTTCTTCAATCCAAAAGATATATTTGTTTTTGGAATAAATTTCAAAAAATAACACGAAACATAATGCAAATTGTTCAAAGAATTTATCAAAAATGAGCTAGTTTTTGAGCTAGTTGTTTTAAAAACAAATATCTAATTTTCTTTTTTATAAACCCATTAAATTATTGTATTTTACGTATTTTTTTAGGAGGACTTATTTTTTGTCATTCAAGGAATAAAAAGAGTTATCATTCGAAACCACTTTGTCATTCCTGTTGATTCTAAAATTTTAAATTAATTTTTGGGTTTATCTTATTTTCTTAAGCAATAAATAGAAATAACGTCATTTATTTTTTTAAAACTTTCTCTTAATTTTGTGAAATTGCAACTCAAAGGATTTTGATGGTGGTAAAATATTGAAATTGATGTTTTATATTGATTGCATGGTGATTCTCTTCAATCGAATTCTGATTGCCCTCGAGTGTTAATTAATTTAATGGAATGATTAAGATTATGTTTTAATTGAATTGGATTGTGAACAAAATGGTGACCATGCATTTTTTTTAAACAAAGACAAATGATTGAAATACAGTATTGATATTAAATTTGTTATAATCTTGTGCTTCTCCACTAAGAATGTTGGAATAGAGTATTGTGACAAATAAGAGGAAAATATTTGGGCATGTTTATATGTGTATTGGGAATGGATTGTGTAAATATTTTAATAATTGAAAGTGGTTTATGAAAATATTTAGAAATCTGAGGGTGATTTATATAAATAATTTACTTTTTCTTTAATTAATTATAACGGAACCTAATGGCTAGACCTAACTAATTGACAACATTTGAAAAAGTTGATTTCTATGACTGACCAAGAAAAATGTTTGATAACCTAAGTCTAAAACGAAATAATACATTGTCACTTTTTATCATTTAGCCTTCAAACACCTTGACACGCTATATTGCTCTGGGTGAATATCATTTTATGATGTAGAATTTATAGTCTCAACACACATAAAATATAAATAAAAAAGGGATGAAATTATTGCCGAGGCAATTGGTTCTTTACTATGAGTATGTAACTATTTTTAGAAGTTGCACCATATGCTTCCAAAGTTGTACATTATCCTGGCAATAGTATAATTATTTTGACAACAGTGCCGCCCTAAAAAATAAAAATGGTGGTAATCTAAGTTATATTAAGTTTAGTACCATATGCCTAACCAATATGTTTAGTGTTTGGGTGTCAAACACACACTTTCTTTCCTCATTTATTTTCTTTGTATGCTATCTTTAAAAATGGCACAAAATATCACCATTTCAATAACCAAAAAACCTAAAAATAGAGTAAGATTGAGGATTAGGAAAAAATGAAAAAAGAAAGAAAAACCAATAAGGAGAGAAAAATGAAAATCATTTACCACCTGAACTACAAGATCATAAAATAAGCATAGCCTTTTCATGAGTAATGAAACAATATTTTGTAATATGCTAGGCCAGATTTATATTAGTATCCTAATTAACATTGGGAAGAAAACTTAGGGTGGGTTACAACCCATCTCAAGCCCCCTTAAATCTGCTCGTGGAAATTTTAATATATAGTCTTATCTATCTTATCCTTGCTAGTAAATTAAGACCTAGCCTACATTTACATAATGTTAGTGTATATATATATATATATATATATATATATATATGATATATATAGGTGGATGACATTAATAACGGACAGCTCTAAATAAAGTGTCATCAAATGATACAATTATAGGTGAACACAATAGTGTCCCTTTAATATCTATAAAGCAATTTCTATTTGCTACCCTTTTGCATGCCCAAAGTCTAATCACTTAATAATCCATTGAAGCCAACAATCTCAAAGTCTAAATCCATCTATAGATGCATGAATTTATAATTATTTTGAACATAATGTACACCATAAGTATTTATGATTTAAACATGTTAAGTATTTTGTTGTCAGTCCTTCAATAATGGAATTAGAAATTAAGTTGCATTTTTTTTAGTGAGCTTTCAATATGATGGGTTTTAAATTAATGTCTGATTTCAATAATTTAGATTATATATTTTTATAAATAAATATTAGAAACATATTTAAACATCCTAGTAGATGAATATTTTTAATATAATCATTGACTTTGAGAGCATTTGGAAAAAGTTTTTAAAACATCTTTACTGCCCAAAAATGGTGTAGGATTAATTTGTCGGTGGATTCATTTAATCAAGTTACAGTTAAAGCAAATCAAAGAATCTAGCTTATATTAATGAATTGTAACAACAAATATTTATACAATTAATGAACGACCTAAACATAAATTTGTTTGCCGCTACGGGTACTTATATAGCCCATTAATGGTGCATACCAGTACGCTCACACGCAGAGAAAATTCTTACAATTTTAACCTAGCGTACCGGTGTGGCTATTATCCCAACACTATAGAACTCACTCCAATACTCTCCATCAAGTAGGAGCTTATATATCTCATATGCCCAACTTGTCGAGTGAGTCATGAAAGACATTATCTGTAATAGCATGTTAAAACATTAACAAATTGTTGTTTTGACTTCACGAATGGCATGTCAATTAACTTATCAACCAATTTATACTTAATAAAAATGATGATCCACCTCAACATGTTTTATTTGATCTTGCTGAACTAGATTGTTCGCAATGTCTTACATAGCTTAATTATTGCAGTAAAGCTCCATAACATTTTTCGGTGCAAACCAAGGCTCAATGAGCAAGACTTTAAACCAAAAAACTTTATAAACACTTTGAGCCATTTAGCCTAAATTGCAGAACGTGCTACAACATTTTGCTTCTTACTTTGCCACATAATAAGGTTACCGCCTATAAAGGTAAAGTACCCTGACATAGAATTCCTATTTGTAATATTGCCTGCCTAATTTGCATATGTATAACCCTTGACATCAATGTGTCCCTACTTCTTGAAAATCAACCTTTTACCTAAAGCTTATTTCAGATAATTAATATCAATGCCAGAGCCCCATATGATCCTCGTCAAAGGATGCATGAACTGGAGAACAACATTTACTGAACATACGTAATATCAGGGCGAGTATGTGATATATTGATTAATCTTTCAACTAACCTTTTATATCTCTCCTTGTTGGTGGGAACTTGATCTGGATACATTATTAGATGATAATTACGTACAATAGGAGTTTTGGCTGGAACACACGCTGGCATTCTTATTTTTGTTAATAGATCTAACACATATTTTCTCTGGGAAAGGCATATACAGTCATGAAGGTGCGTACTTTCTATATCAAAAAATTATTTTAAACCTCCTATATCCTTTTATCTCAAACTCAGAGGCTAAGTTTGTTTGTAACTTTTTTTTATCTCATCGAAGTCATCACATGTAATAACCATATCATAAACATATATAATCAACAAGGTTACTCAATCACCCATGTGTTTTAATGAACAAGGTATGATCAGAGTTTCCTTAACGACAACCATATTTTTTCATAACTTCAGCAAATACTCCAAACTAAGCCTGATGAGACTATTTAAGTTAATACAAGGCTTTACACAATCTGCAAACCTTTTCACACCTTATTTAAAAAGGAATTCCTTGTAAACTTCCTCCTCCAAGTCACCATGTAAAAAGGCATTTTTTGACATTAAATTATTTAAGGGGTCAATTCAAGTTCATTACAAATGACAACAGAACTCAGCAAGGGCGTATCTACATTAGGGTAGGGTGCAAGTGCCGCCCCTTGGTTTTGATTTTATTATAACATAGGGTATTTTTTGGAAATATATATATATATGGACTTATATGCAAAAACATATACTTAAAGATAACCTAAGTGTAAGGGGCAAAACTTCAGGGGCCATTTAGAAACTAAAACTTTGAAATTAAAAGACCCCATCTCGTAGACAACACTCTTAGGTTATTTATCCTTTATCTTTATTTAACTTATTCACAAGGTTATTGCTCTTCGTTTCCACACGGTCACATATCTACCACTCTAAGCTTAACACCGCCTTTGCCTCCACCAGCCATGCCACGACCCACTACGGGATTGTCCAAAGGGCCCAAACCAAGGTAAATTTAAATCTTAAATCTACTTTTCAAGATTATATTTCTTGATTACTTGCGTAATATTAGTTGTATTTATTTATTAACTACATAATATGAAGTGTATTTCTTTAACTATTGATTAATTATTTAATATTTGATGATATAGGTCAAAACCCTTAATTTTTGAATATTAATTTTACTGTTGATTAATTACATAATTTTAATTTATTATTGATTATTTTCATCATATTAGTTGGTGAAACTAATCAATAATAAATTGGGTGCATAATGACTGACCTCATTGATTACCTCAAGGATGTCTAGTGAAGCATGAGTGGGTGCTAATGTTAAAGAAGAGAGGGTCTATTCTGCTTAAGGTACATTTTTAGCCTTGGTGGCCTGAGTAACAACTTTAATCTGTTGGGAATCAGTAAATCAGTCTTGGTCATAATATATTCTACACCAGTTCAATCATCTGTCACGTTCTTACTACTACAAGTGCCAAAGACATAAATTGTACCCTTTACACAAGATTAATTATGTTGGTCACAGTTATTTGTCTCCCTTTGAGGAACATAATTGGCGCTTCTTGAGCAAAGAACATTTCATGCTCCAAAAGAATGATATCTATGGAGACATAAAACTCACGAAATTAAGTGTGTTAATAGCGATAACCTTTATGTTACGAATACAAACTAACAAATACATAACGCTGGGCACATGGAAAAATTTTAATTCGTTGATTGTGATTATTATGAAGATGCACAAACACCACACACCCAACTACCCGATATGAGTGAGTCAATGTAGCAAACTTAATCTTTTGACACTAAGGTTGCTAGGGGAGTCTGAAAACTAAGAACATGAGAAGACATACACTTCAAGAATTAAATCACATAAGTAACTGTTTTTTCCCATAAGTATCGAGGGACAGAGCCACCAATTAAAATTGCACGTGTTGTTTATAGGATATGTCTATTTCTCCTATCTGCCACACTATTTTATTCTGGTGTTTGAGGGCCAGTAGTCTCATCCCCTCTTTCGATAAAAATCTATGACATAGATGAGTTAACAAATTCACCACCATTATCAGATCAAAATACCTTATTGGAATTTGAATACTGCGTTTGGATCACATGGTAAATATCCTTGAAAAATAGAGCAAACTTCACTTTAATTTTTGAGTAAACAGCCAAAATGGCCACTAAACTTTCGACCTAATACTACTTTGATCGTCAAACATCAAAACAAACCACTTTTGCCATCCAACTTTAGAGCGATGACTCATTTGACCATTTCGTAAAATTCTTTAGTCACCAACTTTGGAGTAAGTACCACTTTGACTATTCCGTTTAATTTGGCTGTTAAATTTAATGCATTTGTGTGATACATGATTTTGTGGAAGGTTATTTTGGTCATAGTGCAACAAAACGACATTTTTCTTCAATAATTCTAAAAAAAACACATAGTATATAAAACATAGTAATATTTCCAAAAATAGTGCAACTTGTGCTATTTCATAACCAAAATGATAAATGATGATGCAAATTAGTTGCTTAATTTATTCCACCAGCCATAAGCAGACACGTTGATGTCCACATCAGCAACCTGATCTGTTGCAGTAAGAGGAGCTCTGAGGGGCTCTGTTGGAATACCAGAAGAAGAAGGGAGCCCTGCATAAGCTGGATACTTGCTCAAGGGTTAATTACGTGAAACGAATTACGGAGCTCGAGTGCCAAAGCTCTTCTGGCGAGCTTTGGAGCTCTCTCGCCTAACCACTATGGCAGAGTGGCTAACAAACAGTATATGTGACAGCCACCTGCTCTGCAGAAGACGCATAACATTCCTCACATTCATTAAATACGCATCAACTGCATTTAATGCACCGAAATCCATGGAGAAGTAAGGTCAGAGTTAGTGATGATCAATGCATGGCTTTAGACTTACTCGATGAGCTCTTACACACATTTTCTCTCAGTCATATATATATATAATAAGCATTTACTTCTCTCAACAACTTCTGAACAACCAAGAAAAGCACTAAAAGAGCAACCAAGAAAGATAGGGATATTGAGCACATGACATAACTTTTGATATATAAAAACTAGAATTTGTGTAGCTCAAGGCATACCCTCATTGTAATTAGGGCCGGCAATATTTGACACGACACGCTAATCCGACACGAACTCGACACGGAGTTAGCGGGTTTGGGTCAAACATAAAAGGGTTCGGGTCAATTTCGAGTCAGACACGTTTAACCCGCAAACTAAACGGGTCGTGTTCGGGTTAACCCGGTAACTCGAAATTGACCCGCAATTAACACGATTATTATTTTTATTTTCTTTTACAGCTATATATATATATATATATTTTATTTTGCCATCTTTCTTGAACAATTATATTCTTATTTGGAGTATTGGTAGTAGATGATAGTTATTATGTTTTTAATGATGGATAAAGTACTAATTTTTTATGTTTATGCTTCGGTGATGGAATGTTATATGTTTTGACTCTAGATTATTAATATTGAATTTTGGTATTGGGTGATACTTATTATTACTTATTAAAAATTTAAAACTATTATAAAACAAGTTAATTTTTCTTACATGAGACTTAATTGTCATTATAATCTTAAAAGGTTAATCGTGTTGTGTCGAGTTGCAGATTTAACATGACCTATTTATTAAACGGGTTAGTCGGGTCGTATCGTGTAACCTGTAAAATAAACAGGTCGTGTTCGAGTTAATATAAATGACACGATTAGTTAAACGGGTCGTGTTCGGGTTGACACTAATACTGTAATACTTGTGTGTTGACACGACCCGAACACGACACGCGAACCCGAATTACCAGCCCTAATTGTAATATTGGGAATATAGACTAGCTAGAGAGATCTTTGTGAGTTTGTGATAGCCACTCAGTTATATCAATAACAAGGCAAAATTGAACTCCCAGCTCTATTACACAAAGGAGGGCAAACCCGTATTTTCATACGAGACCAACCTCCTCTATACGTCTTTGACTCTTTTAGCTTATTGTGTTTATTTTTCCAATCATTTAACTGTGTGGTATAAACTATCCTTCTAGTTTTTAGCACCAACAATTAAAATGCACTTAAATAAAGTCATGTACCTTGCAGATTGTTTTATTCCATTCAATTTATTAGTCAAATTGGAAGAAATGACTAAAGTGGTACCCAGTCTAAAGTTTGATGGCCAAAGTGATTCGTTTTAAAGTTTAATGGTCAATGTAGTACTAAATTGAAAGTTTAGTGGTCATATGTGCTGTTTATTTTTTTATTTTTCATCACATATAACCACTTTGTTCTAGTGCAATTATCAACAAAGATAACAGACAACCTAATCCCTCATGGGATAGTAATATGCGAAGGACTTTTTCTTTTATTTGAACTTCGTGGATAAAATACCATATGACTTTTTACTACGATATATAATTCGCACTTTAAATCAGAGATTGTTACCACATTAAATAGAAATGAGATTACGAATTTTAAATAGTCAAAAGGAACATGCCCTAAACGATGATGCCATAACCAGATCTTTTTAACCTTTTCATTGTTGTTGCTGCAAGCCTGAAGATGCCCGGTGCAACATCACCAACGTAATAGATCCCCTTTTTGTAGTATCACGTTCAATGATCGTTTTTTTTGGACATTTTGTTGTAAACAGAAGATAAAGTACAGTAATACATAATAATATAATTGGTTGGTGATTTGATTTACAGACATCGGGTCATTTAATAGAGAAGGCACAAGTAAAGTGTTATGCCATGAAATGATAGGAGTATGGGCAACATAACCAACCTATATTACGGGGTTTGAGGGCACCATCAACAATGACTACTCTTATTTTGTTTGGTGGAGTCATATACTATAAAGGAAACTTTTCAACAGTCATGTGATCATTTACACCTGAATTGATAATCTAACTTGTTTCGCATTCGTTTGTGGAGACGAGTGCTTTACCTTCCTCATTGGCCTCGAATGCAACTAAAAAAAAGACAAGATAGTGGCTCTTGGTTTTGAGAAAGTACTTTAGGTCTTATAGGTGCAATAGTTAGTCCACCGGTTGTAATGGTATCTACACCACTAGTTTTAGGTGTACCACCAGGTTTTTTTGCCATTTTTGCTGCATTCGATTAATTTTTTCTCTTCAGAACCAATATGGATAATTTCACCATTTTTTAGCATAGTATCATAATAGTGTGCCTTGTTATAGATTTAAAAGAAAACCTCATTTACCCTGGGCAGTTGAGTCATTTTTAAAATATCTCTTTGAACTTTATCATTATTAACGTCTAGTCTGGCCATGAAATTGTCAATATAATCATTTTGTATATCCTCCAAACAAGTTTTCACATCATTAACACATTGTATTTTTATCGGATGCCGTTGGTTAAGCTCTAGTAAGACAACTTTTAGTTCAGCAAAACACACAAAGACATGATGACTATCTTGCTTGATTTTACTGGCGGCCTTGCAATGGAGTTATTAAATTCGAGACTCATCTAATGCGTTATAATACATTTGAGCAATACTATCCCAAACATCTTTAGCTTTTGGTAACTCAAGAAACAACTAGATTAAGGTTACATAGTTTTAAACATATATCATTTAACGATTGAGTAGTTAATAAACCATGCATTAAACCCTGGATCTTCTTTTGTTACCCGTGCGACTTCTCCAATTGGATATTCTTGCTTTCCTTCTCCTAGTGCAAGTAGCATTAGCATCTTCAACCATATATTATAATTTTTTTCATTCGTTGTGACGTTAAACGGCACAACAGAGTTGTTAGTTCGAATCGTCACCATTGGATTTTCTATGCGAATGACAATAAAACTCTATATACTTTCACTGGATTTGGCCATAGTGATGGGGTTTAAGTTTTGGGTTTTGTGATCGACATTAACAAATAACACAAAGGGATTTAGTTTGTGTTGTAACAGTCGATAAAGATGACTGCTGTGGTTTGATAACGGTCGACGGTAACAGATGGCGGTTCGGTTTTGTTTAGGGTTCCTCTCATACTAAGTTAAAGTAAATAAGATAATCTTGTATTAATAAATTATTACAATGGGTATTTATACAAGTAATAAAATAGCTAACCCTAATTTTGTCGGTCGCTATGCATACTGGTATGGCCCATTAATGATGTATACCGGTACGCTTATACATAAAGTAAAATTTTACAATTTTAATTTAGCGTACTAGTATGGCTATTATCCCGATACTGGTACGCCTAACTACAGAGCTCACTCCAATATTCACTATTTATGAGTCGCTGACTCATTCTTCAACATTTATAGTAATAATAATAATAATAATAATAATAATAATAATAATAATAATAATAATAATAATAATAATAATAATAATAATATATTTAAGGTTTTATAATTGCCCTCCTATTATCACATTGGTCGATCATATAGTGTTATATATCTACCAAAGTCATCTATTATAACATATTTAGTGCCCTATTTCAACCTTAATGTTTCGATATATAAAGATATACTTGGATTATATTGGCATTCTAACTTATATATGTTACATTGCTTTTTACTATGTTTTAGTCAAAACTTATCCTTAAATTTCTTTATTGTCATATTTCCTATGGTAGAAAAAAAATATATTAAGACGCAAATAATTTTATGTCAATCTATACTCATTTGATAAGATTAAATTAAAAATAAAAATATCAATATATCTCCTACTAATATCGAAAGGCAAAAGAAAATGAATTACAACCATACTTTTTTTTTTAAACAAATTTACCCTCCAACCAGACATTTATTGGAATTGGGGGGGGGGGGGGGGGGGGGGGGGGGGGGGGGGAACATTTGGAATCATTGTGAAAGGTAGAAATTATAAGTGGGCTTTTAACCAGGCCTTGCCTTGATGGTCCATGCTTTGTCCGGCCCATGCTCCATGTCATACAAGTCCATTATATGTGCTAACTCAAAGAATACAGAAGTACTTAAAGAGGAATGCATAAGCCGACCAGATGTGAGAATGACTTAGTCGAGCATAGTAAACAAGTCAATGAAGAGATGATGAAGACCGACCATGGTTGGTCGGCCAACTGGAAGAGAAAAGCTAAGTTGAAAGACAAGTGATAGGAAATAACCACTTTCACATTATGAACATGGTTAGGGACATTTGGTAGCTTAGAGTAGTGATCAAGTTAACCATTTATAGTAATTTCCATAACTTATTAACCCAAATGTATATAGCATATCCTATACTTATAAACATGAAAGGATAATCCTTACCTCAAGACAACTAAATTATCTCTACATTTTCTATTAGATTGTCTCATTTTTATTCCTCAAGCTAAACCCCTATTTCTCTGTAATCTCACAATTATACTGATTATTGAGCTTTAAGCTAATACAATCCACTCACGTACACACACACAAGGAAAACGTATTATTAGATCGTGTACAAAAGTCACCGAAAGAACCTACCCTCAAACTCATACCGCCTTTTTATTCTTATTTCGATTTAGTTAATATTTTATCCATTTACTGTTTGATTGCTTGGACGATCAAATGCTGTTTTTTTGTTGTATTTTTAGTTACCAACCATCAGAATTGGACTAAAATACTCATCATATTAAGTTGAACAACTTTTAATCACCCATAATCACAAACATGACTAATTAAACATTTAATTTGATTAGATAGGTCAAAAAGGAAAGAAACAACATTCTAACTTTATGCTTTTTCTTCTACCTTTCCGCCCAAATATTTATATGGAGGTGGGAAAGTGAGGAAAAAACTTTTGACGACTAAATACATGCAACAATTTTCAATTGTAATTTTTAAAGGAAATTTAACAAAGTTTTTTTCTTCTCAAAACAATATATACATATACTAGAACATACGACACACATGCGTGCATTATTATACAATAAAATACTTTAAAAGCATATAATATAATTTGGTCAAATGATGCAAATATATTGTCTTTATACTTTTTAAGACTATAGGTTCAAATTCCAAGGAAAATAACATTTTCATTTACTGTTGTATATAAATAAATACTAAATTGTATTTTCATGATCAAATATCTGGTACAGTTCATGTGAAACTAAAATTATAATATAATTTCTATAAAAATGACACATCCGTCATTTAAAGGGACGTGTGAGATTCATTATTGAGAATATTATATATAAAGCACTAGCTAAGAGTATGAATATAGGCACGATATTGAAGCACCGTATATCTGATATTGTGAGATTATATTTTCATTATGAAATATCTTCTTTTCTCTTTTCTTGCTTTCTACAAATTCATTCCTAATTTCATTGTCCATGTCTTCACAATAATTAATTTGACCTCCCTCTTGGTTTGATTCTTTTCAAAATCGTTCCTCTTCATAGAAAGAAGCATATGAAAAAATAAATTAAATATATATTTGTTGCAATTTCAGAATATTTGGTGTTCCATGAATCATAGAAAGAAGTATTTTCAAGTGAACTTTGTGTAAAAAAAAGTTAAATTGTTTCTAAAAGGTATTTTTCTTGGGTTAATATTCACAGTTCAAATTTCAAAATGATAGAATGTAACCTTACGCATATGAGAAAACCCATTTTTGGTTGAGATTATTTATTAAATATTCACAAAGCCATCTTTAATTTGAAAATACAAGCAAATACTTAAATGCAAATTATTAATAATTATAAGATATATGATAAAGAGTGTAGTAGTACTGTTGGAATGCTTGACTAACCAGAGATGGGCCACAGCCCAGAAAGGGAAACTAATTGAAACCCTAACCACAATCTACTTAAGTGGGTTTTTTTCATTATTATTATTATTATTATAGAAACGATTATTGTACAACAAAATTTTGTTAAATACAAGGCATGATTTGAAAACCCCCACAACTTTCTTGTTACGAGTATAATAAAGAAAGACGTTAACGGAATACAAATTCGATATTATTATTATTAACGCAAACAATTATTTGTAAGGCCGGGCCGGGCCAGTCAACCTTCTTTTTCATAGACTTGTGTTTTTTTTTCTTTTCTTTTCTTTTCTGAAAGACCAGAATATTTATATTCTATGGAATAAATGAGACGCATTATTAAATTGGAGAAGGTGTCATATTTATTAAACAGTTGTGGACTTTCCAGCCGAATAAGGAAAAGTAGTAAGACGCTCATTTAATTTAATAGGGCACATCTTTAATTAGTTTTCCGTGACTGCATCCTTATTACTTTACTTATTTATTAAAGTATTTTTATTGATCCTCTCGAGTCTCGACCATCCACTTTTGAGGGGCAAATTTGACACCCACGTTTTAAAGCAAAATCATAAAACAATATAAAATAAAAAAAAAAATTTGAAACAGAAAATAATTTATTTGTTATAGTGAAATTTTATCTATATTATAAAACACTATATTTGACCAATTTTTTTCTAAAAAGTATAAAAATCTAATGGTTAAAAATAAACACATCATATGTCGTGAGACTGGTGCTTTTCTGTCCCGACAAATGATACATTTTGTAAGGTAAAATTTTGTCGACTGCAATTTTTAACTTTGCTTTACACTTTTTCACCCCTTATTACACTTTTTCACTATCGAATGAGGCACCACAAAAGCTAAAATTAGCTTACCCAATGGCCAATGCAAATGGTCTTATGTGGGGGTGAGAGTAGTCCAGTGAGCCTTATACGTTTATGCATGAGATAATTATAATATATAGAACAACTTAAATTAGGTATGAGGTTATTATTGGTTTTGAAGAATTGACTATATATATTAACAAAAATAATATAAAGATATAAGGGTAGACCCATGGTTGAGGAAGGAGTGGGGGTGGAGGTTTGAACCCCCCCTGAATTTGTTATGTTGCTTCTTTTATTACTTGAATCATAATTAAGCGGGGGCTATAAATAAGTTGTCTTGAATATTATTTTAAATATTAATTTAAGAATACCATTTTTAATAAAGTATCTGATCATTTGATTTTTAAACGTTCAATATTAGCTTTGGGCGTAGTGGGGTGCTGAGGGATTATGATATATATGCATTAATACAAAAAGAGAGAGAAAATGACTCCCACATTGATTTGCTAAGAGTTTCACATTGATTTTGTATTTCCTTAATTGTCCAATAATTAATCATCAATGCATTTGATATAATGTATGGCATTTCGGCTTTTCCATGTAATATTCTGACGAACTCCATTTTCTAGCTTTAATCTAGAAAGTAGGGCCCTCTAATTGTAATTGTTGATGGTGAAATGGCACCTTATGATATAGACTTAGCAATTTTCATTTTAGTAATTACCATATAATTGGCATTAGCTTGGCTGGATTGATGTGAAGTTTATATTTATCATACATATAGGGTGCGTTTGGCGCGCCGGATAAGGAGGTATGATAGGATAGGATAAAGGTCGGATAGGATAAGAGTCGGAATTAGTCGGATAGGAATTATGTGGGATATGATAGCAAATGAATTAGTTGGATAAGGATTAAAGGAATTAGTCGGATAAGGATTAAGCGGGATCGAACAGGATAAGGATTAGTCGGATAAAGATTAATAAACTTTGCATTTGATGGAGTTTCGGATTACAAGTCCAGATATTATATAATACAATTTGCTTTTCTTTTAAAAATATGTGCAATTTTAATCGTTGTGCACAATTTTTTTTAGCTAATGCGATTCTTTTATTTATAAATAAACTTCATAAAAAATTCTTTCGGGAGAAAAGTTCTATATCACGTACAATATTTACGAATTAGGCATTAAGTACAATTTCAAATTCTAATGTTATCCATTTTTATAAAATTAAAGTTTCTTATAAATATCTTCATTTAATAAAAAAAATAAATAAAAATGCCATATTATAAAAGAAATGAATTTTATTAGTTGACTTACTGCGATTTTGGGTGATTGAAAATTTTCATTAATAAATTTGATTATCTAAAAGGTGTAAAGAAAAAGATTAAAAAAAATTAATTTTTATATTCATTTTGTTATCTGGCTATCACGGGATAAAATAATATTATAAAGGGATAAAATAATAATTAATCTCGAATGCAATCCAGTCCCGTGTTGTGCCAAACGTGGGATAGGATTAAAATATCATATCTACCCTTGCGCCAAACACATGATAGGATTTATTTATCCTATCCTCTCTGACAACAAACACCGGATAGGATTAATTAATCATATCCCACTTTTAATCCCGCGCGACAAACATACCCATATAGATTAATAAATATATGCGTATGTATAGATTATACTTTTGTTGCGGATTTCAAGCACATACATTTTATTCAAACTTGGAATCATGAATTTCACACATTTTACTGTAAAAGACCTATCGGACAATCAATAATTCGTTAACATTGTAAATTGTCTAGCCGTATTAATATTGTTGTATTTAATACATAGTTAACTAATTACGTATCGTCATACAAGGTGATTGATTTTGTTGCGTTAAAATACATCTTCAAATAACAATGGATTATTATGTAATTTTAATTTAAGAAAAATGCGGGCCCAATAAAAGAGTAAGCCGAGTAATATATATATATATATATATATATATTATTTGACGGATGACAATTGGAATAAATTTTCAATATATATATTTTGTATATTTTAAAACCGTGTCCGTGTCCGTGTTTAAATTTATATTCTTTAAGCTTAGATCCACCAAATAGATGGGCCAAAAACCTAACAACACCAACAGTTTGGTATCATATATTATATTGTTAATTAATTGAGTGGAAATGATGCTTTATGTGAACAAGGATTGTACTGTTAGTATCAAGACTCAGAAGAAAAGTCGAGTTTGATTCTCAAAAGAAAATATCTTTGATCTTTCTTTGAAAAAAATAAATACTGATTGAGATATGAAAAATACCGGAAAGAAAAACTTAGTTTTAACGGTGGTCGAAATGCATCATTATATTATATAATATAAAATGTTTGTATTTTTTATAATTATTCGTACATTTTAAATTTAGAGTCGCTCTTTGATTTTGTACAATCTTAAAAAAAAAAAAACATTTATTTCAGCATAATAATAATTAAGAATAAAACTCGCTTATTAGTCCAAAATTTGGTTATTTGATTGCATCGGCAAAATGAAAATTAACTTTTAATCATCTAAAAGAAATTAAGGCTATTAATTTTAAGACTTAAAAACTGTATCTTTAGATTGACCCAAAAAGTTAAAATTTGTGAATCAAAAAGCTTGCATCAATATTAGGGTATATATTTTTATTTTATTTTTAAAAAAAAATTGATAAAAATTCATCAAAGCTGTACCTAAAACCCTTG
Source organism: Lonicera japonica (assembly GCA_021464415.1). NCBI lineage: Eukaryota > Viridiplantae > Streptophyta > Magnoliopsida > Dipsacales > Caprifoliaceae > Lonicera > Lonicera japonica. The sequence goes on along the minus strand of CM038465.1, from coordinate 59,183,187 downwards.
AATCTATTATGGGCTCCAAATAGACCCATTTGTCAAAGGAACATTTAGGGGCCCGTAGCCTTTTTACTGAAAAACTCACTTACAAGGTCCGACTCATATTTTTATTCATCAAAGCCCAAACGTGAAACATAAAGGCTGCACTCTCCCTTAACAGGCCCTTTTACATGTCATGCTGATAAGGCACATATATAAATATATAAAGCGTTAATTTCACAACACAACTTTTCCGATCCAATATAATTTTTTGGGTGTTCTTAAACACATTCGCAAAATTAATCTTCTCACCTCGTAAAAAAATTTAAACTAAGTCAAACTTTCCCTAAAAGATAGCGTAAATTTTTTTCTTCTCACCCCAATTTTTATCCTAGGAAAAAACCATCACTATTCTCAATATTTTTTTGCGCGAGGTTTTTTTCTTTTTCATAATATTTTTTTTACAATAAAATAACAACATAACTATGAAACAGTCATCTTACAAAGTAAAACCGAAAAACAAAGAGAGGCCAGAGCGAACCATTTACATGTAAGGAGCCTTTGCAAGTAGATTTTTATATCTCGTAGGATTTTTTTGTTTTATTTTTGACTTGAAATGATTATTCTTTTAATCTTGTTTTCATAATGTATTTGATTTTAATTTTTCAGATCTTGTACGGCCTTAGGATTCTAGGGGTTTTGTTCTTGTATATATATATCCTTTTAAACACAACAAATTTAATTAGCTTATTTATAATTGTTTAAGATTCTCAAAATCATTACTTTTAATTTTGTGTGATTTTGGGTGCTTTGTATTATGAATGATAATTATATTGGTTTTTTATTTTGAAGTGTTGACTATTAAATTGTTCTTTAAGGAGATTTTTTTTTGTTTAACCAATTACTCTTGAACATAATTTTTATATCCTTTTAAACATAGCAAAGTTTTTTTGTTCAACAAATTGATCTTTTAATGTTTTTGGTGAAGTGAATTAAAACTTATATTTGTTTATTTGATAAAAAGAAAATTTCTAAACAAATTAGAAATATGAATATGAACCATTTAAAAGCAATGAATTGTATTTATCACAATTAATATTTGTATCTTGTAGGTACTATTTAGAAGAATTTTTTAATAAAATTTATGAAAAAGTTGTAAATTATATTTATTATGCCTTATATTATTGAAAAGTTTAACATTATTTAATATTTTTACTTTTAGCGACAAAACTTTATCGTCCTTGCCTTATTTCAGTAAACTCACCCCATCACTGGAGTGAAATGCAAGATTTCTTAAAGATTTGATGGAGTGAGGAAAAAAATATTCTCATACTAGAACGAAAAGACTAATTTTGTGGGTCCATTTAAGGACACCCAACTTTTTTCATACAAATTATAAATTCAGAATTACCACAATAAGGGCGGACCAACAAACGGTTCGACAATCACATCCATTTGAATCGAGTCGAAGTCTTTCCTATTACAAAAACACAAAGGATGTCAAAAGGTTGGTTCCACAATCATATTCATGTGAGTCGAGTCGAAGACTTTCCTATTACAAAAACACAAAAAATATCAAAAGGTTATAAAGCCGTTTACGGTGATAAGGCATATTTAACTATCTAATCTATCAAAATCTCAATCACAAACAAAATATGTCTTTTGATTTTTTTAACTTAAATTTGACACCCTAATTTGCGGGACATACCTCCTCTCTTGGGACATTTTTGATGGGAGTGTTACTATGGGTTGTAAATTGTAGCAGCGTTGTTGAATATTCTTATGTTGATTTTGGAATGATTCCTCTATTTTTTTTCATGTTTAATTTTTTTTTTCCCCACAAAATCCCTTTAGTGAAAATAATGAGAATTATTTCAAATATGTGGATGGGATAAATCAGATAATCTTTACTAGTTGTGTATACTATGTGCAAATCGTGTATGTAAATTGGAGTTTACACTTACATTATACACCTTTTATGCACATTTAGTATTTCAATGTTTCATTTTTATTTGTTGTCCGAAACTTAAAATGAGTAACAAAGTTACTTACAAATACAATCATTTCTTTAGCACTAGCTAAATGATTCAACTAATCCAAACTAAACTTCTCGATCGGCAGAGAAAAATAAAAGAAGAAGCCAAGTTCGTAGAAGAATAATATTTCAAAATATTTGCGGGAATAATTGTGTTTATTTATTTTTTAACAAGGACAAGTGCCCTTATGATAGGGAGGGTGTGGCAATTTTTGGTTGAGAAGGGAAAAAGTATTATATGTCATTTATAATGTTACTTAGGTGGTAATCTAGGGCTCTAGGTGTATAGAAAGGACCCAATGAATGTTTTAATAATATATGTTAAAATCTTTGACTAACATTTTTCAAATAATAATATCGAATTATTCAGAATATATATATAAATTGTATTTAAATGTGCATTGCATAAAATTTAAATTTTGTTTGGTGAAAAAAGAAGCTTATTAAAGAATCTGTCATTTAGGACCGTACCCCAAATTTTTAAAGCTACATCTGCCCTTTTTAGGGTGGAGAAATAATTTTTCATATACGTATAAATTGTATGTTGGGACATCACATCGCCTCTACTTTTTGTGGTGGTCCTCCAATATAATTTAATGATTTGAGTAAAAAATAAAAGGCAATAATGACAAGGCCATGTTACCATGTTACCCAATGTTGAAAAATGCCTTTGCAAAAATGGAGCCCCCCACCCCCAAACCCCCCAACCCATTGACATTTGTTTGCATATTATTAGCCAACGAAGGTGCTCAATTTAGGAGGATATGGGGCAAATCATGAGATTCAACATTCTTTCATGCTTTCAGCTTTTGTGTTTTTTTTTATGCTCTCTCAACTACTAACGTTACGAGTGTATGAGAGAGGAAATGCTAACATGACTAGTTATTTTAATGGAATTTTAAAAATTGAATTAGATGACGTGTATTATCAATGCATTAATTAAATAAGAGTAAGGTTCAAACATTTATCACATTTATTCACTGAATAATGCAGTCATTTGAATTATATATTAAGTATAAGTCACTCTAAATATTAGCTTTCACACTCATATGAAATAAAAGTTCCAATTCGTACACTAGTGTTAGATGAACAACTCATTCCCTCTTTTATTTAGTGTACCTGATGTAAAAAATAATTGAATTTTAAAAAGCTCTAAATTTATTGTAACTTGACTAAGTCAAAGATGAGGTAAAAGTATTTTGACTTCCAACGCCCACGTAGTGGACATCATCATTTGGTGGTAAGAATTCATAAAATCATTAACGGCCCTTTTGAACTTTGGTACTCAAAATCATAAATTAGTTAGCAAGTCAAAGGAATGACCATCAATCTTTGCCTTAACCTTATAACTATGAAAAAAAGGTATCGGCATTTAAATTATAACGATTTATTTAGACAATTCTTATTTTTAAAACAATGTGTGTATATGGAAAATTTTAGATGCGGACCAATCCGTACGGATTAGTTTTTTTTATGACGGTTTTGCGTTATAAAAAACACTCTCCAAATATTTTTATGACAAAAAACAGTCATAAAAAAACCAGTTCGTACCAGAAACAGATCCTATGTGTATATATATGTGCATTATGTTTCGAGCATAATATATTACCTTAGTAATAATAATTGCCTTTTTTACTATATATAGAATTTTTTTGTTCTAAATTAAGAGTTTAATATTTATTTTTAGAATATTCAAAATAAAGAATATTTGGAGAAAATACCAAAATAAATTGGAAAACTAATTTGAGTGGGTTTAAAACATATTAATTAAATAATGACTAAAGTCTAAGTGCATTAAATTCACAGATTAAGATTCATTTTACATGTTATCAGAATCTATATATATATATTGAAGGATATAAAAAGCAGAGCTCGCTATAAAAATTTTCTGAGATTAACTGAAGTTTGACATGTGACAGTAGTAGAATAAAGCGTGACTAGTATGCCCCACAAATAACAACCACTCAGCCACTGCTCAATAAGTGACTCGTCATTTTTCGACTCCTTCCAAACATAGGGAGTGGTAGTGGTATCTATCATATTGTAGCAGCTAGTTCCATGTATTTATAAAAATGAACTAGTTCTTAGCAATTCAAATCATCAAAAACTAGCCAAGTATAGCCTATTACTAAATTGTATTCTTTATTTCTTGTAACCACCAACACTATTTATAAAAATATCCAAAGCATATCAAAATGGTATAAGTAAACTAGACCTATTATCCATTGGCTGAAAGAATTATTTTTACAAAAAATATTTAAGCTATTTTTATTCATTCTATAGTATCTTACTGCATACAAATCCTTGTGCGTGAGCAGCATTTCTTAACTTAAGATTTGTTGATGTTTGTTTGAGCTTACTAAGCTTATCGATTAATTCATGACGTTTAACTTTGTCCAAGCTCATAACACTATTTTTGTCAAAACCAATAATCATCCACAACAACTGATGGTGTCAAAATCTAGAAATAGATAATTAACCAATCAATAAGCGAATATCGGTGAATAAAAAATAAATGCGGCGCAATAATGAACACATGACTTTTTTTTAAGGTAGGTTCCACCGGTAGCGCTTATGCTATTCCAGTGGTACGTCCTCCTTTTGTGTGTGCTTGCTTTGTATTAGCTCAAAGGCGATCAATTTGGATGATAATACAAGCTACCAACTTCTCTCTCTCTATAATTTCCTTAATTCTATTTATAAGTATAGAATTAGGATTATAAATATTTCAACAGATTAAATAATAAACTGTGTAGGAGAGAGAGTGTATAAGGGTTGTTGGTATTTTTTTTGGGGTATGAAAATAGAGAGTATATGACTCTTCTATTTTTTTTTTGGTGTGAAAATAGAGGGTATAAGACCTTTCTATTTTTTGGGGTATGAAAATAGAGAGTATATGACTCTTCTATTTTTTCTTGAATTGGCTTATATTTGTATTGCCAATGGCTTTATATCTCTTGGAGGATATATATGGATCTTAAGAGAGAAAGAAGATATGTTTTTGTTGTGTGTTCAATGAATGAATGGTGGGAGGTATTTATAGGTAAATGGAGAATGGCAAAAATGTAATTTTTTTGTGGAGGATAATTATTTAAAGGAAATTGGATAATTATTTAAAGGAAAGTATGGAATATAATGGAGTGGGATAATTATTTAAAGAAAATTAAATAATTATCCAAAGGAAAGTATGGAATATAATGGAGTGGGATAATTATTTAAATAACTATCTAAAGGAAAGTGTGGAATATAATGGAATGGGATAATTATTTAAAGGAAATTAAATAATTATCTAAATGAAAGTGTGGAATATAATGGAGTGGGATAATTATTTAAAGAAAATTAAATAATTATCTAAAGGAAAGTGTGGAATATAATGGAGTGTGATAATTATTTAAAGGAAATTAAATAATTATCTAAAAGAAAGTGGAGAATATTATTTTTGTAGGCCAATGTTAAAATTATTTTTTATTTTTGTAGGCCAATGGTAAATTAATATTTACCCCATCAATTGCCCCCTATCCTTATCATTTAGCTCGAATGAGCTGATTGGTGAGGATATCCTTCAATCCGGGAGCTAGTAGTAGCTCTGAGCTCTGATACTCGAGATGTCTTAGGCCCGAATCCTTGACCATAAGTTTGTGGAGTTTGGAACATTAATGTGTAAAGCTAGCTAGACTTTGATCATTAGTCTTAGAGTTTCAGAACATCATTGTGTAAGGCTGGCTAGACGTTGATCTCGAGTCTTAGTTCAAGGACGTTAGATCTCGGATGCTAGTCGTTGAGCTCAAAACATCAATGTGTAAAGCTTTTATAGCTTCAGAACATCATTGTGTAAGGCTGGCTAGACGTTGATCTCGAGTCGTAATCCAAGGATGCTAGATCTCGGATGCTAGTCGTTGAGCTCGAAACATCAATGTGTAGAACTCGTTAGATATTTGATACAAGTCGTAGAGCTTGGAACATTAATATGTCTTGAGTAGAGTCTTGCCCCCTTCTGACTTAGGCAAATTCTGACAATCTTCTCATTCGTTACCAGGCTTCTTAAGCTAGCAAACCGTCATTTTATTGTAACTCTTGATCATACTTCTTTTATATGCATCTTCTTTGATTCGAGCTTGCTCTCTTTTCTCTTCGAGAAGATCTAAGTTGGCCAGCAGGTTTTCATCATTACGAGTTGGGTCATGATAGTTGACTCTATAAGTTGGTACTCCTATCTCCACTGGAATGACGGCTTCTGTTCCGTAGGTCAGGGAGAAAGGAGTTTCACCGGTTGGGCCCCTAATGGTGGTCCTGTATGCCCATAGCACTGATGGGATTTCTTCAGACCAGTTTTCTTTGGCATCATCAAGTTTCTTTTTCAATGAGTTCAATAGAGTTCTGTTGGTGATTTCCGCTTGGCCATTAGTTTGAGGGTGGATAGGTGAACTGTAATGGTTCTCGATTCCATACTCTTCGCAGAAATCTCTAAAAGAGGTTGCAGTCAAACTGCTTTCCGTTATCAGTGATCATGATTTTTGGGAGACCAAAATGACAGATGATGTTTCTCCATACGAAATTCTAAATTTTCATGGTGGTGATCGTTGTCAGTGCTTCAGCCTCAACCCATTTGATGAAATAATTGAAGGCCACAACTGCAAACTTAGTCTGTCCTTTGCCCAAAGGAAAAGGCCCTATTATGTCCATACCCCATTGAGAGAAAGGCCAGGGGCTGTTGACGGGGGTCATAAGTTCTGCTGGGAGATGCTGAATGTTGGCGAATCGCTGGCACTTGTCATATTTCTTTACCATCTCCTTTGCGTCTTGTAGGATAGTGGGGCAGAAATAGCCTTGTCTGCCAACCTTGAGTGCTAGTGAGCGAGCTACTGGATGCCCTCCACATAGACCCTCATGAATCTCTAGCAGGGTTGCTTGGGCTTGGTGTGGGTGTAGGCAGAGCAAAAAAGGGAGGACGTATCCCCTTTTGTACAGCGTTGCTTCGATGACCACATATCTGTTTTACATATATTTTATTCTTTTGGCCATATTTCCATCTTCGAGGAGGGTTTCGTCAGTGAGATAGTTCAAAATTGGATTAATCCAGCATTTGCAGACCTGTACTGGAGCCGTATCCAACTCCAAGGGTTCATATATGGCTTTTCTTTCCAGATACCCAACGTGAACCCCTTTTGGTAAGTCCGAAGTCATGGCTAACTTGACCAGGTGATCTGCCTTGTTATTCTGAGCTCGTAGGACCTTAATAAAAATTAAATTAGAGTACTTTTGAGCTGCCATTTTAACCTTCGTCAAGTAAGTGGCCAGACGTTCTTCTTTTGTCATATTGTGCCCAAGTATTTGGCCGACTACTACCGCGGAGACATTATAGACCACCATCTACTTTGCTCCCAGATCACAAGCTATTCTCAGGCCCGAAATGATGGGTTCGTACTCAGCCTCGTTGTTGGAGGCCTTAAATAGGAATTTAAATGTTATCTCTAGGGAGTTGGCCTCAGGAGTGATTAGCACTAAACCAGCTCCAGAACCTTGTAGATTGGAAGCTCCATCAGCGTGCAAGATCCATATGGGTACTCCTGGCAACAAGTTCATTGAGGTGGTAGGGGTTGAAGTGTTTGGGTCTGAGAGCGGTAGTAGCTCTGGTGGTTTGCTAACCTCTTCTTCTGTGTAGGTGAACTCGGCTATGAAGTCCGCCACTGCCTGGCCCTTGATCAAAGTTCGAGGCTGGTAGTTAATCACGAACTGCCCGAGTTCCACGGCCCAGATGGCCAAACGACCTGATTGTTCTGGCTTGTCGAGAATTCTTTGCAGTGGCTAATCTGTGAGTACATATATGGTGTTGGCCTGAAAGTAGGGTTTTAGCGTTCGAGATGTGATAAGTAGGGCATAGGCTAACTTTTCCAACCTTGGGTAGTTTAGTTCAGCAGCATGCAGAGCTTTACTCGTGTAATACACTGGTAGTTGAGCTCCTTCATCATTCCTCATCAGTACTGAACTAACTGTTGTTCGTGATACTGTCAAGTATAGACTCAGAACCTCCTTTCTTTTTTTTGGTGAGCTAAGTAGGGGAGGAGTTCCGAGGTATTGTTTGAGCTGCTGAAAAGCCAGCTCGCATTCTTCAGTCCACTTGAAAGCTTTCTTTAGAGTTTTAAAAAAGGGGTGGCACTTGTCGGTTGCTCTGGAGATGAACCTGTTGATAGCTGCCACTTTTTCTCCTAAACTCTAGACTTCTTTCGATTTGGATGGAGATCTCATGTCAATAAGGGCTTGTATCTTCTTTGGATTAGCTTTAATTCGCCTTTGAGTGACCATAAAGCCCAAGAATTCCCCCCCTTTAACTCCAAAAGCGCATTTGGCTGGGTTGAGGGACATGCCGTTCTGTCTAAGTATTACAAAGGTTTCATTGAGGTCGACCACATGGTTTGAGGCTTTAAGGCTCTTAACCAACATGTCATCAACATAAACCTCCATGTTTCTGCCTATTTGATCTTTAAATAGTGCGTTCATCACCCTTTGATAGGTAGCTCCCGCATTTCTCATACCAAATGGCATAGCTTTGAAATAATACGTGCCTTCGTTAGTGACAAAGGAGGTTTTCTCTTCATCTTTCGGAGCCATTCTGACCTGATTGTAACCGGAGTATGCATCCATGAAACTCAACATTTCGTGGCCCGTAGTGGCGTCTACAAGCTGGTCGATCTTTGGGAGTGAAAAACTGTATTTCGGACAGGCCTTATTGAGATATTTGAAATCCACGCACATTCTCCACTTCCCATTGTACTTCTTTACGAGCACTATGTTAGAGAGCCACTTCGGATAGTAGACCTCCCGAATGAAACCAGCTCGGAGGAGCTTCTGGACCTCTTCTTTGGCGGCCAAATTGCGCTAAGCTAGACTTTGATCATTAGTCTTAGAGTTTCAGAACATCATTGTGTAAGGCTGGCTAGACGTTGATCTCGAGTCTTAGTTCAAGGACGTTAGATCTCGGATGCTAGTCATTGAGCTCAAAACATCAATGTGTAGGCTTTTAGAGCTTTAGAACATCATTGTGTAAGGCTGGCTAGACGTTGATCTCGAGTCGTAGTCCAAGGATGCTAGATCTCGGATGCTAGTCGTTGAGCTCGAAACATCAATGTGTAGAACTCGTTAGACATTGGATGCAAGTCGTAGAGCTTGGAGCATTAATATGAAAAGCTCGCTATACTTCTGGTGTTGATGATCTTCGGATTCTTCAGCCTTTTTTGAGTGACTAGATAATATGCATCTCTAGTGAGGGCTTTGTATAAACGTTCTGGAGATGTTTCACTTGCGATTGTTTAAAGCATGTCCTTTTTTTTGTGGAGACAGCTTTTCAAAAACTTCTGACTTTGAAATCTGCGCTAGAGGCCTCTCATCCCTTCTTCCCGACTTGTATGGTGATAGGAATTTTTTCGAAGTCCTTGGTTTCTTAAAAGAAAAATTTGTTCTTTTTGGCTAAGGCTTGAGTAGAGTCTTGCTCCCTTCTAACTTAGGCAAATTGCTAAGTTTTGAGTAGAGTCTTGCTCCCTTCTAACTTTAGGCAAATTGCTAAGTTTTGAGTAGAGTCTTGCTCTCTTCTGACTCAGCCAAATTTTGACAATTTTTTCATTTATTACCAGGGAACGTCAAAATCTTGGTCTCTGACCAGTACAGCAGTAGATGATCATTTTCAGCCAAGTCTCTTTGGGCTGGGGTGGTCCTGCTGCTGTTTGATAGACTTCAAGATTGCATTCGGCTTTGTGAAAGTTTGATATCCGCTGAAAATTTCTTTAATTTCTTTCTTGTGGTTTGTCGGATGAATTTGATAAAAATTACATTCAATTGTAATTTTTTTTTGGAAGCTCATCAATTTTTCCTACAATAAAGATTATTGATCGTAAGAAAATGATACAACTTTAGATATATTAAAATAAAGAGAAAAATAATATATGAGTTATTAAAAAATAATTTATCTCTTCTTTTGGGTTTTATCCCATTGGGTAACCGAATTTTTGAATGATTATGTGCTCGTAAATATTGAGCTAGCGTAGGTTTGCCGGATTTTCGCATTTTTTATCGCAGCAACTTTGTATCCCCGTTTTGGACTCCGAGATGGCCAAATTTAAAAAACTCTTGAACTGGAAAGTTGCAGATCTTGAAATTTTCTCCAAAATGGACTCTGAAATCGCATAATTTAGAGTTTTGAGCACAAAGTTAAGCGCCTGATAATATTGAGTCACCGTAGGCCCGCGAAATTTCGTTCCAGAAAGTTTGTATCAAAGTTTTAAACCCCGAGATGGCCGAATTTGAAAATATCTTGAACTGAAAAGTTGTAGCTCTTGAAATATTCTCCAAATTGGACTCCAGAATCGCATGGTTTGGAGTTCTGAGCACAAAGTTATGTCCCCGAGAATATTGAGCTATGTAGACCCGCGGGATTTCGAGTTTTTCACCGAAAATTCACTTGTAATTTTTAAAGAACGAGAGCTTTAGAAAGCTTATCGTTCCCACAGACGGCGCCAACTGATGGTGTCAAAATCTAGAAATAGATAATTAACCAATCAATAAGCGAATATCGGTGAATAAAAAATAAATGCGGCGCAATAATGAACACATGACTTTTTTTAAGGTAGGTTCCCCCGGTAGCGCTTATGCTATTCCAGTGGTACGTCCTCCTTTTGTGTGTGCTTGCTTTGTATTAGCTCAAAGACGATCAATTTGGATGATAATACAAGCTACCAACTTCTCTCTCTCTATAATTTCCTTAATTCTATTTATAAGTATAGAATTAGGATTACAAATATTTCAACAGATTAAATAATAAACTGTATAGGAGAGAGAGTGTATAAGAGTTGTTGGTATTTTTTTGGGGTATGAAAATAGAGAGTATATGACTCTTCTATTTTTTTTTGTGAAAATAGAGGGTATAAGACCCTTCTATTTTTTGGGGTATAAAAATAGAGAGTATATGACTCTTCTATTTTTTCTTGAATTGGCTTATATTTGTATTGCCAATGGCTTTATATCTCTTGGAGGATATATATGGATTTTAAGAGAGAAAGAAGATATGTTTTTGTTGTGTGTTCAATGAATGAATGATGGGAGGTATTTATAGGTAAATGGAGAATGGCAAAAATATAAATTTTTTGTGGAGGATAATTATTTAAAGGAAATTGGATAATTATTTAAAGGAAAGTATGGAATATAATGGAGTGTGATAATTATTTAAAGGAAATTAAATAATTATCTAAAGGAAAGTGTGGAATATAATGGAGTGGGATAATTATTTAAATAATTATATAAAGGAAAGTGTGAAATATAATGGAGTGAGATAATTATTTAAAGGAAATTAAATAATTATCTAAAGGAAAGTGTGAAATATAATGGAGTGGGATAATTATTTAAAGAAAATTAAATAATTATCTAAAGGAAAGTGTGGAATATAATGGAGTGGGATAATTATTTAAAGGAAATTAAATAATTATCTAAAAGAAAGTGGAGAATATTATTTTTGAAGGCCAATGTTAAGATTATTTTTTATTTTTGTAGGCCAATGGTAAATTAATATTTACCCCATCAACAACTATTCAAAATCAGAAATAGAAAAAGAAAATAAAGAAAAAAAGAAAGAAAATAGGAGGATTCCATTGCAAAGGGAAGTTCATTACATAGAAAGAGAAAATGGGCGGGCCTGTTCATATTTTACTAACTAGACAAAGAGAATGTAAAAGGTTTTATCCACGTAGATAACAGGATCAGGGTTGACTGTGTACTCCACTTCACCTTCAGTGGTGGTCCCACTAACATGATGCCACCATCAGCCACATTTAGGGCCTTATTTGCCCCATTAGCCTTTTTTCTTCCTAGCCTCATTAACTAAGACATCATTAGCTTCCTCATCCTTCCCAACTTCTTCCTCTTGTTCTTCTTCCATGTATTTAAAATTTGGAGTGATGGATACCAACAAGCTGGTGGAGGGAATTAAAGCAGCATTATGGCCAAAGTCATAGCACGCCTGGTAGAGCCTGCCTTGAATCCTTTAAACCTATTTCAATTGCTCATCAAAGCAGATGTCGTACCCCTTCTTTTCAGGATCATCCAGCTCGTGCTTTGTCAAAGCTTCCCTATTGACAATCCTTTATTTAAGTTCCTCCAGCTTGAACTTCTGACAGCCAACCTTAAACTGGGCTTCACCCAACTGCTGCTTTAGCTGATATGCCTCCTTGACTGAAGTGTCAAGTTCTTTATTCTTGGCCTTATGCTCATCTCTCAGATTCTCTTTGTCATCTTTCAACTTCTTAAGGCACTCGTCCTGGGTCTTAACGAGGGACACCCTCCCCTATCATCAAACAATATGAATTGTTGGCTAGCTCACTTAGAAAAGTAAATATAAAGTCAATAAAAGAAGATAGAAAGAAAAAGAAAAAGTGTGAGGTTAGAGACTTACCTTCATAAAGTTTTGGAACGTTTTATTCCTCAATTGGGGGTTAAAGGTCTGAGTGTACTTGACCACATTGGAGGGTTTAGTGATCCCATACGTAATGTTGGCTGCATAGAAGGACTCATCACAATGGAATTAGACTCCCTCAATTTTCTTCCCTATTAGTGGAAGGTCAGACGCCTGTTAGTGTCTGGCCCATCTTCATTCAGTTTGACATTGTCAGGTTTAATATCTTTAATAGCAAGATTGTTAATGACATTTCTTAGCTGCACCCCTTAATCAGTAACTATATCTACTTAACTCTTTTTTAAACCAATATCTAATGGGTTCATTTGTTGGCTTTTCCCATTTCCCAGTAGCAGAAAACTTATTGGTGGTAGAGCATTGGCCAATTCTAGTGGCAGCAGCTTGTAGGCTTTTATTCATTTTTTTTGAAGTAAAATTTCTGCTCCCTGGAGGTTGATGCCAGTATCTTCAAGGTCTCTAAGCAACCCAAGTATCTATGGGTCAGTGGGTGTCCTAAAATTCCCTTGATAGCATGGAGAATGTCCGACGTTTACATCCTTATTCCTCGATAGCCCTTTCCCTAATAACAATCCTTGTAGGTATAACAGTGACTAAGCTCAAAAAATGCTAAGTATTACGCTAAAGTGCAAGTGATCAAGTTATAATATACTTGAGAAAGTCCAATATCGAACCACAGGGAAGGTAAGTAACCTATTTCTTCTAGTTATCTCTCTCAGGGGAAGAAGGGAAAAGAAAAGAAAAGATGATTGAAATCAGGAATAAGAAAGGAAAAATGAAACTAAATTAAATTACTAACTAATTTACACTAAAATTAAAAGAAAATATAGTCATCTACATTCTAATTTACACTAAAAATGAAACTAATTTACACTAAAAATGAAACTAATTTACACTAAACTTTCACCTCCAGTAAAATACCATTTTTTACCTCCAGTAAAATATCATTTTTACCTATGTGACCTAAGCATACACATCATGTACATTTTAGAATACATGTGACCTAAGCATACACATCATCTACATTCTAGAATACATGTGACCTAAGCATACATATCATATACATTACACAAATTTACCTTTTTGCCCTTCATTTTTTACCTATAAATACCCCATCATTCATTCATTCAAACCACACCAAAAAATATCTATTCATTCTCTCCCAATATCCATCCATCTCTCCTAAGAGATATAAAGCCATTGGCAATATAAATACAAGCCAATTTTTGAGGGTTTTATACTCTCTTTTTTCATACCCCAAAAAAATACCAATCCTTATATGCTCTCTCTCCTACACAGTTTATTATTTATTCTGTTCAAATTTTTGTAATTCTAATTCTATATTTATAAATAGAATTAAGAAAATTATAGAAAGAGAGAGAGAGAGAGATTGGTAGCTTGTATTATCATCCAAATTGATTGCCTTTGAGCTAATACAAAGCAAGCACACATAAAAGGAGGACGTACTGCCGGACTAGCATAAGCGCTACCGGGGGAACCTACCTTAACAAAAAATGTCTCGTATTAATCTTCATTTTTAATCAGTTTCTGCCGATACTGTTCACATAAACGGTAGTACTGTTCACAGTCACTGTTCACAATTATTGTTCACATATACAGTGGTACTGTTCACAACCACTGTTCACATATACGGTAATACTGTTCACAATCACGGTTCACAGTTACAATCCATTATTAAACCTCTAATTCACCATTATTCATTGATTGGTCGGTCGTCAATTATCTATTCTAGATTTTGACACCATCAAGGTATATCCAAATCTAACCATCCTTAAGATCAATATATAGTGAGCTCTTTATTCCTTTTTGGGAGCTTCACCATACACCAATTAGTCATGAATTGCTGAGAAAATGCAGCAAGCTCCTTATCACCAATGATGGTCCACCTTGTCATTTTCTAAGGTTTTGAATTTTTGAAATTAAAAGGGGAAGAACACGCTTAAAAGGGTAGGGGGATCAAAAATTAGATTAAGAAATAGGGATTTAGAATTATGCAACACCTTTTACATGATTCAAACCGCAAATCTCGTGAAGTATGATTCGAAGATTTTTTGTTTTTTCTTTTGCAAACAAAAATGGCTTGGAAAAGGAAAAAAATCAACTTAAAAGACTTGAGGATAAAAATGATAAGTGTCAGAAAATGGTGTAAGGTGAAAAGGTTGTTTTGTTTGAAATGATGGTTTTTCCCTTGAAAATCGCGCCGCCATAATGGAAATTCATTAAATACATGTCACTTATATATTCTCGTTAGCTTTTTAAAGCTTTAACCAATCACAAGCCACCATGCGGAACTATGTGGGCCAAGTACATTAGGAACAAGTGTCCGACCTCTAAGTGTAATATAAGCTTAGACATTGGGGGAGCAATTGAAGGAGATAAACATATTCGATGTGGCTTCTGAGTAGTACAAGTGCTAAGCTCTAGGCCTACAACCAAGCTTGTTGTTGACCAAAAGGTCTTAATCTTATTTTGATAATAACAATAAATCAATCATGTGTAATTTAACATGTTTCTTGATATAAGTTTATAGTTTATTCAATTGAAAAATCAAGAAAAACATACCACATGACAAGGATCATTCATTCCATAGTCGATCAAGTCAACATAGCATTGGACAAATCAAGGACATCAATGTCATCACACACATACTATCAATGCATCTTATGAAGCACAAGAATCAAGGATCATATGCAAAAGTTTCAAAACAAGAGTTGCAGGTGAAGATCAATTTGAAGATTCAAATTAAGCATTATGAAGGCTCGCAAATTCGTTATTTGAAGTGAGTGCTTAGATATTATGTAAAATTTCTTACTCGATCAAAAACATAGCTAAAACATTATTATATATCATTCATTACTTTTAAACTATCTTCAAAATTTTGTTTCTAAAGAACCCTCATTGCAAAGCTATTTCTCATAAACCTGTTTTCTTGTAAAAATCATATCTAATTAATCCGGTTGATTGAATGCTCAAAACCAACTCCAACATGATTATAATAACCTCTAGAACACTCCCCAAGTTTTCGGTTGATTTTAAGTTTGAGTGTTCATGGATGGGCATAAGCATGTAGTCGACTACATGGTTTCTGGAGTAGTCGACTACACCATGTAGTCGACTACATTGTGTATGGGTGAGTCGACTACACTGCAAAATCTAGTTGTTGGAGAATTAGTAAATGTTTAGTTTTAACCCATAACTTCTTGTAACCACTTCAAACGCCCATATCCTTTTGCAAGCTATATATATGAGGTCTTAAACACATTTTTACACACTTGTATGATCATACAAACTCATTTTTCATATATTCTCATTATTCAAGTATACAAACTATTGCATTGATCATATTCTTCATTTTGAGCTATATATAATTGATCAATCAAGATAACTCTAGTGTAATCTTCAAATTGTATCTATCAAACACTTGAAAGTTGTTATTCATTGGTGTGAATAACCAAACAATTAGTATTCATTTGTGATAGATAAATCTCATAGGATAACAAAAATGTAAATTCTTGTTTAGTATTTGTGAGAGATAAATCTCACAAGTTAGCAAGAAGGATTCTTGTAAGAATATTGTGATAGAGCAATATTTGTAAGAGTGTGTGAGAAGAATACACTTATAGATGTTTGTTTTTCACGCGAAAGAAAAATGGTTTTAGTGAAAATTTTTGAGGGATTAATCGAGCGCGGACGGATGGTCTAACAAACCGAACCGTGTGGACAAAACGTCTTGGTCTTCAATTAGTTTAATATTTCTAACCCTAAGCTCTTTGCTTTATTGCTATATTATTGCTTGCTCTTAAGTTTTGCTTAATTGGTTGATTACTTGGTTTATTTTCCTTAATATAGTTGTTTGGCTAGTTAAATTGCTTAAATATTTTTCAAAAGTTTTTTATTCTGCATTAAGTTTTATAAATCCTATTCACCCCCTCTAGGGTTGACTTCTGACCAACACTTGCTATAAAGCGTGATTGGCATGCTCCATAACTAATAATCATTCAGCCACTACTCAACAAACAACCCGCCATTATCTCCATTCCCTCCAAACATTAGAAGGGGTATTTATCACGTTGTAATAACTAGTTCATTGCATCTATAAAAAAAATTAGCACTTAGCAATTCAGAACATAAAAAAACTAGCCATGTACAACCTATCACTAAATTGTATTCTCTTTATCTTGTAACCATCAACAACATCAATAAAAATATCCAAATCATCACCAAATAGTGGAAGTAAACCAGACCTACTATTTATTGACTGGGAGAACCATCCTTACCAAAAATCTTTGTGTTATTCTTGTTCATTTTCTAGCACTTATTGCATATAAATTCTTATGTGTGAGCAATATTTCTTAAGATTTGTTGACCTTACACATATTAATATGTATTTATTCATGTAATGTTATATATATATATATATATATATGGAAGATTCAAGTTACATTGGTGTAAGATTAAGATTTTTTACACCCATTTATTACTTTTTCTCAAATTTATAATTTATCAATTCTACCATTATATAAGCTTTTTTATTATTATTCTGTTTATCAACAATGCAAATTTTCAAACCAATCTGACATTTGTAAGCATATAATCACTATACTTACATTTACTTAATTTTTTTAAGGTTCATAATTTAATATAAAACATGGTTATGATGAGGGAGTTCTGTTTATTCGATTGATTTAATTTTTGGCACATATCTTTGACATGTTATAATTTGTTAATTCAATGACTAGATCAATGAATTAAGAAATTGAGAGAAAATTACTAACTAGTATAAAACTTATTTATTTACATCGAGTGTAATTTGAACCTTCCCATATATATAATGTCTTCCCAATGTGATTGTGATTCTTTCAAATGAAATCGTGCATCCTAAATATATATATATATATATGTAGGAAAAGTAAATTGTGCATATTTAACTAACTCATTGGAACTACTCATGTTGTAAATTTTGATGTTTGTAGTTGTCTAAAATCTCTCTGAATCATTCTGGTCGTAGTTATTAATTACTTTATACACAATTATCACATCGTGAATAAATAATATTTTCATTTCATGAAGTTTTGAACTTAATTGTAACTTATTTTTAACAAAGGATCACTAATGTCCAAAAAAAAATCAATGCAAAGATAATTTGGGTATAAGAGAGACTAGTATTAGATTGGTAATTTTTTTTTTGGACCGAAGATTGGTAACTTCATATTTTATAAATTGTGGTACAAGTATATATCCCAACAACCGCCTTAAATATAAATAGGACAAATTTCAAGTACTGACTAGTTATGAAAAAATTAATTAAATGTGAGATATATCAAGATCTCGGCCTTAGTCTAAATGGTTTAAATGTGTGATATATTATACAAGATGCCAAAAGTTTGATTCCCCCTTTCTTGCCCCCAATAAAAAATATGTGAAAAGATATATTTTTTTTGGTTCCTCCCGGGGTGTTCGGACGCGTGGCTGCCGCTGGCCAAGCATTATTTTGACAAGGCCAGGGTTCGACCTTAGGAGCTCCAAGTCGATCCAAAGTTGTCCCAGTGATAACCTTATACTACTGGACCAAGAGGCTTGATTGTAAAAAGATATATCAACATAGAAATAAATGCACAAAGCTCACTTGGGAAAAAGTGGAACAAAACTCCCTATCTTATATACTACGTACTCACGGAATATAAGGCTTTTTTGATCATCTATACTAAAAAGTTGTTTGAAAGAAAAAGGAAAAGCTGATTACCCCCAAGTGTAAACGGAAAAGCGAAACACATAAAAACAGATCTGAGTCAACCAAAAAGAAAAAAAAAATCAAATCAAATTTGTGCTTTAGCTTAATCAGTCTCAACGCAATTAAAATTGCGTACATAAAATTTAATACAAAAAATAAATCGGGGAACTTTTTTACTTAGCATATATATATATATATTTTGGCCCCTATTTTAGTTGGGTGTTTATAATATTAAGTTTCTTACGTAAGTTAAAAAACTTTTATCCATGTGCATTGATCCACTCTTTTTTGTTTTTTCTAAACGGATGCGCAACCAAATATTTGTTATTCTCTTCTACAGTTTTATTTACTCTCTCTCTCTCTCTCAGCCAGCACAACATATAAAACAACGAACACTAAATACGTACGTAAACTGCACATTTCTTTGTCTACATAAATACAATCGAAAATTCATGATGGCATGGTCCCCCTCTAACAAAAGAAGAAAAAAACTTGTATACTTTTACGTACATTTTATGTAAATGTAAATAAGAGGGACAAAAAATAAATTGGAATTACTTAATACCCATGAAAGACATATATACTAATTATTAAATAGCTTTAGTACTCTTTTACATCTCATAATCAAACAAAACTTCATACTAAAAAAATTTCAATTTCTTCTACAAAAGTTTACATGATGGAACCAAATTGATGATTTTTGAGACGCATAATGTTGATTTCTTTTTTTTAGTTTTTGAAGAAAAGGGTCTCAAGATATTTTGAACCCAAATTCTGAGACTTGAAATTCGATCGAAATTAGCTTAGAGTTTAAACTAATTTGCTCAAATTTAACTCTAATTCAAAAACTTGAAATTGGGGTTTTCAAACATAGGACAAGTCTAATTCGAATAGCTCAGGAGGGATAGACAAGGAAGGAGAAGGTGAGTTGGGCGGGAACGAAGGAAGACAAAAGCCAAACCCTAGATCAACAGCTCGTGATATTGAGTTTGGGAAAAGATAAAAAATAAAGAAGGCAGACGCAACTCGGGGTCTTACAAGGTCAAGAAAAGGTCTTACAAGGTCAAGAAGAATAGGTGAGAAAGAAAGAGAAAAGGCAACAAGTCAAAAAATTAAAAGAAAATTGAAGAAGAAAAAGGTGGTGGAAAAAGCTCAGGTAGGATAGCACCATAATTAATTTGAACATGTCACCAACATTGCAAGATTGGTAATGGACTCTCCTCTTCCTCCATTGCCAAATTGAAAGCCCTTGGTCACACTTTCTTCACAAACAAATACTTCTTCTTGGGTTACTTGAGAGTGGCCTGCATAGAAAAAATAAAAATAATTAAGTATATATTGTTTGTGAGAGAGACATAAACACCAGCAAACCGTAACTCAGATGATGTCGTTACCACTCAACTTTTACAAGAGTGGGCGTATTCAAACCCACAAGACACAATTTTATATATTTTCGAAAGATAATTAATAAGGGAGGCCTACTCGTAGTTGGATAATATTTCATACCTTGTAGGAATTTGTGTCTTGCTTTCTGCATTGAACTCTTTTCTCTCTCTCCAATAAAGAAGAGAAAGAAGGTTACTCTTCTCACTACACAGTGGCACACCTAGAGAGAGAGAGAGAGAGAGAGAGAGAGAGTGAATGAATGAAGTGTGAAGAAAATAAGGGGAATTGGGTGGGCTTAAATAAAGGAGAAGAAGGAGGGGAGGGGAGGGGGGTCGTGACGGGCTGTGGGCTTCAGTGACGGATCTGACAGCGACAGGTCCAAGGCCCAGAGAGAATGTAATATCGCCCTGACGTGGGTCCCTTCCTTACGGCCAGATGACATGTGCGTGTCGTATCTGGGTTGGACACTAATATTTTTCAATGTAATTGTCATTCTTTCAACGACTTGAATGCTAAGTCCATTTTTAATGTTACTTTTTTATTTTGTAACATTTTTAGATTTAGTTGCCTGCTGTTTTATATGGGTAAAAGAGCATAAAGGGGTTGATCTTTAATGGTACTTTATTTTTTTTTCTTATTCTATATTTATTTAAGAATGTAAAAGAATTAATAAGTTTTTTATATCTAATAATAATGTGTAATGTCACATTAAAATTTTTCATCACCATTTCTACATGTAACTCAATTTTCACCTCACATAGAAATGATCGTAAAAAACTCCATTGAAGCATATTTTTTCTATTTTTCTTTTCTATCGTTAAAATTTGTATGAATAAAAATAGCCATTGGAGATGACATGAAGTTTCTATTATTGTCTTAAGTTTTTGGAACATATTGAATTTAGCCGATCAATAGTTTCTTTTGCTCATTCCAAGACTAGTTTCACCGTGTCATACTTTAAATCGTCAGTTATAATAAGATTTTATTTATATTCCAAAAACATAGTTAAAATATTTTTGAGATATCTTATTGTATGATTAACATGAATAATCAAAACAACTTCTATTAATAATGTCACAAGTTCTAATGTTTAATTTTATTCTCGTAAGCTATTTTCAAAAAAAAAACTTAAGGTTATATATGCATAAGCGCAATGCAATTTGACCAATAAATTAGTCATTCTTCAATTACTCTCGTTTCAAATTAATATAATCACTTTAATTTTAATGTTTCACGCAAAACTACAAATATATATTATTTAATTTTGACCGCCTAGAAATTAATCTTACATTGTTAGCATGAGACATATCTAGGACTAGCTAGGAGGGTGGCTGAGATCACAAGCACACACGTGGGTTTGTGATCGACAAGCTAGGTTAATTTTTCATTTATTTTGTTTTGTGTGGAAATGTTTGTTTATTAATTTGAATAAAAAGAAGACAAAAATAGGAACATAATCGAGCCTAAGCAAACCTTGAAAGCTCATCTATACAAGATGAGGAGGCCAGGTCAAGCATTGTTTTGTCGATAACTATAAGAAGATTAAATATATTTATGAGAAAGGAAAGTTTTAATGTTTTATGATATTATATTCCCTTAATTGTAAGGAATCTATTCCTAATTAACCAATTAATCTGAGGTTAATTAGCAGGTTGTTAAGTAATTAACATTTTTTTTCTAGATCATTCATTGTTTTTGAATTGGTGTATTATTACAAAAGTAAAAGACATTTTTAATGAAACTATGTGTATTCTACGTATATAATAATGAGAGATTAAAAAAAAAAGTATGTGATATATTGACTCATATGACACTTTAGTATTGAGTTTGGTACATAACACTATGCCTCGAGATATTTAGTAAATTGAGTGTATACACTAAATTAGCATACGGTTTTGAATTTTCAAAATCATTTATGACAAAAGTTTATATGCCTCAAATTTTGTGTTTTCGCATATTTTGCAAAAGTTGGCTTTAAAGATTGTTGACATGATTCACTTCTTATTTTTTTTCTATGAAAAAAATTCGATTCACCCTTTTTATAACGTTTAAAAGATTGCAAAAAAACCTTTCACTAACAAATAATTGAAAATTCCATAAACAAAAGAATTGCTGAATTCTATTAATGCCAGGAAACTAATACAACCATTAAGAAATTGAATTGCTAATTCCAAAACTTTGGTACTCAAAAAGGACGTAATTAAGTGCCAAAATTTAGGGGCATTTCAAGGATTATTATAGATGAGGAGTTGGGAAAATAAATGGGAATAAAAATGACATGTGGGTAACAGTATTTCACCAAAAAGTACTCCAAAAAATATTGTTATTTTAAGTTAGGAGTGTTACATCCCATTATGTTTTTTGATCCAAAATTAGGAATTAATAATAATAATAAGAAGAAAAGATAGAAAAGTGGGGGCGTGGGAAGTGGAACCGTGTGGGCACGCGAGCATTTCCCCTTCACAGTCTTCTAAGATGCGGTCAAACAGTTGAACTTGTGCCATTAATTTCTATTTGTTATACATATATATTTTTAATGCAAGCTCTTACATATACAAAAGTTTAATAACGAGGCGTTAGTACATCCAGTAGCGGAGGCATTAATGATTTTTAGGTGAAATTAAATTTTTTGAGTTAATATTGAATCAAATTCAATAATTATGTTTTTAAACCAATTTTTTATTAAAATATTTTCTTATTCTATTTCGGTATTTTGAAAAAGTTAAAAATGATATACTAAAATTAATTATATATTTTGAAATATATTTATCAACTCAATATTCAATTTAGTATAATCAACAAATAAATATATTAATAAACAAATAAATAAGCAAATCAACATTAATAAATTATAACCAACAAACAAATATATTAACAATCTAAAAAATAAATCAACATTAAAACACCTAAATTTTAATATTCAAAATAAAAAAAAATGCATAAGATTATAAAAAAGAAATCTGACCAAAGATGCCAAGAGTCGCAAAGGAAGAAGAAGGAAGCGGAGTGCGGTAAGGGGCCGAAATAAATGAAGAATAAAAATGGAAAGACGCAACGAAAACCGGAAGAGTGTTGTACCCGGAGGAAGAAGAAGGAGCTGCTGCGCTTGGAAAAAAAAAAGAGGGCGACTGAAAAATGAAACAAAATCAAACAAATGCCTACTTTTCCTTCTTTAAGAACTGACTTAAACTAAATAACGTAACCCAGACTTCGAAGTTGTACATTTTATTGCATGATAGCCCCTCATCCACTTAAACTTCTTTAATTACATAAATAGCTCCTAATTTTTATACTATTGTACAAAAATCCAAATACTCGATGGAAATTTGTGAAAAGATTAGGTGGAGCCATGGCCCCCCCGTCCCTACATAACTTCATCCTTGGGTACAAAAGAGAAAAATGGAACATTAGCATTCTATATGATTTACCATATTCTTGACTACTTTAGTTAGGGCTCGAATCTTTTCATTTGTTATATAATATTATTTAAATTAAACTAAATTAAATTAAAAGAATAAATAGAATAAATATTTCTTTTAATAATAAAAATGTTCTTATTAAACCAGATGTGATGAGTGTGAATCTATATCTCAATGCTAAACTAGCCAATATCGATATACAGCTTGTTAGTACAAACTTTGAAACTTTATAGATCTAAATATCAATGTACCTCTTCAAAGTGCAATACCAATATACCTTTCACTAGAAAAATGATAAGCCGAATACAACACCTTTCTTGTTACAAACCTCCTATATCTATGACCTATTTCATGGACTAGGAAATTAAGGTGTTTAAGAGTTGCTCTTAGGCAATTTAGTTTTAACAAATTGTTCTCATATATGTCTTGTTATTGCCAAAACATTTTTATTTTATTTTTCAAAATTTGAAATAGAAATAAGGATACAGCCACAGTTTTGACTTATCACGAATATGTATGACTGGTCGCTCTCCACTATTTAATTGCATGACGACAAAGATGAAACAGCAATCTTAAGTTTAGGGTCTCCTCTATAGCAGCTAGCCTATCATGCCCGCTAGAGAAGATTTTTATTAATTAATTAATTGCTAATAATTTTCAACCCAATTAAGGTAAAAAAATAAATATTGTTTCAAAAAAAGTAAAAAACAAATATCCGTTACAACAATCATAGCATAAACATTGCATAGCAGATTTTATGTCACTGGTTATATTTGTAAAATAGAGATTAAATCTACTAGACAGGTATAAAATAGTTATAAAAGAGTTGTTAAAACGACAAGTGAATTGAATTTTTGATTTTTTATATTATTTAATTGTTGTCAATTTTTGTATACTAAGTAATTGTTATAACTATTGTATTTAATACTAAATTGATCATCTAAATATCTAATAACATGGAAATTATCTAAAGTCTAAAATTTGACGTTGAATAAACTATGTTTGTCAAGAATCAAGTTTCTTGGTTCAGTAGTATAAGGTTGCCACTAGGACAACTTTGAGGTCGACTTGGAGCTCATAATGTTAACACTTCGTGTTGTTAAAATAACATTTGGCTAACGGCAGCTACGCACCGCGAACGAAAATTAGTTGAAGTGTGCGAAAGTTAACTCGAATATCTCGTAGAGAATCAAAAAAAATAAAAATTTAGAAAAGAAGCAACAACAATTCGACAGTCTACAACTACCTAAATAATAATCCTTTCTCCTCCCCCTTGATTCAAACCCCGAATATATTTATATATCACTTGTATGAGAAAAATAAATAAATTTGCACTTCTTTCGATCAATTTTGTCAATCATAAAAATGTCCATTATGTAGCTGCTTCTTCTACAAGATTCTTGCGAGACAAAAGCCGCTAACTCATGGAAAATGGCCCCGGTGGTCCAAAAGTAATTAAGCACCAGACATATATACATGGTACGTAACAGAGTAATGATTAATCTGGAAAAAAAAATATTATGTATTTTTTTTAATACAAGAAATAATTTCACTATACTATTTTTTTTATATACAAATTATGTGTATATAACTATCACAACAACTCTTATAACAAAAGGTTTAATACCACGTCCATGTTGATCGGACTTCCTTATTATGAGAATAAAGAAGATGCAAATCAGAACACAAAGTCATTGACAAAAACAATATTACATTAACACGATGTGTGTCAAGATATACGAAGAAAAGAAAGAATTCTTATATTAAGTTGATTAGAGAATACAATAGAACAACCTTTATATAGGGTTATAATAATAGAATATTAATAAGGAAATTGATAAATACAATAAGGAATGAGATAATTCTAAACTAATCTAAGATAAACAATATTCATCAGTGTTCTAAAAGGCTGCCTAAGCAATTCCTAGGCGCTAGGTAGTGCCCAGGCGGGTGATTAGACGCCAGGATAAAATAGACAGATTCCTAAGCAGGCTGGGCAGGTCTAAGCGAGTTTAAGCGGGCTGGGCGGGAGTTAGTCGGGCTTGGTGGGTAGACTCTTTTTTTTTCCTTATTTTTAAAGAGTTGCTTATTTTTCTTTTTGTTTAAAAATTACCATTTAAAAAAAATGCATACAATTTATCAACCATCATAAGTAAATTCATCTTTCATTCCTTCAATTAACGAAACCCTAACCAACAACTGCAATCACTAAAAAACATTCAAGAAGAGCTTGCTTGAACTAGTTACAAATACATCACGCTACCATACTTCATCAATCTTATCTTGAACTTTCTTCTTATTTTTCTTTTATTGTTGTTTTTTTCTTTTCACGGGCTTATTATTATTATTATTGTTGTTGTTGATTAAAATAAATTAATAATTTCATATAGATATAATTCTGTGTTCAATTCTGTTTTGGACAGTGAACCCAATGATTATGTTTTTTTTGTTTGTTTTTTTTATACAATATTATATATATGTATATATATTAAAAAATATTTAAAAAGAAAAAATACTTAACGCCTAATTGCCTAGGTCTCGCCTAAATGCTCAAGGCGCTAGGCACTCTATGGCCACCCTAGGTCTGCCTAGCGCCTTTTAGAACGTTGATATTCATAAAGTCAAATATCATATAAATCTATGATATGATCATTGATATGCTGGTAGTGCAAATGACTAAATACAAGAGTTATGCACACTAACATTTAATGGGTGGTAAATATTTACTTAATACAATTCGGATGTAGTGTTACAGCACAACATAATGCGTTATGAATATATATTAGCCAATGCATGTACATACAACACGATTCGATTGTGCCTATACGTAATTAGTGATACTATCTAATATCATATTTATTGCTACTTTATTTTTTTTATATCTCTAACTATTCGTAACTTCTTAATCTTATATTAAGAGTTCTTATTTCAATCTTGCTATTTCTCAAAAATAATAATTAATTTAACATTATCCTGAAAAAGTTGCAGTATACTCTTATTTGAAAGCAAGATCAAAGGAATTAAATTTTCCACTACGGTACTAATTTTAATTTTTAATCTTAACCAAAATTTAAAATATAATTGTATACCTATTATTCAAATAGTGGTAGAATAAATTAAATCTGTCTAATTGTACTTTCGTTATAATTATGGATGAAAAATAGCCTAATATGATAGGTTTTCGACTAAGCAAAGCACAACGTAGAGCGCACTCTTTATTTTTTCTTTTATCATTACGAAAAGTATGGTGGTTTTAAATGGCTTAAATTTGGGGTCACCTAAATTTCGTCCATTTGACTCGACTTTGATGGAATATAATTAATTTTTTTTCTTTAAAAACTACACTTATGATACAATATAATTACAACGGGTAAGGAAGAAAAAAATGGTTGAGATTTATATGTATAAGGTGTGTTTGGCGTGCCGGATTAGAGAGCCAGATAGGATTATTTAATCCCATTCAGATGGAATAAGAAAATCTAGCTTCTTCGGTGGGATTTATTAATCCCTCTCTCGGTGGGATAAATAGATTAAGTAAGATAAATAATATGCCTGGATAACCAATCCCGATGAACACCAAACATGGGATATGACATATCCCACCCTTTTATCATACACGTCAAACGCAACCATAGTATAGTAATATGCTAGATTTTAATTATTAAAA
Source organism: Lonicera japonica (assembly GCA_021464415.1). Classification (NCBI taxonomy): domain Eukaryota; kingdom Viridiplantae; phylum Streptophyta; class Magnoliopsida; order Dipsacales; family Caprifoliaceae; genus Lonicera; species Lonicera japonica. The sequence goes on along the minus strand of CM038465.1, from coordinate 59,156,502 downwards.
GTAAATATGTTTTTAGTTAAGTTTAGTTTCAAATAATCATATTTTTAGATATATCGAATTTAAATTTAGTAAAATCCTAAACTCGTCTATGGCAACCGTATAAATAATGTTGACCCCAACATGATTCACTTATATACTTCCATTAGTACCTTTTGGATTATCATAATTTAGAAATCGTTAACCACGCATAAGATACGCCTATGTTAAGAAAATAATCGAGTAAGTTTAATTTAAATAAACATAATATTTAAAATTTTGAATTAGTTTCCAGAGGAAATAAACTATTCTTAATCTATTTTGAAAAAATAATAATAAATATAATATCATATATGCTATAAATTTTGGATATGCCCTTATCACCTACTATTAACTTATTTATTATTTATCCTTTCTCAGAATTAGTTATATTTTCTTCTTCAAATTAATGAGCTGATCATCGTAAATATCACTATTTTAATCCCGAGAGAAAAATAAATAAAGTGAACTCTATTTTTTTTTGTGAGTAACAATGTATGTCTTAATGTATATATGACATGATACCATTCCTATTTGTTTTTTAGAAATAAAGAAGTGTTAAAAATTAAAATTATTACATTCAGAAAATTCATTTTTACTATTTATAATAAGAAAAATATAAATACTTTTGAAAAAGTTTAAATAATTTTGTGCAATTGAAACTTACATTGAATTTAATTTTATTAAATTTTAAAATATTAATAAATAATTGATATTGATAGTAAAAACTACTCATACATGCCTAATAATCGAATAAAGTTACGAAAAAAATATAACTAAAGAAGTCATTTTAGTAATAAAATCAAATATTCTAAAAAAAATTGGATTATAATTTTAATTTAAGCTATTCAATTATTATTTTTTTTGAATTTATTAATTAAGATATTAAAAAGTTTCATTAATTTTGGTATGATGCAAGTGATAAGAATTTTATTGTGAGAGAATTAATGTAAGTGAACATTTTTGTACATGAAATTACATTTTATTAATAATGTTATTATGAATAAACTTATGTAGTTTGAAAAATAATGATTAAAATAATGTTGGATTTTTTTTTTAATAAGAAGATTAGTTTAAAAATTTGTGAAATTTAATATTGTATAGATTAGATTTAAATATATTTTAAGTTTGATTATTAAATAATTTACATAAATATCTAAAAGAGAGAAGGAATTTGATTTTGATTTAGATAACACAAAATAGAGATACTTAATGAGACTCGACTTGAAGAGTTTTCAGTCGAGTTTAGCCTTCTAATCATAGATATATAACTAGGCCATTTTTGGCTGTTACAAACCAAAACTCATAATTTAACCATTCTCACTTAGAATCTCATGCGACATCGCATAAAATATCCAAATATGTAAAAGGGGTACATAAAGGGACCATAACCATTGGCCATTGGCCATTTAATTCTTCATAGCTACAACTTGATTTTTAAAAAGAAGTCAAGAGCGACGGAGATGCATGCATATTTGAATTATGTCATTGGCAATTTTAATTTTTTTTAAGAACAATCAATTGACACGAGTGAATTACTTTCATTTGTATAACACGTATTGTCGATAAAATAATTTCGCCCTAATCCTGTTTTAGTAGAAAAAAACTATTTTGAGTAAAATTAAGTAGAGGACACGTGGCAGTTGAATAGGGGTGGGTTGGCAGAGCCTATTTATCTGTTTTATAAATCTGAAATATTATTTTGTTCGTCCGTGGGTGGACCCTTCAATTCTCTGGTGGCTTGGCATTTTCTGGTGCGTACATTCGCCCTAAACGATCCTCTGGTTTCTTAGCTTTTTGTTTTTTTCTTCTAAAATTGATTCCTGGATTTTGAACATTGAAATGACAATTTTTGTATTCATTTGTGGCTAGTGAGTCAACTTGTGAGAATTGTTTACCTTAATTTTTAGATGATTTTTTCTTTCTTTCAAATTTATTTATTTATTTATTTTTTTGGTATAAGGCAATTACTTACGTTGTCGAACAAATCTAATGGTTTAATTTGATGAGAAAAAGGAAAATTTTGAACAATTGAACCTAGATGGCTTAAGATAGATCTCAATATTTCGTGCTTTTACAAAAATTCTCCACTTAATGAACTTTTTTAACAACTTTACTAGACATTATTTATTTTGGAAAATACTTTGAATGTAAATCAGTTTTCGCAATAAAATCACTCTTAATTTTTTTTTAGTACATTTAGTAGAATCAATTGTAAAAACGTGTAAATTTCATCTATTACCACAAAGAAATTAATTTATAATGATATTAGATGTTCACTTAAAATTCATATTATGATTTAGTAAATTGTTCACCATCACCACACTTATTTTTAACGTATTATTTTAGAAAGTGAAAATACAAAAATCGATCATATCAATACACGTCTAACTAGTTAAAGAAAACCAACAACTTTAATTAAACTCAATGATCTCTCAAACATACACATGTAAATTCAAATTCATGATCATGAGATGTCATTCAATATTTTGTTTAGTCTATTTTACTACCCAAATTGTCCATACTATACTCATCTCAATCAAGGAAGTGACTAGCTCATCTAGAGAAAAGATCGAAAAAAATAAAAGCGAAGATGCTAGGTTAGGTTAAGTGAATAATGAACGTACGTTGTGGATTTGTTGTGAAGTGCCAAGTGTTTATTATTGATGAATTTGAAGTTACATCAGTGTAATATATATATTCTATATGATGATAAAGATGTATGAAAGGTGGATGAATTTAATTGAAAGATGAGTTGCTTTCCTTCCAGAATTCACCTGAGCAAGTAATGATTATATATACATATTGCCATAACCGTGCAACAACAACACAAAAAGAAAAAGAAAAAAAAAAGAGCTCAATTTATAACAATGACATTTATATAGACATGTGAGTTGTTGGACCACACTATATCATATATTTTTTTAATTTGGAATTCTCAAGGTCGAACTTTGACGTTGTCAAAATAATGTTTGGCCAGCAGCAGTCACAAATCGCGAACGGGAATTAGTCGAGGTGCGCGAAAACTGGCCCAGACACCCCGTAGGGAACCCAAAAAAAAATACTCTTTCAATTTGTTTAAATTATATACAACATACTATTATATATATATATATATATTTATTTTCATCTTATAAATAATTAGCTTGCTCATTTTATTTCAAACTGAAATTCTGTGCACGCGAGATTGATATATATAAAATATTGTATGTAATAAATATTTTAAAACGTTTGATTTTATTTGCTTAAGTGGTAAAGTTATGTTTTTATAATCAATAGAGTCAAGGTTCGAATCCTTGGCCAAAACGAATTTTATTTATGTTCTATCATATGAATTAAAGAGTATTTTAGTAATTAAATAGAGAAACAAAAAACATTCGATACATTTAATTAATAGTATAGATATGGTTTTGTGACTTTGGTCTGCATGTCTTTTGCATATAAAAGTTTAATATGAAAATGTAAAAAAGTGATAAGTGGGTCAATTGTTAAGAACAACTATACCCTTGCTATCAAGAAGGATTCAAATTTTATTGTCTACGTCTTAATCTTATTATATTCCTTTTAAGAATATGCTGAGATATCAAGGCGGTTGAAATATCTCATGTGTGGCATTATACAATGTAAAATAATAAATTTTAATTGTTTTTAAGATAATCTATATTATAAAAGACCATGTTTGACCAAATTTATTTTTAAAAAATGGACCTATTTAATTTAATGGTTAAAAATTTAAAATATATTAATCAAGATCAATTAAACAAGATCTATCATGACTATATAATTATGTAAAAAAAAATAAAAAAATATTGAGTAACATTTAAGGACATACTTTATGTGTTTGCACATTCTAGTCATCTTAATATGTTGTTTCTAGAGGTGTTCACTGTACGTAAATACAATATTTGGACCATTTTCAGATTAGATTGACTAGATATAGTTGAATTATTTTTACATCTAGCAATGACTATAGTTTGCTAAAAAAGTGTAATGCTAAGATTAGAATAAGAAGGGAAAAAAATACAATACGATTAAAAGTACCTCTAAAAATTGAAAAAGAATGTGATCTAATCTGGCATACTTTTAGTTTTTTTAACCTAAAAATTGAACCTAAGTTTCGGTTGTTCTAAACTTTAGATTAAGTTACACGGTGGGCTCAAAACAGGCTTATTGAAATTTGCTAATTTAAGTCGGTCAGGTTATTCTCTTTTATTCTATTGTCAAATTTTATTTGTTTCATAGTGCTACATAATATGGATATATCCTTGTAAATAAATAAAAGAAAGAAAATTGTCGCATATGGACGAGAATATGCCACGATTCCTTGTAAAATATTTAATACGAAAAGAAAATTGTCACATAAAGTCACAAATATCTCTTTCAATATGGATAAGAAAATGTCAAAAAATAAGAAAGTCCTTAAATGTAGATATAAAATCCTGAAAGTCCTTAAATGTAGATATAAAATCCAACGGCAAAAATTAGTTTTTAACTTTTCGGCCCACATAAAATTAGAGGGGCTAGTCCAACCCAATATAATATCCCTGAGGACCTGCCCAAATCTTAACAAACTATTTGGGTTGGTTTTTGCCTAGTTCTAACTCTACGGTCCTAGCTGGGATTCACTCTATGGACTCATGTTTTTTAGCAGTTCTTAACATAAAATAAATAGTAATGTTACAAGTCCGAGATTTAATGTATTAATTAAAATAAATAGTAATGTTTAAGGAAGTAAATGGATTGAATTTGTACCCAAATTCGATCCGAATCTAATATGTTTAGTTGGATATGAATTGAGATTTATGATCCATATATCCAAATCCGATCCAAATATGTTACGCCTTTGATTAACAAATTAGATATGTTTATATGTTGATCCGATCTGTTTGCAATTCGATTCTCTCCAATACATACACTTATGCTTAAATTTATCATTGTTTATATTTACCACCTTATTATTAGTACACTTATATAAAAAATAACTATAACTTGAAAAGTATTAAATAAGTTTTTTTTTCACAAGAAAAGAAAAGAAGAAATTTGACTGTTATTAGTTATTAGGCTTAACTTTTATGTTAGTTTCATTATTTTTTTTATATATTTACAAACTAATTATTATATAATTAAAACTTTAAATGGATCGGATATAATTCGGATATGGATAAACGATTTGGTTATCCGTTACATGATTCGATGCGAAAACTTTTTTAAATATAGATCTGAATTCAGCTTGATCTGATCCAAATCCAATTTGTTGACATGCCTAGTAATATTACAAGTTCGGGAGTAGTGGAGTAATCATTGGAAACATATCATTGTATGAGGGCCTCCAACCTCAATTTCTGTGAGAAGTTAGAAAATTGTTGAAGTATGTTGTGAGATATTTTGTTACTTTTAATTTTTTCTATACAAATTTTTCTTTTGAGGTTGAGCGAAATTTTTTTTCTCAAAAAAATAGTGAAAAATGGAGTACATATATTTATAAAAATAACCATAAGATGAAAATATTTTATGTCTTAACTTATTTTTTAATTTTTTATAATATTATGAAAGGAATATACATGGATGAATCAGAAATTATAGCAAAGATTAAAAGAAACTCAACCCCGTGAGCTGGTCAGACATGAGCCTTTTATTTTGCTCTTCTTAAATTTCAGTACCGCCAATATAAAACAAAGAACCGTCCCATACTCTTGGCACTTGCATGCATTGTGATTATTGGTAACTGTGTACGTGTTTTGTCTATTGGCCGACTTGTTTAATTTGTTTTCTTGTCCCAATGGAGGATCAGATCAGATCAGAAGACTCGATCTACCACCAATGACCAACCCCCTATATATTATGATATAATCCATCTATATATACATAAAAGCACATTAGCAATATGTTAATATATACATGTTATAAGAATCCATATAAGAAAATATATAACAGGCATTATCCACCACATTACAGCACAAATACTGAAAAAATATTTCCTTTGGTCAAAGTAAGGTATTATTGTGAAGTTATATAAATTTTTTAGAGCAATGCTATACTAATTTATAAATTTTATCACATTTTATCAGGTGTATTATATAGATTGTATAAGATATAATTAATAAAGGGTGATTTTAAATATACTCATTTAATTAATCTTTTCACCCGACTAAAATTTTCTTTATCTAATAGTTTGAACCTAAAAAAATCCTTGTAAACTCACCCTTCCCCTTTTCTTAACGGGGTGTATTCAATTTAGATTCTATATAATTTTTTTTTGAGATTTTGAAAGTCCATGGGTATTCAATTGAGATTTTATAAAGTCTTTTAAAATCTTATAATATTCAATTAGGATTTTAAAAAGACTTTTAAAATCTTGTGGTATTCAATTAGGATTAAAAATAGCCTTTTAAAATCTTATGGTATTCAAAATTCAATAAATTTTGAAAGATTTTATTAGTGGATAGATTTTGATGGATTTGAGAATATTTTTATGAATAACAGATTCATTAAAAAAATCTTCTCTTTAAGCAAAAGATTTCACATGAATTTATTTTCTATTTTTCTTCCAACCCTTGGTATTATTTCTTTTTGTTTCTATAATCTATTAAACCCTTCCACTCCATTCTTTTTATCTAAAACCCCTTCTTTTCCCAAACTCAATGCATTATATTTTCTTCATCTCTATAATTTATTTAAATCCCTCTAATTCATTCACTATATCTAAAGCCTTTTTTTCGATTTAGATATTGACACTTTCAAAGTTTTAATTATCCAATTAGTTATATTCTTCCAAAACAATAGGGATGTTGCCTCCTTGATTTTTTATTCCATTTTATGAATTTTTTTAGACAAAAGATGAAAATTGAATAAAAAGGGCAAAAAATCCATTGGGATTTTTGACTCGATCCAAATTGTTTGCACCGGATTTTTGTGCACGTGGTTATAGTGTTTAATAAATGTCATTAAGTCCATTAATGAATACGTATATACTAACAATTGAATAATTAGTATGCAACAAAAATAATAACATATAAATAAAACAATGTAAAATTCAATTAATAATTGTAAGGAAATCATAAAAATTTGTCGCCTTGAATTTTTTTAGTAAATAGGTGGCCATAAAATAATGAGAATGGAATTCAAAAGGACAATAATGAGAATGAAAAGGGTTATGATAATCATAATGATGTTTCAATGGAGCAATATGAATTTTTATAATGTATTTTGTTAATTGTCTTTACATTTTTGAAAATTTTACTTTAAACTCGTAAATTGTTTGTCTTTTGATTTTTTATTTTTTTGATGGACTTATTAAAATTTGTAAAAATTCATTGACTTATTAAAATCTGCATAAGTCCAAAATAATTCATGCATTAAAATATGTTAAATTCAATAAAGTAAACAGCCCAAATGACCACTAAACTTTTGATATAATACCATTTTGGCTATCAAATTTTAAAACGAACCAGTTTGGTCATCAAATTTTGGAGTGAGTACCACTTTGGTCATTTCTTCCAATTTCACTACATACTTTTATAGTGAGTTTTGGAATGAAATTCTAATTAACGCTAAAAGTTTTGTATATATGATCTATTAAATAGCCTTTTTGTTGGAAAATTTGTTATGAAGTTATATAAGAGTTTTATGTAAAACACTTAATTCAATACAAACTTCAAATTGTTTAATTATTTTAGCCAATAAAGTAAAGTTTGAATTTATTTAGAATAATAATATTAATATAAAAATATATGGAGTTAAACACGTACTTATACTATTTTATTTAATGTAAATCTAGTTTAAAATATTTGTTTAAATATTTTAGCCAATTAAAGAAGAGTCTAAATTTATTTGAAATACTAATACTAATATAAATATAGAAGTTTTATTTAAAACACCTAATGCAACACAAATTCTAAATTGTTTAATTATTTTAGCCAATAAAGTAGAGTTTGAATTTATTTGAAATAATAATACTAATATAAAAATATACGAAGTTAAACACTTGTACTATTTTATTTAATGTAAATATAGCTTAAAATTTTTGTTTAATTAGTTTAGCCAAATAAAGTAGAGTTTAAATTTATTTGGAATAATAATACTAATATAAAAATATATAGAGTTATCCTATTTTATTTAATGTAAATTTTAAATCTTTTGTTTAAGATCAAGAGCATATTTGTCTTCATAAAAAAAAAATAACTTATTCGTACTTTTATGTATAGATTAGCTATTTTGTCCTTCCTTCCCCTTTAGTCAAATTTATGGCTATGTCCCCGCATGCATTAACACGTAATGATATAAGGAACTCATTTGGTTCAAGTTTTAAATTATTCTTGCAATACTACATTCATTTTAAAATCATTTCAGTGTTTGTTTTGAGTTTTGGGTTAGAAATACATCATCCTTAAAAAATAGAGTATTTCTTCAAAATTCTCCTTCTTAAATTGATGGGAGTAGATGATTACTCAGGGTATTCTCTTTTAGATTTTGTTCTAACATTTCTTCTATAGGATTAAAATATGACTTTTACTTACCAAGTCAACTTTTTTTTTTCCATTTATATTCTTTTTAAAAGGAAAAAAAGATTTTATTGTTATTAATTTTTTTCCTTTTATTATTAAATACATGCTACGATTTTTCACATTTTTAACAATAAAATCTTAAATTTTACATTTATAAAATTGTTGGGACTTGTCTTTTAATTTTAATTATAAAATGAAGAACATCTTGATAATTTACACGTATTTCATTTCTATTCTCATTTGAACCAAATATAGAGAAGTAATTCAACGTTCATGAAAAGAAGAATTTAAGTTCGAATTAAACAATGCCAAAGCATTTTAGATGACAAATTTTTTTTTTTTAGAAATTTAAAATCTCAATTCCATTTTTAAAACTCAAACCAAACGAGTAACAAAAAGGATCACCTAACAATTGTTTAATTGGCACGGACACTCATGAATAATTTTACACTATTTTAAATACTCTAAATAAGTTAAAATTTTATAAGATTTCTAAGTTGGTATATACAATTACACCAGATCGATGTATGCATACAAGTTCACAATATCTACTTCCGTTTGACTGTTATGTCTGTATAGTCAACTCTACAAGCACCCACCACTAGTTTTTCTTCCTTGTATATATGGACCAAACTGGCTTTCATAATTATTGAAGGTACTAGCTAGGCCACTCAGCCACTGTATTGTATTGTATATTGGTCATCACATTCCTCAAATTTTTCCATCCCAAACCCCCCCTCTCTTCTCACACACACAAAAGAAGAAGAGTAAATGCAAAGTTGAAAAATTAATTGAAGATGGCCTCATCTTATATATGTGTTTTATGTGTGTATGTTGTTGTACTAGGACTAGGTTCCTTTATTACACACATTAAAGCATCTTACCAAGAACAAGATAGAGTTATTAAATTGCCAGGGCAACCTTCAAACCCATTAGTCACCCAATTCTCAGGGTACATCACAGTCAATGAAGATCATGGGAGGGCCCTTTTCTACTGGTTCTTTCAGGCTCAATCTCAGCCCTCCAATAAGCCCCTTCTCCTCTGGCTCAATGGAGGTATATATATATATATAATTAATCTTATTTACTTATATGGTATGATATGAATTAATGAGTATGTTTGGACCGAGTATAAATAGATTAATGATTTTTTTGGGTTTGGCTTAATTTGTTGATCAGGACCTGGGTGTTCATCAATTGGGTATGGTGCAGCTGTGGAGTTGGGTCCTCTTAGAGTCAACAAAAATGGAGTTGGTCTTGACTTCAATAGTCATTCTTGGAATAAAGGTCATTTGATTTTTTTGGTTTTTCCTGTATCTACTTTAGAAATTTGTGTGAGATTATTGTTTAAGTCTTTGAAAAATACATTGGAGAGATTACAGCCATCCAAGTTGAAAAGGATAAGACAAGATTTACTTCGTTTTTTTTCTTTGCCTTTTTCACAAGGGTCGACATCAACGTGCACCACTCGCTTATACTCTAAAATTAAGCATTGACTGTTATTTTTTGAAATGCTTCAAATTATTTCTAGTACTTTATTTTTTAGACATAATGAATATATTAAATCTTGCAACAATAAATGCAGTTCTTAATACTATAAGTGAGGACCTCAAACACCAATCAAGACATTGTTGTAAAGATTAGCCAATTAAATTGGTTGGTCTATTAATTAAGTTATTGTGACTAAGATTAATTAAAAGGCTTGATTTATGAGTGCAGAAGCAAATTTGCTGTTTGTGGAGTCACCAGTTGGAGTAGGGTTCTCTTACACCAACACATCCTCTGACTTCACCAAACTGGATGATGCATTTGTGGGTAATTTACTATCCAATAAACTGCAGATTTCATTTATCAGTGACACATTATTAAATTTGTATTTTTTTTTTATTTTTAATGCAATATAAATGTACTTTATTTAATTTTAGCTGAGGATACCTACAATTTCTTGGTGAATTGGCTGCAAAGATTCCCACAATACAAGACCCATGATTTCTACATATCAGGAGAGAGTTATGCAGGTGATTATATCTATATATGTAGTTAGTAATTACCCTGAATCTTAAAGAACGAAGAATATTTTCCCATTTATGGAGTGTGAAATAAGGGGTATTTTTCTTTGTGATTTGTAGGACACTATGTGCCTCAATTGGCAGAGCTTGTGTATGACAGAAACAGAGGTGGAACAAAGTACCCACATATAAATCTCAAAGGTTTCATAGTAAGTTGCGTATATAATGAACTGGTGGGAGCACACATTTAATATGCATGTTGTATGTCTTTCTTTTTTTGTCTCATTGATGTCACATCTGTCTGCATAAAAATTAAGTATGTACAAAAATTGAATAAGTTTAACACTACTCATATAAAAAGTCTTTATGATCAAATGCAGGTAGGTAATCCAGAAACAGATGATTCATATGATTATAGAGGGATATTAGAGTATGCATGGAGCCACTCTGTAATACCAGACGGAGAGTATGAGAGGGCCAAAAAAGTATGTGATTTCAAGCTAAAAAATTGGTCTAAGGAATGTAATGAAGCCATGGGGATGGTATTTGAAAAATATGGGGAGATTGACATTTATAATATTTATGCTCCAGCATGTCCCCTCAACACTTCTACCTCTTCGTCAACATTTACTACTAGTTCCATTTATGGTGATTCTCTCACTAAGGTCAGTCCATTTCTAATACATATTTCTTTTTCCTTTCATTAAATACCTGTTCACTTCGTCAGGTCGGTCCCAAGATATGCAAGGTTTATTTCAAACAGAGCCAGCTTACAAGGGGATCGAGATTAGACTAATAATTAAGTTGGTACTAAATAACCATTTTTAAAAATTAAAGGCTGGCCCTTTTGGTACCAAGTCCCTTTGTTGTTGTCTCTCCAAAGTCCAAAGTTAGTTTTGATTAAAAAAAAAATAAAATTCTGAAGGAAGACCCCTTTCTTCTTTTTTTTTTCTCCATATAAAACGTCATTCGTTACTCGTACATTATATATATATATATAATGTTGTCCTTATGATAATGAATCTCTTGCATTAATTATAAAAGTTTTTGTTCTACTATGACATCTGTGCGATTACTCACTCTGCACGGTATGTAAATGTTATTTTGTTTCAATGGACCAAGTTGTAATTAATGTATCTATATATTTATAGGAAGTGAATAGTTATGGATTAATGAGGAGGATGAGAAGAGTCCCCGGGGGTTATGACCCGTGTTACGATTCATACACAAAACAATACTTTAGCAGATTAGATGTTCAGAAAGCTCTCCATGCTAATCCTGGTGTCAAATACAAGGTCTGCAGGTAGTTAATTAATTATCTTAATTGTTAAATACCTATTTTAACCAACCATCTATTACTGTTCCCATTACTCTAATTTATTTTTTAGAATTATTGATGAATGATAATAATTCATTTAATTGTGGGTGAAATTTTACGTTTTATATAAGTTTCGATAAAAGGTCTACTCTTTTGGATACTCAAAGTGCAGACATCTATTTAGTGCTTGTATAAAAATGTCTTAACGACGTAGCGTCAAACATTAAAACCAGTTTCGACCCAGAATTTCAATAATTTTTTCCCTTTCTTATTCTTATATTGTGTTGTCAATTCTTCATATTTAATTGCTATGATATTCTTTATTCAATCCGACTTTTATTGAAATCTGCCACTATTTTTCCAACATAATTATGTCTAACATAGTCCTCTTTTTTTTGGGGATCTTCTTCTTGTTTTGTTTTGATTCAGTGACGATGTCATCAATGGATATAGTTTTACAGTCTCTTCTGTCCTACCCATCTACAATAAGCTGATAAAGGCTGGACTCAGAATTTGGATTTACAGGTACATATATATATACATCTCTAAACTCACTTTTTTTTTTCAGACAATATATCTGTCAACATTTATTCTCTCCTTATTTTAATGCACTTAATTTGGATTGCATTAGTTTTCACAAACCTATTCGGCATCGAACCCTTTCACTATTGTAGTTTAAAATAGTACAATGTGTGCAAATTTGTAAGATGGAAGACAGCATATTTTTTCTTAATTTTAAAAAGTTTATCCTAGTGAAAAGTAACAAAAAAGTTTCAATGGTTAAATTGGCAATTGATATTTTCGGAGAAAAACTTGCAAAAAATCCAACATGTGACTTATTTATAATGTCTTTTGAGTTCTATGTTTTTTGGTTCATTGTGAACTCAATATAGTGGAAATTGTTTTTAATGGAAAGAGTTTTTCTTGAAAATGAAACAAACCATCATACATTATTCTTGTAAACCATGACGCTTAATGTGGAAATAGCATAAAAGTAAATCATTGTCTTTTCATTTCAAATGACAATGACACAATCATACATTTTACTTATAAATCATGTTAGTTCTGCACAATATTTACTATCAAACACAACCTTTGTTCCTAATGATCCTAACAAAATTCGTGCCTATATATGCCCTGCGCACATCCAACAATCTTGTAATGCGAATTTGTGTTGCCTTTCTGATAGGTATAATTAATTGCAAATTATTGTGAATCAAATAACCTTTAATTATGGTTGTAAATTAAAACAGTGGTGATTGTGATGGGAGAGTGCCAGTGATAGGGTCAAGATACTGCGTTGAAGCTCTCGGACTGCCTCTCAAATCCCCTTGGCGATCTTGGTTTCACCTCGGCCAGGTTAGATTCCCCTTGTTATTGTACGTATCATGAGATAAATAGGACTATACGTAAAGATTGAAATGAAAGACATTTTTTCCCATATAGACAACTCTTTCTTAGACCCTTATAAAAGCACCATTACAATCCAAGTTACAACAAAATTCATTCATCTATACCTGTTTGTTTCGTGTTATCATATTGTGCGTTTTTATTTCGTGTTATTGTATTGTATCTCATTTTGTAGAGAACAACATTTGTTGGTGCAATTGTTATTGCGCCTAAATAAGTAGGGAATTTTTCAAATTTACTAATGGTTAAATGTGGTTTTAATTAATGAAAATGCAGGTGGGAGGGAGGATGGTGGAGTATGAAGGCCTAACAATGGTAACTATAAGAGGGGCGGGCCATTTGGTACCTCTCAATAAACCCGACGAAGCTTTCTCCATGCTCCACTCTTTTTTATCCGGCAACCACCTCCCAACGCAGAGATGATGCTTTTTTAGAAACACGCGTTGATACATATGACATATTGTCAAAAAATTAATCAGTGAATTGAGTTAATCACAAATAGACTTTATACGAAGTCTATTGAAAACCGTTGCACATGTGATATTATATAATAATATCACAATTTTGGATTATGACGACACATTTATTGTGAAGTATGATGGCCAGTAAATTAAATATATGGTGATGGTGTAATCTATAATCATATTTCTATTAGATGTGTCAAGACGCACTTTAGAAAAATTTTATATGCTTTTGAAATAATAAATGAGCTTCTTATGAATCATTTGATAATTTAGTACATGTGGATCGAATTTATAACTTTCTTATTATAAAAAAAGGGAGATGTCAACGAGTTAGAAGGCCGTTGGCAGTTCAATTTGATTTTTGAACTTTTTTTAAAATTAAAAATTATTTAAATTAAAACTTATTTACTATGGCAAAACATTGTGTATAGATTATGTGATAAAAGGAGAATGAAATCTTTAAAAAATAATAAAAGAGTTCAGAGCTTTTTTTTTACGGCCGCTATTTACACACTAAAAAACATTTGATAACACTCCGCTTTTCATTTACCCGATACCAAGTGAATAAGTACATGTTCATCTTACTCGCTTGATGACAAGTGAGTAAAAACTTCAATGCCTTACTCGCTTGTTATTGAGCGAATAACATGCACTTATTCGCTTATCATTGAGCGAGTAACATATACTTATTCACTTATCATCGAGCGAATGAAATATGGAGTAAAACCAAGTAATTATTGGTGTGTAAATAGCGGTTACCTTTTTTTTCTCCTTTCATTTTGATTTAGAATTCACTGAAAAATTGTACGGTGTATGGAATTTTACATGTATTTTATACTCATCATCAGTAAAAAACTGTTATCATTAATATTTTTGTTTGTACATAGAGATCGAAATAGGACTTGATCACTCTTCCTTTCTATATTCTCCCATCATACTTAGTAGAAATGATTTAATTTATAAGTGGGTGAGATTATCATTTAAGGAGCAAATTTAACTCTCTTGAAGTGTGTCATATTTATGTTTTGCCTATTCTATCCCTGAAATATATATACATATATATATATGTATGTATATATCTATCTATATTACAAAATATCATGTTTGACAAAAAATGTATCCAAAAAGTATAACAATATAATGGTTAATATACACATGTTATAGTGTGCATTAGTTATACACCATTAGATACTTAGTAGAAATGATTTAATTTATAAATGGGTAAGATTATCATTTAAGGAGCAAATTTAACTCTCTTAAAGTGTGTCATATTTTTTTTGCCTATTTTACCCCTAATATATATATATATATATATATATATTACAAAATATCATATTTGACAAAAAATGTATCTAAAAAGTATAAGAATCTAAGGGTTAAAATACACATTTAGTGTGCATTAGTTATACACAATTAGATGAGTTTTAATATTTTATACACACATCAAGATGTCAAATCAAAGTTAAAACATTCACACCAATAATATACGCACAATAAACCCTCTTGCACTAATAATTTTGTCTACATTAAAAATGTCATAACTTAAAATAAAAAAATTGAAAATTTAATATTTAAAATCTACTAATCAAAATCAATTAAACAAGATCCATCACGACTATAGAATTATGTAAAAGAAAATCAAGAAAAATTATTGAATAACATTTAAAGATATATTTGATGTGTTAGTACATTATTGGTTATCTCATTTATGCCGTTTTAAGGAATGTTCAAGGTACAACAGTTTAATTTTTTGACTATTTTTAAATTATATTGACAGACGTGATTGGATTATTTTCACATTTGACCTTAAATTTAATTTGTTAGCAAATTATTTTTCTGAAATCAAAATAAGATCAGTAAAATATAATTAAAAGATTCTTTAAAAAATTTAAAATGAGTCGGTCCAATCTCATCTACTTTTAATTTTTTAAATATGAAGATATATTAAATTTATGTTTCGGTTGTTCAAAATGTTAGACTATGCTAGACAATTTCTCAAAATAGACTATTGATATTTGTTGATTCATATTTTTCACATGTTACGATTTTTATCATATTATCATATTTTATTTATTTCACCGTACTGTATGGCACGAATATATCCTAATATATATATATATATATATATATATAAAATATTAAGAGTTAATCACTAGGCTATCATTCACTTTTGTTATGATCTCAAAATTTTTTATAGATGCAAGGATGTCTGAACAAATATTCTAGTAATATTATAAGGGAACTGATAGTCACACACACCATTTAACTCTTTAACACTTCATCTCTCTCCAACATTCCAAAAGTATATATTCCCACTTCCTAACACTCCATATATTTTTAAGATTAATTAATATTAATCTAAAAACACTCACCCCTTTCTACAATTCAAATAAATAAATTAAATCACTCCACCCACCTCATAAATCGCATCTTTAATCTTCTTCTTCCAACTTTTTTTTTCACAAATGAATCGATCTTTCACGGCTCAATTAGATGCAATGATGATATTAGATTTTATATTTACAACAATTTATGGCATGGTCCCACTCATATTCTTGCGAGAAAGAGATCGAGATAGATTATTTAAAGGGATGATTATGAAGGTTTATTCGCATCTGCCATTGATGAAGGCTTACTCGGTTCCTAGGAACGGAGTAGTGTTCATCATACTCGGCTCAAAGGAACCAAATAAATCATACATTACTCGGTCCTAAAGAACCGAATGGAATTGAAAAAATAACTTAAAACTTAACCCGGTTCCTTAGGACCAAGTAAAATGTGCTTTACTCGGTTCCTTTGGACTGATCGAGTAAGTTGTAAAAGGACCGAGAATAATGAACAACACTCGGTTCCTAGGAACCGAGTAAATATTCTTCGTGCCTTGTATCTATTTTTTAATTTTTTTTGCATTTATTTGTATCAAATGATTTATAAATGAAATAAAACCTAAAAAAGTAACAAAAATATATGTATCCTACTTCTTTTGGGAAAGGATGATGATTTGGATAGCGGTGGTGGACCGATGGTACTGGCGGCTGGAGTGTTGGTGGTAGAGAGGAATGAAGAAGAAGAAGAAGAAGAAGAAGAAGAAGAAGAAGAAGAAGAAGAAGAAGAAGAAGAAGAAGAAGAAGAAAAATAGGGTTTCTAGTTAATGGGTTAATAATTAATTTGGATTTAAATGATTTAAAATTTGTTAATTATTATTAATTTGAGTTTAATGTTTTAATCATTAATTAAAAAAAATGTGGGGTATATTAATAGAATAATTAATTTTAAAAAAAAATTGTTAAAGAGTGAAATGGTGTATCTTAATAATAATCCCCTATTATAAAACCCAGACAAATTTTAAGTTTTCAACCGTTAATGAGAATGTGTCAGAAGCAAAAGTAATATATGTCTATAAAGTCAAGACTAGTGTTTTCAAAGGCGTGCGTGGGCGCGCATTGGGGCGTGCATTGATGCGCCTTGAAAGAAAAAAGTCTCAAAACTTATTACGAACAACGTTTTGTATGCTAGGCTTACGCCTTTTGGCTGAGGCTTAAACCTTTTATGCCTAGGTGTGTGAGGCTTAAGTCTTTTGTGCTTTTTTTCCCCTCCCAAAACGAAAAAGACATGGTCTCTATGCAAATAAAAAATAAGAAGAAGAAAAGTTTCAATTTGACACCCTAATTCTAAACACGCCGTTTGAGCGTTAAACCAATTGTGGAAAAAGTGAATAACAAACATAAAGAGAAGATATTTCAGATTGCAGCAGGACGAAAAGAACGAAGAGAAAAAAAATACACTAGGCTTTTTAGTTATATGATCTGTGAAGACCTTTTTGTCTTTGGTTTGGTTGGGTTAATACTTAATACCTAGGAAAAAGTCCCCAAAATCATTGTAGACTCAAAAAGTCTAGATCCAATCTCGATTCATTAATGGGCCACTTATTCAAAATAAAGGCATGACCATTAAGTTATCTTTATTAGCAATTTACCCCTTAAACTAAAAATTATGATAGCAAGATGAGATTTTTCAAACTATTTTTATATATATATTAAATATTTATTAATTTTTCAATATAAAATTAATTTGCACAAAAGGCTTACGCCTTGCCGTGTTGAAGCTTATGCCTCGCCTTTCGACAAGTAAACGCCTAGGCTTACGCTTTCGTCTTTTAAAACATTGGTCAAGACGAATTAAACTGCCAGTAAGACTATGTAGACTTTTTTGAAAAAATAAGACGATATATTTTTTAAAATAATTAAACGCGAATCTTTCTTTTTTCTTTTTGTTTTTTTTTAAAAAATCTTAATAACAATATGAATCAAAGCCTTATTGTAACGCATTTTTACACCTTTTTTTTGGTCCATAATACTCTTACGCTTAAAGTTTATCCTTTTACCATTTTTGTTATAATATATTTTTATAAAATTTTATAGATGCAAATAGCACACGTGATATGTACCAATTACCCAAATATATTCAAGGATAACATCGATTACATCCATCTAAAGACTTTGTAATACTCCGTCTTCTTTTAACGCTCCGTACGTATTATTTTCTCCTTACTAACACTCCCTACACTCTACTATCTAATTTTAATTTAATCGGTATTAATTAATATTAATAACTATTATTATTAACCCTTTCTTTCTTTGCAATGAAAAAAAAACACTTTCTATATACTATTCAACCAACCTTTTAGTTTTCAATGTTTTTGTGAATCGAAATGGCAATGGTGAATTGGTGATGTAATAAAGCTGGGTGAATTGAGGGAGAAGAGGAAGTAGATTCAACCAATCAAGGAAGACATTGTTCCTTCTTTTTTCTTTTCTCTTTTCTCTGTGCTTCTATTTCCCCCGCACAAACAAATGCCTGGCAATCTTCTACTTTCTTCTTCCACTTTTACTCGTCAATCCTCTACTAGTCTACTCCAATTGCCCAAGTAAGCTTGTTTGCTTGGTTGCTTTAGAACCCTAAACTTGATGTGCTAGAATCCTAAATTTGTTTCATATATATATATACACTAGTTCCAATTCCTCAATAAAATTTATAATAGTGCTTCATTTGCTTGAAATATGAGTATTTTGTTGTGTTTGAAGTTGCCAAGAAAGGCCTAGAAACGAAATTGTGCTTGATTGAGTAGAACGAAGTGTGAGCAATTTTTTCCCCTATTTTAAAACCCATTTTACTCGGTTTTCTCCTGTTAATTAATGGTACACCACTCGACTGTATTCCACTGAGCAAGGCCAACATACTCGGGTGTGTGCCACCAAGTATTTACGTATTTTATTTTTTTTGGTTTCCCATCCATCCTTTATTCAATTGCTTTTCACTGAGAAAACCTTCATACACAGTTTTTTCTTTTTTCGTAATTGTATCAATATGGAGGAGTATTTGTAAGAAGTTGAAGACATATATGATGATAAGTGAAGAAGAAAGCAAAAGGTGTTGTTGGATGTAAGAGTTGGCTCAAAGTGATATGTTGAGTTTATGGTGGAGTGGTAATAATTTAGTATATATATACAGAGGGGAAGGATTTTAAGGGGACTAATTTTTTGGTCTTTAAATGTAGATCAATCATTTTGAGAGGATAAATAAATGAATTTTTTGATGAAACTTGGTGAATATGATATTCATAATTAGTAGATCACCTTCACCAAATTTCATCGAAAAATTCAATCGGGAAGATAGTTAACTAAAAAGTTGATATATATGTGCGTTTATAACCGTTAGAATTTAAGATGTTTAAATAACTCACTTTCCGGTTGAATTTTTTGATGAAATTTAGTGGAGATGATCTACTAATCATAGAGATCATCTTCACCGAGTTTCATCAAAAAATTCATCCGTTTACTCTCTCAAAATGATTGGTCCGCATTTAAGGACCAAATAAATGGTCCTCTTTAGATCCTTCCCCTATATATATATATATATATATGTTCCGTTTGATTGCAAAGATGGAAAATGAAAGTAAATTTATTTAGTTTGTGTGAAAAGATAAAAAATAAGGTGAGAAATGTTACTCATTTTATGAGTATATATCATCTATTCTTCAATATTTTTGGTGCAAAATTTTTACTCATCACCAAGTAAAGAAAATTTCTTCATGAAAAAACTTAAAAATCAAGAGGATATCACCTCTATCACTCAACTTATTTTTCATCTTTTCACCAAAATTAACTCAATTTATTTTTTATTTTCACATTGCAATCAAACGGAATCTTAGGTTCCATTTGATAATAATATAAAAAATGATAAGAAAAACACTTAATTTGTATAAGGCAATAAAAAATAAGTTGAGGTATGTGATGAAATGTTCTCCATCACATTCTCATTTTTATGAGTAAATGTTCTCAATCTTTCATTATTTATTGTGCAAATTTTTTCTTCTTTAACTATTAAGGAAAAAATTTCTATTGAAAAAGTGACAAAGTAAGAAAATATATCATATGTTTTAACATATTTTTTAGCTTTGTACAAAAATTAATTATTTTTATTTTTCATGTAATTATCAAACAAATCATAATTTAAATTATTAATATAAATAATGAAATTATTAATTGCTTATTAATTCTTAAGCATTGAAATAAATATAAAAAAGAAGAGTGTATAAATAGAAAGAAAATCCATTTAAATAAACTTGTGTCTTAAAACTTGTTTTAGTGGACGTAATTAACTCGGCTCAAACATGGTTGTACGGGGTCTATTTCGTAATTAACCAGTAAAAGGGCTCTGCGACTCGGTAAATTATTGTAGCCATATCCCCAAACACTCCGCCGCACCACCACCACCACTGCCACCGTCAACCTCCCGCCACTCCTTTCAACGCCCCGCGCCACCCACAAACACTCTCTAAAACCCTAAAATTTCACCCACAATGCCCATAACCAGCAGTAGGCACTTCAACAAAGGCGACAAAATCGAAGTCCTCAGAGACGAGGTTTTATGGTTCCCGGCCACCGTACTCCGATCCTCCGAGACTCGGAAAGGAAAAATCTACGTCGAGTTCGAAACCCTAACTTTCGGTGAGGATAAGCGGCTACGTGAGTACGTCACTCCGGGTGAAGTGAGGCCCGTTCCACCTCAAGAGCTTCACAGTTTCTTCAAAGTGGGTGATATTGTTGATGCTTTTAGTGTTAATGCGTGGTGTAGAGGGGAGGTTGTGGATATACTGGAGAATTCGATGTACTGTGTGTTGATTGGGGGTGAGAAATGTGAGATTGAGCAGTGGAATTTGAGGCCTCATAGGGATTGGGATGATGGGTCTTGGGTACCTCCTCTTGCGCATCAGGTATCCGATGAAATGTGATGGTTTTTATGTTTTGTTCAGAAGCAACTTTTTGAGTTTTTGGCGGTGTTGATTTTTTTTAAGCTCTTCCATACTTAGTGGAACGCATTTAGGTAGATGAGGCATCTAAATTTTGGGGGCTCAATCATGAGGATGACTTTTTTATTTAGTTATTTTGTCCATGAGGATGACTTGTTTATTATGCATAAGTGACTTGAATTTCCTTTCTAAATTTTCTTTGATTTTAATTTGTTCTTTGACGTGAGTTTCAACTTATCTGGAGTGGCATGGACTTGCTTGCTTTTATTGGATATCATCTAAATTCCCTTCTAATTTTCTCAAATTTCATATTACCAGTTCTCCACTTTTTAGGATCCCGTTCATTGACCAAATGGCTGGAAATGATTTGCGGTGCCTACAGTGCCCATATGCATATTGTTTGTTGTTTCTTATGATTCACCTTTTGTAGTGTACTGGACACGCGATCTACATCTATGAAATTAATTGAATTGATTGATTGTTAATAGTATTTGAGGTTTATTAATACAGGAGAAGTCGTCCGAGCTGGAGGTGAGGTCCAGAGAACTTAAATTAAGGATAAAGTTCAATGGCAGAGCACCAGAGGCAAAATTCGGGAACGGGACAATCGTGGAGATCAAAAGTGATGAAGAAGGTTACCATGGTTCTTGGTATACTGCAGTCATTGTTGGATTACTAGGGAACGATAAATTCTTGGTGGAATACCAGACATTGAAGACAAATGACGAAACTGAACTCCTTCAAGAAGAGGCTGATGTTTCGTGCATTAGACCACTCCCCCCCGAAATCCAAAGGGCTGACCCTTTTGACCAGCTTGAAGAAGTTGATGCTTGGCACAACAATGGGTGGTGGGTGGGTCATATATCCAAAGTTCTTGTTGGCTTGAAGTATAAAGTGCTTTTCAAGACCACAAATGAGGAAATGGTGTTTGAACATTCTAAATTGAGGCCTCATCAAGAATGGGTCAATGATAGATGGGTTACAGCCTCAAAGTATTCATTTTATGTTCTGCTTCTTGATATTTTTTGCTGTCTTTCCATATAGGAGATCAGTTCCTCCCATGTTTTCGGTGAATTATGTGCCTACTATGTATGCAATACCCGTATATAAATATATATATATATATATGAAGATTTGCTTTGGATGTGTCCGAGAGAAAGTAGTTGAGAGCACATTTAGGCCGTGCCTGGGAGTGTCTCTAGGATGATGGTCCCATTTGAAGTGAGAATTCTCCCGAGTAATGGTACATGTGCCAGCTCAAATGACCAAGTTAATAGCCCATGTGATGTGTCGGAATGTGCATTGGTCCCTGTGTTGGCCCTGCTTAAAACACTAACTAATGCATTTTCTGACCCATCACTTGGGCAATAAACTTGGTCCCTTAAGTTGGTACATGTATCAAGTGGTAATGCTAGCTCAAAACCAAACCCTTACCATCTAACCATATTAAATAGATATCAAGAATCTTCATGAATTTATTTGTTTGAATTGATGTGTCCTTAATTATCTGAAATCTTGAAATGCAGAGAATCTGAATCTGGTTCAAATTCCAAAGAATTGAAACTGAAGATAAAATTCAGTAAAACATCCGATCCAAAGTTCAGCAAGGGGGCGGTGGTGGAGGTCAAAAGTGACGAAGAAGGCTACCAGGGTTCTTGGTTCTCAGCAGAGATTGTTGGCTCAATAGGCACTGACAAGTTCTTGGTGGAATACCAGACGCTGAAGACTGATGATGAATCTCAACCCCTCATAGAAAGGGCAGAAGCTTCATACATTAGGCCTTGTCCCCCTGAAATTCAGCGTGTTGACCGTTTTAGACTGCTCGAAGAAGTTGATGCATGGTATAATGATGGATGGTGGGTGGGTCTTATTTGCAGAGTCCTTGGTGACTTGAAGTATTCAGTCTATTTCTGGACCACAAATGAGGAATTGGAATTTCAACACTTTAAACTGCGTCCTCATCAAGAATGGATTGATGGAAAATGGATTGTTTCTTTCAGGGTATATATATTTCATATACCATTGTCATCTTTTCAGGCATATTTTGACATATGAGTAATGATAATAGACGCAGAAAGAGCACAAAAAGTTGGAACAAAAAATGCATTTGGTAGGTCAAGAACTAGAACCCATCTGCAAGTAGTTGAAGTCATTTAATAGTTAACCAGTCTAGCAACTGACACATCAATGTATCAATTGTTTGTGCAGTCTTGGTGTCTTATCGTTATTGTTGACATATGCTTTTGCTTGAAGTATCTAGAATTTGATATTGTTTACGTCTTTGCTCAATATTTGATTGATATATCGAATTCATATTGTTTATATCCTTGCGTAATAGTTGATTGACTGAATGCAGAAAATGTCTAAGATGCCGGTGAAGTCAACGCTAGCAAAACGTAGGAGACAGTCTAATGGAAAAACATCAATAGCATTTAATGGCAATGGAACAAAGGTAGAGGTAGAAAGTGACGAAGATGGTCACCGGGGTACTTGGTACCCCGCAACTAGTATGGACCCAATAGCGAATAGTGGGAAGTATTTGGTAGAATACAAAACATTGAAAGCAGATAATGAAGTTGAACTTCTCAAAGAAGAGGTCGATTTTCGCAGCATAAGGCCTTGTCCGCCTGTAATTCAGCGCAGTGACCAATATGAACCATTTGATGAAATCGACGCTTGGAATAATTTTGGTTGGTGGGTTGGTGAGGTCAGCAAAGTTCTTGGGGGCTCAAAGTACATGGTCTATTTCAAGACCATAAATGAGGTGTTGGAGTTTGAGCATTGTAATTTGAGGCCGCATCAAAATTGGGTCAAGGGGAAATGGACATGCACTTCCAGGTTTTCAATCTACCCTCTTTCTTTTAAATCATATGCCAATTTTTGTACTATTTATTGGTAGAAGAACCCGTCTTTCTACTGACATGAAAAGTCGAAAACAACATGCACTGCTATAACATTACACGTCCTATTGCCTACATTTAACAGAACTTATTGATTTCACTCATAGTTGTCTAATGATGTTCATGTCTTGACAATTAGGGCAAATTTGAGTACAAAAAAAAAGGGTGAGAAAATGATTGAAAAAGGTACAATTTTATGAGAGGGTGGAAAAAGAGATGAGGTGAACTTGTGAGATGTTCTATTTATTTTTTTGGTTTTCAGAAAGAATCCAATTCTTTCGATGATGGCTAAGAAAAAATTTCCATAAAAAAGGAGAAGATCCGGCACCATTTGTTACTATTGGACAAATTTCTCCTTTAGGTTTCTTCTTGTTCTTTGCCGTAACACTGGATCATTCCTATCTTTTTCCAACTCTGCATTAAACTTAATTTTTTCCAAGTCATTACAACTATTTTATTGAAAGGGCCCTTAGGGTGCATTTAATCGACTGCTATTCAATGGATAATGTGCAAGATCTAATTTTTTAACATTGGCAGTGTTCTATAATATATTCATACATTGAGTTTCCATGGTACCACTTGCTTTAGCCTATTCCCCCCTGTACTATGTTTCTAGCAATATTGCAATTGAAAGACCATATGAGCTATGCTTTCTTTTGTTTTTGGAAACTAATACTAGTTACTTGGGATATTTTTTTCCTCAGGGGCAGATCTAGTAATCGCTAAACAGAGGAAAAATGGCGATTTAGGCAAGTCTGAATTGTTATATTATTATGTTATGAAATGGGTTTCACCAGCATTGATGGATCATTCTCGGCTATATTACACTAACTCGGTAAGTAGAAAACAGAACACTGCTAGGTTACTGGCTTGCTCTAGTATAGTATATTTACCAGTGGGTCTAACACTTGTATATATATCTGTGTTTTCAAGTATTTTGTTGCTGATATTGTAAATCTATAACAGAATTGACATCTTCTCTGTTACTTCTTCACAGATCAGTGACTTCTCTATTTAACCAATGGTAAAGTCTTTTATTGTTATGATTTGAATATAAATTTTGTGTAATTTTATTGTCAAATCAACATATTAACTTTAAAAGGTTAAAGTGCAAGTATTCAATGTGCAACAATTAGTCACACAATAGCCAAGTGAAACAAAATTGGGCAATAGCACTTCCCTAAATTTCTTTAACAAAAATGACATATCAGGTTTCAAGCTAAAGTAACCGAAAATGTGAGCGCTTATGATTCAAGCTTCTCTCTTTGTCCTGCTCTTCCTTCTCGATCGACTTGAATTGTGTAAACAGAAAGAAAAACATTACAGTTATATGCCCAAAATATTTCTTTACTATTGGATGACACGAGTGTAAAATTTATTCAATATGAATTTGAACTTGGTTCTGTTAATAGTGATCACTGAAAATTGATGAACATTCTTAATTTTAAGATATACATTTTAAAACTCACAAATAGGAGGAGTTGGGGGAGAGGGGTTAGATTACAGTATCAACTAAAAAAAGAGAGAAATAAAAATAAGGCAATATCTTTAAATCGGTGTGAGTTGGGTATGTATGTGAGCATAACTAAATTATTTTTCCCGAATATCTGCCTTTGGCAAAAATGTAAGTGGTCTTTACGATTACTTATTTGTTTTTTAATTTCTTAGGAAAAAATAATACTATATTGTTTTCAAAATCATGTATCTTTTTTTAAGTATGTCTCAAATTCATATTTTAATTTTTTTTAAAAAAATTATAAATAAAAAATAAGTTCATTTTTTAATCATTTGAATTAATTTGCTTTTAATTTAATAATAAAGAAAGTTTATTCTAATTACTGGTTAGATTAAAAATTATGATTATTTAAAATAACAGAATTAAATTGTGGACCTGCTATTTTTTAATTTCATAATATAAAATAAATTTTATCCTTATCATTGATTGGATTAAAATATATTTGTTTTAGAATATAGTAACAAAACTAAATGAAAGTATCAATGGAAGGAGTCTGTATAGTAGACTTGCATACGATGGTTTTTGCTAAGTCTATAAAATTACTTATTTTTTAGAAATTACAATAAAAAAGGGAAATTAATCTATACTATATGCGTTTGTCCATCAAATTTTATTTATTTATTCTATTATATTTATGAACTTTGAGTAGGCCTTTTGATTTATTTGTAAAATTACAAAATTACTCATAAAACTTTTCAAAAGTACAAAAGTTAAAATTAGGGAACTGGCAAAATTAATTTGGAATCCTAATGCAATTGCGATAGTTTATGTATACTAAGGAGTTTTATGTAATTTTAAGTGCAAATATTGCTTGTTGAATACGAACGTAGAATTTTTCTTCCCCGCTTTAATGGCATTTTACTCAGAATCCAAAATCGCAAAGAAAAATAAAAAAACCAAGTGCATATCTTAATCGCATCTAAATCCCACCTCTCTCTCGATTCCGTTTTGAAAAATGGCCACATTCATGATGTAATCGTGTAAGTATATTCTATCCTTTAGGTTTTCTTTCAATTTATCGTTCTTTCTGTTAAATATAAGATGAATCTACCCATTTCAAATCATGGGTTTTTCCCAGATGAAGTTGTTCTTCAAATTCTTGCTAGATTACCCATCAGATCCCTTTTCAGAACCAAGTGTGTATGCAAGAACTGGTACAAACTGATCATAGATAAATATTTCATACGACTCTATAATCAACTCTCTCTTAGAAACCCCCTTGTATTGATTGAGCTTACACAGTCATTGGAATCAAGGTCCAGATTAATTTCTGTTGATAATCTGAGGGGTGTATCTGAATTTTCGTTGGATTTTATGAAGGATAGGGTTAAAGTTAGAGCCTCTTGTAATGGGTTGTTATGTTGTTCTAGCATCCCCGATAAGGGTTTTTACTATGTGTGTAATCCAATGACTAGAGAGTATAAATTGCTTCCTAGAAGTAGAGAAAGACCTGTTAGCCGATTTTACCCTGACGGTGAAGCCACTCTTGTTGGACTGGCTTGCGATTTATCGGCGCAAAAGTATAACGTTGTGTTAGCCGGTTATCACCGGACATTTGGGCATAGGCCGGATAATACTTTTATGTGTTTTATATTTGATTCGGAGTCGAACAAGTGGAGGAAGTTTATTTCGCAGCAAGATGATCATTTCACCCATATGAATAGGAACCAAGTGGTGTTTGTTAACGGTTCGTTACATTGGATGACTGAAAATTGTTCTTGCATACTTGTTCTTGATTTGAATGGCGAGATTTGGAGGAAAATCTCTTTGCCTGGTGAAGTGAGTGGCGGGACCGGGAATCGGGTTTATTTGTTGGAATTGGATGGATGTTTGTCGGTGATTCAAATATCGGAGGCTTGGATGAGTATTTGGGTGTTTAAAGATTATGAGAATGAAGAATGGGTAATGGTGGATAAGGTGAGTCTCCGTTGTATTAGAGGGATGGTACCGGGGATTTTTCCTATATGTCAGACTGGTGAATGCGTATTTCTTGCAACCCATAAGCAAGTTTTGGCGTATCAGAGAAACAGCAGAGTGTGGAAGGAGATGTATTCTGTCAAGAACAGTTCTACGCTGCCATTGTGGTTCTCTGCACATTCCTTTCGGAGCACAATCTTCTCTTGCTGTTGACTAAGGTTTGGATCGCGTATTTTGAACATTTGTAAATGAAGTTAGTATTGCTATTATCGCTACTTCTTTGATCCAAGTTTCAATTGTCGAAGTTTCTATTGTTTTACGTATGCACTATGGAATTTACCCCTAAACTTCTGGTCTTGATGCTTGTGGATCACGTATTTTCAGCCTTTGTAAATGAAGTTAGTATTGCTATTATTGCTACTTATTTGATCCAAGTTTCATTTGTTGAAGTTCCAATTGTTCTACGTGTGCACTATGGAATTTTAGTCCTATTCTTGTGGTGTTGATGCTTGTGTTACCCTTGTATAACGATAAATTTTCCAGTCCAATTCGTG
This sequence comes from Lonicera japonica, assembly GCA_021464415.1. NCBI lineage: Eukaryota > Viridiplantae > Streptophyta > Magnoliopsida > Dipsacales > Caprifoliaceae > Lonicera > Lonicera japonica. The sequence goes on along the minus strand of CM038465.1, from coordinate 59,128,583 downwards.
CTTGCTTTCAATTTGTTTTAAATTTCAGCTATGTAGTTAGTCATTACTCATTAGAACTTGGTAAAAATTCCACAGCATGTTTCCATTGCGGTATATTATGTAGCAAAACCCATTTTACAATTTGATGGTGTTGGCTATAAGACCTTATTCAACATTTTGCTCTTCTAAGACCATTTTACAATCCTTTTTCAAGAGTCTTGTTCTCCTTTGACCTTTTCCATTCTTTTATGTGTTCATTTGAAGTTTGTTATTTCAGCATGGATGGGTTGAAGGCCTGAGTTAAGTTTCAAATTTTACTGTATTACTAATAGTGTTTTTTTTTGCTGGTGGATTGGGTTGGAGCCTATTATACCGGGGCCCAGTTCCACTCCTGTACTGAAGCGACTTATACAACACAACATTTCATGTTTGATTAACAAATTTAATAAAAATGGTTGTAATTATTAGCTCGCCATGATGACGTTTAGTGAGACTTTTGTGGATCTCTTCTTTTTTTTTTTAGATTTCTGACACTTTTTTGAGTGCTAGATATTTGATTGGAGTGTGTAAACTCGCACCGGTTTTTATTGTTTTCGACAAGTATTTGAAAGTAAATTGTTCTAAGATTCTGGCTTTCATTTTTTTGGAGGTCTCAAATGAAGGGTGCATAAGATTAGTCAACTTTTTATGCCTTTAGCCTACACAATGGAAAGACATGTCTTCCATCTTCTATCCTTATCCACATATGTTTTCATGTTTTTGTTATTTTGTATTCATCGCAGTCAAAATTACCATCCCATCCATCGGATTGTTCTCTTAGAATCAGTGTTCTAAAAATTGCGATTAATTGCTGATTAATCCCTAGTCAGCTAGAGACCTTGGACTAGGCTCAGTATTTTCAGAAAAACGGGGATGAAGAAAGTTATTCTGAGATTCTACAAGTATTTTCACAAATGTTCTATCCTTATCCACATTTGTTTTCATCTTTTTGTATTCATTGCAGTCCTCAAAAGAAATACCATACCATCTCATCCTTCCGATTAATTCTCCTAGAATGAACCTTTTAGTGAACCATTTAAGACAAATTTTATGTTGGTATACACAACTAACATCTTTCAAAACCCTAAAATATTCATTTTTCGTTCCATTTTTCTCACTCTAATTGTTTTATGGGTTTATGAGTAGAGAAAATTAATTGAAAAATTAATGAACCCAGAACTAGTTAAGTTTTCTTCAGTTGTTTTTTCTCTTCTGCACAAATTTTATGTGTTGCTAGTGTTGTATGTATGTTCTTATCCTAAAATATTGTGATGTTTTGTAAGATACGGCTAAAAAGAGATACCATAGGCTCTCTTTTTTTTCCCTGAGAAAGAGGCAATTGCTAAGTTACTTGGAACATTTTGATTATATATATATACTTGTACATTATGCTTCAAGCACGATACATTACTCTAGCAATAGCAATTGCCAAAGAAAATTGACTTGCTAAATGCTAGGGTCAAATAAATTGGCAACATGCTAGTTTGTTTCAGCAGGTATATGCAGTGTAAATTGGATATTGATAATGCTATTTTCAAAGTAGAAATGGCCTATTTCTATGCAATACTATGCTCAAAGGTTTCATTTACTTTGGCAGAAGCAAATTTTGTATTGACAATAGCATTTCTCTAATACTTGTTAGGCATGTGGAAAAATAAAGAATGTTATAAACTTGCAATGTGGAACAATAGTTGATACAGTGAATCGTCTTGTTTGATTATATTGATTGTTGTCTTGTAACTAAGTTAACGTCTTTACTTGACAAAGATGCTAGGGTCTATTTTTAACTTTTTGGTGTTTGATTTCTTAGTTTCCTGAGTGCTCGTTTGGATTGAGATTTTTGTTCCTTCCATGCATTTGAAATTAGTAATTTTAGATATAAAGTTTTGAGTTTTACCAAATAAATTGATATTTTGTGATTCAAACTGTTTATATGATTTATGAGACTTATGCGTGTGAATTTCATGTTTTCATATTAGGTTTCTTGAAAGCTCAAAAACATGAAGCAAACGAGAGAAGAATTTTTGTTTTCCTCTTATATCACAACCAAAAACAAACCAACCAACCAACTGAAGGAGTAGAGTAATGTTGGGGTATTATAACGTTACACCGTGTAATGAAATTTTACGGAAAACGTTTGACAATCAAACTGAACCAGAAAAAAAGTTTGACAATGAAATATCACTATAATATAATGGTAAAACCTAAAAAGTTACCCTTCTGGCTAAAATTAATCCTACTTTGATTTTGGCAATTTAAACAAAATACTAATTTGAATCAAATTGATGTTAAATTACACAGTTTTTATACATTATTATTTATGTTTTAGGAAAAAAAGTGAGACATTAATTTAAGACATTTTAGAAAAACAGAAGTTTCAGTGAAATTATTTAGAGTTGAACACATACGTTAGACAAATTTATTATGAAGATGGTGGCATAATCTTGGTTTTTTTTGGAACAATATATCGTGTGTTAATGAGCCTTGGAAACATTGAAAGTATTGAGCCACAATTGCACATAGTTCAATTTTTTTGTGATATAAAATGATAATTTAAATTTAGAAATTCTAAATTTGATTATTCTCAACTATATGTACAATTATTTATTTTTTTTCTTTTAAAAAAGTACCTTGTCTTGAGGAAAAGGTAATTGAGACAGTAAAATTATTTTGTCAATTATACAAAAAGGGAAGATATCTGTTAACAAAAATATTTTGATAAGAAAGTCAAAAGCAGTTATTCGAACTCTGGAATCAAAATGAAGTGGTCTTAAAGTGTGTTAGCAAAGACTTGGGCTTGTAGCCCCCGCGCCGCCCCCCCCTCCCCCCCAAGAAAAAAACAGAAGAAAAGAAGACTTGGGCAGTTGGGCTTGTGTCTCAAGTTATTATAGTTTGACTCTCTCTCTCTCTCTTAGTTTTTTTATCTAATGTATAACATATTTATTAAAAAATTTATAAAACTTGTATTTTGGACAACAGGGAGTTTTTACAAATGAACGAAACATTTGACACAGAGAGTTATTTTATGTAACAATTTATAACCAATACATTTGGGGGATATTTTGAGTTGAGTTTTTAAAATATGGTATTTGGTAAAATTTAGAAGTATGTTGAAAAGTGAATTTGGTTTTTGTTTGAGTTTTTTTTAATCAACTAAAAAATTTCATAAAAAAATTTCAAAAAATAGTCAAAATGAATCTTATTTTATAGATCTTAATGAGTCTGTTATAAATATATGTTTTTTATTTAATTTTGATTTTTGAATTTAAAGTTATGGTGTTTTAAAAGTATTTTTAGAGAGAGAAGGTAAAGTAAAATAAATTTTGGGAAGTGTAAAAGTAGATTTAATTTTGAGTTGAGTTTTTAAAATTTGGGAAAAAAAAAAAACAGATACCAAACGGGGGCTTGGAGTCAGTTTGATTGCTAGGACAATTATGGGAGAAAGATTTTTTGAAAAAAGTAAAGTGAAAGAAAGAAAAATAGTTTTCATGTATGCATTTGTTTAACAACAAAATAAAAATAACTAACATAATAAAATATGTAAATAAATTAATTCAAATACGATACCAATTTAAGAGCAAACCATCTTTCAAAAAAAAAGACATATTAATTAAAATCATAGAAAAAATTAAAATAGTATAAAAAATATTTACGCAAGTTCTATTAAAAAAAAAATATTCCCATGAATTAATGTTTATAACTATAGTTGTTTAGAATATAAATTAGTAAATCCATAGTCTACACACAAAAGTAAAATAGATAAATATTTTACATGGCAACACATTTTTCATTATTATTATATTTTCATTTTTTAAAATGAGCATCACGCAAGAGAAGTGCGGCCTTAAATACACACTTTTTAATTTGGTTTCACTATATCTATTTATATATAATTAATTTAATGAATAGGCACATATCTAATATTTATTTGGAACATATATGCGTATAATTAATTTAGGGTCCGTTTGGTTGTCCTTCAAATTGCGAATTAGATAATTTACAAAATTTTCATTTATTAGTATTTGGTTGTGAAAATTGAACAATTGTAAATATGATAATTCAAGTTGATTCACAAAAACTCAAATTAAGTCATTTCAAGTAAAACTTGAAATTGCCTAATTATAGAATTAGATAATTCATTTCAACTCTATTTTTTGAGAAGATTTAGTTTCTACCCGTGATGTTGATGCATCTAGACAAAATTTTAAATAACATAGAACAATAGATAACATGTTTTTATTCTAACAATCGGAATTTCTCATTTAAGTTTTCCAAACACTACTTAAATTAGAATTGAATTATTCATAAATGAGCAAATTCACAATTCTTCAATCGAAAATTAACTAATTCTAAAATTAGGTAATTTACGTAACCAAACGGACTCTTAATAAATAGTCACATACCTACTATTTATTTGAAACATATATGCGAATGGAGTAGAATTAAGTAAAAAGGAATGCGTATTTAACAGGAAAAGAGAGAGAAAAAAGAAGTTGGGATTGGGCCGTTGGGTTGGGCGGAGTTTGCCTTTTGTGCCGATATGTTCGTGACTTCGTTTGGCCCGTGGTATAGTATTAGCTTGGCAGCAGACATGGAAGACGAGAAGAGAGAGAGAGAGAGAGAAAAAGAGTACGACTTCGATTATTTTCTTTATATAAAATAAAATTTATTTATCACTTGTTTCTTTCTTTTCTTTTGGGGTAGCGTTTCATTTTGATTTGGATTTTTTTAAGAAGTTTACCATCTTACTGCTCACAATTTTGCTACCCCTCTTTCTCTTTTTCTATATTCGATTACTTCTTCTCGCCATCGTCTCCAATTTGCTGCTTGTAAGAACTCTCTCTCTCCCCCCTTTGTGCGTGTACATATTGGTATGTCTATTTATCACACTCGTATAAAATGGGATTCTTTTATTTGTTTATTTCCCTCTCGTTTCTTTTGATTCATAAACTAGATTTGGAGCTCAAAATATCTGTTCCCATTTAAACTACTACCTGTAAAAATTAAGTATTTAGGGTTTAATAATCCATTTTCTCCATAGACATATATCCATTTGCTGTTGCAAAAACTTTGCTGCTTCACCCTATGAGATTTATTTATAATTTTTTTTCACTACAGTATAATTTATTAGTTGATTGAGTGCTACAGGATTTTTGTCTTTATGATTTTAGGATCTTGCTTCTGTTTCTTGAATGTATTATGCGATATTCGTGGAGGGGATTTTTTGCTATCCTTCTTGGATTTTTTTTTGTTGCATATTCATGTATTCGTATGTTGAATAGTCTTGGTCCAAGTGTGCATCCAATTAGCTGTAGAATGGAACTATTTGAGTCTAAGGCATATTACTTGTGCCTATGCGATATGGCACTGTTATCGGGGGTCGAACTAGAGGACATTGGCTAGGCAAGTGTCCTCTAGTAAGAGAGTAGTTATGAACCCTGTAGACATCCCTGTGGAGGCAGTGAAGGGGGTCCCAATTGGTTAAAACACCCAAAAACGCTTTGGGTTATCTTGAGCTTGGCAGAAAATTGTGGAAAAAAATAATGAATGTGTGACCCAATTAATACTGTGCATGTCCTAATTGTTGGGTCTTTTATTTTGCCCTACTCCTTGATGTGAATATGCAACCTTTAGTATTATACACATCCTAATTGTAATTGTCGAAATAGGTTTTCCTATGAAGTTATGGAACTAGATGATCCCTCCCCCCCCCTTCTTTTTTCTGCATTATGCATTCCGACTAATTGTCCGCAAATGCTGACAGGTTTAATATTGCAGATGGATTCCATCATGCTAGGCTTGAATCCTTTAATGCAGTTCAAAGTTAAAAATTGATTTCCTGTTTGAATAATAGACCACAATATTGTATTTTTCATGGCTCGGAAGGGAAACCAACAGAAGAATGGGTTGGACAGTCGCTCATCAAACCAGAAAAAAGGAGTTTCAGATTCGGGATCTGGGAAACCAAATCCCAAGAGAAAGGGAAAAGGAAGTGCAGTGAAGGTTGTTGGTGAGGAACTTCCAAATGGTAACCAGCCAAACATACCTTTGCCCGAGAGTGCTAACGAAACCAATCAAGTAGAAAAGAATCAAAGTCTGGATGAGATACAAGGTCTTGAGCAACCAGTGCCCTGTGTCAATAACTTACGAGATTGCGTTGAAAATTTATCTACAACAGAATCCTCTGATTTGAGAGAAGAAAATGAGACATTACCAATTTTTAGTCAAAAGAATCCAAAAAGTAGTTTAAACTGCTCACTGAATGGGTTACATGCAAATGATACAAAGGAAAGCGAGGAGTCTGTAGTTAAAGTGACTATGAGGCATCTAAGGACTTTGACTTTATCGATTTCAAAAGCGTCTATAGAATGGCTCGAGAGGCAAAAACCCTTGTTTGTCACCGTAACGACTAAGGTCCTAAATGGTCGTGATTATGCTCGAGTGAAGCTCGAGCATGCATATCCAGTTGTATTGAAATGGGTGATGCATATGGGAAAGATATTGCTTCTTTTATCTATGGTATGGTTGGATTGTGCTGTTAGAGGCATTGACTCATTTCTTCGCATGGGGACAACTTCTTTTTTTGCTGTTATATGGTGCAGCATCTTCTCGGTACTTGCGATGATTGGAATGCCCAAGTTTCTCATTATAATGGTGAGCCTTAGTTTATGCATTATTTTTAAACTTGTTTTCTTCTCATTTGAATGGCAGAAAATTGATAGTTGAATTCTGTATTGTTTAAAGCCTTTCTTTTTGGTTAGCCCCTTGTTGAAATGATATTTGACTTTGCCAGCATTCAGAGTTTCTGGCTTTAAATGTTAAAGTGCAATTTGCATTTCACATTGACTGATTGACATGGATTTATTCCATGGGGTTCATATCGATAAATCTTCTGTCTGTTTTATTACTGGGTCATACTTTTGATACCATCTCATTGGTTCTACTGGTGTTTTTCAAATAATGTTAATGAGTCCATTTTAGTATTTAAATTTTTATGACCAGCAGTATTTGTTTTATCATAATTTTTATCGATTCAAGTTTCAGGGGAATCACTCTAAATTATAACCTGCATTCTCATATGTCTCCTCGTTGGAAGGTTTCCTCACTTTCATTATGTTTATTACCAGTTTGAATGGATTTTTGTAATATTCAGGGCATAGCTGCTTTGGTAGGATTTCTTGTTGGCTTCATCATAGCAAGTTTGTTCATCGGTATTTCTGGAATTGTTCTTTTGTGGTTGTATGGAAGCTTTTGGACAACTGCTCTTATTGTCTTCCTCGGAGGTGATTAGCTTGACCTCTCAGCGTGATTAGCAACACATTTCTCTCTCTCTCTCTCTCTATATATATATGTGTGTGTGTGCGCGCGCGCGTATGTATTTATACATTTCTGCCATTGAGATTGGTGTTCTTTAAAATTGCAGGGTTAGCATTCTTGTTTAGCCATGAACGCCTTGCACTGTTAATCACCACCGTCTATTCTGTATATTGTGCATGGACGTACGTTGGATGGCTCGGTTTACTTTTGGGCTTGAATTTATCATTTATCTCGAGTGATGCTCTTATATTCTTTCTGAAGAGTAGCATGAATGAGCAAAGAAGGCCCAACAGAACCCCTGATGAACAAATGCATGCTTCATCCTCGGAAACCAGCCCAGGTCTTCCACCTGATCGTAGCCCTGGAGTACCTTCTACTAGTGGGTCCGATTCTGATATAACATCTGAAGATGAAGTTGTTAGGTTGTTGAACTGCACAGATCACTATTCTGCCTTGGGATTGTCAAAATTCGAAGATGTAGATGTCTCCATACTCAAGCGGGAATATAGGAAAAAGGTTAGTATGCCACTGCTTGCTACAAATGGCATTATTTCCAAGTAAGAAATTGGTTTTTCTCGTATTTATCAAAGTTCTTGAGAGCTTGTTGGCCAATTATCTGTTGATAGCTATTATCAATTCCGTTGGATATTTATTTCCTCTTTTTCACTTTCAAATCTATCTGCAATATGTAAAATTCCGGTTAGGGTGGGTAATATCATTGAATGATTAATGGGGCTAGGTAGACCTTCTGGAGGAAGGAAGTGGGAAGGGGAACAGAAAAAAATTGATTAAATGGAGTCCACTGTTTGTATCAGAAAAGGTAAATAAGCAGGTAAATAGGAGGGTCTGGGAATTTAAATTTTTTTACTTTTTCCTTTTGGGAATTCCTCTGGAGCTTCATGATGATGTTTGATAATAAGGAGCAAATAGTAGAAGTGGGTCTCATTGATTTCCAAGGTTATTGGCTTATCGAAGTGCGTGGAAATCCATCTTGAAGGGACTGTTTTTTTGACTTTCTTGAAAGTTGTTTCTTATAAGGTTAGATATGTGTATCATTTTATCATGTTTACATTTGGAGGATATACAGTTGTGTGAGTCTGTTCTATCGTTATTTCTTCATCTATATTGGGTTTCCTTAAATCATGATGCTTCTTGTGCTTCCGTGGGTTTTGGATGTTCTTAATTCTTGAAACTCATTATTTAGGAAAAAAAAACAAATTTGATAAAATGGAATTAGTGGAATTTATATCCTTGTCAGTAAGAGGGTTTAGTTTTGTTCCATGCAGTAACTTATAAGGTGAGAAGAAGTTGTCCTTGAGGGATTGCGACTCTCATGCAATTCCTTGGTATTCCACTTTCTTGTGTTATTTTGAGTTTGAAGGTTGCAATTAGGTGAAAAAGAAATATTTGTATTGATTAATGTATTTTCTTTTGTTCATCGTTTTGAAGGTTATGGTTTCCATGGTAAAAAATTGACCTCTTTATTGTAACATTTTCCATTTTTCATTTGATGAATGATATTGTATTTCTTAATGAGAAAACTATCAATAAGATTTTTTTTTCTTTTATCAGGCAATGCTGGTCCATCCTGATAAAAATATGGGTAATGAAAAAGCTGCAGAAGCTTTTAAGAAACTTCAAAATGCTTACGAGGTGCGTTTTCTTGTCTCTGTTTTACCTTTTTCTATTTAGCTTTTCTATGTATTATCTGATTCCTCATGTTTGAGTAATTCCTTTTTTGTAGGTTTTGCTTGATTCTTTTAAGAGGAAAACTTACGATGATGAATTGAGGAGGGCAGAGCTGCTGGATTGCTTCCGTAGGTTTCAAAATTCTTCTCAAAAGGTTTGTTATATCGTTCCTTATTATTTATTTAATTTTATCAGAAACAAAAAGGATGTGATTGCGATAATTATGTTTTAATGTTGTATACAGATCTGTCTACCAAATACATATGTTTTTCATTTTCCTTTTTAAAAAACTTCTAGTCAAGGACTAGAGTGAGATTTAATAGGAAATGTAATTGAGCTACACAATTGGGGTAACCATCCCCTATGAATTGTTCTTTAAAGGAATTCGAAACTGCCCTTGGTGCTGTTTGAACCATGCTCACTCTTGTGAAAATTGGGTAATTGAAACTATAAAATAAGACGGAAAAAAAAGAGGACATGTTTCTCACAATTATGTTCATGCCAAATGCCAATGAGATGGACTGCTATTGACATAGAAACTTAACTTTGTTCATTTTTTATTTTTTTTTATTATAAGAAGTTTTACAGTTGCAGCATATTAGTTATTCATTCTCTGTTGACAGAAAGAAAGAATTTTTTTGTTCTAAACAGAGAGATTAAGAGAGAATTTAGTGTTGACAACTGAAAATTTTGAGTAGTGAAAGTCTGTGCGGACGTGGTAAGTTTCTGCATTTAATTCAAAAACCAGCTACACCCCAAGTTTATGTTTTTTCATTGAAAAAATTCCCATGTAAAACAATTCCATACAAATCTAATTCTTTTCCATGTAAGCTTATTGAAGCACCCCAAATGTCCATAGAAAATTCCAGCTAGTCCAGGGCTTGTTTATAACTTTATATGTGATCATTCATTAGTCAGTCTGAACTCTGATCTCCTTGTCTTGCTTAAAATTTTTCATAAATTTATATTCCAGAATGGGGGACATGGGTTATTTGGGTCTACATTCGCACGCACAGAAGCTGATATTAAGGACCCCTTTGGAGAATCGAGGCGGATTGCCTGCAGGAAGTGCGGTAATTTTCATGTCTGGTTTCACACCAAGAAGTCAAAATCTAGAGCAAGATGGTGCCAGGTTCTCTCTCTCTCTCTCTCTCTCTCTCTGTGATTGATGACATACATGGTTTTAAGTTTAATGTCTTGTTGGTGAAAGTTGGACCTAGAAAGTGGCATACGGCGTAGCCCAGATATTTTTTTTACCTGACAAAAGATACTGTTGATTATTTTCCAATCAAGGAAGACAATAATAAAATAAAAAATATTATAGTACAAAAAGGATACAATGAATAGTACTATGATATAAAATTTGGCTGTTTTCCTCCTCCACATCAATACTTTTAACACTTCAAATGTTATTTCAGAATTCCTAAAAATTGTCACAAAATATTCTTAAAACGTGTTGACTATATGATATATTGGAGTTGTCAAAATAACATTTCATGATGTGTATTAAGAGTTATAAACCAAACATTATGCTAAGGCCCTAAGTATTTTTTACATAGATCTTCTTATTCTCTCTCACTCTCTGGATTCACCTTTTGAAGGACTGCAAAGATTTTCATCAAGCTAAAGATGGGGATGGATGGGTTGAGCAGTCTTCCCAGCCCTTCTTTTTTGGGATATTGCAGAAGGTATGCATAATTTGGATAGGCATCAGGCCAATTTTTAAGAATCTTATATTGGGCGAATATTTCTCTTTATTCCTTTTTGATTCACCACTACCCATTTGCAATGATAATGTGCAGGTTGATTTACCTTGTGCATATGTTTGTGCTGATAGCAAGATATACGATGCAACCGAATGGTATATCTGTCAGGTAAAGTTTTTCTCGTCGAATCGCCGGAATTGATTTATCAATATTCTACACAATCACTGTTTATGTATTCAAAGTGATAATGTAGAATGAGCTTTTAAATGTTAACAGGAGTTGAACTTTGATCCAAAATGCAAAACTAGAAATGGAAGAAAGAAAGTGTTATTTCTCAATTTGTCCCACAATGGTCCCACCTTAGGCCATGAGAAAAAGTATCCCCTTCTCAAATTTATGAGTTTCTATTTAGAAGTCGAAGCATATTAAGTTTATAATTCCCCACTTACCCTTGATAAAAAGAGAGGGAAATAGTTAGTTATCATTGTATTATCTCAAAATGAAGTGAGAAAGCCACAGAAATAATTCTTTTAGGGCGTAAGGACCTGAAGCGGAAGTCTACACCAATAAACAGGTGTAAACGTCCAAAATTAAGAGTCCAATTTAACTTTCGGACTTTTTTAAGGATGCAGTAATTTAATAATAACGAAACTTGTTTACTATGGTGGGATTTGATACATTGATTATGTTTGAAAAGAAAATTGGACTCTTAATACGAGACATCCCAAAAAAGAATATTGGACTCTAAATTTGGGACAGAGGGACTACTTGTTGCCCATTGTAACAAAAGGTTAACTTTGATATACCAAATTAATTTGGGATAGAGAGTGTACATGCAAGACCCTTAATTTGACATAAGAGTGTGTGTATGTATATATATAGTTATGGTTTTCTTGGAATAACTAAAACAGACGATGTCTGCACATTTTAGTTATACAACAGCAAAAAAAAAGAAGGTCTTTTATGAAGATAATTTGTTCTAATTTAGGTTATATAACTTTTTTGGGAATTGCTCAGGAAATGAGATGTCCGGTAAACACGCACAAGCCAAGCTTCCACGTTAACACAAGTGTAACAACATCTAAGCATCATAATAACAGTGGAAAGGGAACAACAAGCTCAGGTCAAAGAGGTGGGATGCCGCCTCCACCTCCACCTAGTATGGAGGAGACCATGACTGAGGAGGAATTTGTTGAGTGGTTACAGAATGCTGTGCAAGCCGGCATGTTTGACAATTTTTCTGGCAGCGGTGGTGGTGCTTCAGATAGCCCTTCTGCACAAGCCGGAAGTAGCTCCAAGAGTGGTGGCAGCAAGAGAAAGAAAAAGGGGAAGAAGCAGTGGTGAGCACTTGGGGATGATTTCTCAAAATGGATTTTCAGGGAAATTTTTAACTTCAAGAATTGTACAATTGCTTAGAGAATATGTATAGCTTTTTGTATTTTCTTTGGTACTGTATACCATTTTTTTTTTTGATCTTTTTCGTCCCGCCTCCTGAGTTTGAATAGATTGCCGGTAATGGCAAACATTTTTCATATACGGTGATAAATGGTGCACTTGCCTATATAAATCTATACTTGCTTGCTACAAAATAATTTTGTGAAATTTGCTTTGATAGATTCTTGTAAAATTTAATACATTGATTATGTTGTTAAAAGGAGATAGAAAGACGTTCTGAAATTGAAAGTGGGGCTATCATCAATTCAATATAGTTATATAGGAGCAGTATAAATCAAGGAGCTTGAAAAATCTTCTTGTGCTCGATTATTACTCGAGTTGAACTCCCTTGGCAAATTTTTTTGACCAAGAGTATTAGAACATGAATTTTTTTAACTCGTTCAAGGCTTGGTTCTGACATATCATAATACTATTTTGAAAAGTTGTAATATATGTTTCGAAAGTTATATAGGCCAGGCTTAAAAAACTAATTGGTCCCATCAGTCAACGCAGTGACAATATTGTTTCTAATTTAAATACTCAGATATTGTTTCTAACTTAAATACTTTTAGGCTACATGTGTAAGATTTTAACTTATATACTCATCTAGTGACACCCTCCACTCAACAATAGGAAGATTTTAACGATACTTTTGGGTTACAGGTGTAAGATTTTCACGATAGTAAGATTTTGTGCATTGTTAATATGTTGTAACACCCTCCACTTATATATTCACGTTGAGTTTTACAATTTTTGTACGTAAAATTATTGGTTTGAGCCAACCATTCTTAACCGATAATACCATCCTTTCATAACATTAGTTTATTGCAATTGAGAAAATGAAAATTTGTATTTTTAAGGTTGTACAAGCGATCATTTTATAAAAAATAAATTTAATCCCTGTAACAACCTGTTGGCAAATTAGATATGAACTTTTAACCTAGAGAAGAAATGAAGCCAAGGGTCAGTAAAAATGAGATTTTTCTCTCTTTTCTAATATATATAGTCTCATTTTATTAAAATCCGTCCTTAAGTTAGAATCTAAAATTTCAACATGTATAAATGTGCATATATATCAATTTTTCAGTTAATCCACTTCTTGATTGAGATTTTTTATGAAATTTGGTGAAAATTATCAACTTATTATAAAAATAATCTCTACCAAATTTTATGAAAACATTCATCCGTTTATTCCCTAAAAAATAATCGTCCTTAAATTAGTTAACTTAAAATGGGCCTTAAGTAAAGGGCTCTATATCTATAGAATAAATATAATTTGTTGGAAACAAAAACCCAAAGCCCTAATTCTATCTTATTTTTAATTTTTTTGTTGGTTCAACCTAATTCTATTCTATCTATATCTGCTTGTTTCTAATCAATTGAGTTGTTGCTTCTGCTCTCCCTAATGGAATCCATTGCCTCTTTCGCTCCTCCTAGTCTCTCTCGAGGTCTATTTGGTAAATTGAATAATAGCTGCAATGGCGGTGGTGGTGGTTGTTTCACTGCCAACCCCCGGAATTGCTGTTTTCTTCTGGCAAATAGCTACTCTTCCTCTTTTCTTCCATTATCTTATTCTTCTCAAAATCTCACTAGCACTACTACCAGTCTCAGTCTCAAAAGAAGAAGTACATCAGTAATAGTAGCCGGGAAGAAGAACAAAAATTTCCAGAAGAAGGCCGATAATCATAGCTTCGTATCCAAACCAGATGAATCCACTGGCCCTTTTCCCGAGGCTGTCTTGCTTAAACAGGTCCACTATTTTTGTTATTATTTCTCTCTCTCTCTCTCATCAACCCCTTGCCCTCACTCTTCAGTTTTTTCTTACTTTATATCTCTACAATTTTATATGCTTGTATATCTATCTATTTGCTAGGCGTCAAATTACGAAATTACCACTCAGAAATGGTAATTTTCTGCTCCTTTGGTTCAAGGTTTTGTTCGTGCTTTGGATTCAAAAATGATAATCTCACTTGGAAAGTTTGAGCCACGCAGACTTAATGATTCAAATTTGTGAATTTACAAATTTAGGATTCCTGGAACTAACATAACTCGAACCAAATGAGATGTAATGCTTAAGTAGAGACTTCGACCCGTGACCTTAAACCTAAATAACACATTTTATTACTCCTGACCAAATACCAATTAATGTACTTAGTTTGTGAGGAATTATTAAGTATGATATTGCACAAGCATTGGTGGATTAGGTAGTATGTTGTTTTTGTTATCAAATTTTGTATGGGGTTTTTGTGAGTGTTTTGACAAGTAGATATTGTTATGGATGTTGGTGACACTTGTAAAGCCTCAAAAAACAACTGGTGAACCCTGTAGAAATTGGGGTTATGGTGAATTTGTGGTTGCCGAGACTGTTTTGGATATGAATTCTCTAATGAGGAATTGTTGAATTTGGGCATGAATCCGGTATATAGAGAAGTGAAGTAACTCCGTAATCTATTTTCTATTTAGTTAATAGTATGAATACTTGAAAAAATAAGTTCCTGTAGGATTTTCATTCATGACGCTTGTTCAAAGTTTTGCTATTTTCATGTAAGATATATCATTAGTCAATACAAACAGTAGGTTAAAATTGCTGGGCTACCATGTAATGTATTAGTACACTATGGACTCTATTTCTAGCAAAATTGCAAATCAAATTTATCTTGCTGACATGGAGAACCCAAAGTTTAATGAAGAACCAGTTCAGCCTCAAAAGGAAAAGAAATTTTTTTCCCATGTTAATTTATCTTACTGTTGTCTCCGGAATTTTGGGTTGCTGAAAATGCATCTATGTTATTGAACGTGAAAAGCTTAGGGTCCGTTTGATAACAAGATGGGAAATGATAATAATATTAATAATAGTAAATAAATAAATAAATAAATAATCAATTTCTTTATGTGAGAAGTTGGAAAATAAGTTAAGGGATATGGTGAGATGCTCTCCATCTCTTGCTCATTTTTGTGAGTACATGCCTTTCATCCTCCTTTATTTTATTTTTTTTGTTGAAAATTATTCTTCTCCACCATCCAAAGAAAAAATTTCCATGAAAAAAGCAAGAGAACGTCTCACCACATCCGTTAACTTATTTTCCAACTTCTCACAAAAATACATTGTTTTTCTTACCATTTTCCATCTTGTTATCAAACAGACCCTTGGAGTTCAGTTTGTACGTGGAGCTTTTACTAATAATATTTACTCATATCTAATTGGAATTTCAGAAGAAAGTTCAGGAAGATGGTGAACTTCTACCGGAGTTTGCAGATGAAGAAGAGAGTAAGTGATGACTGTGTGTGATCTTTTGGTCCCTTGATTCTTTTGAAAAGAATACTCTTTTGATGATACTGAGATTGTAATTGAATTGATTGTAATTTGCAGAGGAACTCTATGAATCTCTGAATCTTGAGCTAGAAAGTGGTCTTGATGTTGACCAAAGTAAGCTTCTTTTCTTCTCATTTATCTTAGGACAATATGTAAAGAATAGTTGGAATTAGTACGTTTCTAAGAATGCTAATAATTTACTTTTATTGATTTTAATTTCACATCTCCAGTGGAATGGCTTCATTTTGATTTATTGTTTCCCTTGTTTGCTCAGTGCGCCACTATGAAGTTGTTTATCTAATTCACGAGGACTACATGGATGAGGTTGAGAGTGTTAATCTAAAAATTCAAGGTGATCATTGCCCTTTTGTGTTTACGTTTTAATTTGATCAAACTTCTTTATATTTTTTTTTCTTTGAAATGTCGAATACTTTTCTTTGAAGATATTCTCTCTACGTGCGGTAAGTTCTAGCCTTTAATTACCCAGTATAACCAAGAGACAAGGAGATCTATGAAGCACAGATTCTTTGAAAGGGTCAACACACCCGGATCGCACCCGAGCCAGATTCTGATTCTCACTTGATTCTTCCCCAATTTGCACCCATTGCGTATCCAAGCATCCTATTATATTTACAGATTCTTGTTGGATTCTTCTAGGGTTCTCGAAGGATTCTAAAATCAACTAGGATTAGTGGTCAACTTCAGTCTAATTTCCAATATCTATAAACTAACATGAAACTATGAGTGAAAATATTGTAATTTGGTTGAAGTTAGCGAGAGAGACTCATAGATTTCTTAACTAGAGAGAATGGGTGCTTCTGTTTAGCCCCATTAAAAGTATAAGTAACCCAACGGCCTTCAGTGTTGTTTGAAATGACCAAAATACCCCAATATCTGCAATCAAAACAGAAGACACCCCCTCTCCCAATTAAAACTTTTTGTTCCACTGTGACAACACCTCCAATCCCTCTTCGTGCAGCTCTCTCTCTCTCTATATATATAATTATATATATCTACCTCTCACACACAGACTCCCCTTCCCTTTTCCCGTTTTGTTGCCACTCCCTCCCAAGCTCCACACGCACTCCATTCTCTCTTGCACAAAAGCTACACAATCGCTTTGTGTGAGCAAGAGACAAATAAGGGGAAGGGGGGGGGGGGGTAGCAAAGGATGGGACGAGAGAGTGAAGCAAAGTGGGTGGTGAGGCAGCTGCATACATTTTGAAGGGTTCAAATTGCAGCTCTCTTGAAGTTTCATATTTTTTTCCTCTCGGCTTTTAATCAATTTTTTTTTAACCAGCATCATTATGACTTATGTTTAATCAAGTATCCCTTTTGCAAGAAAAACAGATTAAAAGCTTGTGATATTTTTTTCTTTTGGGGCAGACTTTCTGAGGGAGAAGAAAGCGATAGTATGGAGATTCAGTGATTGGGGTATAAGAGGACTGGCATACCAGATAAAGAAGGCAGATTTTGCTCACTACATACTAATGAACATTGAGCTGGGAGCCAAATGGATTAATGATTTTAAGAACCTTCTAGACAAAGACGAGAGAGTCATTCGGCATCTTGTGATTAAGAGGGACAAGGCCATCACCGAGGATTGTCCTCCCCCCCCTGAGTACAATACTATTCGAGGTGGTGCAGATGATGAGGATGACGATGAGGATGAGGATGACGATTATGAAGACGAAGATGATGATGAAGAATATGACGATGAGGATGAATATGAATATGAAGATGAAGATGATGTTGAAGATGTGGATGAAGAGCGTATTATTTATGTGGATGAGCATGAGGATACTGATGACGATGATAGCAAAAGTAAAAGTAATAAGACACTTGTTGCAAGTGTAAGTCAAAAATTGGGAACTGACGAAGTAGATAGGTAAGTAGTCTCTTATTTTCCGCCTTAGACCTGTAGTTTTTGGTTTTGGAAGCAGTTTCATGTAGTGTATTTTGGTTGCAGTTTTTAAGTAGAAGAGATTGTACTGATGATATATATATATATAGGTAACATTGTGTTTGTTACCTTTCCAAGTAGTCCAGCTTCCATTTCCTACTTCAGGCTTTTGAGCTCGTTGACAGTATGTAACTTTGCCATTTGTTTTAGGCTAAAGTTATTAGCGGCTTAGCGCTCCAAATATGATATTTAGCGACATTTTTAAGGTTTTGTTTTTTTATACATTTGTCATGGATTTTGGAGTGCTACAAAAAGTACTGTATCGGAGTGGGAATTGCAACAACTTTGTTTTAATGCCCTAGTTATACTTCTTCCCTATATTTTAATAAACTAAGGACTATATCAAAGATCATGTAACGACGAGAGGTTATGTGGATTCCATTTTAATGCAATTTATTGAGTTCTTATAGATAAACAACCCGCAAATGCCATCGATAGTTTTGCAAAATTTTGATCCTTCAAACTTTTCAAGCTTTCAAGAGAATAAATAATATTATTTTTTTAAGTTTTTTTGTTTTTGTTTTTTGTATACAGATTTGAGCACTTTCAGAAGGTATGAATTTGATAACGAAGTCCAACAAATCGAACTCTACCAACTCTCAATGCATTTGATTGATTCAAAAGGAAATGGAAATGGAAATTGGGATTTTTGGAGGCCGTTTGCACTGAAACAAATTACTTGGAATATAAGATTTTGGGAGGACGTTTGGATCTTGCATAAAAATAAAATATTAAATTATATGCATATGCGTTCCATCACAACTTTTTATTTTTTAGGATTAACTATATTTTAGTACATCGTATTGTCACTGAAATTCCATTCGATACAATATACTTTTTTTTTTTCAAAAATAACTTTATACATTCTGTTTAGTTTCGAAAATCCCTTATGTTAATACACCATACAAACTCCGTTAATTGAAATCTGATGTGGCAGCCAATGCATCATCCACTTGGGAAATGAATTGAGCGAAGCACGTGTTTGGTTCTTTAAAAAACCCTAAGCTCCTCCTTATGAAACTCCTCCCTTCTTTACACCTACTTCTTCATTTGAACAAAATCTCCATTGGAAGATGTCGACCAGTAGGAGCAAGGGTTTTCCGTACTCTCCGATGAAAGCACCCATTCCACCCGAAAGCTCTCAAGACTCTCATGATGAGTTTGATGAATTCAATGATCCAGTTTGACAATCATGACTGATTTATGTTGTAAAGGTGAAAAGAAAGAGGACAGATAACATGCCAGTTGGATATGAAAAGATTTTAATCAGTCATGAGTTTTATTAGTTAATAATTTAATATGAAGAAAAGAAACATTTCTTTTTTTGTCTATGAAAAGAAACATGTTAAACACTTATGAATGATTGAGGCGTAATATACAATTTATAAGCTTTAAACTCTAGCTAAATTGAGTTTCAATGCTTCACCTGCATGGGTGATCTATTTTCGGCCGTAGTAGATTCATAGTTTTCCTTGAAGTTGGATATGCAAAAGCATGTCAATAAGTTTATTTTGTTACTCAATTTTAATGATGTATGGTGAGACCATTTTTACCAATTATTATAAGTATTATTTCTTTGTTTCAAATTAAATAAGATTTTTTATTTTTCTTTTAAACAAAATGAATGTATAATATCTCACATGCACTATATTAAATAAGTTTTGTTCTTCACGATGCATCAATTAAGTTGAAATTTGTGTTTGAATTTCTAAAAATATAAAAATTAAAACAAGACACTTAATTTAAGATGGAGGAAAAATATGCCGTGTGGTTTGTTAAATGTGTTCGCTAGAATGTGTTTGATATAATCAACAATATCAAGAAATTAAACTGAAAAAAATAAAAATTTGATAAAGAAATGCAAAAGGATTTTAATTAAAACAAATTGTGTAGAAGTGATAGACTAGTTAGCATAAGTGAAAGAAATCACGTACATTAGAAAAATAAGCTTGATACTTGGTCGTAGGAAGAAAAATTGATTGGCATAAACATGGATAAAGAAATACAAAAAGATTTTAATTGAAACAAGAAAGCTCAGAAAATCCAACTCTATTTCACTTGGGTTTTTAATTGAGAGAATTTTTTTAGAGATGGGTGCTTTTAAAGTTTACATACTACTAGATGTATATTACTTTTGTTCATTAAAAGTTGTTAAAATTGAAATTCATGGGTGCCAATACCAACACTCAAAAATATATATATATATATATATATATGACCAAACAAGTAGCCTCTTTATTTTATTGGTAGAAATATAAATTTCATAATTTTCTCCAACCAAAATAGTGCATCCCATCATGTTAAAATACAAAACTCCCGGTAAAAGAATGAATTCATAAACTAACCACATTTTTCCTATACAACGTTTGTCGCTAAAACTCGTATAAAGGCCACAGTCAATCTTTCGCCAACTTGGTCTCTGAATATTCATGGGGCAATATGCTTCGTATGCTCACTTGCGCGGAACCTCGTGGCTTCTCTATGTGCTATATGTATGAATCTCTTGAATCTTTAAACCTGTTGATTTCAAGAAAATCGTCAAAAGTTGCAAATTTACTAATGAAATTTGCATCAAAAGAACAGAGCTCTTGTTCTAGCTCTCATTTATTATTTATAAGGAAAGAAAATTTAAACAAATACAATCAACGTAGAAAATAATGCTTACCAGCATCTGAGGTACCCTTATGATTATAAAAGACAACGTGTACAAAACACTTGATATCACTACCCCTGCAATTAAATTGTAGACCAGGCGCTTATCGTCCTTACTTGGCACAAATGCCGTTTTCAATGTATTTGTCAATTCAAAGAGCCTGTATGAGACCTGCAACCAAAATTAATACACGAGTCAGCTCAAATTTCAATGAGTTCGAAGGTGGATTTTAATTTTACTTACTGCGACATATATGGAAGTCGTTAGCATGAAATTCAACATAGGGTAGTCCGGAATCAAGGAAAGCAACAATTTAGGCTGACCATCCGGCACGCCTGATCTGCATACACACAGCTTATGTCAAAAGCATTGTATATATATACATGTGTGCATATATATGTATACAAGGAAATTATGATCTAATTATTATCAACTCAAAATCACAAATTAGTCACTTGTAAAACCTGACCATTATTCATTATTCGATCCATTTTAAATATAAAGATTTCCAAATATTTCCACTTTTATCGTACCAGCTAAATGGCGGACGCCTCCCCCAAACAAACAATTATGTCAACTTAATTTGATTGTGGCTAGTAGCAGTAAATACAAAATGAAAAAATAAATATCAGCTAATGATGTACAGAGGAGGATATGTGAATTTACTGAAGCACCATCTGATGCTACAATTTTAGGGCGAGTTCTAAATTTTTCAATTTTTCAAGGAATCAGTTTCCATGGTACAACTTTGTTGGCCTAATTCCCAATTTCAATGGAACATCCAAAATCACCTCCCTCTAGGTTTTTGTTTTCCATGTAAACAACCCGAAGATAAAAATAAAAACCATGTAAACCAATCAAATGCCTGCAGCAAATTTGTGACAAAAAAATTTCAATGATACACATACCTTAACCATATGTGAATCTGAGAGATGTAGGTCTCCAGGGTGATCTTTCCAAGCCATCTGTTGAATCAAGACAAACACCATTCTCAAATGAAAAATCCTCTAATTAACTGTCAAATTTTCTATATTAATTCAAATCGTGCAATCACGTCTGAAGCACATAGTTGGATTTCACATGGGCAGAACAATTATGTGAAAAAAAAGAAGGGAATACGTAAAATCAAACCGAAGGCACTTACGCAAAAAGGGTCAAACTGTAGCAGCGGAGATGCTGGGTGAAGTTTCTCAAGCTTACGTAAACACTGATCCATAGAAAATTTACTTAGTACATGAACAAATAGACAAAACTTTCAGATATTCATTTTGCCAAAACACTTGGGAGATGATGTACATACGTTATTGGAATCCATGAGGTATAAGGATGGTACTTATTGTACGTAACCTTAGGAAGCTTGTAGATATACTCAAACCACAAATATCCCATCTGAAAAAAAAAATCAAAATTTTGCATCAGATAGAAACTTATGTTGGGGTGCCACAGGCCCATGAGGATGGAGATTGTGATGAAATATTTATTACCGTTAAAGAAATTGTCACAATAGTAGTTTTGATTGCTATCCTACGTTTCACTTCCATTTCCTCCAGTTTCTCCATCCACCTCTCAATCTACAACAAATTCCAGAAGTCAGCAACTGAAAAAAGACCGAAATGAAGACATAATAAAACCTCAGCTCTCAATCTATGTAGCACAGATACTTCAAAATTACAGATAATGTTAAGTAAATATAAATCTATAAATATATAGTATTTTATTTATATTATGCTATTGTCTTTAGTTTTTTTTCCTAAGATTTGCCATATCCCATATCATATCATGTGATTCATGTCGCATATCCGTATCTCTGCAACATAGCTCTCAAGTCCCAAGTACTTTAGTGTACAAACACAACATTCTAGCTCAAGAAAATAAAAATTTAAAAGCAGGCCTTCATCAGAACTTACTGTTGGATGATAATAAGCATATAGCATTCCTATTATCCATATGTAGCGATCAAGGCCTGAGCGGAAATACCACTCATGCAAGAGAGGAAATTTTGGTTTTGAAGGATCTGGGTCAGTGTATCCTGCAATATTTACATCAATTATTAGAAATATGCATATTTGCTAATACCCATAGCGAAGTTGGTGGTAGTCTAAGATACTAACCAAGAAGGAAAGTCAATGGGCTCCAAAATAGATAAAACACTCCAGGTACTTCCCATAACAGAATAACCACCAGAAAGCAGGCCACAATTTTTCCAGCAATGACAGCCCCAATCTCATTGTATTTGTTAAAAATACCAAGCGCCCCATAAACCATGAGAGTGAAAAGAGTGTGCATGGGGCATATGTAGTATAACATGTAGCTATTGTTAAGGACAACACAGCAAAATAATACTAAAAAATTAAGCCGCCACATCATCTGCAGAATAAGAAAGCAATAATGTCAGACACATAATAGCTTCTGTTTGGTTTGGGTTAAATACTTTAACCTAGGTAAAAATGAAATGATGAAAAGTATTTTACCTATTTCTGCTAAATATTTTGTGTCTAAAAGCATGCATACATGTTTCAATATTCAAAAGAAATGGTCAACAAAGTTCAATGTCGAACAGGTGAAAAGTATTTTTCACTATTTTATTTTCCACCTAGATGAAAACTTTCTCACCGCAAACCAAATGCGTCCCCAAATATCAAATACTTATAGGAGTTAGGTACCTGAGCAAACCTTGCGAGGCTAAAGTCTTTGCGGATGTAATAATATGAGAAGTTCCCAAATCCAGTCATCCACACATATGCAGCAATAAAAATTCGTATGGCATTATAAATTTCTGTTGCGGCGAAGTAGTGGTACATTAGAAATAATACCTGTACATAAAAGATGGACAGTGAGCCATCATTTGTGGTAGGGGAAATACAAGCTCATTATCCACAGCTTGACTAGGTTAAGTTATAGGCAAGCTTTATGTAATCCGTCTAGCACTAGAGAAGAATAAAAGACAACGTATTCCAGATTTTAAAAACTCAACTCAAAATATCAACCAAACATCACCAAAATGTGTGAAAAAACCATAGAGAACAGAGGTTCATGGGTGACTTACAAGAGAAGAAACAAATGCCAGCAATTTATGTCCCAAGATACAATAAAATGGAAATTCTTTCTTTGTTATTTGTTTTTTTCACAGGTTTGCGACAGTTCAGAAAAGATTTTTGAAGCGTCTTTAAGTCACCCTAGCATTATAAATTTCCAGAGAAAACAAACAAACTACTCAAACTTAGAATGCATGGATCCGATCAATTTGATAAGCTATTCACTGCAAATGTAACAATCTCCCTTGCACCCAATTGTTAGTAAATTTTTCAGACTTAGCAATCACTTATGCTGGCAATTATTTAAAACCGATAAAGATAAGTAGTTAAACCAAATAGTACAAAAATTGGCAATAATATATATATATGTATCTCCAAACAATGAAAACTTTTTTTCATCAATTTAACATTTGATTGCCATTTGTCAGTAAAACCCGGAATCATACTTCTTACCGTCTAAAGAAATACAAACTCATATTGATATATTAAAAGAAAACAAAAAATCTTCAGAGAAAAAGATGCATCCTTTTAAAAAGTCACTAACCTGCATCCAACCTTTCCACTCCTCTGTTTGATGCCTGTTCAGATAAAGTATGGATTTGCCCGAGAAAGGCGACTTATCATGATGTATCTTGAAAGAAGTAACGGCAGAAACTATGATGAGGAGGAAGTAGAGAAATAAGAAAAGATCCCGGTTGTAACTCTGCAAATAACAACAAGCTAATCAGGATTATAACTGAACAACTTATAGTCAACAGCACTGTAGGCTTAAAGACCATACGCCTGCACCTTATCTCCCATATCCAATATTTCTTTTTCATGTGGTAAGAAAGTAGTCCTTGTGAGAAACATCTACTAAACACTAAAATGATTTGTCGGCACAAATTTATAAATAATATATATACAGACATATTATGCCAGGAGATTTTAGGGGTTCTTTTACAATTTGAAAACCAGAAATATGGTAGCCGACACAAAAGCTTCATGTTCATGTTCATGTCAACTGATTTTCCAATTCTTCATTTTCCTCCAGGAACACCAAATAATTGTTTTGAAATTCTTGAAAAAAAAAGCGCTGCTGAATAATGCAATTGCCATATCAAAGCTTCATTTTTTAAAGTTCTATACATTGAAACTTCCTACTCAGAATTTTAGAGTTGTCTTCCACACACTTCCACCAAAGACAATGGCAATGACAACGGGGAAGTAAAACTATAGACAAGAAAATAAGATTGTCTGGCCACACCTTTTTTGATTCGCCGAGAAGATTTGTACGGTCACACAAATAAAAGTACATCAAAAGGGCACCAAATTCTGATCTGGAGAAAGGGGCAAGAGAGATGGGTGGAAAAAAAGAGAGAAGAAACTAGTCAAACTCTTATCAGAAATCCATCAGAAATAAAAGTATCTCTTGATTAAGATATTGAAAAAAAATATACATACATAGCTCTCAATGTTACTCGATTTTCAAGCAAGAATGACTCATCCAACATAAAGAGCCTGAAAAGAGATGGAGCATACAATTACATTAACACAGCTACCAGAGATCTAGTGAAGCCAGAAGAATCTTTTTTCTTTTTTTGTTTTCACACAAACCTGACAATGGGGGAAGTAACAGATGAACTCCTAGCTCTAGGAGAGGCTGACTGGAGAGCACCCCCTTCCAGTAAAACAGCTCTATCATCTTCTTTAATGGCCTCATTTCCCAACTCAACTAAATTGATATCAGAATGCCTGCTACAAAATATACATATTAAGAGAAGGAAAACCTCAGATTGAGCTCAGAAAAGATCAAGGAAAATATAAATCCCTAATGAAAGAAAAATGGTCCGAAATTATAAGATATCAAGAAAGAGCAAAGTGATAACTTAAAATTCTAAAATGGTTTGATGTATGCACCTCGCAAACCGAAACTGGATTTCTCTCCAATTATTCAAGAACAACTCTTGATTAACATTGAAACTTGCAATATATTACTAGGAGATTTTTGCCGTTGAGTTCTTCACTTTCTGAAGTTGATATATTTTTCTCAGCTTTCAGTGTTCCTTTTTATGCGAAAGGTACTCAATTTTATAGTTCTCCAATTTCTAACTGGGAGTAGAGCAAGTTTCTGAGAAACAGTTCAGGCACAAACTACAACAGACCAGAATAGTGATTGTTTTCCAATATTTGAGGTCACAACTTGCCTATGAAGCATAGACACTCTCTTGGAGGCCACTTGTCGGACACTCCGACACTCTCCGACACTTGGATTTAATTATAGTCTCTAATACTTGATAATTGATTTAGATGACTACTACTCCTAGTGTTTCTTCACTGCAACATCAACTAATGATGAGGCAACTAAGCCACTTTTTATATTAACCTTTTGTTTTCTGTCATTCTATGGAACAATTTAGTATATGCATGTTTTTTGATGCTTTAATTATGGAAAAATTTAGTGATCGTGTTTTGAGTATTTGGGTTATTAATGCAATCTAGTTTTATTTCATTGAATTCTTAAATATTATAAGGTTTATTGCTTATATATATAATTAATTAAGAATGTGTCCCCATCCCCCACATGTCGTGTCCTACAATTTGGAAAAATTGCATGTGGCGTCGAAAATTGTGTTGCGTGACGGGTCTATGCTTCATAGCAACTCGCAACCATCTCTCAATGGCTACAAGTACAAGAATCCAAGCCTACTCTCATGAAATCTGTTTTTTAAGAAGCCTAGTGAGAATATCAATGCAATCTGATAGTGAATGAGTCATTCAAATAAAGTTGCGATGAAATGATTTTTGAAGGAAATGCCAGATAATTTAATCAAATAAGTCTGTTTTCATTGGTAACACTACAAGGTCACTACTACACCCACCCCCCCCAAAAATAAATAAATTGCTTTTGGTGATGATAAATTTGAGTATTTTGAAAAAGAGGCCATGTACTCTCGCTCAAAATATTGCATAGCAAAAAAAAAATTGTAAGTTGGTTATCCCATAGTTTCCTTGTATAAGTGCATGCCCACAATATAAGAACAGAGCCTGTAGCCAAGAAATAAAACCATCGTAGTGAACCTTCCAGAAAATGAAGAAATCAATGTGTCAGGGTAAAAAACATCATATAATTATCGGTAAGCAATTTCTAATTTCTACGCTGAATCAAGATAATAATTAATAAGTATGAAGTTCACAATAGTACATAATTTCAATCAGAATTAAAATTTTAAAGAGACGTGGCAGGCTAAAAGATTTCATAATATACTAGTATGGATGAACTGTGACCATATACTTCAAAGTGGAGGAATGTCAAATGTTAATGCTGCACAGAATACAAATCACCCTCCTAATGTAAAGGAATAGGTGCTGCACATGATAATTGTTCGACTCACGTTTTTGTTGACACTGAATTTTTTTTGTACTCCAGAAATTCTGAATATAACCAAGCTGCAAATACGGGGATAATTCCAAGTAAAAATGACACCTGTAATTGTTAAATACAAAAATAGTCAGATAAGATGTGAATTTACTATGATATATTGGCCAAATTAACTCTTAAAGTGTGTGACTTGATGTTCTACAAACTAAGTGAGCCATCAAACATGAATTAATTGAATCATAACCAAAAAAATCAAATTGAAACAATCATCAACAAACCATTTTAATCGTAACCCCAAGAAATTCTATAGGACTATTGGAGTATTGGTTGTTCTTTAAGAGATTGATGAAATACAGATACCCAACCGAAGACCATTACGTGAGACTTCATGAACCTAGTAACAAGCTTAAATCCTGTTACTAGATATAGTTTCCACCCATAAGTGTTCTAAGGTCCTATGTAAGGTCATAAGTTGGCCAAATACAAGGTTTGATTACATTGTAAACACGTTAATTCCCATTGTGAGACTACAAATACACTGTTTTATGGCTTACATTTTTTTCCACAAAAACACAATTGCAAACATGAAGAATAAACCAGTCTACAAATGTACAATTATCACTCTAAGCTTGAGAGTTGCTAGAACCAGTAAGAATTCTAACTCACCAAAAAAAAATGTCACCAGTTTTCGCGCTAGAATGCTAAACTTACTCAATTTTTGTAGAAATTTTTTACACAAACTATTGGCACTAATCAAATAAAAATAAATGTAGACAACACATTAAATGTGTGCTCCTAAGTCCTATCTGTTCATTTGAGTGATGTCACATCACTTTTTACCAAATGTAAACCTAGCATTTCTTAAACCACTAATTACTTGTGTGTGTGTGTGTGATCGCTCTTTCGCCCGACTAAACTAGGCAACTATCCTTCCTCAAGTACAAAATGGTTAAATCTCAAATGCTAGCTCATCAATTTAATCATATCATATGAAAACTAAAACGTAACTCAATAATTAAGCGCGTAAAGACGTTAGTTAATCTAGAAACTCAAATCAGCTCAAGATCTGATAGTATCCAAATACCTATGAAATCAAATAAAGCTGTTATTTAACATCGAAATCACATACCTGACCAGGTGTTAAAGGTCCATGGATCACCATTGTCGGCAGAATTTACAGCAGTAATAAATCAATAAGCATTCGAAATTTGAGTAGATAAGTGTATATTTGGTGCAACAAATTACACAATTTTGAATTCTCGGAAAGCAGATCAGATCGAGATAGAGACGACAGATAAATTTGGTGGCCGAATTATGAACCCTAGATTTATTGGGATAGTGAGATTTGGATGAATGGAAATGATGTATCTGTGTGAACTGAAGAAGCAAAAACGAGTGAGAGTGAAATTAAATAATACCGATTTTGATTTGTTTTAGTTTTGGTTTTGGTTTTGGAGATGAGTTAGTTGGTCCCGATAATGAGACTCTGGTCTCACCAATTCCGGGACATGGACTAGCGGTGGAACAGGAGTGTAGAATTGTTTCTAATGAGTCATGTTTTATTTTTATTTTTATTTTAAATTACTAGAGACGGTGCATACGCTTTACTTCATGTTTGTACACATATAATTTAGAAGGGGAAGTGTAAATATTAAAAGTTGTTGGTTCAATGGTTTAAAATATTATTATTAATTAAAAGAATTTAATTATCAACATATTTTTTTGCAAAACAATAAGTATAAGGCCAAAATAAGAAAATTAAAAATTTGGCATCATAATTACCCTAGAATGTAAATGTTAGAAGGTGCGTTGGCTTTATATATTAGTGTGTGTATATATATATATATATGCAAATCTCACAAACATTTAAATTTTTTAAAAATTCTTGCATAAATTCTGTAACTTTTATTTTGTAAAGACTTGTGTGGTCGTCCACTTTTCACATCTTTAAAACTTGCCCAACTAAATGGCAATCCCCGAATTAACATTAGGGTGCATTGGCATGCCCCAAGTGGCAAGTGCAAGGGCGCGAAATCCCAGAGACCTATTGTATGGACATTTTGGTCTTTAGTTAATTGAATTTTGCTATAATGTTCTAACACTTTTATTACATTAATTTGTGTGACTTGATGTTATTGTTACTAGCTACCATGGTACATTGAGAGAATTTTTTTTTTTTGATGTATGACAAGACACACAGGCAACTCCCATGAGGGCTAAATGCGGGCATTGGACACTAGGTTAAATTGTTGGCACCATGAACCTACTCAGAATTTTTATTGAGAGGATACATACATAAAAAAACATAAAAATAATCTTACTTCATAAATCATCACTCAAATAATATGCAAATTACAAACATATATATATATATATATATATATATGAGTAAAATGAAAAATTACAGTCATATGTATAATAAGCATTTTTTTAAAAACATTATTTGAAAAAAAAATATCTTCACAAACTTAATCATTAAGAATTATTTATCCATCTTTACCTCACAAGAACAAAGATAAACATTAAAGATATATTTGATAACATGATGGAAAAGGAAAATAGTTGACTTTTGTGAAACGTTGGAAACTAAGTTGAGACATATGGTGAGATTTTTCTTACTTAGTGAATTTTTCTGTGAAAATTTTTTCTTAGGTGGTTGAAAAAGAAATTTTTTTCACAAAAAATAATAAAGAATGAAAAACATCTACTCAAAAAAATGAGCATAATAGGAAAAGAATTACATCGCATGCCTCAACTTATGTTTCAACTTCTTACATAAATCAAGTGTTTTTCTTGTTATCAAACCAAGCCTAAAAGTTCAAACGAAGTTAAAGAAATTTTAGAAATTAAGAATGTTGCACCTATTGCTAAAACAATTTTTGGTGTCTCATTTACAAAAATATTAACTAATTATTGAAATGATAATGTCATGTTTAAATATTAGAATTAATTGTTTCAGCATTCACAAAAATGAATCGTATTGTCAACGTAGGTAAAAACTACTCACTTTGTTTCAAATAAGAAGAGGCAATTTCCCTTTACATGAAGACTTATTGGAGTCTCATTTTCTTTTTTGCACATAATAATAGATCAACAATAATAAAAAAATAATTAATAAGTTGTAATCGTGAGCACTAATTAAATTGAATCAGTGTTAGTATTACTCTTAATTTGAGATGAAATGAGTAGTATATTTAATTTATGGTCAAAAGTATCCTATTATTTATTATAAATACCAAACATAAAATATTTTAATTAATATAAATATATATATATATATGAAAAAAAATCTAAAAATTGAGGAGGTACGACCGTACCCCCTCAGACCAAGGTGGGTTCGTCCCTGGTCGGCATTGATATTGGCTAGGTCATGAACTGGCTACAACTTATACTTGTGAGAATCCATATGTGACTTCAAAATACGTTATTCTAATGTATTGGTGATAAGTATAGTACCTTGTTTCTAAGTAATCACCTAATTGAGAGTACTTATTCGATTTGAACAAGGCAAATTTTCTTCAATATGTAATTTGAGTATAGACAAGTTAGTTTGAGAGTAAAATTGTGTAACGGAATTTTTATGCCTAACTAATCACATATTATGCACATCTATCCAATGCATCTAATATTTATATTTATAATTATAATTAATTTATTATCCACGATCCAAATTATTTTACTATAAGAAAATTATTTTATCAAGCTATTTTTTACAGCTCTTTGTAAAAACTAAATATTTTTTAAACTTTAAAAAGGAACATTTGACATTTGAGAGATAGTTGAAGGAGTGAGTCGTTGAGTCGTGAATGAACGGAATTGGAAAGTGGACTTTCATTCAACTCTACCAATCTTCTTTAATGGAGGAGGCAATCACCGCCGCAAACACTTCCACTTGGATCCCTTCTATCAAATTATTAACGCATTATTTTGGGGACACAATTTATATTTGTATAGCGTAGTATGAGCATTATTGATGACCAATGGGCACACTAAGAGCATCTTCGAATTGTATAAAAATAGTCGATTTAGTATCATGTAAAACTTATATATTGAATAAATTTTTTGTTACTCTAATAGCTATGTAAAATCAATGTCATCTAAGTTTTTGTGTATACTCACTGTGTATTTTACATATCCAATTTACACAGCTAAGTAAGATTTTCTCTTCACCCACTCATTATCTCTTCCAATAACTCAATTACACCACTCACATTCTTTCTACATTCACTCATTCTCTTTCTTCATTTGTGTGGTTTCTTATTCTTTAGGTGACTATTTTTCATTAGACCAATTTCTTTTTACACGAGTATTAATATTAGTTATTGGAGAGTAAATAGGTCTGTGTAATTTTTTTGTGCAAAACTCAATTTTCATGTAGGATTTACACAATAATTTTATACAACCTTATTGGAAATACTCTAAGAATTGTAAAAAAAACTGACTCCAACTATTAAAAATAATAATAATAATAATAACAACCTTGACTCGACGAGTTTTCAACCGTCAACCTATATGGTTTGGTTTTCATTTTAATTCAACTAGATTCGGAACACATGTGGCTGGTGTCATATGTACATAAATTATCAAATTCAAAAAAAATTAAAAAGTAGTATTGTCCAAATGGTAAAAGGTATTAACTAATAGCTTTGGTAATCGGTCATGAATTCAACCCTAACTATACACAAAACACATTCAGTGCCTGTGCACATGTTAGAATAAAAAGAATAAATACAAAAGTAGATAGCTGAATGCTAAAATCATATTAAGTTATTCAAAAGTTGTGAGTTCAAATTTTGTGTTGACATATTTTTTTAACATTAATGACAACATGGATAAAATAAGAAAATCACAAAAATTGGGTGTCATAATTGAATCCATACAATTCTTTTTTATATATACATAGATAAAGTATAAGTTCTAAAATACAAACACTAATATGGTCGAGTTTGATTTCACGTCAAAAAAAAAAGAGAGAAAGATCGACTAATCTAATTTAACACGAATTTATTATCTTTAACCATGTGTTCGCGAGTTTAAGATAAAAAAGAACGTAATTATTTTCTCTTCTTCATTTAGGAAGTTTAACACAGGAGAAATGTTACTTTTCCTACTTGTTTGTGAGTTAAAAAAAATTGATTTTAAAAAATGCGTTATGCATTTTAAGAGTAAAATAATAAAAACAATAGGTTTTCATCAAAAAAAATTCACTTACGCCTTATATTTTTTTATTTGGAAAGAACGATTTGAGGAGATTATGCTTTAATTAATATTATCTCTCTTTTTTATATTCTCCATAATAAACTCTCAAACAAGAGAAAAGATAAATTATTTAAACTCCCAAACATAGTGTAAGTATCCTTAGAACATCTTTAATGTAAAGATAGATTGAATACATCCAAAATATATACATGTAAGTATGTCTTTTTTTAATTGGCAGAAAGTCTCACGTTAGCCAATTTTCTTAAAAAAAGCATCTTTACGATTGTTTTCTTTTCGCAAAATTTTGAAATCATGTGATTTGATAAATCATAAGATTTTGAAATTTGTGATTTTAAAATCTCATAATTTTCAATTTATGCGTTCTTTTAAAAAATTTAGAAAATTTCATAAGTATTTTATAAATTATCAAAATATAGTAATGTAAGTTAAGATTGAGTGGATTCTTATCAGTTTACTTATTTTAATTAGAGTGAAAAAAGTCGTAGTAACCAATAATAAATGAGAAATAACATTAAAATGAGATAGATCAAATTCAAACTCCGTAATTCAACACGAATCTCAACTTTTTGAGCAAATTATGAAATCATGCAATTTACAAAATTTCAAAATTTAACGAAATTTTAAAATATCTAGATTTATCTAAAAAAAACAATCATGAATTACCTAAATCACATAATTTATTAAATCATATCCCAAAATTACGCAAAAATAACATAACCTAATAAAATTATCCAGGAAATTCTCTATTAAAGAATTCATAAAATAAAACTTGATAATTATATGTTCAATATAAATTTTGTTTATTAGCTCTTGATTCATACTTTTAATCAAAAATTAGGTTTATAAAACAAAACTTAAAATATTTAAAAGCTTAAAAAAATAGGTAAATAAGAAACATGATGTAACATTAAGTCATTTTCTTTTCTCTTTTTTGGACAGACATTAAGTCATTTTCTAAGATCCTTTACAAGTAGCGGGGCCACATTCACAGTTTATTATCATTTTAACATTTTTCTTTCATGGTTATTATTAATAGTTGCATTGGAAATATGTATTTTGTTCTTTGTCTATTTATTTATATAGCATCTCATTTTATTAAATTTATAGTTATATTGGAGATACTCTTATAATATTATCAGAGATGGGTTTGGCCATTTTAAAACCTTATGTAAAATCCTAAAAGCAGGGGCGGAGCCACGTGGGGCCATGGCCCCACCTGGACTTTTTGGAAATTTTTAGAGAGTACAGGGGTCTATGTGTAGGAAGGAAAAGTTTAGGGGCCATTGTGTGATTGATTGATTTAAGTTTTCACTTTTTTTTTCTGATTGATCCAGCCGTGTTTTACTATTTTTTTTTCTTTTTTTTTATTTTTTTCTGAAATACTGTTTTCATTTTTTTTGGATTATATATCAAAAGATATTTCAAAATATATAATTAATTTTAGTATATCATTTCTAACTTTTTTGAAATATCGAAACAGAATGAAGAAGTATTTTAGTAAAAAATTGGTTTGTAAACATAATTATTGAATTTGATTTGACTTAATTTTTTTTTGGCCCCCCCTGAAAATA
Source organism: Lonicera japonica (assembly GCA_021464415.1). Classification (NCBI taxonomy): domain Eukaryota; kingdom Viridiplantae; phylum Streptophyta; class Magnoliopsida; order Dipsacales; family Caprifoliaceae; genus Lonicera; species Lonicera japonica. Next base: position 59,095,303 of record CM038465.1, on the reverse strand, counting down.
ATTCCTGGCTCCGCCACTGCCTAAAAGGTACCTCTTATAAATAAATATATTAATTTTTATTATATTAAAAAATAAATTAATTTTATTTAAATGATAAGAATTTACATACCACCAAAAATACACTACAAATGCATGCAGAAAAGACAAGAATTAAATATCTAATTCTCTCTTACTGTTTTGAAATCAAATCTAAATGAAAAGAAAAATATTGGTACCCCTTTAATTCTCTATTATAGCATAAGAAGATTGATATTAAACATGGGAAGACATAATTAGAGAAGAGCTGAAGACATCGTTGCCCTACACGCCGTTAGAACTTTGTAACCTGAGTTTTTTTTATTGGAAAGTTCTGTTATTAATTACGGAGTAAAAAGTTCTTTATATATATGTATATAAACAAATAAATTAGGGTGTTGCTATTGACATACACCTATTTACTCTGTAACACTCTCTTAAAAAAAATGTTGATTAGTCTATTGACACACATCACTTTTTTTATTTTTAATTAATAATTAAACCACTAAACACTCTTAAACAACTTCATCTTCTTTTTCTTCATCACCACCACCACCACCATTTCTGCCTCTTCTTCTTCATCATCTTCTTCATCATCATCACCACCACCACCACCATTGCCGCCACTACCTCCATCATTGTTGGTACCACCACCATCCAAATCATCATCCATCTCCAAAAGAAGTAGGATACTTATATTTTGGTTATTACTTTATGTTTCCTTTCATTAATAAATCATTGGATACAAACAAACAAAAAAAAAACAGAAACAAAACACGAAGAATGTTTACTCGATCCTTAGGAACCGAGTATTGAACAACTTACTCAGTCCTCAGGAACCGAGTGTTGTACAGCTTACTCGGTCCTAAAGAACCAAGTTAAGCTTTGGGTTATTTTTCCAATTTCACTCGGTTCCTTAGGACCGAGTAACTTGTGCTTTACTCGGTTCCTTTTAGCCGAGTATGATGAATAACACTCGGTTCCTAGGAACCGAGTAAACCTTCATCCATGGCAGATTTTTTTTTTGACGGGTGTGTGCACGGGTGGAACTTTTTTTAGCCAATAACAAAAAAGTTCAAGAAAAAAAGAGTGGAACGATTAGATTGTTAAAGAAAAAGTTAAACGAATAAGATTGAAGATGAGATTTGTGGGGTGAGTGGTGTGATTTGTTTTTTTGAATTATAGAGAGAGTTGAATGCTTAATTCCAATCGGAATTTTTGAAAAATCCTTAATGGCAATGTGTTGATTTGTGGAAGAAGAAGATTGAAGATGAGAGAGAGTGGAGTGGTAGAGAGTAAGAGTGGCGTGTTTTTTAGATGAATGTTAATTAATCCTAAAATTAAATGCGGAGTGGTGGAGTGTTAGGAAGAGTGAGAGTGTACCTATGGAGTGTTAGAGAGATATGAAGTGTTAGAGAGTTAAATGGTGTGTGTCAATAGTAGCCCCCATAAATTATTAGTGATACTCTTAATTTTTGGGCCCTAAACAAGTGTCATTTTTAATTGAAGTTGGATTTGATCGGTTTAACATTGGTTTCGTCAAGATAATAACCAAACCGATCTAATATTTGGCCGCTTTTCCAAAACGCAAACCAATCCAATCTACTAATTTCATTGAATCCAATCAATATTGGATTAGATCAGTTTGGTCGATTTGAGCAGATTGGATTAGATTGTGCACAACCCTACTTTTTTTTTTTTTTTTACAAAATTTTAAAATAATTTGTTTAAGATTCATTTGGTTATGTAAATTATCAAATTTGTAATTGTTTTATTGTAAATTAATAAATTGTAATTTTTTTCATTTCAACAAAAAAATTGGTGGTGTGATTTTTTTCACATGAACTTTTATTATAATTATAAGTTATAAAATTTTAACTACGTCTCTACATTTTCTTATTTAAAAACTTAAATATTAACTTAAGTTTAATACTTTATATATTAATTCACTTTTACAACTAAATACTTAAATTAGATAATTCACAAATTAATTAATTTTAAATAATTTAATTCGTAAATAAAAAAATAAACAAGCTGTTAGCTTTTGATAGGACTATCATTTTGTTTTTGACAATTATCCTTTTTTGCCTAGTGGGTTTGATTTTCAAGCGTGTAATTAGAATTTTGTGACTCCCTTTAAATCAATTTACTTTAGTTAATGGAGATAGACCTGATCTGATCTGATGAGGGAGGTAGTTGTTGGCAGCTGGATAGGGTTGCCAAGTCGGCAAAGAACTCCTCTCCCATTAGGCCACGATGTACGCGCTTCGTAATTTTATCACCCGTTGGCAGCTCTCCATCCGTCACCCACGAATTATCATCTGCAATTTTGAAATATCTTGTCAGTACACTCTTTTTTAAATATATATATATATATATATATATATATATATATAACCAAAAAGTAATACATACAACTTCATATAATGCTAAGTTAAAACAATTAAAAATGCGATGCATGTAATGATAGACAATAACTATATAACTGTCAATTTAAAAGGCAAAATGAATAACAATCATCACGCAATTTAAAATTGCTATTATTATTTAATGGTATTATTGTCAAAATAAAATATACAATATAATTTATTAAAATAATATTATACTCTGATAAATAAATAATTACTTGGATAATAATATTATTATGTTTATTTAGAAAACAAAATTTTAATTATTGCAAGAATAGAAGTTTTGGCACACGGATGGAGAAAGAAGAATGTAATACAAAACAAGTGAAGGGCCCGCCAGAGCTGAAGGGCAAGGAGGGGGGGAGGGGGTACGTCATACGCGTCGTACTGAATATAAGATGGTTGATACTGCTAAGCTTTAGTTTGGAGACAGTGGGATAATACAACACCGACAAGATTATGTTATCCTTCCTCTCTCATTTCTAGGTATTCCTATGCTTGTTTTGGTGTCAATTTACAAGGTCCCACTAACCGTGATTTGCTACCAAACAACCTTGGATTCAATCTTAACCTAAAATTGCTCCATGCTACCTCAAAAACCTTTTATTATTATGCGTTGTCATTTTTTGCAACTGACCTCACCAATTTATTACTGATACGTACAATAATCCAAATGCCGCACAAAATAAATTCCTCCCCCACAAGCTCCGCAATTTCTCTTTCTATTTTACGTATATATATTATCACAACACCACTCACTAATGATAAAGAGAACTTGCTGGTTGAGGGCAATGACATGAATATATATGTTCCAAAATTACAAAAACCCATAAATATTATAGAAGGAACATAAAAATCCCAAAAAAAAAAAAGAACATCCAAACAGACCGACCACAAAAACTATTACCTAGAGAACCTGCAATTTTTTTTTTTTTAATCTAAGAGATGAAGCACTCCAAATTTCCTAAAATTTCACATCTTACATAGACACCCTGAAACCAACCACCCAGGGTCTGTTATGCAATTGTTCTAAAACCCACATAAAAGACTATTTATCTCCAAGATAAAGGAAAAAACAACCCTAACAACACTTAACTGCACCATGAAAATACAGGAAGGACATCCTATCCTTCTAGGAAGGGGAGAACTAAGATAAATTTTCAGAGTGTGATGGTGGAGAGGAAAAGATTGACCTAAGGTCAGATTTAAGCCCAAGAAAGGGACCCACGGGTCCTATCGCTTGGAGGGTCTCTCATCGTCCTCTCCACTATCATCGTCGTCATCAGAGTCGTCCTTGCCTGATCGCTTTCTCTTTGCCGGGGCCTCAATTTTCCCACCACTAGGGTCAGCAGCATCATCGTCGTCTTCATCCTCGAATTCTTCTTCGTTCCCATTTTCTTCGGGCTCGAAATCACTAGCATCTTCCTCGTCTTCAGCCCGACCCACTGGTCGAACAAGGTACTCAGTTCCCATATCCTCCTATTTAGTTGTTTATGGGTAAGATGTTAGCGGACAATTAAGACAGCAAGTTACAGAAGAATGAAGATCAAAAGCAATATGTCACAAAATGAACAAAGAGATCCTGGCAGATATAATAGTTAGTCAAGTATGCTGTAAGCATTCACAAGGAAAACAATAAATGAGATTAGAGAACTGTGATAGTAATACAGAGTGGAAAGAAATTTGACAGCAGCAGCATACCTCTTTTGATCTCTATTCCACAGCAATAACATGCATATTGTACAAGTAAATAAAGTAATATAGAAATTAAACTTTACAACCTAAAATCAGTCCAAGAGGCAAAGACAATGCCAGTATCCTTTACCAAGAGACACTCTTTCCTTCTCCCATCAAAGTTTCTTGTGACAAGATGAATAGAATACTCGGTGGGTATCTATTAATGCTTCAAAGAAATAAACTACCACATGAAAATTCATTTTAGGGTGTGTTTTAACACTTATTTCTATGGAAAATACTCAAAAGTTTCAAATTGTCCATATTTACAAGCATTTGATTGCATAATTTTTCATGGAATCAATTCACATGGTACAAATGGTTTACCCTAATTTATTGTTTTCCATGTGATTCTAAAATCACCTTCATCCCAAGTTTTTGTTTTATTCCATGTAATTAAATCCTTTTCCATACAAGTGATCAAATGTACCCTGAGCAACACTTCACAAAGGCCGTTTGTGATAAAGTTGAACCTTTTTGGAACACTAGGTGTTTGATTCAACTGACAGCAGCCACTCGACATAGTCAAATCAGTTATTTCCGAGATCTATATCCCTTATAAATCACAAACACTTTATACCCCAAGCTCCATCATGTACTATTTTATTTACACAATAGTAAAACTAAGAGTGAAAAATCAAGCAACAGAGAACAGGGAGAAGAACAAGAACAGTAGATCTAATTGAACTCCTGTATATTGTAAGAGGCAACAAACTGATGATTCTTGGAGGAGAATAAAGCAACTGGAACTCTTTCAGTTAGAATGGAGAAGTCTAAGCATGCTCTTCTCTAATGGTAGTTTTAGTACAAGAATCTGACTTCATTCCCCAGAAAATAGTTTTGCACATTGAAGGATAAGACCTTTTTCTTCAAAAAGCTTAAATATCCATTCAAATCTCTTAATAGAAGAAGCTTAGCATGTAATCTAACACTACTCGATGGAGGAAAAACTTCAAAATTTACCTCAAGGTCATGAAATAAATCATAAGCGCAAAGAATCCAAAATCAGCAACAATAAATAAGCTATAGCTAATTAGCAGAACATAAAACATATTCATTTGAACAAGTTAAGGAACAGTAATATGGACATGAGCATCTGAAGATTTTTAAAACAAAACAAGGAAAATAAAAGATGGCAAAAACAGATCTGAGTAGTATAGTAAAAAAAAAATCTTCAATAGTAAGTAGATCTAAAGAAAAATCAAAAACCTAACCTCCAAATAAACACCAAAACATATCTCTCAAGAAAAAAATTGAAAGGAGAAAATAGGAGCATAGATAAGCTCTCTTTTGCTGAAAAATTGTCCCCAATGAAATTTACCTTAGAGAATAATTATCATCTTGATGTTTTATCTCAACAGATACTCAACTGCAAAGATTCGGTACTCCTTTAAATTTATTCAGAAAGACTGTAGAATATATATAGAGAATATGTAATTCCTTCGTCAGAAGGGGGGAAATTGTGATTTTCTATCTGAACAAACAGAGCCAAAGCAGAAACTGCACTTAAGATACTTATTTTCCCTAATTTAAACACAACAACAGACATAATTTACAAAAAATCACTAGATCTGAACATATAATGTGATTATTCATAAAGCTGAAAAAAACACAAGCTACACAACAAAATAGTAATTAAATCGCAATTAAATTAAAAGAACAAAATTAGGTTTTGAAAAATTACCTCCTCTTCTTCACCTTCATCATCGTCACTCCCTTCATCATCATCGTCATCGTCATCGCCACCGCCTTCACTATCCTCATCATCATCGTCATCATCATCGTCATCTTCCTCATCATCATCTACCGACTGAACCGGTGGGCCACCGGAGTTGTGCAAAACCTCTTGTACATCATCCTCATCATCTACCTCTTCATCATCATCGTCGTCGTCATCATCTTCATCTTCCACGTCGTCATCCTCTCCATCATCTTTAATGTTCTCGGCACCATCATCTTCATCCTCAACCACACCGTTCGAAACCTTAACTTCTTCACTCTCCTGTTCAAATTCTATTTCCTCCTCGGTCAATTTCATTTTCTCGAGAAAGCGAAGGATTTTTTTTCTTCAAAAATTGAAATTAATGAGAAATTTTTTAGGGGAAAAGATGCAGGGGAGGAGGAGAGAGGAGCTTGTTCGTTCTTCAGAGTAGCTCTGCAGACCTTTGATCTCAGCCGTTGAATCTAGAACTGATGTGGATCGATGACGTGTACAAAGATCCAACGGTTAAAATGAGAGAAGTCGTATTTCTTGTGCTTCTAGGCTCTTTGCGGCGCTCTGTATTCCCTCTTTTTCTCTAGGTTTGTTAGTCACGTGACAAGCGTGTGACGGTGGCTAGGGTTAGGAAATATATCTGAGATATTTTTTCTTAGCGTTGCAATAGATGGGCCTAGATGGTGGGAAATTGTCTTGGGCCTTCTTTTGAGCCCATAAATTCTTAGGCCCTCCAACTAGTAGCACTTTAATTTTTTGTTCAAACTTAAACTTATTGGTTCTTCTAAAATAGTATGGTTGGTGCGAGTTTTACGAAACTATAACGAAAAAACATATTTGAACTCAAATTTGAGTTAAAATTAATTCACAATTATAGAATGGTAATACTTTGCTCTCCTATTTCCTTCCACCTTTCCTCGTAGTTTGGGCCCAAATGTATTTGTGTATCTTAGAGAAAGGATTTTCAATAAACTCTTTCTTATATTGTCACGTAAACTTTTGGGAGCAAGTGAACTCAAGAGTCGACAGAGAATTGAATAAGTAAAATTTTTTAGGAGTAGTAGTAAAATATACTTACCTCGCTACTTCTTACTCACTCCAGTCAAATTAAGACAACCATTCATGCTGGGCAGTGGCGGAAAAACCTTGTAAGAAAAGTGTCCATTTGCTAACATTAATTTTTGAAAAATAATAATTAATAAGCAATAATTTTTAAAAAACATTCCAAAAATTTGCTTGCTTTTTTTCTATACCAGACGGTACATGGAGGGGGATACGCTTTGTTTGACTCTAGGGAGGAGGAGGAATAGAACTTGGGTTTCGAATGACAGAATTGTGGTGGAGAAGCCACCTTTAATTTTTGCCATCTTTGTACTACTCCAAGTGTAAATTTTGTTGACTTGTTTGGTTCCCTTTATCATTTCTTGTTTTATATTACGAGTTTAATTTTATTTTACAATTTTTGGGTTTTACGTTAACAATTATACCAAATTTCACATTAAATAAAAGGATGTTTTAACAGTTAATTTTGAAAACAAAACCTTGAGATAATTTGTTTTACAACCATTCCATAATTTTTTAATTATATGCATGAATGATCATCCAAGATTGTTGATAAAGCTGGAAATCTTCTTGCCAAGTACAAGCCCATCTCGCTGTGTCCTTTTCCTCTAGACGGAGGTCTCCGCCTGAGGGTAGATTCAAGGTCAATTTTGTTGCAGCGAGATGTACCAGGATGGAGTTTTTTTGTGGGTTTAGTGTTGTCGTCAGAGATTGGCGGGGCTAGTTTTACGCTGGGATGATCAAGCAAGAGATTATATGGAGGTTGCGGTGTTTCATTGCGTTTCAATTTGCTCTCGACGCAGGGTTTCACCATTCAGAGGTGGAAGGTGATAACATGCATTTCGGTGATTACAGCTTTGAAAGCTAAAGAAGTATACGTAGATCTTATCAATGGAGGTGTCGCGCGTTGTTGCAGATTTTGTAGTTATCACGTTCTTGTCGGTCATGCTCAATTTTATTTGTTAAGCGTGAGGGTAATAGCTAATGTATTACTCCTAAGTTCGCTTTGAATGTTTTAGGTGAAAGATTCCCTCAATGGCTAGAGGAGGGTCTTGTATTTGATGTAGCTTATTTGCTTCATAATTAATAGAGCTGCTTTTTTTTTTCTAAAAAAATAGTCAAATGAGATCGAATTGCTTTTGTATATAATTAATAGATGGATACATAAGGGTTTGAATCATGGGGAAAATAGAAAGGATGGAGACACTTTGGTCCTTGAGATCTTGCTCATGTAAGGAAAACGTTTTACTACCTACTAGCTCCTCGACCTTGAAAGCAAATGGGATTCTATAGATATAATTTTCACTAAAGTAAAATATTTTAACTTTATTAACAATTTATTCTTCTTTTTTCTTGGTACAATCATTGTTTAGCATCTAAATACGATAAATTTATCATATTATATGTTTAACGTTGATCAGAATTAACTATGGGTTAAATTATTTATATTCCACAACCCTCTTATTCTACCAAGGGATAGATTAAATAATTTTATTTAAAAATAAAATAATTTAATTTAATTTAAATAAAATTAAATAATATATTTATCCAACATGTCAGATGCCCAATGTGATCACAAACTTAATGATATCAGAATAGAAACTTCGTATATTAGAATTGAATTGAGACTGGGCACTCACATCCTCTATCCTTATCCCCATCAGGCATCAGTACCTATTTCATTTATCATCACTGAAACAAGTGGAAGATGATATATAGCAACTTTTCATCCCTAATCATTCTTCATCTTCTTCTTGTCGAGACTCGAGATTTAACAATAACGAACAAACACATCATTTATATATTTTCTCCTACGTACAAACTCTCAAATTTAGCCTAAAATTATATATATTAATAGATCGAAAACCTATTTATACAAAAATAAGAAATATGTCAACAAACCATAAAATCGTACATGACCACTTAACACATATTATAAATGCAATATTTATTAATATGTCCCTCTCTTTATTCAAATAATTTATATGATATGTTGTCAATGAAAATCGTTGTGATAAGCTAAAAAAGCACATAAACAAAAGACTAAAACACGCTTAACATGTAAGTTGTTCTATGAGTGAAGGACCATCACTTAAATTTGAGTCTCCAAGAAAGTTGGTAATATGATTTTACGAGTTAAATATGAATAAAAACACAAGATTCACAGTTTTTGGTTTAAGTTTGGACATGTTAAATCTTAAGCACTTTAAACTAATACCAAACCAATGAATTTATGTTTTAATTAATTAACCAATCGAAACCAACTTTATATACACCCACTGATATAATTAATATAAAGCATTGCTATCATTAATTTATCTAATTGAATCTCAAGAGCTTAGTCCCTTTCATTGGATATAGTTTTTCCTTATACAAAAACAACTATATATAAGTCAAAAGCCTTTAAATTTTGTATTTTTTGAGTGAAGAGAAAGAAAATTCAATTTTAATTATATATTGTGTTTTACATTTGCAAGTTGCAACTTTCAATTGGAACATTTTCAAGTCTATTTCTATTTTAAATATCTGGGGTATTTTTCAAGTAGTATGCCAATTACAAGGTTATGAGTTCGAGTCCTTCCCCTCTTTTTTCTCTCTTTCCCAATGATAATGCGTATGAAAAAAATAAAATCTGCTTTTTTAATATATTTAATATTGAAACAAGCTAGGGAGGAAAACATACATTTTAAACTAGCTTGTCAATATTTAATAAATATAACTAAAACCATCAGTTTGAAAAGGACAACAAGAGACATATATCCCACTCATACATAAGGGGCAGAAAGCTAATACGCTGAAATTGTGTTTTTCTCTTGCGTGAAGAACAATAATGCAAGCTCCAAGACAAATATCTTTATGAATAGAAAGACGTACTCCCTCCATCTTCAACTATTTTATATATTTGTATATATAAATATGAAAAGTTATAAACTAAAGTTCAGTTTTCTATAAAAAAAAATCTACGGAATTTCACGAAAATAAATAATATTTATTCTTAACACAAATTACACTAAAATTAGTATATGTTTTAAAATATGTTAAACTAAAGTTTTAACGGTCTCGTAATCCACTGACATTTTTATTATATTCACAATAAAACAAACTATCAATTCTATCCACATTAATTATCAACCCTTTATTTTGAAATCATTGCTAAAAAATATTTGGAAGGGAAGGAATATTAATAATTTGTATGAAGTCATAAAAGACAAAAGATATATCTAGTTTTGACCATTAAGAAGTAATTACGTGTGGGAAAGGATTGACAAATGGAGGGGGGGATTTTCTCTAAATTTTTGAGTTTCCTTGCTTCCACTTATTTCATATTGTTGAATGACAAATATACTCATCATATGCCAATAATGTACTTTGATGTATAAATTATAGAAGTGATTTCCCCTTCAAAGTCATAACGAGAGCGACGTCCTAGGTTTACCGTACGTAATAAACAGAAAGAAAATTTGATAAATTAACTTAAGAGTAATTTCAATGCAACTTATATTTGTAGACTTGTAATTATGGACGTGTAAATATGTTTAAAATTATGATTTTTATGTGCATAAAAAAGCTCTTCATATAGTTTTAGATTGAAGAAAAAAATTCTCCAAATATATTATTTTCTTTGGTTACAATATCAACTTATTTGCAGTTTGACCCCCTTTAATTTATGTATAGTCTAACAAGCTGTGGCACCCGCATTACATAAGTATAATCTTTATTTTGGACGGTTTTCGTTAATCATGTTGACCGTAAAAAACTAGTTAAATATCTAAACTAATATTTGACATTAAATGAAAAAGACATATATACCTATATTTAATTGTAGGATATTATAAAAAAGTAGTAAAAAATCATTGGAACTGACACTTGTAACAAGGATAACAATTTTTTTAGCAGAGATTAATCCCATCCCAATATAAGCATAAGAACACTTGGTGTCAATGACCAAAAAAAAAAAAAAGAACTATTATTTTATTTTTGTTTAGTTCCATCAAGATAAGATTGTGTTTTTTTTTTCCTTATTTATTTATCTTTTGGTCCAGCAGTTTTGCCCTTAAAGTATTTTTGTTCTTCGAGGTAAAAGAGGTGGCAATTTAAGCTGTTAGTTTGTATTTTGCCAGAAAAAACTTGACTCAACAGAAAAAAATATATAAGATCATGAAATGTCACAAAACAAGCTCGTATTATATTATTTTTAGTTAAAATGATTGAAATCATTTAATTTTATGTCAATTTTATTTTAAATTTTAAATACAAATACAATATAATACAACACTCTGTCAAAAACTCTAGATACAGAAACCAAAAGTAACACAAATTTTAGTTTCATTTCATCCAGGTGAGATCACGTGATTCTGTTGGTTCTTTTTGTATTTTATATTTTTATTATTTGGGACAACAGTTATGTTTATGTACCCCCAGAGTTACTTCTTCGAGATAGATTTGACTGTTAGGGCTGAGAGATTAATTACATAAAATGATATTTTCTTAACATTTGTCTTTATAGCATACTTATCTCTAAAATTAAATCATACAAGTGTGTAACCCACGCAATGCGTGGGCATTTCAATTAACCAAATATGTAAATATTTTAAATTACACAAATATAAAAATTTAATGTATAATGGTAAACAAAAATAGTTATGTAAAAATACCCATGTAATGTAACTGCAAAAATATAAAGGTAAATTAAACAACCTAATTGTATAAAATAAAAATTGATATGTATAAAAAGACTTTTGAATTAGTGCAAAATAACTAATATATCTGTCTAAGAAAAAATGATAGAATTATAAACAGCGAGAAGTTAAGCACATATATATTATCATAAATAAAGCAAGATAAAAGAGTTATAAAAGTAATTAATGATTGTATTAATTACTATATAGATTGCATTAATTGCAATAGTTCCTCCATTTTACTATATAGTAATAGATTTCGAGCCTTATTAGTGCACGAGATGCAAAGAAAACTTTTTTTCCTCCTAATATAAGTTAATAATTTTATAATATAACTTTTTTATATATACCCAACAACTTTTCGTATAAATTATAATAAGTACAACTATCAGAATAAAAATAAATACACAATTTCCAGTTTTCTTTTAATATTTATTTTTAAAAAAATATCTTGAATTATTAATTAATCTTTCAATAAGCATAATCAATATCCCAAATTATATTATAAAACTAAGTTTGTATTTCTAACTAGTTGCTTGAGTGAAGTTAATGTTTTTAAAAAAAACATATTTACTTTTGAGAGAGAGGAAATAAATATTAGTAATACAAACAATAGTAGTTACATATAGGCAAAACATGCTTTTTTGAGAAAATTTCAGCATTGCTTTCATTTAAATTAAAGTTATAATTTTTCATTTTTCGAAATTCTAAAGACTACGTCCTCTATGTTGTATCAATGAAACAAAATTAGTGCCAAAAAGGAGAAACAAAATCACTTCATACGTAGATTTATGAAATTTGATCAGCTTATTCCAATTATAAATTCTCGTTAAAATAAAGCGGTGTTATACTCCCTATTTTTGTCACAAATACCACCATCTAAAATTTAACTAAAAATACATTTTAATAACATTTAATTTATCACAAACACTCCATTATATTGCCTGATATTAGGTAAGTGCTTAACAGCATACTCTCCTCATGTGAGCCGAGTTTATGTAAGTGCACTCACCTCTCATCAAGTGAGCTGAGCCTTATTTAAAAAGCACTACAGTCATCTATTACTTAATGTTAGACAAATTATTATAAACAAACTCTCTTCAAATGAGGTGAGTGAATACATCTACACTCACCTTCTATTAATTAGGCGAGTCTCGGAGAGTATTAGTAATTAAAAATTTACATGTAAAGGATATTTGTAACAATAATAATGTTTGTGAAAAAAATAAATATTACTGCCCTTAAAATAAGTACACATTCTCTGACAAGGACACCAATATTAAATAAAAGCAATGTGCGCTTTAATTAGAGGAGCTGAATCCTTGCCCATCGTTTTATAAATTTCACATACTGGATACTGCATGAAACAAAATTAAAAACAGACTCATTCAGCATTAAATTATAAATATAAAAAGAATTTAAATTAAGGAGCCAAATTCAGTTATAAAAGGAGATATCCCAACACAAACTTCTTCACTTCAACAGTCCTCTGTAACCATGAACACTTTACTTTCTCTCTCAACCATTCTCTCTCTACTCTTTCTCCCATTAATCTCCATGGCAGACACTAAGCTAATGGAACAAACCTGCAAAATCACTCCCTACTACCAACTCTGCATCTCAACTCTCAATTCAGACCCTAAAAGCCGAACAGCAGACGTATCAGGTCTCGGCCTAATCATAGTCAAAACGGTCAAATCCAGAACAATTCATACGATAGATCTAATCAAAAAGCTCCAACGCTCAAATCCGGGGCTGAGAAAGCAATTGAGCGAGTGCGGCAACAAGTACAACACGATTTTGATCGGCGATATAGAGGAGGCTGAGCAGGGTTTGGAATTCGGAGACCCTAAGTTTGCCGAATCAGGAATGAATGATGCTGCGAATGAGGCCGATGGATGTGAGAAGATGTTTGATGGATCTAAATCGCCATTGAAGGAGATGAATAAAGCTGTTTATGAGCTTTCTCTTGTGTCGGTAGCTATAATAAGGTTGCTTCTATAAGTGCAGGGGAGCTCGTAGAGTTTTAAGTTTATTTTCTCTAGTTTCTTCTGTAACAGAAACAGTTCGTTGCTTCTGTTCTGTACTGGACTAAGATTTTAGTGTTTGAATATTAGTAAGAGAGAGAGAGAGGAGGGGCGATATCACTGCGTGCATTCTAAACTTCTTCCTCTTTTTCTGTATTTTTTTTTTTTTGAAAATAAGGTAAAAGAGTTTGTGTAATAATGTTTTTCGCAAAAAAATCAACCAATTTTTTTTTTTAGAAATAAGGGCTTGTTTATCAATTATGTTTTAAAATAAGGGTATTGATCTAGTGCGAGCTTTACTTTGCACAAAATATAATTTTGTGCAAACTTAACTTTGCAATAAAAAAATTAGTGCAAATTTGTTTTGCATGATGTGTTTATATTTTTCAACAAGTATATTCTTATATTTTATTCGTAAAACTTTAAAACAATGTCAAATAAACAAAAATACATAGTAATATTTTATAAAATAAAGAGTGAAAACTTAACTTTGCATAACTTCGAAAACATTATTATGTGTTTATTAATAAATAGGTTTTGAATATGTAATTTGTTAAAATTATTCTAAATCATTGTCAATTAAACACTTATTTATAATAATATGTTAAAAAACATGTAGTGCAAACTTGATTTTGCATGATTCCATAAAAAATACAGTTTAAAAATTTAATGCAAAGTTAATTTTGTAATCCTTTTGGAAATTGGTCAAATATAGGCCCTTAATTTAAAAAATATTATTCCCTGATTTTTTTGTAAATTTTTTTTTCATACAAGCCTTATTTTTCAATATCCCTTTTTTTTTCTCTCTCTTTCTTTCAATTAAGCATTTCTTACTAAGAAGGATAAGTTATTGTATGGAACAAATATAGTATACCAATTTATCACATTGACGAGAGATAAAGTAAAGAATGAGAATTGTTGAACATATACAACATTTTACAAAAAGTTGATTCATAAACAAGCTGTTTGTTTATCTGGGCCCACCATATTAACTATATTGCTTGAGGATGCTAATGGGTCTGGTTTATGACTTCCATTACCGCCCCTTACCAAAAACTATCCCCATCCCCACCACCATTCCCAATTTGGGATATTGGGTAATTCTTATCCCCGTTCCATTAGGTAAAGGAACCTCGCGGGGATTTCTCGATATTTTTCTTAAAAAGAAAAAAAAACATAAAAATAAGAAGAGTGAAGATAGAAATAATATAATGTTATATATATATATATATATATTATATAAATATATAGATGGAATTATATAAATACACAATGAATAAAGAACTAATTTTATAGACATATATGAATACACATATATATATATAAGTACAAAATAAGAAAATTTACAAAATTAAGTATATCGAAGTGAGTACGGGGCGAAGACTGCCATACCCGAACTCGATTAATTTTAAAAATTCCCAGCCCAAACCTGTCCCTGAATAATCTTACCGATACCCGCCCTTATCGGGTCAGGGACCCTTAGGTATTTTTGCCATCCCTAAATTATTGCCTTACCCAAGACAATGGCAAGTATGTTTATAGAGTGTTTTGCATGGTTTAACATTTTACATAATAATTGCAAAGGTAGAATATGTCAAAACCTACTTCAATCACATAAAGCATATGTTGGTGCTAAAAACTATAATGGTATTTTAGACCACATAGTCAAATGATCAGATCAAATGATTTGTATAATAAATGCAACAAACCAACAGAGTCAAAAATGTATAGAGGAGGTTGGCATCGGATGAAGATACGGGTTAGTCATCATTTGTGGAATATAATTAGAAGCTCGGTTTTGCCTTGTTATTGATATAACTAAGTGGATATTACAAACTCACCAAGGTCTCTCTACCTAGTCTATCCTCACAATATTACAATTAGAGTATGTTTATGACTACACAAATTCTATATCTCAGTACTTAAAGCTCGACTGTGTGTTTGATCTCTCTCCATGTTGTTCTTTGGCTATTTTAGCAGTAATTATCTCTTATTGAGTTAATTCTTAAGTTGTTTCTTGGCTGTTGAGAAAAGTAAATGCTTCTTCTTTATATATGTCTGGGAGAAAACGTGTGGCCAGAGCTCCTAGAGCTCGTCTAGAGCCATGCTTCGGTCATCATCAATCCTAACCTTGCTTTTCCATGAATTTCGTTGAATTAAATGCAGTTGGTGTGCATTTAATGAAAGTGAGGGAATTCTGTATGTTCTACAGAGTAGATAGCAGTCGCCCATACCGTTTGTTAGCCACTATGTCAGAGTGGTTGGGCGATGGAACTCCAAAGCTTATTAGAAGAGCCCTGAACTCGAGCTCCATAATTTGCTGTGCATAATCAACCCATAAGCCAGTACCCAACTTATGAAGGGCTTGTATCCCCGAATAGTGCTCGAGTAGAGCTCCTCCAAGTTCCTTCCGTTGAGATAAACCCAGTTGCTGACGTAGACGACCACATGTCGACTCGTGGTTGGTGGGATAAATTCGGTTATTAATTTGCACCATCAATTGCCCCATATCATTGCCGTTCAGCTTAGAAGAGCTCGATGGGGAGGATAAACTCGCAACTCATAGTTGATGTTAGCTCGACGCTTTGGCAGCTCGAGCTGTTTATAGTGCAAACTCTTGACAACCATCATAGATTGCCAATTTTAAAAGGTTGAATACTTGGCTTCGAAAACTAAAGAATACCCAGAACATATCCCCTATTCTCCAAGATCTTTGCCTTGAGCTCTATACCCTCAAGATTGTACGGTTACTGCAAGGCGAGCTCTTTGCACTTAAAAAAACCAGCCACGTATGCATCGCTGATTTTGGCGAGAGGTCCTCTCTGAGAGCAAAAATTTTTTATGGCCTGTAGTTCGACGACGAGAAATGAGTCTTTGAGCTCTTTATTCTTTTTCTCTAGCTCAGAGAGCTGACCTTTCATAGCTTCATAGCCTTATAGCTCTGACGAGAGGAAGAGAGCTCGTTGTCCCTCACCACCAATTGACTCTGGAGCTCCTTGAGACCTCTAGTGGCCTTCTTTTTATCTTGACGCTTTAGCTTCACCAATTTTAGGGCCTCTTCCCTACCTCTGCGGTCGAGCTTTGCCTCTAGACTAGCTGCACTAATGGAAGCTTGAGTTTAATCTTAGAGGGTGCTCAACTGAACCCGTAGACTTATTGTCTTAGCCAGCATCTGCCCAGCCTGGGCCAACATTTTCTTCTTTTCCTCTTCAACAGCTGCCAAATTTAATTGAGCCTTGTTTAAAGCCTCTTGAGCTACTGCCAGAGCTGGATTATCCATTCCTTCTTCAGCTATGTGGAGGGTAGAGTAAAAGAAAGAGATGGCCTAAAAAAGAGAAGACAATTAGAGCTCAGGAAATGAAAATTCAAATAGAATAGGTAAGTTGGGAATATTTACCCGACTTATGTAGTAACCGTACTCATCAGCTAGCTAACTGACCCTTACCGCCCTTGCAATTTGGAGCATTACCATGCCCAAATGGGGTAAAGTCACCCTTAGGACGAAGAACCTCGACCCATCTCCACCTGTCCTGGGGGTGGTTGAGCTGGCAGCACCTCCGATCCGAAAGATAATTGGCGCTTAGCTTCCTCATCGTCGAGCTCCTGCAAGTCCTCGTCATCAGAGATTACCTGCTTGTAAGCTATCATGGCAGGTGGGGGCTTTGTTGAAGAGAACGGTAGCATGACCTAGTTATCGAGATCCCCTTTCTTTTTAAGACCAACCTCATGTGGGCCTAGAGGTGGGAGGACACCTATGGGGCCTGTCCCAAGGTTGATCGTCAAAGGTACGTCTGTAACATACAGAGACGCATGTCAGGACACGTATAAAGAGCTCCATGCTAAATAATAAAGTAAAGAAAGCATAACTTACTTAGAGGTGAGTTAAGAACTTGGCAAAAAGGGAGGACACTTATGGGCTGCTTGGGCTTTTTCCTCTGAAGTCCTCATTCATCCTCCTTTTCCTCTTCTTCTGCTGCTTCAGATGATGGAGGAGCTGTGGGTCCGTCTTTAGAGGACTTAGCAGTTTTAGCGGAAGGGTCATTCTCAGTGAGCACCATGAATGGCATGTTTAGCTTGAGCTGCTCCTTCACAATTTTTATAGCCTCATCTATATCTGCGGGCCTGGGGCCTAGGACAAATCGCCAGAGCATCTCCGGAGCAGTTATCTCGGAGTAGTGCTTTAAGGTGAACCCCTTAGCATCTTGTAGCCAAGGAGTGTTCATGAGGGTAGGCCTCTTCTCTTTCACTGCTAGGGGTGTGCAAAAATCAAATCGAACCATAGGTTTTTTTCAGTTTTTATATATGTTGCGGGTCGGTTCGGTCTAATTTTTTTTGACCGATTAAGTTCAGTTCGATCCTCGGTCCTATAAATTAAAAAATCCTATAAAATTAAACCGAACCGAATATTTATATATTTTTAAAATATATATATATATGCTGGTATTATTTATATATTATTGGTCTTTCACCCTTTTAAATAACCAACATGCCACATTAACTTTCACTTCCCTTTAATTTAAAAAACATATAATAAACTAATAAGCCTAACCCTAAATCCCAAATCTCAGGCCTCAGCAGACAACCGCCGCTCTCTCTTTTCTCTTTCCACACCCCCTCATCTCTCTTCAATCTTCTCTCTTCTTCCTTAGTCATCACTTATCAATCCTCACTCCTTAGGTCCTCAATTCCCACCCGGTATTCCTTCTCCTCACTACCGTCAGTCGTCGCTCGCTTTCCCATCTCCTCAGTCTTATAAAGTTTTAGTAAGTTCTATGCTCTGTTATTCCATCTCCTCATTCATTTTTTTTTCTTGAGCAAGATTTCGTGAACGACTGAAAGTTTAAGTAAGTTAATGAATTAGTATACTTGTGCTTTTTCTAAAAGTATATATATTATTCGTATATATATTATTCTTGTATAAATTATTCTTGTGTGTTTGTTGGTATATGAACAGTGATGGTTAGATTAATGAACTAAAGATTTGCTTGAATGGAGAATAGGAATCTATTAAGTTATTATTCATTTTAATATTAATTTATATTTTTAAGTTTAAAACTTGTAAGTTTCATGGTTAGTTTTTTGGGAAGCAGTTGAAATTATAAAGTATGTATATATTATTTACTTATTTGTAGTTTGAAGTGTGTATGATTCTATGAAATTGTGGTTTATGGTTTGAAACTTTTTGGGAAAGTGGCCCACTGTTGCTAATTATAACTACTAAATGTTGGCATCTTTTTTAACATTTCAATATGTTTTTTGGCATATAAGATAGCTATTGTTAAGGTCGTGTCTTAATTTTTTTTATTTTTTTTTGCAAAAGTTAGCCATTTTTTTATTAAGACAATTTTTATTATTCTAAGCCCAACTTTATTGTGCAACAGGCCCATATATCAAGCTTAGACCGATAGACCGACCGAAACCGACCCGATAAACACTACTTCGGTTCGGTCCGGTCTAGTCTAAAAAAATAAAGGACTGAAGTAATTAGTCTGATCCAAAAAACAAGTCAACGGGTCGGCCAATCGACCCGTGAACACCCATATTCACTACAAAGAACGAAATAACACAAAAAGAATTAGCTCGGAGATTGTCAGAAAATCGTCAAAGAAAATGGAGTAATCAATACTTATGAATGGTACTTGGCTCGGTGAACCAAGTCTTTAGGTCCACAACGTTGGGACTAGGGGTGTTCAAAAACCGAACCGGACCGACAAACCGAAAAAACCGAACCGAAAAATGGACCGATTTGGACCGGACCATTTGAATTCGGTCCGGTCCGGTCTAAATTTTGAAGGGCCGAATCATTTCGGTCCGGTCTTCAGTCTTGCATTTTAATACTACGGTCGGACCGGACCGGACCGGTTTTAATATATATATATATATATTTAAATATATAATATTAATACTAAAACCAAATCCTAAAATTAAATAACATAAAATGATATAATCACCTAAATAATTTTCTTACATGAAACTAATTGTCTACTACGAATTACTTAAAAGTACAATATATATATATAAGTTTACGATTAGTGGAAAACAGAACTTGGTAAGAAAATTGGGTATGTCTAAGCATTGTTTTAATTAAATAATTATCTTATTTTGTCAATAGTCTATTAGCATATTTTTTATTTTCGCAATTAGAAGATTCTTTAGCATAAAGATATTTTTTTTCCCTCCTCCGTTAAAAAATAATAATGAATGGCAGAGAATGAATATGTATATATACATATATATGCAAGCAATGAACAATTCAAAATTGTCTGGAGATACATGGTGGCTAGGAAACAAAATGCATAAGATCGAATAAATGATTAAAATAAAGAGTAAAGCAATATTTAATCAAGTATTACTTACACGTATAGATGCATGCAGAATTAAAACTTCAGAGAGCAGAGAGACAGAATTTTATGGGGTTCCCCTCAGAAATTTGACACTTCTAAGTAACCTCTCCTCCACATTAATTCATCATCACACTTTCATATACTCACAATAATTTAATTACTCAATCTTACTCTCCATATATAGTTTCAAATTTTCAATTACCAAATAATTTTACCACCACTGCTCATCTGCTTCTACTATTATTTGCTTAGTTAGTTCCTCGATAACAATCCATATATTATTGTTGTGCTAATTTTTTTTTCTTTATCATAATACAACTTTTAGGCCCAAAAAAAAAGTCCAGACCGAATGGACCGACCGGAACCGGACCGAACTGGTCTGGTCCAGTCTTCACAGTCGTTTTGGTTCGGTCCGGTCTTCTAATTTTTGGGACCGAAATTTCCGGTCCGGTCTGGTCCTAGGCTATTCGGTCCGGTCAACCGGACCGTGCACACCCCTAGCTGGGACAGTCGACCTCGTGCTCCCAACCTGTCCCAAAAACATAAAAGAACTTATTCTTCCAATTGGGAATGTTGTCGGGGTGATTCTGGATGAGTTTGGAAACTCCCAACCTGCTCGGGCAGCTAAGGGTCCCACGATTCCTGCTCCCTCTGTCCTTGGGTTAAAACAGGGTGAAGAATTCCTTTGTTGTGACCTTATGGCTCCTAGCAGACACAGCGCTGAATATTAAGATGAGGCCTCTCAGGAAGCTCCACATATTTGGTGATAGCTAGACGGGGCCAGGTCGAAAGCCACCAATAATTCCCTCAAGTGGTCATCCATGGAAAACCGGAGCCTGCGTTCGAAGGCACACTCATAGAAACAGACATCCCAAGTCTGTAATAACAGGCCCTCTCCTCCAAGTCAGGAGCCCTGATCTTAACGATGGCACGAACCTAGTATCTAGCCCTGAATGTTAGGATATTTGTTGCGAAAACGTATAAGGAATGGAGAATACTGGCAGGGAGCTGATGTACTCTGAATACGCCTTAATGGCACCTTCAGAAGAACCGACCGTCGATGGAAGGAATATGGTGGTGATTAGCTCATCACTATCAAAGATAAAGATGGTTCTGTGTTGAGGAACGACGATCGAAGCCGCACTATAAGAATATCATGCCTCCCTCTGATAAGGGATCTTTTAGTTCAGGCCTTGGCTGGTAAAGTGCTCCATGAGCAACGCAAAAGAATGAAGAAGGGGTAGAGGGTGCGAAGTGATGAATGAACTTTATAAAGTCCTCTAGAGGAACACTTGAGAACCTCTAGAAAGAATTCTCCGAAAAGGGTCTGTAGGCCAGATTGGTAAGAAAATAAAGCAATTTGGGATTTATGGGCTCTGAGGTACTTAGGGTTTAAGAAATATGAAGTGAAAATTCTGCTAAAGCAAGTGGGTTTATATAAGGTGTGTTGGAAAAGATAACTATCCACTCATGCCTTAACTGCCCACTCATAGACCCACTACCACACATTCACATGCTCTACAAGAAATTTGGACTTGATGGACACGATATCTCCCAAAAGTAACTGCCAAATGAAGAGCTCTAAATAGAAAAGTGGTGGGAAATAAATGAGGTTGTTGAAGTAAAGTATTCAACCCTTAAAAATTGGCAACCCATGATGGTCGTCGAGAGTTTGTGCCATAAACAGCTTTAGCCGTCAGAGCTCCGAACTAACATCGATTCTGAATTGTGAGTTTATCCTCCCCTTTGTGCTCTTCTGAGCTGAACAATAAGGATATGGGGCAATTGATGGCGCAAATTAATAACCAAGTTTACCCCACTAACCACGAGTTGACACGTGGTCGTCCAAGTCAGCAACTAGGTCCATCTTAACGAAAAGAACTCAGAAGAACTCTACTCGAGCACTATTCGGGGATACAAGCCCTTCATAAGTTGGGTGCTGGCTTATGGGTTGATTACGCACAGCAAATTACGGAGCTCGAGTTCCAGGGCTCTTCTGACGAGCTCTGGAGCTCCATCGCCCAACCACTATG
This sequence comes from Lonicera japonica, assembly GCA_021464415.1. Lineage (NCBI taxonomy): Eukaryota > Viridiplantae > Streptophyta > Magnoliopsida > Dipsacales > Caprifoliaceae > Lonicera > Lonicera japonica. The sequence goes on along the minus strand of CM038465.1, from coordinate 59,073,287 downwards.
ACAGAGTGGCTGACGAACGATATGGGCGACTGCTATCTACTCTAAAGAACACGCAGAGCCTCCTTCAACTTTATTAAATGCACACCAACTATATTTAATGCACCAAAATTCATAAAGAAGCAAGGCCAGGGTTGGTGATGATCGAAGCATGGCTCCAGACCTGTTCTGGGAGCTCTAGCCACACGTTTTCTCCCAGTCATATATATAGAAAAATCATTTACTTATCTCAACAACTAAGAAACAACCTAAGAATTAACTCAATAAGTGATAATTACTGCTGAAACAGCTAAAGAACAACAAGGAGAGAGATTGAACACACAGTCGAGCTTTAAGTACGGAGATGATAGAATTTGTATAGTCATAGACATACTCTCATTGTAATATTGTGAGGATAGACTAGCTAGATAAACTTTGGTGAGTTTGTAATAGCCACTTAGTTATATCAATAACAAGGCAAAATCGAACTCCTAGCTCTATTCCACAGAGGATGACTAATCCGTATCTTCATACGAGGCCAACCTCCTTTATACATCTTTGACTATGTTAGTTTATTGCATTTATTATACCAATAATTTGATCAAATCATTTGACTGTATAGTCTAAAATACCCTTCCAGTTTTTAGCACCAATACTACCGATGTGGGATATTTTAGGTCATTACAATTACCCCAACTAGTGTGCAAAACCGGGGCTGTCTATACTCAATCATCAAACAAGCTTCTTTAAAAGCTAGAGTTTTAGTCATCAGAGGGGAAGAAACAAGTATTTTTTTTACTAAAACCCATAAATAATAGAGCATTTCTTTCCTCTAGGCACTCCTTTAATGGCAACCAATCTAGTGCTAGGACAAAAAAAAGACTAAATAGTCCTCATCTGACAAGGGGGCAACATGTCTAAAAGGAGGAACATGATTGACGGAGCAAAACTAGTTCTCCTTCTTTTACGACCAATCTACATTTAAGATTAAGACCTTAAACGGGACCTTCAAATAATTCGGCAAGCTATCATCGAAAATAAAGGAATTCCTTTTTAACCATATTAACCAACACACACGCACCAACCCAATTATTGGACACAAATAAAACTTCATTAAACCAACATAAAATCGAGGTCACGTTTTCCAAAGAAAAATAGAATTACTTTTATTTTTATTTAATTCCATCAAGATAAGATTGCACTTTTCATTTATATCCTTTTGAATTTATTTTTTAGTTTAGTAGTACGTTTTGTACCTCAAGAATTTTTGTTCTTCAAGATTAAAGCAAGACAATTCGTATTTTTAGATTGTAATTTGCTTGACATAAACAAAAAACATAAGAGCATATCCAACAATGATCTCCATTCTAAATAGCATAATTTCTAAATTAGATAGCATAATTTATTGACCAACACTATTTTATTTACAATAGTTTACCAATTTTTTTTCTTTTCCTATAAAATTATTTAAATTGGATCAGAAAAAGTAAGAAACACAAATATATTATTCAGAGTGAACTACCTTAATGACCGCCTAAACTATTGATATTGTCACACTTTGGCCCTTGAATAAAATTTTGCCTTATTTAAATACTTAAACTATTAACCGAGTTCCAAATTAGCTTTCTGTCCAATTTATCTGTTACCTTGGAAGGAATTTCTTTTCCCTCCATTTTTAGAAGGGCAAAATGGTCATATTAAGCTACTAATTAATTTTCTTCCATTTCTACCTACTTCTCACATTTGTAGAAAGAGAAAATTCACCATTAAAATTATTATATATTACAAAAAGAAAAAAGAAAAGAGAGAGAAATACCCACTTCCACCTCCCCACCACCGCCTCCACCTCCCACCGCTGCCACTTTCACTATTGCCGCCTCAACCTTCTTGCCATTACAACCTTCGGCCGCCTCCTCCTCCTCCACCACCACTACGATTACCATCACTATCTCTTTCACCCTTCCCTTTCTCTCTCACACAAATACCAGATACACACATACATGTCTATATACACATATTCGCCTCCACCTTCCCTCCCACCCCACCATCTCCGCCCACTAGACTACCGCCACCTCCCCTCCCATATATATATATCTTTGTGTGTGTTTGTATACAAAGATTTAACCCCCGTAGTCAAAATTTTAATTCATAAACTAAATCAAGATTTAACTTAAAAATCAATACAAAGATTTAAACCCAAAATCGAAATTAAAATATATAGTTATATATGAAAATTTTCAATTGCGGACCAGTCCTTTTTACAACGTTTTTTCATCGTAAAAAACATCCCATAATGTTTTCAAGACGAAAAAATATCGTAAAAAGGCCCGGTCTGTACCGAGAACGGACTCTAGCTATGTTTGTGTATTTGTATGCAAAGATTTAACCTCCAAATCAAAATTTTAGCTCAATATGACTATTTTGCCCTTTTAAAAATGGAGAAAAAATAATTTTCATCCAAGTTAACAGATAAATTAAATGAAATGGTCAATTTGAAACTCAGTCAATAGTTTAAGTATTTAAATGAAGTAAAATTTTGTTTAATAGCTAAAGTAGGATAATATTAATAGTTTAGGGGCCATTGGAATATTTTACTCTATTAGTAATTATTAAGTAGAGAGCCTAGGAGGCTAGCTAAATTTGAAAAGGAAAATAAAACTCTCTATTTTTATTAGTTATTATAATTAATTAATCTCTTAGACCTCGTTTTATTCAGGTATTATGGTCAGTGGGATTAATAATACCAGTATTAATAGTACTGGACTATTAATCCTGGTATTAATTTAATACCAATACCCTATTTGATTCATATAGTATTAATACTGGGATATTTCATGCTGATATTAATACTATGTTTAGTTTTGTAACTCGTATACGGGATTATATTTTGAATAATAATAATAATAAAATATTATTATTATTAGTAGTAGTAGTAGTAGTAGTAGTATTAGTTTGGGGGGGGGGGGGGGGGGGGGGATAATGGCATTTTTAAAAATATATGTTTCCTTTTTCTTAATTCCGGATAAACAATATATACTACCCCTTGTATTAAATTATAATACAAAGAGTAATATTAAATTAGTCTCGGTATTAATAATCTCAGCACATTTATACAAACTAAATAAAATATTACAAAAAAAGTGTATTAATTTAATCAATAAACTCTTTATAATAAAAAGTATAAACGCGAGAAAGACTTTTGAGAATGCATGACACGATACAATACGAGCTGATAATATATTATTTTCAGCTGCATTTAATTTCGTATCAATTTCTTCATTCCAAATTATAAATACCAATTAATATGAGACTAGAAATTTGAGATAGAGAGATCCAACTAATACAAAAATATAGGTGAGATCACGTGTCTCTTTTAGTTCCTTTTTTTTTTGTGTACCTCCAGATTTTTTGTTCTTCGAAGTAGATTTGACTTTCATGGCTCAGAGATTAATTACATAAAATGACATTTTCTTAACCACTTCTCTTTATTGCAACGGGTATCTTACTTATCTCCATGACTAAAGGCAACGTATATTACTAACGTATTTTACTATTTATTTTTGTTAAAGTAATAGTATTACTTTGAGAGAAGAATAATTAATAAAAATTAAATAATACCTTATATCATCTATTTTAAATTAGTAGTTTTAATATATATTTTTTAATCAAGATGCCTTAAAATTACTAATTTATTTTTCAATAGATATTTTTTCTCTTAAGAACTGTCATTAAGTTAACTATTTTAAGGAGCGTTAATTTTGATGGGGTAAACGGATGAATTTTTTTAATAAAATTTAATGAAGATAATCTTTATAATGAGAAGATCGATCATCTTCACCAAATTTCATCAAAAAACTTAATCATGAAGTGGGTTAACTAAACATATGATATATATATATATATATGCAAATTTTTGGATTTTGAAATTTGAGATATTTAGTTAACTAACTTTCCGTTTGAGTTTTATGATAAAATTTGGTGAATATGATTTATTTATTATAAAAACCATTTTTACTAAATTTTATGAAAATATTCTTTAGTTTACCTCTCGAAAAGGACGGTCCTTATTTAAGAGAAGGAACCGATAATCAATATATTAAATTAAATAACAAATAAGTTTTATTTCTAACTAGTTAATAAAATTGAAATTAATGTTTTTTATAAAAAAATCATAAATTGACACCCAAGATATAGATATTTGTAACGCAAACAAAAACAATTAGAAGATACATGGACATACTTTATGAGAAAATGTTAGTACTGCTTTCATTTATATTAAAGTTATATTTTTTCTTTTGTAACCGTGTAAAGAATCTTTTATGTTATATCCAAATTTTGAATCCTTATTAAACCAAGTATATTGCTGTGCAAAAGACACTAATAAATAAAAGAAATATGTGTTTTAGAGGAGCTGAATTCTTGGCCAATTAGACAATTAGTTAATATTGTGACTGTCAAACATATAGCTGGCGTTTGACGCGTAGAATAAAATGGTAAATTATTTATTCCATTTAACATTCTTATCTCATCGAGAGAGGTTAATGAATCCCACTTAAGAGGTGGAATTGTTTTGTCCCGTCTGAATATAATTAAATAATTATATCCGTCTCTCTAATTCAGCACGTCAAACACATTCACATATTGAGAACACATTGCATTAAACATAATTAAAAACAAACTCGCATATTATTAAATTTCAAATATAAAATTATTTAAATTAAGGAGCCAAATTGAATCTATAAAAGGGGATATCCCAACACAAAATTCTTCACTTCCACTCCTCTGTAACCATGAACACTTTACTTTCTCTCTCAACCATTCTCTCTCTACTCTCTCTCCCTTTAATCTCCATGGCAGACACTAAGCTAATGGAACAAACCTGCAAAATTACTCCCTACTACCAACTCTGCATCTCAACTCTTAAATCCAACTCTAAAAGCCGAACAGCAGACGTATCAGGTCTCGGCCTAATCGTAGTCGAAAAGGTCAAATACACAACAATTCAGACAATAGATCTAATCAAAAAGCTCAAACGCTCAAATCCAGGGCTGAGAAAGCAATTGAGCAATTGCGATAGCAAGTACAACGCGATTTTAATCGGCGATTTAGAGGAGGCCGAGCAGGGTTTGGAATTCGGAAATCCTAAGTTTGCCGAAACAGGAATGAATGATGCTGCGAATGAGGCGGACGGATGTGAGAGGGGGTTTGCTGGATCGAAATCGCCGTTGACGGAGCTGAATAAGGCTGTTTATGAGCTTTCTCGTGTGTCTGCAGCCATAATAAGGTTGCTTCTGTGAGTAGGGTAGAGTTTATTTCTCTCTCTAGTTATCGTAAGTTGTATTGGACTGATATTTTAACTAAGATGGTAATGTTTGAATATCAGTTCGAGAGAGATGGCGATGGAACTGCATTCTAAACCTTTCTTCTTCCTCTTTCGATTAATGGCCTCTTAATAGAAAGGACTGAAATCACAATCTTCGTAAAATAAAGAACAAGAATTGCTAACCTACGATATACTTAAAAAGTTAATGATCTATAACCATTACATTACTCTACCAAAAACACGGTCAAATGTGTTTGTAAATTAATTTTTTGTGTTTTATGTGTTAGTATTTCTATAAGAACTGACGGAGTGTAATTTGTCAACAACTATTTCAATCAAACCAGCGAACAAGTAACATGGTCGTTTTATTATGCCATCTTCAATAATAATTTCTATTTTTACATATTTATAAGTAACATGGTCATTTTATCATGCCATCTTCAGTGATAATTTCTATTTTTACATTTTTATTCTATTTGAGTTTTGTGTACACATAATATGTGTATGTTTTAGATATAATTAATTTTAAAAAAAATTAATAAAAAACTAACATGCAACATAGTGGTTGCTAGTTGAAGTACCTCGGCTATTATGTGATGGTTGATTTGAATTAATGAAGGCAACTAAGGTTTTTCTTTCTTTCTTATTTTTTTGGTTTGCCCTTGCAGTGGGATTCCATTTAACTTGATTGCTAAATTATGTTTACCAAGAGATTATTAAAGGGGTTTAAAAAATTCCTTGTTTCTGGGTAAACAACAATTCAAGGACGCCTTTTGAATCAAACTTTCACAATAAAATAATTTTTAATTTAAATCCAGATTTCAATTCAAGGACTCCTTTTTGAATCAAACTTTTATAATAAAATAATTCTCAATTTACACCCAGTAATATAATATGTTGATAATTTGAAGAGAGAGAGATTTGAGGCGTCAACAATTAGAAATTAAAATCTGTCAAAATATATTAAAAAGAAATTATATTTGAATTAGGAATCTTAATTAAAATAGAATCTAAATTTTTGAATTATAAATTAATTTTAATTGGTGGGTATGCCTATTAATTTTGAAAAAATATAGTGAAACATTGTTCAAAATTTTCATGATTTAAGGGTAAATTAACCGTAAGATCTCGCATATAGAAATACAATCACACTACAAAAATTGGTCTCTAATGGTATTTCGTTTCTTTCTTACTTGGCATTAATTTATGAAGGGAGAGAATTTGTGGGTTTCCTAATATCCAATGTGAATGTACCAAATTATATTGAAAATTTCTATCACTATTTCTACACGTAGAAATAGCTATAGAATTTTTTCTACATAACTCACGTTCTTCCTTACATAAAAATGTTTATATAAATTTTATTGAAACATATTTTTTTATTTCTCATGTCTATTATAGTGATCAGATAGCCTTTGTCACTTTTAAGATCCAAACTTCTCTTTGACAAATATTTTTTTCTAGTAACTCCAATTTTTTCAAAAAGCACAGAATAAAAAAATTGCGAAAAGAAAAGAAAGAGAAATAGAATTGTAAATTTGGGAGGGATTGTGCTCGCGTGAGTCAATCTGTTGCTGATTAGAAGATATGATAAGATCATTACGAAAGAGAAAAAAAGACTGGCCTTTTTGAAAAAGCTTGTCAATTGGGGACAGAAGCAAACGCATAATCATATCCCTCCCAACACACAGACGCATGTAAGAGTTGTTTAAGGGGGGCATGGTCCCCCCAATTTTTTTTTTTTTTTTTAATATATATATAAAAAAATTAAGTCTATTAAATTATTACCGTGGCCCTCCCATATAAAAAAAATAGTAGAGAGAGAGAGAGCTTAAGAGAACCCACAATAAAATTAATGATCGATCATTGACAAATTCTATGACTTGAAAGAACATCAAGTACAATTCTAGCAATATTAAATTTTAAAAGGTATGTATTTTGTATTGTAGGGCAACTTTATATATTTTTTTTATTTTGTAATACAATTTTACATTTTTAATATTATGTTATGTTGTTAAAAATTGTATAGTCCCCCCAATAAAATTTCCTGAATCCGCCACAACACATGCAATAATTTATCCGATCACTTTCAAAGAGAGTGAAGTGAACTAATTAATCTCTATTAATCTAAGTAAATGATTAACAGATTCAACTGGTTTGAAAAGCGGCGGAGGGATAAGGTTGGCGTTAAACCTCATCATTTGTCCCTTCAGCATACGCATGCAGCTGTGGAACCAACAAAAAATCATAAGGTGGGCGAAAACTTTTGCATTCTAAACAACTTAATTATATATATACACAGGGATGTACACTTGTATGTAATATATATTCAAAAAATATACAAAAAAGTTATATATACTAATATTTTTTAAAATTTCATACAAAATATTTCACAAAAGAACTTAGAGACAATAATCACATTATCTATTTGGAGGGGACAATTTTTCTTGATTATCTTTATCCATAGGAGACAACATGGAATTAAAATACTTCTCCATAAGGGAAAACAACGAACATAAATATTGGCAATTTAGCCAATAAAAATTTTTAATCAACAATTCAACTATCTCAATCATTTTCTAGGTCACTAATATAAATAGTATCAATCATCCTATATTTTCAGGAATTTGTTGACTAATTCTTCTAATTTCAATAATACCAACAACATAATATACACAATATTGTCATTTATTATAATAGAAGGAATTGCTTAATAGTTAATTCTCAGAGATTTCGTAACTAAGAATAAAAATTGTTCAAACTTTATTGCTTCGTCTAGTTGTCAGGAGAGTTACGTGGAAAAATGATTTCCGAGCAAAGTGAAGTAAAGTAAAGAAAAAATAAACTTACTTTCTTGTATTTGTTTGTTTGACAGCAATACAGAAAAATAAAATGTTGACTAAATATAAGACTCAAGGTAACAAATATTTGGTTACAGTTTAAAATATATATATATATTCTTAATTTGAGATGAAGAAAATGTATAAAACAATTAGTCCCATCATACAATATATACTTAAAATATGATAATAGCGAACAACAAAGACTTTTTATTCACGCTATAAAACAAAATAAAATGATGCACAAACATTCACACAAATTTCCAGTTTTATAACAATTTAAATTTCATTACTTTCAATAATTACTTGAACATATATATGTTAAAACATATATCAATATACTTATTTAACGTGTAAGTTTTCCAGGTATTTATTTTACAATAAATTTATAAGTTTGATATCAGATTTTTAATTGCCTAGTAATAGGTGTGATTGCGTGCATAATTTATATCTAGTTCTTTTTAATCAAAAATTATTTTCTCCTTTTTTAAGTCACAAAACCTTTTTATAAATAATTGTTTAATTTTAGCAACGCACTCTCGAAATCTTTTATCTAATGCGAAATGCAATTTGCAGGAAAGTCTTTCCGGTGAGAAACCTGAAGAAAAATTATCTTCCTGCAAACCAAACATGCAAAAAGTGAGAAAACCAAATTTTCTTCACTTTTCCTTCTATCCAAGCGGAGCCTATGACTATGGGTACCATATGAAAAGGAAAAAAAGAATTCAATAGTTAAAGTATAAGAAATGCCGAAGGATGTATTGTGTGTGCATGGGAATGAAAAACACAAAGAATTAGTACCTTAAGTAAATGAAATGAACTCCCCCTGTAAAATCTCTTATTTCTTTTCTTTCTCACACTTGTTGTCTACGAATATCAATAAATCTAGGAATTGCTTCAAATGAGTTTCAAATATTAAGCAAGGCGGGCAACAATAAAAATATTTTGATTTTTCAAGGCCTATTATACTTTTATCTTATTGTTTTGAAAAATAAATTATTTTTATTTTTTTTTTAATTTATGAGGAGGACAAGGAAGGCAAGCACCCACCTTAAGAACCACGTGGCCCCGCCACTGTATGCATGCATCTACACTTATTTCTCTAAGTACAGTTAATTCTTGTCTAAGTATCGCCGGGGTTAAAGGGCACATATTTTAATTTACTGTCTATACGCATACCTAATTTATTAGCAAGGACATATGCAATATAGCACTCATTTTCCATTACCACATTAAACAAAAATTGTTTAGTGCTTGTGATGTAATTTAAGCTCTACAGGTACGCCTAACTTTTTTTTTTCAATTATTAAAAGTTGGATCACACAATAAAAACTCCCTAAAAAAAGCATGCCCCCAATCATTAAAAGTTAAGTTATTTTGATAATTACAAAAAATGATGAAAAATTAAGCTATTTTGATAATTCCAAAAAATGATGAAAAATTAAGTTATTTTGATAATTCCAAAAAATGATGGGAACGAAATTGTATAGATAGACCGAAATGAATGCCCTCATTTTCCAAGAATTGAAAGGAAGGAAAACAACAATTGCAACAAAAGCCCAAAAAAGATGCATAATAAAACAAAAGGTTGATATACGTAGATAAGATATTTATATTTTATGGATAAGATGAGGCCACCTATGACGTTTTCCGTTTGACATTACAAGAACGAAAAGCCATTACTGATTGTAAAAGTGCTCACAATCTATGAAATCCATTTGTTTAGAGTACAATCGGATAAATTAGTGTGGATAAATTTCACCAAACCAATGATCGTCCGTTCGCTTATTCGTTTGGGTTACAAATTAAAATACTGTTGTTACCCCCAACAATTTAAATAACTTAGTCAAACTTAACTTTTATCTTTAGACAAATATACAATATGGTGTTACAGAATAAATTATCCAACTTATACCGCAAAACTAAACTGTTGTAAATGCTCTAACATCTCCTCGACTAAGTGAAGAGCAATCTCAAATTAAATTTTAAAAATACATCTCAAAAGTAAGTTCTTAATGTAATTCTAACACTCGTTAATTTGTTCTCTCTTCCAATTCTAGTACAAATTTGTCGTTCAAATACATTTTGAAACATAAGCTCAAAAATAGAGGCTGCGCATTAATTGCCTTCTAAGTTTTCACAATCGCATTCATGGCAAACTCATTACTAGAATAAATAAAGTAAAATAAAAGGCGCAGTATTACCATATTGGGACAAAATCTTTGCTGTAATCGTATACTAAAAAGGGTTCACAACTACATACTTGAAATGTCTACAAAACCAACAAAAACTTGATGCGCCATTACCAATCCACTCAAAAGGAAAAGACTAGTTCACAAGAAATATAGAGTAGAAGACACAAACTAAAGTTTAATGAAAATTTTTAACTCACCGTAGTAGTGGCTACTGTACAATGCGTATATGATGTGAGAAACTGCAACTCAAAAATGTCTTCCACAACAACTGCTAGGCCCTTTTATTGTTGTATGTACATGGGCCTGTAAACTGTTTGTTCCCACATCCATTTCGTTTCATTTCATCAAGCTGCTCTCCCTGTCTTCACCCTCGGGTTCTCTGTTCTGCTGGACTGCAGAACAAAAAAAAATAGAAGATCTAATTCAACAACCAGGTAAATTGGTATAGCTAGCAGATGTAAACACTATTGGAAAATAATAGTATTACAGACATATATATATATAGATGGTCCTCTCTTTATGATAAAAGGACCATCCACCAAATTTCATCAAAAGATTCAATTTATAAATCAATGAGATGATCAACTAAAAATTTAATTGCTGAAAATGAACATATATATCAATTTTCCATTACACCCACTTCCAAGTTGAATTTTTCAGAGAATTTTATTTTGGAGATGACCTGCTCATTATATAGATCATCTCCACCAATTTTCACAAAAAAAATCATATGTTCATCCCCGAAATGGACAATCCTTCTTTTTCCTAAAGAGAGGACTCCTCTTTAGAGTAACTTCCTAAAGAGAGGACCGTCCTCTTTAGATCGGAGCTGTACATATATATAGAGAGTCACTTACTTGGGAGACCTAGAACCAGGTAAATTGGTATCACTAGCAGATGGACTCCAGTGGTCGTCAACCGAAGTGAAACCACCCTCTATGGCTGCAGAGGACTCTGGGGAACCATGGAAGCCTACAGATGAAGTTCTTGAGGACAGTCCTGGAAATATACATAATGCATAAGATGATATGAACATGGGTTCTTTACTTCTTCTGTTATTTGGTAGAGAAGATCATAAATTATAAAAGTTGTAAAATCCAGCAGTACTTACTGCCCCATTGCCCTTTCATCTCTCCACCGTGTAGAACTTTTTGAGCAATAAAAGAACCTCCATAATCTTAAACAAAAAGATGGGGTGGGAGGGGGAGGATTTGTTTCTTCGGTGGGTGGAGCATGGTTACACAAGAAATTTAGGTTTTCAATAGCCACGACAAGAAAATTAGGGTTTCATAGTGGTGATTAGAAAACTAGGGTTCATAGTGGTAAGAAGAAATTTGATGGAGATGAAAAAGAAATAGTCGTGTTTGGAGAGCTTCTCTTTGTGGTTTCTGAGTTTGGACTTTGGAAGGATCGTGTTTGGTCAGGAAGCTAGAGTCATATGTGAGAAGCTTTGGAATTTCAATGTAACATAAAATTAACTAATTAATTTCAGTTCTTCTTTGCACCAGACTGGACTCAGCGACCCTTTGGAAGAATCCGTGCTTCATAGCTTATAGCATACCAGTATAGGCATAGCAGTGATTAATCTTATGCCAAATTTAGATTCAAGAAGGAAATATTACCTTGAAAAAGTATCGCAAGACAAAAAAGAATGGTGAAAAGCATTGCGAGTAAATTCCCATTAGATGACGACACCTTTGCAGCTTTCATTTTTTTCAGTCCTTTCATTCGTTCAGCTCTTGCTCGTTTCATCATGGCAAGTTCAGCTATCTCTTTGATTAGTTTCTGATCAGCAGCGTCCAACGACAAACCTCTAGGAGGTCGAGGAGGCTTCTTAGCACTTGTTTTTTTACTTTTCTCCTTCCCCGTTTTCTTTACAATATCTAAACCCTCTTCACCCTCCACCTTCTTGTCTATCGAAACCTTCACATTCAATAGAGAAACCTCACGGCAATTTGATGCATTGCCACTCGAACTCGCCCCGTTTTCACCCGTGTCCCTCTGATCAAGACTCACAAACCCGCGACAGAAATTGACAAAAAAGGTCCTTGCCAATTTGGCACCTGAAAGAGGCTCGGGACTTCCAGCTTCCTTGCCGCCTATCCTGCCACTCTCGAGATCAAACGCACAATCTAGTTCTCCTTGACGATTATGATCCATTTAAAGCTGTGTCCTCAACCTCAATTTGACAAACCCTTAGTTTTTCACCACCAATACAAAAAATCAAATATATGCTTGAACTTAACGCCCAAATTTTGTCTGCCCAATAATTCGGTGAGATTCTAAGGGAAAATCAAGCAACCAATATTTTCTAGTTGAATGAATTGGCTACTTAATTTTGAATAACAACTAATAATATATCTATCTACTTCAATAATTCGAATGCAACTTCTTCAAAGCAATCAGCAAAACTTCCGAAGTGGAAGCTAGGAGCAAACCCCTGGATGCATTATAGAACAGATTCGGTTAACAATCTACACTCTCAAATGCCCTATTTACGTATATACACTCATTGAATTTCTACGTAATGTATAGACTTCAGAATTAAAACCGAAAACTAATGGGGAGGGAGAAATGATTGCAATTTCAGTTGCGTATATACATAATAAATAACATGCATAACAGAAACACTTTACATCGAATTAAGAAACAATGAAGAGACTTGCTTAGACTTAGAGGCGCATAAATACATACATAGGTTAATTAATCCCAGAAAATTCGAACCCCCAAAAGTTTACAGCAATAAAACCGTTATTTACATGAGGATCAAACTAAGCTTTGATAGTGAACTAGTGAAGTAAACATATATATATACAAATGAAGCAAGTAAGTAAGGAAGGAAAATTACCTTTAGAAGAAACCCTAGATCCAATTGAGGGAGACCAGGAGCGTAGAAATTGATAGCGCACGAGGGTTTTGTTTTGAAGGTATGGGAACAACCGGGAATGTACTTCCTCACTTTTTCATTTCATCTTATTTTAGTTTTGCTCCCCCCACTCGCTCGATTGAAAAATTTCAAATATTTTCAATCTCCACCGACACTGATGAGACTTTGTTCGGTATACATTTTCATTCTCTGAAAGCGAAACTAATCATATTAAAGGGATAATTTAGGCATCGTTTAGGTCATGGAAAGAAAATTAATTTTATTAAAGTGCGTTTAATTATAAGTATAGAATTTGCGTGAAAAAAATAAGGGGGTGTATTTAATTTAAATTTTAAAAGATTTTAATTGATTTTTTAAAATCTGTAAATTCTGTTAATTTTATAAATTATTTTAAATCCTTATAGAATCTGACAGATTCTAATAAATGGAATCTTTTGAATTTATGCAGATTTTAATAAGTTCATCAAAAAAATAAAAAAAATAAAAGAAAAAAGACAAAAGATAAACAATAAAATAAATTAAGTACGAGTTTAAAGTAATATTATCAAAAATGTAAAGACAATTAACGAAATACATTATAAAAATTCACACTGCTCCATTCAATCATCATTATGATTATCATAACCCTCTTCATTCTCATTGTTGTCCTGTTAATTTTTATTCTCATTATTTTATAGCCACTTGTTTACTTAAAAAATTAAAGGCAACAATTTTTTTATGATTTTCTTATAGTCATCAATTGAATTTTACACTTGATATTATGTTTTGTTTATATGTTATTATTATTTACATTTCATACTAATTATTCAATTCTTAATATATACGTATTCATTAATGGATTTAATGGTACAATCATGTACAATCCACGTGTATAAAAACTAGTTATAATAAAAAATCAAAGGATAAATAATAAAAGAATTTTGATTACAAAGTGAATATGAATTATAACATTATTATTTTAGTGTATATCTATTAATTTAAAATTCACGTTTGAACTAAATTAAGTACTTAAAGTTTTTGAGATTTTGGTCAGATTATTATCTGGAGTATTATAAAAGTGTAATAATGCATGCTGTGTTAGCTCATGAAATGAATTACTCAAAAAAAATAAAAATAAAATTGTTATGTCCCTAACCTTTGCTTACAGTAAAAAATTAACAATTATTACATAATAAGTTAATTGAATTTTACTTTTGTAAACCGACTTTAACTATGAATGATTTTATGCACCAACAAAATTAGACTTCTCACCCCGCTAGTATTTTTAATGAAATTGACATGAATTGTTTTTAAAAATTTGAACGATAATTAGCGATCTAACCATTTGAAACTATGTTAATGCGTGATAATCACATTATTAGTAAAAAAGATAATAAAGACTTTATAAGGAGGAAGAAAAAATTAATGCGTTCATCACATAATAAAAAAATTAGATTTTGAGATAGATAGGGGGAAGGAGGAGGGGAAAGGGGGAGAGAGAGAGAGAGAGAATGTTGAGTAAAGTTGTAAAAGGAATTAGAAATCTATTTGAAATCTCTGAGTAAGTGAGAAGATTTCGAGATGGATTTTTATGTACAAAAAAAACTTTACAATTTATCAAAATCCACCAATAATTAAAATCCTACCAAGTCATTAGATTTTTGAATACCATAAGATTTAGATGGATTTTTTAAAATCCATCTAAATACATCAAGATTTTAAAATCTCAATTGAATACATCATGATTTTAAAAGACTTTTTAAAATCTCAATTGAATACCTATAAACTTTAAAAGTCCATAATAGTTCTATAGATTCTAAATCCAATACACCCCCTTAAGTTTCAGGCAAATGAATTGCCTAGAATTGAGTTGTATGGAAAATGTCAATTAAATGTGTTTAATTGCCTTAATTTTTTACTCGAAAAATATTGATTGTGTAATGACATTTTTAATGTAAAAAAAAATTATGGGTATTTTTTTTTACAAAATTCTATAGTTATGATGGATCTTGCTTAATTGATCTTGATTAGTATATTTTAAATATTAAATTTTGAATTTTGTATTTTAAGTTATAGCATTTTTAATATAAAAAATGGGTAAAATTTTATTTCGAAAACTGTGCAATTTCTTGGAAAATAAATACAAGCCTCCCCCCAAAGAAAATGTTTTCCTTGTTTTGGTGGAAAATGTGAGCATGTGAGCAAAAGTGGGAAAATATTTTTTTTAGAAAAAAAAGCCAATCAAATACTTTAAATTGTTAAATCAAGTGAAAAATGAGTATTTTCCATGAAAAAAAAGCCAATCAAACACACCCTTATTTTTTTTTATGGAGGTGAGAAATTAAATTTTCTGTCAAGTTTCCTTTCTTGTGTTTGTTAAAGCATGAAAACATTTAGGTAAAAGTATTATTGTCCAAAATTTTTGTAATAAATGCTTAAAAATCACATGAAAAAATTAATCTCGTGGGTTTTGAGAGGAATTGTTTTACCCCCTATTTTCCCCTCTATCGAAAAAATGTTTTCGAAATTTGCACTTACCAAACAAAGGAAATGAAATATTTTCCTCTCCTTTCCTTTCCCGAGTCTTCAAATCCATGAACCAAAAAAAGCCTAAAAGTTAATGTTGTACTAGTGAGACTCCTTTTTTGGGTTTTTTTTTTTTTTTTGTATAAAAAAATCTAGTCGAGGAGATACTATTACAATTTAAATCAGGGTATTTTACCGAGCTTGACAAAGTTTATGATAATTTTTATAAATTATTCATTAAAAAAATTTATTAGTAGTGAAATTCGAACCTAAGCATAAGATATACTCATGTTTATTCAAGTTGAGTTTTTAATTATTAGAATGACTCGCTTGCTTATGTTCAGTAGATTCAGGTCCATTTGATTCATTCACTTCACTGCATGAACTTTTAATCCTCTTGATCAAATTTTGGGGATGAGAAAGTGAAAAATCTATTCTAGAATGATGATTTTCTTTTTAATTATTTTGAGAAAGACAGATTCACTTATAAATTGATTGATTTATCACGACAGTTTTCGTTGAATATTAAATATATGTTGGATAAGCCATGTGCCTACCGTTTCAATTCCTTAAAAATAAGTTCGGCACAGTGAACGAGAAATTAAGGAGTCTATTTTTGATGCCCCGTTGGTAGGGAACTAGATTACTGTCGTGGACCACCGCCTCCTTCAATTACATATGATTAAGACCGGATTCAATTATGTAAGGCCATCTCCATTGGAATGGCTAAATGGGCATAATTAGTTTTTTCGTTGTCTTATTGGGTAAGGCAAAAAGCTAAAGAAAACGGTAAAAATGTAAAGCAAAGCCAAAAATAGCGAGGGACAAAATTTTAGCTCGGACGATAAAGGAAGCATCGGGGCAGGGTAGAAGGATCTCACGACACATGATGTGCCGTGAGAATGAGCAATGTTTGGCACGATGAATGATGTGTCGTGCGACACATCATTGACTTTCCCTTGGCCGATACATGATAAATCGTGGCATGCATAATTATCCTTGGCATGATGGATGATGTGTCGTGAGACACATCATTCCAATTTGCTCCTCCTCGTATTTATAACCCAGCTCCAATTTGCTCCTCCCCATAATTATCCTTGGCACGATGACTTTCCAATTTGCTCCTCTCAGACAATAGATGATAAATCGTGGGGTGGCTTGGTATCCTCCCCCGATATTTTATATATCGTGCGAGGTATATTTACCATCCCTTGCGCTGCGACTATACAATTTCGAATAGTGTAAATATACATTTTTAACTTATCATTTTACCTTACCCACTAAAGATGGTCTAAGGGTGTATTATTGTTAAAATAATATATAACTTTATAATTTTTCAAAAAATATTTTTTTTAGTTCGAATCAGCTTTACGCTGCACTGCTGGTCCAGTATTACGACCACTAAGCCACGACAATATAGTTATCCTTATATAAATAGATGTTATCTTATACTACTTAACTCATATGTATTAATATAAAAAACAACCATCCTTCCTACATTTTAGTACCAATTCTCAAATTTCGTAAGAGAGTACCTTTTTCATATACACTAGTGTGTACGGATTGCGGCAAAAAACACTAGTACGTATGGGAGAGGCACTCTAACCATCAAGTTGATTCTTCATTTATAATATATAATTTTAATTTTAATTTAAATATTCTCATGCAATAGAAAAAAATACTCACGCGTATTGTATGTAGACCTGTCAATGATCAAATTTTGATCCAAATTCAATTTGAATCTGGCATACTTTATTAGATATGGATTTGGAATTTTAATCCGGTAATCCGATTAATATTCGGACACATTAATCCAACAACTTAATGAAGCAAATATGGATTCAGGTATATCCAATCCATTAACAATCTAATTTGATTTAATATTATATGATGTATATTTTATATTTATTACATATATTGAATATATATCAAGTCGAGCTAAATTGTTATTAGAGACTTGGAACACTCTTTTCATTTTCAATTTGCTTTGGAAATAGACTATTACCAGAAAAAAATGTCAAGCTTTTTCAAATTTTTTTTTTTGTGTGCGTGTTTTATTAGAGTTACTAATGCATTACCTAAATAAATACTTTATTTCATTTCATTGTTTGTGGTTCAAAGTTATAATGTCTATTTCTTTTCTTTTCTATTGCTAAAAAATGGAAAGATTTTTTCTTACAAAATTCAGATCGGATTGTCATTTTGGAGCTCTATTAAAGCTAACAAAATTGAATATGGATTTGATTATCAACAATCCTTCGTATTATTAGATCGGATTGAATTGAATTGTTTTCTTAACGGATTGGATTGGACATAGAGGAATATGGTCAAAGTTCCATCCATTAACATGTTTAACTGCATGTGATTTGAGTGTAGTTTATTTTAATTTTATTTGCTTTTGCTGCTTCACATCTCTAAGGGGATGTTCATTTGGTACTTAAAATGCCACTTAAATCTGAAAACTTAAAATTTTCAAATTCAAATGGTTTAAAAAGTTGTTTGGTAATCCAAAAGATTAAGTAGCAACTTAAAACTTAAAACTTTCATCCAAAATTTTAAACGGTAACTCTGCCACTTAAATCTGAAACTTAATTTTAAAGGGCATAAAATGTCCATTTTACCCTCTTTCTTTTAACTAAACTAGTTTTCTACCCGCCCGATAGGCAGGTGTTTCTACAAATTTTGTTTTTTGGATTATCTATACTTCATTGATCAAACCATTTTATACATAAATATTTTACTAATTTTTGTTTTTCTTGCAAATATAATTGGGTTTCATTTATTATCTATGAAAATTTTATTGTATTTTACGGTGTTAAATATATAATTCACAACTAGTGATATCTTGTCATAGTTTAGGAGAAAATAGTAAAACTATAAATAATTAAGTTTGTCTCGATGGCTAGAAAAAGGAATGAATTTAAATCGCATTATTGTAATTCTAAAAAATAATAATTCGGGAGAAAAAGAGTGACTTATATAATGAAAAAACATAATATCCAATGTAATTAGACATAAATATATAAGAATCTTTCTTCTTTTTTTTCCTATAATATTGATAGCCACAATATTTTTAGTCTTTCCATTACAAAGAACAAAAGCCCCAATCTTGCCATTAATTATAAGAGCGAGGTTTCAAGTTCGAACCACAGCACCCTCGTACAATCTAGCCGATCACCTCATGGTTCAAACCCCAAATGTATCCATGTACTGCTTATATATATGAAGAAATAATAATAATAAAAGCCCCAATATAACCATAACACAAAAGCTTACACTCTGCCAAACAGTAAAGGATAATACCCAATGGAAAAATGAAACATAATCAAACAAAAGAAACAATAAAAGTCATAATACCAAATATTTCAAAAAAATATAAAAAATATTCATAGTACCAAAAAATACACACAGAGGGAGCATGGATATCAACTAAATGTATCATTCTAAACTTCTAACAAACGGCATTACAATAAAAGGAGAGATGAAAAATCTAGGAAAAAAATTCATAGGAAGGTGGTTTATAGTATTGGATATAAATGGGAGTAGAGAGATTCAAAATATGTAGAATTAATAGAGAAGGGATTCGAAGCAAAGAGAAATTAATTAGAGAGAATAGATTTAAAGGGGAAAGAGTGGACGAGTACGGAAGGTGGAAGAAAAAACAAAGGGATTAAAATATTAATTAAGGAATTAAATGCATCTTAGAAAGAGCAGTAAATAAGGAAGATAGAAAATTACATCATTTTGAAATGGAGATTAACAAAGCATTAGTAAATCAAATTTTGCATTAAATTCACACTTCTTCCATTTTACTATGTTATATAGATATAGATGCACAGTCAGATCTTTTTAATTAAAAAAATAAGTTTCTAAAAATAAAAATCTCAAAAAAAGTATAGAATAAAGAATCCAAAAATAGAAGGACCAAATGAACGGGAAAAATTTTAGAGGCTATTTTGTTTTAATATATATATATATATATATATATATTTCATAGCAACCCCCACAACCATCGCTGCCGCCACAGCCACCGCTATCGCCTCCTCCACAACCATCGCCTACACCGCCACAACCACTGCCTACACCACCACAACCACCGCCTACACCACCACCACCTCCTCCTCCTCGTCCACCATCACCACATTCTCCCCTGCAACAATTGCCAAAGCAACTGTAAACGACCTCATCCCACAGATAATCACTGCAGCAACGGTCATGGGTCTTATTTTGGACGTTTTCCTTTCCTTCTTCATCCTTGTTGTCATGATCAATCTCACCCATCTCATTTTCTTCTTCACCATCCTTCTCTCCTTCATTACTACCACCACACCCAAACATCACCATAGTAACTAATATAAATAATTGACAAATTAGCAAAAACCCAACAAAAATGGCTGCACCATCTACACACTTTGCGTTTCTGATTTCATACACGCATCTACATACATACACAGACGCATATACATACATGTATTACATATATTCATGGAACTTTATAAAATAATAAAAGCAAAATTGTCATACTAAAAAATTTCAATTTTCAGATGTGTTATATTCAAACAAACAACATTTTTTTAAATACAATTTTCAGAACTAAACAAATAATTTTTTCAGTTTTCAGTTGCAATTTTCAATTTTTTTACTAAACGCCATCTAAGCCCTTTATTGGATTTTATCTTTCACTGTTTCTCAATGTTGCACTGTCGCAACTACTTGGACAGACTCTGTTCAAAGAAAGAAATTGTAACATCATCTCTACGTGTTGCACCAAATTCAAATAAAAAATGACCACCCACGTACGACCCATGAATTATTTGAGCAAACATTCACGAAGAATTATGGTCTGTTTAAAGCACGTGTACAAGACATGGGTGGTGGGGTCGTTAACCACCCGGACAAACCCACTTCGCAAATCTAATATTATCCTAAAATTGTTCAAAAAGGAATTAAACTCTCCTTTTGGTTTTTGAAAGTACTCCTATTCCTCCATTGCAAAATCTAGAACTCAAATCCCAGTATCAGTTTAGGGAGAAAAAACTAGAAATTAAGTAGAAGGACTTATTATACATTGATTTTTATCAAAAATTTAATGAATAATATTTTTTTGAATAAAGGGCCTATTTTTAATTGGTAATTAGTGTAAGAGGCCTATTTTGTTTTATATTTTAAATGAATGTATTTGAATAAATTTAAATATCATTTAATTAATAAAAACATGTTATGCATTACTTAAATTACCCCTTTTTATGAAATTTGCACAAAAAATATGGACTGCAAAGTTTATATTGTAGTAAAATATGAACTGCAAAGTTCATATTGCAGTGAAATATGGACTGCAATATGAACTTTGCACTAAAAATATGAACTACAAAGTTCACATTGCAGTAAAATATGGACTGCAATATGAACTTTGCACTAAAAATATCGATTGCAAAGTTCACATTGCAGTGAAATATGGACTGCAAAGTTCATATTGCAGTGAAATATAGACTGCAAAGTTCATATTGCAATCCATATTTTAATGCATATTGATATTTTTTAGTTTATTTTAAGGGTTGAAATGTCATTTTATAATGAAAAAAAAGACACATGTCATATTATCAATAAAATAAAAAAATAGGCCCTTTATTTAAAAAAAATTTATTCCTTGGCTTTAGTGTGAAAATCTTTCTCTAATAAGCCCTTTTTTTTAATTGCCCCGAGAAAAAATTGCAACCACCGTCGTCGCTGAGATTAAGTGCTTGTACGTTCAGTTTTTGTGCTCCTCCAGAATATTTTTTTTGTAACTTTATAGACAAAGTTTGAGTTTTATCGAGAAAAGTGGACACATAATACGTGAAATCACTAATTCAGGATTCTTGAGAACACAGAAGCTCAAAACAAAAGAAGGCAAAATAATTTAAGCTAGAGGACGCGCATATTTGACATCATTGTCTCAGTACAAAAAGAAATCAAATCCCCTAATTAGGAGTGCAACCTATAATACAATTAAAAGATGGTCATGAAATTGAACCAAATTGAGCTTTCCTACAGTGTTTGGCATCTAAAATTTGAAAATAGCTGCACCACTTGAAGGCTTTGTTGAAAATAAGTAGGGCCCAATATCATTCTTTTCTATCAAATTCATCCTTGCTTTGTAATATTTTTCCTGTTACAAAAACATTGAATCCGTATCTTCATATTTATATATTCCCTTAAGTTGGAGGAAAAAAAAGAACAGAAACTAACCTCCAAATCAGCAATAAACAGAGGTACAATACTCTCTTTTACCAAAGCCACTACACAACCGCCCCATCCAGCGCCGGTAAGCCTTGCTCCAAGCGCACCCTTCTCTCGACAAGTCTTTACAAGCTCTTCCAATTCCGGGCAACTAATTAAGGGAAAATATGAAGTCATTAGTATGAATAACTAGTAAATTAAAAAAAGAAAAAGAAAAAAGTCAGTAAAAGAGTTCTATGGAGAGTAGCACAGCCAACATTATGTTTTTGCTGTCGACATACACAGATCTCTGCTGTTCTTCAATCTAAATATGTAGATATCATAATAATAATAATTTAACCGAATGCATTTAGTTTGTGTAGTTTTAAGTACCAATTGGGATCAAAAGCATGATTTTTATAGAGGCCACTCAGACTGCTTCTAAGTGCTAGGAGGTGCCTATCCACCTCCCTCAGCTAGGGAGGCTAGGCAGGGACTAGATATGCTGGGAAGGTTCTTTCTCCCGTGGGGAAGGGAGGGGAGGATTTTTTTTTTCTTTTTTTTTGTACGAATTATGAAAAGTAAAGGACTTAATGGTAAGGGAGCAAAAAATAAACTACTATGTATTTGACTTTTTGATACTCTAGCATTTCAAGAAAAATACTCTAAATCATTGAAAATATTAAAAAAAAAATCTCGTAAAATGTCATTAATCTCGTAAAATGTCATTTTAAAGTTTTAAAGTATCACAGTTATGTATAAAGTTAATGATAATCTACAAAGAGGGGCAAAGTACAATTAAAATAAGGTGGGCAGAGGTCTATTTTACAGCTAAATTTAATTTTAAAAAATACTAGTAAAAGTAAACACATTTCAAAAATGCCCACCTTATTTTCCACTTGGCTTCGCGGGGGCCTCTGCTCCCTGCTCCCACATCCCGCATAGTGAATTTCAAAACATTTATAATTTTTTTATAAAGATCTCACCAAAAGAAGGAGGAGGTCATTGTGCGGAAAACAAATATAAGATGTGCATATTTGTGTATAAAATGTAAACTACCTGCTCAAGAAATATATATACATACATACAGCCACTTCTATAGTGGAAAATTCACATTCTTTAACGTTCATGTTTTCATTTTGTTAAAACACATCAGGAAAACTGCAGTTGTACCTGCAGTCATATAGAACACTGCAGCTATAGTGGCTCTCATTCATAAGGTCACCAAGCTTCTTCAGTATGTCCTCCTCACTGCAATAACAGTTCCTTTGAAGTTAGACTACTAAAAATGTTTTACGACTTGTGTAATGTGTACAATGTTTTGTTCGAATTTACAAATTCAGCTGTAGTAGATCAGGCCAAACCTTAGTGGTTAAACTCTCGCTAAAACATACCAGATCTCTTTTTAAGAAATTGATAAAAGTAGCCATATAAATATACTCGGAGTTGTTTGGGTAACCCAATTCCAAATTCCACAAGTTGGAGTTGAGTAAAATAAGTTATTTGACCTAATTTTACTCTGTATCCTATTCATTTTAAGAAAAAAAAGTTCTCGGGGAAAAAGATAAAATTCACCTTAAGTTTGATGATACAGTGTCCTTGAAAGTATGTACACGTTTCGCTTCAGAGTAGACATGAGAGGCTCTCTAACAGATAATCGCAAAGATAAATAATAAATAATCGGGGATATGCTTAATAGCGATAAAGTATCATTTGTCATGGAAAAGGAACAAAAATCCATCAGCATATAGGATCACAATAAAAGCAACAAAATAACTTGGAAAATTTTCCAGTTAGTGCTTCCATAAAATGAGTCTTAAGATGATCTGGCCTCTTCCTATCTTATAGTTGGCTAAATTTTCAACCTTTTTGTACACACCAACACTTGGATATTTAGGAGGTTCTATTTGGTAACTATTGTCCAACATTTTGTAATTATTTGCACAAAGAAAGAGCTCCAAAATATCAGATTTATTTGGTAACCACAAACAATCTAAAATTTTATGGGAAGTGAACTTGGAAACTGGAAATTTGACCACTTAACACCATTTTTACAACCAGATAAAATTTGAATCAATTGAATAAAGAAAAGACAAGTCGCATAAAATCAAGAAAACCTTTTAAGCTTTAATCATACTTGAATCACAACATGGACTTCAAGCAAATCCAGAGGACAAACACGAGATCACCTGGGATAACTTATAGTGCTTGGCAGCTTTCAGCACATCCAAAGAAGTTGGAGAGTTTGCCAACATAGAGGTTAGGCTTTCCCCGGTGATCTTCTCAATATCTTCAGCCAAATATGGTTCTTCCTTTAAAAATTCCTGTACGAATGAAAAACAATTTACAAAATTTAGTATATAAATCAATTTTTGCAACGCAAAGTAAAATAAATGGATACCTTCACAGCAAGGACAGGATCTGTAGACCCACGGCTGGCCGCAAAAGATGCACACAAGCCTTCAACGTGTGAAAGAGTTTTCACTTTGGATATTGCTTCTTGACGTTGCATTCCAAGCTTTATTCCAAGTACAATCTACAAAAAACCCAAAAAATGCCTTGTGCTCGTACAAAATCAATTCAATTGTTTTACAGTAGAATGGTGAAGGCACTTGTAAGTTCATCTTTACATCTCTAACAAAAAGACCAACACAGTTCAGAAATAAGCAAAGGAGGAAACGAAAAAGAGGGGGGGGGGGGGTAGGCTCCAGCCCAAAACAAAATTGTTCTTTTTTGCTTTTCTTGGTTAGTGAACTTTGTTGTATAGGCTTAGTTCATTTTTCAAGTATTATCGCTTTATTTTCTTATTCCTCTTGGAGAACATTCTTGTAAGCCTTTGGGCCGGGCCTTTGTAGCCCCTACCTATATTTTTTGTTTTTTATGGCACCGCGATAGTCCTCTATGGAGGCTAGTGATTTATAAAAAGAATAAAAATTGTTCTCCTGCACCAACTCCCATCCTACACACATCTACACAACTCTATCTCTCCCTTCGAATTTTGAAATTCAAACGCAACTCTCTTCTAACGCCACAGTAACCACACCCAAACTGACTAGTCCAAGTTATTATTTAGGTTCACCAGACCCGCAAATAGACAAGGAACACCACATTACACAACCAATAGTCAACCTCGCACATAACACATTAACACACAATTACTGCACATCCACACAATAGTAGAATTTAGGGTGTGTTTGATAAAAAAAAAAGAGCTGGAAAATGATTGAAAACATTACTTATTTTATGAGAAATTGTGTGTTCTTTACTTTTTCAGTTTTTCCATGGAATCCAATTTTTTGGGTGCCCAGTATGGTGCCTGCTTTAATACCACTTGTTACGATCCATGGGTAGAACTTGCCTCTAAAAACTGGGTTGCAAGGAAAGGGTGCCCGTGGGCTTTATATACTACAACCGAATATTCTAAATTTTCCCTGTGGGCCTTGAGTTCATAACAATCACTCGTATCTTTTTCCAACTTCTCAAAAAACTTAAATGTCTTTCTACCATTTTCAAAGGCTTTTTATCATCAAATGGGCCCCTAGTTTCCAAAAGTGATCTTAAAGTATAGATTCATGACGCTGATTATAATCTCCAGTAAGATAATTAAATTAAAAATTAGCTAAGATGATTTTCAAAGATGAAACATAACAAGGTAACCTTCACTGTTGAGCCCTGTGAAACCTGACTGGTGCATATTTTCAAATGACAACGTTAAAATATAGAGCTCAAAAGAACTAAAAGATCCAGATAATGGTATTACGGCCATAAATAAAACCATTGCAACACATTTTTTGTTCGAAAGATCAAACTTCCAGAATTTATCAATAATGAAACAGACTTACAGCAGCTAACCGGCATTCAACAACCCGGTAATTGTAATTTGTAGCAGCAGTGACTGCTTTCTGGGATTCAGCTAAAGAATGGGCTATTACAAAAGACCCACCAGCAGGGAGTTGCACATCAGTTTTGCGAATAGGGTTGAAATCAATCAGTTCCGCAAACCCAGGTTTTGCCATAATAGAAATTGCCTGCAGTGAACGTGAAGTGATAATTTCAGCCATTCATCCAAATAGTTTAGTAAAAGAAAGCTTGAAATGTTAGTAATGAAGTGTTTCCAGATTGACAAGTCAAAGATATCTTTTGAGCTTAAATTAAACCCGATGTTTACTATCCTGGTGATTAATTTGCTTAACTAGTGGTATCATCAGGAGTTCAAAAACGAAAGCACCATCATCATTATAATGACAAACAATAACAACAATGATCAATAGGTGAATTTAAACACTATCAACGCCATTTGCACTCAGAGAAAATTTAAGTTTTGGACAGTTTTTAGATGCAAACCGAAGGTAGATACAATTTTTTGTACCTTAAAAATTGTGAATAATGAATACACAGTAAGAAGGCTTTCGAATTATTATGGTGAGCAATTAGCTAAAAGTTAAGTTCAAAATCTTATCATTTGTGAAACACACCATATTTCACCTATGTAACCAGTGGTCAAAGCCTTGTATAGAGTAATTAAAAGTAATTGAACACAACATGTCTTTGCCGTGTATTAAACCATAATATTTCACTTTCACCTGGGTCAGATGAGGAACAAATATCAACAGGACAACTGTTAGGCCTGTGAGGATTACTAAAATGAGCAAAATTATAAGGCTATCAGTTATAACAAATACTGAATAAAACGTTGTATTAATTGGTGATACATGCAACTTTAGGGAGTTGAAACCTTTTCTCTTTACTTGTTTTCATTTTTCCAAATTTCTACCGTGAAGGATTTGGAAAAATTAGTCAGAAATTCATCAGAGGATAGCCGCCATGCTGTACCTGGTCCATTCCACCAGATTGGGTCCCAATGTGTCGTTCACATTCACACGTAAGTTGAGCAATTTCTCTCTGGAAAACAGTGAGTATATTGCAATTAGAACAATAAACTTGCAGGCAGGTTAGTCGTTACTGCAAAGTAGTACTAAATATACGAACACCGGATGTTTGACAAAGCAACCTTCGAAAATCAAGACAGGAGGCCATGGCTGTATGTAGACATATATAATGTATAGATAGCCTGTATGTAAATATATATATATATATATTTCAAACGGCAAACTCTAATTAAGAAGAAACACCAGCCAAAGCAAAACTACTACATAATTTGAAAAATAATTGAAGTACACCTTTGGAAAGTTAACATCCAAGGCAGCCATTATAGCAATGGTAGTAGAGCAAACCAATGCGGAAGAGCTTGAGAGTCCGGACCCTGCATGCAAAGATGTCGCATAGAGAAGGATTCATTCTAAGCTCAGAAAGAGACCGTCCTAACTTATAATCAGTCATCTTTGACATTGTCACTCTCTGTGCGTATGTGTGCAGGAACGAATCCAAGATTTTCATCAAGGGGCGCCAAATTTAAATTTGAATGCGGCATGTCTCAAACTTTCTGTATATCTCTACGACTCTACTTCAGATGCCTCAAAATATTCATAAGATAGAAAAAAGAAAAAAGGCCCACTTTTGTAAATTTCAAGTTCAAATCACCAAAAAAATGACACCAAATAAAGATAAAGAAAGGAGTTCTTGCTTTCAAATTATAGAATTTCAAAAAAAGATTTACTCCTTACTCAAGTTCCCAGTAAAGACCAAGCGAGATTTCATTGATTGCGTCTTCCTTTTATTTAGAGCTGATTAATTGAAGAACTCAATTATGAAATGAATGAAATGTGAAATTCTTGCAATTACAGTTTCAAAGATTCAAGGCACATCTCTTTACCTAGCTCCACAAAGGGCAAATGTGTAGAAAGTATAAACCTGTAGGGACTGTTCCATCAACAATAACATCAAGTCCAACCGGTGCTCCAACATCCAGTCCTTTTAGTTTTGCAAACTCATAGAAACCTTTATATCTGCATAATACGAACAATCAGTTTCTGTGACAGATTGAGTGGTTCAACTCAATTTTCTCCTAATTGTGAAACAGTCATCATCAAATGAGGCAACATAATCAATCAACTCATCCACAAACATGTAAACATATAAAGTGTTAACTAGATAACTATAAATAAATGTTTAACCTTCAATGCAACTCATAGCCAACCTACGCTCTCTCCTTCATCCCATGTATGAAAAAAAAAGGTGAGATCTAGTTTTATCAAGTATAATGATACTAAATTAATTTATAGTTAAACAAACATAGATACTATATTCAAAGCTGGAAAAGAGTTAATAACTGAATCATTCAAGACTATTTAAAATTCATTGTAATTATGTATTAAAAAATATATATTAATCGGATTTGGATTTGAATTTGGATCAGCTCAATATAATTGGACTCAGACTTGGACCCATCCAAATCCAAACCCAATTCGACTAGTTAACAACCATAACAACCATAAGCATAAGGGGGCATTGTTGTTTAACCCACCCCGCAAATTCCCCATTGAGAGATGGACACAATAATATTACCCAGGGACCAATCAATTTTAATTTCCACACCACTGCAGTTAATCTATTGAATGCATCTTTCATAAGTAGACATTTAGGGTTACCATAAAATTGCAGGATACCTTAAACAATCTTCTTTTTCTTTAAGGAAAAGGTCTAAGTCTCTTCCTTGTTATAACCTAAGAGAGAGAGAGCCCGGTGAGACGTTGTGCTCCAGGTTCGGGTAGGTGTCTTACCTCAAACACTCTTTTGCAACCATATTGCATGCAGATTTTCATTTCCTAATTTTGAGAACTGCATAGCGTCACAATTCACAGAGATAGTTCTGAAGTTTTTATAAGAACTGTATAGCCTTTTCAGGCTTAGTAATTTAGCATAATGAGAATGTTTGTCCAACTGCAACCAACAAACACAAAAGGTAGATGTCCCAAATTGAAACTTCAGGAAAAGAGGAAGGATTCTAGCCACTATAAAATGAGCCTCCCTCCCTTGTATATAGTTTTCTACAAGACAGAAGCATCTGACAAATGCATATATAGGACAAATCAGGGGATATATTTAGTTTATGGTAAAATTGTAGCTACAATGAATGGGAAGCACAGAATGCTATTTTGTTGTGCCCTAGTCTTCAACTCTTCATACATCACAAATTGAGCAGAGATTTTTCTCTCCAGGAGTAAGATTGAGAGAAGAAGCGCCAACTGCCCCCAGTATCATTTGTGAACAAGGTCGTGTACAATTAGCAACTAAGAACACCGTATCATTTCAAGCTTCAGTTGAAATTATTTGTTATAAAGATGTCAGAATATCAATGCACAATAGAAAGCAAACAGACCAAAAGGAACGTATAGGGCCTCACCCGCAAATGAAATAATGACCCCATTTGTGATTCTTCAAATCGATATCCTGCATATAAAATCACAAAAAATAAATAAATAAATAAACCTATAATGAAAAAAGGCAATCATGCCAAGATTGTTTATCCTATTTTTTTAAAATAGAAGGTTGGAACCCCTAGTTTTATAATTAGCAAAAAAAAATCAATATTAGAGGGGGATAAATCCTAACCTCTAGTTAAACATTCAAAAAGGAAGCTCAGCCAGTAATCATTTGGAAGTGCATTCTTTAATAGTGTTTCATGCAAACTCTCTTAGATTGAATTTCTTAAAAAAAAATATACTTTAATTTCTTTAAAAAAAAATATACTTTCTAAGAAGAGGGAGAGCCGGCGAGGAATGCTATTGTAAATGACACTCAATTCACCAAGGCTACGTTTGGCATGCCGCATAAGAGAGTAAGTAGGACGTGATATGGGCAAGGATAAGGGCCGAAATCAATCAGATAGGAATCATGTTGGACAAGATATGATAAGAATGTGTAGGATAGGATATGTGTTTGGAACAATTCCAGATTAGAAGCCTGGATAAGATATAAGAATAAATTAATGCAAGCTCTGCAATACCAGCATGACCATTATATTTAGAGAAATTCAATAGTCCTTGTTGCTCTTATCTTTAACGGCAACTTTCACAAAAAGTAACAAAGAAGAAACATTTTATTGAATTGATACTTTATGGAGCCGACGGTAAAGCATTCCTAAACCTGTCACAAGACATTCCTTTTCCTTCATTTTTACACCAAATTCTAACTCTAATGTCTGCAATAACAGCACGACCATTATCTTTAGAGAAATTCAATAGTCCTTGACTCCTTGTTGCTCTTATCTTTAAGAGCAACTTCACAAAAAGTAACAAAGAAGAAACATTTTATTGAATTGATGCTTTATGGAGCTGACAGTAAAGCATTCCTAAACCTGTCACAAGACATTCCTTTTCCTTATTTTTTACACCAAATTCTAACTCTTGTCTATTGTGACAACCTGTAAATCTCACTCAAAAACGAATACCTCAGATATCAGTTGAACTAAGTTAAAGTACTGAACATGACGAAGAAAGAAGAAAAAAATAAGGTAGAAGAACATGGCGAGCTGAGAAATTAACCATAAACAGGAGTGTGAGACCATGTGAAAAGTTCAAAGGCACGCCTTTTATGCACCTCGGACCTTCAAGCAAAATGAGTGTGCCTTTTGAAATGCACCGCACCTTTGACATATATGGTCATAAGATACGAATAAATATATTACCAGTGAGGTTATCTGAAGGACAATGAGTTTTAACTTAGTAATGTAGTCATCTATTAGTATGTGTGTGGTATGTGCATTGCTTAATTGGACTGCAGTAATAGAAGTAATCAAGTTGCATTCTATGTAAGCTATGCTTATATTAGACGAGTAACCTATGCGAATATATATTTATCATGAGTTATAGATATAAGTCCATAATATTACCTGGTAGATTCTGCTTGTACCAGCAGGTTATCCTCAGTCTTAGACCCAAGATGAATATTTAAATGGTTGTACTTTTAAGATGAAAGAGAGTTTCATGTGTCTTAAGTGTGTACCGAGCATCTTTGTGATCCATTACCAAAAAGTCCATTACCAAGAAGGCTTTCTTTCAAAAAGTTTCTCTGCTTTCCAGCGTTTTGTGGGGGCCAAAAGCCTTTTTTTCTTTTAAAAGGTTCAAAGCTGTGGGATACTGGGATTGCTCCGAAATAAAGTTTTGGGTTCTTTTGTCGCTTTCCTTACATTTAATGAGGGGACAGGAGTAAGTAACAATACAAATTCTCAATTTCTTGCCTGGACCACATTCTTGGTTGAACCGTCACTTTCAAAGAGATTGTATTACTAATTAATCACTAACCAAATATATGCCTGACCCATCAAAAGATATAGAGATTAATTTAACATTAGACCTGGAGATATCAGATATGGTATAAACAACATGCATCAAAAGTAAAGGAGAAATGATACCTAGGAGCGTATGCTAGTTGCTGCTCAATCAGTCAAATTTGTGCACACAAAACTCTTTCACATATATTGGTTTAATTAAGAATATGCAATGTAAATCAATAGCCTTGTAGTACAAGGCAGTGCTGGCTGACATAGGGACTAAGAAGGGAGGGGTCAAGGTTCAATTCACGTCAATGAATCTTAGAAGAAAAATAGAATATGCAACGTGTATATGTATCTATAGATAGAGAGATGAACAGATAACAACCTGATTAGGATCAGCGGGATAAGTACACATGCTGTACTTGGTGTCGTTAACATTGGCAATCCGAATAAGCTTTTCCAACTCAGTGGCGTCGTGCTTCCGAATTGCGATGATGGTGTCTTGCCCAATCGCCATCGGCAGCACCGAGTAGCCCTCATAGTCAATGTGTTCCCCAATCAAATTCACCCTCCCTGTACAAATAACATATTAAATCCATCCACAATCCATCAATTCACCGCCTTATACGTATATCTGCACACACATACGTACATACAAATGCATATATATATATATATACACACACATGTATACGCGTATATTGATTGAAAATTGAAATGAAGAGGTGAAATTGACCTGGTGATCGAGCGTAGAAATCAGGAGGGAGGCCGAAGAATTGGATGAACCTGGATTTCAAATGGTCAAATCGTTTGCGAGCAGCTTCGAATTGTGGACCAGTACCGTACACCGGTTCAAGTGTTGAATGTATGGGGATTGGGAGATCCTCGTGTCTCGCCATGGATACGTATATCAATCAATCAAATGAGAAATATTCGCATGTGTATGTATTATTTTATATTACGATTACGATAGTAATATAATATTAACATTAAACTACGTGTTTTTGGGGGGTAAAAAGAGTTGTTTGTTTGATGCAAATGAAGAATTGGAAATGATGAAAGAAAGAAAGAAGATTCTCCATGAAATTAGGAAACTAGTAACCCTAATCTATTAATGAGGTTCATTATCGGCTCTAAATGATTGTTCTTGACGATGCTAGACTTGTTTTGGTATTTCCATTGTCAATCAAACTGGAGTCTGGAGGAGGGGTGGACAATCAAACTATAACCTGTCTTTCCAATATTGGCGTTTTACCATTTATATTTTATTTTATTTTATTTTATATATATAATATAATATTACTAAAGGTAATACACGCCTACGCATTATAATTTTATTTTTTTTTAAATCTTTTGTCCCCGGCACAAACCCCTAAGAGCATTTCTAATACTAATATGCAAAATTAATATGTAAAAATATGTGGACTAATAAATAATTAATATTATGTTGATAAAAAATTATTTTACACATAAATTATACACAGTTTCATTTTTACTCCAATGGTTCATACTTATAATTTTGTGTAAAATTATGATGCACCAATTATATGAAAAAATATGGAATATATAATAATCAACATTTTTTATAAATATTTTTTATTTATAATTAAATAGTCAAAGTGTGTATTGATTTAAAAATCTTGATTAGTAGAATTCAAATATGCAAGTTTTATTACAAAATATATTTTTAATTTTTAATTATACTATTTTGAAATTTTTGTAAAAAGTTGGAGAGAGAAAATGATGAGGTGGATGTATAAAATACACACCCATTTTACACAAAAGATGATGTGGCATATTTTACACAACACCATTGAAGCTAGGGGTGTGCACGGTTCGGTTAACCAAACCGTGCGAGCCCGGCGAGAATCGAACTGACTAGTTGGTTTTGCTAAAATGGTCAATCGAATTGAACCAATGAATACTTAAAATCGATCGAGGTCGGTTCTGTCTGAGTCAGTTCGGTCGGGGTCGTTTTTTCGATTTTTTCGGTTTTGGGCTTAAACAATCAGGCTTATTTTATATTGTTGGGCCATAACTTAAAAATTATTTTTACATTATTAGGTCATGATTTAAAGTCATTTTTGACAAAAAAATGGGTTTCGTTTTAATCAATTTTGACACTTTTCTTTTTGTATCATTTTTGACAATATATATATATATATATATATATATATATATATATGTTTTATACTTTTCATCATCTTTATTCTTTAGCCTTTTTTTAAAAGGAATAAACTTATACATCAAACCAATTAATGAATGACATGTGTATTATCGGTTCGGTTCGATTTTTACCTGTTCTATGACACCAGTAACCGACAACCGAACCGGCCCCTGTCGATTTTTATTTTTCTCAACCGAATCGGGACTAAAAACCTTAAAAATCTACTAATTCGGTTCGGTCTGGGTCAGTCCGGGTCGGTTTTTCGGTTATTTTGCACACCCCTAATTGAAGCACCAAAAATTATACACAATATGTAGATTTTACACAAATCATATGTGGCATGGTTTACACATGCCTATTGGAAATACTCTAAGGTTTCGTTTGTTTCACGGATTTAAGCACTCATGAAAGAAAAAACTTTTTTTTTTCATTTGTTTGGTAAATACAAATTTCAGAAACACTTTCTTGACAGAGAAGAAAGTACGGGGTAAAGTCATTCCTCTTAAAACTCATGGGATTGATTTTCCCTTGTGATTTTCTAACATTTATTACAAAAATTTTGGATAGCAATACTTTTACTTAAATACTTTCCATACTTTAACGAACACAAGAAAGGAAATTTAATAGGAAATTTAGTTTTCCACCTCTATAAAAAATATAAGGGAATTGATTTCCCTTACGTGAACCAAACGAGGCCTAAGTGGAGAGAGAAGTGAGGGTAACGAGTAGAGAAGATCTATATTGTTTTAAATTAAATTTGAATTAAAATTATTAAATTTACTGTTCAAATTATACTCTTCAATCTTAGCTATACAAAATTTTATTCGCATCTCCAACAATAGTGTATATTTAGGTTTTGTATAAAATATACAAAATTTGTAAAATTTTTGAGTTTTAGCAGTCTTTTAATTAAATTTAGTTTTTGTGTAAAATGAATGTGTAAAATAAATCCCAAATTTACACTGGGACGTCAACTTTTTCTTTCCTCGATTATTTTATAAAATTTTAAAATATAATAAGTTTCAATATAAGTCATATATTTTAATAAAAATTATAAATCTAAAATCTACTCATCAAGACCAACAAATTAAGATCCATTGTTATAATAATATTATGTATACCAAAATAAAAAAAAATAAAAAATGGCATAAAATAATATCTAATATACATAATTATCTTATTAATTTATTCAATTTTTTTTAAAAAAATTAAAAATATACCATTGGAATTTATTCGCTCTAATATAATATTATAGATATTTGGGATGCTCTGCTTTTGGAACTTGTTTCCAAAGCACTCGGCCTCTCGACATACGTGGTTTGGAAATATTTCAAAATTGGCTCTCTTTTAAAATTTCTTTTTATATATAAAAAAAATGTTGTTTTATTTATAGAGGCCATTAAATTAAATTATCCTAAGGTAAAAATAAAATAAAAAATATGGTGTATTACAATTTTCTTTAAGACATGTTTAGATTCATTTTGCAAAATGAATTTGTGATTTACCGGGAACATGGGTGGGGCCCATAATGGTTTCTGATATTTATGAGTTACAATTTTGATAACTTTGTTAGATCATCTCCGATGCACACTTTAATATGCTAATTTTACCATATCTATTTTTGCAGCAGGATGGATAATTGTTAATAGTATAAGCTAAAATGCTAGTGAAATGATAAAATTGCCATATGGGTACCATATTTTTTCCACGATAGAATGTCGCTGTCTAATTACCTTTCTCACGATGGAAAGAATATCGGGGGAGAGAAAATTTTACACGATGTACAGAATGTCGTGGCTCACCACACGACATTCAGTCTATCGTGTGGTGGTGATGACGTGGCTCACCACACGATACAATGAATATCGTGTAGTTAAAATAGAAGAATTTTAGCTTATGCGCTGCAACGAATTGTTGGTATTGTATGCTAAAAATGATTTTTTACCCTACAATTTTACCATGCACAATGGAGATGATCTTAGATGCATATGAATGGG
Source organism: Lonicera japonica (assembly GCA_021464415.1). NCBI lineage: Eukaryota > Viridiplantae > Streptophyta > Magnoliopsida > Dipsacales > Caprifoliaceae > Lonicera > Lonicera japonica. The sequence continues at coordinate 59,038,024 of CM038465.1, read as the reverse complement.
AGAGAAGTTAATTGATTTAATTCTAAACTACAGTTTACAGAATTTTGTCACAAATCAAGCTAATTTAGTTAATTTGAGCTTGATGTAACTGTTTCGATGAGCTAGTATCACCGCGGTTGAGTTGATTGGTATTTTATTAAGATTTTAGTCAATGAAATTGCTAAAGGTTGGGTAATCATGGAATTACAGAATCATAGCTTTGATCGAAGGTTAAAGCAATACGGTCAAAAGGTGACAATTATTTGGTTTGTTTTCTAATTGGCTCCAATATTAGTAAATCAATTATATTTTATCAAAAAATAGTATTGATTTAAAAAAATTAGACCGCATGCTTCTCAAATAACTAGCTGTTTAATGGTGGTGGTGGGGGTGGGGAGATGTGAGTTGGGACCGCAAGATTTGGGTGCTGTTTGATAAAAAAATTGAAAAATGAAATTAATTTTTTTTTTAGTTCTAAAAACAATATTCGAAAAAATATTATTTGTTTAAGTATAATCCAATTGAAAATTGAATTTTTTTTAGTATGACAATTTTATCCTTATTAATTTAAAAATAAAGTTAAAGGGCTGTTGGACGGTATGACAATTTATTTAAGGGTGCTGGTAAAAGCACCCTAAACATTCACTTTAAACACCCATTTTTTAGGCACCCATATTTTAATTTTAAATTTGTAAGAGCACACGTACAATTTAAGCACCCTAATGATAAACACATGCTTAAGTACCGAAGGCTTTGGGGTTATCGACAAAATCAGCGTGCATCATATTGGTATTAGCAGTATGAAGATGGTGGTTCCAATCTCATTATTTAGTTGATTGAGCAATTGATCGAGTGAGCTAAGGGTTGAACAAAGATCCAGCTCTTTGCAATTTATACTGTATTGATTCTCCATATATATATACATGCAAATCAAACTGTTGTGGGGCAATTACTAAATGTGGCGGAAATAGAAGTAACTGTACATGAATTAGTACAAGAGGAAATAAAAGCAGAAAAAGAATGCAAAGAAAACTAACCATCCAAATTTTCTTATACTCGAACATAAGGAAGGGCACATAACTGTAAAGGCATACGTATGATGTTCACCTGCAAATTACCATTTCTGCATATTAAATTGCGAAGCTTAATCATCAAATGGGGTATCGTATTCTTCAAGTTAAATGATAACAAGACCCATCATAATTCACATTTTTTTTGTAGAGTAATTGACTTGTATTTCGTCTAAAATTTAGGTAACTTGTTTGTGGCTGCGCGAGGCACTTGCCTTACCTTGAAGTTGTGTTTAATTGACATTGACAAAAAAGAGACGCAACGATGAAGCAAAGAGAAAAAGTTGTGGGTTGAATTGAGATATTAGGTGCCTTCAAAACATATATCTTAACTATACGGATTACCTTTTTTTATAAAAAGGGTGTTTAAATTGAAATATCAGGGTGCTTTTACTAGCACCCTGATATAGGTATTTTATACTCTTTAAAATTAAGTTTTTAGTTTTTAGTAGGTAATTTACCACTTAAAACTTTAAATGAAAATTTTCCGTTTTAAGTAAAAATAATTAAGTTGGCACTTTTTTTTTGTTAACAAGCAACTTCAAAACCATTTAAATCTAAAAATTTTAAGTTTTCAGATTTAGATGGTGTTATCAAACATGAGATTCTTCAACACGTATTCACGTGTGCTCTCAAAATAGTTATGGTTAAATGCACATCAATATTTGCTTGTTTTTATCTTCTCAGCATATACAATGAGTGAATAAATACATTCATCACATATATGTTAAGCTAGTTTTGGATAAAAAAAAAGGGTGATAATAAAGGCACCCTTAAGTTTTGGTTTTAACACCCGTAGATACTTAAATTAGGGTTTTTTTTTTTAAATTTAAATGTGCACTCCTAATCTAAGCACCCAAACAAAAAAACCTAAATTGTTCATTCTTTCTTACAACAAATAAGTAAATTAATCTTCTATAAAACAAAGAAGGAAAACATTGTTCATTCTTTGTAAGAATGTTTGTATGCTATCATCAAACATTGTTTACATGAATTAGATCTTCAGTTCAAAAAGCGGTAAAACATAAATGTTACATACATAATTGTTATATATAAAGAAAGAAAAATAACATACATAATTGTTACAAATAAAAGAAAAAAAAACACGTATGGATTATGAAAGAAGTAGATGAAGGAGAACTTTTGGTGTCAACTTGCCAAGAAAACTCATGATCACCTTCTTGTATGCTAAATAAAGCTCCCAAGTTTCGAGCCGAAAAAATTCACATTAAATTGATTGAAGAAACCAAAAATTTGTGTGGAAGATGGAGCGATTGGGAATGCAATTAACATCGTTGATTTTACTTTATTTTTCATATCGAATTACAAATATGATCTGGAAAAAGAAACTAAAACACATAAACTATCAAATATAAATGAAATTGGGATTGTATACAAGGAAGCCATATATTTTATTTTGTACTTTTCTTTCTTATTTTAATGAGAATGACAAACATATTCTTTTCTTTTTTAATTCATTAAATCATATCACTAGTTTAAAAAAGGAAAAAACTAAATCATATCACTCAAAAATGGGTGAAGAAGAATGTAACACCAGAGAGGAGGGGTTGGCCCAGTGGTAGGTAACATCCACCCTTGCCTTGAGGTCAAGGGTTCGACTCATGGGGTGGGAGGGGAGGGTTTTTCTTTATTTGTAGGATTAAGGGAGACAGGGGCGTAGCCAGGAATTATAAGTGACCCGGGCTAAGAATTAAACAATGACAACGTTAAAATATAACAAACCAAAATGCAACTATAATATATTCAAATGCATTCAAAAGATACCAACTTTTTATACATGTTGGAAGTGTAGATATGAAATATTCAAAAATATACAAAAAAAAATATAATAATTTCCCCTTATGTCTAGCCATGTACGCCATAAATACAAATAAAAAGACATAATAGCCTATCGTAATTGAACCTTGCGCTCCTTAACAGAATCAAAATGAAAGTGGTAAATGCATTGATAAAATTTTAATAGGTGTAGAGTAGTAATATTAGAAAAAATGAGGTGGGCTATACACATTTATATACACATATATTTATAAATAAAATTTAAGTCTACTACTAAAAAAAAAAAAAAATTAGACCCGGGCTACAGCCCGGGGTAGCCCAACCACAACTACGCCCATGAAAGGAGAGACTTAGACATCCCTTAATTTTATTTAAAAAAAAAAAAGTGAATGTGATAAAGAAAACTTGAGATTTATTCTTACGGTTGTAAAGATAGAATTGTTTTTTTTTTCTTATTTCCTTTTATTTTATTAAAGTGTTCAAATAATTAAGATACTCTCTTAAAATTAAAAATTAAATTAGAATGTTAAAACAAGAAATTAAAGAGGTACTTTTCATCCGTGCCCAAAAAAAATAAATTTCACCAACATATTAGGTGAGCTTTTCCAGTATTATTATCGCAGGAAGGCATTATTATTGTCCCGGGAAAATGTAGAAGTAATCACTTCAGTACTATTCACTTGCCATTTAATTTACTACTTAAATTTAAAAGGTTAAATTTTTTAAATTTAAGTGTCATAAAAAGTTATTCAGTAACCTAAAAAATTAAGTGGCCACTTAATTTTTATCACTTAAAACTTAAATTTTTTATTTAAAATTTTAAGTGGCAACTTTGCCACTTAAATCTGAAACTTAATTTTAAAGGGTGTAAAATATCCATTTTACCCTCTTTCTTTTAACAAAATTATACACACTCTCTCTCTTTAATGTCCACAACTACAACCACCATTCTCCCGCCCCTTCCCAACCCCCATCCACCAGCTCTAACTCCACCCAACTCCCTATTCCTTCTCTTCCATCCCTAACCCCTGGTCTAGAAAAATTCCATAATACATATATTTATATACACACGATATATATGTCATCTTCCACATTTAAATCTGAAATAAATATATACACAAATATATGTGTAACCTATAAATGGAGATTTCACGAGGGATAGAGCTAAAATGGAAAGATAGAAGGGAGAGCTGGTCAAAATGGACGAAAAGTAAATGGCAAGTTGAGTTGTGATACTATAAGAGATGATGGATCAAAATAAAAAAGCAAAATTATAATATTAAAAAAATTCAATTTTTATATGTATTATATTTAAATAAATAATATATTTTTAAATACAATTTTAAAAACTAAATAAAAGAGTTTTTTAAATTTTCAGTTATAAGATATTTTACTAATCGCCACCTTCATCTTCTAGTCCCCGCTGTAGTCACTCCAGAGCCTCCCTCCCTCGCTCCCCCTTCCTCTGAACCACCAACACTACCACCAGCATAGTCCTAGCAACCACCACCGCGGTGTATTCTCTGGTGGCGGAGGTAATGCGTGCGAGTACTGTCCTTTTCCATATTCCACCAAGGTTATCCTCTCGGGTGAGTGGGTGACGGTGATTTCGAAACAATCAATTTACGGCCACACCCGGATTGTTGGGTTCAATTTTGATCCTATCCCCGGACAGAAACGAGGATTTCATTTCTCTTCAAGAACCGGTCTCCACTCTCCAGGTACGATTCAAAATTATTTAATACGTTTCGTTGGAAAAATGGGTATTAAATTCATTTTTAGAGCTGTTTTGAGGGTAATTTAAACTAGATTTCACACTCGGTTGTGAAAGGAAATTATATATTTGTGTTTTTGACGTAGCGAAAAGCTATGAATGGGAAATGAACTCACAATATAGGAGAAATACTCAAATTTTATTAAAGATAATCTGCCTAAACCATTACAATGAGAATTTCTTATAAGAGATTACAAAATGTAAGAAAGGAAACAATTTCGAAACAATTCGAAAAAAACTGCCAAAAATAGGAAATTGCAGAAATTATGGGATTCTGCAGTGCTGATGTCAAGGATCGCGCGAGATTTGACAGAAATCAAATTTGACTTTCTAAACTCAACTTATTGCGTTATTAAAACCTGCCTTAAATAGTAAATACGCAGATTCGGAGGCTTAAATAAAGGAATTTGGCCACAAGTAAATTTAATTGAGCTTCCCAAACTTGTTAAAAATCTTAAAAATATACATGTTAATGGGGGAGCTATGATGTTATTTGATTTTGGAGAAGAAAGTTGTCTTGAAGAAGAAATTTCATTTGTCAAAAATAAAATTGATACAAGGAAAGAATTTATTGATTTTATTGGCACAGAAAAAGTTGCTCGTATTTTTGGTTTCCAATTAAGTCAATTCATTGATAAATATAGAGTTGAAGATCTGAATTTTGAGGAAATTCCAGTTCACTTGAATTCGAAAACTGTTAAAAGTTCGAAGTATTTGCTTGGTTGGTATGGACGACAACAATTTTCTTCATTGAACTCGAAGACGAGTTTTTTTGAAGAGTGGGTGAATGATCCAATGGAAACGAAGACCATATTATTATTTTATTGTTTTTTTTATTAATTAGGGTTAATAGTTTCTTTATTTATAGTCTTTTTTTAAAAATTTGAATTTGAATATTTGTTTTGATAGGTCTTAAATATAATTAGATTATAATAATTCAATTTCTTTATGTGAAGGATTTTTTATTTAAGGTAGGTTTAAGATTTTAGACTATAAATTAATGTTTATTTCGTATCATTGTAACCAACCAATTATGAATTAGTAAAAATTATGTGAGAAATCTCTTTGTTCTCGGAAAATTCTATGAATTTTCGTTTTGTTCTTGTGAAATCAAGATCCCAAAGTTGAAGAGGGTGTTCTTCCTCCTTCCCGCCCGCTCCCGTTCTACATCTGATGTAGAACAAACAGCAGACCTATACTTAACAATACTAGATCGTCGTAAACTCGCCTGGCCCAAAAAGTGACGAAACCAGAATTGCGTGGAGGCTGGCTAATTTGACCCGAAACGACCCACAGAAATCAAGTCAGCGCCTATGGCGGTGATGCACGTCGTTTTTTGGCCAAATTCCTTCATTTAGGCATCCGAATCCGCGTATTTACTATTTAAGGCAAGTTTTAATAACGCAACAAGTTGAGTTTGGAAAGTCAGATTTGACTTCCGTCAAATCCCGGGCGATCCTTGACATCAGCACTGTAAAAATGATGGGAAATGATGTATTGGAAACGAAAACCATATTATTATTTTATTGTTTTTTTATTTTTATTTTATTAATTAGGATTAATAGTTTCTTCATTTATAGTCTTTTTTTAAATTTGAATTTGAATGTTTGTTTTGGTAGGTCTTAAATATAATTAGATTATAATAATTCAATTTCCTTATGTGAAGGATTTTTTATTTAAGGTAGGTTTAGGATTTTAGATTATAAATAAGTGCTTTATTTCATATCATTGTAACCAACCAATTATGAATTAGTAAAAATTATGTGAGAAATTTCTTTGTTCTCGGAAAATTCTATGAATTTTCGTTTTGTTCTTGTGAAATCAAGAGCCCAAGGTTGAAGACGGTGTCCTTCCTCCTTCCCGTCCGCTCCCGTTCTACATCAGTTTTCCTCCATAAGCACATCAAAATCGTATATTTGTTTGCTTAAAATGGATATGGGATGAATGAGAAATTGTGGCCCAAAGTGAGCTACTTGAGATGAAAAATAGAATGGAAAATGTTAAGTTCCACATAGGAACTTTGGGAAGAACTTGATCGGTTTATAAGGGATCACTCCTTGCGAGTTTGGTAAACTTCTAAGAACAACAAGGCTCTCACAGGCTTAGCACACCAAATAAGTGCGTTCTTACAAAAAACTAAATAAAAACGGAGGATGTTCACTCGTAAAATAAGCGCGTTCTCAACACATCACTCCACTCACGGGACCTGTTTTTGCTATCAATGAAAGTGCATATTGCACAAAGGGAACAATTGCAAGCATCAAAATTGAACTCAAGACAGTATTGAAACGGGACCTATGATATCATGTTTGAATCCAAGTTGACCTACTACCTAATAGCTTTCAAAATGCAAGTCTTACATTTGTAAATTGGTAGTGTACTGTTTCAACATTGGGTTAAGTAGTGGGAAGGAAAAAACGCACACCGAAAGCCCATAGGTTGTTGAGTTTGGATCCATGGGCCCAATATAGATGGTTTCTAACATTTGTCTGCGGGGAACGTCAGGTTCATTAACATATGGAGAGTTCGACACTAACGTTTCGTTTTGTAATTTTGGTAGTCATCCTGTCATAGATGAACACTATTTAGCTGGTGGTGCATTCAGAAAGCCGGTGAAAATTTACATATAGAGAAGAAGAGGATGGATTTCCTTTAACTTTTAATTCTTTGAGGTGGGTCTTGGGTTAATATGAAGGGGGAGAAGTTGATGATATTTTTGCCTGAAACATCGGTGGGAGTTAAGTGTAATCTTGGAATTCTGGGTTTTTTAGAGTAAATGGACAGCGTAAGGAAAAAGTTGGTTAAGTCTTATTACTATTGAAATGAGAGGTAAGACTAATGTAGGGGCCAAAAAAATCCCACAGCTCTAACCTGTTTTCTTATATATTAATTTACTTGTTCCAAATTAAGTGTCCATGTTTGCTTTTCACACTTTTTTTTTACATAATTATGGACCTTTTGTGGTGGCGGTGGTATTTATATTCAATCGTCAACAATAAAATGGTTTACTATAATGAGATTTGGTCAAATTGATTATGTCTTGAAAGGAAACTGTTTTGGCTCTTCATTTGGGATATCCCGAAAAGGAATTGTGGACTTTTAGCAGCCATATATGGTTTTTTTTTTCTGTTTATGGGGCATCTTTCAAAATCAATTCTTATGGAAGTTCATAGATTTGAGACTTCTGTGATCCTTGTTACTGCATTTTGATAGATCTGACGTGCACTTGGGTTTTTTTCCTTTTTATTGCACCTTGTTTATGCTACCACTAGCACATCTTCGACATTATTTATTTCATTACTGTTATCCAAGGTACATATACTTCATAGATCATTTTGACCGAGGCATGTTTGCTAACCTTTCTGTTGGTTATGTTCCATGGACAGCCAACAAGAAGATGTAAGTTTGTTATTTGATTGAGCTGTTAGTATCTTAAGATATTTTAATTTCAAGTTCAGGTCTTTAATGGTGTCTAATGTCTTTGAGGTATTTTTTGTTTTGTACCCATTGTTATATTTGTTCCAAAACCAGTTTTTTCACAACACAAATGCATTCAAGATGTTTACAGTGGGTTTCGCTGAATTTGATTTTTTATTTTAGCAATTCAAAGAATGGTGTTGAAACATGCTATTCTTCTGCCATTCTCTTCTAAATATTGCAGAAACTCTCTCTCTCTGGGGGAAGTTCATGTGGGTGATTAGGTTAATGGAAGAACTTTTAGTTGTCTACCACCATGTGCTTCATCTTCAGTTAGTTTTTTGAACAATTTTTGTGCTTCTTTGTATTTGTTGCAACATTTGTGGGCTATACTGGTGGCATTTGTAATAATGTTTGTTAGCATCATGTAGTTTATTACATCAAGATGCGATCGAGTCCAATTATTGTATAGCCCGTGGCACATCGATGCTTTAGTCAATTAATAGTGAATGGTTATTGAAAAATTCTAATGTGAAGGATTTGAATGGTTTTCTCCATCTTGATTATTTAGGAGGGTTCTTCATCTTGAAATACTCTATATCGCATATACCGGTAGTCATCTTGGCAAAATGAATGAACCAGCATTGGATTGTTAATCAGATATGGTTGTTAGTTTCAAGTAATAGTTTGTCTATTTGTCCATCAAAAACTATATCTCGAAGTTATGACCTCTTGCCGAAGAGATGAATTGTTCCTCCCAACATTTTGTCATTGATTCATCATTTCATTGTTGTCCTCTTCAAATCCAAGCAAGTGGTTAATTATTTGTTGCTTGAATATTATTGGTGTTGTTCTGTCATAGTCATGTGATCTCAGGATGGTTTTGCTTCTTACGTTTTCCTTGAGCATATGATTTTGCTTCTTCCAAGCAAATCATTGGAACTCTGGACTGAAATGGATAGATGATACTGTGTTTCTGCACTCCTAAAAAATACTGACACTCCTCGCAGTTCATCTCATATTATGCTGTGATGTCATGGCCTGTTATTGATTTTCTCTAAACACCTTTTGGCCATTTTTTATTTGCTTTCAAGTGTTAACTTTAAATAGCCATTTTGTCCATTAGTTTACTACTTTTAGATACTTTGAGGTCGTGTGCTGCGAATGTTTCTTTCTCCTGCAGATTCCATGGGAGGTATTGTAACACAGACGGTTATCAATAGACCCTACCCACGGCAATTACTACAAACTTCTCAATCTTTATTGGTCTGTTCATTACTCCATCTCAAACTAAGAGTCCCGCTTTTCCAATGGTAAATAAGTTCGATTCTTTCACTGTTAATTCGGTTGAAATTAAGTTCTCTTAAAAAGTGCAAAATTCAAGTGGGATTCTTGAGACAGATCTTTGGCAAGGTTTATCCTTTAATTTGTTTACTTGCTGATCTAGTATTTTAGTATTCCGGTATCATGTTCCTGGAGTTACCGGTCGCCAAAATATTCGGGTATATTTCATCTCAGTTCTGATTTTTCAAATTAAAAACAGGTTTTAAACAAGTTGAATATCTGAGAGTCGCAGAACTTTGTTACTAAAATCGTCTGCGAGAACGTTAAATGGAATTAAACTTTGCTATCCCTACTAACAAGTACGTATTAGTTCCATTTGGCATTTTAATTGCTCTTCAACAATTTATATTAAGGTAGATGTTATTGTGGAAAAGGAAAGGATCTACTATGAGAGAGCATTTGTATTTTTGTTAGGGGGAAAGCGAAAATGAGGGACGATCTTAACTGTTGGAAAATAATTGTGCAAATCGAAACCTAGTTGTGATCTGCGTGAGAGAGTTTCAAAAGCCAAGCTCTTGAATTATATATATATACACATAAATATATATACGATCTTTAACCTTGGTTCTAACTTCCACTCATTGTAACATTTTAATTATTGATGCTAGAGCTTTGGTGATTGGATTATGTGAAGATGAATTGCCGATTATAGGTACTGCAGAATCTTAAGGACCGAACACACAAATCAGAATCGCAACATTCCTTGATTACAACAATATACACAGTAAAGCATTTACCGAAAGCATATAAACCGAACACATTTTGGTAGATGAGTTGGGTAGTATCTGTTGGTCCATTCTTTGAAGGATGCATTTATGACATTTTAGCATAACAGAAGAAAAGTAGAAACGCCAACCTAAGAGCTAACATACCTTAACTGAATATTTTCCAGCGTAACAGCAAAAATGATATAGTATCATGTTGACAAACAGAATGAAAAGGATCCCCTTGTTCCAAATGTCAATGCTTCCCTAACCAAAATGAGAAGGCGATAAAGGTACTCTTGTTTCAAAACCTTTCAAATTGGGAAATAGTGTTCGTGAGGAAAATGCATTGCAAGATGGAAGTGCTTGCTGGCTCCCCCTTTTCCCCTCTTGGCGGAAAACGATTACATTATCTTTTCCTTCTAGCACGATTTACAAGTATTTTGGTTTATTTTGGTCATTTTATATTTGAACGGTTATTTGGATGGAATGGACAATCAGGCATGCAGGAATTATTATTATCTTACATATTTGAGCTAAATTTTGCACAAAAAATAGTAATAGCCTTAAATATGGTGCATACATATTGGGGTGCTATGTGTGTGTCTCTCTGTCTCTGCGTGTGTGTGTGTGTGTGTGTGTGAGAGAGAGAGAGAGAGAATGCGGGTCATGCATTTTTGGTGCAGATTGTAGTACTATTCAGGTTCAAAGTTTCAGTTATGCATGAGGAAGGGTCTCTTGTTGGTATCTTGGTATGGTTATAAATAGTAGGAAGGGGATTATGCTTCCATTCGTCTCTCCCAACAAATCCCTCACAGGGCACATTGCTCAAGCAAAATAAATAAATTAAGAAGTGTAAAGTTGGATGTGAGAATTCGAGGACGCTAAACAATTCTATCATTGTAATATGTTGATTATAGATTTTTAATTTGTTTAGTTTCCTCCAATTTCTTATCTCCCACCTTCACTGGAGAAACAATATTTCTGCTAATATAATGACTAGCACTTGGGCATTCAAGTGGACAACATTGTCCAAAGAATTGGAGGAAATTAAACAAACCAATTCAACACTCTGATTTAATTCTCTACGATGCAAAGTTTCCTCCAATATTTCATCTTCAACCCCCCCCCCCCTCCCTTTTTGATATATATATATATATATGAAACCATATATCCAAGGCATTTCATAAGCAATTGTTCATTCTGATACAAGAATATGTTTTAAATAGTGCACCATGTAATATGCCCAGTGTCAATTTATACGTTCTCTACCACTCAGACACGAAATAACAAAACAAGATATCCAATTACCTATTGCCCTATATATGCCCATTTGTGCATATATTTGCGTTAAAATTTTCATTTGATACGTACGTTGCGACTCAAGAAAATTAAATATATGACAAGAAAATCTGAGATGAATTAGAAATTAGAAACTTGTTCAAATTATTTTGAAGGGTGTATTGGAATCTAGAAGTGAACAGGCCAGGATATTACATCCACAGAATTTGTCAATTCGGTCTACTTTCTGATTTGCAGGGCTGTTCAATCTATGAGTGCATTTAGTTGGAGTGGCCATGGCCATATATATTCTGACAACGGCGAAGACCACAAGGCCTGGCCGGCCACGTACTTCTAAGTAAATTCTTCCGGGGGGACTCGTTCTTGCTCTTGTTTTCTTATGATTAATTATGACAAGTATATATATATATATTCTTTAATAAATTAATTAATGCTGTTTTAATTTGTAGCATTATTACATGTAGCACTAGGCCCAAATTATTATCTTAACCGCTTTGTAAATATCGTAACATCTAATTACTACTACTTGCCATTGGTAGCTAGATATAAATTAAGCTTAAAAACCGTTAAGACTCATTTGTTTTTACGAACATCTTCATTCAACTCTAAGCTTTCATGCTGCATTATTTTCTGGCATTTCATTATATATATGTTCGTCAAAATAATACTATCAAAAGCATTCAACTCTAAATTTGCATGTTTTCAATCAAAATTATATATATAGTTGGCTTAATACTCGATATGATCTGTTAGAGCTATGTTGAGAAATGCTCATGAAATCAAGACTTAGAATTTTTTTTGGCCCTCATACTAATCCACATTCAAAGAATTAACTTACCAGGTCTTTATGATAAAAAAAAAAAAAAAGAAAGTTATCATCTCAAGCGTTAACTATATTAAAATTTGTTTATTTCTTAAAAAATACTGTTCTAAATATCCCATATAAAGAATTGATTATATTAATTCGTAATTTTTTCCTTTTGAAAAATCAAATTACAACTCTTTTTAGACATATTCTTTACGAAAATCACTGGCCAGATTTATATACATGTGCATACAAACTAAATTTAAATTCCTCTTCCATTCGAATGGGCTTTCAAAATCACCAAATGTTCTCAGAATCTTCAATCAAAAATTAAAATTTCCCTTCCAACGTAAATACTGACAACTTATTATTAATAAAATTAAATCCAGTACCGATAAATTATAATCGTGTTAAGACCAGAAGACCGGGGTCACGGCAAAATTCTAAAATAATTGTTTTTGTCTTCTAAGTTTATTGTATATTTTTATGTCTGCCAGCTTTGGTAAAAATTCATTGATTAAAGTAATTCTCGTATCCTTTTTTGAAAAATAAGAAAGTAATTCTCGCATCGTATGAATACAAATTTTAATATAGTTAACGCTGGTTCTTTATCATAATTGTTCCTCCTAAATTAAATAGCCAAGGATTTTGGTTTAAGCACAAGATAATTAAATGATTAACAGTAATAACATGTGAAAACATGTGGTAAGTACAAATGCTACGAACAATTGTTTTCCCCACTATTAATTTTATGGCTTTATTAGTGGAAATACTATTAAATATAAAAGGTAGATATATATATATATATATGGCTAGAAAATTTTGAATTTTTTGGCATTAGAGGTATCTTTCTTCTGTAAGTCACATTAAGAGGGATCTACTTTTGACTAATTTGTATTTAAAATGCATTGCAGCCAGTTATATTATAATCTTTTTTTCCATGTATTCGCTTCATATATCAACGTACAATTAAAAGGTAGTAGAAAAGCAATTCAAAAAGAAAATACCTTTTGCACTAAATAATTGCTAATTGATTTGCATATGCAGTTATTTATATATATATATATATGTATGTATAACATCTTTATTTAGTTTCTGGAAGAGAATATACACATCTATACCCATTAATTGAAGAAATGTGAAGTAGAAGCTTTAATTAAATGCGGCCATTTTTGGCTTTCCCATTCTTTGTTCACACTTCGATATATACATGTGTCGGAACTCTCAAGATTGGTTAAGTGGATAATATAAACCATGATAAATGCCTCTTGAATTTAACGAGAGGCAATCTTTGAGAGTTGAGTCACAAGTAATGTCTTGTGAATCTCTTATTCGATCAAACTGGAGAGAGACTAGCTAATCGAGGCACGCGTAAGCTGTTCCGAACACCCTTACTATTTAAAAAAAAAATACAAATATATATATGGTGTGGTATGATGAAGAAAAATTAAATGAGTAGATAAAAAGTAAAGAAACAAAAGTAGAAGGTAATTTGAAGGAAGCATAAGATTTGAGATATCTTCAGTGTGTCAGAGCCTTAAATGTAGAAGGTTTAATAGCTTGAAAAGGTTCGCACAACAAATCATGATTCATGAATTCTGTTCTCATCCCATATTCTCCTCGATCTCTTTTTGTCCATTTATATGTACGTAGATATAAATGCATTGAAGAAACTTCTTTTATTTTAGTAGTCTAGCTTAATACAAAGTTGATAATTAGCAACTGGGTTGCTTCAATGGCAAATTAAGGACCTCCAACTAATTAAGACTACAAATTCGAGTCTCACCCGTTTTTAGCACGAACGAATAATGTCACAATATTACAAGAAGCATTTTTCCGAATTCCATGCCAATACGCTACTGATTAAATACATAGATTCATACGCGTACGTAAACCGGTCTCATTCTAGTGCAAATAAATGCACATATGATATATATAGAAGAGATTATATATAAGGAGATCTTCATGTAGCTAGGGCTCAATTAAAGCCTAGGATTATATATATATATATATACACACACAAACATACATATATGCTAGGGGATACATTATGTATGTTAGCACATATGTGTGCCTTGTTCGTAATCATGGCTAGCTGTTCTATGTGATCTCCCAAGCATGGGATAAAGATTCAAATTGTACAATCATATCCGATCCCCCTCTCTCTCTCTATATATATATATGGGATTGATAATTAAACTACATAATGCATGGGCTATGTAAGTGAATTCGATCTTATATATGTTTAGGAAAATTAAAGGCATTGTCGTATATATGATCATGTGGAAAATGACCTTCCAACTCAAAATGGGCGTGCAAATCACATGTTACATGAACACCACCTACATCCATCATATCTCCACCAGAATCTCACACCCATTTATGCTACCAACCTTAATTTCAACCTATTATATAGCTCCCACTCCCACAAGCATTAACTATATATGCTCGATCTCTAGTTAATTTCACGTTTCCACTTTTCTATTTTTTGAAGAATGTTCATTTCACCTTAATCAATAATGCGTATATATGTCAAAATTAAAGAATCAATAGTAAGTACATCGATCAAGAATGCAACTTTTTCCATTGCGAAATTTGAACATTTATTATGTCTCAAAAAAGAAAGAAATGAGACTATATATTTGAGTCAAATTAATCGCAAAAATAAAAAAAAGGAATTAATATATGGTTAATTTGAAGCCGAAGGAGTACGTAGTATCTTTTGCATTTTAAAAAAGATAAATTAAAGAGGAAGCAAAGGACCATTGGAGTCCCGGCCTGTTGGTCCTTGGCCTTCACGTACTTCGACCTTTAATCGATGAGAAAGATAGTCATGGAGTGCAAATGTATGGTACATGTATGTATGCAACTATATATATACACATAAATTAATCAAAAAAAGACTGCAATTCTAGTATTAATTACACAAGTACGTCTGTATTGGCATACTGCTATCTGTGGTAATTAAGTTAATTTCTACTCATTACACTGAGGGTGTGTTTGACGAGGTAGATTAGAGAGTCGGATAAGATTGTTTAATCCCATTCAGACAAGGTAAAGCAATCCCATCTCTTAGGTGGGATTCATTAATCTCTTTCTCGATGGGATAAGAAGCATTAATGAGATAAATAATCCTCCCAAATATCTAATCTCAACGAATATCAAACATGAAAAATGATAAAGTTATCATATCTCACTTTCTTATCCTATGCACCAAACACATATTTATATATATGCTGATCACTCCCGTGTATATGTATATATGTGCAGATCGATGATTTTTCCCGGTATTGAGTTACAGACTGCCGGCTTAAGTGGTAAATTTACCACCGATGGTAAAGCCTAGCTTAATATACAGTTGGAATGAAAGATGAGTTAGCTAGGGGTGATGAAGAATAAAGGAGATTGAAGAAAACGCAGTACATGCATACCAAAAAGTAGATATATATATATATACCATTGATTGAAAAGGGAGAAAAAAATGCAAGTTGCTTACATACTTCTCCATCTCAAATACAGTACTACTCTTCCGAATTAAGAGTGGTATCTGACTTTTACGCACTATAAAGAGCACCAATTTTAATATAATCAGTGATTAATTGAGAATAAAAAGTTTTTTTTTTTACTATATATATATATGTATATGTCGTAGGTTTTTGATAAGTTGATTATTTATTTATGTTCTAAAAGGCAAGGCTATACGGCTAGTTAAAGACGTCCAAAAAAAGAAATACAAGAATCTTAATGTGAAGCTGATCAGTAAACATATATATATATATATATATATAACTTCAATTAATGGCTACTAGAAGCTAAATAAAATGTGATTAGCTAGAATAGTAAAAACAAGTCAAAATTTAAATTAAGTTTTTGTATGAACGAACAATAAATATTTAAGACAAGCTTTGAGCAATCTAATAATCATTATACTCTTTTTTTGTTTAATAGTAAGGATATCCGGACCAATTTACCTCGATTCAGTTAAAGGTGGGTCATATATACCGGGACTAACAGAATTACAAAATATTACTTGTGGCCTACCTTTTAATGTTTACCAAGTGAGTCTTGCTTGCATGGACTCATAGTAAAAAGAAGGATTATGTTAAAGGTTATATATATATATATAAGGTACAAATTAACATTCTAGCTACCAAGTTTCTTCTTTTTACTGAAGGAGCCTGGCCTTAATTAATGCAAACACATAGTGTATATTTTGACAATAAATTAAGGAACGTTAACATATCCCTTAAAATTGTTCAAAAAA
Source organism: Lonicera japonica (assembly GCA_021464415.1). Classification (NCBI taxonomy): domain Eukaryota; kingdom Viridiplantae; phylum Streptophyta; class Magnoliopsida; order Dipsacales; family Caprifoliaceae; genus Lonicera; species Lonicera japonica. The sequence goes on along the minus strand of CM038465.1, from coordinate 59,021,568 downwards.
ACAAAAAGCATATCCCTTAAAACAAGGTCAATAATAGAGCAATGGATGAGTGATTGGATAATTTTACATTGACTAAATTGTTTAACCAAATATTTAGCTTAAATAATGTAACAGACGTAATTGATGGTTAAAATGTATCATTAAAAAACATAGTTTAATAATATTAGAATAATGCAACACATATATACACAGATAAATTATTTGAATTCCAAAATCAGATCCATGAAAATTAGTTTGTAGTAAAATTTTGATTAAATAAATTAATCAGTGCGACACTAATCTTAACAATATCCTTCCTAAAAGAATCTCCTTCCTAAAAGTGATTCTTGCCCTTGCATGCATATTTCGACAAAATTAGGAATCACCACCTTCTCTGAACTTAAGGCACATAATCAAGTTACCAATTAAGTTCATAATTATTCTTGGTCTCCGTTTCCCATAATCATTAGCCCCCAAAAAGAGAAGAAAAACCAAAAAGTTTCATCCAACTTCCTCTGCAGGAAACCCTAACCCTAAATATTCTGACCAGTATAACCCCCATTAATTTCCATCATATCTTCATGCACAGGCATACATTCAAACAAATTAAAAGAAGAAGAAGAAGAAGAATGCAATCTCACAAAAATCCATAATCTCCATTACTACAAAAAATACACATACAGAATAATGTACGGTTACTAGCCTCCTCAACCCCATTACCAAAAGCCAAAAGGCCAGTGTCATTCATTTTACATGGATAATCAGACAAGTTTTTATGTGATGGTCAAATGTGTCTTCTTCTTCTCTCTTTTTTTCTGAAAATCTTAATTAAGATATATATATATATATATAATTGAACTAAATAACTTAGCATCATAGTAGTGAGTCAGTAAACTAAAAGAGAATTACATACCGATGGATGAAGAAATTAATAAAACAATGCAAATATTACAACTCTCGCTCTTCCTCCTTCAGCTCCTTTCGCACTTGTGAAGGTACCATGTCCTGAAGAAGCCCATGATCTCTAGATGAAGCCGAAGGCGAGGGGTATATCCGTCTCTCTTGTACAAAAGTAGTAGTAGCAAATGATGAATTATTATTATTACTACTAGTACCACCAAAATTAAACGAAGGCATTAATCGATTACTAAAATATTGGTGTTGCTGCTGTTGTTGTTGTAATTGCTGATACTGGCGAATTTGAGGAATAATAAAAGAAGAACCACCTGATCCTCCACAGCCGCCACCGCCAAAATTGGCCGTTTCGGGCAAAAGTCCAATGCTCCCTCGTGGCGTCACAGGGCACGGATGCGTGTGCGTACCTTCGTAAGTTGTTACGACTATGGATGAATCCTCACACGATCTTTCCACTCTCTTCTTTACACCACACGCAGCTGTAGTGCACCGATAGTAGCTCCTGCAATAGCAAAAAGCATGCCCATAGAGGATCTAATCAAATCACAGCAATTTTAATGTTACGGACCGAATTAGTTGAATCACATTTTTTGTTCAATCAAATCTCAACAGAATCATAATATATATATATATGTTATAGTGTACCTTGGGAAAGGGCTGTTTTTAACAGCTTTTTGGCCGTATTTTCGCCATCTATATCCATCATCCAAGTGATCAACTTCACTCTTAGTCATAAACGCAAACCTCGGCTCTCTTTGCCTTTTTGGATTCTTCTTTTTCGCCTTCAACCTGCAAATTTTAATTATTCATTTCATTAATTTGTTTCCACAGAATTACAATTACTCGCTCAAATAAAATAATAGAATCAAAAGTAATATATAAAATTTACAATCAAGTTTTAATAATAATTCATACGATCCACACCAGTGATGAGATCATGCACAACAGTAAGTCCATTAACCACATCTCTCGCGCTTTAACGCGCTTACCACTAATTAATATTATCTTCACTTCATATATAGATACAAATATATATATATATATAGAGAAATTTTAGAGAGAGAAACAGAGAGGACTAGGAGCTTACTGTTTCTTAGTTTTTTCATCTTCGACTGTTTTGCTCTGTTGTTGTTGTTCGTCATTTGCCGCTTCTGTCGAAGACGAAGAAATTGAGGAAGAATTAGGAGTCGCCGGAGTGTTGACCACCTCCGAAGACTCCGGCATAGCGGAAGCTGCCGGCGAAGGAATCGGAGGAGGAGGAAGGGGGAGTGGAGTAGAAGAAGTCTGGAGCATATCGAATAACGAATTGGAACCGTAATCTAACATTTCCATGAACCCTAGAGAACCTTTTTCACCGTCACATGGCATGTCGAATATTCCCGGCAGATTAAAGCTCATCTGATCGGAGAATGCCAAATTCGCCATCGGATTATTATTATTAGTATTTGAATCCTCCTTCTCTATTTTCTTCTCCATCGATTGGATTTATCAGCAAAAGCATAGATTCTTCTTCATCTCAAGTCTTTCCGGTGTAGCTTTATTACAAAAGTGTGTAGAAAATTATAGAGAGAAGAGATGTAGAGAGAGAAAGACAGAGGTGGGATATAGAGAGAGGAGAGAGAAAGCGTGGGTTTGGTTTTGTGATTTTAAAGTGTAAAAATTAGGATGGCTCGGACATTTTTTGTATGTTGTTTCTGAATTTCTTTATTTTTTTAAAAAAAATGTGTATAATGAAAGATATTATTGGTGTAATTTTTTTAATATAAATAATGATATATTTGAATATTTCTTACAAGAGGAAGTGGGAATCAAACCATGACACCTTGTGAGAATATTCACTCTCTTTTCTTAATTATTTGGAGTAGAGGTCGGATCGATCTATTAATGTAACTTATATAACGTCTAATTTGAAACAAATATTGAGTAATCTAAGACAAATATGTGATATATATTAATGCAAATGAACAGGAGATGCAAATTTCAAGACATAAAAGGACATATATTGTGTTAAAGACAGATATTGCGAGCAATATCAACCCAACGATCGCATTTTAGAAGAAAAACAAAAAATATATCTTTTAAGATTCTTTTTTATAATAATATGAAAAATGATAAAAATAAATTAATAATTCATTTGTGTTAAGTTGAAGTATGCGATAAAATATTCTTTATCTAATACTCATTTTTATGATTATATGTCTTATATCTTTCTTTATTTCTAGTGAAAATAAATATTTTCCTCACCGCCCAAAGAAAATTGTTCATGAAACAACCCAAAAAATAAGGGTTAATCATTATATTTTTTCTACTATTTTTAATGTTGCTAAGAAACTAAAACTAAAAATGTTATTACTAATTGCAAAATCCTAAAGAGTGACATTATAATTTTAAAAACATATACATATAATGTAATTTTTTAAAGTAATGTAATACTAAATATATATATATATATATATTATTTTAAAAAAAAAATAGTTAACCATCCTAAAAGTCATTTTCAAAGTGTGGAAGGGACTTTTTGGGGGTGTATTTGGAGAACAGGTTGGCTAAATAGGGGTTTTCCACTTCGAGGGTTGACGGGCAAATGCCGGTGGACCATGTGTACGGAGATGGGCCTGTTGGGCATTTATTGGAAGTCGGGTCGGCGAAAATGGTCGAATATTTCATACGAGGGGGGTGGGTGACCGGGAACTGGTTACGTGTGAACCACTCGTGGGCATGTATGTAAATGGCACTGTTGTCGTTAAATCATATAAAACTTTTTAATTTTCTTTCGCGGTTTTCCTTTTCAAGTTTTTTAACGGAAAATTCTTTCTTAAATGACACGAATACCCCCTACGTCTCTTTTTGTCCCCCCCACTCTTATCCTTAATGCATGGTCTAATTTATGACACACCAAATGCGTATATATATATCCTTTTTTTTTTGGTTAGGAGGCATTGCTCCACGGGGTGTCCGGGCCAGCTTTCGCGCACCTCGACTAATCCCCGCTCACGCGTAGTACCATTTGCGCTGGCCACAAACTGATTTGCTGCTGCCGGGAATCGACCTGGGGAGCTCCCAGTCGACCCCAGAGCTCGAATAGGTAGTATTTTATTTTTTATTTTTTGGCTTACCAAAAGAACACACATTTTATTATTTGAAGAGTAGTATTATTTATTAGAATTGGTTTAATATACATCTTGAAAAAGTTTTTTTATATATATAAATTATAGTTGTATTTGTATTATCTATTTACCTCTCTATATATATATATGATGGTCAAACAATAGAATTCAATACAAGTAAATCAAAATAAGCTCATTTAATTGTATCTTGTTTGCGTCCATTAGGTTGACATGTCGTATTGACACCAAGATCAAGTGATAAGCACTATTTAATTATTATTTTTGAAATAAAAGTTTCTAGCTAATTAATATCTAATTTTAACAATTCATATATATATATATATAAACATGGGTTCCAACCTTTTCCTTGATGCAATAAGCTTCATAAAGGTTGCCCCCTTTCCCCTTTTGCGTGTATATATACTTCAATTCGTGGATGGGGACTAGGCCCCCCACACCTTTTCAAGAAATTATGATACATATAGTTGAATGGTCTACACCATGATAAAGAGTACTTAATGTGATGATAATTTGCTAACTAAAATGACACACACACACACATATATATATATATATGGTACAAATATATAGTTCGATCAATTCACTTGGGACCATAATTTGGTTGAACCAACCAATGCAACCATATATTAGAAGTAGTTTTAAAGTGTTTTTGATCATCTTCCATTATGATAATTGCCTTTTTAAAGACTTAATTGTAATATTTGTCGCGAGTTCTATTCAGGCAATTAACCAACACATGTCAATAAAGAAATTGCGTGCTAATATTGGTATGAAGCGAAGATATATTAATTATTAAAATAATTATAATTTTATTAGAACATACATAATTCTTCTTTGCAAGATTATATGTATCATATGTTAATTTTGTTACAGTTGTACATGTATATTGTTCTAATTAACATAAGTTTTATCCTCTCAGGTAATGATAGAGCTCCAGATGTGCATTATATTCATTGGAGACTTTACAACACATATATAAGGATTATTCCATTAATGAAAACATTTTCACATGCTCGAGGATTTTGTTTTGCGGACATGCAAGCCCTAAATTGGAAAGGAAACGTAAACATCAGCTTTGTTGACAAATTTTGCCTTTTGAATTAAAATGGCCAAGAATCATGCGCGCCCAAGAGATGTACAGAAGTGCCTTTAGGTGGGGAGGTGTCAAATTAAGGACAAAATTTACAAAAAATAAAATAAAATAAAAGTGCTCATCTGTGCAAAATTTATACTCTCTCACACATGACGACATTGTCTGCTAATTATGTTATACATATTCATATGCATTATTGCTTTAGCGAAAGCTTAATTTGGCTTTTGAGACCTCAAGTATATATGATTCAATTACATGAATTTAATTAAATATAAATTTTCTTAAGTTGATTAAAAATTAAAGCAAGTGAAAAGGTTGATTTTCATCTTGTAACATTTCCCCAGCTATTTAAGATTTGACATATATAGATAAGATAAGATCGACTATTTTACTTTTGTTGGTAATGTACACATGTAATTAGGCGCTAGTATTGTGGATGTTTCAGCGTTTATTTAAACTATATGAGCTTGTTTAATTGATATTTTAAGTTAAGTTTTTGAGTTATATTTTTGGAAACTGTGAAAGTATATTAAAAAATGAATTTGATTTTTGTTGGAATTTTTTTCAACCAATTTTAAAAAAAATCAAAAAATAGTAACAATGGATCTTAGTTTATAGATCATGCTGAGTAGGTTTCAAATATATATATATATATATATTTATCCAATTCTGATTTTTGGATTTAAAGTTATGGTGTTTTAAAAATTTTATGAGAGATAAAGTAAAATAAAATAAATTTTGAAAAGTGGAAAGTAAAGTTGACTTTTGGGCAGAAAACAAAAAATTTAAATTTTAAAACACGAACCAAACAGTGGCTATATATATATATATTTGTGTGTGTGTAATCAAATTAATCAATTAGTTGGAAAATTTTAAAATACTTTTAAAATTAATTCATTCTTTCACAAAGACTGAAAGAAACCTCTTACCCAATTCTAGTATTTCCTTTAAATCTGAATGTTTCTATTTAAGTCTGATCTGTTGCGAGTACTGAGACATTTACCCTTTTCTTGTTGTGGTAGTACAAGACCTTAGAAAAACAAAAACAATAACAAATTATTTACATGTTAGAATACAAATACTACACAAAAAATTGTTAATACACAAAATATATATCACTAGTCATTGAAATCTACAAATAGTAGTTAAAATCATTTAACAATATGTTGAGCAGTTCAATAATTAATTAATATAATATATTATTTTATATGCTAACTTCTTAGGTACATGTGCTTAACATTATTCATATCTATATTACAAAACACCATGTTTAACTAAAATTTTATCCAAAAAGTACAAGAATCTAATGGTTAAGAATACACATATTATGGCGTGCATTAGTTTTACACTCTTAGATGAGTTTTATACGAATAATATACACACAATAAACTATCATACATGCACCAATAATTTTGTCTATATTAAAAATGTAATAACTTAAAATAAAAAATTCAAAATTTAATAAAAAAATTAATATTTAAAATATACTAATCAAGATCAATTAAACAAGATCCATTGTGACTATAAAATTATGCAAAAAAAACAAAAAAAATTATTGAGTAACATTTAAGGACGTACTTTATATATTCGTATGTTATTGATCATCTTAGTTTGTCGTTTTTAGGGGTGTTTACGTTACATCAATCCAAGTTTTAGACTATTTTTAAATCATATTAATAGACGTGGTTGAATTATTTTCACATATGACCTTGTGTTTAATTTGTTAAAAAATTATTTTACCGAGACCAAGATCAATCTGGTCTACTTTTAGTTTTCTCAACATGGAAATACATTAACCTTAATGTTGGTTTTTCAAAATGTTAGATTAGACTAGATAATGGGCTCAAAATAAATTAATTAATGTTTATCGATTTATATTCATCACACGTTACTCTTTTTAATCATATTATTAAATTTTATTTATTTTAACATACCGGATGACTCCTCTATGCCCTAATATAAATACAATAAATTGTATAAAAGCTAACTAGGTTTACAGGTATTGCACTATTGCAGCATCATGCAATGATGGAACTGTCTTCATGATGTGTTTTCTTCCTTAGCTTCTTAATCATATCTTTGGTGTTATTATTGGACATGACACATATATATACACATATTACTTGTACAGTACTGCTTATCCAAGCACACAAGATTGCATACTGCTCCTGATTATATGCTCTGCTATAAAGTCAATTTTGTTCCCTTTCTTTGCTCTTTTTTTTTTTTTTGGTTCTATATATCTCTTTTGTCAAATTCTATCATCAACCCAAAGGAAGAAAAAAAGAAGAAGAAACAAAGACAAAAAACAAGCTAGGGATAAAGTTGGTATTTGATTATATTTTGGAAGAAATTCAAATTACCCTTAAACACAATGAAACTACAGTGATAGTTGTGTGTACATGCGTAATCATCTGCTAATTTGTGTTAGAGTACGCCTACCTGTCCAAACTCAACGGCTGTAATTAATCTACACACAAGAACATGCAATTTAGGTATAGCGTCCAATATTTTGGTTTTATAACAAAAGAAAAAATATGTCAAAAAGAAAAACATAAAGAAAATAACTTCTAATGCAAGTTACTCTTTTCTTTTTTAATAAAATAATCCAACTTCTTTTACCATGTCTTCGAATTAACAATCCAGCTTCTTCTTTCTTACTTTTTTTTTAAAAAAAAAATCAACTTTTATGACGATAAATAAGAAATTTTTTTTTTAACCCAATATTCAACTCGTATATGCGAGTTAAATACCAAATAAGTGTAACGCTGCTTATCACCACTTGAACCAGGGTACTTATCGGCACCGTCCGATTGTCCTCAGTTAATACGAGCTCCTCAAATTAAATTATGTCAAATGGGATTTAAATCAACCCACATATCAAAGCTTCTTTGACAATGACACCATTTTTCACTTCTTAAGATGGAAGTTGTACCTTTATCTCTATTATTATATTATATTTTATTATATTATATAGTTTTATTACATAAAACCCTTTTTTCCCCTTCAATTGAGTAATAATATAATTATTCACTTATGCAAGAACCCAAACTTTTGCTTACAATTTTTAATTTAGTAATGATCTTCAAAATGCAATTTTAATTTAAAAAGACGTGACAGAAAAATATTAATTGAGAAGATCGAGCACCATTTGATATTATATTCTTAATAAAAATCACGCTGTTATTCAGTACCATTTAAATAACCTATTGTACTTTTATATAAAATAAAATTTTGACAAGATATATAGGTTAATATAGTAAATTAAGTTTTACCTAAAAATGAAATGAAGGGGCAAGCTAGTCAGTTGACTATTGTTTAGTTACGTTCGGGAATATATAAGATGGAAGGGGACAAAAATGCACATTGTAATTCACAAAAACGTAATGTTTATGCCCTTCACATGCTATCATCCCACTTTCCAAAATAACGCGTTAGTCAACATTTAAAAAAATAAATAAAAAAAAGGTTAATTTATTTGCGACCTTTATGCCGGGGGTGGGTGTTACTTGTAGATTAGGATGGTTGGTCGTCTTTTTTAAGTTTATAAGTAATTTAATTTTAAATATGAATTTTGTGAAAGTAGTAAACAATGAATGAATATATGTAAGAGAAGAAAATTCATTTTACAATGAAGAAAGTTAAATTTAACAATAAGAACGTGATTTTCAAACCATAAAATTAATCGGAAGTTGAACAGCAAATTCCAAAATCTCCTTACAACTTTATAAGGTGTTTGATGCGTCAAATTAAAAAATGAAACAAAATTATATAATTTCATTTAGATTAGATAAAATAATTCCCCTTTTTAAGCGGAATTGTTTAATCCCTATATCTCCTAATGAAGTAAGAGGTCTTTATCAGATAAACAATACAATATATCCAATCCTACTAAATAATAAAAATTATTATATTCAATCATTTAATTTACCTAACATGTCAAATACAACTTAAGAATATAATTACTTTAGGATAACAAAACTTTAGTTAAAATAGTCCTATTTTTTTGAAATATTTTAAATTAGAATTTTTTTTTTTTTAACATAATTAACATACTAAATTTTACCGTACAACATATCTTTGACTATTGAATAAACTAAAAATAATAGCATGCCGAAATCAAGGGTAAGGAAATAAATTTGAGAATTGAAGGATTAGAAAACAATATATATATATATAAAGATGCCTTAATGGTCTCAATGCTTAAAAGTTCACGCCCTAGGAAACGTCCAACACCGACTTAATAATGTAAGAAATTGACCATGGTCTAGTCTACGCCCCCCCCCCCCCCCCCCCCCCCCCCCTTTAAATATATATATATATATATATATATATGTTGATACTACGTCGATATTACGGAAATATAAATATAATTAACAATTGCCAAAAGTCAATTTCACTTTAAATATTTGATTCCTCGCCCATAATATATATATATGTACTTGCACTAGCAGCGTATATTTATGAATTGAAACTAAATAGTCTCCTGTACAAAATATGGACTATGATTCAAAAAAAATATATATTTATATAAAAAACTAAAAAGGACGAAATTGTAAAGACCGTGAAATGCATCGGCTCTGTCGTCATGCCAACTTTTTTGTATTTTAAACTTCTTTGTTCTAAATATATTTCGTTTATAATTTAATGTTTTTATTTTTGATAAACAAATTATTTTTATCAGACAATATTTCTCGAGAGTATTCAATAAGATTCATATTCAATGACGTTTAATTAAAGAGACCCTTGTGAAATCACTATATAATATGATTTTATTTATTTATCTTAATTTGTCTATTAAAAATAATTCACGTAAAAGACATAATCATAACATGCTTGTCTATAACTAGATGCGTCCAAAATATTACTTAGATTGTTCACATATTGTTGTAAGTATCTCTCAAAAAATACAATAATTAGTAGTCAAGTAAAGTCTTAATTTATCTACTTAAGTTATCAAAATTAATTTGAATTCTTGATAAAATGCAAAAAACATTAATTGTTGTGCATTTTCATTACATGTATTCTCTGACATGCTAAATTTCGATAATTTTTTAAATTATAGGTTCGAGTTTAACTTGTTCATCTTTAATTTCCTTACCTTCTCATCAGGGACAGAGGTAGCATGTGGCCACCCCTCCTCACATTAATTTTCTTTCACCTTGTTAATTTGTATGCAATTTTGTACAAAGATTCATTTTATATGAAAATGCCCCTAATTTACCAAATCTTATCGTTTGACTTTAGCTTGGGCTTATAATATGTTGGGCTCATATACAAGTTAATGTATTTGAATTAAATTGAAAGTCTCATTTATTTATTTAAAGGTGCATCTCAAATTAAGAGTTTTATATCTCTTGAAGGATCGTCAATGATAGTTAATTTATTAATGTAATTGTATGTTTTTTTAAATTTTATTTTGTTATTTATTTATGCCCCTTTTAGCATAATTTTCTGACTACGTCCCCTAATTCTCATTCCATTTAGCTCTAATTATGGGTCTTATCTCAATATCTATGCTAGTATGATCAAGAAAAGATTGACATACATAAGTTATTAATTGAAAAGGAAAATGTTAGACTAACTTAATTATTCAATTTTTGTATATATATTTTTATACCAGTTGATGTGGCACATGACAACTCAAATGAATCGGTGAAACCATACATTTAGTATAGACTCTTTTTTCCCCTTTTTAACAGTTTGTATCAAGAGTTTGTGCGAATTGAAAATTGAGTGAGTTTAGTACTATTAATTGTATTGAAAAAAATCACATTCCATCATTATTGCAACATTGTGTTCCTCGTGTGATTGATCAAGATATGCATTAAGAGAGAGAGAGAGAGAGAGAGAGAGAGAGAGAGAGAGAGAGAGAGAGAGAGAGAGAGAGAAAAGAGTATTGATTAGAGAAAAGCCAGAATATTTAAAGGGAGTACTACAACCTCTTCGATCACTTAATTTAGAAGAAAGAATCAATCAGTTTGGATTTTTTTTTTCTGTTGGAAAGTTGCTTTCTATGGCTAGACCTAGAGATCGATCAACTGCCTCATGCATGTTAGTTAGTTCTAATTAATTCCTAATTAAATTAAATTAATTGCAAAGATGCAAAATATATATAAAGTATAACCGACCATCTTTATTATTCTTCCAACAATTCTATAGTGATGATAGGCGTATTTTAGGAGAAAAAGGGACAAAAGCTCAATATCTATTATTATAAATTTATAATAAGCAATAATTGGAGATGATAGCTTTTGTGCATCTTTGAATTTACTAAATTATTCTTCATTTCTTTTGGACAGAAAAATACTAATTGAATTGGGATTTAAACTTATAATTAATTAACTTTTTATATAATTACTTAAAACGATCAACTAATTAACTCTTACCCATGTTTTAAAAATGAACTAAAAATTTACATAGTATCAATTTTTCACAATGCAGAATATTAAACATATATACATATCGAGTATACGTAACACATTTCTGATACATATTTACAATAGAAATTGAAATAAACGTCCCAAAACTCATTTAGATAGACTTATATAATGAGTAGCCATGTACAAATTAATATATTGTAGACTTTAGTTAGTGACAAAATCCAACGTCACATATATATGGTATATAGATATTGGAGTTTTTTACCAAAATAGACCACTTTTTCAACTTATTTACCAAATTAACGCACTTTTCAACTTATTTACCAAAATAACACACTTTTTAAAATAGTAATTTCGAATCACTATTTTAATGGAAAAATAGTGATTTCGAATCACTATTTTACTTAAAATAGTGATTCAAAATCACTATTTTACTTAAAATAGTGATTCAAAATCACTATTTTTAAGGAAAAATAGTGATTCGAAATCACTATTTTAAAAAGTGTGTTATTTTGGTAAATAAGTTGAAAAGTGCGTTAGTTTGGTAAATAAGTTGAAAAAGTGGTCTATTTAGGTAAATAACTCATAGATATTGTGTGGCTATATTGCAGTTGGTAATTCTGTTTCTAGAGAGAGAGAGATGGGATGTTTAATTAACATCATCATCATCATCCTGTTATAAATAAATAAACAAAACCTCCAAACCACCAATACTTAATGCTTAAACAGAGATTGTCCATTAATTTGTTAATATTATATACATACATGCATATAAATAAAGATTTTGTATCATAATTTATGCAATGTTATCATATTAGGAATCTTTTCTCCCATCTCCTTCCCATCTCTCTCTCTATGTATATATATATATATATATGTCATTTACTCTCTTTCTATATATATGTCATTTAATCAACCTGAATACCAAGTAAAATAATTTGCGAGGAATATTAACTAACTATCACCACCAGGATAGTAAATTCTAGGAGATACATCATATCGTACAAAAACAAATAATGTGACCAAAGGCAAAGTATTATATAATTAATACAATTATTTACAAAATTTATCATTTATTTTCCAAAAATACTAGTAAACATTTTAAAATTTTAAGGTTGTCACTATGGATGGTGCCTTGTGTGTATATAGATCAATAGATATATAAATCTTTGCGAGAAAATATTTATTCATCAATTATTATTATTATATTACTTGGTTTTCTCATGATCACACAACGTTAAAAAGAAAGAGTAACTATATATATATATACTTATACCAACTTTAGATGGCTAATTTTTATTTGCTACTACTCAATTAGTTCTAAAATAGGGACAAATTAATTTATTAGTCAATGTATCACTTCTTTTTTATTTTGAAAATAATTAGTAAATGTATCATTATTAGAGCATCCACAGCATATGCGGTAAAATTTAAAGGCAAATTTACCTTTTGGTTCTAAGTTTCAAAGCTGACCACATCGAAAATGGCATAAAAATAGTGATACAAGCGTCCTTTACCCGTATGAATTTTGAACTTATATAAAAAAAAAAAAAAAAAGGGGGAAATTCCCATATGAGGCTCCCACCCTCGTATGGGTTATTGTTTCTTTTTAAAAGAAAAAATGAAAAGAAATTCCCATACAAGACTCCCACCTTGGTATGGGTTATTTAAAAAAAGGAAAAGGAAAAAGAGATGGTTATACGAGTGTCCCAGCCTCGTATGGTTTTTTTTATTATTATTTTGGTACGAATGTCCTTCACTCGTATGAGCCATACGAGTGTCCTTCACTCAAATGACTAAAATTTAAGAAAATAATAAGTTTACTCTATCTCTACCATACAAGCGTAATTTTTACCCATTTACTTTCTCTGCTGTGAACTCGGGTATGCTAAATTTACCCATTTAACATACCTGTTGTGGATGCTCTTAAAAGGAGAAATGTGACCATTTTCTCTGAATTCACCAAACTACTACATGAATTTATGTCTTGTGCTACTGTTTAGTGTAACTGTAATTGTGAGCTCTTTAATTACCTATATTTCTACAAACCTTTGTGTTTTAAGGTCCACTAGTTTCAAATGTCATTGTGAACACTGAATATATATACATGAACGTGTAAACATGAGTTTGGGCATAAGCGAGTTGACTCACTAGACAGAAAGAAAACTAGGTCACACAAATTCAATTAAAATAAATATGTTATGGATTTACCACTAATGAAAAATATATAGCAATTCAAAATGAAACCGATTATTCGTTAACGTATATAAGTGATGAGTGATGATAAAGATGTACTACCGAAACTTGCTTCGTAGTCATTTTGGAAGTCCCCTTTAAATGAGTAGCATTGCACAACGAATTAGACATAGATTGAGTTAATAGTTAATTTAAATGACTCAAATTAGATCGAGTGAACAAAAACACAACACCACCCTACCTAGCACCTTTATCTATCATACCTAAATCAAAATGATCATCAAGTAACCATAGACAAATATATAGTATATATGTATACAATACACATAATGCATTTGACTAGTTAAGAATATAAAGTAGTAAAAAATAACTTAATAATTAATCAATTTATGTGCACTATGCATAGCATTATTAAAATAAAATACATGTGGACCGCATCACACTAAAATTAAAATTCCAATCTACCAAACAATACTAAACATACCTATTTTGTAAAAACTTTTAAACAAAATATTATGAAAAAAGATAGACAAATAAAAATAGTATTTTCCACCTAAAAAAATTAAAGATTGACCAGCCACTGAAAACCTCATTTAAGTATTAATTGAAGGAGACAAGTAACGCGGGTCAAGATCTGGACAGTGGGGCCCGGACTGAAACCCAACTCAGTTGACTATTTCAATTTCTAGAAGTTTGAAGCAGATGAAAACACCATCCGGTGATTGCGGCGAAATATTCCTTATTTTCTTTTATTTTTAGTAAATAAATAAATAAAAGAAAAACAAACATTTGAAAATTTAATTACAAGTTGTGCCCAAGTGGCTTGATTATTATTGGGTTCGAGCTATGTAATCGACTGAGAACTTTCTAGGTCTCTTTCTAGCAGTAGTAGAATAATTGTGATCAACGGAAAGCTCAGATCCACGAATGAGAATTAATTGAAATACACAAAGGTTGATTCAAACACCTTATAACATAAAAAAAATTGAAATTCTTAAGAGGGAAAGGAGGAGGCATGTTGAACGCTTTTAGTAGTAGTGAAATATGTGCTAATTTACATAGTTTATTTAATAATTTAAATGATGTACATATAAGAAAGTATGTTAATTACTTAGATTTTAAGCAAAAATCCAAAATAATGCACTTTCTAATAAATTACCGAAGTTAGCCAGTAAATTATTAAAGTGCGTACGTGTATTATTGTTCACCTTTTACATAGATTGAATTTAAAGAGTCTTGAAAGGTAGAGAAGGAATCCTTTTACATGAACATATTTGCCAACCACAAAACAAAAACAGTGGTTTAAAGATTTTTTATGGGATAGAAAAGTGGTTGATCAGGATAAATTTGATACAGATATCACATTCTAACATGTATGTGTTGATCACATCAAATATGTTTATTTTTATGTCATATATATATATATATATATATTTAGTTCAAATGTAAGGGCTTCTAAATCAATTTGTATGCATCTTGACTAATCTCTTTCCGATTTGATCAAAGCAGGTTATCTACATTAAAGAATTCACAAAATATTATTTATGATCATTGTTCTGGTCAACTCAGGCTATCTAAATGTGATTCTTATTTGAAATTGATAAATTATTTTTTGAAAATTTATAGAGATGATATATATTATAAATAGACTACCTCCGCCAAATTTTATAAAAAATTCAACCTAGAAGTAAGTATATTTAAAAATTGATATATATGTATATTTTTGATAATCATCTAACTCACTTATAGGTATATTGTTTATAATCATCTAATTCACTTATAGGTCGAGTCTTTTTTATAAAATTTGATAGATATATTCTACTCACTATATAATTTATTTATAAAAAAAATTATATATTTACCTTTTCAAATAAACATCTATTTATTTAACTAAATGGAGAAAAACTCACTTTATAATTCAAATATAATACATATATATATATATATGTCATTATAAAATTATTAGAAAAATGAAGGATGGGCACTGTTTAGACCAGTGGGGGCACATAAATGAAGTCAAAGTCAAAGAGAGTGATAGATGTTTTAAGTCTCGTTTGCTTCAGGTAAGAAAAGTTAATTATCTTGTCTTTCTCATGGAGGTAGAAATTTAAAGTTCTTAACAACTTTTCATAAGTTTTTATTTTTGTGTTTGGTAAAGCATGAAAAGTATTTAGGTAAAAATATTGTTTTTTAAAAATTTTGTAATAAATGTTAAAAAATTATAAGAGAAAATCAATCACATGAGTTTTGAAATAAATGACTTTATCTCTTACTTTTTTCTCTGTCAAAAAAGTGTTTTCAAAATTTATATTTACTAAATAAAATAAAATAAAACAAAAATTTTTTAAAAATTTTCAAATCCTCAAATTAAACGTGTATCTAGGGTAGAGGAGAGGAGAGGAGAGAAGAGAAGGGTGTTATTGTAATTTAAGAAAATGAATGAAATAAAAAACAAAATATTAATACTTGATTTGAAACGTTACGCGTCAACACAGAAATGGACAAAGCAACTTTCCAAGTCAGGACAAAATCAGCTTTGATTTGCGTGCACGTCTCTCTATAATATATTATTATTATTATTATTTCTTCTTTTTCTTCATCTCTCTCTCTCTCTCTAGACCCCTGATTCAGTGCTGCTATGGTGTACGTGTTCCTTTGTTCTTCTATCTGCCTCCTAATAACTAAAATAGCTTAGCCCCGCCCATGCATCACATGTCATCCATTTTTTTGGGAAGTTTTACCTTCTTAGGAGGGAGGAGGGGAGAGTATGGGATTGCAATAATTATTGGAAGAGCTATGCAGTATGCACCTCCCACACCAAAAAATTAAAAAAATTAAAAAATCACAAGAAAAGTTTTTTGATGGATATTGTAAATGAGCATATTCAAATCAAGATTTTTGGTCCGGTAGTACAAGGTTATTATTGAGACAGTCTTAAAATTGTCCAAGTTTGTTCCCCAGGTCTATTTTTAGGTTTGTCAGAATAATACTTGGTTATGGGCAAATAGGGGTGTTATAGAGAATTTGAAAACCTAACGACCAAACCATACTTAGAATAGATTTGGTTCTGGTTTGGGGGTGCCAATGAAAAACCGAACAAAACCGAATCATGTAATTCGAAAATAATATTATTTTCCTGTCTAAAATTTTATGTTCCTAAAATTTACAAGGTCTACTGAGAACACAACTCTTTGAACTATCAAAATTTGAAATATATTAAAAATATAAGAGTTAATATTTTCTAACCAACATAAGTAAGAGCAATCATATGGTTATTATTCTTCTAACTAAAGTAAGTGTTACCTTACAATTTATTGCTTTTTAAAAGAAAATATACAAAAACCGAATAAAATCAAAACGAAAATTTTGGTTCGAGAATAGGTTTGAAAGTTTTAAAAATCAAAAAGTTTAGGTTTGGGTCTCTAATCCCTAATTTCACCCCGACCGAAACTAAAAACACCACTAACGGTAGCCATGAACTAAGAGTGGAGAATAGTCAAGGTGAGCGAAAACTAAGCCGAACACACAAAAAGTTCAATTTGCACAAGACAATCTTACTAAATTCTTATTACATTACAAGCGTCACAAAACTGACTATTACAATTTAATATCCCAATATTAAAAAAGTTTTTTTAGGATGCCATCCCATCACCCGTCGATTTATTCATGCAATCAAGCTCCCATTTAGCACAAGTAAAAATGATCCGAATCAACTACCACTTCTTCAAATTTCATATTAACCTTAACTGCTTGAAAATACTACCTCTGATCTTCCAACATTTAGTTAAATTTTCGCCATATTCGTTCGTATCTAACTAGTTAGTCATCCACGTTAAAAGCGTCGGTAATAATTATATATACATTGTCATAACAAAAAAAAAAAGAGAAGATAAACATATCACTCAACGTTATTATATTTAATGGGCGATTTACAAACTTCTTAAACAATAAGAGTGAGACCTAATTATAAGATACATTTAGGCTCCGTTTGATAGTAACATGAAAAATAAAAATAAAAACAACTAATTTGAGTGAAAAGATGGAAAATAAGATGAGGCAAATGATGAGATCCTCTCTATCTCTACTCATTTTTGTGAGTATATGTCTTCCATTCTCCTTTAATATTTTGTGAAAAAAATTTCTCTACCATCACCCAAAGAAAATTTTGTCACGAAAAAAAGCAAAAAGCAAGAGTTAATCTCACCACATCCCTCAACTTATTTTTCATCTTTTCACCTAAATTAGTTATTTTTATTTTCATTTTTCATGTTGCTATCAAACGAAGCCTTAAAAACTCCTTAAAAGATATAATAAGCAAACCAACAAGATTTTATTTAATTAACTAGGGTATACCCGTGCCATCTGGCACGGTGAAATAAAAAAAAATTGATAATAGAATAAAAAAATTAACGTGTAACGAATTTAAATCGACAAAATCAATAAGTCTATTTTGAGTCTAATGTCTAATTTAGTCTAACGTTGTGAACAACTGAAACGTAAGTTCAATATATCTTCATGCTGAAAAAACTAAAAGTATACCGAATTAGACCGACTTGTTTTTAATTTTTTAAAGAGTCTTTTAATCATAATCCAACCATGTAACGTACGTCTTAAAAATGACAGATTGAGATGATTAATAATGTACGAATGCATAACATACGTTCTTAAATGTTACACAATAATTTTTCTTGATTTTTTTTGCATAATTATATAGTCATGATGGATCTTGTTTAATTGATGTTGATTAGTAGATTTTAAATATTAAATTTTTATTAAATTTTGAATTTTTTATTTTAAGTTATGACATTTTTAATGTAGACAAAATTATTAGTGTGTGAGAGTTTATTGTGTATATATTATTGGTGTGAGTGTTTTAACTTTGATGTGACATCTTGATGTGTGTATAAAACTTATTTAATGGTATATAATAAATGCACACCATAACATTTGTATTTTTAACTATTAGATTCTTATACTTTTTGAAGAAAATTTTGGTCAAAGATGGTGTTTTATAATATAGACGAGCAAGTTTGTGCCGGCAAATGAATTGGGTAAAAATTTCTGTCCCTATCCAATTTTCCTAATTCCCACCATTCTTTCAACTTACAAATTTCCATTTACACACATAGATATATATATATATATATATATAACAATGTCAATGTGGGAGAAAAGAAATATATAGTTGTAGCTGACTATTGTCAGGGGAAGGGGTCAAACCCTGTGACGGGGTTGGGACCAATGACTGAAACATTGTTAATGAAATGAAAACACAAAACAGTTGGGTGTGAAAATGAGGAAAAAAGAAGCAAACTAAAGTGAATTTTTGTTTAATCTAAACTAACAAGTAGAAGGAAACATATTGCCTATGTGTTCTTTGTTTATGTTGGTCAATTATATTCTATGGTGCCTACTTCTATAAACACACATATAAATTGCAGGGTTTGACTTTAAGGTGTCACCAAGATGCTGAGTTCTAATTTGCGAAGTCTATGTATGTGCCCAAGCAGTGGTAATCCTTTTTCTAGAAAAAAAAAATTAAAATAAAATAAAATACTGAAGTGCTAACCCACCCAATTTGGTGAGTTGACTAAAATCAGAACAAATCTAATCTAACAATATCAGGTTAATTCTGATCTACTATGAGAACAAGTATAGTATTTATAAATTCTTCCAAAACAAAGGAGGGGGAGGGGGTGTTGGTGTTGGTGTTGCGGAATAGCATGGTATTGATCAAGAGTAAGGTATTGAAGAGCCCTTTAACCTACATAAATATGGGTAAAAGGAAAATTTACGTAGTATACTTTGTCCATTTAGGCATCGCCGGCCTAAAAGCATACACACGGGCAGTTGCACTGAACCCTTATTACTGTTGAAGGTTTTATAACTTACGTAAAAAGTTGATTATTTTACAATGTATAATAGTAAGGGTCCGAGAAACGTTCTGCATATGAGAGAAGGCTCAATTTTAGTAGAATCTTATGTATCTCGACAGCACACCCTGCATTTAGGGTTAGG
Source organism: Lonicera japonica (assembly GCA_021464415.1). NCBI lineage: Eukaryota > Viridiplantae > Streptophyta > Magnoliopsida > Dipsacales > Caprifoliaceae > Lonicera > Lonicera japonica. The sequence goes on along the minus strand of CM038465.1, from coordinate 59,001,856 downwards.
TTCCAGATGAAAGCTTTCATCTCCAAAGGCAGTTTCCTTGCGTTTGCCTTCTCTTCTGAAAAGAAAAAGGAAAAACAAACCTAGGCTTTTTGAATGTTGACGAATTTGTTGTTTATATATTTCTTTACACTCGTCTAAATATATTTTCAGAATTTTATGTTTTCTTCCCCAAGTACCAGTAAATTTTATTATCCTCCAGACATGTAAAAGAAGGTATCCCATATTTCCATATTACTGATCCTGCTTGATAAATGATAAACTACAGATGAAGTAATATTGTTTATAAGAATTTGTTTGTGTTCTGTGTATATATAATATAATTTAATAATTCGGCATCTGTTTAGTTTATTTGAATCAATGTGACCTGCAAATTAATCACTTTTAAATGACTGGCATTTCTTATATTAAATTTTCAATGTGTTGATTATATCATATTTTCCGCAGAAAAAAAAATAACTGAATAAAATTGTTCTAATTCATATTATAATATCAGTTTACATTTGGCAAAAACCCCAAAATTTCAACTAAACTAATTAAGAAAGCCAAACAAAAGGACCTTAGAACCAAAGCAAGTGAAAGACAAGCTTAACAAAGTAAAACCCACCATAAGGCTAATTTGTTACAAACTTTTGACAATAATGAAGTTACAGCTCAATCCCCAAGTCTGCAGCATCATGCTTTAAAACTGGCATGAGTAACATACATATTTCTCCGACACAATCTATTCGAAGGAACCAAAAATTCAGAACCAAGAGCTCAAATGACAAGAACCACCCATTCGATAATCAAATAGAAAATTCCGCATAGAAAAAAGGATAAATAGCAGAGCGCATATTCTTAAACTAGGAAAGAAAGTTGTGTCACCTCTTGTCCAAGGCGGTTATGTTTCTCACGACTCTGTGGGGGCAACAGCTTGTCGAACTCTCCGCTGATGAACATCCCAGTTATATACACGAGCAATCGTGACCTGATCATGTAGCAGTTAGAGAGTCCGACATAGTCATGTGGATAATTGCTTTTACAACTATAATAATATCCCCATCTGAAACTACATTGTGTTTTAAAGATCAAACAGTGTTAATGCGCACACTTAGTTCGGCCACAAGCAATTCCAAAAATTCACAGTTTGGGTAATAATATTTAAAATCTTCCTCTCAAGTTTTATTAATTTAATTTTTTATGGCTGTGTCTGTGTATGCAAAGAATGTGAGGTACACTTGTATATAGATGACTTAAAACGAGAAAAAACCATAGACGATGGGTGCATTTGATTGCAAAGTTGGAAAATATATCTTTGGGTAGTGGTAAATTTTTTTTCCTTAAGACGAGGTGCAAAACATCTCACCAAATCACTCCTCTCTTTCTCCAACCTCTCATAAAAATTAGTTGTTTTACCAATCATTTTTCAGCTATGCAATCACACGGGCCCTAAGAGACATCTGATTTTCTGAATGATACGGAATCATTCCATTCTTAAGTTAGAAAGGCCTCTAGTCTTATTCCTTCACCTCACTCCTATATTATATTTTTCTATCTTCTTCCTTTTTTTTTTTTTTTTGGTGGTGGTGGTTGGGTTTGGGGTTGGGGGGTAGCTTTAAAATGGGAAAAATAAAGTAAAATGTGGCAGAGCTTCAACATACCAAAGTCGACTTTTATATAGTAGTAGTTACAATCACAACGAGGACTTCATCATTCAGTCTGAATGGTCAAGTGAATTTATGTATATACAAATTTAAATTGTGCCCAGTGACTTTCAAATAGCGGCTCTTAATTTGGGACAATGGAAGTACAAAATAGGAGGTAATGCAAATGAACTTTTTATATGCCAAGTGAGGGTTTCAAGTTCAATAGCTATGACTTGCAAATTATCCTAAACAAGGCTACACAGTGCCATGCACAGTACTCAGATGTTTCAAGCTTTAGTGTGTACTTTGGAATCAGAATTTGGTAATTATATAAATAAAGTTCCAAGCTTATAAATTTGAGCTCTGATTGAAAAAAGCATAGTGCTTTGACCAAACTTTACCTGGGTAATTGTAACTTGATCCCTTAGGAACTGCAGATCAGCAATTAGAACTTCTAAACTGGCTTTAGCATTTTCCAAGTTCTTTTGAAGAAGATCTGTGGCCTGCACTGGGAAAATTTTGGCTTAGAGATCCATGTTTTATTAATTAAATAAAAGGAAACCTAAAAGCATCTTTTTTTAATGAAAAGTTGTGGGACCTCTTCACATGAATACTCCAGCATAACATTAGCTCCTAGCCATAAACATACAGAATCAGCATCCTCAATCCGAGCCCTGGAATATATGCCTTCTGAAACTTCAAAATCAGCAATCAGTGCCTGCAATCAACAACAAGAACCCAAAAAGCTTATTATGCTCAGGCAATATTAGATAGTGCAATAATTAAAGAAATTAAAAATTCAAAATAAGAAAAGAGCACTGAAACAATAAAAGCAATATTCGATGAGATATTTTCTTTTAATCATCTATTTGTAGATGTCTCACGTCTCTGTGTTGGTGGCGTTGTTTAGGGGGTAACCTTCAGTGCAGTCGTAAAATTAAAAAGCCAATATTCGATGCGATATTGCTTTTATTCGTCTATTGGTAGATGTCTCATGTCTGTGTTGCTGGGTTCTTTTATTTTTGTTGAGGGATCTTTGATGCGATTATGCTCAGGCAACATTAGATAGTGCAATAATCAAAGAACTTAAAAATTCATTATAAGAAAAGATCGCTGAAACAATAAAAGCCAATATTCGATGTGATATTGCTTTTAATCATCGATCGGTAGATGTCTCACAACAGGTTGCTTTCCCAGGGGGCGGGGGCGGGGTTGTGTTAAGTTAACCTTTGTTGCCATCTGATTCTTTAATTATGACATGCATTACTTCTAGGAGTCTAGGACTAAGTAAAACACGTCTGATACTTTAATTACGTTGACCTGCGCATACAATTTTATATACAAAGTTAATGTTAAACATCAGCTGTATTATTAGTTGTATTATTTCCTAGATTAGTTCCTTCCATAAACAGTTCTTGTACTCTTGTATAAATAGGGCTCTCCATTGTAAAGATTAACATACGATTCAATACAATATTTTCACATGGTATAAGAGGGATAGCCGTTGTGTTTCCATCCAAGCATGTAAACCCTAGCCATCACGTGTCCAAATACTTGTTTACTGTTCACGTACCATTCATCAGCACCGTTCACATCCTGTTCATCATCACTGTTCACCAACTACTGTTCATGTGTTACTGTTTGCTGGTTGCTGTTCACGTGCTGCCACAGATTCCAAAAGTTTCTAACCCCATTCTGGTACTCTTTTCCTTTCTCTTAGACGTTTACTCGTGTTATCTCCTAAATGGCTATTCCAAGTAACGTAGTCTCCAATAAATCTTTTGTCAACTTCGTATATACACCAATTATTTGTTCCGAAAAATTGATTGGTTCAGACAATTATGTCATAGTATGCCTCTGTCGAGTTGTGGGTCAAGGATATGAAGAACACCCGGTTAAACGGGTTACTGATGTCACCAAAGAAAAACAGTCGTAGTGGAAGCAGGTTGCTGCCTTCTTATGTAATATTCTCTGACAATCTATTAATCGTACACTCGTTAGTCAATATCAGCCTTATCGAACTTGCTATGAAATATGGCAAACGGCCGCCAAGAAATTGTATTCAAACGACATTAATCGTCTTTATACTGTGTATGAAGACAATTAAGAAACAAGATCAGGCTATACAAGAGAATTTAGGGCAAATAGAGACCCTTCGGCAGGAATTTAATGAGATGATGCATTTTTCAACTGATGTCAGGCTGTGAAAATTCTTTATGGACCTCGCATTAGATGGCCTGCCTCCTGAACTTGATTCCATCCGCAATCAAATTTTGGCCAATCCAGGGTTCCCCACTATGGATGCAACGTTTGAGCAGTTAATCCGTATATCTGCACCGTTAAGCGTCTCAAATGAGTCTTAAATGAATCTACTACTTTGCCTAATTCTGCCATCCTGGCCTCTCAAGTAACCTGTCAAAAAGAGGGTAAAGGCAGACAGTAAGGCCGAAATCACCCTAAATGTACCCATTGCAATAACCTTGGCCATACAATGGATCGTTACTACCAGCTTCATGGTCGACCTTCAAAAGTCACCAATGTTACACAGTATGATTCATCTTCTGGGGATCCATCTAATAATATGACAGTTTATGTGGCTGAGTATACTGTATTCCAAAAATTCTAAACGAGCAACCAGTTCTCAACCACAGCCTCAACTAATCAAATTAGTAATCACACTGCCTGCATCTCCCAGCGAAAGTATGCCCTAGATATCTTAGAAGAAACTGGCAATACAAATTGCAAACCAATAGAGACTCCAATAAATCCTAAGGTCAAACTCCTCCCTATCTAATCAGGGGGAGCCATTATCAAACCCAAACAAGTACCGGAGACTTGTTGGGAACTCAACTACCTTACCGTGACAAATCTTGACATCGCATTCTCGATGAGTGTACTCAATCAATTCCTAAGAGCTCCATATGATAGTCATTGGGAAGCAGTTGTTCGTATGAAAGTAGAGGCCACACAGAAGTTGTTGACTATTCTAATGCTAATTGGGCAGGCTACCCATATGACAGACGTTCGACTAGTGTGTATTGTATATTCATTGGAAGAAATCTGGTCTCATGAAAGAGCAAGAAACAATCAATTGTTGCTTTATTCACTGCTGAAGCAGAATATCACGCCATGGCTAAAGCAACGTGTGAGCTTATATGGCTGAAACAATTACTCGAAAAGTTAAAAATTTATAAAGGTTCAACAAATAAAGTTAATATGCGATAATCAAGAAGCTCTCCACATTGTTTCTAATCCCGTCTTTTATGAAAGGACCAAGCAATAGAGATTGATTGCCATTTTATTAGAGAGAAGATTCTTTCGGGGGATATTGCTACCAAATATGTTAAGTCAAACGATCAACTAGCAGATATATTCACTAAGTCTCTTGTAGGTCCTCGGGTTAATTATATTTTTAACAAGCTTGGAAAATACAATTTGAAGGCTCCAACTTGAGGGGGAGTGTTAAATATTAGTTTTATTATTAGTTGTATTATTTCCAAATTAGTTCCTTCCATAAATAGTTCTTGTACTCTTGTATAAATAGGGCTCTCCATTGTAAAGATTAATATATGATTCAGTTCAATACAAATTTTTTACAGTAAACATATCTACAAGAAGAAACCAAAAGAAAGCTTATAAAATATAAGAGTAAAGATGATGTTGATATTATGTTGCATACATATTACATACATTGTTTACATGTTACGGGTGATTATTGAGTAGGTTTTACATCTTCCCATTCGATATTAGATTTAACTTTTGATAAGAAGAAAATCAGTGTTCATATTTTATATAGAAAACATAAAGATATTTAGTAATTGCGCCTCAACGTGTTTGTGTCCTACTTTCTAGGGTTTCCCATGTCAATGGCTTTGTGCCGGTGTCATGTTGTATTCCTGCCTCAATACCATGTTCATGCTTCATAGGTTTCAGTTAACTCTGTTACAAAATTTTTACTCCTACAACATATTAGCTAAACAAACTAGACTTGCTGCACCCCACCAAATTTTTCACCAAAGCAAACCCACCAAGGAAATTCCCCGATCCTTCTTTTTTTCTCTTTCTAAAAATTTTCACTATTTTCAATAATGCTCAAATCAAAAGCACTACACATGCGTTCTTCACAATACTCCTTTCTCCTTATTTTGAAAAGAGACAGACGGATAGGACGAGAAAAAAGTTCAACAGAATCAACTATACTCTAGAGACTAGAGAGCATTCCTGTTGAATCTGCATAACAAGATGGGTTTGATCGAAAGATTTTGATTCCATATATCTACAATAAGGTTCTATATTTCTATGTTCTAGTGAATAGGATGCTAGCGGACCCTTTTCCTAATTTTAGGAGCCTATACCCATGGGACCCTTTCCTCTTTGCGATTGCCTTTTGTTTCATAACCTACATTCAGATAGGAGTTTCGTGATGAGACAAAGAGCGAGATCTTTGGGTTGCCCCATGTGAATAGTCTCTTTTAACCAATCATATAAGCGTTGACTCCAACGATTTTGGGTTGAAGTGGAACATTGGATCACTGATCATGCCACAACTCGAGCAAACCAATGTCAAAGTACTCCTTCTATCCTAAACTAAGAGTCCATTATGCGTTTTAGAAACGTCCTAAATTAGCTAAGTTGGTATAAGAGTAACCACCTTGGTATTACGCCAGGGTTAGAACCCATGCGCAAGAGATGGTGAGCAACTTTTTCTCCTCACCCTTGCTCCAATGGAACAAAAAAATGAAGAAACTGACATAACCAATGCACCAAATCTCACGAGAGTGAACAAGTTCTGTTCTTAACACTTGATAATGTTGAAATTAGTGTATTCTCAAAAAAAGCGTGAAAGTCAAAACGAATTCTTAAATTGGGGTTGAGGGAGGATAAGAAATCCCAAATTCTAGTAAAATTTTCTCACTAGATAACCCAGTGAAAGAATAACCTAATGGCCCAAATGCAATAGGCATGGTAGAAGTAGGGAAAAAAATCCAAAGAAATAACATTTCAACAACGAACCTCACCAGTACCCTTCTTAGCTTGTAAAGTGGCAACCACATCTAAGCATTTCTCAATGTCAGGAATCTTTGCCTGGTAAAAAGCAAAAGCAACTGTCAACATTCTTACAAACGGGAGCAAACTGCAAAAAGATTAAATATATATATACTTGTTTGAGTATGAATAAGTCGATCCACCTTAGTCACATCTCCACAATGGTTTGAATATCATGATTTCACATAAATGTATCTTCACATAAGAAAAAGGTTGTCATATTGTGATATTCTAGAGCTACGATTCAAGCAAAGCGTGTATATATATTCACATTAAAAAATGATTTGCATATTTTGACATCCTGGACCAAATATGAAGCAAAGAATATAGGTGCACCGGTTATGATACAGCTCCAGATAAAAAAAAAAACACCTTTATCCAACAACTTGAGCAAACTAAAGGGAAAATGGGGGAAGCTTGGGCGTTCAATTTAATGACATTAAATAGGCCTAAGCATGTTATTTGGGTTCAAACAAATTTAAGTATGATCCAGTTGTAATGTAGCACGGATCACATATGCATCCAACCACCACAAACCCCCCACAAAAACACGGGAAAAACTTATCTCCCCACCTCGCCCCCAAAAAACAATATATATATATGCAATGATGAATAGTTAAATAAAACAACCCTTCTCTAAACAAACAAACTTACCTGCAATGAGTTTGAAAATGACAACAAGTTCTAATGTAGTATGGATCACATATGCATCCAACCCCCACAAAAACAGTGGAGAAACTTATCTCCCCACCTCACCCCCAAAAACCAATATATATACGTGTAATGATGAATAGTTAAATAAAACAACCCTCCTCTACACAAGGAAGCTTCCATGCAGTGAGTTTGAATACAACATCAAATCCAGCTAGGACGTTTAAAGTTCAATGCCATTTTCATATGGCCACCTAGGAAGCACCAAGAATCCCTAGAGGAAATCATGTCAGTATTTAATTGCAATCATTCTAATTAATAATGAAATCATGAACATGTAGAACAATTCACAAATTCGGGAGATTTAATTTAATCATTTGAAAAAAGTAAATCGTAAGAACTAGTGTAGTAAAGTTGTTCTCGAGGAGAAGGGTTGGCCTAGTGGTAGGCAACCTCCACCCTTGCCTTGAAGTCAAGGGTTCGACTCATGGGGTGGGAGGGGAGGGTTTTTCTTTATTTGTAGGATTAAGGGAGAGACTTAGACCTCCCTTAATTTAAAAAAAAAAAAAAAGTTGTTCTCTCGCCAGCAATATGGATGAAGCACACAGATGCAAAAATAAAAAACTCACCAAGATATATTTTATACACGCCATCTGATTGACGGTAAAGATAGTCAATCCATAAATCTGTAACACCAACAATTTCAAGAATATAGCGAGGGAAATTCTTTACAATTTCTTAGTGTAACATTAGTGCTACTTTCCTCAAAGCATCAAAAAAGTCAATAAAAACAGAATGCACTAGCTACTTTACTATATGTAAATCAAATAATGAAATACATATAACACACCCATATAATTAGTTGCTAATGTCAAGCAATTTTCTGCAGCAAAGCAAATTATCAAAATGTACAGAAAAAGTATGGAGAAGAGAAATCAGTGGGAAGCACCTGAAGATCCCTCTGTTGAGCAAGAAGTTTCATCTCTACCAACTTGTATTGTTGAAGTCTGTAGAATATTGGAGCAAGACATACATCACAAAACTAGGAGGAGAAAGAAATCAACAAACTAGTGCACAATTTTCTTTAGCACACAATTTGATACTTTAGTATGAACATGCAATATAAAAAAGAACACTAATAATTTGTTCTACTCTTTTGAATCATTCAACTGAAAATAGACTTCATCAACAATTTGGTTCTGGCTCATTGTGCATCTTATTGACTTATTCCATCCTCATATTCATTCGTATGACACCAGAATAGTACAAAGGCCACAAGAGCATTTCATTCATATGATATTAATTAAATTGTAGCCTGCATAAAGTAAAAGCAACTCAAATAGTCATATAAAGAGAATAATATTCACAGTAGCTGCAGCCATTTTAGAGCGGAATCATCACACTCTCATCACTACTACATAACAGTGAACAGTATATATCAATCAGAACGCAAGATAACTCAACATGGTTTGAAATTAAAATGTGCTTATATAGCATTGACTGGTATGATGATATTTATATACGTGATTTAGGGACAAATAAAGGGGTTGAGCTGAACAATATAAGTCTGAAAGAAGCAACTGTTCACAATCCAAGTGATGTAACTGCTATACAATAAGTTGTATGGAATGACTTTTCATTAAAATTGTGTAGATTAAAGTGACATCTACGAGGAAATGACAACTTATGGCTAGAGATCTACTAATAATACAAAAATAACACGAGAACAAATAATTATCAGCACGAAAATGGAAGCCAATAAATGTGGACCGGGATTATGCTGAATCAAAGTAGATGTTACAATTAAGAACTGACATTATACTAGGAGTATAACCAGCTATTGAGGCCAAAAACCACAAATAGAAGGCGTACAGCTACAAGTGTCCAAAGCCAAGGTATATTCTAATGATAACAGGAATCTCAGTGAAAAATTACTACTTTTGTCACACTCATGAGTACGATATCACTATTTGATGGAAGAGAACAAACAAGTTTTGAGATTGAAATACAGTTAAACTTGACAGTGACACATTTTCAGAGAAGTAGCCCACCTGTCATAAACAAGGTGATGAATTCTCACAATCATTTTACTGCAGAGTTAGAACCCTTATAGTTTCAAATAGCTTCATAACCTATGAAGCATGGACACTCTCTTGGAGGCCAAGGTCGGGCCCAACACTTGTCAGACACTCAACACTTGGATTTAATTATAGTCTCTAATATTTGATAATTGATTTAGAAGGCTACTACTCCTAGTGTTTCTTCACTACAACATCAACTGAGGATAAGGCAACTAAGTCACTTTTTATATTCCCATTTTGCTTTCTATCATTCTATGGAACAATTTAGTCTATGTATGCTTTAATTATGAACAATTTACTGATCATGTTTTGAGTATTTGGGTTATTAATGCAATCTAGTTTCATTTTATTGAATTCTTAAATACTTATAATGTTTATTGCAATATATATATATATATATGTAATTAATTAATTAATTAAGAACGAGTCCCCCCCCCCAAATGCGTCTATGTCCTACATTTTGGAAAATTTGCGTGTCGCGTATCGGGTCTATGCTTCATATAGTTCATAACAGACCATAAACAGTAGAGCGCATGAGCGCATCTAAACAAATGTTTACAGAAAGATCCATAACACAAGTATCTTCGAAACTATTGCAGAAGCTACTCAAAATGTAAACTTTTGCACATTCTTGTCAAGGATTGCAGATATTTAGTATAGCAAATCCTGTTATTTCTCCCTACTGCTCCGAGTATCACAAGGATTTTGCAAAATAATTTGCAGGACTGATGCAGAGAGTTGTTATTTCTCTTGTTTGGACATGGTACATATGTTGATATGTGATCCACTTATGGGCTACAGAGTTTCAGGGAGGAGGAGCTCAAACTTACTTGCTAATCAAAGATTGTAACTTGAAAACTTTCTTTTAATCAATTTATTCACATCAATGAAACGAATGGAACGACGAATCCAAAGTTATGAATGTTCAGCAATTAGAGATTTGGAGTTGGACACGTTACTAACAAAATCAATCATCGTCCAACACAAACAAAATTGGAACAACTCAGGAATGGGAAATTGCATTTCAAATGGCCGAATCCTCTGGCATATCAGCTACAAAGGAAACAGTAATCCAAAACAAAACAGTTATTAGCATGCGATTTAGCAATTTAATGATGAATAGCAGCAGGAACAAATTAAAGTTTAGCAAAGGGAATGCAGTACGATTAGATTCGAAGCACGCTCTGAATCTATGAATATGCAATAACTGGATTGCCATAGAGCTTGAAAATCGTCCAAAGCACTTTTGGAGGATGTACAGACTACAGACTAAAGCCTCTGATAAACCCTAGAATATACAGTGATCTGAACTTGTTAACATTAAAATAAGTAACACGCATGCATATATACATGTATGGAGTATAATTGTATATAGAGGTAATGGAAACAACGAAGGAGAAAGGGGGAAGCGAGAGAGAGAGAGTACCTTTCTTGGAGGTAAGCGAGAGAAGAGTTGACGTCGAGACCTAATTGGGAAAGATAGGTTTGTACATCTTCAACGAATGTTGCGGCCGGTATCCCCCTTCTTTCTGATGCGACTCCACCACCACCAGACGCCGACGAAGATGCTGCCATTTCTTCTTCTTCGTCCTTCACACACACACACAGATGGGATTCTTCTCGCCGGAGAGGGTAACAAGTAAAAATATAAAATATGTTGGGGCACCTCTTGTATGTTCATTACCACAAACTATGTCTACATTAGCCTAGTTGACACACCACACACGTACAAAAGTTTTCACTATTGCTATTATTACTAGAGTTAAAAGTATATAACATTCTTGAAGTTTACACTGAATTATATTTTTATTCATGAAATTTTATTTAACTCATAAAAATATAAAATTAAGATCGCGTTTTATTTTTATCCACAATTTAACATTTCGTCCAAAATGTTAACAAAAAGCCTCACGTGCGCGTCACATGAGGGGTAAAATAAGTAACCATGCCTTAATCTCCTTTTTCCTCCCATCTTCCCCCTTCCTTCCCGTTTTTTCTCTACAAAAAAAAACATAGCATATATCATCTTCCTCCATTCTCTCTCCTTTGACCAAAAACTCTTCCCTCGTGATGAAATCCCTTCCCTCACCCTTCAATTCTTTATCTCCTTCATCATTCGAACTTTAGTCTTCCACTTCTTTCACTCCGATCTCCACACCCTCACCTTCCACTTCACTGCCGATCTTTGCCATTACCACTCCCACATCAACTCCTACATCCGATGCGCCGTCGCTCACAACGCCAAAAGCCTAACTATCGCTTTCCACTCTAAGTACATTCGATGGTTCAATAAATAAGGCGGTGAAGTTGTCTAGAGTTGAAGCAGATAAGAAGGTTAGAGAGGTTGTGACGGCAATGAAGAAAGCTAAGGAGGCATTGGAGTTGTCTAGGGCCTTTTTTTTTTGTAATGTGATTCTCTGGTTTAATTTGTACCTTGGAAATAGTAACTTGGTTCTTTGATTTTCTTTAACTAATGAAATCTAGCAATTGCTCTGTAAAATGAGAGAAAAAATACTTTCCATTAACATTTTGGACTCTGTTTTTTCTGGAGAAAAATGGGAAAGAAAGGGGAAGAAGGGGGGAAAAGGAGATTTGGCCTGGGTTATCCATTTTACCTATCATGTGACGTGCATGTGGGGCTTTCCGTTAACATTTTAGACGAAATGTTAAACTGTGGATAAAAGTGAAACATGATCTTAACTTTATGTTTTTATTTGAGCTAAATGAAACTTCATGGATAGAAGTGCAATTTGGTGTAAACTTCAAGGGTGTTACATGCTTTTAACTCTTATTATTATTACTAGAAATTAGGTAGAAGGGCTTATTACACATTGATTTTTACCAAAAATTCAATGAATAATATTTTTTTGAATGAAGGGCCTATTTTTAATTGGTAATTAGTGTAAGAGGTTTATTTTGTTTTATATTTTAAATGAATATATTTGAATAAATTTAAATATCATTTAATTAATAAAAACATGTTATGTATTACCTAAATTACCCCTCTATGAAATTTGTACAAAAAATATGGACTACAAAGTTCATATTGCAGTAAAATATGAACTGCAAAATTCATATTGTAGTGAAATATGGACTGCAATATGAATTTTGCACTAAAAATATGGACTGCAAAGTTCACATTGCAGTAAAATATGGACTACAATATGAACTTTGCACCAAAAATATCGACTGCAAAGTTCACATTGCAGTGAAATATGGACTGCAAAGTTCACATTGTAGTAAAATATGGACTGCAATATGAACTTTGCACCAAAAATATCGACTGCAAAGTTCACATTGCAGTGAAATATGGACTGCAAATTTCATATTGCAGTAAAATATGGAGTGCAAAGTTCATATTGTAGTGAAATATAGACTGCAAAGTTCATATTGCAGTCCATATTTTAATGCATATTGGTATTTTTTATTTATTTTAAGGGTTGGGATGTTATTTTACAATGAAAAAAAAAGACACATGTCATATTATCAATAAAATAAAAAATAGGCCCCTTATTTACAAAAAAATTATTCATTGGCTTTAGTGTGAAAATCTTTCTCTAATAAGACATTTTTTTTAATTGTCCCTTATTATTATAATCTTTAACACTATATTTAGATGGAATAATTTTAATTTTTATAAATGAAAGAGTTTAAAACAAATTAAATTGTAATTTCTTAAGTTTGGATGTCTTATATGTAAAATTTTAAAAATTAAATTAATTACAATATTATTTATTTTAAGTCAAAATTTAGAGAATCACGCTTCATGCCACAAAATTATAAGTCAGATATTTTAAAAGGTAAAATATAAAAAATTAACTACGTGTAAAATTTCAAATTATTCACTAATTTCACCAAACGTGGACTTCCACTTTTTCGCTCTCCAAACTCCAAGTTTTTTTTCTCCATCCAAAGACAGGGAAAGTGAGTAATTTTATAATTTTAAAAAGCTATCAAATAATTTCTCATATATATATATAATATATAAATAATTTAAACCCCGAAAATTTCGAATTTTTTTTTATTACATAAATATTTTATATATATATATAAACAGTATACATATACACTTGTTATTTTAGATTATAAAAGAGGGATAAATGAGCAAGGGTTTTCATGGATTGACTTTCTTTGCCAGCTTTATTCTAATGTACATTAATTTATTTTTAAATTAGTCCAAAAAGGACGTTATATTTAAATCAATAATACAAATCAAATAAATACCATTTATTGATTTGATTACTATTTTTTTTAATCCAAATGTCATAAATCAATTTAACAATCCAATGTTCAAGATTGATTCAACAATCTAATGGTACATAATTTGATACATTTAGAATATTAATTTATTTAGTTATGTTCTCCTCTCTAACTTACAAAATTAATACATTTAGAATATTAATTTATTTAGTTATGTTTTGATACAATTTTAAAATTAATATGGTAATTTACTATTTTGATACAAGAGTTAAGCATGAGGATATTTATTTAACACCCTTTTTAAATCTTCTTCTATGTAAAATTAACTATTTTATTAGTTTTGTTTTCTTTTTCTTTTTACTTTTTTTAACTATTTTTTTTAGAACTTTTATTTTTTGTGTTTTGTTTATTGGCAATTTTTTTGTTAATTATTAATTTATTTAGTTATGTTCTCCTCTCTAACTTACAAAATTAATACATTTAAAATATTAATTTATTTAGTTATGTTTTGGAATAGAAAGTAAAACTCATAATTTAAAATTAATAAGGTAATTTACTATTTTGATACAAGAGCTAAGTATAAGGATATTTATTTAATACCCCCTTTAATAAGATAATTTACTACTTTGGTCATATTTTATTAGTTTTATATTTTATTTTATTTTAACTATTTTTTTTTTGGTTATTGGCAATTTTGTTTTTGTTAATTGAGTAGATAAAATGTAAAGCGAAGCTAAGGAAACCGTAACTCAGATACTAATTATTTTATTTCATTTTTAGACTTTTTTAAATTATATTAAGTTTAATCTAATTAATTCCGTAAGATAACCTAATTAATTCCATAAAAAACTCAATGAAATTTGTTTTCAACCTTAAATAGCTATTTTTTACAGGTGATTTTATTGCTATTCTCGACTTATTACCATTAATTCCCTTTTTGAGATTTAGTTAAATTGATCAATCTCAACCATTAATTAAGTTTAACTACTAGTTAAGATAGACTTACAAAAAAAATATAGTGACTTAATAGTTTATATTATTTATTTTTGACGGAATTCTGTTTCCTTTTTTCCTTCCACACGGTTGAATATCAGGTATATCTGTGTACTATTTGCTTGAAGAATAATGTAAAATTAAAAACCTCCATTTTCTTCTTCTATGCATTTCCTTTTACCATAAATGATTATAACATGATTGATTATTCTAACTCTGAAACGATACTTTTAAGTATATTATATCTTATTGGTTTGACATTTCAAAAATGCCATTGAAAGAATTGAAAATTTCTATTGAAAGAATAATTAGTTATACTTTAATTTACAGTTTTTATTTTCCTTTTCAGGTGTTTTAAATTATTTTTTGTTGACGTACATAACTAATGTACTAAATCCTATGGTAAAAAGAAATAAAAAAATATTATCTTATGGAATTAATTAGATTAAACTTAGTATAATTTTAAAAAGTCTAAAAATGAAACAAAATTATTAGTATATCTGAGTTGTGGTTCCCTTAACTTCGCTTTAAGTTTTATCTACTCAATTAACAAAAAAATTACCAATAACCAAAACACAAAAAATAAAAGTTATAAAAAAAAATAGTTAAAAAATTAAAAAAGAAAAAGAAAATAAAACTACTAAAATAGTTAATTTTACATAGAAGATAATTACACTAAAACTATGTTTTAGCTCATTGAACCTCTCAATTTAATGGAAATTTGTTTTTAACCTTAAATACCTATTTTTTTACAAGTGATTTTATTGCTATGACTGATTATTCTAACTTTGAAACGATACTTTCCTGGTTAACATTTCAATTCTTTCAATGGCATTTTTGAAATATTGAACCAATAAGATATAATGTACTTAATTACACTAAAACTGTATTTTTGTTAATTGAATCTCTCAATTCAAATACATACAATTCAGATAATTTATTTTCAACTTTAAACCACTGTTTTTTTTACATGTGATTTAATTCTTATTTTCGATTTCTTCCAATTAATTACCTTTTTGAGATTTTGTTAAAGTAATCCGTTTCAACCATTATATTTAACCACCATTAAGTAAAGAGAATTAATGAAGGATATTTCATGTGACTATTGTCATACGTGGACAATCTAAAAGTTAAAACGCATATTTTTCATCTAATCTAATAGTTAAAATCACACATCACTTATTTTTATTTAAATACTAGGGTATGCCCGTGCCCAAGGGCACGAAATAGCGAAAAAATTAAATTTATCTTTATGGACAACGAAAATTATTTATTTTCATCTACTATACTTATGGCATGATAATTCATTGGTAGTAGAAGCTCAATTAAATCTATCAATATTATAGAGACTCCACTTTTTTTTTTCTCACTTTATTACCTCTCTTTACTTACACCTATCACCTATCACCTACTCCCCAACTCCACACTCTCCCCTCCCCCCCCTCTTTTCCCTTGCGTATAAGTTTTAAAATTGTAAATTTTTAATTAATATAATAATATGAGTATTTCCTAAAAATGATATATTTTATCTGAAACCCTTAATTTGAGATATAAGAAAAAAAAGTGAGACTTAATTTGTGACAAAAAAAAAGTAATATAAATGTAGATTGATTGGTGGTAAAATAAGTAACATGTTTTCTATTGTGTGAAATATATCCAACCCAAATGGTTACTAACCTTTTGTATTTCTTAATTGGTATTTTCACTAAACATGTCAATAGTTGATTTTGATTATGTTCATATGGTACTTTATCGAATTTTAGATGTTATTGTTTTGGATTTAAATGAATGACTTTCTTTTCCTTGGTGAACAAATAATATTAAAACTATATTTATTATTTTAACAAATAATCTAAGATAACCAAATTGAATACGACTGCATACGCAACCATTGTCAAACCTACCGATGTGGACATTGAAATACGAATATGGTTTATTGATTTGTGTTAATTTTAAACTGATCATGATCGATTTGGTTGGAAAGTGATCGACAATGTAATATCATTTTGTTATTTGCGATAAGTGAATAAAATATATAAATCACACACAATTTTATTTTATGCCCGTGCCCGAGGGCACTCAAAACTTATTTAATTTTAATTAGTTTGTGCTTTTTTTATAAACTATTTCTTTTTATTTTTTTTAACTATTTTTTTAAAAACACAATTTACTAAAACACAAATAAGTTTTGAGTTTACTATAATTTTACGTTAGAAAAAAAAAGTAAAAATTGAGCTTCTACTACTAATGAATTATCATGCCATAAGTACAGTAGATGAAAATAAATAATTTTTGTTGTCCATAAAGATAGATTTATTTTTTTTACTATTTCATGCCCTCGGGCACGGGCATACCCTAGTTCCTTTATAATAAGAACATTAGGGTTCAAAATTTCAACAATCATACAGTCAGACCTTAACAAATAATACTAAGCTTATAAGCGTATTGAATTTTCGAAAACGGATCAACTTTTTGGACAAGTGATTGTTTGGCACACATCAAACTGGAACAATTTATCCAATCGGTCCTCATCACCAACAAACCTCTCCCTAAAATGTAGTAAGTATATCCTTTATTACTTGTAAACGGCTAGTTCTATAGATATAATTAGTCATGGCATAATCAACCCATTTAAAATCACACAAATCCTAGCAATAGTGCCCCTCTTTCTCTCTCCCTCCCTCCCCCCTCCCCGGATAGTATTTATCTCCTAACAATGTAACCATTATTACTATGATCAATAAAATCATCAAGCCTCTCTAACAAGTGAACGTACACCCGATTTGCTGTCTATTAATTAGTGGAACCACCCTTTCAAAAATCATCTATTTACTTTTATGCTTGCATTGTTTATTTTACTTCACGCTCGTCTTTTTAAGTAACAACATAAAAATTGTTGACATTACAAAACAACCTAACTTTGTGCTATAAAGTCATTTCATTTTTAAATATTAATTGTACTAAAATTAAGGTTAAATTACGCCACCACTACATAATTATACTACAAGTAATAATGAGACTCATAACATTAATTTTAAATTTGATGAGCTTATTTTTTTATCATTCCACTTCTAATTAGTGTTACAAATTTAGTGTATAATTAAAATGTTAAAAATAATTTAATGCATCAATTAAAATTTGATATTGAATTAAAAAAAATTGAAAAATGCATAACTTAGACGAACAAATTCATAATATCAACGGAAGGGCCAAAGCCCAAACCGAAACTAAAGAAAGACGAGCACACTCCTTCGAATGGAACTCCCTAACACAGGAACTTAGATTTTCATAGCCCATCGCCATTCGGCCATTTGGGCCCACTTTGCTATATATATATACTATATACCACATAAATTAGACCAAAGATTTTCAATTTTTGCTTAACAACTTTAACTCATTTAAAACTTTGTAATAATTATAAATAAAAACATTAACACTGAAACACTCGTTATGTTGCACAAACGATAAAATGGTTAACGACTTTTAGTTATTTCTTTTCAAATTTCTCAGAAACTTTAGGTTTCCCCGATCTATAAAAATAAGTCTTAATTTAACTGTCTCAAATTGTGTTAAACTTTTATTAGTATAAAGTTGGATTTATGGCCTAACAATTTACACAATATTAATATTTTTACACATAATCTTTTTTTTTAATTCTAGAGTTACCCCACATAATCTTTAAAGAATTATTTTCACTTATATTTTTTTTTCGAGAACACCTAATATATTTTCGTATCCCATTAACCTAAGATAAATATCTAATTTTTACAAGGAAGACAATCATTTTTATACCTACCCCACCCCTCCACCGCAAGTTCTTCCCCCTTCCTTGATCTTTTGTAATGCCTTTTTGTTTATCTGTCTTTGAACGTTATGAATACACATTTCTCATAGAAGGTTTCAATACATTGCACGTGAAAAAGTTAGTTTTTTTCTTGCCTTAGTAAGTTTAGCAAATCATATACTATAATACGGAAAAAGTCTTATTCTCTCTCTTAATTAATGTTATCCAATTAATTATGCATTCCTCTTTCTACTTCTTCATCTCAACTTTTTCTTTCCTTAGTATCATAATATGTATATACATTCATCCATTTATGCACTTTTGTATAACCATTTATATTACTTGATTCATTTGGTACAATAATTTATTCATACACCTATAAATTTGCGAGCATGTTGTAGAAAGATTTGTTACTTCATTCCAATTTCAAGATTCAAAGAATTTTTTTTCTTATAATTTATATATTAATTACTAACTAAATATTAATTGACTGAGATGCATAGGATTTCTCAAATTTAATAAGTATTATATAAAATAATTGATGTGCAAAGTGATGTGTTAATAAAAAAATTGTAAAACAAAATTATATAAAAAAATTTATGTTAAAACGCTCACACATCACGTGGGTATTAAACTTGTCATTGGTTATTTTAAGCGAGGACCGGCAGGTTTGGTATCGGGGGCCCCATCTTATAGATTTTTTTTTGATTTTTGAAGTAATAAATGGTTAGGCATATTTTATGTATGGGCGGCCAAGCGAAATAAAGATTATATGTCTCATGACGTGAAAGCATGTTTTAATTTTATTTCTTGCAGCTGTAATTCAATTGTCTATGGGCTAATTTGGCTCATGTTTTTATCTTACTTTAGTCGCATTGTTCGGTGGCTTCCAAAAAAAAAACTTATTTAAATAAAACTAGATTCATTGTTCACGTATAAAAAAAATCTCACATAAATTATTCTAATTACAAATGACTACATCTAGCATACAGTTGCATTTCATTGATTCACGGTCCAAAAATGAATCCTTGGAGCAAATTTAATTTTAGGCGTTAAATTTTGTATGAAAATGAATTAAAACAGAGATTTTACAAATCTAATTCCATTTTCATTTATGCCCACTATCTGTGGAAACTAAAGCTACAATTGGCAAATTACGCAGAAGAATCTTACAAAGATTTTATTTCATTTACCACAAACGTTGAAACCTAATTTGGATTAAAGAGACGTGATTCTTTTGGGTGACTCGGATATTTTAACTCACAAAATTGGGTAAGTTTTTGACAACCCGTGAACAAAGAAGATTGTGAGTGGTGACCTCATTCTTTGCACTGAACCCACATTGCCCCTTTATGCTGGATACCAAATGAAACTACAGTTTTTGCGAGGGGTGAATTTGTTTCTATTTATAGTTTTTGTCAATTTATCCACTTTAAATTGATGGTAATTTTAATTCAAGTTCCTTGGAGTTTCTTAATAAAAATTGATCAATATATCCACTAATTAATAATTTAATATATAATTATTACATTAATGGTAATTTTGAATCAAGCTCTTAAAATTTTATTTTTTTAATATAAACTTACTCTTAAATTAGATTCCTAATTAAAATATAGGGCAAATTATATTAAATATATCTACAGTAAGTCGGGTTTTTGAGTCGCACCTTTGAACTTTTTTACTAGATATTATACCCCTTATACTTTTGGCTAATTACTTTCTATGGGCTAATTTGGCTCATGTCATTATATATATAGATATAGAACTGCACCAAAGTGGATGGATGATTACTTGCTTCACGAAGATGGTGACGCTAGGCGGTGAGATTGAGACACCGGAAGTGCTCGGTACCGGAGTGTTGGCTGCGGCACTAATACTTGGGAGTGATGAAGATGAAACACGAGGACTCTAGGGGGTGTTTGGCAACAGGGGCTTTAGTATTAAAACTGGAATTAATTAGGATTGGAATTGTTAAGTTTAACATGACATTGGAATTATTAATTCTACTTTAGAATATTTATGGGCAACTTGGTCATTATAATTAATTTTTTCATCATGTGCAATGCACATGATTGTCTTCTATTAATTTTTTAACAATGCCATAATGGAATAGTGTTAAGTGTAAATGTGTTCTAGATTAAGAGAGTTTTTGTTGGGTAAAAAAATTCAAGGAAGTAACCCGAAAACCTGACTAACCATAAAGGGATTTAATATAATTTGCCCTAAAATATATTTATCCCAATTTATACATTCTATGAAAAACACCATAACAACATGATAATTTTTTTGTCAACAAATGAATTTAGCATTTGTCATCAAATGAATTTAGCATTTGTTTGCCATGCAAGGAGGATTTTACGGAAAAAGTGGGTTGAAATGGCAATGGAGGTTGAAAAGATGTAAGAATTAATTGTTAAATCAACACAATTAATTTCTTTCTATCTCAATATTCAAACAAGTCAGGGGGTTAAGATTCAATCATGTCTTACATTTTATGTTCGCCGCTATGGACTCATACGTAATTGAAATTATGATTTAATTTGACTATTGGTTTAAGAAATTAATCTCGATTACAAAGTTATAAACTTTAGTTAAACTCAAATCAACCATCGAGATGAAGAGAAAAAGTTCGGTCAAAAACCCTTGGTTTGTCCTACAGTTTCCAAAATAAACAAATGAAGAAGAGGAGAATAATGCATGAGATTCCCAAAAAAATTCACTTTTTGACAGCAAATATAGACCGAAAAAAGTCAAGTTGGAAGAAGTTGTTTACGGTAAAGAGGGTTGAAGACAAAGAGAAAGGGAGTTGCTTTTATTAATGTAATTTATAATTACTTAATTAAAGTGGATATACTAATTAATTTAGTGGATATTTTAGCAGTGGGTTATTAAAAAAAATATAAAATTTAAGTCATTAATTTTTTTTAAGTCGAGCCCAACCCACAGATTAATTTAATAGGTAACTAGATTAATTTAATAATGTGGATTAACCAAAAAAAATCACGTATTGAAATAAAATTACCCTTTTTAATTACTTCAATATATAATACGAAATCACTCCAAAAATTTGTTGCCCCCAACTATTTTGCCCTCGTCTTCAACCTTGAGCATTCCCCATCATCCCTATAACAAGAACCCTAATCTTTAAGCAAAAATTTGAATCCCAAATTACTCATTAAAGTAGAAATTTCACAATTTTTTTTAACCAACAATTTAAATCAACAAAACCTTTAAATAAATTTCACAAATTATTCTACGAATATTCATATACACATATATACGTCTATATACATATTTTCTCTTTCTAACCCTGCAGCTTTATACACATGTATACGTATATATACACATATATAAACACGTGCATTTACATAAGCCACAAATATAATCCATTGGGGATGAAAATAGAGCACCAAGGAGATACATCTACCTTGGAACCTCCACACCCTATATTAACCACCAAAAAAAGCCCTAATTCATCTAATTAACAAGAAGAGCAACAAAACTCGAATCATCTTTGTACATGTCTATACTAATGCAGAACCGTATTCATCATTGTGAAACATAATATTAATCTCTCCAGATTCGTGAAAAATTCACGACTTAATCTAGAACGTATATATATGACACAAATGTGAATGTTTGTATGTATATGAATGGGGAATTAAATTATAAAGGAAAACAAAATGGGGAATAAAATTTAACAGACCGTTGCAATTAAGAAAATTGATTCATTACAGTCCATAGACAAATGGAGAGATTTGAGAATTTGTTTTTCTCTCTGCAATTGATTTTCAATAGAACTAATTACTGGGGTTTTAGGGAATAAAATATATGTATTTGAGATTGTTAAGATGTGTGATGTTGGGAATTGTGTTGTAAGAAGCAGAGCCTTCTACACGCCATTAATGGAAGCTTAAATGAGTTTGGTTATTTTTTTTATTTTTTTTCTTCTGGCAAAAGGAGAGCGGGGGGGGGGGGGGGGGGGGGGGGGGGGGGGGGGGGTTTGAGTGGAGATGGAGCAATTTGGTGAAATTATAAAGTAGATATTGGTTTGAAATGGAAAGAGATGGGAAAGGAAGAAGATGAAATACTGCCATTGATTAATGCTCAAATAGTTTTAGAGAGAAAAAATTGTTTGATTTTGCATCAACAGAGATAAATAAGTGAAATTAGAATTAGGGTTCAAAAAGTGATGACAAAGACAAATATTTCCGTTCACTTGACAAAAGTAACGAGGGTGTCAAGGTCCATTAAATATGGGGAGTTAAGTCAAAAATTATAAAAATAGAAATACTTTTAATTTTATATTATAAATATTGGATAACTCAAAAAAGGATAAAATAATAAAACTTTTTTTATTATTATTATATTAAAATATCTCAAATTTTTATTGTAGTTAATGCAATAAATATTGGTTGAAGAGGAAGCAATCAAGTGTTTTTTTCCTCATATACAACCCCCTTTTCATACCCTTATTTTAATGCATTATTATAACTCTTGTACATTACAAAAAAATTATTAGGGCAATCGACAATTTTAACCCCAATTTTTGGGGCCAGTTGTAACTTGAATTCTGTTATTTTAATTTTTTCAATGTCAACACCAACTTTTTATAATTGTTGCAATCCAACCCAACCGTTCTCTTCTATTAATATACAACTAACAGCGGCTAATGTGGCTGTTTGAGTTGGCGCTGACATGAATGTAGTTACTACGGGTATCGACAATTTTAATCCCAAAGTTTGGAGTCAGTTGTAACTTAAACCCTGTTGTTTCAATTTTTCAATGTCAATACTAACGTTTCATAATTAATGCAATCTAACCCAATCATTCTCTTTTGTTGATATGCAATTAACGGCGGCTGACGTGGTTGTCCGAGTCAGCGCTAATATAAATGTAGCTATTACCCTTTGGATGATTTGTATGCAATTGTCTCTCTTAAATTGCATCTTGAACAAGTAGGTGAGAAAAGGAGTAAAATCAATTCATTAAAATATGGGGGTTCCATATTAAAAAAAAAATACATATACATATGGTTCCAAAAAAACTCACACAACGCGATTCACTTCTCCATGGAGTGACAACCCAAATGAACGAATATGAGAAAAGACCCAAGAAAAAAAAATACCCCATAAGAACAAACACTTCAGATATGAAACCTCCAGCAGCAAATGGGGCATATAATTAACCCATTCTCATTACAAATTTACAATCCTGACAAATTATTGATTATAACAACACATCATCTTCATTATTAATAATCTTTCGGCTTCCATTGCAACTAAAATACAACATGAATCAAAAACCAGTACGTCCTAGGCACGGATCATCGAGACCCTATTAAAAGTCCGAGTGCATCTGCACATCTCTCTCGTGGTACAAAACCTAAAAGCTCTTTAATATAAACCGAATAGTTGTACAATTTTCAAATATCTTTCCTATACCTTTAAGCCCTGTGATGTACATAATTACCAAATCACAACCACCAAGTGGACATTTCTCTTCGAAATCTAAAAGGGGATTGGCCTCAATTTACGGGCTTTAAAGGGCGATTTTTCTTCTTCTTCCAACATTTCATAATTGTTGTAATCAATGTTAGCACCAACTTTGGGGTTAAAATTGTCGATGCCTGTAGTAGCTACATCTATGTTAGCGCCAACTCCGACAGCCACGTCAACCGCTGTTAGTTGTATATTAACAGAAGAGAACGGTTGGGTTGGATTGTAACAATTATGAAACGCTGGTGTTGACATTAGAAAAATTGAAACAACGGGATTTAAGTTATAACTGATCCCAAACTTTGGGGTTAAAATTGTCGATGCCCATAATAACTACATCCATGTCAGCGCAAACTCGAATAGCCAAGTCAGCTGCCATTAGTAATATATTAACAGAAGATAACGGTTGAATTGAATTGCAACAATTATGAAACATTGGTGTTGACATCGAAAAAATTGAAATAACGGAATTTAAGTTACAATTGACCCTAAACTTTGAGAACAAAATTATCGATTGCCCAAATTATTAAAATTAAAACCTTGAGCAATTATCGCCTAATACACCCTCGTATCAACTATGGACGGATTAAGTACTAGAAAAGGTTGAAAACATAAAAGAAACACGTCAGACATCTCGAATTGCATGGTTTCGAGATTTATATCTCAATCAATACGAGGACTTGATCTATTCAATCTAACCTCCACATGTAAGTTCAGAATTCAAGCAATGTACAAAACCTAATCAATCACACATGAGAATCATTTTAGAAGTAAAGTGGATCACAGAAAGATTGAGATTAAAACTTATTTCATTAGGTTCCTCTTAAGGGAAGTATTTCAAAGGCTGAAAATCTAATTCGTTTTATTTAAAAATTGATTATCCAAATTACACACGTTTACCCATTCAAACAATATAATCAGCTCTTAGGAAGCCAGCTTGGGCCAAGCTGAGTAACAGGGCCATTGCTAGAATCCAAGCCGGAATTAGAGCCTGAGAGCAATTCGGCTAGAGCAGCCATGGCTCTAATCTGCATCTCGAGAGCAACTATGTAATCACTCGCTTCTTCCAGAACCACCGGCAGTGGTTCCTTCCGGCAACCGGGAATTAACTTCCCTAGAACACGACCTTTCCTCTGCACAGCCTCTAAATTCTTCGATTTCAAACTCAAAATGCTCACACTTGGCTTCTTCGACCGACTAAATCCTAAGACTGCGCCTGTCTTCCTCCTCCTCCTGTTCTTCATGAACTTGAGCTTTAGCCGGTTTGTTAGGATCGCTCGGCTCCACCTTGTTTTTCCCCTGGCTGTAGACGCGAGAACTTTATCTGCGGCTTCGTGAATGGCTTGTCCGCGATGAGATATAGATGGAGAAGGATAGAGGTAGATTTGATGGAAAGCGCGGAGGAGGTTTGATGAATATGCTTGTTGCAGAGATTCGGATTTCCATGAAGTTATGGTGTGATTGTGGTGAATATACCGAGTTTGATTTTTGTTCTTCTTGGACGATTGGCGTGATCCGTGGGAGTTTGATACAGGATGAGATATCGCCATTAATACTGATAATTCGGTACGTGTTGGAGATAGTTATATTAAGTTGCTGAAATGAAGAGAGTACCTGTAGATGTCAAATTCAATCTCAGATAAAAGAGGTGAAGGAATTTGAAGAGAGATTGAAAAATGAAGAATAATAACCTGAAACTAATAAAAGCAAATAGTATGATCAATATTAAAGAAAACTGAATATGAAACAAAAATCAGATAATTAATTAAGAAGATAACATAATAATAAAAATATATTACTAGCTCTAGAAGTAGACTAGAAAAAGGAAGGATAGGTATTTGTAAAGCAACTCCTCTTCTGATTCATATATATATATATATATTCACGAATGTAGAGAGAGAGAGAGAGAGAGAGAGAGAGAGGGGTCAGTGCTTTAAAAGAGGGAGGGAGTGGGGGCTTCAATAAAGGAAATCACAGGATATATAAGGCCTCATCTTTAAATAACGCCGCCTATTTTGTGCACCTTCATCTCTCCGTTACTGCTCGCCTCGCACTCTATTTTTAGCTCTACTCTCTTTCCCTGTTCCCAAAATTCGTTTCGCATTTATCAATCCGTCTCTCAAGCAAGCGTGTATTAAAATTATCATTTTAAATTTTAAGAATTAAAAAAAGGAAAAAAAATATATCAAAACAGAGGACCACCAAATGTCAAGTTCCAGTCTCACTACAAGTGCTGTATTTATTTATTCCCCTAGCATTAATGAACATAATATTTATAAATCATATATTGCATATTTCATTTTAATGACGACCAAAAAGTCTTATTGGTTATAGCAGAGGTGTTGGCTACTTCGCTACCACTAATTACCGGTATGGTGGGTCCCCAACAATTGTGCAAGAAACGGGGGTGATGATGATACACGTACAAAAAATGTTCAAAAAAAATGATACACAAAGGCAAATGGAAGTGCTTGTTCAGTTGTTCTTCTGTCACCTCTATCTTCTGCTTTGTTTTATTTCTCCCCTAATATTTGCAACTTTTCTGCTTTGTTAGGTGTGCACTGTGGACAGTTACATAGGCTCCATATTTCCAGCAAGGTGTTCCCTTTCCATCCTTTTAGGACATGTCATCAACAAATCTAATTGACTACACAATTAACCTAAAACTTCTCTTTTCCCACTTATCAAATATTAGTTAGTTCAAATCTTAACATACTTTGATGGTTAAGTGTGATCATATTTAACACAAATAACAACACAACACGTATCCAAACAACGCCCCACATGCTTTCCACCGTAAAAACAAAAGAATTAAGTATCGCACTAGTGTCATATTATTCATCTTGTAGGATAAATTTTTTCCCGATAAATGTTGACATGATTATGGTTGGCCTAATTTATCACATATTTCATATAATGATGAAACCTAAACAACATTCTCAGCAAAATCGTAGTATAATTTATTTCCATAAACTTGCACTAATAGAAGCTTCTGAAAAAATTACAAACACTGCCAAGAATAATAATGTGCCAGTGCAATTGCCCCCCTACCATGAAACACCACCCACCATTGATGTCGTGACTCGAGAGAGAGAAAGTATTAACCTAGTAAATGAAGAGTAGAGGAGGTTACTGAATTGCATGCATAGGGGCTGTGAATAGAAAAACTGAGAAAAAATATTCCAGTTGGATCTGGTTCGTATCCACCCATACCAGTGGCGGAGCCATGAATAATTTTTAGGGGGGGCCAAAAAAATTTTAAGTCAAATCAAACTCAATAATTATGTTTACATACCAATTTTTTACTAAAATACTTCTCCATTCTATTTCGATATTTCGAAAAAGTTAAAAATGATATACTAAAATTAATCATATATTTTAAAATATCTTTTGAGATATAATCCAAAAAAATATAGAGACTGTGTTTCAGGAAAAAAAAATAAACGGTAGTAAAGAATAGTCGCTTGAAGGAGAAAGGGAAGAAAATGAAAACTTAGTATATATTACAAACTTGCACCTTCAACTTATAATGTAAATTGCGCAAACCCTCCCGCGCAAACCCCTCACCAAACGCTGCTTGCTTGACTTATATTGCATCCCTTGCCCCTAAACTTGTAAGCTAATTACTAATGGCCCCTCAACTTTCCCTTCCCACACATAGACTCCTGTATTCTCTAAAAATTTTCAAAAAGTTCAGGTGGGGCCACATGGCTCCGCCCCTGCCCATCACCCATGTATATAATTCATACATGAACACTGTAATGATATGAGTAATAAAATTAACGAATTAATATTAAATGAAAGTCAAGGAAGTATTCAAGTAACAGTTACGCTCAGTCACGTTTATCTAATGCAACCCTATTTAATTGAAGGAACTTTAAACATTTTGAATTGTCTCTAGGTTTAGCAGAACATTCTCTCTTTTTAGTGAACTTACAATAGCACCTTATGACGTTTTTGTAACATTTGAGCAGATTTTTGCGGTTCTTTTTACTTACTCCATTAGTTTTCAATTTAGTGAATGTTTATGTTATTGTGTTGTCAACATTTTACACTTCTAAATACCGAGTTGTAATTTGGGACAGGAGAACATCAAGCGGTCCAGATTGCCACATGCAGAGCCATGAGTTTTGACGGACTTTTTTTTATAACTATGATTATTTTTAAACTTATTTAGTAAAATAAGGTTGTTTTAAACTTATTTATAAAAATAGGGTAGTTTTAAAATCAATGTTCAAAGTATCGATTTTGACAATAAAAACGCGAGTCAAAATAGCGGTTTTACGAAAAAAAGAAAGAAAAAGAATTTGTGTTAAAAACGCAAAAACATCTCACGTTTTTACCATTAAAATCGCAATCCCAAATCGCGTTTTTAAAGCAGATTTTATTTTTTAAAATCGATGAAAGTGATCGCGTTTTTAAAGAAATAACCAGAATTCATTTGCGCGTTTTTTAATTTAATTAATTTTCCCCGGGCATACCCTATCTGCTGAGTACTTTGTAAATTTGATTGCGCAGTTTCTTATGTTTCTTCTTCTTCCTGCTGCTCTTCTTCCTCTTGCTCTTCTTCTGCTTCCACCACCGAAAAACCCAAACATATACGCATTCAACCATTAATACAGATTTATATATATATATAGCCATTGATTAAATTAACATTCAACCATTCAATAAAGATTTATATACGCATATATAGAGAGAGAAACACAGACCCAAACATAGATATATATATATATCCACGCAGCACAAATATACACATATATAGAGAGAGAAACTATACCTGGTTGGAGCGCACAGAGTAGAGGAAGACGGGGACCACCGGACGGATTGCGGAGGAAGAATCAGGAGATTGCAGCAGATGGAGAGATGGAGGAAGAAAGAGAAGCACTGCGGTTGTTTGCGGCAAAATGGATGGATCGAATGGAAGGAAGGGATGAGCAGCGGAGGATTTGAAAAAAAAGGGTAAAAACGCAGTTGTATGTATCGATTTTATGAATAAAATCGATATAAGTGGTAACGTAGTATCGATTTTATGTGTAAAACCGACATCCCTTTCCTTGTTTTAAGAGCAGAATTTTTTTCTCCCTAAAACCGCAGCTTCGAGTAGCGTTTTTACGCAAAGAACCACTATACCTTCTGGCGATTTTAAAACCACCCCATTTACCATTTACACAAATAAGTTCAAAACACCCTTATTTTACAAAATAAGTTAAAAAATGATCATAATTATCTAAAAAAATCGTTTTGACGCCATATTAAAGTGTATACTGCTGGTCCCCGGCCACTAGTTCGAAAAACTATGAGATGATAGTTATATCACTTATAATATCATTTCAACTACCAGATTACACAATCAATCAGGTTGTTAGGCTGACACGACAGAAAAAAGATGCCTAGTAACGGATTTGGTGGTAGCTTACAATTTTTAGGGTGTTCTTTTAATATTGTAATGGAATAAAATATGTAATTCCACTTTACTGTATTGTTATAAATTAATCCCCTATTCGCCTATCAATATGTGGATACATTAAAATAATTTATAAGGTTCATTATTTACACATTTCATGGAGAAAATTATATCCAAAGTATGCTTATCAGCTTATCTTGTGTGGAATTTGAAGGTCTGAGCTCCTTAATATTAATAAACAATATCACAAGATCCCCAATCATTGACCAGAGAGCTCCAATCAGTTGAGCAACAATATGATAATGAATATTGTCCTGAAACTTCCCAAGAGAGCTACTATGCAAACAAGTTATCTAAGGGCCGGATAGAACCAGGTAGGGTGTTGATTTTGGTTTCTGAAAACATTTCCGAAATAAAGGCCATTTTAGAAAACATCAAAAAGATGCTTGTCTTCATCTATGGACCACAAATTTTCAAAAACAATACCAAAAATGCTATTGAAAATGGAAAGCGAAAACTCTGACAAACAAAAACCAACCTGGGCACAAACCAGTCCCAGGAGAGGTCCAATCAATGGGTGGACACTCACCCAACCACGTCAGCCAATGAAACCTTGGCTTGGTGTGGGCGCGCAAAGTGTACCCAGCCCAGTTCGTGTACTTCACAGTACATGAAACACTTCAAGCCCGTAGTAATCAAAGATGGTCCCAAGACCAAAAATGAATTTATAATTGGAAGGATATGATATATTGAAAGCTCCACACAGCCAAAGCCTTGCATTATAGCGTATCCTAGTGAACTCAATCAGATTTGGGAAGGAAAACCCTGACCTGTGTCCAGATTGATTAAGAAACGCACAAATGACTTCTGTTTATTACAGGTGTGTCAAATTTCTTCATTTCCTTAAGAAACTAATGGGTAAAAGAAAAAAGTAAAGATTATAAGAAAATGAACACTGCAACTTGCCATCCGTACAACAATGAAGGACCGTCAAAACTTGTGCAATTGACAACTTCTTGTTTTTCTTCTCTTTTTGCTGGATTGTGTGTGTGTTCAATGGACAACAAGCAATTTTAACTTAGTAAAAGTATATGGCACTAGAATGGCAGTTTGGCATATTATCAGCACATATCCAATCCCCTGCTCGGGTTTAAGTGTGTTCTTCATGTGATATAGAAACTAATCTGTTGGGTCATATAGAGTTTCTTAATACCTTTTCTCTTGATTAAAATTGTTTCCTCCTCAGTTTTCCATGTTCTTGTGTAGCTAAATTTGACCCTCAGAAATGATTAAACATAAGTGTCATATCCGAAGACTAGAAAACAATGAGTGGAGATGACCCGGACATCATTTAGCCTTTTATCTAGAGCTTTCCTGTTCGGTCAAACGTATATTTGCCTTGATGTGCACAGCTACTGTTTGGAGTTTAGTCTGCTAATTGGGAGTACGAGCCTAAGCGGCAAGCAAGATCTAGAGAACTAGAGGTGCATTAAAATAAGAGTACAAATATTCGAACTTCACAGTCCAACTTCGTCAAACAATCTGATTATTGTAAAATCCTATTCAGCCAAACAGTGAAAACTGAAAATCTGCTTAAGATCTCTCCATTGCTATACATTTTTAACACATAAATGCAACAAACTGAGCAAAAATACTACTGCATATCATTATATGATTATGGAATGTCCATCAACTCTTGAGCTTAGTAAAAGTTCACAAATCAAGACGAATATAGAAGACGATACCAGTATCGACAGTCGGTCAATAAATGTCTCCGATCAGAGCTTATGTAGGTGGAGGTCCATTAAAAGAGCTCCCAGTGCCAGAACTGAAGAAGAACACAGCAACTACGGCAAATATCCACAGCACAAAACTAGAAAGCACAAGCAAGGCTTTCCTTGATACGACTTCAGTGAACCAGTCTGTCTCTTCAGCCAAACCATAGAATTCCTCGATAACGGTCTTTATTAGTGCATCGAGAAGCTTTTGAGATCTTAGATCTGCTTTAACTGAATTCAAAACCTGAGTTTGAGCTAGTCTTAGATGCTTCACCACCATCTCCGCCTCAACTGTTCCTTTCTTCGCACCATTCCATTGTTCCAATGCAACTCTGCTCAGTTGGATCTTAGCTCCTTCATTGGCACTGATTTGGGAAGACAGCACAGTTGGATTAGACTGAGCAACCGTCTCAAATGAAGGTGAAATGGCTTGATTCTGTGATAATTATGTAACAAAACAATTCTTCAACATATACAAAGAATAGAACTAGTTCCAGTAACACAAACAAAACAATTCTCGCTGAGAAAACAACTGATAGCACTTAATTGTGAATTAAAGTAGTTTAACACCTTAAAAATTCCCGTCATTCCACTTTCAGATAAGAAATATGTGGATCTGTACTTATTAAATTCTGATTTAATCAGTACTTACAAAATGATGAAGGTGAAATGGCTTGATTCTGTGACAAATGAAGCTATGTAATGAAACAATTCATCACCATATATAAGCAAGAGAACTACTTCCAGATCACAAACAACACAATAATTGCTGACCAAACAAATGATATAAATTTGATTTAAACCAAAATGATATAAATGCATTGTGAATTAAAAGTAGTGAACACCGAAATATTGTTCATCTTCCACTTTCAGATAAGAAATAAGTAGATCAGTAAAATGATGAAAGCGAAGTGGCTTGATTATGTAACAAAATGAAGCTATGTAACAAAACAGTTCTTCAACCTTTATGAGCAAGAGAACTACTTCCATAACACAAACAAAACAATACTTCAAAAAACTGATAACAATGAATTATGAACTAAAGCATTCAATACTGAAATATTGCTGGTCATACCACATTCAGATAAGAAACAAGCAGATCAGCAGATTCAGTACACACAAAAATGCTGATATAAACAGTAACTATTGGTCAAACAATTCGCAAAAGCGAATTAGCAAATGGAAGTCGCTTTCTTCAGCAATAGAAGGCGAAATTAATACGGTAAAACATTATATATATATACCAAAATGAAGTCCGAAATTACGTCTGTGGATTCTTCATTGAGTTGATTCTCATCAGAAACTTCAGAGATCGAAGATATTTCTACCGAGCCTTTTGGTGATTCTAGCGAAGAATCCTCCGAGACAGACGTAAATAGAGAATTCAAGCATTTTTTGCTGATCTGCAGAGTAGATTGATAGAACAAACGACAGATTTGGGGTTACAGGTGTTGAAGATGGAGAATACGTATATATGCATATAGATATATATTTGAGGTTGAGATTTTGAGTGTACTTTTTGAGGTTTTTTAGCGTGTGCGGTTAATGCTATGGAGTGTGTTCTGCGATTGGTGAGTAGATGTTCCTTCTGTGGAGTCTGAAGATGATAATCCTTCATTTCTCTCTCTCTGATCTTCGTGTTGGCGGGAGACGTCGAAGCTTCAATTGTTTTAAACTTTGGACACTTCGCTGTCGTCTTGTCTACATCATGGAACACATTTTTGGGTTATATTTGGGCTTGACACCAAATAATAACATGATCAACAATATCAAGCACGAATATGGATATAGATACAAATACGAGTACTAGATATTATATTGAATTGATACGGTGATATGATAAAATTAAAAAAATATATGATTTGATACGTCTTAGATATGGATAATAAAAAATAATTATAATATATATATATATATATTTAATTATTCAGTTATAAGAATTTTATAAATTTATGAACAATATGATGAATATTAATGACTGTGTAATTTAATTGCATAACAACTTAAAAGTAGATCTTATATTCTAACTTGAATACTAGAAGAAGGATAGAGACCAAACAGCGATGATCATAAACGAAGGACGAAGTGTTTTGCTCGATCGTTTCATTTTCTAATAAAAGAGTTGACTTATTCACTGATTAAAAAACTTAAGTCTCTTTTAAATATTTCTATATTAAATGAATTATTTGTTATTTTTAAAGCGACTCCAATAAAAAAAATTACAAAACTTACTCCACCGTATTTGGCAAGTATTCCCGCCGTACCCCTACCGTATCCGAAATTTTTTAAAAAAATTGTTGAATACTCAAATACATATCATGTTATCTCTATCACCTATCCATACAAAATACGTATTTAATACTAATACTTCGATCCTAACTGAAATA
This sequence comes from Lonicera japonica, assembly GCA_021464415.1. Taxonomy (NCBI): domain Eukaryota; kingdom Viridiplantae; phylum Streptophyta; class Magnoliopsida; order Dipsacales; family Caprifoliaceae; genus Lonicera; species Lonicera japonica. Next base: position 58,968,406 of record CM038465.1, on the reverse strand, counting down.
TTTGTGATTGCAAGGTGAAAAAGGAAAATAAATTGAGTTAGTTTTGGTGAAAAGATGAAAAATAAGTTGAGTGATAGAGGTGATATCCTCTTGATTTTTAAGTTTTTCCATGAAGAATTTTTCTTTACTTGGTGGTGAGTAAAAATTTTCCACAAAAAACATTGAAGGATGGATGATATATACTCATAAAATGAGTAACATCTCTCACCTTATTTTTTATCTTTTAACACAAACTAACTAAATTTATTTTCTTTTTCCATCGTTGCAATCAAACGAAGCCCACCCATGTAAACATCACATGGCACAGCAGACGCTAATTATAGCACGGAAGCTACAATAATTTTCCCAAATTTAGGCACAATAATACTTAATTAGCTCTAATTAATTTTATGAGATTGTTTCAAAATTTGGTCTACCGGCTGTATTCCATCCGGCTCCCCTAAAGTTGTGAAAATCACCTTTAAAAGTAAGTGATAAATCTAAACAATTAATTTTAAATTTAAAGGTTGGAATTTTGACCTCTCATTAGATAAAGTGTTTCCTTTGGCAACAACTGTCAAATAAAACAATAAATAAGAGATTCATGGTATTTTAAGGGCAATTTTGTCAACCAACAAATAAAACAACTAAGGCTATGTTTGATAACAACATATAAAAAAAAATATATTTAATTTGGTAAAAAGTTAAAAAATAAATCGAGGAAATGTGATATATAAGATGCCCCAATTTATGCTCATTTTACAGGTAATGTCATCCATCATTTATAATTTTTTAAGAACAATTTTTCTTCCTTAACTATTAAAGATAATTTTTTCATTAAAAAAGTCATAAAATAAGAAGACATATCATCACAAATTTCAACTTACTTTTTAACTTCTCATGAAAATTAATTGTTTTTTTTTATGTTGTTATCAAACGGATCATAAAAGAAGAAAATCAATTTGCTTTGTCATTTACAAAAGAGAGAAAGGGATTGAAAGAGTGAAACAAGTGAGAGATTCATGGTGCAAGGTAGAACAAATATCACACAAATTATTTCTATTACCGAACAAAGATAATGAAATTAGTCATTGCGGCAGTAAGTTCACAATTTGATTGATTATTGGTTAACAAAATTGCATTTAAAATAACTCATGCCGTATGTGGCACGTATTTCTTATTTCCGTCCAACTTAATTACAAATAAGATTGAAGAGTTAGAAGTGAGTGAGATATATTGTGCGTTTATTTTTTTAACCTTTAAATGCTAAATGTTGAGAATAGAAGTTGAGTGCTAAATTCGAATTTTGAAAATGCTGTTTGTTTTTATTTATAATAAGCCTATGAATATTATGAATTTGTTCAAATCAAATTAGATCTTAATTCTAAATTTTGACTATTTTATCATTGCAATGGTATATAATGTTTTAAACCATAAAAAATATTCAAATTAATTCAACGATTATAATGACATAATTCTAAATAAAATACCATGTCAAACTAATTATAAATAAATAACAAGGGATCCATCACTTTAATATATGTATAATCTATTTTATTATAATTGTAATATATGTAAATGCATACCGATTATGGCTCCAAATATTAAAGCATTTAATATAATCTTATATCATCCACACATATATATATAATAATGCTTGAACTCAGCTTATTTATCGAAGATGCAACAGCAAATGATAATGCAAAAGATAGCAGAAACTTTACGTTGAAAATATTTTAATTTAAGCATTAAACATTCACTTACGATTTAGGCATTTTTCAATTAGATTGAGTGTTGAATGCTTAATTTAAAAATAAAAAATAAAAAATCTAACTATTAACATTTTAATCATTTAAAAAAATAAACATTATCATATACATTAGAATACTTAAAACACTCTCCATCAAACACTTTCATAGAAAACCAAACACCCCTGTTGAATAGTTTGAAACTTTGAACATTTTTTTGTTTGGTTGTAATTTTTAAGTTGAGTTTTTTAAAACTATTTTTTTAATTCGATTTGCATATGGTATACTATTTTTAAAATTTTACAAAATATACAATCTTTAGTTTTTATTCATATCTTAAATTTTTTTTTTTAAAAATATAAAAGAAAAACTAAAAAACTAAAATAAAATATTTTTAGTTGGACCAAGGAGATGCTAACCCCCTTTATTTAATTTTTATTTATTTATGGCGCCAATTTTTGGGTAGTTCGCCGCCATTTTTACAAACCAATAATCAGCCCGTCCGCTATCACTCTCTTTGTTTCGCTACGCACAAACCCCCCATTCTCTCGTTAGTACCTCGATCACACAAATCACCAAATCCGCCATTCATCGGTACGTAGGGTTCCTTTTACCTATGTAGCACGTTTATTCTCTTACTTGTTCTTCTCATACCTAATTTGACATTTGGATTTCGCTTGCTGAATTAGTTGGGAATAGGGTTTGCATATTTGATTTTCAGCCATCGAGAGTTTATTATTATTTGGTGATAGATGTTGTTTGTTGTATAATTTAATCTCGTAATTTTGTAATTTCCATATTTATTTGCTAGTTTTACTCTGGTTGTTCTATGTACTGCAAAAAATCCAAGCCTTGTCATCCTCAAAATTTGATTGAATGAAGAAGTAGATCTTCTTCTTCTTCTTCTATTTTTTTTTTGTTAAGTTGTAGTTGCTAATCTGATTATTGAAGAGTAGGCTGAAACTTGTTTATTTGGGAGGACCAATTTTGGCATTTCCCCTCAAATTTAAGAAACCATTATAAAAATACATATAGGTTTGCTTTTGAAATCGCTGTGTGTACACTGCAAAAAGAATCAAAATTACTAGTGGAGCAATGATATACATTTAAAAACAGCCCCTTTTGTGGCTAGTTTGAGGATCCAATTCCTAACATGGTAGCATGAATGCAATAGACTTGCTTAAGCCTTTAGGAGCTCTATACTTGCTTAAGCCAACATGTGTTTCTCCTCCTTTAGGTGGTGCTTTTGATTGCGTACAATTTTCCAATTTATATAATTCCAACTTACTGTGGTACAAAAAAATTGATGCACAATTCTAGGCAATACATTTCTTATCCCACCCCATCCACACATAATTTTTTGAATTCTAGGTAAGGTAGAAAAGCTCTCTAAGCTAAAAAAGTTCAATTATAGGTGAGAAAGTGTGCAATTAAACACCAAAAGTTAGAAATGTCATCACCACATAGAAATTTGCATTTTTTGAAAGAATTCAAGATCTTTTCCGGAATTTATTTAATTATGTAAAAAAGAAACTCTGGAATGATGAATCACACACAAAAACTAATAAAATGAAAGGCATTTTTTTTCAAGATTAGGCTAGTTTCTAACTTATCTTAAGAAAAGTTTCCACCTTAAAAATGATGCGGAACAAAAAGAGAAAAACGAAGAGTAGCAAAAAATGTGGATAGAAGAACATGCATACAGAAGTAGGCGAAAGCTGGGACAACATGCCATAAGGATTTCTACCCATAAACTAAACGCAATCAAACACTCTTAAATGTCATTACCATGGAGTATGTTTGGTTAGACACCAATTACCTAGAATTTTAGCTCTTTTCTACCCTATAAAATAAAAAACAAACCCTAAATTATATTATTTATTTGCAGGTTTTGTAATTTGTACCATACTCTTTCCTTCCATCGAACAAAGCAGACCAGTTATTTCTCTCCCTTTCTAACTGAAAAATAGAAACTAGAGGGTAAACTTTCAAAGGAAGTTGCGATCAGATGGACTCTGGTGCAGGAGAGGGGTCTGGGTTCTCGGCTTCGGATGACTACGAGTCATTGATTGCGACGACTGATGCCGAGCTCTTAAAGCGAGCATGGCGGAATGAGAAGGCTGCCCCTGAGATCCTTCGGTTTGAAGTATCTTTGGTTCAGAGGTCCAGAGAACAGATCCAATTGATGGTAATATTCTCCTGTAAACCTCAGTAATATCTCTCTCTCTCTCACTCAATTTATGCATATGTTTATAGGTGTATGTATGTGGGTTTAGTTGTATATATGCATGTTAAATTTTCTCTATTATACTAAATCTTGGTGGTTCAAGGTAAATTTGAACGAGTGTATCACTTTTGGACAGTTCATGTTTTAGTTCTGTGTTATGTTGGGGTTTTATATCATTTTTGAGTTATGGGTTTAGTGCCGGAGGTAAAGAAATGCATTTACAGTTTATTACTTTGATACATAAGACATGTTGGTTTTCCATTTTCTAATTTATTTGAATTCTGGAATTGTATATTAACAATGCCATCTGCTGTAAAATTTTCACAGTGATTTTATCTACACCAAGGGAGACAAGCTAAAAGCTTTCTAAATTTGAAACAGATTGGATTAATTTAACCATTATGATGCCTTTCAAGGTATTAGGGATCAATGCTTCTTTAGTAGCAACTGAACTGTGAATTTTCAAATACTATCCCACACATACCCTACATACACACACGTATACATACCTAGGCATATAAATATAGAGAGATACATGTACACACTAGCACATGCCCAAATTATTGATGTACTGCATATTGGCAATTTAGATCCGTGCATGTATATCGTATTTGCATGGTATGTGATAATTTTGCAACTTCACTTGTATTTCAACCCAGGAAGAAACTGTGGAGGAATTCACAAAAAGTGGCGGTGACCCTCTGACCGTGTCACTTTACCAGATGGACTTGGACAGGACTTTGTTTTTATTGAGATCATATTTACGAACTCGTCTCCAAAAGGTGGCCTTGAACTAAACTTCTTGTTATGCTTTTTTTAGTGAATCAATTTACTTACATGTTGAATTGCAAGTTCCATAAGCCGGGGTTTCCGCGCAGACTTTAAGGTTACGTTTTGTTGCTTTACTTGCTTGTTGAAATATAATTTAATGGCAGATTGAAAAGCACATGTTTCAAATTCAAAAAACTGCTGACCTGTGGAATAGGCTATCCAAACAAGAACAGAAATTTGCTAAACGGTAAAATATCCGCCTACATTTTGTTTTCATTGTCTGTCTTAAAGTGGGATGTACATATGAAGGTTTATTGTCTCATGCTTTTTGTAGTTGTACTTTATGATTACAGGTGTACTGAAGAGATGGAGCAACATTTTGAACAGTCCGTTCTATCAAAATTACCTGATCGTTACAAGTCCCATTTGAAGCAATCTGTAATAAGCGAAGAGGATGACATGGGTAATCTTATTCTACTTGCAGTATTTGAAACTGCTTAAATTATCAAACAGATTTAGATTAAGTGCAACTACAAAAAGTTGACGTCGAACAATTATTAAGTTCTTTAGGACTTAATAACAAAAAAGGAGAAAAAAAATTAAGTGTTTAAGTGCAAAAAGATAAAACAGATGATTAACGATGAGCCATGTCAGCTCCAGTCTCTGATTTCAAGGAAGGTAAACCCAAGATTTTAGATTGCAGCGGTGGAAAAACTTTGAGGTTACATTGCAACAACTGAAACATGGAGAGAGGCTTTGAAATTGATCCGTGACTTTAAGGCCTATTTCATAATTTATCCAATTTTTTATCTTTATGTAGTTCTTCATTTGCTAACATTGTTGAACATAGTGTTCAAGAATAGTTACGGGGAAGGTAGTTGTTAAATTAAAGAAGTCATTAGAGTGCTGCTTTACTTGTCTGATCTTTGATGGGTTCATGTTATTAATTAGTTGGACTACGAGATAGGCTATAAAAAGGGATTCCCTAAAAAAGGGATGCATATTTGGAGCGGTAAATAGATAATTTTTATTTTTTGAAATTTTGTAGAGATGTTCTATATAATTAGTAAATCACCTCCACCAAATTTTATAAAAAAACTCAATCTAGAAGTAGGTGTATTGAAAAATTGATATGTATGTGCATTTTTGACCATTGAGATTTTTGATGATCATCGCACCTACTTTTAGTTTGAATTTTTCAATGAAATTTGGTGGAGATGATCTATATTATAATAGATCATCTGTACAAAATTCTAAAAAACAATTCATCAATTTACCCATCTAAATAGGAATCTTATAGCCTAGCTCATTGGACTACTAAATGCACTTCGTGAAAGAAGTGACACGAACTTGACTAAACACAAGAGACAACCGTAGACGGCTCACACACACGAACACGGTGTCGCATTAGTTTGCCTATTTGGATGATATTGAAAAATGTTGCTCTGTATCTGTTGTACGTCTTTTAGTCCCGGAGGCACAGATGGACTCTTATGTTATCTGCAGAAGCAAGCAATTCCTAGGAGCATTCCAGCTTGATGACAGGTAATAATTTATTACTCCCTTTGTACCAAATCAAAAATGTTTTTCCAAATGAAGAGTCCCATTTTAAAACCAATTTGGTAGGGGTTGCAAGATAATAACTTTTTATTATTAACCATTGATTATGCTGAAATTAGTGCTCTTAAAGGCACAAAAGTCGAATAGTGAGTCATGGAGTGGGCATTTGTTATTGAATGCAATTTTTTTATTTTTTTTACTTGAGGCCTAATTATACTACTAATTGCTAACATTATTTTTTGTGGGTGGCAGTGGGGAAGAGAAGCCTGTGGACCTTGAAGCTGATGATCTATATGCGCTAAGGTACAAGTCAATTAAGCCACTTGTTGAAAGTGGGCAAGTTGATCTTGTTTGAGTTGTCGGGACTCGGGAGAGTCTCCTCTCCTTGTAATATGAATCCGTTCTTAGTGCAAATGTATGTGAATTTGTATGTAATGATGGCACTTTATTATATTTATGCCTGCATATTTGTGCTGGTTGACTTGGGTCCTTATCTATTTAAGATTGCATGTTTGAATTCTACACTTTGTAAAATATAACACTAATTTTAACTTAATTAATAGTGAATTAAAATCTGTTTTCTACTGTTGGAATTTTGTAATTCGTATGTTGATAGCAGCATTTTGTTACAGTGTTCCTTCCCAGCTCTCGTTTGTGATTTTGAAGTTGCATTTTCTTTTAGTGTTCCTTCCTAGCTTCCCTTTGATTCGGAAGGATATTTGGTTAGAAATTTCTTAGCTGCGTTTTCTGTAGGAAGAATTGAGTTGCAAAGATCTCAATTGCACTGCCATCGTAACTTTTCAGTGCAGACACTTTTTTGATGTCACTACTCTCAAGCATTGGCTTCCCCACAGCTGAAGATGTTCTTAAAATAAAATGCATTTTTCAAAACTCAGACAAATCCACTTGTGTTTACTTTGGGTTATCTACATTTGAATTGTATTTACTATTACAAGACCTCCCTTTGAAGTTTGAACATCTGATCTTAAGTCCCACGGATTGTACACAAATAAATAAATAAAATAAAGTAGTCCAGTTCGGGTAGTAATATTTTTAGTGGGCTGGACAAAAATGTGAATAGTGTAGAAGACTAAATTAATAGAATTAGGCTGGGCTGAACTTCAACATCAGCCCATTAAGATATGGCGCGAAAGAGAAACTAACTAAAAGGAGTTGCTGGTAATTTCAATGGGGGTTCCATAAAAACCCTAATTCCAAATTCTCCCAATTAAGTATTTAACCCTTCCTTCCCATCAGCCACCATATTCTTCAGGTTGAGAGACCACCTCCTCTTGGCCGGAAAAGGAGGACGACTCCGGAAGTGGTATATCTCTAGGATTTATTTTTCATTCATAACGAGTGTCTAATTAATAGTATACACGGATGTCAATGTCAAATTTTCACTTCACGAAGGATTTTAGCATTGAATGAATGGATATTTTTGTATTCTAGTTTTGATTTGAATAAAAGCAAAAGATTTTAAACTCTTCCTCTACTTGGTACCCTACCCTACCCTATATGTATATGTAGTATGTGTATTGCCTCTTCATGGAAACGCTTCAATGTTTATAATGGAAGTGATTTCCCTGAGTTTTATACGAATGTATAAAAATAAAGTGGGCATATATTCGATGCAGGATCGTTGAGTCGCTTCATCTCTAATAATCCCAGGTGTAGCGAATAAGATCCTGCTATATATATATATATGTATACTTGACTTTTATTTATTTAGTAGTTAATATTCCGATTAATCAGTGTCATTTTTGTTTGATGACAAATGATAGTGGAGTGGAGGGTCCTGTGATGGTATTATATATCTTTGAGACCTGATTGTCTGTTTGTGATGACAATTACAAGCAAATTTATGCTGAGGACTTCATTTAAATCATTATCTTTATTTTTACTACAAATTATTTAGTGAATTTATATTTGAAATTAGTCTCCTTTTAAGTTTTTATATTTGTTTGAGGTAGTTTCTGTTTATATTCATAATAAATTTATGAGGATGTGATGAAATACGCACTGGGCTCTGAGCAATTAATAAAAATTGCTATGCTGATGCACAATGCAGCCTAGAAAGCTATGTCTGATCCTTATTATTTTTTTTAATCCAATTATTAAAACACTAGTTCGCCAGTTATCTCTTTCCCAATTTGAACAAATATCTTGTATTTAATCAAGGTATTTTTCTAGAATTTGTAATGGTCTTAGATGCTAGGGATACGATGCTTTATAGTTTTGTATTAGTATTCTGAAAGATCTACTAACTAGTTCTTGCAAGTGTGTTGGATTAATAATAGAACTGTATGGCACTGAGAATGAAATCGGAGGATTTAATGAGATCAAAAGGATAATCAACCGAAATTACGGTTAGAAATTTTGGACTTGCAGTAGAAGCGTCTAACTTACCTACAAATACAATGGTGAAAGGAACCATGGCCGTTTGCTAGTGATGGTGCCTACTTAATAACTATAACATGAAAGACGGACTTACAAATACAATGGTGAAAGGAACCATGGCCGTCTGCTAGTGAAAAGATGGACGAACCTGGGGCACTCAGACTCGAGAGGTTAGCAGAGGTTGGAGATCGTTTGTTGAATACGGTCAGTTGCTGGGTATTGGAATTTACCGGGGAAAAAACAAAACTCAGGATTTGGATGCAGAAAAGTCAACAGTCCTGAAATTTTACATTGGTTAAGCTGCTGGATTTTGGCTGTCATAATTTTCAACTTGAAATTTTAGGGGTTGAGTTGTAAGCACAAATCAGGAATAGTCTTTCACTAATCATTGTCATTCTTTTTTACTGAGTATATCATGTCTTAGCTAAAAAAATGATATTATATTTTATGCTAATCAATGAATGATTAACACATTGGTATGCAAGTATTTTATCTTTACATAAAATTACTCTTCAAATTTATGGGAAATACAACTTTAAGAATTACTCTTTAAGACAAATATAACATTTTCCTTAAGGTTGGTGGGGAGACCGGAAGAATAAAGATAGGAGGTATAAAATAGATTAACCAGATTTTTTTCACATATCTATATCATGTAACCTGTTTTGTTATTAATAGACTAGAAAAGGGACAGAATAATTGAAAAAGGGGAAATGCATTTGTTATTCGCCAAAGTTTCATATATTCAATGACTAGAACTAAACGGGTATCTATAGCTCGGAGATGTAGAACAATAGTGCATTCCTTTGTATCAAGCTTTAAAGCATCACATGGCTGATCATTGTGTGTTTTGGGCGGTGGAGGATGTTATACATCTTTTATGTTCTTCGTAATCAAAAGTTTCTTTTCGTAAATAAAAATTATTATGGAACTCGAATTATTTATAATTTTATTGAAATATAAATTTATGCCCGAAACTCCCACAATGAATCCTGGGTATAATAATTTACAAGATTCCAATTTACCCATTGAAATAATTGCAAAATTTATCAAAATGAAATATGCCCTTAAGATTTTGACAGGCAAGCAAAGCTAGTTAGAAGCATAATATTTTGAACCACACAAGATAACCATTGGAAAACTTTTGCCCAGCCTGAAAAACTGTAGAGCAATAAAGCCTCTTTGTAAAGCTAATGCTAGCTGAGCCCTGCTGACTTTATTCTGATGCAAGTCAGCAAGGGTTGATCAAAATACTAACCAAAGAATCTCTCCATGAACCAACTAAACCAAAGAATGCAATGAGCCAACTAAACCTGAAGCCGATAAACAAACACCTCAACTAGGAACATTTGGGATGAACAAAATACCACATACCTGGTCAGATTGCAATACATACATGTACATGCAAATAAGATTGAACACTCGGTGCTTATCTGAGCAAACGCATGAAATGTACCCTGCTACACACAGAACAAGCACCTCTTTGTAGGAGTGATCCATGCTCTCTCAGTGCTCATCAGTCATGGGCCGGTAATAGCACATTTAAACATGCACCTACGCCCTTGGCGCGCGCATTGAGTAAAAATGTGTGCCACATACTTGCAGCATACACACCCTATTGGTTTGTAAGAGCGTGTACCCATGCTCTCACATTGCTTGTCAGTTGCGTTGACCAGTCTTAGCACGTTTAAACACCTGCCTATGTGCCTAAAATCAAGTATGGGCACGTGCCTCATATCAAATTTGACATTCGCGTGCGTGCATGCACTTGTTTTAAATCTTTAAGGGAGCATTCAAATTTGCACATTATCGCTATAATTAATATATACGACCGTACAAACAAAAGTACTTTCCCTCAAAATTATACATTCCAATGTCCGCCTATCTCTCTCCATCTAAAACAGATCTGACCAATCCTTTCATAATTTGACAGGTTTTTTCCGTAAGCTTTGACAGTATGCAATTAACTCAGCGTGCCGGAGATGAAAAGAAGATGACAACAAAATATACAAAAAATCCAGCTAAAAGAATACCCGCATAAATGAGATTTTGAGATGACTGTACCGGTAACCTGTATTCAATACTGCAACATCTCATTTTCTCCCTCTCACTGACCAGTACACGGTCCACATACCTACACAATAAAATGCACCATTCATTTGATCTTCACGCCATAAAGGTGAGTTGAAATATACGCTTATTGTATCAAGCCTTATCATAACATTATTTTATTATTTTAAAGATTAATGTGTCCATTATGCAATCATACTGCAAGTTATATGAACTCCATTTATTGTTATTAATGATTACTTAAATATCCTCTTTGAAGCAGTATTTAGAGTTATTACGAGTCTAATATCTGTCAAAGATCTCAATGATAAGTTCTTATGTCTTCTTAAAGTTTTGGAAAATCTTAATAAGTAAATGGATGATCATTAAATAATTTAAAATAGTAATTAGTCCTAAAAGAGAATTACTGTCATAACTTACTGTTGCGTAAAGAGAGTGCTTTGAAGAATCTCGGAACTGTTCAAGTGCGCTTCCTGTAACCGATGATCATATAAAAGGGAAGATAGATCTACAAGCTGTTCCTCGAGGTTCTGTTATTCAAGAGCCAGTATATATTTAGTTATCATCTCATAATTATATAAAGCTTGACGCAGGTGTTTGAAGCATTAGGCAGTAACTTACGTCCAAGTATTTCTCTAACCGTTCGACTAATTCGTGTGGGAAAGGCTCGGGCAAGTTAGTTGTCTTTTTGTAGAACTTTTCTAACCATAGCTCGGTGCTTGATCTGTTCTTTTTGCCCTTCACTGGTTCACCAAGAGGAGTTTTCAGATACTCCCCAGCAAAAGCTTGGACCAACTGGAAAAGACGGACCCCAACAAGCATCAATATATATATATATGATCATGTAAATAATGAATGAATTACCAAACGAAAACATCAAAATCACCTCTGATGTATCCCGAATTCGATGAAGGGCAGAATCTACACGTGCATATATTGTGTTCCTCTGCAAGAAAGAATCTCCAATTACATGATTGTTTCCAAAACAAAACCAGCAATTTTCAATGTTTTTCACTCACACCCATTTGGTGGAAGTTAAACGTATTTCAAAGTTCAAACCTACAAATGCGCAAAAATTTCACTTCCACCCAGATGAGAAGTATTTCACCTTAGACGAAGCAAACCATAAGATTCTTTTTTTGATAAAAAAAAAAAAGAAACCATAATATTTTATGCAATATTTCACCTCAAACCAAGCACCCCTTGATGATCCATTTGCTGAGGGTGAACTATTTTCACCTTAGTTAAAATATTAAGTGCTAACAAGTACTTTCAATAAGTAAATTTTTTCTTATTAGAAAATTATAAATAAATGCATAAACTATAACTATGCAATTTCATATGAAAATATTCAATGCCGAATAAGTGAAAATGGGATATATCATTTAATGTTTCAGTTTTTATCTGGGTTAAAATTATTTCCCCGTGAAACAAATGGGGACCGTTCATTTGATGGGTTGATATAATTTTAACCTAGGATTGAAATATGTATAGTATTTTAATGTATTACGCATTGAGCTTTCTTCTTATTTTTGCAAAAATGGTATAACTGTAGTGTGTGAATTTTTTCAAAACTAAACAAAAATTTACCCAAAATAGGAGAAAAAACATTTTACCCTAAACCAAACGCTCATGGACAAGCTGAAAAGCATTTTGCTTTCACTTGATTGAAAAATATTTCACCCCAAAGCAGAGGCAGAGCCAGGAATGCAAGGGATGAAAAACAAGCACTAGTAATTTTACTAAAGGGATTTTGTGAGGTGTAAGGTTGGAAAAGGGAAAGTGGTTTGGATTGGTTTGATAACTGGCATCCATGTGGGGTCCCTTGTTGAAAAGATCTGGTAGCAGGCTTGTTTATGATGCTGCTAAGCTCTGTTGATGCTAGGTTGGAGGTGTTTACTGAAGGCTCTGAATAGAAGTTGCCTAGGGATGTTTCCACTGGTTTAGTGGTGGTCACAAGTCATTGGCCTACTTATATGCCGAAAGAAAGTAGATCTGATGAGGTTGAATGGATTCTCTCTAGTATTCCAGTAATGTGTGCTTTCTGTCAAATCTGTTTGGTATCAGGTTCTGAGGCACAAAGTTCACATTCCCCATTGCAGCTTTATCTGTTGGCTTAATTGTAGAGATAGACTTGGAAGTTGTGATAAACTTCTGAGATGGGTGTCATTGATAGCAGTGTTATCATCTTATGTGGTTTGGAGGAGGAAACAAGGGATCGATTATTCTTTCAATGCTGTTTTTCTGGGGCTGTTTGGAAAGGTGTTGAATAGGTTAGATCTGTGCTCTCGCCTCTCAGTGAAGTTGCTGGCATGAGGAGTTGGAGTATGTTGTTAGAAGCTTCAAAGAGTGTGATCTGAGGGCTACAGTGGGTCGAGTTGCTTTTAATGTTGCTGTTTATTTTATCTGTCAACAGAGAAACAACAGGATTTTTTCTAATGGGTTTAGAGTCGAGGATGTGGTCTTGAAGGATATTTTGATACTGCTAAGGCTTGTAATTGGTCTTGCAAGAGAAGTTCTGTTAACTGCTGTGTGTAGAAGTTGGGGGATTGATGAGACGGTGTTGTTGTAAACTTGTAATTGCCCTGGGGCCCTTGTATTGGACTTGTATTTGTTTTTGAATATACTGAACCTCACCAAAACAAATTAGCACTTGAACTATTCTGTTTCAAAGATAAAAAGGGGGCAGACATAGCTAATATAGTTACAATTTTTTATTTTGAAAAGATGATTTAACACTAGAATAAAAATATTTCAAAATAAAAGGGGTCAATTCCCCCTCTACCCTCTACCCTCCACCTGCCACCCGCCCAGCCAAAACCAAACAGCACTGATATAATTTTCAAATTTAGGCAAAAAGTAGGGGAGACTGAGTTAAGGTCTTTACCAAGGCAACATCCTGAAGCATTTGACTAATTTGGGACGTATTTGAGAATGGTCCAAAAGGATGACAACCAGTTGCCAAAAGCCAATTCACAACCGGCCTTTCATGCACATGAGAAGCCTTTTCATATGGTGCACTCAAGCCACCCACTACTGAAGCCAAGCCTGCCAATATATGCCTTTGCGCTTGTGACGGAATTGCATGCCTTCTCTCTGTTTCGGAGACATAACTGTCCAACAAAGACATTGATACACTTTACAATCATATTCTACCGCTAACATAATAAATTTGAAATGATCATGCATATTTGCTTCACATAATTTTCTTTCTGTATTTCTTTGGTCTCTTATTTCATATGCTGAGTGGCTTAATGGTTGCAATGGCTACAATACAAACCACAAGCATTCGGTAAAAAGCTAATAAATAACTTGTAGTCCACTTACCTTAAAGGGATATTTTCACTTTGATGCTGAAGTACAATAACAACGTCATTACTCGTCCATACTAGACTCTCATCTTCCATCATGAGGTGTGCATCCACATCAGCCAGTGATAGAACAAAGCTGCAAAAAGAAGTTGATTGATTTTTAAATAACCTATTGCAGGAATTGCTTAGCGTAAACACATTTATCTTAAAAAGATGCAACGAAAATCAATAAAATTTTCTTTTGAGAAGAAAATATTTGTTCACCAGGACATAACAGACTACATTTCCTTTATGTTTATCATTTATTAAAGGGCCTGAAAGTGCTATTCAAGAGTCAATATAAGTTACTTATCCATAGATATTGTCAGAAAAGGTGGAGTACTCACACAGGAATCACCCTCGTTCCATAAGTCCGGTACACATCCCCTTCTTTCTTTACTACTCTCCTTTTCTTATCCTTGCTACGTTTGGGCCCACCATAGGAAGCCCAAATAGGTTTATGCTTTAATATCGAGTCATTTGAACCTTCGGTCTCATCTGCCCAGTGCTGGAGAAACACAAATTTCCATTAGGGAAACTATGCAAAAGTCAGAACACACACACACAAAAAAGAAAAAATCATTATGCAGACATAAATACAACCAGCACAAGCATCCATCAAATTGACACAGATAGAAGTGTAGATGTATATAATTTGGACGAACCTGTCGGAGGAAAAATTTACTTGAAAGGGACGGGTCAGACATCTCAAGTAGACCTGCAGCAAGCACATCTGCAGACCGTTCCATCTCCTGCAACCAGTATTTTCAAGATAAAAGCATTTACTTGAGGAATCTAGTAACTTAAGGGGCCAAGGACAGAAAAATTTTAAACATAATCTGAGGTAAGGCAAAATCTAGTGAACAGAGTGAACTGAGAGAGAGAGAGAATCCACCTCTTTAAGAATTGCGCCATCCAGATATGTCTTTGTGTGGACATGGAAACGCCCATCTTTTTTTGTTTCTTGAAGGGAATGACCTCGCATTGCTTTTGAAACAGCTATGGCCAACTTCTCGTGACGATGTAAAGAATGCGAACCCCCAACAATAACTACTTCCTGTTCGTAGTGTACCATCTTCTTAATCTGAAGAGAACCAGATAGTGCAGAAAAATATGACAATGTTACTCATCCGTTATAATTGTATTCAAATATCTGATTGATGGAATTCCATAAAAATAATAAATTACACATTAGGTAAAAGTCTTCTTCCAACTATAACATGCCAACCTCAAGAAGCACATAGATTAAGATATTATTCCATAATACATATTGGAAAACTCACCTCCGCCTCAATAGCTTCAATATTTAGACTGTAATTATGGCCTTTCTCCATTATATTGTACCGATTATGATTTTGGAGGACAATGATTGGAATAAGCAACCTTGTTGTCAGATCAACACTTTCGAACCTGAGTCCACACAGAAGTACTAGATCAGAAGAGAATATACACCCTACCCACTCCCTAAAAAAGGATGTGAAAATGCCCCCCTCAAACAGAATCATGAGGGTAAGAAACATAAAATGTGGATAAACTACAAAAATATAATGAAAACTGCTATCCAAATAGAGTTGTAGGAAATGTAATCAAAGGACAGGATATGCACAAAATGAACAGACACCAATTTGTGCTATAATAAAAGCATACAACATTTCAATCATCAACTTAAAGTAAATGATCTTGTTAAAAAAAAAAAGTTTTCAAGTAAAAGCCCGGGGTTTTAAGGAACTAAGGATTAACCTTTCATGTCCAACGAAGAAAAGAAAAGTGAAGTTGGGACATTTGACATTTAGGCTTCGTTTGATAGCAACATGGAAAATAATAAAAAAATAACTAATTTGGGTGAGAAGATGGAAAATAAGTTAAGGGATGTAGTGAGATTAACTTACTTTTTGACTTTTTCCATAGAAAAATTTTCTTTGGGTGGTGGTCGAATTTTTTTTCCCACAAAACATAAAGGAGGATGGATGACATATACTCACAGAAATTAGTAGATAGAGAGCATCTCATCACATACGTCAACTTATTTTCCATCTTCTCACCCAAATTAGTTGTTTTTATTTTCATTTTCCATGTTGCTATCAGATGGAGCCTTATTGTTTCTTTTAAGTTTTCACGCACACGGATACATATTGGAGAGAGAGAGAGTGTGTGTGCGTGTGTGTGTCATGTAACATAGTTTACAACACTGGTTATGGTCTTAGATTAGGGTCAACACAAAGACACAAATCTCTGAAGGTGGTACGTCTAAGCACAGGGAAGGTTTTGTAATAAATACATCATACAGAGCTTGGTTATACTCGAACACAACTAGTCAGCTACTGACTATGCTTTATACAACATATAGCCAAGGTCTTAGCTATATCAATAAGTAA
Source organism: Lonicera japonica (assembly GCA_021464415.1). Lineage (NCBI taxonomy): Eukaryota > Viridiplantae > Streptophyta > Magnoliopsida > Dipsacales > Caprifoliaceae > Lonicera > Lonicera japonica. The sequence goes on along the minus strand of CM038465.1, from coordinate 58,951,926 downwards.
ATACGGTACTCGCTTTACTATCATGTGATATGTGCTGTCAAAAAATAAACATGCATTTCTTGTAGATTTTCTTTCTTCTCTGTGCACATGCAAGAGTTAGACAGAGATACATAGAAGAGAAAATGTAGTCACATGATTTGTCCATTATATGATTAGAAATAGCCAGGCAAAATGCATGAAGCACCTATTAAATTTGCAGAAAGCCGGAAATTCGGCAAACAGTAACTTTAATAGCTGGGAACAAAGTAGCAGTGGCATACCTAACATCTGGAGCTATAACATGCTCGGCCGTGGTTGCAACCAGAGCAGCAAGCTGTCCAACAAAAATATTATGCGAGGAAGGATCACTAACAGCACCGGAACCTCTTGGAATAATCACGTTACGCAAACGGGGGAGCGTTTTAGAACTGACGCTTCCTTCTTCAGTTTCAATCTTTCCATATGTACAAGGGCCTGCTGAGAGGTCGATTACAACATACCTGAACTCGTAACACAAAGATCCATGCAGCAGGTAAGAGGTCATTTTTTTATGGAAACCAACTGATAATATGGTAGTAACCATAAGTGAAAAGCTTGTAGCATGGTTACATGTGCATGAAAATTGCACATTTGATTGTGATTCCTGAGAAATTAGTACAAAATCAAGAAAAAATTTAACTGGACTAGTCACTACAAACATTCTCAAGACCTTTATGTTCAAGTATTGTTCCATCTATACCTTTTTTCATCACATATGCCATAAAACCAAGGGTCTTAAGCTTACACAATTTGGGTGATTTACACATTTTACCTTCTCTGTACGTAAGGTTATCTGCTACAACAAGCTTCTTTTTGACATTTTAAAGCTAAAACAATGCTCTTATGGTTGTCAGACTTATACAGTTTGCAATAAATCATAGAAGTCAATTAGACCCCTATATTTGCGAATTGCGATAAATAAACATGGACCTTGGTGAATTGTACGATTCCTTCAATCAAATTAAGAAGCACAATGAATCTTAATCCACTCGCGATCAGTTTATGTCCGAATCTCAGTGTGTTTTCAGTACATAACATGAATGCCAAGCTAAAGAAGCAGGGGCACTTCTAAGAACTAAGCAAACCATATTGTATGTAAGCAATACTTCTCTAATTTCTCAAACATGTATCTATTATTCGGTTAACCCTATCCCCCCTTTTGCGTTTATCGTTTTAGAATAATGATTTTTGAACAAGAAAAATGATAATGAAAGCTAATTATGATTTGTTCAAATTAATAATAATACTTGTAGCATCAGATTAACATTAAGGAACTTGAATCTTGAATAAATGGTGTGTATCAGACATTGACATATTGTTATAATTTTGTGTTTACTACATATGTATTGGTAATTGAGATATTGTGTTTATTACATATCTATTTGTTGCTTAGGATCTTCTTTGCTTTTGTACCAAATTTTACAATCCAATTCACAAACGATCTAGGATTTGGAATCTATAACTATAAATTCAAGATAACAAAATCATACTCAACTAGCAAAAGTTATTCTTGAGAAATATAAAGGACAAGGAGAGATCAGGTTGTAGATGCTTTGCTGATTGGCAAGTTAACAAATAGGGACGTTGAGAAAGGAGTAAGAGGACCCTTCCTGGAAGTTATCTGCTCAAAAGAATAATTTCCTTCATGTGTTTGTACTTTGTACATGTTATTTAAAATATTTCTAGTATCTATTACATTCTAATTTTTTTTCTAATTATTACTCTTAAACCTAAGAAGTCCAAATCTAAGACTAAACAGTGATTCATAGCTGGTAAAATTTCCTAGCTTGTTGCAATTGCTTTGGGAATATGAAGTAGGGAATCAAGGGAACTTTTTCAATGTCTATCACCGCATACCAAACATAGTTGCAATAATCCATATTAAGGAACCTCATCACATTATGATATGAAAAAACGAATCATGGTCTATTGGCAGACAAGTGCAAGAAGGTTGCTAAACTTATTCTATCAGGTAGTGAAATGCCAGATACAGTCTCCATTCCATAGATTGCTTGTATAACAGGAAAAAACAGATAAAATAAGATATTAGACAACAATTATTTTATCAATTAAAAAAGGCTGAACGGTGCAAGCAGAAAAGAAATTAAATCCTCACAAAATCAATGTCAAGGCAGTATATCTACCACCATGCTCTCTCTCTATATATATATACATATATACCTACAGGCCAGCTCAAAGAGAATGGTCCTCACTTTAAGAAAAAGAAGTGCGTCCATTTCGAGGGGTAAAGGAATTTTTTTGATGAAATTTGGTGGAGATGATTTTCACCAAGTTTCATTAAAAAATTCATCCATTTACCCCTTGAAATGGACGCTCCTTTTTCTTAAGGTGATCGTCCTCTTTTGAGCGGGGGTTGTATATATCTATCTATCAATCTCTCTAGATATATAAATTTATGTGTGTAATAAATATACCTGCCAGAGCCAAGCCAAACCTGAGATGCTCCTCCTCCATTGTAGCGATAACGGTATATGTAATCTCCCTCTTGTTTCTTCATCTCTTCCTCAGTTAACTTATTAAGACTGGCAGTCATTAAACTGTCAAGATCAATATCCTTGTTCCTAGGATCCATTCTCAGCTGTAAAAGTACAGCCAAACGAGAGGGAAATGTCACAATCATGAGGAAGCATTACAAGCACAATAATTATAAAATTGAGTCATAAGCACTTGATATTGCAGAATTTCTTAATGTAGGCATATTGCACTGCGCTTTGTGCTTTGTCCTTAATTCCTTCGTATATAATTATTTGTTAGCATTCGCTATTTTCCATTTGTTAGAATCCGTTATTTTCCTTCAAAGTAGTACCTTATCATATGCTATATTACTCTTACAATCAAGTGATGCACATAAGGTAATTCGAAGAGTTCTGCAGCATGCGTTCACAGTTCAATTGTATCAGGAGTGTTTTTATTGAAGATTTCACAACTTCTGATATGCATTGCTTTCTTTCTCAGCTCTATTATTGCATTTTGCTGTTATAACAGTAATATGGCACATGAGAAGGTAGTCCTTGATTCACGCCTATAATGTCATGCCTTAGAGATTGTTATATTTTTATTCGTATTGACAAGAATGTAGTCCTTGATTGACTTAGCTTTAATGGAAATCAATATAAACCAATTATACATGGTATGATTCGAAGTGATAACTACACTAAACAATATTAGTTAAAACTCTCTAAATCTCTATCTCAACTGATTTACTATCTAAGATCCCAATTATTTCTTCCCTTTTTTTTTATCAGAAATGAAACTTATATTGATAAGAAAAATCAATACAAGAAATAAAGCAGTCAACAGAGGTCGAGGAGACCACTGAAGACAGCAAGACAAAAGCACAAAAAGAACATCAAAATATCAATCCACACGACACACTACTAATCCTAAGCTCCCTGTATCAATAGGACCTATCCCACAATAAGAACTATCCCAAAACCGCTGCCCAATCCCATGAAATATCTGTAATTGAATACCCTCCAAAGGCATTGGACGAAAAACCCATAATGATGCTAACGCCTTAACTCTACTTGACAGCTCGTCTTCAGTAGCTTCCTTGTCCTCCAAAATTCTTGAACTTCTTTCCTTCCATATGCACCACATCACCGCCAAACAACATCTCCATAAAATTTTAGCCTTCTTTCGGCTTCCCTTGATATACCAACTAATCGGAAGTACGCTCTGCCATGTTTCTGGAAATGTTGTAACTAGCCCCAACTCCCCTCGAACATTAGCCCAACTATACTGCGCAATTGGGCAATGTAACAATAAATGATCCGCCGTCTCTCCCCCCTTTTTGCACATTGCACACCAAGCAGGCGATATCTGAAGGAAGATCCCAATTATTTCTTTTCAATTGTTTTTACAAACAACCAAATCATTTTTGTAGTTTTATACACATTCTAATCTGATTTCCCTCTAAAATGCTGTGTGGTCTTAATTCACATTCATACATTCCCCATAGATAAATCTTGGACTCAGCAAAACTTTATCAAAATTGCACAACGTTAACTCTAGACAACCTTTGCGGTGCAGCAATAGGAAGAACTGGCGATTTCGACTTCTAGATCAAATACATAAAAATCATCTTAATGTCAACTAGCTCCTATGAAGCACAGATACTCTCCCGGAGGCCACGAATCCTTCCCGATACGTGTCCGATACGCAATACGCCCCGATATGTGGCTGATATGCGAATCAGAGAGTATCGGGCTTAATCTTATTTTAATCCCAATACTTACTAGCACGTTAATCTGATACGCTGGAGGGGTCTTTTTGTAAATTTTAAAACTTAAAAATGGGTCAAAGTAAAATAACTTAAAATATTGAGGCTTCAAATAAAAAGAAAGAAAGAAAGAAAGAAAGAAACTTAAAACAGATTGGAGAACTTCAAATGGCAAGCCTCTCTCTTGATGAGCCGGAGTTGGAGTCGGTGGTATTTGGGGATGTAGTTGAAGATGTTGAACCAGTTGACGTTGAGTCGACTTATTGATATTGAGTCAATTATGATTGTTATCTCTATATTCCCCTTTTGTTTTCTCTTATTCTATGGAACAATTTAGTCTATGTATGCTTTATGCTTTAATTATGTGGTGAATGGTGACAATGATCATGTTGAGTATTTGGATTATTGATGCAATCTAGTTTCAATTTGTTGAATTCTTAAATATCTATAATGTTTATTGCATATAATATATATATGTATATAATTAATTAAGAACGTATCCCCACATGTCGTATCCTACATTTTGGAAAATTTGCGAACCGCATATCGTGTCGAAATGCGATTCTCGTATCATATCCTTGCTTCATGGACTAGCTCTCATTAAGAGAATTAGTGAAGGCAGAGTTGTGAATAATCAAGACCGGAGAATAATACCTTATCAAAATTAACTATGAATATTGCACTAGGAACAGGTCGGTCCACTTCTTCAGCAGAAAATCCTCCATTATCTATATCAAAAAGGTAGGAATATAGCTTCTGAAACTCGGGCTCCACCGCTGCAGCATCCACCTCAAACAAAGGTACTTCCCTTCCAAAATCAAGCTATAAGTTAAAAAGTAAATTAGAATTTCATCTCAAGCTAGTTCACTCTCCAAGGAATGGTCAAACCCAGCAGTTTGATAGAAAATAATTAATTGCAGTCACCTCTCTGGCATTTCCAGCAGGAACCATGGCGGCTTTCAGTGCCTTCTCAAGTGCTATAAGTTCTGGTTGCCCAACCTGTTGCGAAAAGTGAAAAACAAAAATGCACAATATGATGTCCAACAAGGAGTCAAAAGTTGAATAAAGTAGCAATCTAGTTTTCGCCTTCGTTTTGTACTTTTGTAAGTTATTTGTAAAATCAACATTACTAAGCAATGCCAACTTATATCATGCAAAAAGCCTGCTTCACTAAATAAAAGCTGTTACAAATTCTGACACAACACAGGAGATTGAGGAGGGAAGTATGCAAAAGTACAACAGCTAGTTTCTACTTCCTAGTTATGCTTCGAACCTGTATGCCAAATTGCCAATCACTGTACATCTGTATTTAGTTTCTACCAACGGTCAAACAGGAGGTGTCATTTAACGTCTACCTAAAGCTGTCGTCCAACTTGACCCAACACAGCATAATTTGATGAAATTTATATAATATGGAAAATTGGTGTGTGGGTTCTACATTGACATGACATTTAACAAAATGGTACTCAGACCAACTACACTATCCGAACTCCCACACTCTTTTTTGGATCACCGTAAAGGAAAAAGTCTCATTCACCCGAACCAAACCAAGACAAATGCACATACATATAATTAATTAATTTTGTCTAATTCTAAACTAATATTTGTCTTCATAAGCACAATTGATTTTAGAAATAACCGGTGTTCCCGACAAATCTAAGCACCAATAGTGTTGAAGGCACGGGTAGTGCTGTAAGCACAAAATACCGCTAGTTGAAAGAGAATACACATTGGTGTCAAAATATATTAAATACAAGAAAGATATCTTTACCTACAGTTCTAAGTCGCTTCCTAAGTTCCAAATTAATAAAGTAATCATGAAAAAAAATATTTCTCAAGCCATTTAAAAAACAACTAGCAAAATCGTTATATGCAGTGTAATACAAAATCATAGGCTGTGTTATGCACATTAATGGTGAATATAATGGCAAATGGATATTGAAACCTCCAACTAACTAATCATGCTAGCTGACCTCTTCTGATGTAGTAATGTAAAGAAACTTACGGGAAATGCATTATAGACCATGTGATGCTCGATATCAAGAGGCTCGCCTGTCTCTAGGCACGAAGGCCTGTGCAATGGGAAGCTGACTCTCAGAAACTCTTCCAACTTTTGGGCGTCTATTGTGTATCTATAGCCTCCATCACCATTGAAACCAATAAGCACAATATTTACTTCAAGTGGGACTTGAAATGGAACCTGCATAACACTAATATCAACATTACGGAGATAAAAGTGTATGAATCATCAAGGTAGAAACCTAGTTTGACACAAACATTGTGGACTTAGAAAGAATGATATATTTTACACCCTTATCTGGCCATTCGACTGGTTGCCTTACTTTTCTTTTCAGATATTGCTGATTCAGGATTTTATCCGCCAGGGGTTTGGGGGGGGGGGGGGGGGGGGGGGGGGGGGTTTGGGGGCTAGGAAAGGGGAGGGAAGGAAATTTAACTACAAATAGAGTAAAATCAATGCTACTCATCTTAAAAAAAATCCCAAAAGCAAAACCTAAAAGTAACTTTTAATGAGTCTCTATCATTCATCACTTTCTCTCTCCCATACTCCAGTGCAGATGTACTGGTTCAAATTCATTTGGGTTAAAACTATTGGGACATTTTTTGGGATACATCCTTTTATGCCATAAGCCAATTCAATAATCAACCCCAGTTTGAAGGAGTAATCTGATACTGGCCATGGAAAATTCAAAGAAAGATATCCCAACTCCTAAGCCTATAGTCACAATTCGAATATGTCTGTCATGCAAGAGGACTTGATATGCATGACTCGCAAAACCGAGCTAAAATTCAATTAGTAAATTCCCCATTGCTTCCAAAAGAAGTATGCTAGACTTACTCAATTTTTGTACTTCTGTACAAACTAATGTAGCACCACTCAAATGAGCCAGACCTTTAATCTGTCGTCCGACTTTCTTTTTGTCTGATTAGTGCAACAATTGTTTGTATAAAAGGTTTGCACAAAATATGAGTTAGAGAAAATCTTGACGTGCTCAATTTTTGTACCAACTGAGGTGCACCACTTTAATGAACCGGGCGGATACACACATTTACTGGTTGTAAAAAAATGATAAGAATTTGTAATTGATCAGGCTTGTAATGATAGGTCAAAAATCAGTATGAATCAACTAAGTTCAGGTGAAAACAAGTATGCATGTGACATTTCTACAAGAGGATCGATCATTCGATAAAACATAAGAAATATAGTGTGTACCTCGGCACGAGAGTGGAGCATACGACGGAGATCGGATCGAACGCTATCTTTGACGTCTTGGAAAGCACCATGGTGCCACTGAGGGTGACCTGGATCTCTCCGGAAAGCTTGTGGCGCTGATTCCGAAGGCACTAGTAGAATCAAACTCAGTGTGGAGATTATTAGGAGGAAATTGAATAAGCTGTGAAGCGTCCTCACCATCGCCATCACCATCAACCTCGAATAAACCCTTTCTTCCTTTTTTTTTTTTGCCTATATATCTATATGTCCCGCTAGTTGAAAAGTTTGGGTTCCGATAGGTCAGCACTAGTCGACGGCGTAAAGAGGGTGAACTCGACTCACTCACCGAAGACGTATTTTTTGACACTTTTATTGAGGTCACTTTTTGAGTAGAAACAATTATACCGTAATGTTTTTACTATTATATTTTTAGTTATTTTATATCCAACTTTTATATAGTTTTTTTTAATATTATATATATATATATATATAATTTTTTATTGAAATAATGAGTTATAGGGTATCGCTCCATAATATTTTATAACTCTAAGGACGGACTCATGTTTAATAAAGATAAGTAGTACTAATTTTATAATTTGGTTTTACAGTAAGGACATTTTTCATAATATTAATTTATTTTAAGGAAAACGATAAATGTTGATGGACAAAAATATCCTAAACAACGCCCTCTTACTCACTTTCAATTAATCTCTCCCGCTACCTCCTGGGCCTTTCGGCTCTCCAAATCCGTCTCGTCCATGGGAGAATATGCTAGAAGTAAGGTGAAAAAGTGGTGGGAGTGGGGATTGGCTTGGATCCTTTCCAAAAAACCTACCTTCGCTTCAAATTTAGAGATGAGCGGAGAGAAAACCTCCATTTTCAAATCTCGCAACAAAGGTAACTGGAGACACGTCTTCTACAAGGTCAGATCGGAGCTCCGTCGGATCTTAAGGCCCGATAAGGTCGACCTTCGTCAGACCTACATATATAGACAGACAAATTTCAATTGAATTGGTAAGTTAGAAACTAAGTTCATATAGGGATTTTGAAAAATTGAATGCAAGTCCCCTGGGATCTGTAAATATTTTTCCTACAGGATATGGAGATTTCTTTTCACCATTTGTATTAGATTTCATACATACATACATACATACATACATATATATATATATATATATATTTGGTGTAACCGGGCTGAGACGTGAGAATGTATTCTGTAAAATCTCTTGTAAATACTTGTAGATGTGATTCTCGAAAAAGTTTGTTTTGCAGTCTCGTCGCATCGTGTGATTGTAGTAATATTCGTGGCGGAAACATACAATTAATAATGGTGGTTAATTTGTAAATTTGTGGCTTGAGTGGGTGAGGTTCGTAATATATGTATACCAGTTTGGTGTATATATATATATATATATATATATATATATATATAGTTGGTAATCATGAATGCTTTGGATTATATCACTTATTTAGTTAATTGGAAGTCGCCAAAATGCTTTAGACTTGGTGTTGAGAGTTGAGACCTGCTTCTTGCTTACTCTGTAAATGTGTTACTCGTGTAATGTTGTTAAATCTCTTGCAAATCATTACAGTCCTCTTTTCTTTTTTATTTAAGTTTGTATATAGTATATGTGTGATTTTTGCAGTTCTATTATACACCATTTAAAGTAGTGGGCAATGCAAGTTTTCTTTAGCTAAATGGGTGGACAATAACTCATTTATTTTTTTTGGTGCAAATATTAACTCATGTCATTTCCCACTTTGACAGCTATTAATTTAATTATGTTCTTCTCCTTATTTCTGCTTTTTGAGCATGGTTTCTGGTTGCATACTATGACAATGAATGCTGTTGGAAATAAACAAGTTATCAAATCATGACGTTCGTAACAACTCTCTGTATATATATATACTAAATATGTTTTAGCACCACTTGATTCTCTTATCGTATCACCGGGAGGAGCACCGTTTTCATCATCTTCTTCTTCTTCTTTCTGCAGGGGCAATCATAAAACAGATATAACTTTTAATTAAACTATTGGATTTAGATAATTTTTGGATATGTTATTTGGAAGACAAAGTTACTATATATTTACGAAAATCAAGACTATTATAGGTCGTTTTGCTATCGAAATCGACCAATTTTAACAGCCCAGCGGGATTTAAAAAAAAATATATGATTCGATCGTTCCTCTTTTTTTTTACGAACCATAAGTGTATCCATATATATAAATAAAGTAAATGTTGATCTCATTAATTTTGTTATTCTATGTTTTGTAATGGTGCTAAAATTATTTTAGCACATTCTGATTGTTGTCCAAGTGGTGCTACCTTCTAGTTGTTGTTCAGGTGGTATTAAATGCATTTAACACCTTGTCCAGGTGTTGCTAAATTCATTTAACACCTTCTGGTTGTGGCGCTAAATGCATTTAGCACCACTCTGGTTGTAGTTTAACACTTCCTGGTTTGTGCTAAATGCATTTAACACCTTCTGGTTGTGGTTTAGCAACTTTTGGTTGATGTTAAATACATTTAGCACCTTCTGGTTGGTGCTAAATGCATTTAGCACCTTCTGGTTGTGGTTTAACATCTTCTGGTTGATGTTAAATGCATTTAGCACATTCTGATTGTGGTTTAACACCTTCAGATTGGTGCTAAATGCATTTAGCACATTTTGGTTGTGGTTTAGCACCTTCTGGTTGGTGCTAAATATGTTTTAGCACCTTATAAATAATTAGTATGTTATAGAGAATTGGTGCTGATGGTCGACCGTTGCAAAATCGTTTTGATCGGGATTGGTGGAACATTTTTTTGGAGACTTGAGATATTATATTTATGTTTATTATGTTATTAGTTAAATAAGGAAGGGGCATAATGTCTTTTTTCTATGATGTCCTTAATTTACAATACTAATTTATAATAAGCCTTTGTAATTATGTTGTTATTGGAATGCTCCTTTATATCCAATTGCCTCTTTTTTATTTTTGTTTTTTAAAAAATAAAAAATAATTGAACTAGGTTTGAGTTTCACCGAACCTTAATTAACTCCTTGCTTGGATTCAATTAAACTGGTTTAGCAGCTTAATTTTTCCCAATTCTAATTTCCTTTCTTACTTGCTTGCCTTATTTGAAATGGTTAATATATAAAGATCATAATCTGGGATATTGAAAATTTTGGCTTATTTGAAAAACAAATCTATAAAGAATCAAGGAATAATATTTTTGTAAATTAAATACTTATATTTAACAAAATTTTAAAATGAGTGCAAAGTTAATTTTGCAGAAATTTTTTAAATTGTATTTTATAATGAAATCATGCAAAATTAAGTTTGTACTACATATTTTTTAGTATATTATTATAATAAGTATTTAATTGACAATACTTTAAAATAATTGTAACAAATTACATATTCAAAACCTATTTATTAATAAAATGCACGCAATTTTTTTTTTGGGGTTATGCAAAGTTAAGTTTGCGCTCTTTATTTTATAAAACATTACTATGGATTTGTGTTTATTTGACGTTATTTTAAAATTTTATGAATGAAATATAAGAATATATTTATTAAAAAATATAAACACATCATGCAAAATAAATTTGCATTAGATTTTTTTTATTACAAAATTAAGTTTGCACAAAACACAATTTTGTGCAAAGTTAAGATTGCACTCGGTCAAAACCCTTATTTTAAAACACAATTGATAAACAAAACTCTTATTTTTGAATGATAATGATATCTAGGCCCTTATTTATAAAAAATATTATTAGTTAGTTTTTTTTGCGAAAAACATTGCCTCACGATACATTTTACCTTATTTCCAGTATTTTTTATATGGTTTAAACAAATTAATTAAATATGATTTTATTTCTTTCTTTTCTATTAATCATCTGGTCAATTTAACATGCTCAGAGGAGCAACAATGAGCTTGATCGATGCCACCAAATTGAAGGAGTTCCCCGATCTCTTATCGATTAATTAAGGAGTTCTTAATTAATACAAAATTAATGTATTCATACATTATCATAATTAATTACTAACACATTTGCCTTTTTCGAACAGTAGGGAATATTGTTAATTGTGATTTCTTAAAAAACTATGATAAAGTATCAGATTGAACCCAAAAATTGCATTTCTAATATTTTAAATAAGGCTCAATTAGCTTCTAGTTATTGTCTAAAACTGAAAATTGCATGTAAATTCAGTTTAAGTAAGAAAAGAAGGCATTGCATTATATTCCTATGATACTAAGACATTTTGTAGGCTTAAAGTTATTAAGCAATTAAGGTTGGATGCAAGAAAGAAGGTTGAATACAGAAAAGTGCAAGAAGAAGGCCCAAAGAAGAAGTCAATATCCATTCCGAGGCAAAAGGCGAGAAAAACTCCGCAAATTACTCCTAAAACACTAATAAAAAGAGAATAAGCAAGTCCCTGAGTATGAATGAAGTGTCCAAAAGTGATTTTAAGAGAAAAAAAAGTTAATTGAATCGATTCCTGAAGTTTTTGAAGAAAACCGAGAATTGCCGTAAAAAGCTCGAAGTTGTAACTGATTAAAGTTTTACCCATTGAGAATTTGAAGAAATCCTAAGGAATAAAAGTTGTAAAGCTTTGAATTAAATACACATAGGCGAAAACAACGCAACAATCGAAATTCGGAGTAGAATGTTATGAGCAAAAGAAAAAGGCATCAGGAAAAAATAAATAGGCTCAATTTTGGCCAAAATTCAATTTTAAGCTTTGTTTTGGCCCGTTTCTTTATGGATTATTCAAACCACGGCTTAAGACACTTGTGTACCATATAAAAAGTCTGATATATCATATTTTAGAGTACAATACAATTTAGAGTTGATTTACAGAGAGACTGAGAACACCGTTACTTCTTGGGAGCTTTTGCGCTGCGTCTAACGATCGAATTTGAGAGTTTTATTATTCAATTATTTAAAACAATTGTTAGATTAGTTTGTTTGTGATCTTTGGAGGCTGGAACTTTGTTGTAATCAACATTCAATTTATCATTCAATACAGTTTTCAATTCAAATTCCAATCGTGTACCGCATAAACTTTAGTTTTTTGTTTTCTTCCCATTTGATTGCTTTTCCATTCATAGATTAATTAGTTGAGATCATATATATATATATATATATATATTCTAAAATCAACCTTAAACCCACGTTTTTTGGGCTGGTTCTAGAGTTTATAGATTTGTTTTGTCGGGTTGTCAGTTTTTTGTCGATTTATTCTTGATTCTCGTTTTATATTCAAATAGTTTATAATTTTTCTATGATATTTATGTGTGATTCATGTTTTTAAATCAAGTTTTTAAAATTTCTACCAAAAAGTCAATTTTACTTCACACTTCCCAAAATTCATTTTACTTTACTTTCTCTCTCATAAAATTTTTAAAACTCTATAACTTTAAATTCAAAAATTGGAATTAGATAAAAAATATATTTGAAACCTACTCATCGAAATTTATAACATAAGATCCATTGTGACTATTTTTTGAATTTTTTTAATGAGTTTTTTTGAATTGGTTGAAAAAAATTCCAACAAAAATTAAATTTACTTTTTAACCTACTTTCACTCTTCCTAAAAACTTATTTAAAAAACATGTTTTAAAATCTCAACCAAACAAGCACTAAGAATCTAATTTTCCAGAATTCTTACCATCCGTTTGGATTGAGAGGAGGAGTGGAAAGGAAAGGAAGAAAATGGAACAAGTTAAATTTTATTATTGTTTAAATGATTATGGAGGGAAATGAAAGAAATGAAAATAACCATGTTTGGATAAAAAGAAGGAAATAAAGGAAAATAATGTAATTTATTTATTTTTACTTATATACCTTTGCCGTTGAAGTTATAATTTTATACTAATAATTCTAACATTTTTAGAAAAATAAAAACCTATATTAATAAAACATTCGTACTGGATTAAAAATTATTAAGTTTTTGCATAAACGTAAAATAATAAATCAAAATCATGAAATAAAAATAAAAAAATAAAAAAAAGATAAAGTTCTAATCTCTTAAAACATCTAGCTTAAACTTTTCAAAACTTTGACCTAGTAATGCAAATATAGATGCTGATCACAATCAATCATACATCAACCTTTTTAAAAGATTCTTGCAACCCTCAAATGGGCAGCCAAAAAAAGCCCTTTTCTTAACAGGATTTTCGATAAGAAAAATATATGCCCCAAAAACATATACATTTCGTACCAATTTGTGTGGCATTATTTATACCCAAAAAATATAATAATGAAAATAAAAAATAAAAAAATTCAAAGTGTAGTCGAGAAAAACAATTTTCAAAGTGGGTAAATACCTTAACACCACAACCAAAAAAAACTTATATGTATTTCGTACCAATTTGTGTGGCATTATTTTACACCCAAAAATATGATAATGAAAAAAAAAATAAAAAAAAATCAATTAAGTAGAATCAAGCAATACAATTAAAAAAATAGAAAATAAACAAGAGTATATGAAGCATATCAATAAGTATACAATATTAATGGAGAAATAGGAAGAAAATTAATGAACCTGCTTTTCGTTCTAATGGAGAAATTCTGAGACAATGGAGAGTAGCAAACTTGTGAAAGCATGCCGCATAAGATTTTTTTTTTGCCAACAAACTTAGGGCAGCATAATAAAATAAATTAGTTATTAATATGGTTAATAGGTTGTGGTAAGTTTAGAAAAAAGGTAAATTTTTTATCAAAAAGGTTTCCTTAATTTCCTTCATAATATTTTCAATATTAGAAGGAAAAAAAGTAAGGGAATAAAGAGAAATGGCAATCCCTCACACTCCTTCCATTTCCACTCCATTCTTACTCAATAGTCTATCCAAATAAAGGAAATGCAATCCCTCCTCATTTTTTTCTTTTATTTCCTTCCTACTCCTTCCATCCAAACGGGCTGTTAGGGTTTGAGTCAAGTTCGTTAAGTTTTTGTTAGTTTTGAATTTATTTACCAATTTTCCTGTAAAATCTTTGTTTTAAATCGGAATTACAAAATTTCAAAGTCAAACATTTTCAAATATGATTTTTTACATTGTTAGGCACATGTTTACTATTTTCTATGATTTTTAAGATTATTTTCATTTTTGCTTTGATTATGACTAGCTAAATCCTTAGTTAAGTGTCCGTGGTAAAAGATGCGTAATTAATCTTTGAATGTAATCCAATTTTGGTTTGAATCTGATTTTTTATTGGTTATAGATCATCTACTGAATGAATGAGTATTTTCTTATATTTGCATGCATTAAAACCATGTTTATATAAGTTAGCTCAAAAGTTCCATTTTATTAAGAACCGTAAAAACGTTAATTCACGGATTTTGCACCAAAATTCTAACGTGGCTAATTTGAGGATGGTCTTTATCCTCTAATTAGTTGACTTAGTTTCTTAAGTTAATTAGAAGATTTGACACTGTTTTGATATTTATTCATATAAGTGCCGAGAAAGTGCCGGTTTTGACTTTTGGAATTCTTTTTAAGTCAAATTTGCTTTGAATCATGTTCAAACTTATTCAAATCTTATAGGAGTGTTAGGTTACTGATTTTTAAGAAGTTTAAGTAACTTAGATTGTTATCACGCACTAGCAATACTAAATTTTAAATTACGCTTTTTCGAAGTCAAAGGTTTCACCGTCGAATTCCATTACTCAAAACTAGTCTATATAGTCTTTGTCACGCATGGGCTATCATATACTTGTAATAGTAATATAATTGGATGGTAGGAGAGTGTAGGAGCTGAATTTTAGAGAATTTTTTTTTTGTTTAAACTTAGATTTGGATTACCCGATTGCACTAGTTTCGTATTCCTTAACTACGGACACCCATAACATTTATTTCCCATTGATTTAATTCCATTTAATATTTAATTTTATTTAAATAGTGCGTTGTTTTCTTTATTTTTAGTTTATTTGCATGCTCTCTTAGTGTATTTAGGAAGTCTTTTCGGTAGATAATTTGCATTTGTGGATTTTCTTTACTTTTGCACCCTAAGATTAGATTTTCCTTTAGTTTAGTTAATTAGTAGTTTTAATTTTCTTTTTGATTCCCCAAGTCTATCATCTTTTCATTTCTTTTCCCTTCTTCCCTCTGAGAAAGATAGTTAGAGAAATAAATACCTTACCTTCCATGTGGTTCGACCTTGAATCTCCCCAAGTATATTATTACTTAACTGCCTATGTTTGGGTGTAATAAATTTCTCTTTCTAGGCGTAGTCAGTACACAAGTGCCTATATTGATCAAATTTTTTTTGGACAATAAACTGAAAACAACAAATATAATATTTATAGATTTCATACGTACTAAAATGCATCACTCAAATTCCTTAAACTCCATAATCCTAATCCCACCAACATATATATGCCTTTCTCTAGAAGTCTAGAGCTTTTATCGATCAACGGCGTTCACTGGGAATTCATCCTCTCAAATTAACGGACATAAAATCCCGATGATGTCATAGTTCTGGCAATTCGACATAGTCTTTGACGTATTAGATGAACACCACTTCACCATCACTAATGCTTATGATTGCTTCACAAACTCATCCAGCGAGGTCCACAAAAAGATCATGGAAGAATAAAAAATTCTCGAAAAACATCTCATTGATTTCATCTACTTACGTGCCTAAGAGCGTTGTATCGACTTCCTCTGGGCCATGATCGTAGGCCCCGTAGGCACACCGTACCACGATAATCTCTTCTTCTTCGACATCCAATTCTCGGCCCCCCAAAGTCCACTACCACTTGTTCGGGTTACGTTAATTTGAACCCAAACCTATACATTACATGTTACGTTTGTCTAAGCATTATCGACAAATGGACTAGGACCTGGGCGAGAAGTGGAACCCGTCTATATCCATAATTCTTCAAGTACTAGTCTCCATCCAGGGTCCAGTCCTCATCGAATAGCCTTATTTTAACGAATCGGGTATTAGGATATTCTCAGGTCGGGTGAAGAGATTAATTGAATATAGCGAGAACGCATTCATCTTCTCGTGCAAAACAATGGTTTACTTGATTTGAAAGCTGCCAAAGGATTTCGAGGTGTTTGTTGCAACCCACTTTCTCCAGTATGGACTCAACATATTCGTGACGTGTAATGCATACATGAACGGGCGGGAGCATGTCGGTTACTACTACAGGGCTAATGTGAATGAATTGGGTCTTTGTTATAATGAATTCAAGGTGGCAATGGGGAAGTTGTACGGGGAACTTCTTGTTGCTTTTACTAATAATGAGGCAAAGGAAACAAAATTCAACTTTAAAATGTTTGTAGTGGAAATTCTTAAAAATATTTGTGGATGGAAGAAATTAGGTGAGATGAGAAAATAAAAGCGAATTAAGGGATGGATTGTACTAAAAAGAAGTGCATGGGCATATAAAGGGATGGAGCCACTTATATTTTATTTTTTCATTTTCATGTTGTAGGTGGCCGAAAATTTGGCAGGGCCTAAAGAAGTGATGTTCTTCATAGTCTGAGCGTACCATTGATAGTTTGAAAGATGAGACGATGATATTTTCGTTTACAGGTAGGTTCTTCTAATGAGTTTTATTTATACTGCAGTACATTTTTCTTTTTTAGTATGTAACATATTTTATTATTGCTTAAGAATAGAGTTTTATACAAGAATACAAGCTACCAACTTTTCTCTCTATCTTCTTTATCTCCTTAGATTATTTAGTTTTTCGAAAAAGAAGAAGCCCATCCCCTTCTAGAGCTATCATTTTTTATTTATATTATAAAATTATAGTTACAATGTTCTATGCATGGCTAGAAGATAGCTAGGGTAAGGCATACGTCCCCCTACATTAATTGTGCAATGATTGATTAAAGATCGATCACCTTTATATTACTCAGGTGTTAGGTTTTGGTGGCTGCATTCTACACGAGGGGGTGAGAAACGGCATGGGTAGGTGACCTTCATCATAAGTTGGTGACTATGCACGTACTTCTAATGATGAATCAAGTCCCATCACAACCTTCAGCACGTTCTCCTTTTTGCCAAGCGTGGTGTTCACGCCGTATGGCCAGTATGGGGGTGTGCCAAGTTTCAACCCTACTCGCTGAGCTAACCTCGGTGCTCAAGTTGTTCTTCGTTGACCCCTTTAACTGCTGCTCTGCCGAACCGTTATGGTTTCATGGGCCTTAAAGTGTTGTGCTGGCCCAATAACTTGATAATTATTTTATGTCCGCTCACATGTAATCATAGATATTATTTATATGAGGTAGTGGTTTTTTTTTTTTTTAATATTAATAGAACATGGACGTACATGTAACATATGTATATGTATTTTTTTTATACATGTATAAATGTAATTTTAAATGGGAAAAACATATAAATAATATTACTATTGGTTCCTATAACTGGTTGTAGGTTTGAATCTTATTAATTAATGACATTTGTTTTTTCTAACATAATGTTGTGAAGGCCACGTAATATAGAATAAGAAACATAAAAGTATTGTTGGTTTAATGGCAAGACTTTTTTAAATTTTAATCTAGAACTTAAGGGTTTGAATATGGTCAACAACATTTTTAAATAAAAGAATAAATATATGGGTAAAATAGGAAATCTATTAAAATTTGGAGTTATAACTGATGCTTCTCGCTTCTATTTGATATTAATAGAAAAAGATAATATATATATATATATATATATATATATATAAGTTTAAATTTTTTCAAAATTATAAATAAAGTTTTTCATGGAGATACGCAATTCCGTGATATATTGGCATCATGACTAACTTTAAACCTCTGCTATTAATTTTTTTCCCTTAGCCATACATTTTTCATTAGAATCAATTATTTTCAGGAATATTAGAAATACTTTTTACACAATTATATCATTGAGTATCGACAGAATCATTATCATGGCTTACGATAAATATGAGTAAATATTAATGTCAAAATTTTAATAGCACCAATCCAAAAACTAAAGCATTAATTTCTACTATAATATAATAATGATAGCAATTTTTATTACTAAAATTAAATACAGTAATTAGCACATGAAAATTTACGGGCTGACAACCTCTACTAACAAACTTTTGTTATCTTCCCACGTACATATTTATTCTAAAAATAAAAAAAGAGAAAAAGAAGTTACAAATCACTTTCAAAACACAGGCAAGATATATATTCAGTAAGAATGAATGGGTGTATTTTGGAAGGCTTTCTAATCTTGGTTTTCTTATTTTACCTTTTCTAATTTCCATGAAAATTTCATTAATTATTAGTACATTTTTTTTATATACAAGCAAGTGTAATTTTATAATTATCTGCTTAAGATGAATATAACAAATTTTTAGCTAATAATTACATTCATGCGGATAAAATGTAAGAGAATCTTTTTATTACAAAAAAGAGCAGTACGTCAGTGAGTTACAAAATTGTTACTGTAATTAGTATTCTTACGTATTAGAAAAGTTGCTACCTTATCTAAATAATATCGTTATTTATAAACAAAATAAAATCTCTACATAGTGTCATGGTCCATCCTGATCACGCGTATATTCACGTGCACTTGCTTTCATGTACTTTTTTTGTGCTTACCTCAACTTCTCTTCACCTTTTTCACCTTTCTTTAATCCCAAAATACTCTTTAATCTTCCTCATAACCATTTTAAATCAGAATTTTCTTACCTTGTCCACCATTGATTCCAATATTAATTATGGCCCTCAAAATTTTCTCTTCGTCTACCTTCTCTAACTGTTCGATAAAATGCCCCGAAGAAGACTCATTCTTAGTAAAAGCATTAACAAGTTCCCCATACAACTTTCCCATTGCCACCCTAAACTTATTAGAAACAGAACCCCCATTACCCTCACTATTTACCCCGTAGTAACCAGCACACGCCTGGCTGTTGATATACGCATTACATGCTGCGAGAACATCACACGCGCGCTTGCGAAAGTGGGCTGCAACAAACCCCATGAAATTCCTCGGCGAATTTCGAACAAGTAAACCATTGTCTTGCATGACAAGACAAACACATGCTCGCTATAAGCAATCGATCTATTAACCCGACCCGAAAACATCCACACACCAAGTTCATTGAAATAAAGCTTTTCAGTGAGGACTAAACCTTGGACCAAGACCAGTACTTAAAGTATGGTGGATTTGGCCGGGTTCCAGTGTCATGAATGTAATTGTGGTGAGAAGTGAGGGTAGATTAGGAATGGTGAGTGTGTGTTGTATGAGAAATGTGAGGTAATACATGAGGTCACCCATGTGTAGTGATCATCTATATAATGAAGGTTGAATGGTATTGTAAAGCATGAAAAAATATATATGAAAATGCTGTTTCTCTCTCTAGAATTTTGTTTCTATCCCCCTCTACGTTTTTTTTCTTCTTCTCCTTCTATCTAAATTTATATATTTCAATTGTAAGTTCTCCCTTAGCAATCTCTAATTCTTTCTTTGCAATTATATTATAATTCTACTCTCAATAATTCTAAGTGCGGATCAAGAATTTATCAATTCCTGACAATTGGTATTAGAGCAACAATTCTCTGACCTCTTTCACTGCTAAACCATGGCCAGTAGTGGTGACGCTGCATTAAAGGAGCAAACTGGAACTAAACAAGCCTCGTTTGAGGCTTTCCTGCTGAAAATGGAGCAACAATTTGAATGGCTTAGGAAGAAGCTAGATCCAAATGGTGAGCTTCCTTAACCCTTAGATCCAAAGGATGATTCATCATTTACTCCTCCCCTGCCAATAGATCTGTATAACAGAAGCATACTTGGAACTCTAGTTGGGCTTGCAATAAGGGCAGAGAACACACTTCCTAAACCTGCTGAGATTGGTGAATCAAGCCTACCTATGGTGTAAGGAATTAACCCAGCTAATCTGGAACTCAGGGAAATTAAAATGGAAGTAGATCTAAAGCACAAGGATAATAGATTCATTGAGGTAAGTAATGAGCCCAAATCCAAAGTCTGTAAGTTCGGATCTAGCATGCTAGTAATCGAAGATTATGGTGATCGAATGATTAAGAAAATTGATGATAACCATAGTAATTCCACTGTTATTTTCCAAAACAAGGCATATTATGTAAAAAACAGGGATGTGTTGTATTGAATCCCTTGGGAAATGGTTCCGTATTAGTTCAAAAGTTATTATATTCCAAGTGTAGCAATTATAATGCAATTGAATCATTAAATAAGTGGATTTTAAAGCTTGTTGAGCATGGAACCATTGCCATTGGAGTGAATGATTCTATGATGAATTCAGAGAGAGGAGTGACAACTGAAGTATACACCATCAAGGCTTTGTAAGGCATATAAGAATACGAATTTGTGCATGATCCTAGTGGTGTTTTGTTTATCAACAATATGAGTCTAACAAGCTACATGAAGATACAATTGAAACTTGTCATCAATTTGTTTTTCCGGGAAGTGTTTGATCCAGGTGGACTTTGTGCTTCTAAGGGTATATTCACATTTCAAGCCTTGAGAACAAGGATTTTAAGGGAAAGGCAATGTCATGAATGTAATTGTGGTGAGAAGTGGGGGTAGGTTAGGAATGGTGAGTGTGTGTTGTATGAGAAATGTGAGGTAATACATGAGGTCACCCATGTGTAGTGATAATCTATATAATGAGGGTTGAATGGTATTGTAAAGCATGAAAAAATATATATGAAAAATGTTGTTTCTCTTTATAGAATTATGTTTCTATCCCCCTCTACGTTTTCTTCTCATTCTTCTTCTCTTTAAATTTATATATTTCAATTCTAAGTTCTCCCTTAGCAATCTCTAATTCTTTCATTTCAATTCTATTTTAACTTTCCCCCTCTCAATAATTCTAAGTGCGGATCAGGAATTTATCAACTCCCAACATTTAGTTTTCGGACTGGATCTCGGCCCATGTGTTTATGAGACTGAGACATGCATACATATTTGCTTTTGTAAAGGTTTGGGTTTAAACGAAGCCCGAATGAGCAGTAGTGGACCTTGGGGGGACAGGTCTGGTAATCAGAAGGGAATTGGATGTCGAAGAAAAAGAGAGCATCATGGTACGGTGTACCAGTGGGGCCTATGATTATAGCCCTCAGGAGGTCGATACGGTGCTCGTAGACTCGTACGTATATTGAATCAGGGAAATCATTTTTGAGGATTCTTCATTCCTTCATGATGTTTTTGTGGAGTTTGCTTGATGAGTTTGTGAAGCATTTGCAGCCGTTGGTGACGGGGAAGTGGTGGTCTGATATGTCGGAGACGACTCGAACTACCAGAACTGTGCCGCAGGGGATCTCTCTTCTTTTTCTACCATCTCTCTGGTTTGAGAAAGTGGATTTAGAGGGGAGGCCATTGATGAGAGCTACTCTAGTGTGTAGAGAGAACGTAGTGCACTAAGTTGAGGGTTTAAGGAAATTTGAGTAGTGGGTTCGAACCTTATACAAATGAGACGATATATGAACATCAATAATATTAGCTATAAAAGTGATATAACAAAAATGACAATAGACATTATAAAAGTGACGCTACTTTAAAATTGTTTCTTAAACAAAATATTAATATTATGTACCATCATTTTTATTTACTTATTTTTATTTTTTAAGCTCGTAAAAATTTTAACTTTTACTTTAAAAAATAGAAAAAAGTTGTTTTTTCTCCAAAATTAGTAATGACAAAAAATATATTTAGGTTGCGTTTGATAAAAAAAAGGGACAATTAGGCATAAGTGATCATTCTAATAATAACATAATTACAAAGGACACTTAAAAATTAGTCATGTAAATTAAGTACACTGTACAAAAAAGACACTAATATCCCTTCTTTATAACATCTCACGTCTCATTATGACACTAACAACAACCAGAAGGTGCTAAATGCATTTAGTACCTTTTGGACAACATTTAGCACATTCTGGATAGCAACCAGAAAGTGCTAAATGCATTTAGCACCACCTGGACACCAACCAGAAGGTGCTAAACCACAACCAAAAAGTGCTAAATACATTTAGCACAAGCCAGAAGGTCCTAAACCACAACCAGAAGGTGCTCAATACATTTAGCACCAACCAGAAGGTGCTAAACCGCAACAAGAATGTACTAAATGCATTTAGCTCCAATCAAAATGTGCTAAACCACAACCAAAATGTGTTAAATGCATTTAACACAAACCAGAAAGTGCTAAACCACAACCAGAAGGTGCTAAATCACAACCAGAATGTGCTAAATGCATTTAGCACCAACCAAAAGGTGCTAAACCACAACCAAAATGTGCTAAATGCATTTAACACCAACCATAAGGTGCTAAACCATAACTAGAAGGTGCTAAATGTATTTAGCTCCAACCAGAAGGTGCTAAACCACAATTAAAATGTGCTAAATGCATTTAGCACCAACCATAAGGTGCTAAACCACAACTAAAAGGTGCTAAATGTATTTAGTTCCAACCATAAGGTACTAAACCACAACCAGAAGGTGCTAAACGCATTTAGCACCAACCAGAAGGTGCTAAACATTTATCACCTTCTGGTTGTGGTGCTAAATCATTACATCAAACAGTTAGTAGCCCAACTCAACAGTTACTCGTACAGTCATACTAGCATTTCATCAAGCATTTGGAAGACAGACTAGTAATATTATCAACCCTTTAGAGCTTATACAACATTCTAACCTGAAATCGCAATAGATTTAACATCAAGTTTATTCACTTCCTCCTTGGGAATTATAACAGTAAGCACTCCATTCTCCATCGAAGCCTTTATTTGATCCATCTTCGCATTCTCCGGTAACCTAAACTTCCTCATAAATTGACCCAAACTCCTCTCAACCCTGTGCCAAGTATTGTTTTTATCTTCCACCTCCCTGTTCTTCTCCCTTCTAATCTGCAAAACCCTATCATATATCCTCAACCTCAACCTTCATTTCTTCATTCTTAATCCCGGGAAGAGATTAATTTGTTTTCTTCAAAAAAAATTGAGACAATTTTCTTGGGATTACCCGTTCCATTTGCTCTCAGATTGCCTGATCCAAAATCATACATCGTGCAAAACATAACCTAAAATGTTTAAACAAAATATATGGGCTTACTTTAATTAAAAAGACAGACCCGTTTCCAAAGAAGTTTAAAGAGAAATTATAATTATCCACAAGTCATATAAATTAAGAATCAGCTAAACGTGGACTTAAACTTTAATCAATTGATTGATTAATGATAGGTTTTTACTTTTTTGTCCGTGCGTTTATTTGTTTCTTTCATTTTTTCTTTTCATACTTTATCAGGATTACAAAACAGAATACCCAACCAAGGTTTGAGAATAAGAAGGCTAACCTTGGGGAATACATACATGCTCATAACTGAAAATTTCAAAAGACTGATGATGGAGCAATAAAATAACTCAAAGTAATACCTGAATGAAAACAAATATATACAAAAAATGCATTTCTCTGCTGTCATATTACTGAGAACTGAGCAAGAAGAGTAATAACATATCCATTATAGCAATACATTAAATTAAGTAAACATTAATTGTACAAGAAAAAAAATGATTCTAGTCCATGTCCATACATGCATGTATATGTATAGACAGAGAAGGGGATTAAGCTTTCGGGTTTGTCAATGATTTGAGCAACGGCTTTGGTGGCTTTAGAGAAGACGAAATCGGCATAACTAGTGGAGGAGGATGAGAGAGGAAATCTTAGGCGAGATGTTTATTTAGGGGTATATTTGTCCATTAATATTTATCATTTTTCTTAAAATAAATTGATATTATAAAAAGTGTCTTTATTGTAAAACCAAATTATGAAATTAGTACTAATTCCCTTTATTAAATATGAGTCCGTCCTTAGAGTCATAAAACATTACGGAACAAGACCCTAGAGCCCATTATCTCTAAAAATAAAATAAAATAAAATATTACTAAATTTTAGGAAAAAATTAGAAAGAAGAAAAAATTTCGTAGACACGTGCTCACCATAAATTACACATGGTTATTCCCTTATTTACGACTTATTTGGACGAGGTCGTTTACATTCATACAACCACCAACTAATATTAATCCCTTTCCCTCCCATAGATCCGACAATATTTTTAAGTCCAATCACACAAATATTGTAGTTATAGTGATCAGTACATATACATATATAAATTGATATATTGTCTTTTACGTTTTTTTAACCTACATTTTATATGTGCAATTGCAAATTAGGCGTTTCCGTGATATATTGGCATCCCAACTAAGTTTGCAACTAATTAGGTGTTTTATGCGGTTAATTTTGTTTAGTTTGTTTTATCGGGTGCATCTCAATAATTTATCTTTGTTAAGAGGTGTCTTTAATTCACATTAGGATGGGACTAATCCATCTAACTCTTGCAATGTAAGAATAATTTACTTACTTGAAGCACAGATTGCCACCTGTACTACACCTTATCCTTATTGCAACTCACTTTATCCTTATTGCGAGTTGATCTATCACAACTAACGGCCATCGGCTAGGTTGAATATCAGCTGAACCATTTTCATGATTGTTTGTTTGAGTAAATCTTATTATTAGAACATGGATCCCTCCTTCCCATAATTAATAATGAATTAATTCTCCTTAAATAATAGAGCATACATTACCTGAATTTTCATTACTGCAATTTAATACAATATTCGACAACTTTGGAAAACTGACAGCTATTTTCTTTTTAATAAATTAATTTAGGTTATGACATTCGGGAAATAAAATAATTAATATGTTTCATTTCCAATTGGGTCCATTAAATTTAGAGCTTCTACTCACAAACAAAAGTAATTGTTTTCATCCTTGGCCGGTCTTTTCACAGAAGGAAAAGAGAAGTTACATGTCACTTTCTTGGGTTTATTACTTTACCTTTTTTGGTTTTCACAAAAATAATAAACACATTTACTTGAATCGAATTCATAATTTCTTTGTTATAAAGATAATGAGAATGTCAAATAATAAACACATTTACTTAAATCAAATTCATAATCTCTTTGTTATAAAGATAACGAGAATGTCAACAGGCTGTAACGCCATTAATTAGCAGCAGAGTTGGTTAAGTTTTGGTAAGTGCTTGTTTTGTTGTTTGCTGAACAAGGAGAATGAAAAGAACCACCCGTCGTTCAATTGAGCCAAATCTTAAGAGAGGGAATAGACGCGCTGATAAGCTCACAAATTTGGGAATGGGACAGCCCACTGAATATGCTCGTTCCCTGCCAAAGATTATTCAAGACTTGAAAAGGGATAGGTGGTAAGGCACGACTTTTTCTAGGGCTTCTTAGTGTTGTTTTTTTCTTTCTTCTGTAACCAAAAAAAAAAAGGAGGAATTTTTTTCGCCTTCTTTCTTTCCTTCACAACATTATCAAAGTAAAAAGTAGGGAAATGCTGTCAAGTAAAATTTATGAATTATGATTATGCTTTGAACCATACATTACTGCGTCCCGGTTCCCTTAAAATGGAAATCAAATGCATGAAGTAATTCTTCGAAATTCCAATAACATCAATCAATCTTCTTTTTCTTTTACACCGTCACAAAATCCCTTCATCGTGGCGGGGGCAAATTTTGTCATCTTGATTTCCTTTGATAGCAATAAAGTGAAAGAAGAACCAATACTTTGATCATAAAGTCTGGTTTGAGATAACCATACGAAATAAATATGAATACAAGCTTTTTAGTTGTGGCTATGAGGATAGACCATATCCACTTTAAAATTATTCAGATTGCAATTACTACTGTGCCAACCTAGAGTACAAGTAAAATCTGGATACAAAATCTGAAATCCACACAAGAAAAAGAATCCACTGCGTGGACAAACAATTAGGTGAACAATCTGCCACCAGAAATCAATCACAGACTAAAAAAAATCCAAAACTCCCGAAAGAGATTTTATATTTTTACAACAAAGGGTGAAAATATGACAGAGAATAGTCTCTGAAGAAAAGGCCGAAGGATCTTCTCATCTTTGTCGATGTTATAAATAAAAGATCCAAATTAGAAGCTCTGCCGATTAACAAGTAGCGATTTGTAGTAACAAAGTTGAGCAATCACATGGTGAAGCGGATTTGCAAATTTGATCACATGAAATCGTAGTCATCATAAGTAGTATCATATGCATTAACCACCGAATCATCATCCGGCTTATCGACAAGTAGCTGTTTCTTCTTCGCGCCTATAGATGAGGCAAGGTTAATAAGGAATCCCAGCTACTAATATTAGATGATGAAATAGCGGCAAACACGAAAACCATCTCTCACTTTAATCATGGTTAACATGAAAATAAGGACCTTTTTTTTGGATAAATCAATGTTAACATCAAAATAAGGATGAATTGCAAGAAATCATTGCGTTGATTGCATAATGCACATACCCACTTAAAGTTGCAAATATTCCTCTTAAACCCAATGAAAAGTTGTAAACAACCCTTGTCTGTTGCTGCAAACTTAATATTTCATGGCAGGGGCATTTGCATTTGACGTGATAGATCAGTGGGTTTCTTGCAATTTACCCATATAGTAAAAAAAATTTCACCAAAGAAAAAGGTCCTTTCACCTATGGTATTGAAGTTCAAGTTATGGGGCCTCACATATACCTTTTGCCCCCTTCAAGCTTTAGTCATTTTTACTTGGGGAAACGGGGCGGCTTTTACATAACCTATAAAATCTTTATTCATCGCTGTTAATTTATCCATTACCTAACAAGTTATGCTTTTAATTGAGATGGTACTCTAAAAAACTCCACCCTAGAAATGGAAGCACTTTCAATCTGTGAAACATGACTTAGAAATTTACCACTTCCACATCCAAATAAAAAATCAGGGAGGTCAAAAAAATTGCATACCTGTCTTCTTTTTACCCGCATTAGCTTCCTTCTCTAATTTTATCTTTTCATTTGCAATGGCAGTTACTGAAGATGCAATTTCTTTTGCATCTGCAGCTTTCAGAGAATTTGTTGACAGTCTCATTATATCCTTAAGCAATCCAATATAATGGAAACTTTTCTGCATTTATACATCAATGTCAAAGTCAAGGTCAAGTCAAAGCGATACACAGCATCTATCATCAAATAAATTAAGTCGTATGAACAAAAATCCCAAAACACCTCATAAGGACGGAGCTTATGACATAAGAGCTCTGCATATTCTAAGAAGTCGCTTTCTGATTTAGGAATGAAATTATCAAGGGACTTCTCGTCAGCTTTTTTACCAAAAAGTTCTGTAGTGTTTTTGTAGTCGGCTTCTTCCACAAGCCTGTAATGGATCAAGAGGCAGTATTATCCGTTTCAGAACCATAGGAAGAGCAAAATACATGCAGTATATAACAAGAGACCATCTCAAAAAAACCCCAAAAAAAAGAAAGAAACAAAGACATAATTTTGTTGTATACAATTAATTCATACATGGTAAAATCAACTCATTTTTAGTACATAAATTATTCTATGGTTTTGACAACATTGTAAATGAATATAAAACAGTACAGTAGACATCCATTTGAAATGAACAAGGCTGCATATGAACGCAGATGGTCAAAAGAAACTCGAACTTACCCTTTCGGAGCCCGTTCATGCTCATTTATGATTATAGGTACCGAGCTTGTGCTTGGTTTGGCCAATTGATACTTAAAACTGAATAAAGCCTGGGCAGGACCAAGCTTGCTCAATGTGGCTGCCAAACAAAAGCTAGGGGCTATTCTAGTATTATTAAATTTTTTTTTCTTTGGCCATAAGATACTGGCATCTCTTGTACAGTTTTCTGAAAGTCCCTGCCTACTTGCCGCTCACCTAGTTAGCGGTCCACCTAGGTGGACAGGATGGCCATTGGGCAAGATTGGTGGGTTTCTCCATTCCTTTTGTTTTTGAATTTATTTTTTCGTGTTTGAATGATGATAAATGTTCAAGTAATGAGCTCTTGTCCGTTTTAGAAGTAAGATTATCCATAGTATTATATTTTTAAATACAGATATAGATAATCAGCCACCTAGTCTCCCCCTCGGCACTCTAGGTGCTAGGCCCCTTCTTGCCAACCTGACTTCTGCTTATCGCATTTTAGAACATTGGTCTTGTAATTACATTTGAAATCCATGACCAAATATATTACTCTTATCATCCCTATCTATAGGCGTAATTTCTGGAATTCAATTGGCCCATTACCATATTCTGTCAACGGACTTTTGTTTTTCTAATTTAAATACTGTTATTAGTGCTAAAAGGGAAAATGTCAGGAGCCCAGCCAATTAGTGACTTTACCTCTATCAGTCCCTCCAGCGCCTACATAACATATTTCTTGGCTTACTTATCCCTGTAATTTAATGCTTGTTATACAGATGAAATTACGTGCTTATATAATTGTAAACAGAGACATGTCTATAAGAGATTTTCGCTTGTAATGTTTCTCTTGTTGGTATTGGTCTCTTTATTCAGGCTACTTCTTAAGTTGAGTTGTTTTTCTACGCAAATTCCCTTTTGTTCATCAAAAGTATGAACTTTATAACAAAAAGGTACCCAAAACAAGCAGCAATGAAGATGTTAAACTTGTAGACCAAAATAAAATAAAATAAAAGATGTTAAATTTTTCACCTTTGCTGTCGAAGTTTTTCTGCTATGGGGTCTAGTGGAACCTCCGCTACTACTTCAACGGCTTTTCCTTTTTTATCACTAGCTTTTGCTCCAGACTTTTTTGGGGCCTTTTCAACAGGAGGTTCTGCCACAGGAGCCTGAACAAATCAGACAAAAACAGCACATGATGTTAGTAGAAGGAAAATTAATCATAAGGTAGTTCCAACGAGAAATCAACATATTAAGTTGCTCATTCCATGAAAGATTTTACCACCATAAATTCTCAAGAAAATCTGACCAAACAATTCAGATGTCTAATTAACTGACATGTCCTATTTGATGTCAAAATTATGATTTCGAGCAATATAGATGATTCTACCACTTCCGATTCAGCTGTCTGCATTCATTTTGTCGTCAAAGATCTCCTTCCTAGGACTTGTGTACAGAAGTTCAACAGATTTCTAATTAGATGTTTACAATCATTTAATAGAAGGGATAATATTAAAACCAGCTTTAGTCGTAAAGAGTGGATTTGAGACGGAAGAAAGAAAGACAGGGTATATGGATGAGAGAGCTCGCTAAAATTCTAGCAACAACAAGCAGATTTAAGTAAAGCAAACTAGAGTAAGAATAAAAAGGAATTCCTTTTATAAAAGGGTGGTACATTTTTGGAGCCTCAAATCTTGTGTGTAAAGCACTAAGATGATAGTGTTTCCAGAACCCTGCTCTGCATGTGTAACTGTGCTTTTGATTTATAAACGAGCGGGGCATATTTTTCAGGTTAAACTGTATTATACTTGTACTATACAAATATGTATATATATATTATGCATCCCACAGTATCTCAACCTGGCCATTGCAAAATATTGCTGAAGCTTTTAAATTAGTGAAAAAGTTATGCTCTCCCTAAACGTACAACACATGCATCTTTTGACAGAACTGATAAATGCATAACGCATTCACAAATACTCTCTGTTTCAAAATAAGAGTTCCACATTCCTTTCTGGGACATTTCAAATTAAAAGTCTCATTTCCCTTTTTCGACATAATCAGTGTAAGAACTCGTGGTAGTAACTAGGTTGTATTTTTTACCATAGATTAGGAGGAAGTTATGTTTTTCTTTCCTCAAGAAATACAAAGTCATAGTAGGACTCTTAATTTGACAATAGGGAGTGATATCAGGCACTGAGACGAATAAAACCCCCAACTTCCAACGCAAAATTACTGACATGGCTCCTCTAGAGTGGTGTAGATCTGGACCATTGATCTAATAATGGATGGTTCACATTCATAATATAGTTTTTCCCTCTGGCAATGACTCGATCAAATAGAAACTAATTGTCAAAATCTAACCATCCACTTCTAAATGAATGCTCCAGATTTCTTCAACTCTCCTCTAAATGATTTCCATCATTCTAGAGGAGCCTGACCACAAAATTACATCAACATCACTGGCAGATTATTATCTACTTTTACAGATTAACAGAAAAAGTACCGGAGCAGGCTCTTCGTCATCCTCCCAAGAATCCTTCACATCGTTTTCATCCACGTCTTCATCATCCCATAAACTTTTCACCAGCTCCTTTTTTTGAACCAGCGGCACTGGCACATCCTCTGAAACATTGAATACTACTTATAAAAACATTTTTTTTTAACATTATTTAGAACAAAAGTAAATTGAACTTGAAAGGTATCTTTTAAAGAAGAAATCTCTAAAAACATCATCGGATTTTGCCTGAAGTTTCAAGCTTGTGTTATTGCACCCTTAGGCCAACTCAAACTCTATAAAATTTGAAATCGTATGAGAAATAGTACAATTCCTCTGAACTGATTGAGCTCTTTCGTGGCACTACTTAATTAAATTACTCAACTCAATAGAAAAAAAATAATTTCTTTTCATGAACTGTTAGGGCCTTGCAACATGAAACCTGCA
This sequence comes from Lonicera japonica, assembly GCA_021464415.1. Lineage (NCBI taxonomy): Eukaryota > Viridiplantae > Streptophyta > Magnoliopsida > Dipsacales > Caprifoliaceae > Lonicera > Lonicera japonica. Next base: position 58,920,980 of record CM038465.1, on the reverse strand, counting down.
GCTCTATTCAATGCTACACTCCAACTAATCGCATACAAAGGTAGTTTGTTTTCCATACAACGAAGAATAATCGAGCTGATTACTACAACAGTGTAAAAATCAAAACAAAGAGTTAGAAAAAATAATTAAAAAATAACTCTACCACAGGTCTACAACAGTAGCACCACGGGTGCCCACCCAAATGGCTATCCCAACTTCTAGGTTCATTAAACCAACATAGAAGCCAAGGACACAATTGATGTGGGGCATGGGTTATTACAAACTTCCCCAGTTAAACAATCACAAACCAACGGTCCTCACTAAAGGTTGACCATATATCCACATGATAATGGGCCTGGATTGGCTCTGATACCATATCTAAAACCATGAGTTCGCAGTCAAAATGGCTAGCCCAAGTTGCATTGAACTGACATGTAAGCCAAGTGTTAGGAACCATCTCTCCCAAAAACTTAAGCTGTTAGGAGAAGGAACCGTAATGAATATCATGCTTAACACCCTCCCTCATGTGCATGTGCGACCCCATACTCGCACATGGAGAGCAGACAAGAACAGGATTACACAATTATACATAATAGACAAACAGACCCTCCCTCACGTGCGACCCCATACTTGCACATGGAGAGCAGATGCGAACAGGATTACACAGAATAGACAAACAGATGGAGAACAGACAAATTTCAGATTAACAAATGGGGGATGGAGGTGCCAAGACTTGAACCTTGGACCTCCTAGAAAACCAAACTCTGATACCATGTTAGGAACCATCTCTCCCAAAAGCTTAAGCTGTTAGGAGAAGGAACCGTAATGAATATCATGCTTAACACCAAGGACCACCGCATTCCCCATAGGCCCATAGATGTGAGACATGCACCACTACAACAAGTGGTCATAACAATAGGTGTAGTTAAGCCTTAAGGTTACTATTCCAGTTGTGCTTAAGGAAAATCAAGAAAGACCCTTCACTAGATCCTTTCTAAGCATCTGAAAGCAGCTCAATCTATTATGTTGCAAAAATTACTAGTTTGGTTGCAACTAATTGACTGGTTAATGCCCAACTACGCCAATAAGAATGACTGATACTGATTATTTAAAAAAAAATAAAAAAATTGCATGTATTCAACAAACCTACAATTAGTTTATTTTAGTTGGGAAAATGCTATTGCCAAAGCACAAATAGGTTTTGCACTTTTGCCAAAGGATACAATGCGTTGAGTGGTACATTACGCTTGAACAATAATGTGTTGATCTTCCTTTATTTTAATTGTTTTTCAATATGTCGGGGTATCCAGACCTCTTAGCACTCGAAAAATACCCAAAATACATTTAGAACCTCCAATGTGCAATCATGTGGATGGACTATGGAAGGGGCCTCAGGGCAATATTGTGTATCCTTCCTAATCATAGCATTGAAAATTGAAAAATTGAATAGCTCAATCAATAAAACTGTCTGAAGTACCTATGACTACGCAATGGAATTATGGAAAGGACAGGAAAGTTTCACTTTTTTGTATATGTGAGCATGGGGGAGGAGTGAGAAGGGTTGCAAGATTAGGAAACAAACTTTAACAAAAAATGATTTTGCAACATCTAATTATTTTTGGCGGAATTTTATTATAAATAGTAATGCTAGAAACTTTAAAAAAAGGTAGCATTACCCCAGTCCTCCATCTATTGCTCCTACTTTGACAAAAGTTCCACTTCTAGATATATGATTGAAGTTCAGGAAATTCTGGGCCTGCATCACAGCGATGTAAATATACAAAATTTAGTGCTTTAGAATCAGATATAAATAATATGGAATGGAGTTACTAGCCAAGAGAGAAAGCTACCGAACGATAAATAAAAAGGATAACACTGAATAATTTGTTCAGTACATAGTAATTATATTAACAAGAACAAATATCCTGAAAGCAAGGGCAAAACATCAAAAACCGAGCAAAAACAGAATAGTCGCATTTCCCAAACTATAACAAATTAAGACGGGATTGACCCTATGAATCAAAGATGTCGTTGAATCCCCATTCTTCCCATTTAGTAAGTAGCACAAGTACACACATCGGTCTCGTAGCGGGAAAATGAAGCTTTCATCTCTACTTTGGCACCAAGAACTCAAACTAAAACTGAGAGTTCCTATTGTAAATCTATATCATAGTTTGTGAAAGGCGAATTAAATTGGGAATCATAAGTGCAACACAAGGTAAAAATTAGATAAAAAATTTATGCGAACATGTAAAAAACAGAACCTAATTGAAAAACTTCATTGACAGATAAAATTAGTTGATTGACAAGCTGCACATACAATCTACTATGAACAACACACTTGTTTTAAAAAAGGCGGTCCAAACCCTAATGTTATCAGTTTCTAACCACAGACTATGGTAAGTGCTTTATTTAAACTAAGGATCTTGAGAGTAGTGTACTGGCCTTTCTAACAATAAATAACTAAATAAAACCTAAAGATGAAAGGAGGAATGACACTTCTTCAAGTCAACGGGGATTCAAGTGAACCGTTTAATTCTTACGATATTCATCAAATCGTGTAAACTCATATTAAAGCCATATGATCCACTTTTCCTAGAAATTCATCTCAAATTAGCTTTCTATACCATTTGAATAAACATATCTCTAATCGAATCAGATTAAGTTGTTTCTACATGGTTTAGTTAATACGTCAGAACTCAAGAAACTGTGCAACCCCAATCGATTCCTTCGCACATCCCTAAATAAAGTATAATTGAATAATGTAATTTTGATAACTATGACATTTACATTTTGATATAAGCCCTGGGGTGGGAGAAGGGAAACGGGGTTCTGTTGATCGGACCTGGGCATGGGGTGGGAAACCCCCCAATCTCCACTAGGCTAGCACCCCGATTGTACTATGATTTACATTGTGATACAACATTTTGCACTATACAGTACAAACGCATGTTTTTGCAAGACGTGCGCAAAAATTTACTCTTCCGAGCGAGTTCTCTGCAAGGACTTTACTAAAGGGACAAGAGAGGAATATCCTTATACATGCAAAGGCAGAGCTGGGACAAAAGGAATAAGCCATTTTTTACGGGATCATGCAATTGAGATCCAAATAAATGTCTTTAATGCTCATGTGGCTCGTTCCTGGAATCCTAAAATGGTAAATTTGGACTAGGAGTCTCTTATAGTTCATATCAAGAGGTTGGATCATAACTTGATGAGGCTCAAACTTTCCATGTGAAATTTCCATTTAAGGTTCTAGGAACAAACAAAATCTTGAACCAAACAAGCACTAAAAGTAGAGAAAATACAATGGGAAGGTAAATAACTAGTTAGGAAAAGGAACAAAACTACTTGTTAAGTCTTTCAAATATTCAATGGGGCTATTAGTTCCACAGCATTCGCTCCTTATCTTTGGTGATATGCATGCCCTCCGCGATTCTTGGGTAACTTCTTCCTTCCCATTTAAGGATATATTAATTTCAACATAGTCATGGTTAAGAAGTCTTATAGACTTATACACCATTGCAAGATTTGTAAATTGATTATGTCACGATAAGGAAACTGTTCTCTTAAATTTTAACTTGGGACATAAGGGTTCTTACTTACTAGGAAGTCTAGGATGAAAGGAAAAACGAAATTTTTTCAAGCAAGATGAAATAGAGATAGAGGCAAACAAGATCAGATACAAAAAGCAAAACAAGATATAAGAAGAGGGCAAATAAAACGTCAAACACTTTCCACCCAACCGCACATCTTAGCAATCTTAGCCCTATTTTACACTCCAACAAAACCCAATTCAAGCTCAACTAAACAAAAGGCAACTTAGTACCCAAACCCTTCACATTTTACACCCAATTAAACCACAAACACTCTACAACTACTAGTATCTTGTCAATTTAGCTTCCCAGCGATTTTAATTAACTCTCCAAAATGTTCATTTTCATTTATCAGAGTAGATCAAAACCCTAAACTTACAAATTAACTTATACATGTTTGTACATATCTTGGAGAAATATAAAAGAAATAATGGGCAAACGATAGACAAAAGACAAGAAGTACCTGAAAATTCAAATTAGAGAGAAGAAAAGAAGCACGGTGAACCGGAAATTTGTGAACCGGCGGCTTGTCAGTGTAAAAGTGTACCACACATTGCGTGAGATGCGTGTAGAAGAGGAAAGAGGTTTTTTGATAGGATTGGGCTTCCGGCCCAGATAGGCCTTTGCTAATGGGCTATGTTTTTTTCCCCCTTTTTTTTTTCCTAAGAAAATAATAAACTTTTTATTTCATTTCCAATGCATCTAACACTTAGTGAAAAAGAATTTCAATAACTTAATATCTATGTCTTAAAAATCAAGATTTGAATTTGACTGAATAATTTTTTTTTTGGTTACAGATCATTTTGCCTTATTCATCTTTTTTTCTAATTCTTGGACGATATAATTTGAAGATATGTTTGCTGTGTACTTTCGTTACTTTTGTATTGGTTAATATTGATGTAAATTTTACTCGTGATGGGACTTAGTTTAATGGTAAATTGTATAAATTATATTCCTCATGGACTCAATTTATAAATTAATTTGTAAGCAATATGCCTTTATATCCACTGAATGTATCTCATCAAATGTAATTTATACTAAAGTACTTGATAAAGCAGTAGTAGTAAATCTCTTGGATTTATTTTCCTAACAAATTAAAGCATGCAAGTGTACTTCATATATAATAGTAACATATATAAATTAGTTTGAAGTTGAATCTTTAGCATACCTCCTATTAACAAATCTGTCAACATAATTAATAAAATGGAATGAAGATTACATGCTTTTCATATAAAGCTTTGTTTCAAATCGCCTACTTAACTTTCTTCTTCTTAACTAGTTTAGCCTTAGAACCAGTTGATAATGTCTCCTCCTTCTTTACCCTCCTCTGCCCTTTCTTCTTTACCTCAATTTTTTCTTCTTTGCTCTGCCTCTCTTCTTCCCTTTCTCGTTTTTCGATTTTAGCCACATAGATCCCTTTCTCACGCAATACCTTTTCTAGGTCACAATAAACTTTCTTTGCCTCGTCTTCAAACTTTTTCGACACTTGTTCAACGCGACAAGAAGAGCAATAGCCATCGCGTTGATAAGTACCAACAATCCCCAGCCCATCTCCATAAGCCTTGAGAGCATCCAAAACAGTCTCTCCACGTGCCCGATAATGATCACTAACCAAAACCTCAAAGTTCTTGGGAGGATTACTAATTGTATACATCACCGTCTTGCATGACAAAAGGAAGACATCCTCATTATAATCCATCCACACCATTTCTGGAGTATCGGACATTGAATACCCCGGCTCATTAAAGTAAGGCTTCTCGTTAAGTACGAGTCCTTGGATTGAGACCAAAACCTGAAGAATTGTTGACTCTGATGGGATCCACCTCTCCCTTTCCATTCCGCTCCAAGTGTTAACGAGGCTTAAGCAGACATAGCCACTAGTATAGAGATTAGGATTAATCCTTAGGCCATGGGAGTGATAGTAAATCTTTGGGGGTTCCATCGGGTAGTTGGAAGGGAAAGTAATGTCAAAGAAGAATAGGGCGTCATGGTAAGGGGTACCAGAGGCACCAACAATTGCAGCTCGAAGAAGGTCAATTCTACCCTCGTAGACTCTTACGTAAATAGATTCGGGGAGGTGATTCTCGAGGATTTTCCACTCTTCCATGATCTTCTTGAATATAGAGCTTTTTTGGTTGGTAAAGAAATGCTTCTCGTTGTTGTTTGCGTAGTGATGATCTGAATCGTCCGTGACAATGTCAAAGCGCTGAAATTGGACGACGGCCGCGGCAGCCGCCGTAGCCTTTCTCTTTTTGCCTTTCGAAAAACATGCGTGAATTACTTTAGTTAAGGAGATCACAGTCACATAATTTCTTCATTGAGGCATTCCACTAAATTGTACTTAGAATAATAATTACTGTTCTAATAAGTGTTCTACTATCACAAGAAAGATAACAAATCTTCGATACATTGACAAAAACAACAAAAAAAAGTTCATGTAACTGTGTAATTAAGTTCTTCATAATTAGCATACTGGGCAATTTCAAGATCCAAGTAAAATCTACATGTTGCAATAATAAGCAAACACAATAATTTAGCAAGTGTGCCATTTTTTTGGCATATGGAAATAGGAAAAGTTTCATTAGCTTTATAATAAGTTCAATTTACACAACTATATTATTTTAGTTTTATATGTACGTAGTCATAACTTTTTTTCCGCATTCATAATCTATTAATTCAGATAAGATGTTAGGTTCTTGTTTACATAATATTTGGAAAGAAAATAAAATTATTTGTAACTATATGGCTACTATATTCATAATCTATTCATTTGGAAAAAAAAAAATTGTGTGTGTTTAAAAAGCATGTTTGTGTTCACTACAAGTGCATTTTGACTTTTTATACCTTTTAAGTTTGCCATTTTCTTCACTTCGATTAATTCTTAAAGTTCTATTTGTCTCATTTTGGTACTCTTGAACCTCCTATTTTATCTAAAATCTGATGTCCTGTCAAATTTTTTGGATGTGAAAATTAATTTTCCGAGATTTTCCATTGGAAAAAAATTAATGGAATCCAACTTTCAATGAAAGTGACAACTTTTGAATACCAAAATTAGATGAATGGAACATTACAGATTTTATAAAAACAAACATTGGTAGCCTAGTACATCCGGTGGTCGACCACCGGCAGGATACGGAAGGAAAATAGGGTTCTATAAATTGAACTTGGGCAAAGAATGCCAAAATTTTACCCATATTTCCACTATACTAACATCCCAAGTGTTCAAAAAAAAAAAGGGCAAAGTTCAAGGTGTAAAAGGTCGTTTAGTTAAAATACATAGTATCCATGACAATTAGATAAAAGTATACATAAACCGAGCAAATACTCTTTAATAGCATACTAACAGAATTCATTCTTTGCTTTCAGACCGAGAACCAATGATCGAAAAGGCAGTGAAATAAAAGAGAATTTAAGAAGCAAAGTAAAGAAAAATCCCATTTGCTCCTTTTCAATCTTTTTTAGGGTGCGTTTGTTTATTTATTATTAAATGCTGAATGTTAAATTGAAATTTTAAATTTGGTATTTGTTTTTTATTCTGAATAAAACTCTGAATATTAAATGTTCGTATAAAACAATTATTTAAATTTAACATTAAGTATTCGGCATGATTGATGCACCTTATTGTTGAATATTTAATCTCTAAAAGAATAGCCGCTAACCTCTTAATAATTTTAAAAAATAAATAACTTATTGCACATTTAAATGCTTAAAACTCTCCCATTAAACATTTAGAGGCAAAAATAAACATCTCTTTACATTCTTTTTTAAAAGTTCTTAACGGCAAAAAAAAAAAAAAGTAAGCAAGCATTACATTGAATTGTTAGAAAGTAAAACAAAACAGAAATACCAAACTAAAGGCATGCAGGCGTAGGCAAATTATTCTTATACTGCAGGAGTTTAATTTTGAAAGAACTTATAGCTAGAGGTGCTAGTTTTTTTTAGAGAAATTAGTCTTATCCTAATGTGAATGTGAAACAACTTGTGAGAAAGAAAAAAAAAGAAAGAAAAAGGAATTGAAATACCTGGAGCCATATTTGTCTTCTCCCAAAGAAAATATTCCAAGCAGAGAGGTTCGAGTAGCTTTGTTTATTAAAAAAAAATATTTTGGTGTCTTTTGCCTACTTCAATTAGAACTCTAATTGTAGTTCAAAAATAAAATAAAAATTAGAACTGTAATTGTACGTCCCACTAGAACTGTATATGCTTTCAACTTTCTCTCACCGAAAACTGATATAGGTTGAAAGTTAATATTTTTTTATTCTCATAAATGTGTAGAATTTAACGTAGAATTCTTATTAGTTCAGTAGTTAAAAATAATATTTTTAACCTTTAGGTCACGAGAGTTCGTGGGTAGGCTCCGTTTGATTGCAAGGTGGAAAAGAAAAATAAATTGAGTTAGTTTTGGGGAAAAGATAGAAAATAAGTTGAGTGATGGAGGTGATATCCTCTTGATTTTTAAGTTTTTTCATGAAGAAATTTTCTTTGCTTAGTGGTGAGTAAAAATTTTCTACCAAAAATATTGAAGGATGGAGGATATATACTATAAAATGAGTAACGCCTCTCACCTTATTTTCTATCTTTTTACATAAACTAACTAAATTTATTTTCCTTTTCCCTTTTTGGAATCAAACGGATCTATATAATTACATTTTCTGGTCTCCAAATAAAACTGATAGGAAAATAAGAAAACTATTAAAATTAGTATCATGACCGCTTTTATCGCTTTCATTTTATAATAATACTAGTTAATGCCCGTGCCTACGGCACGATTCAATTTTATTTATATGTAGTTGGTCACACTATCTAAAATTATATTTATTACTACTTTTTTTTATATCTATAATTACTTGTAATTTTAAAAAAATATATATATATCTTATATTAAGAGTTCTTATTCCAATTTTTTTATTTTTCAAAAAAATTAATTTTAACATTATCCTAAAAAAGTAGTAGTATACTTTTAATTTGAATAAGAGGAATTAAATTTTCTCATACGACACTAATTTTAATTTTTAATCTTAACCAAATTTAAAAAATATAATTATATGCCTATTATTCAAATAGTGGTAGTGTAAATTAAATCTAACTAATTGTACTTTCGTTATAATTAGGGATGAGAAATGGCCTAATTTGACGGGTTTTCGACTAAACAAACTCCAATATAGGGCGGACTCTTTCTTTTTTAGTTTATAATCTGAAAAAGTATGGGTGCTAAATGGCTTAAGTTCGAGTTCATGTTAATTTTGTCCATTTGTCTCAACTCTATTGAAGTATAACATTTTTTCTTCAAAATACTTTTATGATACAATCTAATTACAACTTGTAAGGAAATAGTGAATTGAGATTTATATGTATAGTATAGTAAACTGAGTAGATTTTTTTAATTTTTTTTAAATAAGTATACTTTTAGTCAATTTTAGTTTTAATCATATTTTTAGATATATCGAATTCGAATTTGGTAAAACCCTAAACTCAACTATTGATCCTCTAAAGTTAATTCCAATATAATCTATTTATATATATTTCCATTAATACCTTTTGGATTTTTAAAATTTAGAAATTATTAATCATATATAGAATAAACGTATGCCAAGATAATAATTAAGTAAGTTTAAATTAATATGTTTACATTTCGATAAGTTTATATTTAGATCAACATAATATTTCAAAATTATAATTAGTTTTCAAAGAAAATGTAATCATCCGGGTTCTCCTCTAAAATGATTAGTTTAAGTTGTAAATTAGGTTCATTGCACTCATATATATACCAATATATATCAAGCACCTTCCAATTACACTATCGATGTTCCCATTACACTACCGATGTGGGATATTTTGGGTCGTCACAAACCCGACGCACAATTTCAGCACCTCACGTGATAGTGGTCCTGGATCCATTCTGATACCATATGTAATCATTCGGGTTATCCCTCAAAATGGCTAGCCTAAGTTGTGATTTAGGATTATTGTTCACACATATATACCAATAATTTTTTCATTTGTGGGATATTTTTGTGTCGTTACAATCTCCCCCTGTTAGCTAGCCGCGTCCAGTTATTCCGACTTATCATCAGCAACACAAATCCGACCCACAATATCAGCATGTCATGTGGTTGCAGTCTAGGGTTTCTCCTAAAATGGTTAGCTGGGTTCCCCCTGAAATGGCTAACTCAAATTATAAGTTAAGTTCATTACACATACATATATACCAAGGAACTTCTCATTATACTACCGATGTGAGATATTTTGGGTCGTTACAATCTCCTCTTGTTAAATCCCTAATGTTCTCGTCAGGCCAAACACAGACCCAACCCGCAATATCCACACGTCACGTGATAGTGGTTCTGGATCCGCTCTGATACCACATGCAACCATTCGGGTTCTCTATCAAAATAGCTAAACCAAGTTGTAAGTTAGGTTCATTATACCCATATATATATACCAAGAAACTTTTCATTATACTATTGATGTGAGATATTTTCGGTCGTTACAGAAAATAAACTATTATTATTTTATTTTAAAAAAATAATAAATATAATACCTGACATGCTATAAGTTTTGGATATGCCCTTATCACTTACAATTAACTTTTTTATTTTTATCCTTTCTTATAATTAATTATATTTTCTTCGTAAAAAAATTTGATATTGTAAATATCACTACTTTAATACTGAGAGATAAATAAATAAATTCGCAAGTTCTAAATTTTTTAATGATTAAAAATGAATTTGTTAATATATATATATATATATATATATGATATGATTCCCTTTGTATTTGTTTTTTAGAAAAAAAAAGGTGTTAAAAATTAAAATTCTTACATTCAAAATATTAATTTTTACCATTTATAATAAGAAAATATAATTAAATTTTAGAATGTATAAATAATTTTGAGTAATCAAAATTTACATTGAATTTAATATAACTAAATGTGAAAATATTAATAAATAATTGATATTGATAGTAAAAACTACTCATACATGCCTAATTATCGAATAACGGTAGGGTACGCAATATTATTAGGTGTTTTTGGACATCACCACGAGAATCATCAATGCTAAAAAAAGATGGCTCTCCTTCACTGGATGTATGAGTTTGTTTGAGTTCAACATGCTATATTTATATGAACCTAAGCTGTATATAACCTAAATTGTATTTATGTTTAGAATGTACCCTTACTTATCATAATTAAAAAAATAAAAAATATCAAGATTTAGGGTCATGGTTAGTCAAAAACTTATTGGAATGGATATTTTGTCATCCTAAATCCTAATTCCTTTTGCTAAAGGTAATTTTATTTATTATCGAACCAAATTTATAGGTTTTTTTAAAGTAACCAAATTTATAGTTTATTAATTATGCTTAAGGAAGATAAATTTCTTTAACACAATTCTTTTTGCTTTCACAATAATATTAATCTATTTTTGTATATACAATTTGTAAACTTTAAAAAAAAATCATAAATAAATCAACGTCCCTAGAAAAATGAACTTTAAATATTGTTAAATTAAAATTTATTATATTTTGAAGTTTTAAAAAAAAGTTGGAGAGAGAAAAGGTTGGCGTGACAGTGCAAATAAGATATAAATATGCATTATTATTACTCGATATTTTTTTTTATAGATAATCTATATGTTAAATAATATGGGAATGCTAAAAATATAAAAACACTATAATTTATAATTAAACAAAATAGGAATATATAGTAGTACTGGAGATGCTATTACATAAATATTTTTCATGTTAAATAATCTGGAACATATTAGAGATATAAAAAAAACTATAATTTACAAATAAATATTTAATAGCTATAGAGATACAATTAGAATTTTCATAGGTTTTAAACTATTTAAATATTTAATGTAGTTAATTAACTAAATACTTATTAGCATCATCAATATTACCAACATGCCTTAATAATCCTGAGACGTTGGATCGAAAGATAAACATCCACATTAAATTTGAGCCACCAGTTGAGAACATAAACATAAAAGGGTCTTGTTATATTAGGACTGATTTGATTATTAATAGATTATATGATAATATTTATTATTATTATTATTATTATTATTATTATTATTATTATTACAGTGAAGTAAAGATATTAAAAAATATGTATCATTTAGTATTACAATTAGAAAATTAGATTTCAGCTTTCAATGATAATGATAAATTAAATAACTATTTATGTATTTGTTAATAAAACAACCAAGAATTTGAATAAGTTTCAAAGATTGCAATATTTAATAATAAATTAATTAAATACATAATTATTGTTATGATTAACGGATAAAGATATAACAGAAGAATTTGTAAAGGTTTCAAATACTTCATATCTACTAATAAAATAAATATGTAGTCATAATTATCTTTGTAATTACCAGTACGCCATCATAATTCTAAGTCGTCGGATTAAAACATAAAGGCTCAAATAAATCTGAACCACCAGTTGGAAACATAAGTTATGAGTCCTAGCATATTAGGACTGACCTGATTTATTAATAAATAGATTTATATCTACTCTCGAGTCTAAAGACACAATTATAAAAACAATTATTAATATAATTTCTCATTATGAAAGAATTCCAATATATATTTTTATATATTAGGCTTGAAAAAAAGGGATTAACGGTATATTTATAATGGTGAGATTTCAATTAACCTACTATCATTTTATAATAATATAGATTTATATATTTATAATGTGAGATTTGAACCTACTATCATTTTATAATAATATAGATTTATATCTACTCTCGAATCTAAAGACACAATTATAAAAACAATTATTAATATAATTTCTCATTATAAAAAAATTCCAATATATATTTTTATATATTAGGCTTGAAAAAAGCGATTAACGGTATATTTATAGTGGTGAGATTTGAACCTACTATTCGTGAGATCGAACATAATAACATTCGGTTTGTGCTTGTCCCTAACATACCTTTGATTAATGGGTCATGTTATTTGCTAAAGACATTTAAAATAGTTGAGACAGTCATTATTAACCCAAGGAATCCCCTAAAAAGAAGAAAAAAACAAAGGGATGGGCGATCAGATGCGGCAGTGTTCTTAGGCGAGCTTGTATCATTAGTAGAGCAGCATGGAATGCTTTCATTCCACCTTATCTCTAACAGTCTATTTGGATTGAAAGGGATGAATGGAAATGAAATGGTTAATTATGAGAGAAATGAATGAAATAGAATAAAAATGAATGAGTTTAATTTTATTATTATTTGGATAGCTAAAAATGGAAACGAATGGATTGAAAATAAATATTGTTTGGATAAAAAAAAAGAAAGAAAAGAAAAGTGATTTAATTTATTGTTAACAAATTATGATTAAATTTAGAAATTAGAATAAGGTGAATAATTCATTAAAAACTTTTCTTTTCCCTCCCAATCATCCCAATATTGGAAAGAAACAAAATAAATGAATAGAGGGGATTGACATTCTCTCCATTTCCTCTCCACTCCCTCTCATAAATCTATCTAAACGAGTGAATTATAATAATTCCCCCTGTTTTCCTTTCATTCCCTTCTTATTTCCTCATTCCGTAAATTGGTTAATTATGTACATGGGCGGAACTACAGCCGGGCTACCCCGGACTGTAGCCCGGGTCTAATTTTTTCAATTTTTTTTTTTGTAATAAGCTTAAATTTTATTTTTAAATATATATGTATATATATGTGTATAGCTCACCTCATTTTTTTTAATGTTATTACTTTACACTTATTAAAATTTTATCCATTTATTTACCACTCTCCATTTAAATAATATCAACTAAAATAAATGTTAAATACCCTTTTTTTTTCACTTTTCCGAATTCCGATTGTCTTTTTGTTTGTGTTTATGGCGTACATGGCTAGATATAAAGGAAAATTATTATATTTTTTGTATATTTTTGAATATTTCATATCTACACTTTCAACGTATATAAAAAGTTGATATATTTTGTATGTATTTGAATATATTATATTTGCATTTTGGTTTGTTATATTTTAACGTTGTCATTGTTTAATTCTTAGCCCGGGTCATATATAATTCCTGGCTACGCTCCTGATTATGTAGTTCATTCCTTTGGCTCGTTGAGCCATGGAGCCTCTGTGATAGAGGTACAAGTTGGAGCTTTTTTCTCATGATTTATGTCTCTATGTTGCAATTGATTATCAGTTTTATTTGTGTTCTCTTATTTGTTCCCCCTCAATATATATATATATATATTTAAAATAATGAAAAGGTTAATTATTCATATGAACATCAACTCAAAACTTAATGGTTAAAAGTTTGAAGTAACGCTTAAGTTCGAGTCCGTCCTTACCCATCTTTAGTCTTCATGAACCACCACTTGAATTTATTCACGGGTTATATAAAATTAATAGAAAATTACTTCATCTTTCTTACTTTGCCAAACATTTGTTATGTCCCGTACTTTAACAATTTTTTTCAACAAGTTAATATCAAGAGTTAAATGTTATTAATAAGTTGATATCAAAAGTTCAATTTGAATTCTTAGACTCTGTTTGGTAAATAATGAAAAACGATAGAAAAACCATTAATTTATGTGAGAAGTTAGAAAATAAGGCATATGATGAGATTCTCTTTATCTCATGCTCATTTTTAAGAGTAAATGTCCTCCAACTCTCTTTAGGTTTTTTGGAAAAAAAAAAATTGTCACCACGCAAAGGAATTTTTTCGATAGAAAAACCCAAAAAGTAAGAGAAAATATCACCATATACCTCAACTTATTTTTTAACTTCTCACACAAATCAATTGTTTTTTATATTATTTTTCATCTTAATATCAAATGGACCCTTAATAGTCTTTAGTTTTTTTTCATGTCTTAAGCTCTCTTTAATGTTTTTCTAAAGGTTTGGTTTATGCCTCCTCTAGTATTTTATTTTCTTTCTATTTTAATAAAATTCGTGGAGTTTCCCCCCTTTTTGATTCAAAAGAGATTAAGAAATTAAAAATATATATATATATCAAACGGACCCTTAATTTATATTTTTTTCGTTACAATTTTAATATACATATAGAGTTTCTTTCAGAAATGCACTAGTGGAAAATTCATGCGACCCACATGAAAAATAAACGAAGAGAGCACGGTGAAACCAAACTAAACGGAGAAAGCGGAGAAAGACCCCCTCTCTCTCACCTAAAACCCATTTCATTGATGAAGCCATATTAGTTTGTCTTCTCCACAAGAAATTAATAAGAGCAGGTGGCTAGAGAAGTGGCAATTAATGTGTTACTAGGTTTGGAGGCTTAAATTAAAAGAGTTACGTAGCTTTATTCAACTAATAAAATTTTGGTGTCTTACTTTATTACTACTCTATTCCGGCTAGAAAACTATGCTTTCAATCCCACTACTGACAGGGGTGATTTTGTTTATATTGGTGATATCTTACTGTTAATTCATGTTGTTATGTTAATTTGCATTGCTTACTAAATTAATATGCAAGTGTGGATAGGTTGAGAAAAAAAAATTATTATTGATTTATTTTTATAAATATTATTTTTATTAATGATTTAATATTAAAATGTCCACTAGATTAACAACTACATTCATTTTAATTAAATAAATAAAAATATTACTGTACATTTTAAAAAGTTAGATTCCAATGTTATTAACCAACGGGTAAATCCTAATTAACTTTTAAGTAAAATAATAAAAACAAAAATCAACTCCTCACTCCCTTCCATTTTAAATTATTACGGTCTTCTTCCCTCAATCTGGTCTCCTCCTTTTTCAATCACCAGATATTATCTCTTTCTTCTCTCTTACCTCATTCACACTCTAGATTCTTTCACAAATTGTAATGTTATCGTAAGTTAATCAACATTTGTTCAAAATTTCACCTGTGCAGAAGAGGGATATTATTAACTCCATCTTCCATTGTTAGAAGGAATGTTGTAGATACTAAAGACATAATACATTACATACTCTTTATTGCCAACTTCATAATGCCTTTCGCCCAAACCATATATAACGAGTGCAAGGAAGTAGACCATGTGGTACTACCTGTTACATTATAACTTTTAGCAAAAGCCAAAACTCCTTGATAAAAATTGAGTTAGAAATTACTTTTTAGCATTATTGTCATTCTTCTTCTTAGTTATTATTATTATTATTGTTAGTTTGTTTCTTGCAACTCATTTTTGTATATGTGATTTAATGGGGATACTATGCATAATTTAGCAAATGATTTGCTACAATTCCTAATCTAATGGATGAAACGATTTCCATGCTAATAAATGGAGGCCTATATAACTAGAGAAAGCTATGCTGGCCATTATGTTCCACAAGTGGCTAGGAAAATATTGAACCACAATACCAATTCCAAGCACAAAATAAATCTCAAAGGTTTTATGATATGTTATTAGCATAATTATCCTATTCTAAACAATTCCAGTGAAACAAAGTACTCTCCGTATTATAAATCAAAGTACCAAATGTCGTCTTAACTAATTAATTACGTGATTATGGGTGATAGAAATCTAACCAAGTCAAAATGAGATTGAATAGGACGGAATCGGCCCAGAAACGATGGAGTTGGTAAACAGATCGCAAAGGTGGTGAATGGATAGTAATTCTGCAAATAAGAGAGAATGGTTTTTTGGTTATAAGGTAGGTTCCTTATGTGGCTTTTATATCCAGTTTGACAGTACATCATCTCTTGGTGTGTGGTGGTGTTTTTCATTAAGCTCTAATGGCTGAACTTTGGTAAATACAGTAGATATGTATGATTCTTAGATAGAAAGGTTCCAATCCTCTTCCAGGTGAGCCACCCTCTCCTATTTATATGTATAGAAGTAGGGCACATGTGCTCATTAGGTTAATAGTAAAATGACCATAAAGGATATTGCTTGCTCATGAAACTTGCACTTTTTACGTGTGGCGTGTGTTCTTATCCACGAGTAACTTTATGCTTTACAGGTGTCAAACTCTTGTTAGCCTGAGCGCCCATTTCGGCAATAAACACTAAGAGTTCCCATGAGTACATGTGTTTCCTTCGTATTGGTTGTTATGCCCATCATGGCATCTTCATCAATGGCAGTCTGGCTATTATGTTCGGCTGCAATATTATGCTCGGCTGGTTGTTGCGTCTGTGCTTATCTACCGTGGCTCAACCCCTTCTTATAGGCTAACTTTCTTGGGTTTGAGGCTGCCCTTGACTATTTGGCCCAAGTAGTGATTCTAATTTTATGCTCCCACAGTGATCATTAATACTTTATATGGTTATATATTGAAAATTTGCCAGGGTTGTCAATATAGATGAATATATATACTTTATTCTCAAATTATTATTATTATTATTATTATTATTATTTGTGATTTTCAAACTGACAGGGGAAGAATCAGAATTTTTAACTAATACCATAAAGATTATTAATTTCCCCTTATGCATAAGTGAAAAAAGGGGTGACATTATTAATAATATAGTTAATCGATTAAACTACGTACCGATACGTTAATCATTTTTTTAATAAAACCTTTTAAAAATTCTTTAAAGGAAAATATGAGATAAATTCAAATGGAAGTAAATTTTGATTAAAAATTCAAATTAAAATATAATCTAAATTAATACAATTATAAATTAATTTTAATTTGTGGATATACTTCTCAATTTTGAAAAAGGTAATATTATCAAAATTTGTTTAAATTTTTTATAAATTAAAGATGGATTAATTGAAACAAAATCACCCTATTGACAATACATTGATTTATGGAATTATTTTGATTATGATATTTTTGTTGAATCTTCATTGGTCAGAATATATATAAAAAATTGTTAGCTTAAAATTAATTGAATCATTCTTTAATTCCTTTTTCTGTTTTTTTCTTATTCTTTTCCCAACGCACAATTATAACAAATGTTGGTGCAAAAAATTAGAGAATGCTAGTTTCGACCACACAATCAAATAATTGGTTCAAATGATTGGAACAACAAATAAATGAGCTAAGAAAGTCAAAGATATAAAGAGGAGGTTCGCCTCATATGTAAGATATGGGTTAGTCCTCCTCTTGATGAATAGAGCTATGAGCTCGAGTTGCTTTGTATTATAATGATTGAATTGATATTACAACGCTTACAAAGTCTATCTAGCTATTATATCCTCAAAATGTTATAACATGAGTATTTTTAAGCCACATAAGTTCTAGACTCCCAATGCTAAGAGCTCTGTCGTTGGTCTTTTTAGCTCTACATCTCTTAGTTGCTAACTGTTTGTTGCTTGATTGCTGAATTAGGTGGCTGTTCTTGGTTCGTCAGAGAAGTAAATGTTTCACACACACACACACATGTACATATATATACATAAATGATAGAGAAGAAACGTGTGGAGGAAGCTCTGTGGAGCAGGTTCAAAGCCATCCCTCATCTCCACTAACTCTGACCTTACTTCTTCATGGATTCTAGTGCATTAAATATAGTTGTTATGCATTTAATGAAGTTGGGGGAGGTTCTGCTGCGCTGGTGGAGTTGATAACAGTCGCCCATACCGTCTGTACCTTTTATAACACAGTGGATTGGTAAGGGAGCTCTGGAGCTTTGATCTTTGAGCTCCGAAACTTGCTATGTAAAAATAATCCTCAGGTTCAGTACTCAAACTCTTCGGAGCTCATGGTTTCAGGTAGCGTCTAAACAGAGCTCTCGAGCTCCTTTTTCCATAACGGATTAGGCTGTTGACGTGGACGGCCACGTGTTTCTCTGTGGTTGGTAGAGTAAATTAGTTCATTTATTTGCACCATCAACAAGTATTGGTACAATTTCACATTCCCAACGCTTAATTATAATGTTTGTGCCTAAGGCACCAACAAAATTTAGTTAATTTTACTTTAATAAATTGCCGCCAACACATAATAACATGTTGGGCTTGGTGTCAAACCTGAAACACCCCCCATCCCCCACAAATCCCGACTTGAATTCACCAATCTTCGCCACGCCCAGTGTAATTTTAAGGGTATTAAAAGAAATGAATATAATATTTGGGGTGAGTTGTGTGAGAATCCCGATTAGAAGCCCCCCCCCCCCCCGACGCCGTTCGGCGCTTGGCTCGCTTTTGCGAGCAATTTTAGAGTCGCCAGTACGTTTTTTTGAAAAAATTAACAAAAGTGTATTTTTGTACCTTAAAAATGATAAAATGCAATCTGCGCAACCAGATTGGGTTCGGAAACTATGTAGGACGCGGGAAGGTGTTAGGCATTCGCGTCGCTCTTTTGGTTTCTAAATATTCATGCTCATTTTATCATTATTTTATCTTACTTCCTACAATTTTAAGGCCTAAAGTGTGTGCACAACTATTTTATTAACATGCGGGAATAGTGGCACAAATTACGAGGAAAAATAGTGCAAAATATACAAAAATCGATCCAAACCAACCTAAGACCGATCGGGCTTCCTGTAGATCGATCGGTCATCCCTGATCAGAGCGCTAGTTTTTATGTTTTGGAGCAAGTGAAGTAATATGGGGGTCGATTTAAGGTTTTTAAATGTATTTACAGTGTATTAACAATCCATAATTTTTCTACGTGTCATATAAGTCATGTTCGTCCAATTTCGGTTTAATTGGTTAACACATATGCAATGTAAGCATTATGTACAGTATTCCAAGCAATACAAATTATATACACGTGGGGCAATCAATATTTAAAGAATTAATAGAATACCTGTATTTTCGAAGACAACTTTTGTTTCGATTGATATTATGAAGTATTACAAACTAACTTAAGAATTTTGAATACGTTGCTCTTACAACGTGTTTCTATATATATATAATTTCGAGCCTTTGCTCTTTTTCTGTGCCTTTTTTCCAGCTCTGGGATTTCTTTCTGAATCTTTGTCCGAGCCATTCCTCCATCCGGAGGTCCTTCTCTTTTCTGTTGCTGTTCTGATTAATAGAGAAATGGAATAGGCTCTTGCTGTCGAAGACCAATCCAGGAAGACTAAAAACCGATTCGTCCTGCGTAAAGACCGATTCAATGAGGCAAAAGATCGATCGGTCTTTGATCAACCCGGCTTAAAAACCGATTCGTAGCCATGAAGACCGATCGAAATGGGGAGAAGACCAATCCGATGAAGCTTTAGACCGATCGGAACTATGTGAAAACCGATCAGTTATAGGTAAGACCGATTGGTCTTTTGCATTTCCCAGCAGTCTTTTTCTTTCTTGCTTGGGTTTTGACTTCTCAGTTCATTAGAATTTGATCTTTTGATCCTTGAACTAAAACATGACTTTTTGGTGCTATTCGACGCCCGCTTTTGATCTGCGATATTCCCTGAATTTGTTTGTATTTTTTCGAAATAGATCAGCCTTTGCTTCGAAGGGTCGTAAAATAGGGTGTCCACAAGTTGGGTTTTACATAACCCTTTTTAAAAAAATATCCGTTTCAAACCCGTCCCATTTGGATTAGGGCAAGTTAAAAATTCGGCGGTTCAGGCCATTTCCTAATCCATAGACTTGGGATATCTTTGGTAGGGCCGGGCTTGAGAATTTGGGGGTCTAAAGCAAAATTTATCAATGAGACCCTCCGTCCTCAAATTTTTAGGTCTTTTTTTTTCTATACATTAAATTTAAAGAAAATAAATAAAATAAAATTAATCTATATAAATAATCACTACTTATTTTTTTGATCAATGATAACATATAATATTTTTTGATCAATGAACTTTTCCAACTTCAAACTTTAAAAAATTGTGAGGCCCTTAAAAATTTGAGGTTCGGAGACAAAAGCCTGTTGCGGCTCCCCTCAGGTCCGGCTCTAATCTTTGGTCAAACTTGACCCCCATTTTCACATAAATATGACCAACTCAGACCAAAAGGGAGTTAATTTTGACAATTTGAAGTTGTCATTTATTATATCAATGGGTTCCAAGTTGACCATTCCCTTAGATTGTACCAATCTAGTGTAATTAGGGGTGTTCAATAATCAAACCAGACCATTAAATCGAATGAACTGGACCAAAAAATGGACTGATTTGGACCAGACCATTTGAATTCGGTCCGGTCCGGTCTAAATTTTTGTGGACCGAACTGGTTCGGTCCGGTCTTCAGTCTTATGAAATTTTTTACCCCTAAAAACCGAACCAAACTGGATATATTTATATTTAAAAAATATATATTTTTAAAAATATATATACATACTTATAATTGTGCCCTAAATCCTTACCTCTTAGGCCATCTCCAATGGTGTTTTCTACACAAGCAAATTTCTATGATATAAATGAATAATAGAAAAAATCTTCTCCAATGGGCATTTCTATCTTCATTTCTATCATAAGTGGAAGTCTAGTAGGATTGGGAATTTCTATCACCATTTCTACATATAGAAATGGTGATAGAAATTTTCTATGTGACATGGCAAATTTTCATTGGTTGTTGTAGAACCACTAATTCTCTCTCTTCATTAAATAGGAAACAAAGTAAGGAAGAAATGGAACAATAGAAATCACTATTGGAGACCATCTTTTCTATCTTTTTACACCAATACAAATATATTGCCAATAGATATAGAAATATTATAAAATAATATTGACACATAGGATATAAATGCAAAAATAGAAACCACCATTAGAGATCGCCTTAACTCAAGCCGCTCCGCTCCCTTCCCTTGTCCTCTCCATCCATTATGGCTTCACCTTCTACACCACTAGTAAATTTCGCTCCCGCTAATTCCGTCAATCCCTCTCCCGCTCTCCTCTCCCTCGCCACTAGTAAGTCTTTCTCTCTCTCTCTTTTAGTTTCTAGGCCGGAGAACCAGTGCTCTATTTTCAATAAAGGAAGCAGTTCGATAGGTTGATTTCAAATTGTTTTCTTGTAATTGAGTGGACTACATTCACATATATATACAGATCCGTATTATACCTTTGTTCTTTGTCTTTTTTTGTAAAAGTTTTTTTGAATAACTTTTTTGGAGAAGTAATTGGAGTTTCAATTTTATTTAATTGGCTTTGAGCCCGTCTTTACTTCTATTTGTATATATTCCATTAGTTGAAACTAGAGAGAGATTTGGTTGAGTTCTCTTATTTTATTTTTCTCATGATTTATTTATTTATTTTTTGTTGATGAGGAAAAAAAATAATAAAAGATTTACAAAAAATAATAGATAACGAAAGGATATGAAGCCAAACACATTGATTAAATAATGCTAAACAATATGAAGCCAAGCACATATGCATTTTTAGGTAGTTCATTCGAACTTTTCAACTCCCAATTTGCATTCAAACTAAGATTATATATATAAATATATAACATAAATTTGATTAAATAATGTAGCTGTTTAACTAATGTAGCCTGTTAAAACCCTATGAAGCCAAACACATGCATTTTTAGGCAGTTCCTCATATTGTTTCTTGCACTTAGGCTCCCTTTGTATGTTTCTCCATAATATAACAAAATCAACCAATAATTGCATTTTAGTGATAAAAAAGCCTCCCAAAAATAAAAGTCCAGACCGAATGGACTAACCGAAACCGGACCGGACCGGTTTGGTCTAGTCCGGTCTTAACACCCATTTTAGTCCTGTCCGGTCTATGAAATTATAAGATCACCGAAATATCCGGTCCGGTCCGGTCCAATCCGGTTTAGTGGTGTTTGGTATGGTCAACTAGAATGTGTACAGCCCTAAGTGTAATAGTATAGTATTACAAGGATATATGAAATGAAAAATTATATGCGAGGTCAATTCAAGTTTAAAGGACTAAAATTACAAGAATCTAAACTTGACCAAGCTGATTGAATTGCATGTGTTTGTATTTTAAAATCCATATTAGCCACATTTAATGAGAAAAATACATACCCCATGCCATTAAGACTGGATTGGTCGAAAAGTAAAACTACTTTAAAGCTTTATAATTTTTTTCCACCCTTATTTGTTATTGTAAAAATTTGTTTTCCGAATTTTTCAAATAAATAAAACCTTATAGTTTTATGATTGTGCGTACATTATACTTTATGATCGAATACTTCATTCTTTAATCTTTAGCATAGGGATTTTTGTTTTCGTCATATATAACATTACCGTACATTATCTCAACCGTATGCAAGGTAGCATTTACTGTAAATGCAAACACCAATGACAAGTCATCTAGTTTTTTTGTTTCTCTATCCTCTAAAATAACAAAATCTCATTCACTGTAAAAAAAACGGAGGCTTGTCTAATTAATTTCTTTAAATAAATAAAACATATGTTACATGGATCGGTTAAACCAAATAATTTAATCAATCAAATATGTTTACATATTGTAAAAAGTTATATCTCCCGAGCTATCAAGTTTGATTGAAGTTGGAAAAAAAACATATTTTAAAATAAAGAAACAAACTTTAACGGCTATTATAATAAAACCTCCCTTTTGTGCCTCATTTATATATAATTCAGTATAGTTGATTGTATTTTCCAAAAATATAATAATGAAAGCTAATGGTTCTTAATTTATAATGTTTTTATATTTTTTTTAAACATCCTCGTTAAAAAAAAAAGAAAGAAGAAAAGGTAGAAATGACAAACGATTAAGTATCTTTAAAATCAAAATAAATTAAAAAAATGTAGTCCATAATTGCGAGTTGGAAGCATAAACAAAAGTAATCCTGTCATCGTAAATCATAAATAGGTTTTAAACACTTTAAATATCTAACAATAAATTATAATACAAATTACAATATGCCACAACAAATCGAAACCGTTAGGTAAAAATATAAGAGTGATGATATTCATGATATTTATATCATACAAAACATTTGATAATACTCTCACTTTTATTCGGTTCTTTACAATCTAGTAAGGTGTCTATTACTCGGATTTTTGAAGGATCGAATATAAGTCTATATACTCGGTGTTTAGGGATCTCATTTTTATTCGATCTTTCACAACCAAGTAAGGTGCTACGTACTACTCAGTTCTCAAGAGACGAGTATACGCTTATATACTTCGGTTTTTAAGATCGAATATGGTATGGTCAACTTTATACTCCGTACTCAAGTATCGAGTAACATGCACTTTATTCGGTTGTCAACGATCGAATGAAAAGTAAGAGTGTTATCAAGTGTTTTGTGGGGTGTAAATATTACCACTCAAATATAAATATTTGGGGATAGTTTGAGCCACCAAATAAAAATATAAAAAAGTTGTTTGTGATTTATTAATATATTTTATGTGCATTGGGCTCGGGAAAAAAGATTCATTTTGTACTTGCAATGGTGAACTCGAAGCAAGAAACTTCCTGTCCGAATGGAGGTCCTTTGCGAATTGCGGAGACAAACTTCTCGCTTCTCGAAGCAAACATATTTTTCGTTTGTCCAATAAGTTAGTCGAACAGATTGGCAGGAAAAGTGGTAGTTTGGCTGTTTAGTAGTTGGTTCTGTTGTTGCCCCATTGCATGCTTTGTTTTGTCAAAAAAAAAATAAAAGAAAAATCAACAATGAGTTTCAAAATATATATTTTTTTTTCTTTCAAAAGAAAAAAAAGGAGGAAGTTTCAAAATATATTAATAACAATTACATATTTTTAAATTAATCCAAAATTGTCAATTAATTAATAACTCCTCCCAGTTATCAAATGCAGCCTTCTTCTATGGGTAACATTAAAAAGGTAAACGAAAATTCTAGCCGAAAGACAAAAATGTTCCTAACAAAAGTTCTTAGACCATCTCTATTGGAAGTAAGAATTGGTATGCTAAAAATGGTAAATTAAGGATACCAATTCCTCGGAAATTGCACTGGAAAGGCATAGGAGAAGGGGAAAAATACCATAGCTAATTTACTGAACATCGGCCATGTAATATAGGTCCTTAGACGATGCATTGTGCATAGGCTATGAGCTGCTTTTCCCCCCAATGCTCTCCAACGGCTAATGTAACAGTAACATCTCCCCCCAACCATTTAAACCCCACAATTTCTTTCTTTCTCTCATTTCACACCCCTTTCAATATACACTCATAAAAAAATAAAATAAAAATCGAAAATGCAGGCAAGAAGATTGCTATTTGGAGACTACAATAGAGAAAGGTAAATTTTTTATTTCATAGATTTTGTATTGTATATGAAATTTAGTATAGTATAAATTTTTTTTCAATTTTATATGAATGTTTGTTATTTGTTATATATCTAAAAAAATAATTTGTAATTTATTATAATATAAATTTGTTTTACATTTAAAGTACATGTTTATTTAAAAATTGTACGAAACAAATTAATAAAATGATGTAATTTGATTAATCCAACTATTTTTTCATTTATTTTTACAGGAAAATATGGTTTTTTTTTTGCAAATTTGAAAACTAATTCTTTTAAACAAATATTTGATGTTTCAAAATAACATTTTAGAGTATTCTAGAATTGTATATAATAGTAAGGAATCTTGTAATATCCTAAAATATTCTAGAGAGACTCAATTTAGGCCGTACATTAGATTCGATCTCCACCATCCATTGAGGAGGTCAAAGCCTATAAATAGTTGTAATCTTCATTTGTAGCGAATCATCCAAGAATTATAAAGCATTCTTAAGTGTCTTTTATAATTAAAAAGAATTTTAAAATGACTAAACTACCCTTCCCTCTTTCAACTCATAATCTCGCGCGCAGAAACAGTGAGGAGCGAGAGGCGACACAATTCGGAGGAGAGGTGACATAGTTCGACTAGAAGAGAGGGGAAATTACACTACGATTTAAGAGATGAATGCTATCATCTTAGATTGATGGAAATCATCTTAGATCGAAGGGATTAACAAAGGAAAGGATAAGAAATTTCTTAGTTCCATGGATGTTGAAGCACTACTTAGGTATAGCTTTTTTTTTCTTGTTTTTATATGTGATTTTACTTCGTTTTAGTTTATTGTAGCTTGTATTTAGAGGATTTGATGAAATAGTGTTCAATCAATCCATGTATATTTAGATTATGGAGGATTTGATGAATGCTCTGTTTTCCTTTTCTTTTCCTCCCAACTACAGAAAAATTACAAAACTGATTTTGCAGTTTTTTAGTTTTGATTATATATTTAGATTATAGAGAGCTATCACGTTTTTCGCTTATATTTGTGCAAAAGTTATAAAAATATTACTTCATTTTAGTTGTTTTAACTTATATTTGAAAGATTTGATCCAATAATGAGTGGTTGTTCATGTTTTTAACGGTAGTTTTACCATCCTTGTGATCTATCTATGTATATGCTCTGTTTTTCGTTTTTCTCCTTTGTGCAGCAAAAACTGCAAAACTGATTTTGCAGTTTTTCAGTTTTTGATCTAAGTTTTTTTAAGTGCATTATTTTTGCATTTGATTCTTATATTGTAGGTTTTGGTTAGTTTAAATATGTGATTTCATATGTGAATGAATGAACATACATGTTTGTTATGCAATGTATTGCTTCTAAGTTTTTATGTCTCATTTTTTAGGAATCTTGATATCACAATAAGGAGACATGCACTGCATTGATTGTTTAGATTTTACTATGACATAGTATAATTACATTTAGCGAATATTTGGAATTTTGAAATTCTTGGTATGATTGAGAATTTTTTAAAATTCCTTTAGTTTTGATTTTAAAATAATGTAATTTTGATTTTGATATATGAATGGTGATGTTTTTCTATTTTTGTGGAATAAACAATATCAAGATGTTTGTTATTCTTTGCAAGTTGTTTATTTGAATGCTAAAGACTTTGATTATCTATGCTAAATTGCACTCGGATTTAGTGCAAAAGGGTTTTTGCAATCAAATATTTCTGCTAAATTGCATGCACATTTATTGTAAAATTGTTTTTGCAGTGAAATGTTTCTAAAGATTGCACGCGCATTTAGTGCAAAATCGATTTTGCAGTGAAATGTTTCTAAAAATTACACGCGCATTTAGTGCAAAAACGATTTTGCACTAAATCGCGTGAATAGAACTGGATTGTAAGTCGTGTGAGAAGAGTGGGAGGTTGATGGCACAACTCGTAATTAACCAAAAAAGAAATGGTGTTTTCTTAACTTTAGTAAGACACTTGTCACTTTTATATTAATTGTCCTTAATTTATAATAGTAATGTAAGGTGTTCTTTTATTGGTTTTAATTTTGTAGGATGCTCTTTAAACTCATTGCCCCCAAATATAATATAATTATAATATCAAATTAATCCCTCTCTACACCCTTGGTCGTCAATCAAATAAATTATAATCCTAATTTAAACCTTTTATATTGAACTATATATGGTCCTAGTTTTTATTGCCAGATTGCAAAATCAGAGTATGATTCTTGAGTCTTGTCTAATGGAAGTTGTGCTTTCTTGTTAATACTTATTTCATTAAACAAATTAGCGAGCTGGTGGTAGTATGTGGTCAGTAAGATGGAGAGTGAGGAGGGGGTATTCATGAGGGGAGAGATAATATGAGGCGGTCGTCTCTCAAAACCTTTTAAGTGGCCTTGTGCAAAACTAAAAAAGTGTTGTTTTTAACATTTTTTTTGGACAGCGTTAACATTGCTTATGTTGAAATCGGTTTTCTTTTTCTTTATAGAAAAATTACAAAAGTCAGACCCCTTATTCTAAAAGGAGCATATAGTTTGGCCTAAATTCATTATGTGATGGATCCACTGTATTTGATCTTTTATATCATTGGAATTTTGGAAGATATAATAGATCATATAATTATTGCATATCATATACTTATTAAAGATGTAACGTCATTTAGAAAGAAAGATGTAATAAAAAATTATTAGATGCCTTTTTAATCCTTCATTAATTGCAGATGGTTGTGATGTGAAATAAATGGAGAAGTTAGCAGCTAAAATGATTAGAGAGTGTGGACTGGGAAATGGTGCATTAAAGTATCAATTTATACATAAGAAGAGGCGATGGAATGGGACAACAAAACCGATGGAGTATCAAAGATATTAGTTCCAAGTTACAATAAAGATAGAGGCTTAAACATTGTATCATTTGTGGATAGTTGAAGGTATGTTATTATCGGAAAACCAGAAAGAAGGAGAAACATTGATGTATGTTGCAGAAAATTATCTAGCTAAACTAGCTTAGAAGTATATAGAAGAAAACTATTACGGACAAAATATTAAAAAGTTCGAGTCCATTCGGCTTCATGATCTCATAGAGACTTATGCTTGTTCGTGGCAAAAGAGGAAGATTTTTTCATCGTGGTTGATTTTCGACAAGAAAATAATTTGGAGCTTATTGAAACCTCCTTTTCTTTTACCTGTGCTGTTGGATTAATTTTGTATTAATACAATTTGGAACCACACATGTATATTATTAATTTGTGTTATCATGTTATAAGCCTAAATTTAAGTGATCTAATTAAGTTTTTAAGTAGGCTTACCGGTATGTTTTGTCATGGAATAAAAGTGTAGACAAAAATGTAAATTCTATTTTTATGAGGGGCAGAAGTAGAATTTATGTAAGTCTCCAACCATCATTTTTTGAAACTTATATATTTGGGGTAATGGTCCCCAACCCATTTCTCTAACAAAAAAATATAGAAAACCTATCTCAAGAGAATATTAAGAACTTAAGGAGAAAAAGGGTTGGAAGACTATCATCTCCGTTTAATTCTTCTTCCGCTCATTCATCGTATCACCCATGGATTCTGGTACGCTTCCGTTACGTTATTTCTTCTTCTCTTTGTTTCAACATGGGATTTTAGAATATATGTTTTAAGTTTTTTTTTGGTAATTGGATTAACAAGTGGTATCAGAGGGATCCATGTTTGATTCATAGAGAATTTATGAGTTTTTTTTAATCCATGAATTGTGAATTGAATATTTGAATATAGTTGATTAACTTCATGGAATGTTACTTTAAATCCATTTACATGTGTACATGTTCTCAGCATGTTTAAAAAAAAAACTCATGGTTTTGGGCATTCAAATGGGGCCATTCAGATTTGTTTATGGTTATTTACACATATATGGGGTCAAATTATCTATTCATATCATAACAAATTATTTGACTTATTTAAGATTACATGTAAATTTTAATTACACGTTTCCATGCCTTGATCTTGGTGCCTAAGGTTATAAACATAGATAATAATTACATGTTAATTATTTTGTGGGCATATGTTCTATTTATTTACATTTATATCATTATGTCTTTTTCACATAAAATCTATACATTTATATTTGTGAAATATATGTATATATATATTTACTGTGCCGTATATATATATATATATAATGTGGGAGATGTATATTTTTTTATGGTAACAAATATATACACTGCATTGAATTGAAGTTTCTTGGATTTAAAAGAAAAAGAAAATAAGGGGAATTCCTGGAATATTGATGAAGAAGATGAATAGTTCCCCGCACTATAATTGTCACGGTTTATAACCGTGACCAGTTTATATAACTGTCATGGTTTATAACAGAGACCAGATTCCGTTTGTCGCTGTTTTCAGCAGTGACAAAGATCAGAAATTTTCTATTTATATTAAATGTTTAGAATTTTACCTTTTGCTTAACTAAGTCTTTAAATTGGATTAATTACATGTCACATCTATTATTTATATTACTTGTCTAAACATTCTATTAAGGAATATCTACACAAGATGTTACTAAAATTAGGGCCGGCAATATTTGACACAACACGCTAACTCGACACGAACTCGACACGGAGTTAGCGGATTTGGGTTAAGCATAAACGGGTTCGGGTCAATTTCGGGTCAGACACGCTTAACCCGAAAACTAAACGGGTCGTGTTCGGGTTAACCCGCTAACTCGAAATTGACCCGCAATTAACACAATTAATTTTTTTCTTTTTTTTCAACTATATATATATATATATTTTATTTTGTCATCTTGCTTGAACAATTATATTCTTATTTTGAGTATTGGTAGTAGATGATAGTTATTATGTTGTTTATGATGGATAAATTACTAATTTTTTATGTTTATACTTCGTTGATGGAATGTTATATATTTTGACTCTAGATTGTTAATATTGAATTTTGGTATTGGGTGATATAAAACAAGTTAATTTTTTTCACATGAGACTTAGTTGTAATTATAATCTTAAAAGATTAATCGTGTTATGTCGAGTTGTAAGTTTAACACGACCTATTTATTAAACGGGTTAGTCGGGTTATGTCGTGTAACCTGTAAAATAAACAGGTCGTGTTCGAGTTAATATAAATGACACGATTAGTTAAACGGGTCGTGTTCGGGTTGACACTAATTTTGTAATACTTGTGTGTTGATACGACCCGAATACGACACGCGAACCCGAATTGCCAGCCCTAACTAAAATGACATTTCTTCTGTAGATAAAGAATGATTCGATGTTTGTGTTTGTTTAATTCATGTGAATATTTACCAATCCAAAGAGGGGTTCATATTTGGCCGAATTTCATATACACTTGTGATGGTAAATATGTGACAATTATAAAGGTAACCTAATGTGAATAATAAATCAATCTAAAGATAGATTTGTTATTTAACATACTTTATTATTAATGTTTGATCATTACACTCAATAGTACCACTTACAATTAATATCACTATCTAAAGATTTGGTATAAATGTTGTACTAAGTATCTTAAGATGTTGCGATGAAATTAATCAATTTATAGACTAGTTATTTGGTTATTTGATATGAGCATTATTGTTAATTTAGTCTACTTTTATTCTCCTATTCAAGCTTTAATGACTGCTACTTTTATATCTGTAAACATGAACAATGTTATGACGTTAAACGGAACTAACTTTAAGGACTGGAAATAAAATGTATTAATCGCTCTCGGCTGCATGGATCTTGACTTGGCATTAAGAATGTTAAAACTGAATGATCTCACTGACCAAAGTACTCTTGAGGAAATTACGTACTTTGAGAAATGGGATTCTTCCAACAGGCTAAGTCTAATGATCATGAAGCGTGGGATTTC
This sequence comes from Lonicera japonica, assembly GCA_021464415.1. NCBI lineage: Eukaryota > Viridiplantae > Streptophyta > Magnoliopsida > Dipsacales > Caprifoliaceae > Lonicera > Lonicera japonica. The sequence goes on along the minus strand of CM038465.1, from coordinate 58,890,534 downwards.
ATAGGTTTTCAGGGGTGCAATAACATATAACATTACCATTGCCAGTCAGTTCCTTTTGGAAATTCAGAAGCGTTTCGTCAAAAATGATAAGGCTGAAACAAGCACGCTTTTAGCAAACTTGATTTCAATAAAATATAAGGGCAAGGTTAATGTTCGTGAGTACATCATGGAGATGCACTAAAGCTTGACTTATTGGATGATTTGCTAGTGCATATGGTTCTCATCTCTCTCCCTACACAATTTAATTAGTTTAAGGCCAGTTATAACTGTCAGAGGGAAAAATGGACTCTTAATGAGCAAATTTCATTTTGTGTGCAAGAAGAAGAAAGATTGAAGCAAGATAGGACTGAAAGTGCTCATCTGTCTAGTACCTCTAAGGCTAAGGGCAAATGGAAGGATATGTGAAAAGAAGTTGTTGTTCCTAAGGGTCCAGAGCAAAAGAAACAAAAAACTGAAAATGGTTGTTTCTTTTGTGGTAAGCCAGGACACAAGAAGAAGGATTGTGCCAAATTTGCTAATTGGCAGGCAAATAAAGGTACATTTTCTGTTTTGTTTTGGTCTGTTCTGAGATCAATTTAGCTTCAGTACTAAAAAACACTTGGTGGGTAAATTCAGTGCTACTACTCACATTTGTGTTTCTATACAGGGTTGCTTGCACTCTCGAATGCCAATAGATGCTGAAAGACGTATCTATGTGGGTGATGGAAAATCAGTGGAGGTGGAGGCAATAGGGCATTTTAGATTGTTGTTAAGTACTGGTTACTATTTGAATTTAAAAGACACTTTTGTTTTACCGTCATTTAGAAGGAATTTAGTTTCTATTTTTACATTGGACAAATTTGGATATTGCTGTTCTTTTGGAAATAAGAATTTCAGTTTGTCTATTAATTCAAATATTGTTGGTACCGATTTACTTAGTGCTTTTGATAATCTATATTTGCTGAAAACTGTTTCATCTTATAATGAAACCTTGCATGTGGAATTGCGTGGTACAAAGCGTAAATTAAATAAGGATAATTCAGCTTCATTATGGCACAAACGCCTAGGTCACATCTCTAAGTCTAGAGTTGAGCGACTTGTGTCTGATGAAATTTTAGACTCTCTTGATTTTTCAGACTTTGGTATCTGTGTTGAGTGCATTAAGGGAAAACAGACTAAATCAAATAAATTTGGTGCCAATAGAACTACAGACGTTTTAAAATTAATTCATACTGATATTTGTGGTCCATTCCCTACACTTTCTTAAAATGGTCAACAATACTTTATAACATTCATAGATGATTATTCTAAATATGATTAAATATTTCTTATACGTGAAAAATCGCAATTTTTGGATGTGTTCAAAACATTTAAAGTCGAATTTGAGTTACAACTCAACAAACGGATAAATAGCGTCAGATCTAATCGCGGTGGTGAATACTACAAGCAGATATGACGGATCAAGTGAACAACGTCTAGGACCATTTACCAAGTACTTAGAGGAATGTGGAATCGTCCCACAGTACACTATGCTAGGGTCGCCTAGCATGAATGGTGTAGCTAAAAGACAAAATTAGACTCTTGAGGATATGGTAAGAAGTATAATTAGTCATTCTACTTTACCAGAGTCACTCTGGGGTGAAGGCTCTAAAGACAGCAACTTATATCCTAAATCGGGTCCCAATAAAAGCGGCTGCAAAAACGCCGTATAAGATTTGGGTTTGGCGAAAGCCTAGTCTAAAGCACTTACGTGTTTGGGGATATTCTGCTGAAGCAAGGCCTTATAAGCCTCATGAAAAGAAATTAGACTCCAAAACCGTTAGCAGCTACTTTATTGGCTATGCAGAACGATCACGGGGTTGCAAGTTTTACGATCCCACTAGTAGGTCAATTTTCGAGACGGAGAATTGCAACGTTCTTTGAGGATGTTGACTTTGGGGGGAGAAATCAAGTTAGAAACATTGTCTTCTAGGAAAAAGATGGAGCAATCTCAATTCCTACTACTAATTTAGATAATGTGCAAATTTTTATACATGTCATTAATCGAGAAATAATTTCAAATCCTCGACAGGGCAATGTTGTTCAACCCCTTCATTCCAGATGAGGTAATTGTTCCCGAGGAACCCATTCCTGAGAAACAAACTCAACAACCTCAAGAATCTGCGCTATTAAGACGATCCGCGACAGAAACAAAATTTGCAATTTTAGACGATTATGTCGTGTATCTCCAAGAACATGAGGTAGAAAATTGAATATCAGAAGATGATCCAATTAATTTCCATTAAGCTATGAAAAGTTTCAACTCTCATAAATGGATTGAAGCCATGAATGAAGAGTATAAGTCTATGCAAGACAATAAAGTTTTGGGAACTTATTCCATTACCGGATGGTGCAAAACCCGTGGGTTGTAAATGGATATTTAAAATCAAAAATGATTTAAATGGTAATGTGGAAAGGTATAAGGCACATCTTGTGGCCAAGGGCTTTACTCAAAAGGAAGGAATTGACTTCAAAAAGACTTTCTCTCCGGATTTCTACGAAAGACTCTTTTAGGATAATTATGGCGCTTGTTGCACATTTTGATCTAGAGGTGCATCAAATGGATGTCAAAACAGTGTTTCTTAATGGTGACATTGAAAAAACGATTTATATGGTGCAACCAGAAAAGTTTGTGTCAGGATACTCAAAGAATATGGTTTACAAATTGACAAAATCTATCTATGGACTCAAGCAGGCTTCTCGTCAATGGTACTTCAAATTTCATCAAGTCATTGCTTCATCTGGTTTTGAAACTAATGTTATTGATGATTGTGTGTATTACAAGTTTAGTGGGAGTAAACATATTTTCCTAATTTTGTACGTTAATGACATATTGCTTGCCATAAATGACATAGGCATGTTGCATGACATCAAGAGATTTCTATCAAAAAAATTTAAAATTAAAGATTTTGGTAATGCTTCATTTGTATTAGGAAATTGAAATACACCGAGATTGTTCTCAGGGTATATTGGGATTGTCACAAAGGAACTATATTGAGAAAGTTCTCAATAGATTTGGCATGCAAAATTGAAAAATCAGGTGAAACCCCGGTCGCTAAAGGAAACAAATTTAGTCTCAGTCAATGCCCGAAGAATAGCTTTGAAATTAAGGAAATGCAAAAGATTGCCTATGCGTCAGCTGTAGGGAGTCTAATATATGCTCAAATATGTACGCGTCCTGGATATTGAGTTTATAGAGGGCATGTTAGGCAGATATTTAAGTAACTTCGGTATGGATCATTGGAAAACAGCCAAGCGGGTTATGAGGTATTTACAGAGAACGAATGAATCATATACTCACATATAGGAGATCGGATCAGTTACAAATCGTTGAGTATTCCGACTCCGATTTTGCTCGATGCCAAGACAGTAAGAGATCCACATCAGGCTATATTTATTTGTTAGCTAGTGGAGCGATTTCTTGGAGGTTCTGCTAAGCAGACGCTCATAACTTCGTCTACCATGGCAGTAGAGTTTGTAAGCATGTTATGAGGCATTAAATCATGGAATATGGCTGCGAAATTTTGTCAATAGGCTGCGCATTTTAAAAGGTGTTGAATATCACTAAAGCTATACTGTGACAATGAGTCAGCGGTTCTATATTTTAATAACAACAGGAGCTCGACAAAATTGAAGCATATTGACATCAAGTTTCTAGTTGTAAAAGAAAGAGTACAAAGTGGACAAATTTTCATAGAGCATATTGGGACGAACTCCATGATAGCTGATCGCTTACAAAAGGACTAACACCCAAGGTCTTTCACGAGCACACTGCTCATATGGGTGTTGTACTATTTGAGAATACTTTAGTTTAGTAGGAGTTCATATTTAGGTTGTGGCTCTATGTTAAAGTTTAGAAACATTCAGTTTATTTTCTACATAAATAAAGTATTCAGTTTATCACACTATGTTAAGTATTTTGAAGTATTGATCCTAAATAAGGTTAAGTATGACCAGTTGGAAATAGGTATGTGTGGATCACATTAACATGTAATTTCCATACTACGCATCCATGACTGATCTATGTTATTTGACTATGTTGATATACGTGACCATTGATGGGTCGAGTTATGATTAATGTAACAAAGACCGCTTTAATTCTATATTAATATAGCCAATGAACGAGATTGTTCAAATACCCTTCAAGTTATGATAACAAGTTTCGGAGCTCACTAAGGTTAAACACATTTATCAGGATACATATGTGGTTCAATGGGAGATTGTTGGATTAATTTTGTATTAATACAATTTGGAACCACACATGTATATTATTAATATGTGTTATTATGTTATAAGCCTAAATTTAAGTGATCTAATTAAGTTTTTAAGTAGGCTTAAGGGTATGTTTTGTCATGGAATAAAAGTGTAGACACCAAAATGTAAATTCTATTTCTATGAGGGGCAGAAGTAAAATTTATGTAAGTCTCTAACCACCATTTTTTGAAACTTATATATTTGGGGTGATGGTCCCCAACCTATTTCTCTAACACAAAAAATATAGAAAACCTCTCTAGATCCTCTCTTAAGAGAATATTAAGAACTTAAGGAGAAAAAGGGTTGGAAGACTATCATCTTCGTTTAACTCTTCTTCCACTCATTCACCGTATTCACCAATGGATTCCGGAACGCTTCCGTTACGTTATTTCTTCTTCTATTTGTTTCAACATGGGATTTTAGGATATATGTTTTAAGTTTTTTTTTTTTGGTAATTGGATTAACATGTGCAACTCGAAGAGTTGTTAGCTATTTTGGCTATTTTTACGGGGAAGATATACTAGAAAAAAAATTATGGGCAAAAAAGCAAGCAAGCATCTTCGGTCAGTCTATTTTTCTCTGTGCAGAATCAATATCAATGTACCATGCCAAGTATGGCGAGATCATAAGTTATTTGTATATATTCCTTTCCACACTAGCCCACACTTCATAGCAAATTACATTCATAATAATTTGGAGTTAATGAAAGCAATAGATAAGCTAATCCATCTGAGATACTTTAGTTTAAGAAACTCTGCCTTTTACACGATTCCATCATCGATAATAAACTTAGGACAGCTGCAAATTCACTGTAAAAAAAATGGAGGATTGTCTGATTAATTTATTTAAATAAATAAAACAAATGCTACAAGGATTGATTAAAAAATTTAATCAATCAAATATGCTTGTATATTGTAAAAAAGTTATATCTCTCCAGCTATCAAGTTTTATTGAAGTTGAAAAAATACATATTTTAAAATAAAGAAATAAACTTTAACGAATAAATGACAAATGTCACACTCTCTTTCTAATAAAGGACTTTTGGAGGACAACTTTTTATTGAAGGACAAAACAATATTTAATTAATTAATTTAATAATAATCAAACAATTCCAAGAATGCCCTTAATGCAGATAACTACCATAATTAAATATAAAATCAAGAATTAATTAACAAAACAATTTCAAAAGAATTCAAATAGAGATATCAAATATAGCAACGCGGATATTAAGGAGTAATAAAAAACTCACACAAAAGTCAACTAACATTTGAAATTCGAATTTTTGGGAACTTATATGAACACACGCATTATGCCACATATGTTTGATTTAAAATATATGCCCTTAGGTGTGAACACAACTCCCTGGTGTATGATTAATTCATATGAGAATATTAATGATAAGGAACTGTATGAAATCAAATAAAATAAACAACTTAAGCAAGCATATGCAATAACAAGAAATTAATAGGAAATCTTAGAAAATCGGATAATGATAATATTAACGATGAAAAATTATAATCAACAATTACTATAAGCAGTCGGATAGACTTTGAATAAATAACTAAACTTAAAATATTTTAGAAAGAAGTGTAGTTAATCTCATTTAGAATTCGAATGAATGATATCTATGCTGCAAAAAAAATACATTGTAAACCTAGATGACGTTGTAAAACAACAAAAGTGTATGAAGAATATTACTTTGTAGTAGAAATGTAATAACCTTGGATTTGATTTTGAATGACCATCGTTCCATGATAATAACAAAGAAAGAATCGTTAGGTTGCGATGCAATAATATTTGCAAAAGCCATACCACGAAGCATGTGATAGCAGATCCATCTCGAAATATGTTTTAAAGTATGAAGTTGCAAGCAGCTGTGTTGGTAACCTTATAACATAGTGCCTTAATAGGTCTAGTATAAATGAAAAAGGAAATAAGAATTGTGTTCTAAATCCGTAAACCCATTAAAATTCAATAAGATGTATCATCATTTAATGGTGGACTTAATGGGCCTTGTGTTAAATGTGTATAGCAAATACGTTTACAAATTAAATGAATTACAAAATTGAATGAATAACATCTTTTTGCACAATAAGGCATATCAAGCCATTGAGTGGCTAAGGGCTCCATTTTTGGAAAAGTAGACAATTTGAAAGATTAAAGTTAATATGTCTAGTAGAAAATTAAAAAAGACGTAACTTAATATGTCTGACAAAAAATTTAAAAGATGTAACTTAATATGTTTGTTAAAAAAAATTAAAATAACATAATTTAATATGTCTGTTTGTCCTTAATTAAAAAGTTGTCCTGCAAACTAATGAATTCAAACGAGTGTCTTTCATTATAAGCACTATTTACGTATTGTCCTTTATTATTATTTTCTATATAATAAAACCTCCCATTTGTGCCTCATTTATATATAATTCAGTAATAGATGTATTTTCCAAAAATAAAATAATGAAAGCTAATAGTTCTTAATTTATAATGTTTTTATATTTTTTTAAACATACTCGTTAAAAAGGAAAAGAAAAGGTAGAAATGACAAACGATTAAGTAAATTTAAAATCAAAAGAAATAAAAAAAAATGTAGTCCATAATTGCGAGTTGGAAGCATAAATAAAAGTAATCCTATCATCGTAAATCATAAATAGGTTTGAAAAACTTTAAATATCTAACAATAAATTATAATAAATATTACAATATGCCATAACAAATTGAAACGTTAGGCAAAAATATAAGAGTGATAATATTTATATCCTACAAAATATTTGGTAACATTCTCACTTTCATTATGTTCTTTACAACCGAGAAATGTGTATATTACTCGATTTTTGAAAATCGAGTATCAGTCTATATACTTGGTGTTTAGGGACTCAATTTTTATTCGGTCCTTGACAACTGAGTAATGTGCCTATTACTCGGTTCTTGAGGGCCAAATATGAGCCTATTTACTTGGTATTTAGAAACCGAATAAAATATTGTCAACTTTATACTCAATACTCAAGAACCGAGTAACATGCATTTTATCCGATTGTTAAAGACCGAATGAAAAGTAAGAGTGTTACCAAGTGTTTTGTGGGATTTAAATATCACCGCTTAAATATAAATATTTGGGGATAGTTTAATCCACCAATTAAAAATATAAAAAAGTTGTTTGTGATTTATTAATACTCCCTCCCTCCCAAATCGCTAGTTCCTTTTGAGAAATCCAACTTATTAAGGATCCAACATTATTATTGTACGTTTTACTTAATTTACATTGACTTTCTTTTTTTACCATTTTCTTTATACAAAACTTTTTCTTGAAAAATGAAAGTACAAAAGGGCAAAATAGGTATGTATTTATCTTTTATAAAAAGTGGACATTTTGAGACATCTAAAAATGGAAAGAGAAACCAGCAAATCGGGACGGAAGGAGTATATTTTATGTACATTGGGCTCGGGAGAGAGGATTCATTTTGTACTTGCCATGGTGAATTCGAAGCAAAATACCTTTACGTCCGAATGTTTTGGGGGATTTTTGAATTTCATGAAAAATTGAATTCCATAGAATTATTTTCCATGTAAAATTTAAATTCCTTAGAATTGTTTTGTGTGGAAACAATTTCCGTGAAAATATGCGAATTGCGGAGACAGCCTACTCGCTCTCAAATTAATATAAACCAATAAGCTAGTTGAACAGATTGGTAGGGAAAGTTGTAGTTTGGCTGTTTAGCAGTTGGTTTTGTTGTTGCCCACTTGCTGGCTTTGTTTTGTCGAAAATAAAAGAAAAATTAACTATTGAGTTTCAAAATAAATATATTTTCCTTTCAAAAGAAGGAAAAAAGAGGAAGTTTCAAAATATATTAATAACAATTACATATTTTTTAATTAATCCAAAATTGTCAATTGATTAATAACTCCTCTGAGTTATCAAATGCAGCCTTCCTCTGTGGGTCACATTAACAAAGCAAATGGAAACTCAAGCCGGAAGATTAAAATGTCCAAAGCCCAATTCTCCGTTTGCCACGATTGTATTGTTTATTTTATTAATTTTAGTTTCCAGTTCAACTCTTCAGACCCTCTCCAATTCACAGGCTAATATACCACATGTGACATATTTGTCTCTGCAACTAGCTAAATGTTAATATTATAGTGTAAAATGATAACGAAATGGTAAAGTTACCATACACTTAGCATATCTTTCCCACGACATTCATTCTATCATGAGGATCCCATCCTGCCTCCCATGACATTCGGAATGTCGTGTTGCTTATTGAGTGCAGGACACGATGCTCTGAATGTTGTGGCTAATTTCAATTTCGCGGGGATGGTTAATACGTGGCACGCACGACATTCAATGTGTCGTGTGGTGTTGACGTGGCCTAATTATACCCTACACGCTACAGCTCAAATCTCAAATGCGTATGGTATTATGCCATATTTACAATACAATAATACTAAGTAGATTGAAGATGGCCTCAGTCCCGCATCAAAAATGGCACAGTGCTTGCTAAGGGTAATTTAGTCGCCACATGCATTGCTGATTGAAATTTTTTTAATAAAATTAAGGTTGTCTAAATCCCTACGTTTAACCCTACAAACAGAACCCCCTGAGTTGATTGACCTCACACAGGAGTAAACTACTACTGGGCTAACTCCCTCCTCTTACATACCTGATTGAATAATGCATATAATGTACAATAATTTCAAACATTCAAGTTGTATTGGATCAGACCCCAAAAAAAAAAAAAGGGTTGTATTTGGAGAACAAACTTTTGAATATGACCTACAATTATGCTACATTAATCTACCATCAGCAGCTATATACAAAGTCATAAGACTTTCGTATGGTGAAAACTGTCTCGCATTTCAATCTCAATGTAATTACACAATTCCCCGTCTTATGAATAGTGTCCTGTGCCAAAGGACAAGTGTTAAAATTAAACTGGTTTGAATACTAACAGTATAAGGTATAGGACACTTTCCCATCCGAAGGGATGAGCCAACAAATTTTACTTTTTAAGAGAATAAGAACCACAGGATTAAAAACTGAAAGGTTTACATGGAAAAATGGGCAAACCAAAGCTAATTTTATTGTGCTCTCCCTCCGATTTTGGTGACCCAACAAGTTTATTTCTACAACAAAGGTCAAAACAGTAATGTATTTATTGTACATCAACCCATACCTACAACTTGGAAGCAGGTTTTTTCGAACTCCGACCTGATATGAACTCCTGCATTTTCTTGAACTGCTCCTTAGTCATTCCATTGTAATAATCATGAGCCCTCTCCTGCAAATTAAACGCATCAAGTCATGATCAAGAATTCAACGATGTTACATAATAACCATCCCACAATCACAACCCATAATTGTTTACGGGAGCAAACTATAGATATTCATAACCTCCTATGATCGCAATCTTTCTTTCCTTTCTCATCTTTATATGCTCTCTTACAATTGTAACCGGTAAATGAAACAATCTAAATCCATGACCTTTTAGATTAGCAGATGCAATAATCTATAAGCACGCTCTCATGTCTGATTCCCCCGCTGCGTGAAACCTTTCTTGGGCCAATGGGGACGTCTCCTGGTCGAGCAACCAGGGCCTCATGGGATTAGTGGGTGTTTTGGGGGGTGGGTTTTTTTTTTTTTTTTTGGGGGGGGATACCCATGGTTATCAAAAAATAAAAAAAACTATAAGCATACAACAAAAACCATTGTATTCCTCTTGGTAGCTGGATTGTCCCTAAGAATAAACGAGAAATCGAGTTTTGGGGAATATATCATATAGATCATTTGTCACATTATGATTTTGTTTGGTTGCATACTGGAATAATTACGCTAATGAAAGTTCAGTCATATCTACCACAAGTGTTTATAACTTGATATGCACAAAAATCCCATCAACTTAATTGGCAAGTCCAATTCATAGGTGATAATTGAACCTCACACAACAACATTATTCAAGTTTGCCAGCATAGCTTCAAAGACAGAAGTATATATATAAAATTACTACCTTCTCCAGCAAAAGAGCATGTTGAAGGTCCAGCTTGAGGCCATCATTTACAACAGACTTGTACCTCAACACCAAGTCATGATTATTCTTGATCATGGCCTCCGCAATTTCCCGGGCTTTCTTCAATAATTCAGTTGCTTCAACAATGTGATTCACCAGGCCCCACCTCTCGCCTTGTTCTGCAGTTATGGGCGTGGCTGTTAAAGACACTTCACGAGCTCTATTGGGTCCTATAATGCGTGAAAGCTTTTGAGATAGACCCCACGAAGGAAATATTCCAAACCTACATGAACAGTTTACAGGGATGTTTTATCATTAGCAAAAGAAAGAAAGAAAAGAAAGCACACAGAGGTAAACTAAAAGTTAATATCGCCTACAGTGGTACACGAGTCACAAAATTAAGAGTCCGTATTTAACTATCACACATTTTAGGAGACATACTTCCGACGTAATCAATGGTCAGAAATGAAATTTCTGTACATGTAAAGGAAATGTGATTCTTAATTTGTGATGCTTGCAGCGGGTGAAAGTTGAAGATACTGAAGTCTAGCCAAGTTGGAAATGGCACAATAAGTCTGACCAAGGTGAATTGGACCCGCTTGGACTTCACACGGCTCACTATAGTCCAAATGCATATCAACAGCCAATGAAGTCCATCCCAAACAGCACTCTAAAGTCTGCACGATAATGGACTTTTTCGAATGCAAGTAAGTTCATCATTCACTCATGGTGTGGCACATGGATTAATTCTAGAGAATTTACCCATTGTGAATCATACTGTACCCAATCTTTGTTATTGAGCCCCATTTTAAATTAGTGGTAAATTAAAATTTTATTCTGAAATTGCCCCCAAATAGGCAAATATATCCGCACCCTTTCACAATTGTAACTTTGGAGTTAACCCCTTCACTAAATTTGATTCATCAATAAGCCACATATGGTTGTCAAACAAAGTCTTGGCATAAATTTCATTAATGATGCATAGGGATTAACACTCAATCCACAAATCTTATCTGAACTAAATGGGTATGAAGATCTTTATCTTTCACTGCAACAATTTAATAAAACATTTTACTTAGAACTCCATATGTGAAAGCTATAGGCTATATTTCTTTTGCCCCTATATCGGTATGCCACCTAAACTCATTGGAAGGTAACTACTGAATCACTTGACCTAAACCTACTTCTGCTAAATAAATAGGACCAACAATAACTGTTTACAATCTCAGCACTAAGAGGTAGAAATCGTGTTTGTATTTCGCCTCTTATGGTGCGTTTTTTATTTTTTTAACCTTTTATTGCTGAATACTGATTACTAATTGCCAAGTGTTAAATGCTGAATTCAAACTCTGATAATGCGGATTAAAATTAAGCAGTAGGGTTCAAATACAAGCCACGTGGTGAATGCTTGATTTATTAACTTTAATAAAAAAAATATTTTTCAAGAGCTTCCGTTCAGTTTTCAGCAATCAAAACATCACAATTATACCTAGCATGAGTATCCATGAATTTGGCACCTTTCGAAGCAATCAAAACATCACACGCAAGTGCGATTTCGAACCCGGCTGTCACAGCAAAACCACCGATAGCTCCGATTATAGGTTTCCGGCAACGCTCCATCTGCGCCACCGGATCCGTCTCGACGTCCTTCACGTCCCCCTTGAAAACGTCCTCCGCTGACGTCAGGTCCACGCCGGAGCAGAACGCCCGACCCGACCCGGACAGTATAACCGCCCGGACCGAATCATCGGCGTCGAGGCTCTTAAAGGCCCTAGCGAGATCGACCATCATTGGTCGGGTGAGGGAGTTGAGTAACTTAGGGCGATTGATTGTGACGTAGGCTATTCCGTCCGGGTCCCGGCGGACCTGGATTAATTTGTCTGGCGAAGAGGACTCCATTTTTGGGACTGGAACTGTGAGCGAGGCTGTGAAATATAGGTAGGTTTGGATTTGGCTTGATCGGGAGATTGTCTTGAAGTGTGCGCAGTTTATCTGTTAACAAACGTTATCTTTGGAGTGTGTTGGAGTGACGGATGGTGATGGAGATTGTAATCACAGGTCCGTTATCTACCGTAGGATTCCAACAGGGATCACACTGTGAGGTGAGAATTTTGGAAAGTGAGAATTATTTAGCAAACCAAAGAAATATTTAGACAGTTTCTTATTATCATTCCTCGTGGTTACGCTAAACCGTTTATATGAAAAATGTATTTTTTTTAAGATGGTGTTATTTATATTTGTTGTTTTTATCACAAATATTATTATTGTCACAACAAATATTATTATTGTCATAAATATTTTCAAAGATAAATTTCTAATAACTAACCTCCTCTAAGACTCTTCTAATAAGAGGTAAGTGTAGATGCATATATTCATCCCATTTGAAGAGAATTTGTTTGTAATAACTCGTTTAACATCAGTCAAAAGATGATTAGAGTGTTTTTCAAATAAGGCTTGCCTAATAAGAGGTGAGTGCACTTACATAAACTTAACTCACATGAGGAGAGTGTGTTGCTAAGCACTCACCTAATATCAAGTAATGAAATAGAGTATTTGTGACAAACAAGATGGTGTTAAAATGTGTTTTTAGTTAAATTTTGGATGGTAGTGTTTGCGACATAAATGGGGGGTGTAAATAACACAACCATTTTTTTTTATTATTTGTACACTATACATTTTGTTTAGACCATCTCCAATGGGTAGTATAAAAATATAATGTAAAGTATATATTTAACTTATTAACGAAGTTGAAAACGCGACGAGAAAAAGTTAAAAATAGCTCCCACGACACATGATGTGTCGGGAGAGAATTAGTGTATTTTGGCCGATACATGACGTGTCGTGCCAATGAAAACGTCCCACGACACTTCATGTGTCGTGGTAATGCAACCATTAGCCATTCTCTTCTTTTGCAAAGCCTCTCACAACAAAGCTTCTTTTTACAAACCATAAAGCATTCTCTTCAACCGTTAGCCAAATATACAAAGTATCGGGCATTTTCTTCAACCATTAGCCATGCAATTTGGCCAACTCATCCCCTCACACGATATATAATGTGGCGTGGGAAGGCAACTTTTATACCTCACGACACATGGTTAATATGCTGCCCCGATATATAATTTATTGTGTAGTGTATAAAATTGCCGGTTGTTATATTTGACTTGCCTTTAGTTTATCTCTTACCCTTTTGGCTTTTTATATGCACAGGTGAGGTAGCAAAAAAAGGAAAAACTACACTTTTAGCTTTTGGGGTGGAGATGGTCTGAGTGGAACATTTCATTAACAAAGAAAAAATTATAGTAAAGAAGAAGGCACCGAATGAGGAGTTTTCTGGCGAGTGAGAAAAAAAAGAAGTCCCATGTGATCACTCCATTCCATTTCTTCCTTATTTGCCCTCTATTTGCTGCCACCACCCTTCAAAACATTGGCTAATCTCTCTTTAATGACTGTTGATATTTTGCTGTAACACACACAATCATGACAGTTTATGGGTCGGCATGGGCAACTGCACAACCACGCCAACCCACCATTTATTTTCACTCACCCTAGGGATGGCAACGGGGCGGGTCAGGGCCGGGTAGGTATTACCCATCTTCGGAACCGTGGACCAACCCCAGCCCCAGCCCCAGCCCCGGCCCCAGAACCATGTAAATCGGTTCGGGTAGTGCCCGGAACCGGCAGTTTCAGGTCCGGGTACCCCACGGGTACCCACGAAAATTATTATTATTTTTTTTTGAAAAAAGGCCACTGCATTTTCACAAACATTCAACAATGCTGTTTTTTCAAACAAACTTCATCAAATCTAAATTTAAATCTCTACCAAATCCAAACTTCATCAACTTTTTACGAAATCCAAAGTATACAAAATAAACAAATCTAAATCCAAAACACAAAAATATACATAAGTCCACAACAAGCTTCATCAAAACAAAATGCAAAATTAAAAATAAGTAGGAAAAAGATATCAAGAAAGGAACAAAAATATACATAAGTCCACAACAATTGTTTCCATCCTATGTAATGTTACTGATATCAAGAAAGGAAAAAGAAACTCAGAATAAGCAGGAGGTTTTTATGCATCAATAATCAGAATGGATTATCATCAGCCTCGTGGCCCTCGTCATCTTGATGTATTACGTGGATAGATAGAAATTAACCCCAATTCCTTGATTTCCTTCCTTCTAATTTATTATTGAAATAGTGTAACATAAATAAAAAGAAATCATATCCTAACATGAATAGATAGATAGATATATATTTATATATATAGAGAGAGAGTTACTCGATGTAGAGAGGCCAAGAAGGAGACTGTCGGAAGATGAGTTAGATGACGAGAGGCCAAGAGGGAGACGGGCAGATGGCTGTGCTGTGCAGAGAGTCGAAGACAGAGACGGAGATAGAGAGTGGGTCTGTGGGTGTTTGGGTGAGACGGTGAGTTACGAATGACGGCAGTGGTAATGGGTCTGTGCTGCGGCTGTGGAAAGTGGAATTAGGAAAGTAAAATGAAAAAACCCTAGGCTAATAAACTAATAAGTAATAACTTATGTTTATTCTTTAATAGTTTATATATATGTGTGTATATAAAAAAAATATTTATATATATATATTTCGGGGCGGATCTTCGGGTATGGGTATGTAGATACCCGGACCCGGACCCGCTAATTTTATTCTCTACCCGCCCCAGAACCGGACCCGGACCCGAAAATTACTACCCGAAATGGACCCGTTCGGGTAAAAACCCGCGGTTATTTTTGCCATCCCTAACTCACCCTTACCTTTAACCACCACCACCAGCAAAGCCCCACACCCACATCCTTGCACGCTTAATCGCAGCCCTATTTCCCCTCCCTCCCAATCCCTCTATACATAAACTCTGTAAATGTGCATACACGCATATGTATATATACACACATATATAGATCTATAAATAAAAAGAAAAAGATGCCAAAAAGGGGAAGAGATATAATGGTGGAGTGGCGAAAGTCACTTGAGGGGGAAGAGAGGTGGTGAGGGAGCGGGGTTAACAAGATGAGAGTAGGGTTGTTTTCGGTTTTGGTCAGAGTAGAGATTGGAGTATCTCAAATCTTCCCCAAACTTCATAGTTCGGTTTCGATTTTTATACCTATAAAACCAAAACCCTCCCCAAATTATTCGGGTTTTGTCTGGTTCTATCTTATTCAGTTTTTTTTATATTGCTAAAATTTTATTTTAAACTTGCACTAAAAATAAAAAAACATCACTAATTAATTGCATAGAATTGTTTTCCAGTTTCATGATGCTATTCTTCGCAGGGGGAAACTTTATAGTTTACCGTATATAATTGTTTTTCATGTATATATCTCTTGGTGTTATTAAATTTGCTTTGTTTTAAATTAAAATTCATTGTTTTCTTCTTCTTTTTTTGAATGTCATAAACTATGATTTCACTTTGAGAAATAATTAATATATTAAATCTTATCGAACTAAATAAATTTTATGGTAATTAACCATTAATGAAATAATGAGTATCAAGCCATATCTAAACAAAATACAAAAATAAAATTGAATCTTAATTTTTTTTTAAAAAGAATAAGTAACTTAAACTGATTATTTCTTTAATAGTGAAATAAGAGATTGAGAATGGCAAACAGAAAGAAAAATGTCATACTTGAGTTAGGAAATGAAGTAGAACTACTAAGGCCTAAGAGGCACAAAGTCAAGCTAATACAAGTGCCCATATGTAGTTTAGTACTTTAGTTAGCAAAAAATTTTAACGAGATTTGGTGAATTTGGTCCACTTTGGGTAATCCAAACCCGAACTGACCTGAATCAATTGGTTTCGATTTTGGTTTTTGATTTCAGTTTCGTTTTTTTTCGGTTCGAAAAATTTCGGATGGCAACGGATTGGTTCGGTTCGTTCATTCAATTTTCTAATTTCTGACAACACCCCCAAATGAGAGTGGTCAAGTGTAGGTAAGTATAAAATTTAGTGAAGTGTTGTCAAGTAATAGAGTGCCACCAAAATAAAAGAAAAGGAAAAGAATGTTGTTCAAAATAATATGATTTAATATATTATCAACTAATATTAGGGAGACACTAATATGGGACACAAGGAGGGGACACCATGAGTTAGCTTCACACGTGGTAGCTAATTAACAATTTTTTTAAAGGCAAGCAATTCTTTTTTCTTTTCTCTAATCTATTTATACTCATCATTCTCTCTTTAGAAGCAATTCTTTGTGTCCTTCTTATCCATACCCATATTTCTCTAATGAAGCACTTTTATCTTTGCTTAAATTGCCAACACCACCATTCTTACCTAGCGGTAGGAAAATATGGCTTTTCTCCGATGAAGCACCTTTCTCTTTGTTTAAGCGGCGAACACAGTGTTTCTCCAACAGCCGGAGAAATGTCGTGTCCGCCGCCGCGAGGTAAGGGCTGTGGTGTAGGTGATATGCTCTTTTAGAGCTTGAATCCTTGATATGGGATGGACCAATTAAGGTATGGAATAACGTTGAGATCCTTGTTCAAAGAATTGATAGAGATGAGAAGTTCGACAACTAATTGATGATAGATTGGGATCGGTTTAGAACCGGAGGGATTGCCTCCGATTTGATCAATTGGAGTCAGCAAAATCGAACATGGTGGTTGAGATATCATATTATATCTATCTAGTTCCATTCATTGTTGCAGTGGTGTTTCAGTCCCATAGGGTTGTGACGCCAGCGAAGATCAATTATAGTGGTGCTGGTGATTTATATTATTGGCGAGAAATGAGTATTGAGTAAAAAGATGGAGGAGGGAAAAGGGAGAAGCTACTTGCCTAAAATAAATAAATTTGACTTAGCTGCCATGTGTATTGCCACATCAGCATGTCCTTAAAATGTGTCCCTGATTGAGCCCGGAAATTGCATTTCTAATTTTTTAAACAAGACTTAATTGGCTTCTAGTTACTGCCTAAAATTGGAAATTGCATGTAAATTCAGTTTAAGCGTGAAAATAAGGCATTGCATTGTATTTATGTGTTATTAAGTCATTTTGCAAGCCTAAAGTGGTTAAGCAACTGAGGTTGAATGCAAGAAAGAAGGTTGAATGCGAAAAAGTGCGAGACCCGAAGAAGAAATAAATATCTATCCCGATGCGAGAAAAACTCCATAAACTACTCCCAAAGTACTAGTAAGAAAAGAATAAGCAAGTTTTCAAACATGAATGAAGTGAATGCAAGTGTCCAAGAGTGATTCAAAGAGAAAAGAAACTCAATTGAATCGATTCTTGAAGTTTTTGAAGAAAATCGAAAATTGCCGTAAGAAGCTCGAACTTGTAGTTGATCAAAGTTTTTATCTATTGAGAATTTGAAGAAACCTCCAGAAATAAAAGTTGTAGATATTTAAATTACCCACGCATAGGCAAAAACGGCGCATCAATCGAAATTCATAGAAAAAATTTATGGGTAAATGAAGAAGCCATCATAAAGAAAGGGACCCCAATTTTAGGCCAAAATTTAATTTTAAGCCATGTTTCTGCCTGTTTCTTCAAGGATTATTAAAACTACGACTTGAGACACTTGTGTACCATATAAAATGTTATATATCTCATATTTTAAGGTACACAACAATTTAGAATCGATTAACAGAGAGGCTGAGAGCAACATAACTTTCTTGGGAGTTTTTGCGCTGCATTTGAATATCGAATTTGAGAGTTTTATTGTTTAATTCCTTAAAAAAATTGTTAGATTAGTTTGTTTATAATATTTTGAGGCTGTAACTTTGCTATTATCAACATTCAATTCATCATTCAATATAGTTTTCAATTTAAGTCTCAATCGTGTTTCGAGTAAACCCTAGTTTTCTATTTTCTTTCAATTCGATTGCTTTTATTTATTTGTTTGCTTTGCTATTCATATATTAGTTACTCGAAATCATATATATTCTGGAATCAACCTTAAACCCACATTTTTTGGGCTGGTTTTAGGGTTTATAAATATATTTTGTCGGTTTTTCGACGATTTATGCTTGATTCTTGTTTTATATTTAAATAATTTATAGTTTTTTCATGCTATTCATGTGTGATTTATGCTTGATCATTAAGAATCTATTTTTTTAGAATTCTTAAAGTTTAGGTCGATTTTGTTAGGTTTTTGTCGGTTTTGAGTTTATTTACCGTTTTTGTCGTAAAATCTTTATTTTAAATCGGAATTATAAATTTTCAAAGCTAAAAGTTTTCAAATATGATTTTTTATATGATTAAGTATGTGTTTACTATTTTTCATGATTTCTAAGATTATTTTCATGTTTGTTTTGATTATGACTAGCTTGTTTGTTAGTTAGAGGTCCGTAAGGACCGAGTATGCTGACGCGGTAGTTTTTCGGACCCAAATTCAATTATAATTAATTTTATATAAGTTAATAGGTCATTATAAATATTATTTTTATTAAATTATTATCCTAATATGCTAATCACATATTTTTATAATAAATTTAATAAAATCTTTTCGACAAAAGAGCGAAACTAATTTAAATTATTGTTTTTGCTCTAAACCCTAACCGGTTGACTTAAAGAGTAGTCTATACTCTCTAAATTAATTGGTTATGTATCATTTTAGATTATATTTCAATCTTAAGTGCGCTATTTTCAATATTTGTTTTAATCCTTACTATTTGATAACGAAATCGCCAATTTTGTGCTTCCACCACCCGTTTTAGTTTAAATCTGATTTCAATCATATTTTAACTTATTTGAATTAAATTACGGTTTTTACTTAATATTTTTAAACTCACTTTTATAAAATATTTTGTAGTGTCAAGTACTACTTCACTTTAATAAATAAGTGTTTTTGATAAAATTAAGTAATGCAATTTGATTCCATAATTAATATTGGTATGTATAGTTCATGTCACGCATGAATTATTGTGAAATATACAAGTTTATGAGATCAATTAGCATGTGAAAATTAAGTAGGCTAATTTTTAAAGAAAAATTAATTAAAAAAGATTCTCGGTCCACCGAATTGCCCGTTGTGTTGCCCAGAACTTATGGATACCCCTAGCGCTTTTTTTCTTAATTTTTTGTTAATGTTTTTCACTCGTTTAATTAATTTAGCATGCTATTTTTAGTGTTAATTTTATTTAGCTTTATTCCATATTCTTATTATGTTAGTTTAGTTTCTTTTAGCATAGCAATATTTTGCTACCTTTAGAATTAGTTTTATTGTCACTAGTTATTTTAGTTATCAATCTACATTCCATTCTCTTCATATTTCATCTTTTCTTTATTTTTCTCATCTTGCTCTTGAAATAAATATTCCTAATTCAAAGAACTACCCTCGGACTTACCAAGTATTTATTACTTGACCGACCACCTGCACTTGGGTGTAATAACTCATGTTGTTTTCGCCGAGTCAGTCCCATAATTGTTCGGTATTAGTAGTAGGTAGAATATTGAATTTCTTTAATAAATTTAGTTTGTTAAATTGGACTATTATAATCTTTGGCTAGCTTTATATAAGAGTTGATGGTGTCCAAATCTAGAACAGATAATTGACGACCGACCAATCAATGAATAATGGTGAATTAGAGGTTTAATATTGAATTGTAACTGTGAATAGTGATTGTGAACAGGATTACCGTATATGTGAACAGTGGTTGTGAACAGTATCACTGTATATATGAACAGTGGTTATGAACAGTATTTATGAACAGTAAATGTGAACAGTATCTGTGAACAGTGACTCTGAACAGTATCTGTGAACAGTGACCGTGAACAGTACCACCGTATATGTGAACAGTGACTGTGAACAGTACTGGCAGAAACTGATTAAAAATAAAGATGAACACGAGACGTTTTTTATTAAGGTAGGTTCTCCCGGTAGCGCTTATGCTAGTCCGGCAGTACGTCCTCCTTTTGTGTGTGCTTGCTTTGTATTAGCTCAAAGGCAATCAATTCGGATGATAATACAAGCTACCAATCTCTCTCTTTCTATAATTTCCTTAATTTTATTTATAAGTATAGAATTAGGATTACAATTATTTCAACAGAATAAATAATAAACTGTGTAGGAGAGAGAGTGTATAAGGATTGATATTTTTTTGGGGTATGAAAAGAGAGAGAGTATAAGACCCTCAAAAATTGGCTTGTATTTAGGAAAGATGGATGGATATTGGGAGAGAAGGAAGAGATGTTTTTGGTGTGTTTTGAATGAATGAATGAAGGGGGTATTTATAGGTAAATGTAGAAGGGCAAAAAGGTAAATTTGGTAATGTATATGATGTGTATGCTTAGGTCACATGTATTCTAGAATGTATATGATGTGTATGCTTAGGTCACATGTATTCTAGAATGTACATGATGTGTATGCTTAGGTCACATAGGTAAAAATGGTATTTTACTGGAGGTAAAAAATGGTATTTTACTGGAGGTAAAAAATGGTATTTTACTGGAGGTAAAAATTGGTATTTTACTGGAGGTAAAAGTGTTGAATTACCTTTGTATGCCAATGATAAAATTAGTATTTAACCCCATCAATTGCCCCCTATCCTTATCATTTAGCTCGGATGAGCTGATTGGTGAGGATATCCTTCAACCCGGGAGCTAGTAGTAGCTTTAAGTTCTGAAGTTCGTCATGTCTTAAGCCCGAATCTTTCGTAGGTGAACAAGGTCGACAATTCGATGCCTGCAAGAGGTCTTTTGCCTGTGTTAGGTCTTTCGCCTTTGAGAGGTCTTTCGCCTGTGTTAGAGGTCTTTTGCCTTTTTTAGAGGTCTTTCGCCTGTGTTAGAGGTCTTTCGCCTGTTTTAGAGGTCTTTTGCCTTTTTAGAGGTCTTTCGCCTGTGTTAGAGGTCTTTCGCCTGTATTAGAGGTCTTTTGCCTTTTTTAGAGGTCTTTCGCCTGTGTTAGAGGTCTTTTGCCTGTGTTAGAGGTCTTTTGCCTTTGAGAGGTCTTTCGCCTGTGTTAGAGGTCTTTTGCCTTTTTTAGAGGTCTTTCGCCTGTGTTAGAGGTCTTTTGCCTTTTTTAGAGGTCTTTTTTTTATATGTACTGTCGGAACTGACCTCGCTGAATAAGCTTTTCAATTTCTTCCTTGAGCTTCTAGCAATTATTAGTCTCGTGGCCGTGGTCCTTGTGATACCGGCAATACTGGGTAGAGTCCCTCTTCTTCTCTAGAGTGCTCATCTTCCTAGGCTTAGGCACTTCTCCTGGTTCTGATTGGGCATAGACCTCGCTCAGTGGAGCTGTAAGGGGAGTGAACTTTCGGTGAGCTCTGTCCTCGCTAGATTTGAACTTTTCGGTATTCTTTTTGATCTTCTTGTTCTCCCTCTCTTGACTAGAAGAAGGGCTATGTTCCCCCTAGCGCTTGGAAGGGGGCCAGAGAGCAAAAAATCCTGACATGTTGCGTCCTTGGAGTGTCTCTTCCACCCCAATCTGTTTGTTGACCTCGTCCAGGAGCTCAGACATGGTCTTTGGAGCCATTCTAGCTAAGGTCATTAAGCAGTAGGGGGAGCTTACTCCGTTCATAAATGCGGCTACGGCTACACCTTCATTGAGATCATCGATCATGAGGCTTTCCTGGTTGAACCGGCAAGCGTACTCTTTCAAGCCTTCGTTTGAACTTTGTTTGATTGTGAAGAGGTGGGTGGAAGGCTTAGATTGCTTTCTAGTCCCTAGGAAGTGAGTTACGAACTTCGTACCAAGCTCGTTCGAGCTCTGAATCGAGCCTGGGGATAGGCTGTTGCACCACATCCGAGCGGCCCCCTTGAGGGTTGTGACAAAAGCCCTGCATATGATACCATCTGGGACACTCTAGAGCCCTATTATATTTCTAAATTGCTGCCAATGGTCCACTGGATCGGTTGAGCCATCATATGACTCTAGAGCAGGTAGTTTGAATCTGTTTGTGACTGCACATGTTTGGATGTGCGTTGCAAATGGGGATTCAGAATTCCTTACCAAAGTTGCTGCCGAGCTCCCTCCAACGTGGCCTATAGTTTTCATCATTTCGGCCAGCTGGGCTTTCATTTCTGATCTGAGCCTCTCCTCTACTTCTTCAACAGAGCTCTTGTTCGAGATCCTATCGAACACAGACCTTCGAGGTCTGGCATTGGTCTCCAGAACTGGTGGAATAGGGGGCGATCTCCTCTGCTCACACTTTGTCTTTGAGCAACTCTTTCGGAGCGTTTTTCTCGAACAACATTAACTTGTGGATTTCTTTTTGGAGATGGTGGGGGAGCTGTAACAGAGAACTCATCATAAGAATCTCCTTGTTCAGAACTGGATTGGTCGGCATCAGACCCACTGGGCCTGCTTCGATTCCTCCTATACCTCTGGCGGCGTTCTCTCAGCCTTTTAATGGTTGGGATTCGCGTAGGGGATAGGGGAGCCGGTGCAGAAACAGGGGTCGGAGGCGATCCATCTCTTGAACTGTACGAAGGGGATTCTCTTTGAGCCATCAATCTGTCAATCCAGACCTGGAGAGCAGTTTGTTGAGCCATTAAGGCTATCAGGGGGTCTGTTTGGGTGGTGTCTCCTGACTGGGACATGGTGAATGTATGGTTTTTGGCTTTTTGAGAAGCGTGTGACTTTAAGGAAATGTCTTTCCCACAGACGGGGCCAAACTGATGGTGTCAAAATCTAGAACAGATAATTGACGACCGACCAATCAATGAATAACGGTGAATTAGAGGTTTAATATTGAATTGTAACTGTGAATAGTGATTGTGAACAGTAACACCGTATATGTGAACAGTGGTTGTGAACAGTATCACTGTATATATGAACAGTGGTTATGAACAGTAAATGTGAACAGTATCTGTGAACAGTGACTCTGAACATTATCTGTGAACAGTGACCGTGAACAGTACCACCGTATATGTGAACAGTGACTGTGAACAGTACCGGCAGAAACTGATTAAAAATAAAGATGAACACGAGACGTTTTTTATTAAGGTAGGTTCCCCCGGTAGCGCTTATGCTAGTTCGGCAGTACGTCCTCCTTTTGTGTGTGCTTGCTTTGTATTAGCTCAAAGGCAATCAATTTGGATGATAATACAAGCTACCAATCTCTCTCTTTCTATAATTTCCTTAATTCTATTTATAAGTATAGAATTAGGATTACAATTATTTCAACAGAATAAATAATAAACTGTGTAGGAGAGAGAGTGTATAAGGATTGGTATTTTTTTGGGGTATGAAAAGAGAGAGAGTATAAGACCCTCAAAAATTGGCTTGTATTTAGGAAAGATTGATGGATATTGGGAAAGAAGGAAGAGATGTTTTTGGTGTGTTTTGGATGAATGAATGAAGGGGGTATTTATAGGTAAATGTAGAAGGGCAAAAAGGTAAATTTGGTAATGTATATGATGTGTATGCTTAGGTCACATGTATTCTAGAATGTATATGATGTGTATGCTTATGTCACATGTATTCTAGAATGTACATGATGTGTATGCTTAGGTCACAAAGGTAAAAATGGTATTTTACTGGAGGTAAAAATTGGTATTTTACTGGAGGTAAAAGTGTTGAATTATCTTTGTATGCCAATGATAAAATTAGTATTTAACCCCATCAAGAGTCATTTAAGTTTTTGGTATGGTTTATTTACCATAATTAAACTTAATTTGGGCACCACTTCATATAGTCCATCATTATGTGTTGTAGTCTATATAATTAATGGGTCCTTAAAAATCTGTACATAGTAAATGAAACTCATGCTTGACATTAATTAGTAGTGAAAATTAGTTTAAAGGTAAAGCGATAAATTCAAACGGTTGATTTTAAATTGAACGGTTAAGATTAACTTATATTTATTAGAATTTTTGTTGGGGGAAACACTTCTTCCTACGAGGACCCAAAGCCAAGGGTCCAAATTTCTCACTTTACCTTTAAAAAGTAATCTATGCCATTTTAAAGGTGCCAAATCTGACATTACAGATGTAACACTTTAAGTTGATATTTGTATGCGAGGCGTGAAATGTTTCGAGCGTTGTAGTCTAATTAATTAAGTACGATATATATACTCTCGCTAATTGCTCTTATATTAACTATTATGCACTCCCATTTATTTCATGTGTGAGTTTATAACCTAACATGTGTGGCTTAATAGTCATTCCGAAAATTCATATCGTCATTGTAACTATGACGCAATATAACATATTGAATAATAATTATTAAATAAGAAATCAAGGGTTCGTGTTAGACCAACTGTATTTTCGGTGTCTCTTTAAATTTTTGCGATGAGAGATCTTAGACAAAACTCCATCTTGAAAATATTGAAATGGGGTTGAATTGATCAATTGAACTTGAAATTTCCCTTTAAGTTTTACAACTTTTAACGAAGTGACAGCACTGTTTTCTTTGAAAATGGAGATAGCAACGATGGAATGCATGCAAGTATGCAACTCAAATAAAATATACTGTTTAGCAATAGAATTAACTAATAATTTTTCTTTATTCATTTATATTTCTTTTTCTAAACACTTAGAAAATTGAAAAACAAATAAAAATTAATAAGGAGACGAAATTAAAGAATCTTTATGATCACTTTATACTAGATGCACAAATATACTATTTACAATTTTTCTAAGGAAAATGCTTTTTTTTTTACCTAGGATTAATCTTACTACTTATTTTTACCCGGTATATTACATGTGTCGTACCTTTGTTGTATTTTGTGAAGGTACAACAATTTATATGACACATGCTGATAAAAATAGGTGATAAGAATACTCGGTAAGTGTAAATATTACTCCTTTTCTAAATGAAAAAACTATCATATGCATGCACGAATATAATTTAATGACCACGGCCTCTTGGGCTAGGTCCAGAGGCTAACATCTCAAACCAATACGACATCGTATATTTGGCCTTCATCATGTATTCCGATGGTAACGTATGATTTGTGCCCGCTAATTCTTCCGGCAAGACTCTCGTTGCTTCCACATGATACTGGATCATCAAAACACCCAAAAATACAACAAAAAACATCAAAACCGCGCTTCTTTTACAATAATTCATCTTCTAAAATTGTTAAAAATTTGTGATTTTTTAAGTCAAAAAATTGTGTAAGAAAGAAATATTATGGGAGGTGGGTGGGTGGAGTTAATTTTTTTTCCCTTTAATGGGTAGGTGTTTTTTGGTTGGTAAATGTGTGAAAAATTGATAATGGTGTGGAAGTATTTATATACACTAAGGTAGTTGAGTTGAGTACGTTGAGTTGAGCATAATTAAGTAGCTGTTTAACTTTATTGGGTTATCAACAGTTTGAATGAAGAATTAAGGGTGTCTTTGAAGCAGTCTTATTGGGTTATACATTTCATTGCGACTTGGGCTTACCTGTTGACCAAGCAACTCTTCATTGAAGCAGTCATATATGCACGAGATTTAAGGGGGCTTTAATTTGTTTATTTCCCGGAAACATACTTTGGGCCTCTAAAGTGGTGTCTGCTTTATCAGGTCTCGATTCCAAACCTAACCGCAAATGAACAGAATAAGGTTTTAGAATTAATACTTGTTGGAATCTTATTTTTTTTTTTTCTCTCTGGTCATAAATTCTTAAGACGAACTCTTAAGCCTTAGAGCACGCGT
Organism: Lonicera japonica; assembly: GCA_021464415.1. Lineage (NCBI taxonomy): Eukaryota > Viridiplantae > Streptophyta > Magnoliopsida > Dipsacales > Caprifoliaceae > Lonicera > Lonicera japonica. Next base: position 58,864,713 of record CM038465.1, on the reverse strand, counting down.
TAATATATATAACTTTATTTCCAAGAGCTGCTGTGAGGGGAGTGAAACAATGGAATTAACTTTGGTACATTAGACCATCAAAGAATAATATTTCTGTAAAATATATATCCCCCATCCTGTGATTGATAAGAATCGTATAATCCTGACCAATCCAGTGAATGATATATTAATTTTTCGATTTTTTGAATATTTAACTTAGAAAAATGTTAACATGTACTCTTAAAAGTATATGTTAAACATACAATAAATAAAAGGAATAATTTTATGTGTGAGAACTCGTGCCCTATTTAATGTAAATTTAATATTTGTCCTCTATATAACTAGCTAGGTTGTTAACGCATGTGTGTCCTTTAAGTATGTGTTACCATGACCCTTTAATTTTGCATTTCATTATTAAAAAGGATATTGAATTTCTTTTATATTAATTTCTTATTTTTTGCTCCTTTTGTTTACTTTGACTGTCCTTAATTCTCATTCATGGACTTTAGTAGAAATCGATTTCTTTAGTAGAATTCAAAGTTTATATCTAAGATAGACTACTGATTTTAATTTGGATACGAGAAATAAACACAAAAATTTAATAATAGATGTCACAATGCATGGTTAAATCAATCTTCTTCATTTCTATATTCTAGTCTCGCCGGAAAGAGTTTGTGGTGAGTTTTCGTTCTTTTTAGATAAAATGAAACAATTTAGACCTTTTATTAAATATATATATACATACACACAATTGTTTAAAATAATTAAAAACCATTAGTTTCTATGGGAATTTAGATAAATATTTGCATATCTTTAATGAATGCCCGGTCTTGTTTTGTGGACAATGTGGAAAACCAGAAATAATGCTTTGTTAAGAAATATATACGCCTATAAATTTCCAACATATCTAATTATTAGAGTTCGGAGAATCCTACTCAAAACCAATTAATAATGGATGGAGTAATCCTTTATTTTTATATATTGCTTTGGGATAATCTCATTGCCAGATGCATGTGACACGCCCTCTCATATGTGGTAATTTTGAACCTAACACACGGACTGTTTGTATTGGGTGACGAGGAGCCTGTGTAGCCGATGGACCTTCACACGGTAAATAGCTTGCCCTCTAATACCATATTAAAGTTTGGAGCATCCAACTCAAAACCAATTGGCAATAGGTGAAGTAGTTCTTTATTTTTGTATATTGCTTTGAAAGGATCTCATTTCTTAAATAAGGAAGCGCATGCAAAGCCCTCTCAATCAGAAGGCAGTGCGTTGCATTTCCTTGGCTGGAAACCACCCATTCGTACCTATTTTAAATTAAATACGGTATACGGATGTTTCCTTCAATATGAATATATGCACTGCTGGTATTGGAGCTGTAATACGAAATAAAGAAGGAGCAGAGCAACCACTGGAGGCCTAGCTGCTTGTATTAGAAACGCAACAAAAAATACAGCAGAATTCTGGGCAATTCGAGAGGGAACTAACTTTAATTATTTGTTGGAAAAAAATAACAGAGTGAATATAAAAGCCATGTGTCAAACAAATATATTTTAATGAATAAAAAGTAGTTACAATAACTTACAAACAAAGCTTCTAAAATTAATTATATACAATTTGATAGAAAGACGCTTGCAAAATACAATGTCCTTGGACAGAAAAACACCCCACTCATGTTTGTGTATCTCTCTCCAAGAACTTTTTTACAAACTATCTTTGAATTTCCTACTATCTCTCTATCTTCCTCTCTTGTTTTCCATTTAAACAAAGAGAATTCTTAATCGCACCCAGCAAAATATTCTTTTCACCCCACTTATAAAAGACATGCAACTCGATCACCCCACCACTTTTTTTCTATTTTCATTCAACTCACCCCACCTTCCTTTCTCAGGCCAAACAAGGAATAATAAACGTATTTTTTATCCATTCTCTCTCATTCATATTCCACATTCAAATATACTCTTCTCTTCCTGCATATATCTCAACAGCCGGATCACAACGGCCACCGATTGTCTTCCAACTATTATTCCAGAAATCGTTCTCATCTTTTGAAGTATCAGATTATGCATGTATATATATATATATATATGTGTGTGTGTGTGTGTGTGTCACTGTAGTATTAATTGAAATAAAGATAATAATTCATTAAAAAAAATTTATTTCCTTCTCAATCATACCAATATTAAAAGGAAACAAAATAAATGTATAGAAATGATTGGCAATTCTTCCCATTTCCTCCGATTTCTTCACATTTCCTCTCATATAAATCAATCCATACGAGAAAAATGTAGTCTCTCATTCTCTTTTCTTTTCCTTTCTTTCCCATCTCCTCAATATAAACGGAATGCAAGACTTCAAAAAGTGTCTTCAATGAACCACTAGGACTAGCTAGTCTAGTGGCTAGAACTCACTCTCGACTAGCGGGAGGTATTAAGTTCGAATTCCGTATTGATGTACTAAAAAAAAGTGTCTTCGGTGTATAAAAGATATCTAAAAATATTTATATAAAGTGTAGCCGAAAATGATTTTAAAATTCTAAAATATTTGTGAGGTGTTTCTTTTTTTTCTTTTATGAATTTTTAAGACATGTTTCTTATCCTTATAAATCAAGGAGTGGTAGAATATTGAATTTTAGAGTGAATAGTCGCAACTTTTAGAAATTGAGGATAACATTAAGCAAATGTTATAGTCTGCAATAAAAACTTTGCGCATTTCTACTACGGTGTCCATGTGATTATCAATAAATCGAAAAATAAAATTAATTTGACCTTTTTTTTATAATGTTAGCTCTAGGCATATCTTAGGTTTGTGCAAAGATACTTAGTAATTCATGATATTAAAAATATATGAGGATATTAGATCAAGTGATAGTTAAATGTGCTTTTCATGTTTGAAATCATGAATTCAATTCTTCACTTTAGTCTTATTTTATAATAATTTTTTGCCCCAAAAAAAATAATTTTACAATTTAATTTACAGATCTATCAAAATCTCCTACTCACATGCAAGTAATACAAAGAACGTATAAGTGTAGATTATGGTGATTGCTATTTTTCAATCAAATGAATATCTTGGCCTACTTCTTTCCTTAAGTTTCAAAAGCAAAATGAGCTAAGTGGTTGCATATTTATATAGAATGGGTTCTTTCTCTCATCAAAATTTGAAACCGACGATTCCATACCAAGTTGCCAACTAATCCAATATTTGGTTTTTCTATATATGTTTGGAAATAATTGTAATAGTTTGGGTCAAATTTAAGTAGTAAATTGATCCAATTCAAAACACTGTTAAATGAATTATTATATCAACTAAAAGAAACATGATTTAGTTCTTAAAAAAATGTAACATAAGTTATAATACATTTTTTTATCATGTCATGCATGTCAAAGTAATTATACAAATAAAAATATACAATTTTCATCACTAAAATAAGATGATTAGAACCACAAGCTAGAGGACACCATTTCAATTGTAAACATTAGAATACATACAAACAATGGAATACTTAATTTATCCAAAACGCAAATTGTTTTCCTTCCCATTACAATGTAAGACAAAATTACAATAAATTATTTTTTCTTATAACATATATAAGATATATGTAGTAAAAGGATAAGACCAAATGACTTGTCAAACACACTAATTTACATAAAGAAGATAAGACCAACTTAAAATTAAACCGGTAGAGGTATTTCATATTTGGCAATGTTACAATATTATTTCCTTTATTATTTTCTTGTAATTTAGCTTTCTTTTTCTCTTTATTTCCTTATGTATATTTTCCTTAGTTTAGGCTTTCCCTTTTTCTTTATTTCCTTATGTATATTTTCCTTAGTTTAGGCTTTCCTTTTCTATGTCCTTCTATACTTATATATATAGGAGTTTATTCTTGTAAAGCATATACTGAAAGATACATAATACATATTCTTTTTCTCTCTCTCTAGATTTATCATGGTATCAGAGGTTGTGTAAACCCTAGCCCATCCATCCCACCACCACCACTGCCAAACCCGCTGCCCAGATCCACCATCCAAACCGCCCAAGCTACCTAACCTCTACCCAAACCCTTATCTAGGAACCTTCAAAACCTTCGAAACCTACCCAAATTACTTTCAAAACACTATATTCCACCACCATTGCAATCGTCCCGACGAAACGATCCTTACGCCGTAAACCTTACTTCGAAAATCGGTTCCTCGCGCCCTCACGCGCTTACCCACGCGCACAGTCCACGCGCGTCACGCGTCCTCTCCTGACGCCATTACCTTTAACAGCCGTTACCTGACGCCGTTAACTTTAACGGCTTCTACTTGACGCCATCACTTTTAAAGGCAAAACTTTAACGCCGTTAAGTTACTGTTCAAAAAAAAAACATACTTGTTTCCAAGGTTTGTCAGCCTTCTGGACTTAACCGCGACGTCCGTTTTGGCTAATTTCATCTCTAAGTACCGGTATCAGGTTCCATATCTTATATTTTTTTTTTCCTTTTTTCTTTCGTTCAATCAAACCTTCATTTTTTGCCATGTCTTCCAACTCTGAAATTCCTATTACAATTAAACTTTATGGGAACAATTATAGTCACTGGTCAATGTTATTCCGAAATTTTTTGAAAGGTAAAAGTCTTTGGAATTACGTTACTGGCAAAGAAAAATGTCCTGCTGATACTGATCCCAAGTTTGCAGAATGGGATATTAATAATAACAAGATCTTGACATGGATTGCCAACACAGTCATACCATTCATTAGCATACAGCTCGGAAAATGTGATACTGCTCAGAAAGCTTGGGATTTTTTGGCAAACCGATATGTTCAAACTAATTTCGCTAAAAAGTACAAGTTTGAACAGGATATACGGGCTCTACAGCAACAAACAGGCCAATCTGTCTCCGACTTTCATTCTAGCATGTCTCTTATCTGGGATCAGTTGGAACTTATGGAACCTCAGTGGACTACTGATATGCAATTATGGGAAACCTTTCGTGAGGAATCTTGGCTCGTCTAATTTCTTATGGCTCTCAGGGAAGAATTTAAACCACTACGAGCTGCCATGCTCCACCGTAAGCCTCTCCCTACCGTTAAAGTGGCTCTGACAGAGTTAATTACTGAAGAAACCCGCAGAGGTATCTCTTCGACGCTATCTTCGGTATTCATTGCGACCCATCGCCCATAGCAGCAATCGTACTGATCCCCCACCAATCACCCTTCCCACCGCCCTCCCCATATCACCACATATCCCCAACAGACTTCCTCCCGGCCACCCAAAGGTTTATCCCAGGTCCAATGTAACTATTGCAAGGAATTTGGTCACACAGTTAAGTTCTACCCCTCTCCTACCTCTCATTACATGTGAGAACTACAAAAATCCCTCCAATCTGCTGCTGCCTTTACCTTATCTGATCCATCAAGTATCAGTTATCCGCATCCACCTGGTTTTTGTCCGACCACCACTCCTGCGGACCCCACCAACCCTCCCCAACTCAGTCATACTGTTGCATCTGCCTTCTCTGCTCCTAATGGCACACCCACTTCTCCATGGTTTCTTGATTCTGGAGCTTCAAACCATATGACATTTGACTCTACCCACTTTGCAACTTCTAGTCCGATATATTCATCTTCCTCGATTCATACGGCTAATGGGTCCACTATCTCTGCTAGCCACATTTGTTTCATGAATACCACCAATGGTTTGTCTGTTCCTGATGTTCTTCTTGTCCCTCAACTATTTATGCAACTTTTATCTGTTGGCCAATTATGTGACATCGGGCTAATCATTTCATTTGATTCTTTTCATTTTGTTGTGCAGGACCGTTCGACGGGGATATCAGTTGGGACATGCCATAGAGTTGGACGCCTATATGTGACAAACATATTACAGATTCCTTCTCCTAGTGGTTTCTCCTTCGCGACATTTACCCCCAATCCCTCCTCATTTATTTCTTGGCATTCTAGATTTGGTCATGTTTCTTTTTCTCGTCTTCAATTTATGGTTAATAAAGGGTTGTTAGGACCAGCTACATTAGACAAATATCCATCTTGTGTTGCTTGTAAACTGGCTAAACAACCAGCTCTTCCTTTTAATAATAGTACTATTGTTTCAGACTCTCCTTTTGATCTTGTGCATTCTGATGTCTGGGGTAAAGCCCTTGTTACCTCTATAGGTGGGGCCTTATATTATGTTGTGTTCATTGATGATTACTCCTGTTACACGTGGACTTATTTACTTCGTTTTTGTTCAGATTTTTTGAAAGTTTACATTGAATTTGCCACTATGATTAAAACTCAATTTTTTAAAACCATTAAAGTTTTTCGATCCGACTCCGGAGGTGAATATCTGTCCAAATATTTTCTTGATTTTCTTAAATCTCAAAAGACCCTTCCTCAACTCTCTTACCCTAACACCCCTAAACAAAATGGGATTGCCGAACGCAAACACCGTCATCTTGTTAAAACAGCCCGAACCTTACTTGTCTCTTCTTCTGTCCCCTCCGTTTTCTGGGGTGAAGCCATCCATACATCTTCCTTCCTCATTAATCGCATTCCTTTTGTGGTTACATGTAGTATCTTTTATTTTGAACGTCTCTTTGGTACCATACCTGATTATTCCTATTTTCGTGTTTTTGGAGCCACCTGTTTTATACTTCTTCCAAAATGAGAACGCACAAAACTCACACAAAAAACGGCTATGTGCGTCTTCTTAGGGTATGGCGTTCAACAAAAAGGCTATCGTTGTTATGATCCTATCACAAAAAGACTCCGTATTTCTTGACATGTCATCTTGTGAGAAAATACCCCATACTACACCCTGTCTAAGGATTCCGTGTCTTCCACTGAGCCCTCCCTACCGATTGATCAATTTCCTGACTTCTCCACCACTGATTCCTCTCATCCTCAACCCACTCATCTCCCCATTCCTGATCCTACACCATTCCATGCTCCTACACCATTCCATGCTCCTGCCACTGATTCTGTATCTGGATGTCCACCTGCTGATAACTCTACGTCCTGTCCTGACTCTATCTGTCCTATCGACGATTCTGTGCCACGACCGACTCGTGATCGTCGCCCACCAGCCAAGCTATCAAATTATCATTGTTTTCTCTCTGCCATGCTGTCTCTCCATGAACTCACCTCCTATCGCACTGCTTCTTCAAATCCTCTCTGGAAACAGGCTATGACTGGAGAACTTACTGCTCTCCAACAGACCCATACATGGGATATTACCACCTTACCTACCGGTCACTCTGTTGTTGGTTGTAAATGAATTTACAAAATTAAAACTAAGGTTGATGGTTATGTTGATCGATACAAAGCTCGTTTTGTTGCCAAGGGCTTTACTCAAGAATATGACATTGATTATGAGAAAACTTTTACTCATGTCGTTCGTATGACTACTGTTCGCACTTTAATTTCAGTTGTATCTATCCGACAATGGACGATTCATCAAATGAATGCCAAGAACGCATTTCTTCATGGTGATCTTTCTGAAGTGGTTTGTATGCAACCTCCTCCCGGCCTTCCTTATTCTCTCGGGCAAGTATCCAAACTGCGGCGTGCTCTCTACGGTCTCAAACAAGCACCCCGAGCCTGCTTTGAAAAATTCTCTACCGCTGTCCTTGGCCATGGATTCTCTCAGTGTACATATGATTCGGCTATGTTCACATCTTCCTCATCACGGGGCATTGTTATTCTTCTGATATATGTTGATGATGTGATTATTACTGGGGATGATTTGGATGGTATATGTAGACTCAAAACCTATATGTGTTCATGTTTCAAAATGAAAGATCTGAGTACTCTTCGTTACTTCTTGGGCATTGAGGTTGATCATTCATCTACAAGATACTTTCTTTCTCAGGTAAAATATGCTTCTGATATTGTTGACTGTGCTGGCCTGACAGATAACAAGGTTGCAGATACTCCACTTGAAATGAATGTCAAGTTTTCTCCTTCAGATGGTACTCCTCTGGCTAATCCTACATTATACCGACAGCTTGTGGGTAGTCTCAACTATCTTACTATCACCAGGCCAGATATCAGTTATGCTGTCCACATTGTGAGTCAGTTCATGTCTGCACCTCACTCTGTTTACTTTGCTGCTGTTCTTCGTATCATCCGCTACATAAAAGGGACCATATACCAATGCCTACATTTCTCGTCGGCCTCTAGTCTTACGCTATAAGAGTACTCTGATTCTGACTAGGCAGGTGATATTATTGATCGGCGATCCACCACCGGCTTCTACATTTTTCTTGGTAACTCTTTCATTTCGTGGAAAAGCAAAAAGCAAACTGTTGTTGCTCGTTCTAGTGCTGAGGCTGAATATCGTGCTCTCGCTCACACGATCGCTAAAATTGTTTGGCTTCGCTGGCTCCTCCAAGATATGGGCATCTCTATTCCGGATCCCACACCCCTCTTTTGTGACAATCGAAGTGCTATTCAAATAGCCCATAATGATGTTTTTCACGAGCGCACCAAGCATATTGAAGTGGACTGTCACTTTACTCGTCATCATCTCTCCCAAGGACATATTCAGTTACCACACATCTCTTCCGTTCTTCAACCGGCTGATCTCTTCACCAAATCTCATGTGACTGCTCGTTTTCAATTTTTGGTATCCAAGCTCCGCATGCTTTCCAAACCATCCTGCGCTTGAGGGGGGTGTTACAATATTATTTCCTTTATTATTTTCCTGTAATTTAGCTTTCCTTTTCTCTTTATTTCCTTATGTATATTTTTCTTAGTTTAGGCTTTCCTTTTCTATGTCCTTCTATACTTGTATATATAGGGGTTTATTCTTGTAAAGCATATACTGAAAGATACATAATACATATTCTTTCTCTCTCTCTAGATTTATCAGGCAATAGTAACCGTCTTATTTTTTTTAAGAGTTTATTTTCCTTTTTATACACATGCATTATGAATTGGCAGAGGCCAACCCACTTCATCGTCTTTGTACCAAATCACAAATACAAGATGTTTTCCAGCATAAGCCCAGTAATAATATGGCATCTGGAATACCAAAATGAAGTTGAAGATTTGAATTTCTTCACTGTTTGTTACAACATTTTAAGTGACAAGTTGTTTCACATGTGGATGTAGAAATATATCGATAAACAACTTGTATTCTTCTATTCTTGCTCAGTCTCTCACTTTTAGTGAAGTTTATAACTTGGAATTTTGTGTCTTGCTTTCTAAAAATTAGAAAGAACTCACAAAGATCATATGTCATGTTGAATTTTTGGATTCCGAAGGGACCAGTATCGATCATCTGCAAATATGCGGCACGGGCACGACATTTCGCTTTGTAATCTTCTTTTATCCTCTTGGACTCCTCAAAATACCTATCAATAATTGCTTGCATTTTCACTAAAATCTCTTCCCTCAAATTCATTGTTTGCAACATGAAAACAATGAAAACTTAATTAATCAAACCTCCTCTGATGCTAAATGATAGATTCGTGTTGCTTTCAGGTAGGAACAAACCACAATTATTCTTCCACTCAGGGTAGGAATAACACCACAAGAGAGTTTCTTTAGGATAAAAAACAAACCACAATTTCTATTACTCAATTCTCTATGATTTACAAGACCGGATTGTATATAAACCGAATTAATTAACTAGACCCACTACTACCACAACCCTATAGCTTCTTACTAACTTATTTCATATATTACCAGTCCACTAATTATTACACTTAACTAACCACATCACTAATAACTAAGTTACTACACTTTTTGTGGTCTAACATACTGTTTTCTTTAGTATATGACTAGTTATAAATGAGCTGAGAGAGAACTAGAGCTTGATGTGGAGCATGGTCTAGCCTTATTATGTCAAAGAAATACCCTATTAGTTATACATTACAAAAACGTATCACTCTATCGAATCCTAAGTCTGCACTTGAATGAGCTTGTGAGACAATATAGCGAGAGAAATTGCCTGAACTTGGCAGCCGTGGAACATGAGCATTAAGAGAGCAGAAGAAGTGGGATCAGTGAGAGAAGATGATCGAAGTATCAAACTGCATCTCTAACAATGTCCTCTATTTGTGGGAATGTTTCTTCATAAAACTCACAAGAGAGTCCAAGCCCCAATATCCGGTGAAAGGACCAAAAGATCATAAGCACTACTGCAGCAGCAGCAGCCAGCTAGCTATATATTAAGCTTCCTCGCAAACCCATATCCCTCAGCTCTCTCAAACTCATCAAAGCTAGGAACCTAATTTATTTGTGCTCAGTTCTCACAGATTTTTTTTAGATGTACACACTATTGAGAATGGTTGGCTCAAACCATTGATCCCACATGGAAAGATTTGGACTGGTTTGATCTAAGGTGGAGATTGTTAAGAATGATTGGCTCAAACCATTGATCCCACATGGAAAGATTGTAGAACTTAACATGAGTATATAAGTGGGGGAGAGTCTCCACATAGTAACGAGGCTTTTTTTTTAACGAGGCTTTTAAGTTAAAACCCCACACCTGTGGCCCAAAGGTGTTTAAGTTAGGAACAATATCGTTACTATATGTGCGGATCGACGGGCTCGACTTGTGCCCCAGGCTCTACCCAAGTGCCGGCGGGCACAACAATTGGTATTAGAGACGATAGTGGATCCACGAACTTGTGAAGCAGTACCAGTAGCTAGAGTCGGCGGAGTCGAAAGAACTCGGTTGAGCCTAAGGTGATAAGTCGCTACAAAAAGCATCCCGGTAGCTGGACTTGGTGGAGCCTATGGTGGAGTTAGACTCGGAGAAGCTGAGGGTGGAGTCGCTACAGCTTATGCACACCTAGGGTGCTGCTATCAAGGTGGTTGTGCAGGTTCCTCGAGTAAGGTGAAATATGGTGTACCTCGAGATGTGTACATTGACTAAAGGTGGACGATCTTGCAGATGGACGTTGTTGAGTGGTGACCTACATGGACAGTCCAAAGGTGGATTCATGGTGGACTATGGTATAGGTCTAGATGGAGCCGGACCGGTGTTAGTCCAAGGTGGAGCCAAGGTAGACTGGTTTGATCCAAGGCGAAGATTGTTGAGAATGGTTGGCTCAAACCATTAATCCCACATGGAAAGATTTGGACTGGTTTGATCAAAGGTGGAGATTGTTGAGAATAGGTGGCTCAAACCATTGATCCCACATGGAAAGATTGTAGAACTCAACATGAGTATATAAGTGGGAGAGAGTCTCCACATAATAACGAGACCTTTTTTTTAACGAGACCTTTTAAGTGAAAACCCCACACTTGTGGTCCAAAAGTGTTTAAGTCGGAGATAATATCGTTACTATGTGCGCAGACCGGCGGGCCCGGTTGGTGCCCCGGGCCCGACCCAAGTGCCGGCAGGCACAACACACACCAAATTAATATACGAAGAAACTAAGACATTTATATTTATTTATTGCACACATGCGTGTTTCATGTACGTACGTACCATTATAGCAGTCCAGGAATAAAGGCCTGTTTGGATCCAGTTTGAGATGCCCCCATTCTGGTTATGTGAACACGTTTTACTTAGTCCACTCGTAGGCCCAAGTGTTTGTTGTGATCATAAATTTAAATTGGCCTTGAGTAGAGTAAAAGTTATTGTGTTGTATTTTTGAAATTCGTAGGAACCAAACTCTCGCCCTTGAGTAATCTACACTTGTAATTAATCATTGTATCATCTTTCACTTTGTCAATTTTTTCTCCTAAAGTTATATACATGTAAGTGGTATACGCATTGCATATGTAACTATTCTAGTTATATCCGGAGCTATCTTATAAATATTTTTATCTTGTCGCTCAATCGAGATTGAAGATAAATATTTGGAACAAGATGATTTTTTTGTGAATGGCACATTTTACATTTAAGATTTATTAATACTTCTATACGGACATTTTTATCTGGCACAAAACAATAACCTATCAATATGAAAATAACTCAAGCATTAATTATTTTGACACGTTGGATTGGATCAACTTCAATTCCACCAGGCCTGGCAATTTTATTTGCCAGTAAGTTGGGGACACCACTGATTGATTAACCAATTAAATTGTACACCAATGCAGTAATTCGAAGGACGCAGATAAAAATTAAGAGTAAAATTTGATGAGCTCTTTTTAATAACTGGTCCATTTCGTCTTTTCTCCAATGTTATGTTGCTGATCAGCGCGAGTGTACACAAAAATTAAACTGACGGAGGCTCCACGTACGTAGCACTAAGTTTAGGCCTCAGAGAATTTCTTTTAAATTGTAATAAAACATGATAAATTAAATTATTTCTTTTTCTAAATGACAAGTATAAATGTTTAATACATTTGACGTACTCAAAAATATATTTTACATGCATTATATATCAAAGAAAGAACAAAATCGGAGATAAAAAGAGTGTGTCGTAATTAATTGCCATGGTCCGTCGGTGTTGAGCGAGAAGAAGACATGTGAGAGTACGTGAATGATCCGCACGGTAAAAGTATAGTTTGTTGTTATCAAAGCTGCCTCTGAAAGTATACAGAATGAGCGATTGCACATAGCCATTATTAATTAGGATAATAGCTTTTAAAAATTATACAAGAGATAATATTTTAAGCACGTGTAACATTAAAATAAAGGCCCCAAAAATATCTTATATACACAAGAAATTAATGCGTTCCCAGATTTTATTTGTGTACATAAGCGGGAGACCGCGAATTAAAAACACTCCATCAATTCCCCCACACAGATAAACACAATAGTGATGAGTTTGTACAATAATACTTATGCCCCACATATTAATATGTGAGGGAGACAACACTTTGAACGGCTTCAAATTTATAATGTGAAAACTGCATATATATATGGCAGTTAATTTGGGGCCACTTAATTCTGAACATTCGATCTCCTATTTATAACTCACATGCATTTGATCTCCTATTTTTAACTCTCTCTGTGTTGGCTTTCAACAATATATTATATTGCACCACCACCAGAATTATATATGTCGGTACCTTGTAATTCCAATGGTAAGTTGCAAGCATGTGCATCCTCAAATTGACGTTCTCAATTTCACATTTCAGTTGGTACCTAATTACCACACTTAATTACTGTTAGAAAAGATGATTCTCCTCTCTATGTAGATTATCCTCCTCTATGCTCTTGTCCCCTTTTATTCCATTCTCTATGCTATTTATTCATTGTAATTATATTGTTTGTGTAATTATGTTGTTTATGTAATTATATTGTTTTATGCTTTCTTCCTTTCCTTCTTGTATAAATAGAAGATGTATTCATTCAAGCAAGCACACAATAAATAATATATACATTACATTCATTTATCTACTTCCTTAATTTTCTCATGGTATCAGAGGGCTAATTTTTTTTTTCCTTCTGCCTCCACACCCAGGCATCCACAGCCATTTACCATCACAGTTCATACACACAGCCACAGTTCATACACACAGCCATTTACCATTTACCAAATATAGTGTTCACATCTTCTACAGCCTCGAAATCTGCTCAAACGGCTGCCAAACTTCATCAACACAACACCACTGTCATCGTCTCCCTGCGACGAAGCCAACGCCGTAAACATCACCCCAAAACACGCTCTCACGCGCCCACACGCGCGGCGCGATTGCCGACTGCTCCGCCTTGCATATTCACGCGCAATCCCACGCGCGTCTCTCCAGTTTCAGCACGCTCCCACGCGCGCGTGTCTTTCACGCGCCCCGCGTCTCTTGTCCATAAACACGCGCCTATTCGCCCCACGCACGCGTGTTGACCACTCGCCCGCTGTCTCTCACGCGCCGTCAGCAAATCCGTTAGTTTTAACGGCGTTTGCGTAACGCCGTTAGTTCCTGTTATAAAAAAAAAAAAAAAAAAAAAAAAAAAAAAAAAAAAAAAAACCACTTTTTCCAGGTTTTTTTCAGCCTTCCGGACTCAACCGTGACCTCCATTTTTGCCAATTCCATTCCTACAATATCAATCTCAGGTTTTATCTCTTTTAATTTTTTCCCCTTTTACCATGTCTTCCAATTCTGAAATACCCATTACCATCAAACTCGATGGAAACAATTATAGTCACTGGTCTATGTTGTTTCGTAATTTTTTGAAAGGAAAAGGTCTCTGGAATTATGTTTCTGGTAAAGCAACATGTCCTGCTGATACGGATCCCAAATTCTCTGAATGGGATATCAACAACAACAAAATCTTGACCTGGATTGCCAATACCGTAATTCCATCCATTAGCATTCAACTCGGCAAATGTGATACTGCACAAAAAGCTTGGAATTTTTTGGCAAACCGGTATGTCCAAACCAACTTTGCAAAGAAGTACAAGCTTGAACAAGACATTCGGGCCCTCCAGCAACAAGCAGGACAATCCGTTTCCGATTTTCATTCCAGTATGTCCGTTGTCTGGGATCAATTAGAGCTTATGGAACCACACTGGACCACTGATCTGAAACTATGGGAAACCTTTCGTGAGGAGACTCGCCTTGTCCAGTTTCTCATGGCTCTCAGAGAAGAATTTGAACCACTACGGGCTGCAATGCTTCACCGCAAACCTCTGCCTACCGTTGAAGTAGCCTTAACTGAATTAATTACTGAAGAAACGCGCCGTGGTATCTCTTCATCTCTCTCCACAGTGTTCATTGCCACCCCTCGCCCTCAGCAACATTTTTATCGACCTCCCACATATCACCCTTCCCCACGCCCTCCTCATTCCTTGACATACTCCCCACATCCTTCCCCCAGGGCCCCTAAAAGCTTATCTCACATTAAATGTAACTACTGTAAAGAACCTGGTCACACCGTCAAGTACTGCCCCTCCCCTACTTCTCGGTACATGCGCGGCCTACAAAACTCCTCCCACTCTACTGCTGCCTTCACATCATCTGATCAATCTCCACCTCCACCTGGTTTTGTCAGCAAACCCCCTGTGGACTCCGCCAATCCTTCCCACCTCAATCACACTGTTGCATCTGCCTTCTCTGCTCCTACAGGAACACCCGTCTCACCTTGGTTCCTTGATTCTGGAGCTTCAAATCACATGACTTTTGACTCTACACCATTTGTCACTTCTAGCCCGATGCACTCATCTCCCCCGATACATACAGCTAGTGGGTCCACTATCTCTGCTAGCCACATTGGTTCTATTCATACCACTAACGGTTTGTCTGTTCCTGATGTCCTCCTTGTTCCTAAACTATCTATGCAACTCTTATCTGTTGGTCAATTATGTGACCTTGGACTAACCATTTCTTTTGATTCTTCTGGTTTTGTTGTGCAGGACCGTATGACAGGGACCTCAGTTGGGACAGGCCATAGAGTTGGACGCCTATATGTGACGGACAAATTACAAATTCCTCCTATCCGTGGTTCTTCCTTTGCAACGTTCACCCCTAATCCCCCATCCTTTCTTTCCTGGCATTCTAGATTAGGTCATGTTTCATTTTCTCGTCTTCAGTTTATGGTTAAACAAGGATTGTTAGGACCAGCTACATTAGACAAAGATCCCTCTTGTGTTGCTTGTAAACTGGCTAAACAACCAGCTCTTCCTTTTAATAATAGTATTACTGTCTCACACTCTCCTTTTGATCTCGTGCATTCTGATGTTTGGGTAATAGGTAAAGCCCCGGTTACCTCTATGGGTGGGGCCTCATATTATGTTGTGTTCATTGATGATTACTCCGCTATACCTGGACTTATCTACTTCATTCCCGTTCGGATTTTTTAAAAATTTACATTGAATTTGCCACTATGATTAAAACTCAATTTTCTAAAACATTAAAATTTTTCGATCCGACTCTGGGGGTGAATATCTGTCTAAATCCTTTCTTGATTTTCTTAAATCTCAAGGAACCCTTCCTCAACTTTCTTGCACCGACACCCCTCAACAAAATGGGGTGGCTGAACGCAAACACCGCCACCTTGTTGAGACAGCCCGAACCTTACTTGTTTCTTCCTCTGTCCCTTCGGTCTTCTGGGGGGAAGCCATCCATACCTCTGCATTCATCATTAATCGCATTCCTTCCTTGGTTACCGGTAGTAGGTCTCCTTTTGAACGTCTTTTTGGCACCATACCTGATTATTCCTATCTTCGTGTTTTTGGATCCACCTGTTTTGTGCTTCTCCCAAAACGCGAACGCACAAAACTCACACCAAAAACAGCGATATGCGTTTTCTTAGGGTATGGCATTCAACAGAAGGGATATCGTTGTTATGACCCACTTACAAAACGATTACGTATCTCTAGACATGTCACCTTCTGGGAAAATACCCCCTACTACACCTTGCCTAAGGATTCTGTATCTTTCACTGAGCCCTCCCTACCGATTGATCCATTTCCTGATTCTTCACCTACTATTTCTCAACCCACCCCCCTCACCACACCTGAACCTGCATCCTTACATGATTATGTCACTGATTTTGAAGTTACACATGCTGATGACTCTACGCCTTGTCCTGACTCGATCGGTCCTATCGACGGTTCTGTTCAACGTCCCACTCGTAATCGTCGTCCCCCGGCTAAGTTATCAGATTATCATTGCTTTCTCTCTGCCATGCTGTCTCTTCATGAACCTACCTCCTACCGCGCTGCTTCCTCGGACCCTCTTTGGCAACAGGCTATGGCTGAGGAACTTAATGCTCTCCAACAGACTAATACATGGGAGCTTACCACTTTACCTGCCGGTCACTCTATTGTTGGTTGCAAATGGGTTTACAAAATTAAAACCAAAGCTGATGGTTCTATTGATCGATACAAGGCTCGTCTCGTTGCCAAGGGTTTCACTCAAGAATATGGCATTGATTATGAGGAAACCTTTGCTCCTGTCGCTCGTATGACTACTGTTCGCACTCTCATTTCAGTTGCATCTATCAGACAATGGACGATTCACCAAATGGATGTCAAGAATGCTTTTCTTCATGGTGATCTCTCTGAGGTCGTTTATATGCAACCTCCTCCAGGTCTTCCTCACTCCCCAGGGCACGTTTGCAAACTCCGCGTGCTCTCTCTATGGTCTCAAACAAGCACCCCGAGCATGGTTTGCAAAATTCTCTACTGCTCTCCTTAAACATGGTTTTTCACAGAGTACACATGACTCCGCTATGTTCACCTCTTCATCCTCCCTGGGTATTGTTATTCTTCTGATATATGTTGATGATATGATTATTACTGGGAATGATCTGGACGGTATCACTCGACTCCAACAATATCTGTCTTCATGTTTTGAAATGAAAGATCTGGGTACTCTTCGTTACTTCCTAGGCATTGAAGTTGATCACTCATCCAACGGATACTTCCTCTCTCAGGTGAAATATGCTTCGGATATTATTGATCGGGCTGGCCTGACAGACAACAAAGTTGCCGATACTCCCTTGAAATGAATGTCAAGTTTTCTCCCTCTGATGGTACTTCCCTGGCTTAATCCTACATATACCGACAGCTGGTCGGTAGTCTCAACTATCTCACCATTACCAGGCCGGATATCAGCTATGCTGTTCACATTGTCAGTCAATTCATGTCTGCACCTCGCTCTGTCCACTTTGCTGCTGTCCTTCGTATTATTCGGTACATAAAGGGAACCCTATACCACGGCCTACATCTATCGTCAGCTTCGAGTCTTACGATTCAGGGGTACTCTGATTCTGACTGGGCCGGTGATATCACTGATCGGCGATCGACCACCGGCTTTTGCATTTTTCTGGGCGACTCTCTCATTTCATGGAAAAGTAAGAAACAAACTGTTATTGCTCGATCAAGTGCTGAGGCTGAATATCGTGCTCTGGCTCATACAACCGCAGAAATTATTTGGCTTCGCTGGCTCCTTCAAGATATGGGAATCTCTACTCCAGATCCCACACCTCTATTTTGTGACAATCAAAGCGCCATTCAAATAGCCCATAATGATGTCTTTCATGAGCGCACCAAACACATTGAAGTGGACTGTCACTTTACTCGCCATCATCTATCACAAGGACACATTCGACTACCCCACATCTCCTCCACTCTTCAACCAGCTGATCTCTTCACCAAATCCCATGTGACTGCTCGCTTCCGTTTTCTGGTATCCAAGCTCAACATGCTTTCCAAGTCATCCTGAGCTTGAGGGGGGGTGTTAGAAAAGATGATTCTCCTCTCTATGTAGATTATCCTCCTCTATGCTCTTGTCCCCTTTTATTCCATTCTCTATGCTATTTATTCATTGTAATTATATTGTTTGTGTAATTATGTTGTTTATGTAATTATATTGTTTTATGCTTTCTTCCTTTCCTTCTTGTATAAATAGAAGATGTATTCATTCAAGCAAGCACACAATAAATAATATATACATTACATTCATTTATCTACTTCCTTAATTTTCTCATTACCATAACGACTTTATCATAACATGGGTGCTAAACAAAGAAAGGTTGCTTTCTATTTATAAATGTGTAACATGTATTCTTAGGGCACATGTTAGCATGACTCTTCTTTGGGTATGATTATTAACAGTCTATTTAATTAGATTGAAATTAAGGAGAATGAAAACAATGATTAATTAGCATATATGCAAATGAACAAAATGGAAATAAATTAGTTTAATTTTATTATTGTTTGGATATTTTAATATGGAAAAGAAAAGAATAAAAAGAAAAGAAAGGAAAGGAATGTATGTGGTTTTGTAGTTCTGTCCAAAAAAATTGTAATTTAATATATTGTTAACATATTATATTTAAATTTGGAAAAAGGATAATAATTCATTAAAAAAAATTTCTTTCACTCTCAATCAGCCAAATATTGAAATGAAATAAAATAAAAGTATAGAGAGTATTGACAATCCTTGTTATTTCTTCCGATTCAGTTCCATTCACCTTCCTAAGTCAATCGAAATGAGTAAAATATAATCCATATATCATCCCCTTTTCCTTTCCTTCCTTTCCCATTTTCTCAGTCTAAACGGAATTTAAGACTTCAAAAAGTGCATGTTTTCGGTGTATAAAAAAAGTCTCAAAAAATGCATATAAAATATTGTTGAAAATGATTTTGGAAAGCTAAAATACTTGTGAAGATCGAGTATGAATATCAATATTATTTTTTTTGCTTTATATGAATTTTTAAGACATGTTTCTTGTCCTTATAAATCAAGAAGGAGTGGTAGAATACTGAATTTTAGAGTGAATAGCCGCAACTTTTAAATTACGACGATAAGCAAATATACTAATCTTTGTGCGCATCCCTACGTACTAGGGGCCGGTGTCCATGCGGTTAAGGATAAATCAAGAAGCCGAATTAATTTGACCTTTCTTTATAACTATTAGCTTTAAGCATATTTTAAATTTGTGCATGATATTAAAAATATATGATGATATTAGATGAATTAAATGGTAATTAAATGTGCTCCTCATGTTTAAAGTCATGGATTCAAGTCTTTACTTTAACTTTATTTTATAATAATTTCTAACCCCCAATTTTTATTCTTTTTTTAATTTTATAGATCTATCAAAATTTCTTACTCACAAATCACAAATAATACATAGTATGTATATAAGTGTAGAATATGGTGATTTCTATTCTTCTTCCAAATGAATATCTTGGCCTACTTTATTTTCCTTTAGTTTCAAAAGCAAAATGCACTAAAGAGGTTGCATATTTTTATAGAATGGGTTCTTTCTTTCATCTAAATTTGAAACTCACAATTCAATCCGACTAATCTAATATTACTTTAGTTTTTCCATATAATTGGTCTAGATTAGATTATTGTTTTTGGAACCAATTGTATAGGTTAATTTGGGTCAAATTTAAGTTGTAAATTGACATATTCCATCCAAACACTGTTAAGTGAGTTCCTTAATTATATATCAACAAAAGTAGCATAATTTAGTTCCTAAAAAAAAGTAGCATAAGTTTTATATAATACATGTTTTATCATGTCATGCATGTCAAAGTAATTATACAATTCAAAAATACACAATTTTCATAACTAAAATAAGACAATTAAAACCACAAGAGGACACCATTTCATTTGTAAACATTAGAATACATACAAACAACGGAATACCTAAAATATCCAAAAAGAATTTTTTTTTTCCTTCCCATATATTAGAATGTAAGACAAAATTAATTACAATAAATTATTTTTTTCATACAATATAACATATATGTAATAAAAGGTTAAGACCAAAAGACTTGTCACACACTAATTTAATAACATAAGAAGAAGACCAACTTCTTACCTTTTTTTAATATTTTCATTTTTATAGAACATAATCAACATACATGCTAAACTCAACCTGAAATCAAGGTTTATTCTTCCCTTTTTCTTTGGTTGGAATAATTAAGTACTTATAAAAAGTGCGAATTTCCAATACAAACAAAATTTAAGACAGAGATATAAAATTTTACAAGAATTTATCCAGAGCCGTATAGTCGATTAATGAGACAATCAGAAATGTTATGGTTATTGTTAGTTTAAACTAGTTCTCTAGTATTTCAAAATTTGTTTCAAATATAAAGTATTCATAAAAGTGTCGCAAAACATATTTTGAAATGTTATAGTATTTATTTGGAGTGCTAATAATCATAGTACCATAAAAAAAATAAGCAGTATAATCACTACCAGAAAGTATATATGTTGTCATTGTTTTTTTAGTAATATAAATCATTTTCTTTAATAAAAAGAGATAATTGACTATGTTCATAGGCGAAAATGCACTCGAGTTTAAAGAGTTTGTACATAATTCAACCTAATTATAACGTTCAGCTCCTTTTGGAAATATTGGTAAAAATCATGCTAAAATTGAAGAAAAATGAAAGCCGCTTAAAGCCGGTAGCTAGTAAGGTACAATGCTCTATTCCTACAGTACCATCAATCATAGCACCTTTCTCTCAGGCTATCAAATTACAATTCTCCCTAATAACGCCATGATTACCAGTCAAAACACCAAAGGAAGAGAGTTTGATAAAAGCAGAGGAAAAAGCCCGAAAGAACTCATCCTGGTCAAAGGCGAAACGCTCCACATACGGTGCCGTTCTAGGGTCCGTCGGCAACTCCGAGTCAACCCTCAGTATACCTCGGCCTCCAATTGCGTTAACGTAGTACTGGTTATCAAAAATTAAGGTAGTAGGGTCATTAACAACAAATGTTGTGTTTGGGGTGAAAGATCCAAGTGGGCAGCTTAGCCTCATTAGCATCTTGAACCCTGGTGCCATCTCATCAGCCATGTCAACTTCATTTAGACGACTAAGAATGTTGAAGCAATGTGTAACTCCTAGTGTATGTGCACCTGCATATATTTTCACAATATATCGACATTAATTCCATCGTAAACTATGTGTGTATATAGATATAATGTGTGTATGTATATATATTAATAAAGACCTGACTTTTGGCAATAGTATATATTCTGCCACCAATACATGTAGATATATATATTTAGTGATAAAAAATGTCGATAAAAGTCCAATCTGTCTACAAACCGTTGCATAAATGTACGAGTTCGATTCCAATATGGACCTTCTTAGTACGGAATACTATAAGTGATTGTGTTTTGTCGGTAATATATTTAACATTTAAAAATTGTCGGTAAAAGTCTAGTCAGCATACGGACTACAAAACCTCTGCAGAGAGGGGTGTATATGTATGAGTTCGTTAATGGTATAGACCGTTTTTATACCATTTGGTTCTAAATAGATCAATCCTATTACAGACTGGTTTTTGTAAAATAATTTCGTTACTAAATGCAGTCACCATTTCACAGCAAAATTGTGTACCACTTATTTGCTAGCCACTTGCATGTTTATTACTAAGAATTTTGGAAGCTAGACCTCGGGTGCTAGTCCAGTGGTAGTAAAATTGCCTTATCAAGCTAGGCATATGTTCAAGGTTCAACCTTTGGCATCTCCATTTTATCCATTTCCTGAGGTTGAACCACTAGATCTATCCGATGCACAGTGTTGCTAATTTGCTATCAAAGTAATTTGGGAAGTTATTTGGAATATAAATTAATTACCCATAATGGCAACTGTTTCTTCAATGGTCATCCCTTTACTTGCAAATAAACGAATAGTACCATCAACATCGAGGCTTGCTTGCGGGAGATTCGCATCTGCCAGTTTACTGCTGGGAGTGGTGGTGGAATCTCTCCGTCCCAATGGAACATTAATATGCGGCCCACCGGACATGGCCACTGCTTCTCTAGCAGCCATTATCAAAATATCAGCACAGGAAACTTGCCAGGGACACACTGCCTCCACCATTGTTTTTATTAGCCCTATTGTCTCCCGCTTTCTTATCCCAAAATTTTTACTTGATGCCATCTCCATTGGCTCCCTTGTTTCCAAATCCGGGTCGGCGAGTATTGAAGCATCACATCCCTGTGATTCAAGTATATTCGGATAAATTGAAAGACTTTAATTTAACAAAGTTAATATGAGATGACAAACATTAATCATTGATTTAAACAATTTAGAAAGATATATAGGTTGGTTGTTGCTACTGATGAAGATGGTCAAATTAACATGCGCGCGCACTAATTAAAGACATGTGCATGTTAAGCTAGTACCATAAACGGAAATAGCTAATATATTTTCTTTTTCTTTTTCAATACTTAAAATACGCGTACGTAACAACACTTCTATACATAATGAGCATGGAAGTGCATTAAATGCTTGTACACTAGTGAAGTTATAACCATCTAATACATTTCCACACTTGTTTTACATACAAATTTCAGCGCATGTAGCATTCTTGTTTCAAATTAAAAGCCTATGCCATAACATCAGGAGGAAATCAATGACTAATTAATGCTACACAGGAAACATGATGAGATTCATAAGTTGGGGGGGTCTTTTTCCACTAGGACACAACAACTCTCTCTAAAGCCGTGTTTTTTCATTTCAAGGTTCTTAATTAATGTGCTTCGATCCAGAGCAAGTGTTAACATTTTCCATGGATATATATACGATCTATTTCATTTTTGGCAAATTTTAAGATCTTTAAGCAATTAATTGTAAAAACCAAGTAGAGTAGTATGAAATAAATTAATAATTTCCCAGCATATATATATATAGGGGTATAACTGGCATAAGATCAAAGAGGAGAGAGGACTGAGACCAGGAAAAAGGCGCAAAGTTTAAAAGAAACGTTTTATTTTTGGTAAAAAATAAGGCACATGCATGCGTGCTGTTTTTTAAATTTAGTACATGCACGACTACTTACAAATGTGCCCAGAGAAATAGAACTTGACAGAGCATGCTTTAACCCTATCCCACCCAAGAAATACCCAATTAGTTATACGTTAGAAAAAGTAATTTAATTATTTTAGCCCACTTTAGAGCATCCAGAGCGGGTATTGTAAATATTAGACTAAATTTACTGATTGATAATGAAGTTTCAGTCTTGTACAAAGTAGAAATGGTAAAAATATACCCATACGATCGTTCTTCCTTCGTATAAAATCTTGTGCTTAAAAAAATAAAAAATTAAGAAAATGGTCATACGAGTGTAGCTTACTTGTATGACCATTTTCAAAAACCCATCATATGAATGTGGCTTACTTGTATGGGCTCGTACAAGTAAGCCACACTCGCACGATCATTTTCTTATTTTTTATTTTTTTTAAGCAAAAAGTTTCATATGAATAAAGGGCAATTGTATGATTAAAATTTAGTGGTATGTTAAGTTTATCCATTCTTTACCCTATCTTCCTCATTTTTATCCGTCCCAATGTGGATGCTCGTAGCTCAACTCTCTGTCAAATCCCTAGTGAGAGTCAGAGTCAGAGTCAGAGTCAGAGTGAGAAATTACCTTAACTCTTTTTTCGCTGTGAAGAGGGATAGGGTAAATTGATAATTTTACCCTGCCCAATGTGAATGCTCTTAGCTCAACGTACTCTCTGTCAAATCCGTAGTGAGAGTCAGAGTGAGAAATTACCTGAACTTGGCAGTCATGAAACATGAGCCTAAGGAGAGCAGAAGAAGAAGTGGGATCAGTGAGAGAAAGGGATTGAACTGCAGCTCTAACAATGTCCTCTACTTGCGGGCATGTTTCTTCATAGAACTCATAAGACAGGCCTTGTCCTAATTGATCAACTTTAAGCCCCAATATCATCCGGGGAAAGGACGAAAGGATGATCATCACTATTGCTGCAGCAGATATTATGCTTCCTCTCAAACCCATATCCCTCTCTCTCTCAAACTCATCAAAGCTAGCACGGATTTTTTTTTTTGGATGCTTGTACACACACCAAATAAATATATGAAGAAACTAGCTAATTAAGACACATTTATTTAATGCACATGTACGTACATCTACCATTGTGGCAGTCAAGGAATAAGGGTCTGTTTGGATCCAGTTTGAGATGTCCCCACTCTGGTTATGTGAACTCGTTTTATAACTTGGTCCATTAATTGAAAGGCCCAAGTGTTTTTTTGAGTACAAGTGACGATCCTACACTACTTCTAGGGGGATGGGGCGGGGAAGATGAGACCGCTACTTGGTTAAGTGAAATTATATCACAATTCATTTTTCTATATACCACCCCAACAAATAAATTCCAAGCTTCCTTTTGACGAGAATGAAACTCGTGACATCTCAAAGTTGTGTTGTATTTTTTGAAATGGTAGGAATCATTAAACTCCCACCTTAAGTAATCCACAATCGTAATTAACCACTAGGCTATCTTGTAGTTCGTTAAAATATTCTCTTAAATTTATATATATACAAGTAGTGAGCACACATTGTGTCCGCAACTAGTTTAGTTATATGTGAAGCCATCTTGTAAGTGTTTTTAATTATCTCATTAATTGGTCAATGTATAAATTCAATTTTATGACTGAGTTTGAAAAGAAATAATTGGAACGCAATGAATTTTTTATGAATATCACATTTTACACATAAGATTTATGAGTACTTTTACATGAACATATTTATCCAACACGAAACACTGATCTATTGGTCTGGGAATTACTGAAGGATTAAACTATAATTATGACATGTTGGATATATTGGATCAACTTCCACCATAGCTGGGAATTTTATCACCAGTAAGTTGGGGCTGCATTGAATGATAAAGTGACGAATTAAATTGTTTACCAACGGTACTTCGAAAGACAGATAAAAAGGGATAAAATTTGAATAGCGCGCGCTCATTGGTATTGCAATAGAAAAAGAAAAGTAATGGGCCAGTACAGTTTACAGAGGCTCTTTTTTCTTTCTTTTTTGGATACAACAAAGGCTATTTTTAATAACCGGTAAATTTCATCTCGTCTCCAATGTTATGTTGCTGATCAGCATGAGGGCGTGTGAGCAATTGTACATGCGGTTACTTAATATTTTAAGCACAGTATTAAAATAAAAGCCCAAAACATTATCTTGTACGTAAGAAAAGCGTTCCCAGATTTAGTTTATGTACCCTGATTATGGCTGTGATTGAAGAGGCAAAAAAAGCACAGGAATAACGAGATAAGAAGTTGCAACACAGTGCGAGCGGGAGACCATATATTAAAAACCCCCTTCCCTCAGCTAGCTATCACACAAATTAACACAATGGACCGGTCAATTAATAAAAAAATACAAACTGCAAATTAAAATAGCAGATGGGCTTGCAGTTGTAATGCACTCTGCTAGCAAATGCCCCTCCTGTGGCATTAGTGATGAGTTTGTACTATCACCTGTGTCCCACATATTAATACGTGAGGGTGACAAAACTTTCAACGGCTTCAAACTTATAATGTGAAAGCTGCATAATTTGGGTCCACTCAATCCTGAACATTTGTATCTTCTATTTATAACTCTCTTTGTTGGTACCTTCAATTCTCTAATGGCAAATTTGCCTATGCATATATCTTCAAAATTGGCCCGTTCTAAGTTTTGCATTTCAGTTGGCCGGACACTTGCGATCCACAACTTTAACCGGGAACTAAACGAAGAAAGGTTGCACAGATTCAAACGGGCATGCGTGGACCTTCGATGTGGATACAAATTCTGAATCATTGATGCCAACTGATGGGTTTCAAAACATCAGGTTGCTAATTTGTATTGTATACAGGGAAAATTAGCATTATTTCAAACCCTGAGGGCCAGGTCAGCCTAGTGCCAGAACTTCCTTCGCCCGATAGAAAGATGATGAGTTTGATTTTTGGTTGTGGAGCCACACCTTCTACTAAGGAAATCTCCTTCGTTACGTAGTTCTCTAAAAGATATACAAATAAGTACATAAATATTAACTACTTTTGGCTACAATGGAGTTGATGCAAACTCCATCTCATTATACCATAAATTGTTGTCTCACTTTTAGTGACACAAATTTCATTAATTGAATTGTGGGGATTTTCCTTATTAATTATGTCAATATATATAGTCACAACTGTTTTAATTACCCTCCTAATTATTTGCTCAAACATCAACATTAAATGACAATAAATTCAACTGCAACACTAAGTATTTCATATATAATTCATCTTTCTTGATCTGCATAGGAATTTATTGTACATTGCCTTCAAGAAAATTTCAACCACTCATATATATATATATATATATAAACATTATGACCAAAAAGTAAGAAAAGGACCCAAAACAGAATGGTTTTTGATTTCCTGAATTTATGTAGAAGCTAAGCTTATACATCTCTTATTAATTAATTAGTTTGACAATGACTAGTAACAACCCACAAACTAGGTCGCTTTTATATAAACATTGCCCTCTTATAATTAATTTTGAAATGTCCAGTTTCAGCATCTATATATATATCACCCAATTAACCCCGGCCAATAGGTGTCATCAATATTTATTAGGGGAAATCATTAATAATGGATCATACTTCTAAGAGGAGAAAGTATTTATTGTGTGCGCATTAGAGGTTACCACATGCTACTACTATTTAGTCAATGACATTATTATATCACATGTATTTGCGAGCTTCAACAACTATTATGATTGTGTAAGAAAAGAGTAAGGTGTACTTAATGATGATTAGGTCATTGGATTAAATGATATGCCAAAAATTAAAATACATTGGTCAATATGTGGGATTCACTTGAAACAATAACTATTGCACTTCTTGACATGTTATTTAGTTTAATAACTTTTTCATTCAACCTATCAACACTCGTGAGAAAAAAGTCGGCATCGTGTTATAAGGCATCAATTGCTAAGTTCCAAAATCCAAATGCAAGTCCCAAAAACCGGTCACTGACTGTTTAATCAGTGACTAAATATTTATGAGGAAGTGCATTTTTGTCACAAAATTAATCTGTATATCCGACAATGAAATATTAGGGATGAAACAAACTTTCATCAAAGAATGTACTCAGTTAGCGACGGAACTCATTATAATTCATAACAATAGCTACCAAGTTATGAGATTGGTGTTGAAACTTGGAGTTATATCACTAAAGTGTGCTTTCTGACAAAATCCTTTATGACGAAAATCCTGTTTTACCGGCATAGTTTTAGTGATTCAATTTTAGTAACAAGTTGTGACGAAATCTTTTGTCTCTAAAGTAATTATGACCAAATAACATAAATTAAGTGACAAAATTATTTGTCATGAAGAGTTTTAAATAATATATAAAAGTAAATTAAATTTAGTTTTATATATTACTTGATGTATTTTTGCAATGAGATTATATCAAATAGAAATTTAGTAATGTACTTCGAGGTTTAGATTGCATAAAGAGGGAGAGAAAAGTTAGTGAAAAGAGTACTGTCATACTTATTAACTTCATTTTATTATATATTCATACTTGATGTATTAGCAGGTTCTATATCTTTAAAATTTACGACTCATTAATATATTCAGTATGATTATCAAATAAATGAAACCGTAAAACTATTATTTTCATAGTCGAAACTAAATTCCAGCAATTGAAGGTGCATTATATCCATTGGATGTAAAAGTTAGTGGTTATGGTATATGTTTCTGATTTGAATCATAAATTAAACTAAAAATAAGGAGATAGAATTTAATTCAAGATCTTCCGAGTAGATCGAAGCCGGTTGAAGGTAATGGCCAATTTATTAAAACTCGTGATATTTTGAATAATTTAGTTTCAAATATAATTTAAGATAATCATTTTTTAAAAATAGACTAAGCCATAGTCATTATTAAACCGAAAGAGATTAAAACATATCATTAAGCTTGGTTCATCGATTTTATGAATGGGTCGTCAAGAAATGCACAGCGCGCCTAATTCGTCAATACAATACGTTACTGAAAAAAAAAAAAAATTTGATTTTCATAATATGTATTAGTACATTGGTTGATGTCGCAAAAGTTTTTTTTAAATAATAATAGAAGGAATTTTAATCTCCTTTTAATTATAATAATGAAAAATCCTCCTAAATCCACCTCTGGTGAGGCTTGAAGCATAAATTAATTTAATTTTGAACATAATACATAAACTATTTATTCCGGGTGACATGACGGATTGACGGCCCTTGGGCCTTTGACACAATTAACAACTCGAGCTCTAATACAATATATATTATAGTTCGAAAAATCTAATCCAAAATCAATTGAAAATGAGTATAGTATCACCTTATTCTTATATATTCCTTTCAAGGCTTTTGACTTGGCACTACTCATTAACAAATGCATTATGCCATATTATTTGACTCATTTTCTAAAGTTTCAATCTTAACTTCAGAGTTCCCTTATAATTAATGATTGAATATAATAACGAAATAATTCTAGCAAGAAATATATATCTAATATTAAAAAACTGAGATATCTTGAATACCCGCGATACACTAATTAGAATGTGATATTCCAACAATGAGTAATTACGAGAATCAAATGTTTTTACATCAGATGACTATCTCCCTAGAAAGATACCTCCGTGTAATTGATATTTTAAGTCTTTAAAGTTTATTTGTTTTTTTCATTTTGACCTTTAATGATTTATATGTTATATTTTAATCTTTAAAGTTTGAGTCGGGTTGTATTTTTATCCAAAATTATATTTTGGATGTCTACATTGTTTGGATGAAAATTCATGTTCCGATCCATATGAATTTTCCATTAAAATAATTGACGGACCATTCAATTCTAAATAAAAGTAAAAGCGGCTCAAACTTAAAGGACCAAAATATAATAATAATAATAATAATAATAATAAAACTTTAACGATCAAAATGGCATAAGGGTCAATTACCCTCAACCGCCAGGAGCATTGTTGGTTGCCCTCCTTTATAGAAAACAAAACCCTTCCCGCCAATTTAGAGAATTTTCCTTCTTTCCAAACAAACACACACCCTACTAAAAATGGAAACTAAATACTTTAAAATGGCACTTCGTCTTTCTCTACAACTTTTCCCTCAAGCCACCCTCCAGTCCTTTTTCATTGGGAAAAAAATAAAAATAAAGAAACTACCCATTAACCCAAAAAACAAAAAATGGATTCATATTTTGTTGTTTTTGTCTTGGTTTTTGTTACATTGATGTATGAAGTGGATGTGGTTAATGGGTCGTTAAAGTCTGTCGAACCAGTGGTGGATGCACCTCTGTTGACGCAAAAGATTGGGGGAAATAGAACAATAATAGTTGACATTACTGGAAAAGGGGATTTCAAATCCATTCAGCCTGCTATTGATTCTGTTCCTGATATGAATTCCAACTGGGTCATCATCCATATCAGGAAAGGAATTTACAGGTGATTTCCACCCCCTCCCCCTCACTGATCCGTTTCTGAAACTCAGACATGTCTTGACTACCCCCCCCCCCCCCCCCCCCCTTCTCTATAATTTCTTGTTAAATGATAAGATGACGTTTGTTTTTACCTCTCTAATGTTGAATGGAAGTCTATTCGATAAAAAACGTGTTTGTTTTGTAGGCACCTAAAAGCCAAATTTAATTAAAATTAAGCATTCAACGTTAGGCAAATCTTGTGTTGAATGTTTCATCTGACTTCAATGAAACTTTATTCTAATGCTGCTCCCATTCCTTTTATTCATTAGTTACCTATATATATTGTAGTAATAAGGAAAAATTATAACATGTAATCTATTTGGCATTCAGCCCAATAACTCAAACACGATTTTCAGGGATTCTATTAAACATTAAGCATTCATAATTCAACTTCAACATTAAGAGGGTTTTAATAAATAAATAAAAAGAAAAAAAGCAAGCGTACCCTTGATATTTGTAAATGTGTGCTTGTGCGTGTGAGAGAGTACATAATCATGATGTTGAAAAATGAATAATTTGGGGATTTTCTGGATTTGGAGCACAAATTAGGTCATGTGTGCATTGAGATTATAACACATAAAATATATGTCTGATTAAAATTGTGGATGCAGAGAGAAGGTGAAGATACCACCTACAAAACCCTACATATTTATGAGAGGAAATGGGAATGGTAAGACATCAATTGTGTGGTCACAAAGCTCTGTGGACAACACCCAGTCTGCCACTTTTATAGTTGAAGCGCCTCACTTCGTTGCCTTCGGTATTAGCTTCAAGGTAACTCCTATTTTTTTAAGAATGTGCTACTTTTTTTTTTATCATGTTCCGAAAAAATAAATGAGGTTATTAATTTGTGAAATTTCTAAAAGTAAAGTGAGATTGTTAATTTGAGACTAAGACGGCATACAATTTAATGACTAAGCAAATAGATGACACATTGATTATGACATTTTGGGTCATAAAACTTGGACATGCCTAAGCAAATGGATAATGCAAACCCATATTTATGAAACACAAATTTGGTATACACAACTTATATGCGTTGTTGATTTGTTTATCTGATTATGTAAGGGGTTTTGCAGAATTTGGCTCCAACAGGGGTAGCTTATACCTCACAAAACCAGTCAGTGGCGGCATTAGTGGGTTCAGACATGGCAGCCTTCTACCACTGCGCATTCTTCAGCACCCACAACACCCTTTTTGATAACAAAGGCAGGCATTATTATGATAACTGTTACATTCAAGGCTCCATTGATTTCATCTTTGGCCGTGCTACTTCCATCTTCCATGTGAGTGAACGGTAATCATGTGCACGTTAGTAGAACCAAATTCACAATTAATGCAAACTTTTTGATTGATCAATTTCTGTTTGTTTGGCGAATGGGAGCAGAACTGCGAAATCTTTGTGATTGGAGACAGGAGGATTGAGATTCATGGATCAGTGACGGCACAACACAGGGAGAAAGCAAGTGAGAACTCTGGGTTTGTGTTTGTTAAAGGGAAGGTGTTTGGCGTTGATACTGTGTACTTGGGTAGAGCCAAAGGAGCTTACTCTAGAGTGGTTTTTGCACATACCTATCTGTCTAAAACTGTTGATCCTAAAGGATGGACCAGCTGGAGCTACCCTGGACCTACTGAGTAAGAACACTCCTAAACTAATTATTATCATCAAGTTCTCTGCTATTGTTAAAGTAGAAATGACTTCTGCTATGGTATCCTATAAATTGTTGTATATTATGCTTAAAGGTAATGCATTGCTTTAGCAGAAGTTATATCTACCAAAAGTTGTTTTCAAACAAGCAGGACGTGACTGGTAAAAACAAAAGCTATAATAACAGAAAATATTAACTACCTACAAAAATATTGCCATAAGCTTCAAAGCCCCTCACGAGAGTATATTGCTAATAGTCAATTGATAAAACATTTCTAACGAAAGAAAAGTGAATTGAAACAGAAATTTATACCATGCGGAGTACAAGTGCCACGGACCGGGAGCTGCTCCAGAAGATCGGGCTCCTTGGTCTAAACAACTCAATGACAAAGAAGCCACCCCTTTCCTCTCTATAGATTTCATCAACGGCAAACTGTGGTTGCCTGTATGGTTTTGAAGTGCACCCACCCTTTTTTCCTTTTTTTTTTGTACAGAATCAATGCCTCTAGTTTTAACATGTATATATTTATAGTTAATTGTAACATTTCAATTTTTTTTTTACATCAATTTTTTGCAGCATGCAACTACTTGAGTTGGTAGGCTGCTCGGTACTTTACAATGTCGTGTAATAACTTTTGGGAGGATCATGTTTTTTGTTTGTTAAAAAGTTGTTCAGTGTATGTCGTTTTTGCCATATATGCAAATGAGTTTTTTGGTTTAGTAGCTTATGCTCTGCAGTTCTTTAAGCTCCAGGGTACCGAGAAATGTGAACAAAAATAAAAAAAAAAAATTAGGCACTTCAAAAATTGTAAACAAATAATGGACTAACTAACAAAATTTGTACCAGGTAATTAGTTGGATCAACTTTCATAAAGCAGTAACTTGATTGAACTACATAACACAAAAACTTACAATTTTGACCAATGGTGTGCTACCTTAAATGGGAGATTTAGGAGGGTATTTTATGTACAAGTAATTTCAGGGCTCGTCTCAAGACCCTAATGTATCAAATAAATGAGTCACAATCATCTTTACAAAATGAATTCAATCACATAAAATCCCTAACCGGTGAATGAAATGATTCTGATGAAAGGGGACTCGATAATAGACACCAACAGATGGGATCTCATGATGTCAATAAATAATGAAACACGCAAGCCACATGAGACCTTTGACAGCCGCTCTTGACTTCATTTGCTTTCTTAAATCGACGCAACTGAGATTGGCTCTGCATTTGAATTTGTGGTTACAGACACTAGAAGCAAATTTGTGGCACCGGTCACATCAGCATCAGTAGAGCCGTTTCAAAAAGATTCCAATGCTTTTCTGCAGAGGCTATAAGTAAAATCAAGTGGAAAAGTGAACAATATTGCTTCTACAGTTCCTTTTGGGTGCTGCTATCTCCTGTGGCTGAACGGGCTGCCTGAAACTGAAGGGTACACTGCCTGTTCAGATCTTTAAGCTTCTCCAGTAGTTCTTGGAATGTTGGCCGGGATTGTGGTTCCCTGTGTTTCAAAAAAAGTACATTATTTGTAATATAACACTATTAGCTAAACACAGACGAGTTCCCAGTATAGAAGGGGTATTTTGGTAATTTTACATTTTAAAAATAGTCCTCTATTCTGATAGAACTAGCCCCAACTCTCTAGGGCACAATACAGAACGCACATGGTAAGTAACTCGTCGTGTTAGTCTCACTTTACCCATTAGCTAAGGATATGGGGTTGACTGTTTCTCTCCCATCAATTTGCCTAAAAGCTGTCATGTAGGCAATTTTCTCTCAAGCTGAAGATGACTTTATAGGTCTAGGGCAAAATTGCCAAAATCGCAATTTCATGATCTCATGAAAAACTACTTTGGTGTAAACCTTTATTTACATCATGGAAAGCTTCATCCAAACTACTTAGGGTGTGTTTGATTGCACTTATTTTCCATGGAAAATACCCAAAATTCCATGATTTTCATCTTTGGATGTGTTTGATTGCCTAAAGTTTCTGAAGGATCAATTTCCATGGTTTCTAGACTAATTTTTCTGTTTTCCATGGAATCCAAAACCGCCTACCCTTAAGTCTTTGGTTTTCATGGAACAATTATCAATGTAAACAATTCCCAGGATTGCAGACAAATCAAAAACACGGCTTAGTCTGTTATTAACTGCATTTCATATGAATGAAAAAATTATTACAAGTCTACATGCAAAAATTCAAACATATGATCCATACAAATGCCTTGATCAGGTTTTCCAGCTAGGAAAAGAATATCCACACAGAATGTCCTGATCAACTTCTCAGGAGCAAGACTGGTTCCCTTTTTCCCATTTTCATCATTACTTTTATGATAAAACAGAGAGATTGATCCCATGTCATTTGCAAACAATTTCTGTCAGATGCTGAATTGCTAGTATGAAAGACCATATTCAGCTCTGGAAAAACATAAAATTGAATATCATGGTCGAACTAGATACGAACCTGTGCCAACAGCTCTCAATTATATCAGCCCATTGTGGATCAACATTTTTTGGGATATCTAACCGTTGGTTCATAAATCCTACAGCTCCAATCACCTGCAAGTATCCTAAATTGCTGTTCATACATGCAGACTGCGGCGCTACATCGGCATGCAACTGTTCCTTTAATATACAAATATATATGATTTTTCACATTATTGGAAAAGTGAACCAATACCTGCATTGAATTGAGATTATCCCAAGGGATCTTCTCAGTGGCAAGTTCCCATAATATCACCCCAAAGCTATACACATCAGACCTAAATGTTTCCAAACAAGGAGAACTGTCAAAAATTCAAGGTTTCACCAATTTTGCATGATAGAATCAATTTTGGAAAATCAGCGACCATGTAGGTTTAGACTTACTTCTCATCTGATGGCTCATTACGAAGAACTTCTGGAGCCATCCATTGAGGCTATGAAACAAGAAAAACACAAATCGTTAGCTGACCAAGAGAGCTTTTTTTTAAGAAAAAAAAGGGAAGGTCTAAGTCTCTTCCCTTTACTGGGTAAGAAAAAAAAAACCACCCCACCCTAGGCATGACTCAAACCTGGGACCTCCCAGATTCGGGTGGTCGGCCACCCGCCCTTACCACTAAGCTAACCCACTCGCACATCTAACCAAGAGAGCTTGAACTTTATGCATCGCAAGATAAAATTAGGGCTTTTTTTAGGGTGCGTTTGTTTTTTTTTAACCTTTAATTGCTGAATGCTGATTACTGAATTGTGAGTGCTAAATGCTGAATCCAAGTTTTAAAAAGGATATTTGTTTTTTATTCTGAATGAAGCTCTGAATATTATGCCTCCTATTTTTAATGTGAAATCAGACTTGCTCCCTATTTTCATAACATCAGTCTTTCCCCTGCACAAAGTATTATGTAAAAATGGGGGCAATTTCTAATCTTTCTAACGTAATCCTCTGACTAACCCCCTTTCTACGTAATTTTGAGATCCACCCTGCTGCATAGAGCAAAGTCTAAGGATTATGAAAACAAGGGCGTAACTCTAATTTCACATATAAAATGAGGGGCAAGGTCAAAAAAGCCCATAAAATTAAGACACATGATTGGCCAAGCTGACAAGAAGAGGTCATGAATGCCAGTTGATGTACCGTTCCTTTCCCCGTTTTTGTTGACAGGAATGTTTCATGTTTGAGACGCGAAAGACCAAAGTCTCCGACCTGATGAATTGTAAAAATTTTGAGAAAATTCCAACCAACCATCAAGTGATTATGAAAGCAAAGAAAGGATATCTGAAAGTAAGACATACCTTCACACTCCAGTTCTTATCGACAAGAAGATTTGATGACTTCAAATCACGATGAATGATAGGAGGGTTGCAGTGGTGAAGATAATTGACGCCTCGTGCCTGTAAAAGGGTGAGCAATGAGCTCATTTATGATACGGAACCATGAGAGATATTAACAATAGCTAATAAGTTGCTAATCCCCCCACCCCCGTGGGACCCCCAACTCACACACACAAGTATTCCACATAAAAAGGTAAGTAGCACTGTCCAGAGGAGAATTGAAACACGAGCAGAACAAATTCACATTAATACATTTGACAACGAGGACAATCGCCTCTTGCCCCTCAACAGTCACCTGTCCCTCTAGGGAGGGTAGATTGTCCAATTCCAGAATGTTTTGGCCAACTTCCCTAGTTTCAACAGTTGTCTGTCCCTCATTGCCTCTGTAGTCCGTACCAAGTTATCCTAAGAAGATTTATTGAAACGATCCATTTCAAGTGTAAACAAGACTTTGCGGTACTCACTATATCCAAAGCCATGTGAACACGCCGTCTCCAGTCTAATTTGGATGCATTCCTCTGTATTAACCGGAATAAACTTCCACTGCAATTTACTCAGAAGTGTCAGATATTACTCTGCTGTTTTTTATTCATGTAAAAGATAAACAGAAAGTGGTAGATTTTTAGCGAAATAAAAGCATTGAAAAGGCAAGTGGAGAATGTACCGGGGAAGGAACTCTGTAACAATGCAGAGACGCTGCGGTGAAGTTATTGCGCCCATAAAGAGCAGTATGTTTGGATGTCGCAGTCTCTTCATAAGAGACACCTTTAAAGGCAAAAAATAAATAAATTAAAATCTAGGTCAGCAGAGTTGCAGTAAAAAAAACACTAGCATCTTAGGCAAGTAAACTCATGAAGATTCTTTTTCTTTCAAGATATGTATATGGATAATGTTTTCTTTTGTGAAGTACCTTCATTACATATCAATACTCATAAAATCAAAGCTACAAGTAAAGAAAAACTTTTTAAACTAAGTAAGAGCATCCACACCGCATACGGATATTCACAGCACAACTGAGTGAATAGGTAAATTTACCTCTATATGGGCCAACGCACAAACTTACCATATGGCTAACTTTTAGTCATACGAGTAAGCCTTACTTGTATGACCCAACAAATAAAGATCTCTCGTATGATTCCTCTTTAAACCAATCGAGTCACCCATCCTCTTTTAAATCAAAATAAACGAGTGTGCCTTTCTTGCTTAATGGTCTGATTCATTTCATTTTTTTTTTCAGTTTATTCTTTTATTAGTTGCCTTCAGTTTTTTTTTTTTTTTTTAAAAAAAATAAGCAAAAGTTAATTGGTTCAAACGAGTATGGGATGCTCTTTTGAGAGGAAATAGTAGTATGGGTAGTGGTTACTCATTTGAAAGGACAAGATTCTCAAACGAGTAGCCCAGACTCATATTGTTATTTTGTTTACTATATGTGATGTAGTTCGTCCACTAACTTAATGGTAAATTTGCAAATTTGTCAATTTAGTATACCATACGAGGTGTGGATGCTCTAATGAAAAAAGAAAACTTGCATTGTGGGGGGTGGGGGCAGGAGGGGGAGTGGTTCCGGACTCACCTCTTGTCTAAAGGAAAGTATCAAATCATCTGAATATTCTTGCCTGGAGAATATCTTGATGGCAACATCCTGCACAACATGAACGTCATTCAACAACACATGAATCTACAGCCCTTTTTTTTTGCAATTCTTAATTGTTTTCTAGAATTGGAGAAACATGACAACAGCTGATGTATTCCATCACGCGAAAAATGTGATGCCCTCTATACAGACGCTGGGCCAGAATATTTTCCTCAAGGGGAATCATTCCTGAGAATCTGAGTTTTACTTGGC
Organism: Lonicera japonica; assembly: GCA_021464415.1. NCBI lineage: Eukaryota > Viridiplantae > Streptophyta > Magnoliopsida > Dipsacales > Caprifoliaceae > Lonicera > Lonicera japonica. The sequence continues at coordinate 58,827,797 of CM038465.1, read as the reverse complement.
AATCTCTATAAGAAACATTTTCCCAACAAAAAGAAATTTGTCTGACATGGCTACCTAGAATGAACTTCAATAAATCATATGCTACATGCCTATATATATGTGTTTCCTCTTTTTGATAAATTTGCATAATCTATATATTTACTTGATGATTCAGACAAATGGAATTGTTACTTGTCTATCATCCACTATAGTTGGATTTCAAGAGGTGAAAACACTTTCATGCATTCTCTTGGTAATGATGTAATTATAAGGAAGAGCCAAAGAACATACTGATCCATACCACAGAGCATGATATACGGTCCCACAAGAACCTGCACAAATATTAAAAATAAGATGTTAATAGTGGACAAGTACAAATAGATGCCAAATCATAAACCTTTGGAAAATCATAATCCATGTACTGAATCTTACCGGAATAAACATTGTTTATGTTGAGATTACTGTATTCTTAAAAGGTATAGAGGTAAAACATGGACTGTTTATTTGAAATGGAGGAAGTACACTCAGCCGATAATAGATGATTCCATAGGCAACGGGTCCATAATTCCTTTGAAAACGTTGTTATTATTAGAATATTATGATATCGATAATCATGCAAACTGCAATGACAAAGTAAAGATGGAAAGTAGAAAGTATAGTTCCATTAACCGATGCTTTTGCCTATCTTGCAAGCTTTGTTCGTCAATATAAGGAAACTAATATTCAATAATCACATGTTAACTGGAAAGATGATACCTTGCCCAATCTGTTCTCCAACTTTCAAATCTTCCCATGAAATTTCGTAATCTGAGCCGGCAGAATCTGTGTCCACTTGAGTAGTGGTACTCCCACAGCTACTTGCACTGCTTGTGCTGTTAACATTTAATGGTGGGGACCAGAACCGTGATGCCTCATTATTAGCAGTCCGATTAGTTTCAGCTACCCGAATTTCTGGTTTTGCAGCAAGAGGACTCCTCTGATGACCCACCGATTCATTTTCTTGATCATGTTGTAACCAGGGCCACCCGGAGCGGGCAGTCCTTGCCTCGGATCCACCCTGCTCAGTTCCTTTCCATGGCCATGACATTCCTTTCTTACTCATCCAAGCCTCTGCCTTTGAAGTAATGATTTTTTGAATCCCAGGTTTACCTTCGCTCTCGTCACCCGAATCTCTTAATTGTTTTACAGGAGTATGCTCCTCATGGACGACATTAGAAAATACACCAAATACAGATGGGGGAGCGTCTCCTCTGGGGGTGCTAGCTCCACTAGAAGTTGCATCATCCCTATGGTCAGAGAGAGCATCTGACAAACCATGATCAGAATGATGACTATCTCCACTCCCACCCTCACGGTCCATGATGTTGTCCCCAGTCCGCATTTTTGACTTCACCTTGTTGCTCACCTTTGAAGCCTGTTTTGATCAATGTTCCTAGCAATCAGCATAGCCTACACAAATTTTGAATTTTCTATTACAGAAACATTAAAGATATAATATACTACTAACCAAATCCGATAACTTTGAGGCAATTGCAACTTGTAGAGGCTGCTGCGGATCAAGCCCAAGCCTGGCCGAGGCAATGCGCCTTGGTCTGCTAAAGCTTGGATCTGCTTCCAAGTGCTTTGCACCCGGCCTGGCCCTCGTGTCTTCAAATGTTCTTGAATTACTTGATACACAAATAATGCCAACCAAAACGCCATTGTCATCATAAAATGGGGTGTTGGTTGTAGTAACATGAAACCTCTCCCCTCTCTTGTTCTTAACAGGGAATTGCCCAGTCCAGCTCTCCCCCGCAAGCACACGTGCTATTATATCATTAGCAAATTCAAAATGTTTGACATCTGCAAGGAGCTCAATGACATCATGCCCAATAGCTTCTGCAACAGAATAGCCATAAAGGTCCTCTGCAGTTCGATTCCTGCACAATTGAAGGCACCCGCATTGAAAAATCTTGAATATCTGGGGATTGTTACTTCAATATCTCTAATTAACCAGACCTATCATATCGAGTTCATAACATATTAACATGCAGATACTAATCCGACATGAAACAACAAATTCCTAGGATTTGATCATTGATGTTTATGAAATGCTAGCTCACAATCACAAGCACTGGTCAACCTCAATGAATTACAACGAATTATACTGAATTTGTGACGGTTGAGGCCATGGAATAGATAAACAGATGAGTAACAAAAATAGCAAGTGATTAAATGGACTACTAACCAGTAAATTACTTTCGCGTTGAGATCGTAGATATGAACAGATTGCCCCATTGACTGCAATATATTCAAATACTGTCTATCTGTGAACTTCACAACCGACGGCTCCCCCCTTCCCCCAACATCCGAGTTGCTATTGTCGTCTTCACGACTCCGACTCTCCCTCTGCAAAGGCGACGAATGCCGGAACGACGTCGACCTCAACACCGCCGCCGCACTGCCGCCGCCTCTACGGCGGACCGACCGCTGCGGCGATATGGAGTGAGACCTCTGTCGGTCATTTCTCTGATCTTCGGAGACCTTGAGCCTCGACATCTGTTGCTTGAGCTGAGCATGGCCTGCTTCAAGCTCTTCTATCTTCTTCAGTAGCTCCTCTGCCGGCGGTAAATTATCCATATCAACTAACTCTCAAATTCAAACACACTTGAGTTGAATTTGAATCTCTGTCTCTCTCAAGTATGTGCTGATGGTGATAATAACATGAAGTGAGTCATGGATCTGTAACTGGTTCTCTTTCTTTCTCTACAAATATATGTGTATTGAATCACTCTCGAGTATCTACTGATGAAAATGAAGATGATGATAAATAGAAAGGATCTGTAACTGATTCACTTTCTCTCTCTCTACAAATATGTGTGTATATCCGTTCGTCTGTGTAGTCAATTGAGAAATTGGAAGAGAGTGATTGCGTATTTGAGAGGTAAATAGCTCTCTCTCTCCCCCCCCCCTCTCTCTCTACATGTATGTACGTATGTATATACTTTTGTTTTATCTCTATTTTATTTTTTAGGGTTTTCTATGGTCCTTATTTTATCTTCTCTCTCACTCTACAATTTGCATTGTTGAATCTATCATCTCTCCATCTCTCTCTGGTTTTTCTTCTCTTTCTCTTTCTCTTTATTCTATTCTTTCTTCTCTCCATTATCGTCACCCACAAAAAAGAAATGAAAAAAAAAAAACTATTTCCATTTTCCAGTCCAGCTGGCAATAGTTGTGACTGCCTGGTAATCCCACCCGTTTCATTAGCGCGTGCTTTTGTACGGTCAATTACTTTTGCACTGGCTCTGTGTGCGTGTGAGATTCAACCGAGTATCATGGCTCGTGAGACGTTATTTTTTACCACTATCGTGCGCTCCTTTTCAGTTAAAAGGCCCAATACATGATTCTGTTCACCGCCCCCTCTTACTTTTCCACTTTCGGTATTCATTTATTTATTAGATAGATATTTTTGCAGCTCACCCCTTATTTTCCCTACATTTGTGGAATTTAATATAAAATGTTAGAGTAAATTATTTTAATTGACACCTGAATTATTGATATTATTTTATTTTATCTTTTAAATAAAATTTTATTTTATTTAAATATTTAAATTATTAACTAAATTTCAAATTTACCCTTTTGTTCAATTTAAACGTTAACTTTAACGAAATTTAGGCCTTGTTCACTTGTCACTTAATTTGCCACTTAAATTTGAAAATTTAAAATTTTTAGATTTAAGTACCTGTGAAAGTTGTTCACTAACTAAAAAAATTAAATAGCCACTTAATTTTTACCACTTAAAACGTAAAATTTTCATTCAAAATTTTAAGTGGCAAAGTTGCCACTTAAATCTGAAACTTAATTTTAAAGTTGCCACGGATTGCTCTTTCTCTCTCTCTCGTCCACACACACAGACACGCACACAAACGCACGCACAGACACAAACACGGACAGGCGCACAGACAGGGCAAAATTGTCATAATAAAAAAAATTCAGATTTCAGATGTGTTATATTAAAACAAACAATATTTTTTTAAATATATTTTTCAGACGTAAACAAACAACTTTTTCAGTTTTCAGTTTATGATCCACTTTCTTTATTCCTATACCTGTACCATCTCTTTCTTCTTCTCTAAACCCCCCACCCCACCTACCTTCCTTCAATGGACAGCACAAAAGAAACCACCAAAACCTCCCACTCCCTTCCGCCCTTTATCTTCCCCCACCTCCACCTCCACCTAGACCACCACTACCTCCGACCTCCCCTCCTTCATTTATTCCCGTCCCGTCCTCCGATCAGAAACCATAACACAACCTCACAAGCTAAAATTAACAAAAAATAAATTCAAATTATACATATATATATATATACAAAACTAAACTTTAAAATGAGCTCATGATTACCAGCACAATCAACAGTCAATGGAGGATGCTTACTAGAGAGAAGAGAGAAAGTATTTTCCTCTCGATTTTGTAGCACTCTATGTCTTATAAGAATATTTTCTTTCATTTTCTAAGCGGGGAGGAGGTAGTGGTGGTGAATTTGGGAAGGAGGTGTCGAGGTGGGTCTCTATCTCTCTCTCTTCAATAGTTTCCATCGGCCGCAACAATGGTAATGATTTTCATCTCTCATTCTCTTCAATTGTTTCCAATGGCCGAAGCAATTAGATCCTCCCATTTCGATGGCCTCCGCCTTTTCGGTCAAATTCTGGCAACAAATTCGATAAATCGATTATGATTTTGCCTTCCCTCTCTAGTTCACGTTGCAATTACTTTCAATTTTAAGTACCTACGAGCGAAGGAGGTGGTGATGGAGAGAAGGCGGCGAGGAGGAGGTGTTGGGTCTCTCTCTCTCTCTCTCTCTCTTCCCTCTTTTCCTTTTCCTTTCTTTTTTTTTGTTTTTTTACTTTTTTCTTTATAATAATTTTTTAAATATAATTAAAATTATATATTTAATTAAAATAACATTTTTATCCTCGATTCCGTCGAAGTTAACCTACAAATTAGATGAGATGGCAAATTTAAAACTTAATCAATAGTTTAAATTTTTAAATGAGACAAAATTTTATTTAAATGTTAAAATAGAACATTACCAATAATTTAAGGACTATTAAAATAATTTACTCAAAATGTTATTAATTTAAAATTATATTTTTAACTTTCAAATCACGAAATTATACCTGTTTTCAACTTTTATATAATGTAGATAGATTTGCTTTATCTTATCCTATCAAAACAAAAATTTGAAAGAGAGTAGTGGTCAGATTGTCAGAATCATTCAACAAATTTAAATATTAACATTTGAAAAGGTATTGCAGCAAATCTCAACAATAGAAGATTGCTAATATAATAAAATTTGGGGCCGATAAATACACCCTTATTTTTTGTCACAAACACCCTTTACACCTTACATCCTCAACTTTTTAAAAATTTATCACAAACACCCTCTTTTACCACCCTCCAATTAACAACCATAATTTTAATTAATTAAACTAATAAAGTTAAATTAAAAATGAACTAAACCCATAAAATAAAAAAATAATAAGAACAACAGGGGATTTAAACACACCATTGTTTTCCCTATTACCGTACTCTGAAACACTCCCATCATCTCCGGCTCCACCGCCTAGCTCTCCACCGCCTGGCTTGTCGTTCTCCATCTCCACTGGTGGATCTCTTTCTCCATCTCTCCTTCAACCTTACCCACTAGGCGCAACGCACACCATTGCTGGCGACCTATCTCTGTACGAGTGTTAACACTCTCCCGTCATTCATTGCTTCATCACCTACAAAAATCCTCTGTCTGTGATAAAGCTCAAAGGTAGTCAATCCTCTTTCTGTCACTTCGCATTTTTCTCTCTGTGAGGCGGCTCAAAGCACAACACGAAACTGTATGGGTTCGATTTTACCCCCAAATTTGGTGTCCTTGAAAGAGGGAAAAAAATGAGTGTTTATGTCAGGATCTGGCTTGAACAGATCCTGAACCTAAAATAATAAAGCAGAGTAATGAAGGAATATAGAAAAATTGGGGAGAGGAACAGAAATTCTAGAGTAAGAGTTTAGAGGTGAAGAGATCTAGAAGATAATTTAGAGAGAAGCACCAGAATAAGAAAATGTAGAGAGAGAAAACAGAATTGTAGAGAGAGATTTTTTCGTATTTATTTTTCCACGCCTTAATAGAAATGGAGATGACTTCATAAGTGATTGTTTAGACACGTACACAATTTTTAGCGAGATTATGATTGAAGATGTCTTGCAATATTTGAAAAAAATAAAATCTGGAGAGAAAGTGTAATATACTAATATGTAATTGTAATAAGTGTTTTTGTTGGATTGTGCGAGACTTATAAAATTACGATTGCATTAAGAAATTTGTTCTATTATTTTTCTAATTTTTTCCATAAAAAAATTATGTCGAACTCAATTCAGATCCGAGATCATAAAGCACGATGGTCGGAAAAAGACCGAGCTTCTATGCATATTAATTTTTAGTAAATGCCAAACTTATTAAGCGAATCAAGGTTGTGAAGCTTAGCTTCTTTCTTATCAGCATCTTTGTTAATTAAAGATCAAAAGTTTAAGTTTTGAAGCATGTTAAAATTATTAGTAACGTTGAAATTGCATATCAGTAGTCCGAGCTTAGTACATTAGCAAGCTTATTAACACCCATCTGAAGCTAATAAATTCTTCACAGTACATTCCGACAAAATGAAACCAACAAAACATATGAAAGAAAGCATGCATTTGATAAAAAAAGTCCATTACAAAAAGAGTAAAAAGATTGATAAAAAAAAGAGAGGCTTTCTTCAAAGATTCCTTCGGTGTGAAGAGCCTTAATGGTTCAACTTCGAGGACCCTCATGACCTTCTCGAGTTGTTTATTAATTTTGTCAAAGCTCTCTTGAAGAAGGCCTCCGGGGATTGAAAGAAGCAAATCCTTCCTTCAAACGAAGAAATCGACCGGAAAGACGGTCATAGCTGTTCTTCAGACGACGGTGTTTTCGTTTAAGGCGAAGAAAGGCCCTCAACATGTTGGCCACTTCTGTAGCGTCTACTCCTTCAGCGCACGGAGAAGCAGAATCGGAAACGGATTCACTATTAAGATCACCCATTGAAATGGAACTGTGAGGTATAAATAAAAAAAAAACAGTTAAAGAGTCCGATTTTATATAGGGTAGGAGTTACTCAGGGGGTCAGAAAACCCTGTGCAATGAATATCCTTGGAAAACGAGAGGACATTCACCATTTATTATTATATTCATTCCAGAAACACCTTGGGAATATACCAACACTCTGCTGGCCCAGTGGCCATTAGAAAAAATCCACGTGGCCAACTGGGGTTCATAATTACAATAGATGAATAGATCAAAGTTTGATATAAATAAGGAGATATATAGTCGGCTAAAAGGATGTATACTACATACATAAAGAAAATCGTACTCGAGGAAAGTTTCATATCCCAACGAGCTTAATGGCAAGCCGAGCTTAAAATAAAAAGTGGCATCGACCATGTTAAACTTCTTTCTTCATTAAAGATAAAAGTACAAGTTATGCAGCATGTTTAAATTATTAATGACGTTGAAATGCACCACCTTTGGGCCGTGGCTTTCCAGTCCGAGCTTATGAAGGACGACAATGAAAAATAATCTTGCACACATCATTTGCTGAGGGTAGCAATGCGTTCCGCAAAAAGTACATTCAATCGTGCCGAGCTCGTTAATAACATTGACATATTTCGAACTTTAACGAGCCTGTTACCCAACACCAACGCAAGTATGACATATTTCAATTGTGCCGACTTTTTACCGAAGCTAAAATTTTAAAAATATTAATGGAATCAACCATGTTAAAATTCTAACTTTTAAAATCTTAAAAGTCGAGAAGGGACTCCGAGCTTCAAGACCAACGCATTTGACTCGATCGCAATCAACCCAACGTATATATAACAAAAGCAAAGCATTTGACAAAAAATGTCCATTACAAAAACGTTAACGAAAAAAAAAATAAAAATTACATGAAAGCCTAATCCAGTGGGATGGAAGGGTCATGATCAGCAGTATCCTCCAATTCACCCTCTCCAGCCTGTTCCCCATCACTAACCCGGCTATGAGCAGCCTGACCAACAGGGGATTGAATTTCCACCACCTCCCTGCCTTCAGGTTCTTGGCCGACCTCTGCTTCCTTGTCCACAGGCGCCTTTACTACAAACTGGAAGCCAGCAGGAATGACAACAGGAACCCTCAGCTCACTCATAGGAGGCACCTGGGCAGCATCGAGCGCCCGGTCATACCCAGCCTGGTATAGCTTCGACTTTATTGCTTTGACCTCTGCAACGCTTTCCTCGAAGCATTGATCATAACCCCTCTGCTCGGCATCGTTAATTTCCTGGTCCTTCTCCGCCTTGAGGTCCGAGTTCTCCTTCTTCAGGCGCTCTACTTCATCTTTCAGGCGCTGCTGATCAGACCTCAGAAAAGACACCTCCCCTTGAGCACTCCCCACCTGCTGGTTCAAACGAGATATCAGGCCGTTGGCGGTGTCCAGCTCCTTCTTCCTTACCTTCAGCTGTTCATTGAGGCTCTTCTTTTCGGCTTCGAGCTGCGTGAGGGCATCATTCTGGTTCCTACTCAACATAACCCTCCTATCGTCCAACACCATGAACTTTTGGGCAGCCTGTTCAGAGAAAGACATACCAAATAACAAGGAAAAAATAAATTGCGAATTCCGAAAAGAAATAAGCTCGGCCATTAACCTTCAACATATCCTACAGAGCTTCATTCCTGAGTTGAACAGCAGGGATGTCTTTGAGCTCGGAAACATCATCTGCCTTTGTGATGCCGTACATGATGGTGGCTGCAACAGAGGGTGAGCGATATAAGGAATCAGACTCCAGCAACTCACGGCCCTGGTAGCGAAACACAGGACGCCAACTGCGGTCAGGCTCTTCCTGTACCTGTTCGGCTACCTGACCTTGAACACTCTGGGGCTGATCATTTCCAGCGGTGAAGTCGGCTGTTTCTATCCTCTGACCAGCTGTGGGTGAGGATGGTGGTGTAGTCACGGCAACTCTGTAGCCATAGCGTGGCCTCTTCTGAGGAGACGACGCAGGAACTTGTCCGGCGTTGGCGTCGTCCTGTAAAGCTTGGCTCAAGTTCCTTCTCTTTGGGGGCATCTCCACAGGATTTGCGATATCTCGGTTCAACTTTGTCCGAGCTTCAGTCAACGTGCTCGGCAACTTCTCTTTTCCCCCTACCTTGCACTGGAGACGATGTGCTAGGTCCACCGAAATCAGCAACGACCCCAGTTGGCGTGTCAACCGCTCTCTCAACAGGGCCCTCCCTGATCGAAAACCCAGTAGGAATGGTAGGTCGGGATTGAAGTAGTACTTTTATCTTAAGCCCACCTCAAGTTTGCTCGGTTTTACGTTGCAAACACAAACCCACTGATTGCCAATCTCCGAGAAGAAATCGTTGTCAATGAGTGCAACGGAATAAGTTTTGGGAAGCTCGGCGTGATCAATATCACGAAATTGTTCACGGGATTTAGGGCTCGGATGACGGAGATTGACTGCAAAACAAACGAGACTTGTATAAATATCCAATTCAGAATATAACACGAAATGGATCACAAAATTAAACCTAAAAATCGTACCAAGACGTTGATGTATTTATCTTTTTATTTTATGTATATTCCCAACATCCCAAGCACCGCCGACCACTAGAAAGCCCTCGTCAAATCCTTTTTCTGACTTCGTCACAGTTCACAAAATCGGGATTATTAACCCGAGCTCAGAACTAATAGCGAGTACGATCGCCAGGATAGTTACAGAGGGAATAGCACCAGAAAATCTCCCTCCAAGTTAGACTCACCCCCAACAATCTGTTAAGGGCTGCACAACCTAAGACCACTCTAACCCCATTAGGACTCAGTTGACACAGCCTCAAGTTGCAACGTCTCAACAAGTCACCCTACAGGGGGTCCAAGGGCAGTTTCAATCCCGCCTGTTGAAATAGGACAGTATATATGCCAATCGGGGATAAATCGCTGAGAGAATACAGCAAGTTCTTCCCCCTAACTAAATACCCTCGTTGAGTCATCTATTCTATCTAAAACCCTAACCTCTAAAAGAAAATTTAAACGACGATACCCAGAGTGAGGGATAGGGAAGACTTACAGTGAGAGAAAAACTTCGAAGAAAGAATATCGCGATTTCAGAACGGATGTCTAGTTCGCCGCACGTACAGGGAAAGGAGGGAAGAAAATTGCAGAGGAAGAGTTTGTGATTTTAAAATTTGAGAAGTGGGTAAGGTGGACAGTTTTTGTCCAACGCGGCGTGCTTTCCCTCTATAATCGTGCCTAATGATGAAGTTGCATTAAATATGGGTCATTTCAATGCTGCCGACAGCTTTTCACAGTACAAGCCAGCCGCGAGGCGCCACGTGGGGCACTGGCCCAGTTTCCAATTTCATTGCCTTCACTACGAAGTGAAATCCTGCTCAGGTCTTACTGAATTTCTATCGATTGGAATTGTATACCGAGCTTACTGAACAAGTCACGAGTGAGGTAGCATGATATTTGAGTCCGAACTTATTTAACACGAAATGGAGTTCAATCATTAGGAAATATGGTTCCGAGCTTTGTGAATACGCTATTTACGTCCGCCGGTACTTGGCAAATACAAATTTTACCAAAGGCACATTAGGTACTTCCGGCCTTGGAAGACCATTAGTTCATAACAAACTTCAGAGGTGACAACTCATCACAATAATTGTACATGGAACTTTTAATCTCCTCTCGTTTGGTACACCATATGGCATTTTAACAACACGATTGAGAACATTAATAATGTCCGAGCTTCCTACCAAGTGGGGATTCAACTTGTGGAACTTTGTTTACTTCCGAGCTTGTGATCAACATCAATTTGTTCGTTAGTTTCCCAAAAAATTACGTGATGCTTACATCTTTACAAAAAATTATGAAGTATGTTAAACATATTAAACGTATGTTGGTTAGGTGTAAAGATAAAATGTTTATGTTTTGGGTCGTGTTAAATTTATAAGTGTCGCCGAGATCAATAGGCTGAGCTTGATTTAGTCACCTATAGCGAATAAATTATTCACGCAACATTATTGAAAACGATAGAGCAATCAACAGAACACATGAAAGAAAAGCATGCATTTGATAAAAAAAAATGTCCATTACAATAGGATAAAAACAAAAAGAAAAAAATGAAAGGCTTTCTTCTAAAATTCATTCGGGCTGGAGCCTTAATGTTTAAACTTCGACGACCCTCATGACCTTGTTGAGTTGTTTATTAATCTTGTCGAAGCTCTATTCATGAAGGCCCCTTGCGCTTGAGAGACGCAAATCGTTCTTTCAAACGAAGAAATCGACCGGCGAGGCGGTCGTAGCTATTCCTCAGACGACGGTGTTTTCGTTTGAGGCGAAGAAAGGCCCTCAACATGTTGGCCACTTCTGTAGCGTCTACTCCTTCAGCGTTTGGGGAAGCAGAATCGAAAACGGATTCATTGTTAAGATCCGCCATTGAAATGGAACTGTGAGGAATAATAAAGAAACAGTCAAGAGTCCGATTTATATAGGGTAGGAGTTACACAGGGGTCATAAAATCCAGTGCAATGAATATCCTTGGAAAACGAGAGGACATTAGTTGCATTCACTCCCAGAAGCACCTTGGGAATATGCACACCCCTTTCATTAGTTGCCCAGTGGCCAATAGACAAAAGCCACGTGGCCAACTGGGAAAGGAAAAGCATTCCAATGGAAAATTTACAAAGTATTACATTTTACCGAGCTTTCTAACATTCGAACTTGTAAATATATCTTTTGAAGTTAAAATTATTAATGGTATCGACCGTGTTTAGGGGTGTTCAAAAACCGAACCGGACCGATCAGACCGGCTAAATCGAACCGGAAAATGGACTGAAATGGACCGAACCGATTACTTTTGGTCCGGTCCGGTCCAAATTTTAAAGGACCAAACCACCTCGGTCCGGTCTTCGGGTTCCTAAATTTTTGAACCGGTCCGGACCGAACCGGACCATACTGCATAATTGGCTTGCTGATTTTATAGCACTAACTCCCTAGAATGTTTCTGTTTTTTTCCAATGTGGGACTTGAGAAAACCAACACCAAAGAGAGGAAATGATCCTCCAATTAAGGAACATCCAATTAAGTTGCATATTGGAAGTGTGAGGTACAAGAAATGATCCACAACATTTATCAAATTCAACTTAAATTTTTTTTTTTAAAGTGAAAAAAGAGTACTATTAATTCAACTTGTTTAAGGTTTATTAGGTATATACTGTTTTGTTTTATCTACAACCTTAGCTACGGGGTTCTCAAAATGATATATTTCCAAATAAACAATGAAAAATTAACCTATAAGGACCTTTTAGAGTTACTCCTGAGGTTTTATTTTTTAGCACTCATGTTTTGGCTTAACTATAAATTGTAAGACCAGTGGATTTATTGATTTCTACTTCTAATTTCCGTAGATTGAAGACGAAAAAACTATTCTTTCGACACAAGATATCTTTCCTATGCCTGAATTACTGCTAACATTCAGTTTTGTCCTCCTGCCCTGCTAGTATAGGACTGACAATGTTTGGTTTCAGTATCAAGGAGAGCATGGGTGGAAGCCACTAAATTACACTGGAATTTGTGAGAAGCTACTGGCAAAAAGCCAAACTTTGGTATGTAAGCTATCATGAAAATGATTAGTCCCACATCGCTAGCATGAAAGGTGTAAGGCAAGGGAAGCAAATATAAATAATAGGCTTTGAAAATAGTTAGTCCATTTAAAGTGTGGGCTTTGCTATAATTTGCTTTATTAATGTTTGGACTTTTTGTCCATATGTTGTTGAGTAAAATTATTATCTTAGTAAAATTTTGGTCCTTAAATAATAATTGTCAAGAAGTTGAGGCTTATTAAAATGCTTCAGACCGTTTGGACCGTTGAACCCGGACCGTTAAAATCGGTCCGGTCTAGTCCGGTTTTTATTATTTAAACGGTCCAGTCCGGTCTTCAAAATTATAAGACCGAAAAGTTCGGTCCGGTCCGAAACCGTGGTTAACGGTCCGGTTAACCGGACCGTGTGCACCCCTAACCGTGTTAAGCTTATTTCTTTATTCTTATCAGCAGCAAAAAATTGTTGTTGAACCAATGCTTTCTTCACAGTTTATCCGACAAAACGAAACGGCAATCAACACAACATTTTTGGAAAAAAACCAAAGCATTTTATCAAAAAGAGTTAACTACTTAGCACCGAGCTCAATATTGAGTGTCAACTCGACAAATAGTTCAGCAGATCCGAGCTTAATAACATACGAATTTACAAATCCCATTACAAAAACCACAAAAAAAATATAGTTGAAAGCCTAATCCTGCAATTCACCCTCTCCTGCCTGTTGCCCATCACCAACCCCGCCTCCTGCTCCCACCACCTCCCTGTCTTCAGTTTCCTGGCCAACCTCAGCTACCTCTACCGCAGGCGCGTCTACAGCAAACTGGAAGCCAGCAGGAATGAGCACCGGAACCCTCAGATCGCTCGAAGGAGGCACCTTGGCAACATCGAGCCCCCTGTCATACCCAGCCTGGTACAGCTTCGACTTTATTGCCTTGACCTCGGCAACGCTTTCCTCGAAGCATTGATCATAACCCCTCTGCTCGGCATCGTTAATTTCATAGTCCTTCTCCGCCTTGAGGTCCGAGTTCTCCTTCTTCAGGCGCTCCTCATCCTCTTTCAGACGCTGCTGGTCCGACCTCAGAAAAGACGCCTCCTCCTGAGCACTCCCCAGCTGGCGGTTCAAACTAGATATCACGCCATTGGCGGAGTCCAACTCCTTCTTCTTTGCCTTCAGCTGCTCATTCAGGCGTTTCTTTTCATCTTCCAGGTGCGCGATGGCCTCATTCTGGTTCCTACTCATCATAGCCTTCCTGTCATCTAACACCATAAACTTCTTGGCGGCCTGGTCAGAAAAAGTCAAAAAGAATTACAAGGCGCAACATAAATTTATAAAGGTAAGAATTGATATAAGCTCGGATATTAACCTTCAACATATCCTGGAGGGCTTCATTCCTGAGTTGAACAGTAGGGATGTCTTTGAGCTCGCAAACGTCATCAGCCTTTGTGATGCCGTACATGATGGTGGCCGCAACGGAGGGGGAGCGATATATCGAATCAGACTCCACTAACTCTCGGCCCTGGTAGCGAAACACAGGACGCCAATTACGGTCGGGCTCTTCCTCTACCTGTTCTGGTACCTGACCTTCAACTCTTTCCGGCTGATCTTTTTCAGCCGGGAAATCGGCGGCCTCCAATCTCTCACCTGCTGAGGGAGAGGATGCTGGGGAAATCACCACAGCTCTGTGGCCATAGCGAGGCCTCTTGGGAGAAGACCTCACGGCAACTTGCCCAGGCTCCACATCGTCCTGTAAAGCCTGGCTCAAGTTCCTCCTCTTTGGGGCCATCTCCACCGGATCTTCGATATCTCGGTAAGTACTGGCTTCTACGCCCTGGTAAAGGTCAACGAGTTTAGGGTCGGTTGAAGTTTCCGAGCTTCTGGCAATTTCCTCTGTCGCTTTCCTTTTCCCCTTATCTAGAAAAGGTACTGGCGCCGACGTTGTAGGTCCCCCCAAATCAGCAACGAGCCCAGTTAGAGTCACACCCGCTCTCTCAACAGGGCCCTCCCGGATAGCAATCCCAGTATGAATGGTAGGCCTGGATGGAGGTCGGACTCGAACCTTCTGCCTATCCTCTAGTCTGCTCGGCCTTCTGGTGTTGCCAACCCAATCCGGCTGATTGGGTCTCTCCGTCAAAAAATCGGAGTCCCAGGGGGTGTAACCCAGTAAGATGTGAGCAGCTCGGGGGTGTTCAATAAGACGAATCCCCTTTGGACCGTTGTAATTAATGACCGGATTGATGGAGTCCCAGTCAATCACTTTAGAGCTCGGACGATCGGGCTTCACTGCGAAACAAACACAAGATTTGTATAAAAATCCAATACAGAATATAACACGAATTCAATGACAAAAATACACCTAAAAATCCTACCAACGTGGTGATTTATATATCTTTTTATCTTATGTATGTTCCCATCGTCCCAAGCACCGCCGACCACTACCATGCATTCGTCATAGCCTTTTTCGGACTTTGTCAAACACTTAACCAAATCGGGAGCCTTAACACGAGCTCGGAGGTAATAGCGAGACTGAACGCCGGGACTGTTACAGAGGGAATAACACCAGAAAATCTCCCTCCACGTTAGTTTCACCCCCAACAGTCTGTTCATGGCCGCACAACCTAACACTACTCTAACCCCATTGGGACTTAGTTGACACAGAGCCAACTTGCATCGTCTCAACACGTCACACAACAGGAGGTCCAAGGGGAGTTTCAATCCCGCCTGTTCAAATAGCACAGTATAGATACCGATCTCCCCATCTCCTGGAAGAATAGTGGGCTCCTCGTTTGCTTCAGGAAGCCTAACCGTACACCCATCGGGGATAAAACGCTGAGAGAAGATGGCAAGTTCTTCGTCGCCCCTAACTAAATACCTTCTTAGACTCATCTAGTCTATCTAAACCCTAACCCTCTGAAAGAAAATGTAAACGACGATACTAGAGTGAACGACGATACTAGAGTGAGGGATAGGGAAGACTTACAGTGAGAGAAAAACTTCGAATAAAGAAAATCGCGATTTCAGAACGGATGTTTAGTTCGTCGCTCGTACAGAGAAAGGAGGGAAGAAAATTACAGAGGAAGAGTTTGTGATTTTGAAAAATGAGAAGTGGGTAAGGTGGACAATTTTTTTCCAACACGGCGTGCTTTCCCTCTATAATCGTGCCTAATGATGAAATTGCATTTAATATGGGTCATTTCAATGCTGTCGACAGCTTTTCCCAGTACAGGCCAGCCGCGTGTCGCCACGTGGCGACAAGGCCCGCATACAATTATATCAGTCCGACCTCAATTAGCATGCCGACGTGAAGTCCCGTGTGATGGAGCCTTAAAAATTTAATTCCTTTGCTACCGAGGGAAATTACATTCCGATGACAGTCACAAAGGAAATAAAATTTCGACGTCAGCTCACACGAGCTTGATACTTTGAACTTGGGGAACTTTAATGAGTCCCGAGCTGGTTACAAACTCAATATTGACAGTATTGAACTCAAAACTCTAATGATTTCCGAGCTTGATACCCCCAAACAATGTCCGTGTGGAACTTTAAGCTTGTCCGAGCTTCTCACACCATTTTCCCATTAAAAAGTATAAATTAAAAAAAAATTAAAATTCCTCTTACTAGCGATCTACCGATTAAAAGTTCCTTCCGAGCTTTGTTGTCAGCAAATTCAGTGGATATAAATTTTCGATCTATGTTTAGACTAAACGGGATACAATTACTTATCAAACCTTATTCCGAACTTAGTTTTAACTATTTGGAAATCAATTTGTTATATCGATGCACTGTTCACAAAACTTCTATGACTTCCGAGCATCTTACCCACACCACACCCAATTTGACATCGTGATTGTGTGCCGAGCTTGATACCCCAATCATTGACTAACTTTCGATCTTGGAACACCATTTTCTCATAAAAAAATGCATAGGAGATATCACAATAATTTCACATGGAACCTTAATAACATCTGACCTTTGCACACCATATGGTATTTTAACAACACATGGATTTTAATGACGTCCGACCTTTATACCTACTGCAGATGATATGGAACTAAACTTTAATGTTTTTCGAGCTTGATAACCTCTACACAGCCTGGTGGAACTTGTATGGACTTCCGACCTCGATACGGTGACCAATTTGTTCATTAGTTTCCCAAAAACTTACATGATTGTTGCATCCTTAGAAAAAATTACATCGGTGAGACCTCATCACAATAATTGCACACGAGTTAGAGATTTACAAAAAAAACTTACGATATTTGCTTCGTCATTTGAATTACACGAGGGTTAAGATTGACAAAAAATTACATGTGATATACACATTAACAAAAGATTGTCCAATTATAATCCTTTTTTTATGATTGGACAATCTTTTGCATGTACCCCTAATTACCCATTTCTTTATACAATATTAGTCTATTAGCAAAAGTTTCTTCCCAAGCGGCCGCCTCTTCTGTTCGAAGCCTATTCCACATGCTCGCAACAGGTGGGATCGGTGAATCATCCTTCAACTGAACTTTAACAAAATGATTTCCATGTACGAGTGCTATTGCTAGGACACGAATGTCGCTTCCCTCCCGCGGGCCCTCATCGTGCGGAAAAAAGGTCAGACTTTGTATTGCTGAAAACATCACGACGACACAATTATAAGCCGACGCAGTAAGGAAACTCATATCGGGCATCACTATCCAGTGCTTGTCATCTTTGCATATGGGTTCAAAAAATTCTAGTATATATCGATTATCATTGTAAAACCAATCTCCCCACACGCTGTCATACATATGCTTGTACCTTTCTAGGTCCGCAATCAAGTCCTTTCTTACTAGCAACCAACCCTTTTCATCCTCCGACCATCCCATGTGTTCACTAATGGCTCGAAAACCACAATGACCATCACCTTTAACATTTTCTATATCTGCGATAAATGGATGCATGATTTTGGGGATGGATTGGAGATAACGTTCGAAAAAACTTTGGCTAAAATCGGTCTTCCCTTCTTTCTTCTCCTTTATAACAACTTGCCTCAATTTATTAGTTTGGGATGATTGTGTAACGACTAATCGTGCCTCTTCTTTGGTCTTCGCATACTCAAACCCTGATGGATTCCGTTTTGTTGATGATTCATGTTTCATTTCCTTTCGGGACAATTTTCTCTTACTCCCTTGTGGTCTACCCTTTGGAATGACGGGGGTTGGCTCTTTAAGTGACGTTAAATATGGCATAGCGAGGAGCTTTAATTTTATCAAAATTGCCTTCTTCTCGTCCGGCGTCGATTGATCATACAACTTCTTCAACAAATAAATCTCGGCCGTTTTAAAAAGATCTTCTTCAACAGATCCATCCTCTTTTTTTGGTACGATTGTCAACCTTTGCCAATGATCATCAACCGCATCCAATGGTATGGGCCGATTTGCACGACGATATAACACCAACTCGTGTGCACATGGCAAACCATAAACCGTACGAAGCACGTGATCGCACGACGATGGATCTATACCAATATCATTTGATCTGACATCCTCATCCTTTATCAAGTCTAAAGCAAAAAGTGATATATTTCCCTTAAGTTGTTTCAATAAAAAACTGTAGTGTCTTTCTTTTATCGCACCAAGGCTTCTCTCGAAAACGGCTTTAACTTCATTAATTTGTAAACACAACATATTGGCCATCCCCGCAAAAACAGTTGAGAAAGTTCCCTCACCCGACTCAAGGTGCCTTTTCAACTTGCCGTGCGAACCTTCGGCTCTATTCGTCGTCCTATTTCCACGATGTTTTATCTCATTCGTCCACGCTAACACGAACAACTCTCTTTGTTGAAACTAATTGTCCGACAAGTACTCTATGGCCTTTGGAAACTCCTTCCAGTCTTTCTTGAATTCTTCCCACCTTAGAAAGAAGTCTTCTTTCGATGATGTCATCATAATACTACTCCAACCGTGAATGAATGAATTCCAAACAGCACCCGATTGAAATAAAGGTTTACATCTTTGTTCTACATTTTTTGAAATATGGAATGAGCACAACATGCGACGGGCATCCGGGAAAACATTACCGATGGCACTAATACAAGCGGACTCCTTATCCGTTACAAAGACGCTTGGAAGTTCATGGGGCTCGAACAACCTTTTTAACATTAGAAGAGCCCAATGATAATTCTCCTCCTTCTCCTTATACATAAAACAGTGGGCAATAGAGAACGTTCTGTTTGTCGATGTAAGTCCCACCATAGCAAATAAGGGCATCTTGTACTTGTTTGTTTTATAAGTACAATCAACTATAATCACAGAGAAAAATTGCTTCGCCAACAAAATACAATTGGGTTCAGCCCAAAAGAGGTCCAAAACCTCTTCAGTAGTTTCATCACATCTGTGCCAATAAACATAATGATTATCCACTAGAATTTTCATCAATTGTTGAATGGCACTCCTTCCCTTCATAGCATGCAATCTCATCTTCGCCTTCGCATTGTAAATAGTCCTTATCGTGGAAGCATTCGTCTCATCACGACCTTTGATTCCACAAAGAACCTCTTTTGGTTTTACTCCAGCAATTGTCATTTCACTCAGAATTTTCTTTTCGTGTTTGTTCAATCTTCCCGCATATGGATGCCCCACTAGAGTTTTTGGTAACTCATGATTATGAACTCCACATTTCACCTGTAACTTCCATCGATCTCCACCAATATTCAAACCACGAATTAAAAATGGGCAATTACATTTTCTTGTAGCACTATCTCTCTTCGGTTCATGTTTTTTTCCCTCTTTGCGGTTATTACGATATTTGCCTCCTCTTTCACAACCCAAATATAGCCTTGGCCTCCTTTTACTAGTACCGTGGTCTGACTTTTGGGTCACGATTATAGTGTTGATCACCTTTCCTTTACTTTGACACCAATCTACTAGAGCATGGCGAGATTCAAATATCTATGGAAACCAAAATTGAATAAATTAGTGATTTTTATATTTTATAGGAAAATAAGTACAGTAAAGTTGTTAGTTAAGTACTCATTATACTTACTTTTTCTGTTATAAACACATGAGCCACGTCAATAGATTTTGTTGGGTTATAGTCGTTCTCCATAGAATCTAAGATGTTAAAACTATTAGACACACTAACATTAAATGATTGGTCGGCACAACTCGGATTATTAGGCTCTCCATCAATTACATTCTTTCATTCCTCGCCGTCCAAATTAAGGTCATCACATTTCATTTGGATTTGAGAATGAGGCTCTATTTTCATGGCTTCTTCATCGACATCGGGATAAGGAACTTTACTAGTTGCTTCCAATTTAATTGCGGTCAAATCAATTTCTTCAAGAAGAGAAATATCGTTCCAAATAGAAGAATCAAGGCAATTTGGGTCCTGCAAAATTTTAATTATATAAGTAAGAAATTATCCAGAAAATACCAATACAGAGCTCTGTTACACCACTCAGCCAATGTGGGGTGAGTGATGTGCATATCACTCGCCTAATGTGGGGAGAGCAATGATGGGTTTAAAACCCCTAGCTCTGTTTTACCTCTGTTTTTTTTGGACAAACTTTTTCATTATGATTTTACAACATTTATCAAATGAAAAATTAAAATGCACAAATATAAGGTAACACTGAAACAAATATACCTCTTCTGATCTATCTTTATCATTTAGGTCACCAAATATAACACCATATTTATCTTTCTCTTCTACTTCACCACAATCTTTGAGCTTCTTCAACACTTCCATTTCTATATTATTAAACTCATTAACCATGATTTTTTATGCTTAATCACTCAAACCAATATTGTTACTATTTGATTTCTTCTGCAAAATGAGATTTTTGGTGGGTGGAGATGGAACCTCTGACAGAAACACGTGCTTACTCGGGAGTGGGAGTTGTGATGGGTGGTGGGTGTTTTTTTTTTAAGTTAATTACATTATTAGCTAATTGTAAATATTTATATTATATAAAAATAAGAGGGTGGTAGGAATAAACTTTAGTTTAATATTAATAAAAATTTTAGAGGGTGTTTGTGACAAAAAATGGAGGTGCATTTATCAGCCCCCTAAAATTTTAGGTCTGTGAAAAAAAATTTTGTCCAACAAATTTAAATATGAACATTTGTTTTGAGGATGTACAAAATAGCAATCAAACAAAACTGCCAATATAATAAGGTTTTTTGAAACTTCCGCATCGACACAATAAAATGATGATATTTTGTTTCAATTTTTATATAGCACCTTACGTATATCTCGAAACTAATCCTAACGTGAAACTTGAAACTTTTAAATTTAACGTTACCAGTAGTACATATTTCCAAAATCTGCTAAATTTATTGTAAATTGCTATGAAAATATATCATTTTAAAATATTTCAATAAACGTAATGTGAGTTTTTTTTTAAATGTAAATTTTATCCATTTAATCTCTTTCATAAAATAATTGAATGCAAGAGGATTTGAATCCTGCTTAATAAATTAAATTTATGTGACTAAACCACATTATTATGTTTGTTTGTTTTTTAATTATTTATATTCAAATTGCACAAATATTTTAAATTATTTATATCCAAATCATTGAAGTACGTAATATGTATACAAAGAGAAACTATACTTATTTTGCAATCTTCATCGATCCATCTGTATTATGGATGTCGTACTTCCTCTTTCCTTCATTCATCATCATCACCATTGGGAAGAATAAATAACTAAATAAAGGTTGCTATACTTTCAAAACAGACCTTTTCTTATTAAAGCAATGTACAATTAATTAATAAAGCAAAACCGCAAGGTACAATTGTGTGCAACTCACAACTCATTGTTTATTCATTACATTTTGGCAACAACTCACTTATAAAACAATATCTTTACAATTTTAGCTCTGACTAAATACAAGGGCGTATCTGAGGGGCTCAAGGGGCTTCAGCCTAACCCTTTAAAAATATATCAAGTAGTATTTTATATATTTTTATTATAAATTAAGCTTGTAGCCCAATAGTCCTTCCTATTGTATACTTTTTTACACATCCGCCCTTGACTACACATCCTTCTTATAATAGTATACTTTTCTACACATCCTTCTTTTCATGAAATTTTAATAATAGTTTTAGGCTCTTTAGTTGAATATTATTCAGACAACAAATATAATTATTTTTTTGGCAATAATATTACTCTGGTTTTATTAAAATAGATTTCTAAAATGGGGAGTAAGATATTGAATAAAAAAGAAGAAAGAAACGTTAAGATGGCAAAGTAGGAAAACTACAATAATAAACAAACATAGCAAATTAAGTATTCCCTCGAGATGTGTTAAATTAAAATTACAGTGACAATCAATCTATTAAAGCTAATTAGCATAATAAACAAGTTTTATTAGAAACTATGGATTATATTGAAATTTGTTATCTTTAAAATGTGTAATCAAGAATGGTACCATTGGATTTCAAAAATAAAAATAAAAATTGTCGTATCATTACCTAATTTTCACACAAGTGGACAGGATTTAAATCTAGTCAAAAACTATTAATTAATCACATTCTTCAACGTAAATAGTTTTCAATAAGAATATTCTGCAAATAAAGTAATTTTCTGTCATAAGTTAAAAAATCAACTACAATATCTTGTATTGTATAATTAGTTTGCAACTTTGCATCAAAATACGAAAAAAAATAGTTACCACACCAACTAAATACAATATACTTTCTTTTACTTACAAACTAATCCATCTTATAATAACTACAAGTAATCTAACGCGCTTAATTAAAAACAGATCGACTTTAATACCGACCATGATTGACTTTCTATTATAATTCAAAGATAATAATTAATCTTTACCATAAAAGGTGATAATCATGTAATAAAGAATGGAATGGACGTCCTGGTACCCACAAACAACTAGGAAAAAAATGTGATTGCCAACATGAACATCACATCCCCATCTTCTATTTAATTTTTTTGCCTTCAAACAAACACATCCTTATCTCCATTCACTCTAAACTAAAAGCCTCATTAAACAGTGGCATGGCAAAGTTGACCTGACAACTCAGTCATCAACCACCATAACTCAATTTTATTTAAATTTTTTTTATTTGTGGAAGACAGCTGAAGTAATTAAGTCAAATTGGTGTATGGTCCCATTCACAATTCTCATCTAATACTAAGGTATTTGATAGTTGATACCATGAATTTAGTTATATGCTATCAAGCGCGGGTGCGAAATTCTAGCATACTTGATTTAGGTGCGGCAATTGGATACTTTTTAGAAAAAGGAAGTAAGTGTGGGAGTAATAAAATAATCATATAAATTAGAGGGAAAATGGGAGTAAAATCCCTTATAAGATGACTTTTCTACGAAAGGTCCAGCATGTGATCTTTTAACTCTATAAAGACTATTTTTATTTATAAAACTAATCATAAGGACAAAATCAACATTAATTTCAATGAGATTTTACACCTTTGCCCATATCAATATAACTTACTATATACATATATATATATATATATATATATATATATAACTAAATTAATTTGATTGTTGTCTTTTCTATTAATTTGAAAACTAAATTAGTATTGTCTTTCCAAAACTAAATATATACACACAATTTATTCCCCTTATTGCCTTTTCTATCTATTTGAAAACTAAGTAAGTGTAGCTCCTTCCAAAACTAAATATATGCACACATATTATCCCCTTTGTTGCCTTTTCTATTTCAATTTTTAAAAATCCTCTTTCAAAACCATTCCCCTCCCCCATCTCTGCCGTAATCACATTCACCATTGGCACCGCACTTGACCTTTTTTCTCAGCTTCTGCATTCAAAACGTAGAACAAACCCTGAATATTCTTAAGTGTATTCACCCTAAAGGCCCCTGCACGAATTCAACAAATGTTCATCATCTTCACAAGCTAGTCCACAAGTTTAATGTTTTGATCTCGAGGTAGGTTACTGTTTTTCTGTTAATTTCATATGTTGAAAGATGATTTATAAATATTCATTTTCTCTTAATAATATCTTGTCGAATTTTCCCCAAAAATAAGAAGTTTGATCTTCAATTTTAGTTCTTAATCTTGTTTGGATAATGGAGTTTGGCTTTTTTGATCATTCTTGATTTTGCATGGGTAATGGAGTTCGGTTCTTTTCCTTTTAAGAAAATATTTTTCTACAAACTTATTAAGATGTAGTTAAATTTCTCTGACAAAACTAGTTTGCAGCAAATTGAAGTGAAATTTATCAAACTTTTCTGTGAAATTGTAGAAAAATATAATGTAGATTTCTTCAAATTTTCAGTGATTTTTTTCAGTTAATTTTTCATTCAGTGAATTTTCTATGCAAAAAATAGTTTGTGAAAAATTGTAGCAAAATTTTGCAAACTTTTTTGCAAAATTGCAAAAAAATATAATATCAATTTCTTCAAATATCCAGTGAATTTTTATTTTATTTATTTCTTGTAGTGAATTTTCTCTGCAAAAATTAGTTTGTTGAAAAATTGTAGTGAAATTTTGTAAACTTTTCTGCAAAATTGCAGAAAAATATAATATAGATTTCTTCAAATTTCCAGTGATATATATATGCAATGAATTTTGCATTTAGTGAATTTTCTTTGCAAAAAATAGTTTGTGGCAAACTTGTTGCTAAATTTTGCAAATTTCTCTGCAAAACTGCAGAAAAATATAATATAGATTTCATCAAATTTCTAGTGAATTTTTTTACTAGTGAATTTTGCATAAATTTAACTACAAAAGCAGAAGATTTTAAAAAATAAATTCAACTGAAAAAAATCTATATTTATACAAAAAAAACAGTGAAATTTACTAAGTCTTCCGTAAAGTTGTTGTGAAATTATTTATTTTGTAAGAAATTTTACTGTTGAATTATTATGGTCTAAAATAATGAATTGGAATGATGAAATAGTATATTTTATAAAAATAAATAGATTATCAATAATCTGCAAATAAAATTTGAAATAGTTAATAAAAAAAATTAGCTTATTTTTGGTAATTCCCTTTCATAAAAAATAACTTATTTTTGGTAATTACCTTTGATTCATTCAAGGGTAATAAGGTCACAAAAATATACACGTGTCTTTTCATGTCCTTATTATAGCAAAATATTTTAACTTGGATCTTTCTTGAATTTTTGATAGTTGAAGGGATTTTTGACCCAATCACCCTAAATTATATTAATTTATACATCTAATAATTACCTATAATTATAGTGAAATAAAAAATTTAAGGTTATATATTAGTAAGTGGTGACAAGAAATTTATGTTTTCAATCACGATGACAAAAAATTAGGGTTTTATAATGGTGATTAGCTAGAAAAGTAGGGTTCATAGTGGTAAGAAGAAATTTGATAGAGATGAAACTTAAACTAAGAACCGATTTTGTTTGAAGAGCTTCTCTTTGTCGTTTCTTAGTTTAAACTTTGGAAAGATCATATTTGATGTTTGGTCGGGAAGTTAGAGTCGTATGTGAGAAGATTTGGAATTTCAAAGTAATGTGAAATTTTTTGTGGGCTATTGTCATAATACATATATATATATATATATATAACATAAACATAAGAAAATGTATATATATATAGAGCTAGGCTACAAAGAGGGATTCTCTCACTTTAACAAAAAGAAGGGATGACTATTTAGAGGGGTAAATCGATGAATTTTTTTGTAAGATTTTGTAGAGATGATCTATATTATGAGTAGATCACTTCCACTAAATTTCATAAAAAAAATCAACCTAAAAGTGGGTGAGATGATCATCAAAAATTTTAACGGCCGAAAATGTACATATATATCAATTTTTCAAAACACTCACTTCTAGGTTGAATTTTTCTATGAATTTTTGTGGAGGTGATCTAGTCAATATATAGATCATCTCTACAAAGTTTCATAAAAAAATTCGTTAATTTACCCCTCTAAATGGTTATTCCTTCTTTTTGCTAAAGTGAGAAAATTTCTCTTTATAATCTAACTCTATATATATATATGTGTGTGTGTGTGTGTGTTAAAACGAATCCCTCTTAAGTTCCCAACGAATCCCTGAAGAATCGTTGCCGAATTAGAAATTAAAATTACTAATTAATTATGATTCTTCTTGGGTGCAAATCGGGGTCACAACCACACCTGATTCACACCCGACCAGACTTGGTGACCTTTTGAAAGAATACGTGCTTCTTAGCTTATATATGAAAATATATTTTTTTTTTGTTTCGAATGTCTATCCTCATAGCGTGTTTGGGCCATATTTCATGGACCTCGACTAATCTACATTCGTGGTTGGTGCCTGTTATTGGCCATATCAAATTTGTCATTGTTGGGATTCGATTTAGAGAACTCTTAATTGAACCCAACAAGAACCCAAAGTGAACAAACTACTAGACCACTACTTATGGTTGTGTTGTTATATAAGAGTGTTAAGGTCAATCCAAAAATCAACTTAACTAATCTGTAAAATCCTGAACCGAAAAAAAAAATTAAGAAAGTTGAACCGAAACCGAATAATTTGGTTCAGGTTTAGGCTAGCTAGTCCAGAACCAAACCAAACCAAATTATGTATAAAAAAATGAAATATGTCAATAGAAACCAAAATCGAACCGAACCCTAAATTTTAATTTTAGTTTGAATTTGAGATACCTTAATTTTTACTCTGACTATAACCGAAAACACTCCTAGATATATATGAATTTCAATAAGTAATTGATTCACCTCAAATATTCAAAGACATTTAGACTTTTGCCCAGCAAGTTACGTTACTTATTTTGTGATGCCCTCTAGTCATAAATATGCCTCAGTGTCCTTCCTTGGTGTAGAGATCAAAAAATTCTTTAGCCCAAATTCCTCCTCAAATATATGGATTTAATCCAAACCCAACATCAAATCTAGCAATCATGGTAGACTTAAAGGCGATACTTATAAAAAAGAGCTCAGTTCATTGAGAACTAATCTTTGAAATGAGACCAACAATTAATTTCAAATATGAATGAAAAACAAGCAATATAATCTCGAATATGTATCATCCCGAGGACATAACATATAAATAAGACATGAAAACTAATATTTTTAAGACTTTGAGTATATGTAAAAAGCATGTTATAATATATTAAATAGTATAAATATGCGGGTACTGATTTAAATAATTAAGATATTAAATTAATAATTTAAATAATATATTAATTATTATGCATGATTGGCTTAAAATAAAAACTAATGCATTTTTTGACAAATTTAAGTTGATCGTCGATACACGTAACACAGTAGGCCAAAGAGGTGAAATTGATGACAGTAGAAGTAGTATTATATTCGTCAGTGTTAGTGTTGGGGACAGCAATTCGTTCTACCAGCACCACTTAGATCACTACACATGCTCAAAGGGGAACATGATAAAAAGATGCCAAGAGAATCAAACCTGTATATTATATATATATATAGGATGGGGTCCAAAATTTCTGTCTATTTATATTGATATAGCATATTTTTTTATTTTTTTTGGGACCTAGACAACCTACTTTTCTAGAAAAATTTCACGAAGCTAGTGACTTATATTAGTTGGGAAAGTGTTCACTTAGATTTAGGAAAAGTTTTAGACTTGAATTTTACTAAAAATAAAAAAATTGATGAAATTTTTTTTGTTTGTAGATAAATGGAGGCACTAGAACTCCCCCTTTTTTTTAAATGAATAATAATTCTAATGTACTATATCTTCGATAAGCTTAAAAAAATAATGAAGAATTATAAAAATTGGCACAAAAAATGGTTTACAAGATGAAATGCCAACCTAAGATTGGAAAGAGTTGAAGTGGATCCACGTGACACTATGGCGTAACAAGAAAATTTGATTAGTCTTCATTAATTAATGCGTTATCAATCTAGTGGCTAAATTATCACTCTAAAAGAACAAGAAATGAACAATTAAGGTTTTTTTTGGTTTAGTCGGATGGAAATCAAAGAGAATCAAACTAATCCTTTAAACCCAAATCCGAACCAAATTTTTTAGTTTAGTTTTGTTCTATTCGATTTTTATATATTTTCTTTTTTTAAAAAAAAAAATTAATATTGTAAGACCACTTATTTTGGTTAGAAAAATAATGACTCTATACTTGCTCCTACATATTTTGATCAAAAAAATATTAACTTTTACATTTGTAATATAACTTCAATATTCATGATACCTCAAAGATAGAGCTTGTAAATTCTAGGAATACAAAATTTTAGACAGTGAAATAATATTATTTTCGAATAATATACAATGATTCGATTTGATTTTATACTAGCACACCTCAAACCCGAACTAAGCCTATTCAAATTCAGTTTCAAGATCGATTTGGATTAGTATAGCCACAACACCCCTATGAACAATACCACTAGGCCAAAAAAGGCACGCTTCAATGGCAAGTGTAGATACACTAGTATCCCTCGTAACTTTATCTCTTGTATTCACGTGTAAATGTATTGTGCAAAAGCGTTTTGAGACAAAATATTCAAGACATGCTTTGGGTTTAATAGCATTTATGCGAAAAATATGTTTTGAGCCACTTGCTTTTTGATTTTATTTTTTTAAATGATTTGACCTAGTATTAATTATTTTTTAAAATTTTAAGTGGCGTCAATTATACCTAAAAACTCAAATATCTCCAAATTAATCACATTCAACTGTACAATTTAATTTCAAGTGGATAGCTATAACATAACATGGTCACGTCTCTTGTAACACCTCGTTTTGCACACATTTTTTTGTAAGTGTAACAAAATTTTCATGTCAATCATCCCATAAAAACATCAAGAAGAACTGACTGTTGGATCTTTTTATGAGTTCGAGGCATTCTTTCTTAGCTTATATCCTCCATAAAAGATTTAAAAAAGGGGAGGGAAAAGAAAGAACCAACCCAATTCTAGGTTAAAAAGATCAGATTGGTCCAGCAAAATAGAAACCTATTTGTCTAAATTACACCAATGATACACATAAAATTTTCTTGATATGTCCCGCATCATTCTTTATACGTATATCACAGTGATGATCAAGACAATCAATAGCATTATTACAGAGGCCAATCGAAAAAACAGCTCCAGGAAGAGTATACATAAAAGTACGCAATTATTTCACATTTACGGTTGGAAATTTCAAAGAAAACATACAAATAATACAGTTTAGAATACATATTCGTGGTTAGAACGAGGCCATCCAAAAGCATTTGCAGATTCAGGTGTACAAACACCACGAATGACCGCCTCTTGCACTGTAACATTTAAAATATTGCATTCACCGTGGTAGAGTTTTTTAGATCCGACCTGACCCCATTACCACAAACTTTGTTGGACCTTAAACTAGACATGATCAACTTCTTCATATATGTACGAATATCTCAAACAACCCAAATGGCTTGAAGATGAAATAATATTAGTAATACTGAATATCCATCAGGCTTTAGAGGGAAGACGAATCTTGTTGTGGGTCCCGTGCAATGGAAAGGTAGTGTAGTGCAAGAAGTGATTTCTCGGCTAGAAAAGATCTATTAGTTTTTATGGCTTTGAACAAGATAAGGATAAGGCTAGCCAACACTCTTTGAGCATCTTTGGGGCATGGGAAGTTGGAGGATGATAAGGAAATAGCATCTTTCTGATTCTCGCATGTATTGGACTTCGCCATTCATAAGCTTCAATATTTTCCTCGACATGCTCAGCCCTAGCCCTTCTTGAGTCACCCACCGACTGCTGTGGAACATGTCTTGAACCAGTTCTGGAGGAAGACCCTCACCGGGGCATACAATCCTTCAAAATAAAACATGTATTGATGTTTATATCATACATATATTATTAACCCGCAAAGAATTATAATAATACCTTCTGAGTTTCATTATAACAATTGCATCATTTTTTTAACCAGTAATAGTATGCACATATAGAACAATTTACACATTAGGTTAAGCTTAACATGGGTGGGTTGGGTTGTTGAAAAATAAAATCCCAAGGAAAAAGCCTAAAATTAGATTTAGACGTCTCGATCTAAAAGGTCCGAGTGCCCGACAACCTATGCTTCTGTTAGCCCACGATCAAAAAATACAAACCATCAAGTTGGCAGCTACTTCATTCATCCTTAACATGAAAACCATAAATGTGAAGAAGTACTAGCCAACACCAGAAAACGGCTTGGGTAACTAAAGTAACAAGCCAATGATGTCACAAGGTTCAATACTGGACATACTAGTTTAAGAGGATTTAAAATGACACGTCCTAATCCAACCCAGTAAGCTATTGTCTGCTTAAGGCTTAAGCCCGCACAGTTTTGCTTTTTTATCCCTAAAAGGCCTCTTACTAGAAAGGACCAGTGACCACACATATATAGCACATCAATTCATCTCACCCAGGAAATTTGGGATTAATACCCCATAGTGTGTAACATACTAGAACTGCAGCCACACAAGGGCACATACAGCAGCCAGCTCACAACAGTAGGATAGTTACAAATATACATGTGGTATCTCAACCAAGAAATGGTTCTGAAGAATTTAAATGTGCGGATGGGAGACAAAATGATAATCGAAGGGGGGGAAAAAAACCCATTTTCAGGATAACTTACCTAAATTCAACATGCACAGTGGTAGTTCCATCGGATATTTGCTTCAAACTTGGTCGAACATGAATCTCTATCCAGCCTTCAGGGGATGGTGCATAACGGACCATATTCAACAAGAAATCGGCTAATACCTGTTGAAGTCTCACTTGATCACCGTAAGCGGCCAGTGTTTTAATTTCCTCTGGTATATCCCGGATCAACTGTAGACCTCTTTCCCTCAGTAATAACATTACTTGGCTAACGACAGCATCTATGACACTTCCAAGAAAGAATTCACCCTTCTCAAGCTCCAGAGAACTAATACAATAAGAGAAATTAAATTTTATATCACGACCTCTCCATTAGTGAAAATAACAGAGTTTTGAAGCAGAAGCTTAACCCAAGCATGTTCTTGAAAATGCATAAATGATTGAAAATTAAAATAAATGCAGAACAGATGAGTGGTGTTAGTTTGTTTTTTCCCCACATACACTTCTTGTGGTTTTCCCTCCGAAAATGGAACCTAGCTAAATCGGAAGATACATACATAGATACATGCATGTGTCTGATATATATATATATATAAGATGCATTGCGTAAGATAGGCTGAACTGGCTTCAATAGCAGACCCAAGTAGTTGGGATTCAGAATAAGATTCCCCATGCAAACTTGCTGTCATGAGAGAGAGTATATAATAATTTTACTCTTTTATGAATGTCATAAACAAGTTCACTTTTGAATAAATGATGTACGAACTCATTAAACAAGTAAACGACCCAATCAAAATTTTAGAAAGAACAAATATGGGGACGGGAAGTCCAAATACACATTATCAGAAGAATAAAATTTAGTGTATAAAATAGATTATGCCTTGGGAGTTCTAAGATCCATTTAACACCATATTTGAAATAAATTATACATAGCTATTTTAGATGCAACTACTTCAATGCAGGGGCAGAGTGACTAAGGAGTAAACAGAAGCAATCACCACCCTTTAATTTTTCAAATTTTGGTATTCTAGCGTTAAATAATTTTTATAAAATTGAAAAATAGACCTACATAACACCCTCTATGGTACTGCATGATTATATAATCTAGACTTTATGGACAATGCTTTCAAGGTCTGTAAATACTTCAGTAAATCATGTTATTCAAGCAAAAATAGTTCAACCGAACCCCGAAGTACATAATGAAGTCCAAAACAAACTCACCCATCCTCAATGTTCTCCAAATCTGCATCCCTTATAATCTTCAACATTTGTTTCTCACAAGCAGCACTTGTCTCGAGGCATTGCTTTTGATCATCAGTCAAATCCGTCCCTTCCAAGAGTGAATTAGTAAACCGTATACCGCTTAACGGATTCTTTATCTCCTGGCAAATATAGGCCAACTCTTTCATCCTCGCAAAACATTTCTTCTCCTGTTGCCTCTGCACTTTCAAAGCATTCTGTAACTCGGGGCTTGCGATTTGCAAGAAACAAAAGGCCCCTATAATTTGCCCCTCCATATTAACCCTCTTATTTGCAGTTAAGAGAGCTTGCACGTATTTTCCGCTGTGGTCAAAGAAGGAAAATGGGTATTTGTCCGTATCTTGGCCGCCAATTGCGTTATGCAAAATAATCATGAACTTTGTCAATGCATCTGGGCCCTTGAGCCGACAACAACTGCCGAAAATCTCACCAACTAACATTTTCCCAATTATATCTCCATTGTTCCAGCCTGTTAGTTTTTCCATAGCCATGTTCCATTCGGAGCAACAAGTGTTCTCATCTGAAGCGAATATAGGGGGGATAAGAGGGTTTGGACTGTGGACTATAGCCTTATAATCGCCTTGTATGTGGATGAATTTGTCCATTACTACTTTTTCACCAGTAACATCTTGACCGACGAAGCACACTCCAACTATGTTATTCATATAATCTTTGCTAGAGCAAGCGTTGACCACCACAAAGACGGCGTTCCTATGCTCCTCTAAGCCAAATGTTCTTAGTTTTATTTCTACATTCTTATCTTCTTCACCTGCACTAACAGAACTTCAGTAATGGAATATAAGTGGCGTTAACTGTCACAATGCATAAATAAGACTCAATATTAAAATTGCTAGCATCCTATTTTATTTATGTAAAACATAAAAAGGCTGCATTTCAACAATCCTTAAAGCCTGCTAACTGGACTATTACATAATGTTTCACAATTAGTTTACTCATTTTTCAAGGAAATATGACAGGTAACCACATTGTTTCAGATGAATCAGATTACAGTTTCAACTTTCAACTCAAAAAATAACACTTAATGCGCTGTTTCCGCAATCATACTAAATATAACAAATTTACAGGGGTCCTAATAACCTTACCTATATAAAACAGATAAATATAATTGAATTTGTGAATTTTTTTTTTTTTAAAGCTTGAGCATCCAACAGTGAAAGATTCGAAAGATTTCAGCATTTCAAGAATATTTTTGTCTAACATCCTTTATAAAGTAAACAACACAAGGTAATGTGGAAGATTTAATATATCTTGGTCAATCATATTACTCTCATATGCTATATGATCTCAATGACTTAATTCATGTTGGTATAACATAATGTACATGATAATAGAAGAATAGAAATCACTTTCTAAGGATGCACTCGAGCTTCAAATGAATGCAAAACAGCCTCTTAATGCACTCATAATAATATCAAGAAAAAGTAAATGCAAAAAGCCTACCTCTTAAAGCACGATACAAAAGCTTGCTAACAATTTCTTCAGATTCCTTATAAACTAGATCATGGACAAATGATTTCCCCATAGCTTCCTCCACTGATAACCCTGTCAATTCTGCAACCTTAGCATTCCACCCATTTACACGGCCCTCAACATCTACAGCAAATATCGGAGCCGTTGCTGTCTCTATCAACCTAACCATCTCTTTTGCAACTGAGCTCAGCTCATCAATCCCTTGCAGCTCCATATCCCCACCCTTAGCTTGTACAACGGCTTTAGAATTGCTTCCCTCGGCATCCTTAAATGAGTCTCGTAATATAAGCTGCAAAGAATGAATTGCATCCATTTCTGCGTTTTCCCATGGTAAACTCCGACTCTTAACCACTTCTAGAAAAGCCTTGAACGAAGAACGTGGGTGCATTCTTTGCCCATCGTCTTTGTCCTCCGGATGGTGCTTTGCACCACCCCACTTGACCTCTTTAGCTGTGTGGGACCGAAACCAGAACAAGAAATCCCGAGAAGTGATGTAAGCAACCGCCATTCCGCAAACTGCGTCACCGAGTGAAGCCGCCCCCAGGTACCCAGCATCGGCCAAACTATCGGTACTCAAACCGGTCGAGTCCCCATGGCTAGCCAACAACCACTCCATTATATCCTTTATTTGGGCTTCAGCTGGGGTCACACCTATTGGATAGTACTTCCCTTGGTAGAAGAGTGCAGCCCCGTCACACTTTACGAGGTCCATAATGCTGGGGCTTTGAGTAACAATCCCAGTAGGGGAATCTCGAAGGAGCATGTCACATAATAAGGTCTGCGTCCTCAACACATGTTTCTCTGACAACTGTGCTGCCAACTGCAACTCCATATTCAGTTGGAGCCCGAAGGCCTGCATTAGGAATTCACAAGCATAACGTAACGGAAATGGAATGCACCGAACAGAAGTATGGTGACAAACAACTAGACCCCATAGTCTCATCGAAGTTCCTCCCCCAGATGTCTCCTCATCATTTCCGTTTATGATCACCGCCATGGCTAACGAGGCGATCGAACCCATGTTGGCCATGTACTGGGCATGGCAACCGTGAGGACCCCGAAGGGTCGAACCAACTAAACATAGAGGCTGCATGAGTGCATCATCCTGAATTACACGAACCGGAGTGGCGTGGCAGTCAACAATCATCCTAACCCGGTTCTGTCTAAACAAAAATCTTGACGCTTGAGGAATGTCAGTAGCAGGATAGTGCAACCCAATATACGGATCCAAATCCGGCCTTTTGCTCTCGGCCAACACCTCACCATGTTCATCCTCATGAAACTTATACACCATTACCCGATCATAACCCGTGAGCTCCCTCACATTTTCAACCACAGTATCACACAAAAGCTTAATATCCCCACCAGGAAGCGACTGCAAATGCGAAATGGCCCTCACGGCAAGCTTCTGAGATTGTACAGCTCCTGCTATAGACAGAGCAGGGTCCTCTGTTCTAGCAGGCTCCAAATCAACGACAATCCCCACATCAATCCTATGCAAAATTGCATAAAAGGGTTTCCCAGAATTCCTCGAATGAACCCAAACCGGGTTCAATAACGTTATATCCCTTGCCCCAAATGCCCTCTCGAGCAGAATTGCACTCGAAGGAGTAAAAAGAGACCTAGCATCGGTCCCAATTGTGAGGATCTCGGGTTTTTCGAGACTGGGGACGGATTGGGGCGTTAAAGCAAGCATCTCTCGGGCATTTTCGCTGAAGGCAATAACCCTAAAAGTGGATTCATCAACAGAAATCATGCAACCAAAGGGTTGAATATGTCCCCCTCTTTGAATCTTGGATAAATAAGCAGTGATTTGTTGTTCGGGAACAGATTGAGTGGTTGTTCTAACGGATTGGGAATAATCAAAAGATTTACCTGATTCGCCTGATTGTTCAAACACTGCGTGAAGACGAGCATCAACTGTGTACTGAGCAATGGCTTTACTAACTGAATGATCCCTAACATTGCTTGTATTTGAGGACTGAGGTTGAGATTTGGATGGGTGATTGGCATGTGAGCTTTTGCTACCTGAAGCCATTTTTTTAAAAAAAAAAATAAAATTCTTGAGAATATGGGTTGTTATATCAGGTGCAAAATGGGGAAATATGAAGGAAGAAGAGGGTGGTCATGGTGAATACTGGAAATTTGTTCGTGTGTATTATTGAAGCAACAAGTACATACAGCACAGAAGAAACTTTATTATTGGGGAACAAAATAGTAAAGAAAGAAAAATGGAGTTGTGGTGTATGAAGGGTGTGGTTGTCACTTTTGGAGTTGAGGTTTGTCCTTTGATTGTCTTTAATGGCTCTCTCTCTCTCTCTCTCTCTCTTCTATATCTATCTATATCTTCCTATCTATCCATCATTCCATCCATATGCATAACATAACATAACATAACATAACAAACTCCTTTTTCAGAATCAAAGGGCGGTTAAGAGGGAAAAAGTAAGTTTGTGTTTTCCATTTCTTTATTAGGGGGATTTTCTTCGGTTTGTAGCCACGCCCGGGGTTCATTTCATCTAAATAATATTATAAAATACCCCATGGATATCATTTTTAGTTTCCATATATTTTCTATATAAAGTTAGTCATAAAGGATTTCCACTTTACATTTCTCTGTTAACTAAGAAGATTCTGAGGTTACGATTAATTGTATGTATCAAATTAGTAAGAAAAGAAAATAAGTTTTAAGTAATTGAATCGTCTAAAATTAAATTGTATGTAAAATGTTAATGGATCAAATTAACATGTGCCGCATACGTTAAGTATCAATTTTTAAAAATAATTAACTATCAACATGCATTAAATATGGTATAAATTCTTATACAAAATTTTATTATTTTCATTTATAATATTTTTAACATGTATTCTAAGAGTACATGTTATCATTTTTCAATATCAATTAAATGTGTTTGATTGTCTTAATTTTCTACCCGAAAAATATTATACTTTTCCATCTTTTAATATTTGATAGCCATTATTTTCTATGAAAATTCTAACTTTTTCTAATTTTTGTTGTTTGATAGTTATTATTTTCCATAGAACTTGTACTTTTTTATATGGAACTTGTACATTTTTTACATGAAATTTGAGATATGTTTTAAAAAAGTGTGTTTTATTTCATTTGAGACTGGAGTTAAATAAAAAAAAATATGAAGCAAGCTAAAAGTTTCATAGAATTAGCACACCAGAAAAAATGTGGTTCAAAATATAAAAAATGCTATTATAGGTGTAATCACATCCATATAAGGTGCCAACTGTTTGTTTATGGTGTAGATGGTGTCATTGGTGGTTTTTTGCATACATATATAGCCTTTTTTTTTTTATTTTCTTGGATTGTAAAAAAAACAGTTAATCCGGTAATTTATACTCATTGTGTATTTGCACCTAAATGAAAATAATTTAAAATAAAAACCAAAAAGAATTGCAAAATAGTTCAGCTCAAAAGAATCATTACAAAGCAATGTGTGTGCATTCTCAAATTCAAATGACCACTAATTTGATTTACAGAATTTGGTAGCTCCAGAGTTGATTTTACGCGGCTACCAATAAAATTAAACTTCAATGGAGAGACTTCTTGTTTACCAAAACGTCTCAAAAAATCGAATTACTTCATCAAAAAACAGTTTTTTTTCGAGTGCTCTCAATAAATACAACATAAAAATTTTATATATAGTGCAGTTTCTAACAAATGCTCTCAATAGCTTCTGCGGTGAAATTTATAAGAAGTGCTCTCAATAGCTTCTGCGGTGAAATTTATAAGAAGTGCTCTCAATAAATACAACATAAAAGGTTTGTATGTAATTCTAAAAAAAATTTGCAGAGTTTCCTCTGTTTTTCTAACATTCTCAATTTTAAAAACACCTGTTAAAAAGGGTTTTCAAGAGAATAACCAAAAAACTTCACATCTAAGCACTCAACAATGACATAATTAATTATATAACCAATTTATGGATAGCAAACATGGATTTTAACAAAAGCCCACTATATTTACAATGTATGTAGCTTTCTAGATGATATAGTTTTGCTCCACATGTAGAGGAGGTCAATATCCCAAAAAAATAAAAATAGAAAGTAAACATACATGTTACAAAAAAAATAAAAATAGAAAAATAGAAAGTAAAACATATAATAATTAAGTTAGGTTATGCCTAATAAGTTAGAGCATTTTTTCAACAACCCTTACTACATACCAATAACGTACATCATCCTAAAGTAATGGAGGTGGATCACAACCAAACCTCTCATATACCCAATCACGCATGAATATAATCAGTCAATATCATAAATATATGAGCCAAACTATTATCCAATTGAAATACTTTCATGACTTGCATGATGTCACACTTGTCTATGTTAATGCCTTTTAGTTTGTCTACAACTAATTGCCAATTAATGTGACTTTACGTATCTAACGTTACTTGTAACTCCATAACTTTAGCAAATTTTTTTAAACGCTTCGGCAAGGGTTGTTAAGGCAATAAAACTATCATTATATGGTTGGGTACGTCTACGATGAATTTTGTTGGTTCCTCATTCGGCATTACGCTTACGGGTGCGAATTAGGCTTGGATTCGTATCCTCATTATGACCTTTAACCTCATTTACATTTTCATTTGTTACTAATAAAAAAAATTACTCTTTATTATAATATTTTATATAATAAGAATCACAGAGTAATTATATGTTATTTACTATCATTTAAATACCATCTACGGGGGAGACATTGTCATTACCGGTTACAAAGCAGTCGCCTGTAGAAGAATCATGTCCAAAGATAGCCTCGAACTCATTATAACGAGTACAAAGTTTGTACCCCCACTTTCCAAAATCTGGTTTCCCTAAATAAATTAAAGAGGGGAGCACATATTATGCTTATAAATGTCCAAAATAAATTATATTACTAATATGTGATGACTAATATATTTATTTTCTAGAAAAAATATACCTTAAGAAACTCCTCCCAATCTAGTGTATCAGCTATTACACGTCAACTGTTAAGATCTAACCCAAAACCACTCATAGTTAATAACTGGTGGACTACAATATATTATTTTTTTAGCATCTTCAATCGCGCCCTTACATTCTTTTCTCACACCATGACTGTACATCCATTGTACACACTTTCAACTGCTTTGGACACTTGAAATGTGCTAAAGCCATTGTCACTTCTTTTATGACTGGTCAATAAAGTTGAACCTTACTTGGTATCGATAACGGGTGGTTTTGCCCCTCGTTGAAAATAGTAACAATGTATTTATTGGAATTTGACTTTAAAACTACTAGTTTGGCTATACATCTTCACCTAAGTTTCTCCAGCTTCTTTTCTTTCTAACTTCAGCAATTCTTGAAGACTTTCCTTATTTAAAACAAACATACTCCTTCCTTCTTATCTTGTCACTTCCTGGCTCTTTCTTAGTAGTACAAGTATGTACATTAAACCCAGTTACTTTAGCTTAAGCATTATAGAATGTCATAACATTATCTATTGTCTCAAATTGTTGCTCTTTTTTTAGCCTCAGCTCATTTGATATTTGAGGAGTGTACATCAAATTATCTTTATTTGAGTTTTAGCTAACTTTAAATTACTTTCATTATTCAAATTTCCACAACTCCCTCTACTTCAGTGTCCAAATTTTCCATTCTTTCACAAACAACTGTGGTGAACCTATACAAAATACATATAGTTATAGAGCTTAAAAGCTAAAAATATATATATTAAACTAAACATAGTACACATAATTAATATCATTCGAGTATATTATACATTGCATTTTTTGGTAGATTATTATCAAATTTGCTAAGCAAATGATTAGCAAACTAGTAACATGGCAAATCTCAAGCCTCATTTTAAGAGCAGAAAATGACATTATTAAAAAAAAAATTCCTAAATGACATTACTCAAAAACAAATATGTGTATGTGTGTGTGTATATGTACGTAGACCATACTCAGAATGACATTACTCCGTGCATATCCCATAAGCCTAAAATATTAATTTCGTAAATCAAGATTTTCCTAACCTATCAAAACCCAAAATTCATATCCATCTCAACAACAACCGAGAATAAAATCAAGAAGACAGAGAAATGAGATGAGAGACCCACTTACAATTTTGAAGAATTTTTCTCTAAAACCCGAGCTTGATGTAAAGAGAGCTTGATGTAATATATTTTAGAGAGAGAGTGCAAGCTTGGTTGTGTGTTTTAGAGAAAGAGAGATTGGTCGTGTTTTTTAGAGAGAGCGCCTCGTTGGAAGTTTAGAGATAGAGCTTGGTCGGAGTTTGGAGCTTCGCCGAAGCTTGGTCAGTTGAATTTTAAAAAGGGAGAGCGAGGTGTGAAATTTGATAGAGAGAAAGATGAGAGAAATGGGGTTTGATTGTGGTGAGAGAGAAAATAGTTTAACTTTGCCTTTTTAATGTTAATGTTGAACTTGCCTTGGGAGCCGCGCCCGAGGACATACCAGCCCATAGGGGAAATGCTCTCTATTGTTAAGCATTGATAGGGTAAATAATGCCTTGAATTATTGTTAACATATTGCCTTGATAACAGTTAAAATTGCATTCACAGTAGAGCCACTCTTTAGAAAATTCCATCACTTATTTATGAAAAAAAAGGTTTTACATTAACGCGTGTGATTGGTTAAATAAGTTAGTTCCTTATTATTTTTAATTTTTTCTTCATTAGGAGATGCTTTTCCCAAAACAATAATTCTTTAACAACGAAAGCCATCTTATTTTTAAATAAGATAAAATTGTTGTATTATTATCTACCTGTAGCTTTGTATCTCTCCCTTTTCATTTTGTGAACCGAGTTTTTTCCTTTTCTTTTTTTTTTAAAATAAAGGAACTGAGTTTAATACATATGTGGATCGAGAGAAGTCTAATTTCCTGCCATTTAAAGCAAGGTGTTCGATCGGTAGATTTGAGTGTTAGGAAATTGAGCCATGTGTGTGGGAAATGGCTATATAATTTATAGGTCATGTTAACGTGTGCCCTAGGGGCACATGTTAAATACTTATTTTTAAAAATAATTACCCAACATGTATTAAATATAGCACAAATTCTCATACAAGATTTCATTATTTCTATTTATAGTAATTTTAACATGTGGCCTAAGTGCACATGTTATCATTTTCCATAATTTATTTATTTATTATTATTATTATATTAAAGATAGTGTCAACGTAATCTTAATGGCACATCTAATATAAATTTAAGTTAATTTTTGACATTCAATTCGATCCAACACGTCCAACAATAACATAAAGATGTGTCATTTCAAGATAAAAAACATATATACTATTGGGATTGATTTACACAACTCCAAAATCTAAAACTGATTCAGTATTTTTCTGTTTTCGAAAAGTGGATTTAATCAATCCATTGATTGTTTTGGATTGAATCTTGCCCACCCATGATAAGAGCCCAAATATGCATTGAATGAGACACAAACTCTCATGCATAATCAATTTATATTTAATCGTAGTAACATTTACTCTTATATCAAAAATGAGATACAAGTTAACATTTTTCTTATATTAAATGCAAGCATACTTTTATATATTAATAGTTAGGATCATGTTAACATGTGACCTAATGACACATATTAAACACTTATATATGAAAAAAAAATATTTCAACATGCATTAAGTTAAACACAAATTCTCATGTAATATATTGTTCTTTCCATTGTGTGCATATTAACATTTCCCAAAAATTATGAAAATACTTTTCGTCAAAAAACAAAAACTCATTACATAAAATAAGATCAGGACTCATAGCCTTCAAACAAAGGAGAAATGTCTTACAGTCCGTTTGGACTGAGGGAATGGAGAGGAAATGAAAGAAAACGAGGAGGAATGATTACATTTCACTCGTTTGGATAGATTTATAAGAGGGAGTGGAGAGGAAACGGAGGAATTAAGAGGGAATGTCAATCTTCTCTATTCATTAATTTTGTTTCCTTCCAATATTGGGAGGATTGGGAGGGAAAGAAAAAGGTTTTAATAATAGTTTTGTGTTATTTCAAATTTAACCCTAATTTGTTAATAATATTTTAAATCACATTCCTTTCCTTTCTCTTCTTTTTTCTATCCAAACAAGATTTATTTTCATTCCATTCTTTTACATCCTTAGCTATCCAAACAATAATAAAATTAAATTCATTCATTTCCATTCTATTCAATTCCCTCCCCTCCTAATTAACTATTTCTTTTCCATTCATCCCCTTCAATCCAAACGGACCGTTAATTAAGCCACTTACAAAATAATAGCATTTATGTGACGCCCCGATCTCACGAAGTTAGAAAACGAATATACAACAATAATATCTCAAACTAACTTCATTTATATATCAAAATAATATTGTAAAATACATAATAGAGTCTCCAAATACTAAAAATACATCTATCTCCTCCATTCAGAAATGATAATAAACTAAACATGCGAACCTGTTAGTCTAACTCCACTTTCACTCATCTGCATCACAAAAATAGAAAAGGAGTAGTAGATAACATACAAGAAAAAGAGTATCACAACAAAATATTTTATCAACAATAAAATATTCACACAACACTAGTCAACTCAACCAATTCCACAAAAACTACCATCCCAGCCTCATGCGCTTATAAGCTCAGTAATGTGCCAAAACTATTCGTCTCACTCATCTTGCCACCTCGAAACTGCCTCAACTTTGCACGACTATGACTATTAGGCTTTTTGGCAAAATAACTTAACTACGCACTAATTAGTTCCATGACAATTAAGCCAACAATAACAATTAACATGTAATAATATATACCAAATAATACACACCAAATTCAAAAAGAATATATCCAACAAAAAATACAACAAATGAATACTATAGAGATTTAAATACATACTAAATATAACCTCTTCCTTTAAAAAACAATCTACAAATTAACACCATAGTCCATATATATAATTCTGCAAGCCCCTTCTTGAAAAAAAAAAGAAGAAGAAGAAGAAGAAGCCATGGCTACCTCTTCCGTTAATTCCGTCCGGCTCAAGGCACTATTCCGGCACCATCTGCCCTTTCTAATTCTTTCACCTTACCTCTAAACTCCTCCATGTAATACCCATTACTAATAATATAAATAATAAATAGGAACCCACTAGGTGAGTCTTACACCAAACTAATGGCCACGTTAGTAGGCCAAAAATGCTTACTCCTCGATCTTACACTACACTAAACATCTACGAGCACACGTTCAAAAGCCCCTACACACATACATAAGTAGATATAAATATATAATTTTAATCACTATAAAAACATGGAATGTCACAATTTAGGTGGCGTTTGTTTTATTGTTAAATTTGAAGATTAAAAATTAATTTAAAGTTTGAAAAAAAAAATTATTTATTTTCATTTTAAATGTCACGTCTGATTAGGTGTGATTTGTTTAAATAAATCACATCTAAATGTTTAATGAATATTATTTTGATAATTTTATACTTACCTTTTTTATTTTATAAATATGACCTTACAAGAAAATAAAATTATATTTAACGTATCACAAAATAAAAATGAATCTACGTAAATCAATATTAATACGCACTAACAATTTTAAATCTTGCCTAATGTAATACATTACACATGACAACGTTTAGAAAAAGAAAATAACGAATTCTTTATGTATAACACTGATAAAATAA
Source organism: Lonicera japonica (assembly GCA_021464415.1). Lineage (NCBI taxonomy): Eukaryota > Viridiplantae > Streptophyta > Magnoliopsida > Dipsacales > Caprifoliaceae > Lonicera > Lonicera japonica. The sequence goes on along the minus strand of CM038465.1, from coordinate 58,785,193 downwards.
AAAATTGTGTGCTCAAATTATGTCAAAAGTCCTAGTATTGCAATTTAAAAAGGAGGAGAGAAAATAAATTGAAAAAAAAAATGCAAGAAGAAGAATAGCACTCCAGCGGCCACCGAGAATGAGGAGAGGGCTTCTGTTCTTTTAGGTTGGCTTTCAAAACTGGGCAAAGTCTAAAATGTAATTTGTTTAAATAGAGGAGTCCAAAAGAGATATTATGCGTCTTTAAAAATTAGGACTTTTCATATTAAGTGGGAGGAGCTTAATAATTAAGAGGCAAAATAAGAGAAAGGGTCTGAAATTTTAAATTAAACAAACAGACTATAATATCTCTGAACTCTGAATGGACACCATTTAGACTTCAGAGATCCAGACTTCAAAGGTTGGAAACAAACAACCCCCTACCCGTGTCACTCACAACATTTTGATGGAATACATCATGAATCATGCTAACATGTATTTAACAACTATAGATAAAAAGAATAAAGTCCAAACATACATTAAATATATAAAAGAACAAAGAGTAAACGTGCATTAAATCAGGAAAAAATTATCATAACCATTCAATCAACTCTAACAAATGACTTCAAATAATATCAACAAAGTGTTGATGCATTGAAACCACGTCCTTCTTGTTACGAAAATTCCAATCCGCGACCTTCTTGTTACAAAGATAAGGAAGATTTCAATTAGGACACAACATCATTGGCTCAACAAACAATAACCATAATCATAACCAATACAGCTTATCTATAGCGTATAGCCCCACAAACACGAGAAGTTGCACATCATACAACAAGAGAATGAACAACAAACACTAGCTGAACACAAAGCACAATCAATCCAGTGTATCAATTATTATTCCTTTTTATAGACTAGAAAGGCCAATATGATCTCTTCTTCATGGTAACAACTAAATAATCCTTAAAACAACAATTCAAGAACTCTCTTAATAAACTTTTCTGTTAAAACTTACAAATGAAGCGCTCAACCTCCTCCACTTTATAGCAGAGAGCAAAACACTATGTCTGTAACAACTGAATCATATCATCACAACAGATCTCTTGCGTACTGAAAAAAATTGAAATGCAAATATGCGCGTAGGACCTCTCACTTGGTGTAGAGGACATCCTCCCATGGGTGACGGTATAGCGGCTGCTTCAATCTCTTCTGGTCAAAGGTGTGCCTGAGAATTTCAAGAGCATACATATAAATCAATTGTTTTTTACAAAAACATAAGTATAATGTTTTATTTATTTATTTATTTATTTATATACAAGTGGTACATCGGATAGATCTGGGGTTTAATGAGGGGTTGGGGGCAGGGATTGAACCCTAATTGGCCAGATGAAATCACGCACTCACGGCCACAAGTCTAATATTAAGCAAACTATTTGTTAAGGGTTTCGCCTCTTAATCTTCGAAAAAAATACTTTAGTAATTTATTACCAACTTTGCTCCTCTGAGACTGGAAAAATAATTTTAGCATTAAACTTGGTATATAATTTTGAAAACAAAAAGAAGTAGCAGTAGTTAATTTTTCTTGAAATTTTCCCTCAAGAAAAATTTCTGGCCCCACCCATGGGGTTAACCCATGAGTGGCTCTATCCAGTAAAGCCTAGAACCGTCAGGTCTAAGTCCTTGTCATGTCTCATTTTGTGAAGTACTCTAGTTCTAAATTAGGCATAACCAACTCACCCGATGAGACCAATGGAACGGGCTAGCACGAATAGCCCATTGAGGTAACCGATCTCCACAATCTCGTCTATCTCCGGCTTGGTGAACATTCCACTGCCAGCAAGAAGATCCAAGAATAGGGAACCAATAGCACCATCCACATTAAGGACTAGATTATTTGCCTTTGAGAGAGTGTAGGTTTCAACTTGAACTGCATATTCCATGTACTTCACTGCCGGGAAATGTGTGCGTGCAAATTTTTGTAGCAGCTCGACTCTCTTATCTCTGTTATCGGCGCTCTTGATCCTTTTTATACAAAAAATATACAGTTTCAAAAGTCAACATGTAGAGCAGAAGATTTCAAAGTTAAAAGGTATATATAGAGCCAAAATTGTGCAATATTCAGCCAAAAAAGTGGGTGGAGTAAAGAAGCTTTATACCTGTGCCCGATTCCTGGAACACGAATGCCCTTCTTTTTCATAGATTCCACAAACTCATAGGGTGTAAGGCCCTGTCATGATAGAGAATGGTGGTAACATATTAGAATCTGTAAATGGGTAAATAGCCATACACAGTCTAGCTTGGTTGTAGGAATATAAAGTTTTGTAGTGTGTTATATTTTCATAATTTTACATCCTAAATGTAGACCATGGAATCTTACTCCCTTCGTGTCAAAAAGATAGTCCCACTTTCCTATTTGGTACATTTCAAATAGTCCATTTTTTGGAGGGAAATAATCAATGAACCAAATTTCACAATAAAAAGTATGTTGTATTCTTGGCCATTTATTAGGTTGAAATAAGTGGTTTTCAAAAAAGTACCAAAGTCAAAGTGGGAATATCATCAATTTGTGACAGAGGAAGTGTTAAGTTTCTTAGGGGTTAGCCTAAATTTGTACCTATTTGTATTTTTGCTCATTCTTGCAACCCAACAATAATATTTAGAAAATCATGAATCAAATAATTTTAAATGGTAAAATTAACAAATTGAGGGACAACCAAATGAGATCCCAGTATTTTAGATTGGGCAATATATTTGGTCACGATAACTCACCCTGTCACAAGCATCCTTGAAGTATCGAGCAGCATCATCAATAGCACCCCCAAATCGGGGACCAATTGTTAGTAAACCTGTTAAACAAGTGTATTTAATTCATTATTCCATTAAAGGGAAACAAAAATTTAAAAATTGAAAATTTATGTGAAAGGGTAGTATTATTTGATTGAAGAACTCATAATGCGTGTAATTTACCTGAGACAAGGCTGGACACAAGGTCTTTTCCTGCCCTCGCAGTTACAATTGAATTGTGAGCACCAGAGACACAAGGACCATGATCGGCACATAACATGATGCAAATCTAATCAAGATCAAGTACATTAATGAGAAAACTTATAGGATAAATTAATTCGTCTTTCAGAATGGCCTGATACATGAAACTAGTGAATGACCTCATTAACGCACTATCTACTTTTATATAGAATTACTCATGCTGACTGCAATTTTTCGTATGTATTTTTTTCAGTTAAATAGATAAACTTTATGTAGATTTGTGGGTATGCATATCACTATATATCCTTTCCTGAGAGGCTGACCTCAATAAAATGTGTACAGTAACGAGGAAGACTGCGTTTGAACCACAATAGGGAAATGACATCACCAACTCCATATCCTTGTTCAACAATTGATGACATGGCGACGCCTGCATAACATGGCTCTTCACCTGCAAATTTAGATAATAAAAAAAAAAAATCAGCAAATGTTAAAAATACAAAATATGAAAATTTGTCTAAACACCTCAATGCTAATGAATACATAATCGGGTCCAATCCATACCTCTATCATCAGATATAGTAGAAATAATATGAGTTGGGGCTCGTACTTTCCCACTCTTAATTGCAATGTTAAGATCTTCGGGTATTTGTGGAGGCTTAACTTCCTTTACAGGAGTAATCTTTCCTGCCTCAGCCTGACCAAAACATAATAACATGTTTCGTAAAACAAGTGCAGGACCAGAATTTCAAGCAGGCATATGGATCAATATACGTGATAACTTACCAATTTCTCAAAAGTTTCTTTAATCGAAAATTCAAATGCTTCATATGAAGTGGGGACCACAGCTCCCGCTTCTCTAAGTGCTTGATTCTTTGCTTGTGCAGATTCCATCTCACCTCCACTCTTTGCCCCCTGATTAATCAACATAAAGAAAATTCAAAATAGTACTTCTATGGGGACACATGCCATTGACACAGACCAATACATTGGTCAATGAAATGGGTCCATCATGAGTAGAATCTACATAAAGTTACTACTAACCAATGCACATGTGACATATCACTGTGTCCTCAATACATGTCCCCAGATTGTGTCTCCCAAGAATTATTGTTAAACAAAAGGGAAAGAAAAGAAAATACAATCAAGGCAGTTGCTCACCGCATGGCCGAATTGTACTTCCGACTTGAAAAGACGTGCACAAGTTCCACTGACCCAAGCAACCACTGGTTTATTTATTTTTCCCTGCTTGAGGGCTTCAACTAGGGAATACTCATCTCGTCCGCCAAGTTCCCCAAGTACAACCATCATTTTAATCTGCATTAGAGAAGAGGATCAGATTAAATTAATGTAGGATAAACTGCTGTTTAAAGTTCAAAGGGAGTAGGAGAAATCAACCATTACCTAATAGTGATAAATGCTGTCTAGAGACCAGACCTTAAATATAAATGAAAATTGAAGACACTCAAATATCATAAATATTATTCATCATTTCAATTTTCATCTAGGTGATAAATATTTCACCCCTAACCAAATGGTTCCTTAGGATGGTCTAGAACATGCACATTTCAGCACAAAAAATGGCAGAGCAAGAACTACTAGAAATCCTGGGTACAACAAACAGTTGAACACCTTGACCGTTTTAATGAAGCCCTTAAAGAGACTAGGAACGTTGTAATACCTGCGGAATGTTGTTGAACCGAAGAACATGATCAGAAAGAGTAGAGCCTGGGAAAACATCTCCTCCAATTGCAATACCTACAGAAGTCACAAAGTCAGCATCCAAACTATATGCTGACATAACTTAAAAGAACACTGGGAAAAACAAAAGCTACATTTACGGAGGTACCTTCGTAAATTCCATCTGTTACACGGGCAATTGTACTGTACATTTCATTAGACATCCCACCCTGAATTTCAAGAGAAAACTATTATTTTCTTGCGACCACAAAAGTGAAGCTTCAATTTCTATCCTACATGACACAACAGCAAAGGACAACTATTTTCAACCCTCTCTACAAAATTCTCACCAATGTAGATAAAAGAACTCAAATTTGAATGTCTCACAGTTATTATACATACATGATTAAGAAAGACTAAAACCTACAACAGGATCTGAAGTATCAATTGGAACTCTCGTAGGAAAATCTTTTGACGGATAAAGATGGTCAATTAGTATGTTACTTTTTAGAATATATATATGTATTGGTACAAAGGAAGACACGGAAGCTCTGGAATGACTACGCACAGATTTCGACACAAAGCCAACAGACCCAGGCCTGTACAGCTTGCACTGAATGATGTTATCAATTGTTCCAGCAGTGTCACCAATCTTAAAAGCTCCAGCTTGAATACCACCAACAGTAGCAGGTCCTATAACAACCTGCAAACAAAATGAACATTATAATTAGATGAAGCATTAAACTAAGACCAGTGATAGAGATCAAATGCGCAATAAGTAACGCAAGTCCAAAAATACTGATTCCTTGTTACCTTATTGTTCGTCCTTGCATATGCAATCAACTCCTTTGCGTCTGATTCGGGAACTCCTTCGGCTATTATAGCCACAACTCTAATGGTTGGTTGTTTAAGAGCAGCCTTGGATGAAGCAGCAGCACTGCAAAAATATCAAAAGAACATACGTAGTTAAATAAAGTACTTGTACACTCTAGGTGTCTGTAAAATAAAGGAGAATTTACCTTCTAAATGATGCAAAGTTGATGAAAACATCAGCAGTGGGATGTGCAGCACAAGCGGCTTCAATGCTGAAAAACCACGTAATGTGAATATTTTATTCAAATTTAAAGAATATCATTAATCTAATGAGGCCGGATAAATTCCAATGGCAGAGTTGTGGTAAAAAATTAAAATTTTAACAAGTTAATTTTAATTAATACTAGTCTGATTCACTACAAGAAGTCAACCTTATGTCCTCATCATAGCAAAGTGAATCTACAAAGTCAAATCACCCACTCGAGATTCAAGTAATACTTTTAAATGGGACAGGAAATACGGATGGAAAAAAGGGTGAAAGAATAAAAACGCACCTTGAATGTACTGGTATGGCAATTTCCTCCTGGCCAAAAAATAGTTTCTGAAATCCTTCAGCACCAGGATTTATAATTCCAGCAACTGAAGGTGTTTCCCTCCCTGTAACGACATGAAATCACAAGGGTAAACAAATGCTAATCAACAATTCAGTATTAACAAAATTATAACTCAAGGGGCAAATTGATACGAACCACAGAGAAAGTCGAAGTCGAGCATCCGTTGGATGGGTAGTTGTTTGTAATTGTAGAACAATGCTTGTGTAGTCCGGGAGAAAATTTGTCCAGTAGCCATGGCGTCGACTCAAAGAGACCTATGTTGCAGCCAAACAGAATAACTTATAATCGGATACTGGCACAAAACAAACCATTGCATGGATTCATTCAACGATTTATTTTCCAATTCTACTCTTTAGAACACTCTTACTGTTTTACCCCATGGTCATAGGGGGTTAAACCTAAGCCTCTCGGCACCTTGCATATAAGCGTGCTTTTGGCAACGAAGGTGATTACCACAAAATCGCACAAAGAATCTCTTTTCAAAAAATATGAACCAGAAACTTTCACAAAACTTATAAACTCTTTACCTGATCTAACGTAAGAACACTTTAGAACAATCCAAATAGTAGAATATAGAAACTAACATAAACATATCTTATGGGTAGCTGTGCAGATTTTGAATATTTGCTCTGAGTATCACATAACTGCTAACACTTCACCGTCATAACAATTCACACATAAAACCTCAGTACTAGGTTTAAATAAACTTTTCAAAATCCAATAAACGACATCCCAAACATTAGCAATTCACAATCAGTGAACGAACAAATAAATCGATTGTCAATTCTTCACTGCAACTGATCAGTGATCACTCCACAAAGATAAAGAATTTAATATAAATAAAAACGCACCGAACTCAAAACTAGAGCCAACAATTACCTCACCAATGACAATCACATTAATCAATCAGACACCAGTGTTTGTTACTGCTAACATAGATAGATCATAGATCTGATCCTAAATGCAGCTAAAAATTTAAAACTTCAGCAGAACCTCACTAAGCAACAAAACAGAGCATATCACCTCGAAAACATCGAAAAATTGTCACTACCTAATAGGATAATAGAGATCCAATGCTTACAAAAGTCAACCAATACAGAGAGGAACTGGAATCAATCATCGCAAAGTTGTAGCAAAAGACGAGAAACCAGATCTAAACTTTCACAAATCCAAAATTTCACAAAGGAGAATGAAATGTACCTGTATATAAGCCAATTTGCCTTAATACAAAAATCTTGGGGGTAAGAGAGAGAGATAATTGAATTTATATATAGAGAGAGAGAGAGGGGGAATTAATTATGAGAGAATTTAACGTCTACCTACAAAGGGGAAGGGAGGAGGGTGAGGGAGATGATCACGTGGCACATGGTAGTTAACTCCACGAAAAATTTATTATTATATAAAATCGAAAAATATATTGAGATAGTTTAAAGTTGCTTCAAATTTTTGAGTTTGTTTTTGTGAGTTTTAATTTTATTAAAAAAAAATAATATTTTAGTGAAAACAATATTGTTCCAAAAATATTAAAAATCTCAACCGCCAGACTTATTAATTTTTTTTTTAAATATATTTAAATCGCATACATACATATACATATATATATATATATATATATTGTGTGTATATAAAAATCAAATTATATGTATATTGGGCCGTTCTTATTTTACCACCATGAGTTTTAGAGAAGAGGGTGGGGCTGGCTTGCTCGGAAGTTAGGTGGATTGGAAGGTTGGCTTGACTCGGAAAATATGGTAGGACAATTCACAAAGAGTACATACTATGGTAGGTGGTTAAAGGACTATTTTGTCCTTAATTTCGAGTATATAACTACTAAATTACTACCCAATGTAATGATATTAGACCATCTCCATTTCTGGAGCTAAAAGTGGATATTTCCACTTTTAGTTGTCCTACCCGGTAGGCTTAAAAGTTAAAAGTGAATAAGATAGTATGGGTGTTAAAGTCAATTTAAAAATCGATCAAACTAATTAAATTAATCCGGATCGATCCGCAAAGTTCTAAACTGAAAAATAACCGAAACCAAAAACAAGAAAAATGTTAATATATACTCTAAGGGAACACATTAATTATACTATAATACAAAAAATATGACATTTTATAAGAATATATTTCTTATTAATTGCATATTATGATAATCTTAAAAAAATTGTCATTAATGCGGGCCTTTATTATTTAATTAAATACATAATGCTAAGATTTTTTTATCACATACATGATAGAAAGATAATTCATCATTTTACTTAATGTGTTTCATTCTTATAAATGTACAAATAAAACTGTAATTAAATAGAAAACATGGTATTTATATGTTGCTACTTATTTCTAAAAAATCATGACTTTAATTTGAATTTGAACCATTCTTACATTACTATTAGTATTACATTTTTATGTTAAATTGATTTAAAAAAAAACAATATGTCAAAACCGAATAAAACCGAACCAAAAAGTTTGGTTCGAATTTGGGTTTCGAAGATTTAAATACCGAAACCGAATTTTTATATTTGGTTTGGGTTTAGGGTACCTTACTTTCTACCCCGACCGAAACCGAAAACACCCTTATAAGATAGTGTAAATTTAAGCTAAATATACAGACCGACAATATTTTACACTAAACAATCTATCTTGTATCGGAGTAGGGATTCACCACTTCCATGACATATAATGTGTTGGGAGAGAGAATTTTTGCACTCCCACAATACATCATGTGTTGTGTGAGGGAGATGGCTAACCCATTTCATCCAATAAAAAAAAACTTATTTGCACTAACACACAAAAAAGAAGAAGAAGAAATATGCTATGTCCTTTGCAATTAACTAGAAAATGTGTCGTGTGAAGGAGATGGGCAACACATTTCATCCGATAAAAAAAACCTTCTTTGCACTAACATACAAAAAAGAAGAAGAAAGATACTTTGTCCCTTGTAATTAAGCAGAAAGCTCCTCTATTTACTCAAAAAGATGATGGATGGAGAGAAATTAAAACAAGAGATGAAGGCTGTCACCACACATGATGTATCGTGGAAAATTAAGTACCGGCATGATACATCATGTGTCTGCCAAACACTCCGCTTCTCCCCCGACACATCATGTGTCGTGGGAACTATTTTTACCTTTTTTTCGGTGCGTTTTCACCTTTATTGATAGGGTAAATACTCACTTTTACACTACACTTTTATACTAAGCATTGGAGATGGTCTTATAGGCCGATCTAGTCAATAACTTCTTTATTTGTGAACGTTTGTTAAAAGAATGGTTTTAAAATACATTTTCAATTCGAATCCCAGCACGTAAAAAATTATTATGACAAGTCACACACTCAAAAAATTAAATGATATGTCAATGAAATTACATGACTAATTTAATAACCACAGGTTCTCGGTATAGTTTTATCAATTTTAAAATATATTGTGTACATTGATTAATACAACACGTCATTTGATCTATAAATGTTAAATATATTTATATAAGAAAATATAAATTTGAGAAGAATCGACCAATTGTAGTGTTTTTCAAAGGAAAGTCAACTGCTAAATGAGGGAGGAATTATCACACATTAGGGTGATATTGGCAAGAAGGAAGGGTATTTTGGTAAACAAGAAAAAGTGCATGCCTTAAGTTTCACACTTTGATTGTCAGTTTCGTTGTCCAGAAATTATACCTAACTAATGGGTAACTAGTCTCACTCCTGTTTATTCAATATTCAACGCGCACAACTCCACGAGCTAAGTCTTCTACTCCAAGGTCTTGTTTAGTTTACAAAAGAAAAATTAATTTTTTTTATCTTTTTTATAAGGACTGAAAATTAAAGTTTTTATCAAATTTTATTTATTTTGTTTGGTAAATCATATAAAATATTTAGGTAAGGGTACTATTGTACAAATTTTTTATAATAAATACTAAGAAATCATAAGAAAAAATTAATGCCATAGATTTTAAGAGGAATGACTTTACCCCCTACTTTCCCCTTTACCAAGAAAGTGTTTCTGGAATTTGTATTTTCCTTTCCTTTGTTTACATTATAAAAAAAATTAATAAAATAAAAGACCACAAAGATAAAACAAAAAAATCAAAAATTTAATACAATTTCATAATCACCGAAATGCCTTCAGAGATATATAATAGATATAGATATGTATTGACAACAGTATTGTCAGCATGTAGATCAAATGCTAAAAAAATAACTTAATATTTTGATGGCAAAAATTTGTCGCCATAAGACTGGTATGGGACGATCTAGACCAAATCTGCATCCAAATTTACAATACAATGTATTTGCATTTGCACTCAATCGCTTTAATTGTTTTTATAAAAGAATTTAACTATAATATTATTACAATTGTTGTTGGTTGTCGTCCTTCATTTTACCATATCACTCAACGATATTAAGTGCCCATTTATAAATCATCAAATAATTTATGTGATAGTTTAAGTTCAGCAAATTTATACTGTTATAAGTATTTGCAGGATAATGTGTTACATTTCTATGTTATGAGAATCAAATATGTAACCTCCATGATATATAACAAAAGTTTTACGTCTATTTAACCTTCGATCACATTGAAGAGATGTTGTACTTCAAAATATAAATTTAAAGTACTCTTATTTTGAGCCAAAAAAAATCATCTTAATATGAGCCATGGATGCAATTATCCTTTTTCATTTCTCACATATTATAAAATATAAATATATATTGAAACAAAATATGATTGGTTAAAGTCGAAATTATTGCACGTTATAATTTAAACATCGCTTTACTAAGAATCATATGTGATCAGGCATTAATACTATTGATATGCAAATAATGCAATGCATTAAAAGCAAATACTCTCAGTTTTTATAAAATAATGTTAAAGGTCGTTATTATTAAAATAAGTACAGTTGATGTCAAAGTAATTTACAATTTTTAAATATATATAATATAATATTTTAAAAATGATATTTTGTTCAGGTAACTATATTGATAACGTAATATACTATTTATTAAAATATAATATTATTTAAAAAAATTATATTATATATTTAAAAAAATTATATATTATTTTAACAATAACACTATTTTTTATTTAGGTAAGGCCAGAATTATATAATATAAACCAGCCGCCCGTGATTGACCAGTGTGTGAGAGTCATGCGGAGTGTGGGAACTGGGAAGTGCGCCACATTCTCTTATATTTATTATTTTGATTCTGTACAGATTAGATAAATATTTCTTAAATTATTTAAAATTTGGTCCCAGCACTACATCGGCCACAATAGTTCAAATTTGTTCATCTTTCGCTCGAAGAGATCACGATGATTTACTATGTGCTTAGTTAAAATATTCAGCAGAACTTTAGTCAAATGAAAACACTTTTTCTGGTGAAAAATTAAAATATAAAAAATATTTAATAACGTTGTAATATTAACTAATCACAAAATAAATCACTATTCATTATGACCTTGTTTAAACAAGGGTCAACAAATTTAAATTAATTAAATAATATATAAAACCATCTCATATCTATATGGTAAATGATAAGCTAAAATTGGCATATTACCACATGGAGCTGCGCAGCGCGTAGTGTAAAAATTTGCCACATCAGCTCACCGAACACATAAAGTGTTGCGCCCCCATGCCACCTCATCACTCCCCGCGACATTTTTAAAATTGCAATTTGGCCACCCACTCATACGATGTACAATACAGCGTGTGGTACTGACTGGAACTCACGCCATGTTATGTACATCGCACAGTGGTGCTTATTGGACCTCACGCGATGTTCTATACATCGCAGGGTAGTGTATCAGTGGTCCGCGACACACTCTCCATCATGAGAGATAATAGTTTGTCCTAATCCACTTTTACCATCTCTCTCCCATTTTAGCCAACCACATCAACCTTTACCATGTGCACTGGAGACGAAAAATAGGCATTTTTGCTTATTTACCCTATGCATTGGAGAAGCTCTAAGAAAGACAAAATAATAAGAGGCCAAAATCGGCAATTAACAATATAACGAACATATAATTATTTTGTTACGTAATTTTTAAAACGTTGAGGCTACTTTCATTACCCATAAATGTTGGGAGAGTTTTATTTCTAAGAAGAATATAAGATAGTTGATTTGATAATTTGATAATTCATTTGAGTTGATTGTAAATGAGAAGATTGTAATTTATTTTACATTTTAAATAAATTAAGGGTTGAGTTTATTTTTTAACACAATTAATAAATTAAATTTTTTAATAGTAAATCAAATTTATTATTTGACCATTAGTTGAGTTTTTTCCTTATTTTTTTTAAAAAAAGAAAGTCAAATATTTATGCTTTAATTTTTATTTTATTCTTAAAAAGTCAAATATTTAGGCCTCGTCAATTTGCTGCAAGTCTACGAAGATAGCTAAAAACCAAATATGTATTGTTGTAGTTTTAATTAGATATGACATTTTGATAGGCTATATTAAACAACTTGATGTCTTGATGTTATTTCCCACCTGTTATGCCACATTTTCTTTGATTCGTTTATTTCTGAGACATGCATGTATTAATTTAATAGATTAGTGTGAGTCTACATAAAAAGGAGAGCCAGGCCAATTGAATTCGACCACACAATCTTTTATTTCTTTATATATTTTGAGGATTTGAAAATTATTCACTTAGAACTCATTTGATTTAGATATTAAAATTAGTGTAATAAATAATATTAGTATTAATAGTATTGAATTATTAATCTTGGTATTAATTTAATACCAATATCCTGTTTGATTCATGCAGTATTAATACTGCAATAACTCATGCTAATGTTAATACCATATTTGGTTATGTAACTCGTATACGGAATTATATTTTGAACTAGCAAAATAAAAATATTTTTTAAAAGAAGTTTTTTATAAAAAATTAATTTTTTTTTAAAAATTTTTAAAATAATAATAATATAGTAGCAGTAGTGGTAGTGGCATTTTTGAAAATATTATAGTAGTAATGGCATTTTTGAAAATATATGGTTCTTTTTTCTTAATCTTGGATGAACAATATCACCTCCCCCTAGTATTAAATTATAGCACAAAGAGTGGTATTAAGTTAGTACCGGTATTGATAATCCCAGCACATTTATGCGAATCAAACAAGGTATTATAAAAAAAGTGTTATTAATAATCCCATCCCACTTTTTAATAGTCAAATCAAACAAGGCCTTATTATATAGAAGATTTAATTTAACTTATAAGTTAATGTAAAAGCAAGCTGAGCTAGTTCTCTATATAATTACTTTGTAAATTTTTATTTAACTCAAGCATAACTCAAGTAATTGACGGTTAGAGTTGACATTAAATTTGAACATCATGTAATATGTAGTAAAAGAAATCCAAACACGTTAGCTTCCGTTTTAGTGATAAGTGCACCCACTTTTAATTGCGAGGTTGTAAGTTTTACCATAAAAAAATTATAGATTAGTTCTATTTCACAAAAGTTACGGAGAATCTGAAAAATGGAATATTTGTAATAAAATTATGGCGAATCAAGAACCAAAAAACTCTTTTAAAAAAAAAGCCAAAAACCAAAACAAACTCAAAGGCAACCAATTTGAGATTCAAATCATAAAAGTCAATTATCATTGTTGGATCAACTGTGTCTTATATGCTAGCTAAAAGTTATACCATTTGCCTTCCTAGTCAAATTTCCACAACCAAATTCACTAAGAACCAAAAGAAAAAGGGCATCCCTATCCACACTTTCAAAAAATCCTCTACAAAGTTCGTCGTAAATATAATTAAAGTTTTCCTAATAAGAAAACACATAAATAAGAAAACAATCAAGAATATCTTTTGTATCCAAAAGATTGTGTCATTTAAAATTTGACTTCAACTCAAGTAATTGAAAATATAAATATTACACGACTGCTCAAATCACAAAAATTAAAAAGTGAACATATATATATCAATAATGTTTGAGAGTTATATTGAGCTTGAGAATAGCTCTCAAATTCGGCAAGTCCATAAATTCTGTTGTCAAAATACCATACCCTTTAACAAACCGGAAACAACCCGTACCCGAAACAACCGAAAATTCTCTCTCCTCCATTGAAAAAATGTCAGCTCCTTGAATCTCCAAAGTACTTCCTTTGTATTCCCCATCAGTGAATATAACTGAAAAAACCAAGTGCAATCCTTTCCCATCCAATTGGGAGTTTATGTACAAACCTTGGGCTCGACCCAACTGCTTGGAAGTTGGATCCGGGCCCTCGGTCACCGGGTCATCGACGGCCAATATGGTCCCGAAGTGCATGATGCTAGTGGTGTGCCCGTTTTTACCTGCGACAGTGACCGCTGACGTGTCATCGCCCGTGAGGTAGTCATGAACATAGAAGACTATGTTTTTGGTCTTCTTGTACTCGAGAGTGGTGTAGGCCCAATGGAGGAAGGGGAGGGCTAGTAGGGGGATTAGGGAATTTGATGCAAAACTTAGGAGATTTGCCATTTTTTGTTGAGTATTTGTGTGTTTTTAGATTGTTGATGGTGTATAAGATGTATTATAGATGATGTTAAAAGATGCTTGGGCAAGGGTTTAGCATTTTTGTGTATGAAAAATGACAAAAATTGTTGGCTTAGTAGAAAGTACAGTTCAAGATTTCAAGTTTTTATGGATATTAGTAATTTCAACTTTAGTTGTTGAGAATATAATTTAATTTATTGTTGATATAAGTTTTAGTACATTGAATGCATCATAACAAAAAATAAAATTAAACTCTTGATTTAAGACATCTTAAAAAGAAATAATGCACTCTTGATTTGCGAACATGCCGGGTATTTTTGGTTAGTTTAGTTGTGTTTATGGAGATTGGATTATTTTATGTTTGATGCTTTGTCATTGTGTATTTGTGTTTGGTGAACAATTTCTTAATTACTTTCCTTGCTTCGTCTAGGACTTCGATTCTTGTTTAATGTTTGATGCTTAGTGATTGTTTCATTTTTTATATTATTTTTGCGGCATTTTTAATTGTCGTTTCTAGATTCGATCTCAATTAAAATCTCAAAACCCATATATCCCTAGTTTTGCCCTCAAAAGATTTTAAAACTTATTGCATAATTTGTCTATTGATAAGCGAGTGAAATATTTTAGTAATAAAAGATTTTATCTCCTCACTTTCTTTTAAAGCGTCGTATTATGGATACTCTTGAAAATACATTGCTTTGTTGTTATAATTGCACCTTATGTAGGATGGATCAAATCCGCCTATGGATATGTAAAAGTAGCAATTGTGAATTTTTATATGCTGCATTTTAAAATTGAGAATTTTTATTTGAGACCAATATATCTATACTGACGGAAATAAATAAATTTCTTAACCAAGTGTACGTCTCAGTAGGGTTAAAACCAAATTTCTTGGTCATTGGTAAGCATCTCTTGATTCAGAAATTAAAAGGTCCATTAATTTTATGGAGGTCCATTAATTGTGATCGGAAATTTTATGCTTATTAATTAAATTGGCGTACAGGTGCATAATGGTTTATAAGTTGGTATAATAAGTAACATAAAATCATATTCCATTTTTGTATATATTTATTTTTCCGATTGGTTTTTGAGTTTAGGTTTATAAAATTTAAAATAATAATATCATATGAAAAGTTTGAACCTCATAACCTTTTGACATAAATTATAAAAAGTTACTGTTGTGAATTTATCAATTTTAAATTCAAGAAATGAACAAAAATTTAAACCAAACAAGTACTAAATGTAAAGACAAATTGTGAAAAAGAAAAAGAAAAAATAGCCGGGCATTAGTTATCATTTGAGCAATTTATCCCAACTTCATTTGCACCTGTCAACTTTAAATGGATCACTACGTTGCAGTCGTATGATAAAACATTTAGTCAAACTTAATTTTATCATTCACCTATTATATAGCATAGCATTGTATGATAAATTTATTATATTTATTCTACCCAAACATAAAACCATTGTAGATGCTCTTCGAAGGGAGAACGGGCACCAACGATTTACAAGTAAAATTTCTTGAAAAAAAAATATGCTAAAAATTCATGTGACAATATTTACTGAGTGGAGAAATATGTTTCATTTTGTAAAAATGGTTATATGCCTAACTCCATATCTGCTACTACACTTGCCATCCTCAATCAAGACTGTAATGGTCCAGAAAATGTGTATATGCAAGTGCCTTAGCTCGTTTTCTAGTTTTATTTTTGCCTTAAAAGAGAGAATATGAATGAATGTTATTCAAGAAATGTAGTTTATTTTCTATTAATGGTACTAATTTCTACAATAAATTAAGGTGACTGTTTCACCATAAAAGAATGAATGTCATTTACCCCACTGTTTCACAATTCACATTAACAGTTTTGTTTTTCTTTAATTCTGTTAACTGATACAAATAACCTCACAAGCTCCCTCAGAATGGCCAAGTACTGCAATGGGAGACATGGACAATGATTTCAGCGATTTATATGACCTTTTATATGCAGATGTTGAAGTTCAAGCAAGTTCAGCCATCAACGGCGTACCTAGCATAACTCAATTAGACTTGCAAGAAGTTGATAATAAAAAGGAAAGTAGTGGTTCCGGTTCGAAGAGTGTTTATTCTATTTCAGAGAAAAATGGTGAGAAGGAGGCGATTGTGGATGAGGGAAGCGATACCGAGGATGATTTGAATATAGTGTTGAATAATAGTGATGATGATAGTGAAGAACGTGGTGAAGAAGAGGAGGAAAATGGTGGTTTTGGTGGGAGTGAATTGAATAAGAACCCTAAGAATGTAGATCAATTGGAGGTGGTTGATGGGTTGCAACAGAGCTTCAATGGTGAAGCTGAAAAGGGGGATGCACGGAAGTACGGTTGTCATTCGCAGTACAAGGTATTCTTGTGTTGTTCTTTGAATTGTCTAGAGAGTAATTTTCCATCATCTATGATTCAGTTGAATTTTGAGCTTATACAATACCATGTGCAATTTGTATGTACTTCTAATTTTGAATAAAAAAGTTCAAAAAAAGTAGTAATTGGTCTTGTGGTTGAGCACACGAGTAGAAGCAGAGAGAGGTTTTAGTCTTGTTAGAAGCATAAATTCTGTGAAAAGAAGAAGACTACAAGGTTTAAATCTTGTTGGAAGCATAATTTTTATGAAAAAGAAGACTATGCTTGAATTTTGTCTTGGCAAGCTTTGCTAATCTTGCTTTGATCCTTTAACGATACCGCCAAGTGACTAATAAAAAACGACTTTGAAATTATCTCATCATGTTTTGATGCTTCACTCCAAATTCATCCTGATGTATTTTTACTTTTGGACTGATTCCATCTCAGACTTAGGATAGTAACCTTTTTCACTATAAGACATTATTTGAGCATTTCTGTATACAGGGATGTATTTGTAACTTCGTTATGCTTCATGTTTATCCATAGCAATAATGGTGATACTAAGCCAACCAATTGTGTAATTATTTATTTATGTTTTCTTACTGCGTTCTTTCTCTGTAGTGCAAAAGACCTAATCCAGCACCCTCTGCAAGTAACTCAAAAGGAAATCGATGTGCAGATAACGGGTTCAACTTGAATCAAAGCGAAAATAATCTTTCTCTTCCTCGGTCTTGGTAAGATAGTTTACTGTCTCTCGTGGTCTTTAGGCCCATTTGGCATGCTTTTGTAGCATTATTGTTCCGAGATATGATGATGTGCTTCTTTTCAACTGTCTGTAATCCTTGTAAATTTCCACTATTTCTTTTCCTTTTTGTTAAGAGACACGTCGATCTTTCTTACAGGAGTATACTAGATGTAAACATTGATAAATTTGAGCGGAAGCCTTGGAGGCATCCGGGAGTAGATATAACAGATTTTTTCAATTTTGGTTTTGATGAAGATAATTGGAAACGTTACTGCAAAGACCTGGTAATGAATTTACTTTTGTTTCAAATGTTCCTTAAATTCTTACCTCCAAATAAATTTATTTTGCCCCATCCGTTAGATCACAGCGTGGTCTTCTTACAGATCACCAATTTAAACTTGTTCTGGGATCTGCTTTTCCTACTTGTTATGCAGTGAGATAAAACTGTTGATATGCCACTGATTATAATATAACAGGACCAACGCCGTCATGGAACAGTTCTGTCAACCAACACCCTGGACTCCGTCTCTAACAAAAGTAATGAGGTGGGTTTGTTCACATCCCTCCTTTTCTAACTTCAAGCAACAAGTAGTTGTAAAACTCTATTGCTGTGTAAAGTCCAGCCCAGTAAGACACCACCTACTTTGAGCACAAGCCCGTGAAGTTTTGCTTTTATCCACGTAATGCCTCTTGCTAGGAATAACTATTGACTTCACATAGTGCATCAGTTCACCCCACCCATATGACATGGGATGAACACTCATATTGTGTTGTGTAATCTGCCAGCACCTACTGCAGCCACAACAAGGCACAGCAGTCTGCAAACAACACTAGGGTCGTCATAGTGATGCTGGAATAAAAGTCTTCAATTAGGTAGTTGGGATAATAAGGTTAAAATAAAAAATCTCTCTTGATTGTCTCAGAAAAATGGTAGAGCTATTCATTCAGAAGACGGTATCGGTGAGCGCCAAGTGCACGGAAATTCAAAAGGCCCTCTTGATCGAGATTTAGATGCCATAAAGGTATGGTTTCACCTTGAATCTTCCTTGAGATTTTGCAGCTTTCAATTTTTATTTTTTCCTGCTTATGACACGATTTGTGCAGATTGTGGGGCAGGATTCGAGGAAGGATTCCTCTGGTTCAATGAAGGAAGGATTAGGCCATATGAGCAACTCTGAACACAAAGCATCTAAGGATGGAGATTTTTGCGCAGACGATAGGAGAGGTAATATATGTTGTAGCAGTGCCTTTGAAGATGAACTGCATAGTGAACATTTGAGGGGATCTAAAAGCTACAGTCTCCAAAGAAAACCTGTTGACTGTAAACATTGTGTGAGGCATGGAAGTTCCGTTCAAGAGAAAGGCCATCAAAGCTTTGGAGTTGAGACAGATCAGTATTTAAGTAGATACTCGGATGAAGGTAAATATTTTCTTCAACAAGCAATATCTAGAGCTCATTATGAAGTGATGGCAAGGGAATGGTATCGTTATGTAAGTGGATTTACAGCTCAGAAAGAGATTGAAAGGGGTGATCGGTGGAAAAGGAAAGAAGAAGACGATTCACATTTCAGACAGAAAACAAAAGGTTATGGTTTTCCACGCGAACCTAGATTCCGTAGTGATTTCACAAGAGGAAAATATAAAAGATCTCCTCCCTATAATAGCAGGAACGGAGATAACTTTTATGCTAGAGGGAAATATAAAAACCCTGAAAGAAACAAGAGAAGATATGGTAGCCCTTCTATTCGTGAAGAGGAAGAGTTCTGGAAATGGAGGGATCGTCGATCTTCGTCCTCTCATTCTTACAAAGAACCTTACAATGCCAACGGAAGATGGATTGATAAAGGGTCACCAAGAAAATGCGTATATGAAAGACTTGGTAGGCATGATAAATATAGGACACAGAGTTGGAGTAAAAGGTTTGAGAATGCACATAGATCTGGCCGTTTTGGGAAGCTAAATGATGACAGATACGTACATCAACGTAGATGCAACCTGATGAGAGAAGAAAATAGAGGTAATCGATTTGACAGAAGTTCTAATGTTATCCGTAGAGGAAATCATGAACGGACACTGCAGAGACGTAGCGACTTAGTTGACTCGTACTTGGTTGTTGGGGAAGGAAAGGTAAATTCGCCGAAACTGAGTTCAAAACAGTATCTCTTATTCTTCTGTATATGATCTCTCTCTCACAAACACACATGCAAACAAACAGGAGGGTGGATTACATATATGATCAATTGATTTTGCCTTCGATTATGGACTAGATTTCCTACAACGAGATATTTAAGCACTTTAATATGGTTATAGGGTATTGCATGAAGGAAAAATGATTCTTTCGGAAATATTGGGACCCATTGCCGTGTCTATCAGCCTGTTATGGCCATTATTTTAGTTTCAACTTTTTTGCATGTTGTTTTTATGTACGCGTGACATTTACTTGTGGCAGTGCACTCTGCAGTCCCCTGGAAGATGTTCTGATGCTGGAAGTACAATGTACAAGGGCAAGGACAAAAACATAGACTCGAATATTGATTTGGAGCTGAAGACATTGACCAGTAACGAAAATGAAGTTGAAGAAAACCAGAACAGTGAAGAATGGATCGATAAATTCCTAGCTACACAGCAGAAAGAGGCATTGGATATCGAGGAAGGTCAGATAATACCCGAAGAGACAAGCAAGAGCACAATGGAAAATATACACACGTGTGACAATGCAGTGCAGGTTAGCGATGCAGAGGAGTTGGGAGATATGGATGTTGAGGGATACTATGACCCGCTCATTCTTGAGATGATGGCAAAGATGGAAAACTGGAAAGAGCAGTTTGAAGATCCCATTACTCTAGAGATGGACCCAGGCACGGGTCTGGGCACGATTCCGGATGCTGTTGCGGATTTATATGAGGAAACAGCAGATATTAATAAGCAACAAAGGCCAGCACGAAAGAGGAAGTGGGGTGAGAGTTCAGGATTCAGTGGGATTAGAAATGAAGCTGAAGCTTCAGTTTTATTGGATTGAAACTGAAGCTGTGCACTGCAGTTTATACATAGAATTGGGCTGAAGGTGAAGGTGAACAGGAAAATTCTCCAGTTCCAGCTTCGTACATGTACTACAATTTAGTGGACTCACAAAATCTTTAGTGAAAATTAAATAATTATGGGGTTATTCAAGTAGGCTTTTATCGCGAACAGTTATTCTAGGATGGTGCAAGTTTTTAGAATAAAGTTTACAGATAAATTAGCTGCAATACTAATTTAAGAATAAATGCATAATTTTGCAATTTTTAGGATGGTGCAAATTTTTAGAATAAAGTTTACATATAAATTAGATGCAATACTAATTTAAGAATAAATGCATAATTTTGCAATTTTCTGAGTAATTTATTTTATGAGTTCTATCACGCGGATGCCAAGTCTTTTACTATTTTGAATGTGCTAATTTGAAATTTAATTTGAGATGTATTCTATGTCGGAGCTTATAACCAAGCAGAACTTGTCATCTTGATGCGATTATAAAAACAAATTATGTCATCTTGGCCCAGTGGTATAAGGCTATCACTGGGACAACCTTGAGTCGACTTGGAGCTCTCAAGGTCGAACCCCGGCGTTGTCAAAATAATGCTTGGCCAGCGGCAGCCACGAACCGCGAGCGGGGATTAGTCGAGGTGCGCGAAAGCTGGCCCGGACACCCCGTGGGGAACCAAAAAAAAAAAAAAAAAACTCCATCATACATTTACAAATTTATCAAGTTCAGGTTTCTAGGAAGAACAAAACGCTACGTTCAAACAAAAAAGTTTATAAAAATAGAATCGACTATTGACTTTTCACTCCAGGAGTACAACTCGGAACATTATGTAACAGAGATCTAGTATTCTACTCTTGATGCTGGAGGGTTGAGATGAGTTTTAAAATGGAAAAATGGAATTATACTCTATAAATCTATCAATTTTACTCAATTTCTCTTGGCAAATATTGTAAATTGTTCCACACAAAAGTGGAATCACACAAAATCCATCAATGAATGTCAAACACGCCATGAACTAAATTACGCCTATTTTTTCCAACAAAAGCAAAAAATAACATAAACAGACTTAAGAAAAGCTTTTGCCACATAAGAGGACAATTCCAGCTCAAGCTGATCAAAATTTCCGGTTCTAAAACAGTCAATAGAGGTAAATACTTGTGCAAGAGAAGCAAAATATTCTACGCAGCACGACAAATAGAACAGAAAGACCATCACTCTTCCATTCGATTTTCCTCGGGTTGTTGGGAGACTGTGACCTTGATCTTGGGCTCTTGTTGGAGTGCACCTGGAGCTTGGATCATGCTGATGGATTGCTTTAGCTCCTTCTCTGCCTCTCTCAGCTCTTTCTCTTTCTTTCCCTTCCACCTAAACAATTTTCCAACACTAGTTAATGGGATGGTGAAAAAATATTGCCAAAGCAAAGTACAACCGCTAAAGCATATGGTACAACTTTCAACAGAAATACTTTGCTTCAGCATATCCATATTTGCTCTAGCAATAAGTGTAAGCCGTAGAAGTATAGTAATGAAAAGGAAGAAGAACCTTCTCTCAATGTGAATCTTTGCCCTACGATCTCTGACTTTGTCGATCGTCTTAATGACCTCAAGGGTGCGTGCAGCGAGGTTCCTGTCGTACCTTTCTGGCCTATTACGCTTCCTCTCAAACTCAAAGGTTGAATCCTTAAAAATAACAATTAAGGTAAATATCAGTTGGTAATAACAGAAATCAAAGAATATTCAAAAGATACAAAACAATGCTTGTTTACTTGAGTCATATCCTTTCCATGTAACCGCCGGTAAGCCTTGGTCCATTTGACTTTGCGAGGGTTCCTCTTCATCTTAAAGTTCTTGTGGCATTTTGACCTACAAAATCTGAAGATCTGCAAATGACATAGTAATAGATATTTATGCTGTTAGTGATATTGCCTATAAACTAAAACTACAAAAAGCACTTAGTTAACATATATCTCACTTGTGTCAGTTTAACATTAAGGTTGAGAAGCCTAACTCGGTAGTGGGTAAAAAGCTACAAAAATCAGTTTCTCGAGCTACATATCATGTTTCTAGACCCTCAATCAAGTCTCAACTTTGGGGTATCTAGACCACTAAGCTAACAACTTCCTGGAAACCCTGGTTGCAGAAAAGATTCAATTGCAAAAACAGCAAACAGATTGCAACAACTTATAACATAGGTAGACAAAATAGGGTAAGATGAGGAAAAATTCTACCTTTGCATCATTACGGACAAACTGAATCCCATGACCAGGATATACAGTAGAAGAACAGAACCAGCACTTCTCCAACCTCATTGTGGCTCTGTTTTAAAAAGAACCCAACTCCTGCAAGATACAATATATGACATGAGAGAATAACTAAAACTCAACATCTATGAAATAAGTTAAAATGAATGACCACAATTTTCAGGTGTATCCAAGCAACCGCAAAAAAAGGTCAATGTCTCAAGTAGCACTGCCTCAATGGTAGTACACCATGGCTTATAACCATGTTAGCTAAATAATTCATAAACATAGGGTCAAATGAGTTGTACAAAGAATGACCAACACCAAAGAACTATACCCACATAAAGATATACTACTTGTAGCCCGTGCCAAATGCACTATCCACCCTTGAAATAGCATCTTGTAATCTCAACCATTTAATCTTTTGTCCATACATTTTTAGGATTCAAAAACCCTAGCCCCTTATTATAGAAATATATGCAGTTAGATTTTATTCATTTTCAATGTTTTAAAATTCAAGTAGATATGTCCACCTCTCCGGTCTTGTATTTGAGAGGTCACTGGTTCGAAACCCATGGACGTGGTATTCGAACTTAATAAACAAAGTGGTTTGTCCACCCCTTGTGAGTGGTTGATGATATGTCCACCTCTTATGTGGGTGGTGGTTGGTGGTATTGTTCTTGACGGTTCGTGTTCGTGTGTGGTTGGTTGGTGACGCAGAAGGAAGAGTTCGAGTTCGTGTTCTTGTGTGGTGTGTGTGGTTGGTTGATGACGCAGAACTCCATGTAATGATCTTTGATATGAATGATTAATCAAAAAAAATAAAATTCAAGAAGTGCATTCGAGGCGTTTTGCTCTATAGAGGGGCGGCGTAAGCCTCAAGGCGGAATGAGGCGAAAGCCTCAGTTTTTAGAGAAAGTTTTTTATAAAATAATAAACCAACACAAAGTTCAACACTAATAATTAATAATACTAAAAGTTCAACAAAAACAAGAATAAAATCATCAAAGTCATCACATGGTTCATCATCAAACAACAAAAAACAAGTGTCATCAAACAAAAAGTTATCACAAGCACAAAATAAGTAGCACAATCAAGTTCCCCTGAACAAATCGAAATACTGAATCATCCGTGTCCAAACTGATAATATCGAATCATTCGAGTGCAAAAATAAATAATATAACTAGTTTAGTATAAAAGTGCAAACTGATTTTGTGCAATATAACTATAAAAGTGCAAACTAAATAATACTAAGTAATATTTTTAATAATTTTACGATACCAAAATAATATATGTTTAGTATAATATAACAATACTAGACAATATAATTAGAAAAATAACTTAAAATCGAGTGCAAACTGCAAAGGGATTTGCTGATTTTGTGTTCTGAAATTGATTCCGAGTTACAGTATAAAAGTGCAAACCATGTGTGTGGGTGGGGGGGGCTTCACAGGAGATCGGTTGTGTAGGCGTGCAGTAGAGGCCAGAGAGACGGTCGGATTTGTTGGCGGGAGAGAGACGATTGAGGTGCGCCTGGAGGGAGAGAGCCAGAAAGAAGAGCCGATGAGAGACGATTTGGGGGCTAACCCTAGGGAGTTTTTATTTGGAGAGAAAATGAGAGACTGGTTGGTTCGGGAGTTTTTACGGACAGAATACTGAAGAGAAAAATTTTTAATAAAAAATTATTGTATTTATAATTTTATATTTAAAATACGTAATTAATTTTAAAAATATAATACTCCTTATGTCTCAATTTAATTGTCTATTATTTCATTTATAGATATCCTAAAATAATTGTCCACTTTTTACATTTAGTATGTTATTAATTGTAACAATTTTTATTTTTAATATTACTTTTTAAGCTTCCCACACTTTTTTTATTTTGAGTCCTACCATCTTTTTTATGAGGAGAAAAATAAGGGACATTTTTGAAAATAAAGTATTTTTTCTTGGAGTAATCATTATGTCTCCTTTAATTTTTAATTTTTTAAAGTATGAATTAAATTGGGACGAAGGGAGTATTTTTTTTTAGGGTGTTCTTAAATGCACCCACATAATCAATCTTCTTATTCTAATGTGAAAATACTTTCTTCTCACCTCATCAAATCTTTAAGAAATCTTGCACTTCACCCTAGTGGTAGGGTGAGTTTACTAAAATAATGTAAAGACGATAAAATTTTGTCGCTAAAAGTAAAAATATTAAATAATGTTTTTTTATTATTAATATATGACATAATAAACAAAATTTACATTGTTCTTAATAAATTTTCATTAAAAATTTCGTCCAAATAATACTTCTAAAGATACAAAATATTGATTGTGATAAATATAATTTTAACAATTATATAATATTTCATATAATATTTTATTATTCATTATTCTTAAATAGTTATTATTCATATTTTAAATTTGTTTACAAATTTTATTTTTATCAAATAAATAAATATAATTCTTAATTCACTACAACAAAAATATTAAAAGATTACAAGTTCTTATCCATATATATATAGTATTATGTTTGATATTCAACAGAAGTTTGAAATATTTACTTCGAGTTCAATTAAATTTAGATTATCCTTTAATTTTTAAACATTTTGAAAAAAAATATTAGTTATTTTCAACACAATTTTTAATATAACAAAATTAAATTAATTTTTTTTATAATATGAAAATTTAAACATTAATTATAATTAAAGAAAAGCCCAAAAAAGCCCTTAAACTATTTTTTTTATTTATTAACTCAAAAGCTCCGATCTATATATATGTAGAGTAAATATCATATTTGGCCATTCAACTGTTGTGAAATTTTAAAAATAGTCATCCAACTATAGTTGGTTCCATTTGATTCACTCAATTATCTAATTATTTTCATTTTGGCCACTCTGTTAAAAAAGTCTGTTACTCACTAACGAAAATTGGTCATGTGCCACTCACATGACCAATTTGAAGGGTATTTTAATCCAAACAATGAAAAACACTTTTCCTTCATCTTCTTCGTGTTCGATAAGAGAGAAGAACATACCTTCATCTTTGAGTATTTGCTCTGGTTGAATAGAAATGTTCTTCACAGAGAGACCTCCGTAAATCGAAGGGAGTGGTGAAGAAGAACTTGGTGAAGCTCTTCCTCCTCCTAATGATGTTTTATCTAGTGGTGAAATCGATCAATCTAAATATTGAACCTCCACAATGCGAGAATGTGGTTGATCGAGATGTAGTTCCGCATAAGGGTAAATAAGTAGCCATTGCTCTCTCTCTATATATCTATAACATATAACTGCAATGTAATAAACAAAAACAAAAAATTATAAAAAGGGTATTATATAAAGTTAGTTTGGTATCTTGTTGTTTGCAAAGTCCACATCACAATAATTATAACATCAAATCAAATCACGAGACACTCATCCATATACCATTTACCGAGTGAAAACGAATAATAGATATCCATCTTTTCCCGATAAAAATGGGATAACCCACTAAGTTTGTTTGTTTGTTTTGGAGTTAAAGTCTAATCTAATATATGTTACTTTTTGGGTTCACCGGAAGGAGGAGAGGAGAGTCCACCGGATAAATGGTCCGGCTACTAGACATAAAGAAGACAGAAGGAAATTTATTTTTGATTGTTTAGATAAAAATACCCCTCAAATTGGTCATTTGAGTAGCACATGTAGGGCTGGAAAATAGAACCGGGAACCGGAGAACCAGTCCTGACCGAACCGATTAAAACCGATTCGGTTCGGTTATTCAAAATTAGCTAATGTTTTTTTAACGGTTTGGTTCTTTTCATTTGTTAACAGTTTGGTTAACGGTTCTTAATATAATTTCTTTCCAATAACCGTTAAGGAATCGTTATTGAACTTTTCCTTCTAAGCTCTATGTCAATGCTTAAGAACCGAACCGTTAGAACTATTAGAACAGTTAGAACCGTTATTTCTTTCCAATAATCGTTAATATTTTGTTTTTTCTCTTGTTAACGGTTAACCAATAAACCGGAAGAACCGAATAACTGTTAATATTTTGATTTTTCTTTTGTTAACGGTTAACTGATAAACCAGAGGAACCGAACCGTTAGAACCGGTTCGGTTCTTAAACGGTTCTTCACTTTTTTATACTTAGAACCGAACTGTTATAATTTAATGGTTCGGTTAACGGTTCTTCAAAAATTAGCTAGGAACCAAACCGATCCCAAGCCTTAGGCACATGACCAATTTTCGTTAGTGACTAATAGACTTTTTTAACGGAGTGGCTAAAATAGAACCACTTAAATAATTGAGTGAGCCAGATGGAACCAACTATAATTTGATAACTATTTTTAAAATTTTACAATAATTAAATGGCCAAATATGATATTTACTCATATATATATATATATAGTATGTTTGATATACAAAAGAAATTTGAAATATTTACTCCGTTTCCAATTAAATTTAGATCATACTTTAATTTTTAAGCATTTTGAAAAATTATTAGTTATATTCAACACAATTATTAATATAACAATTTTTTTTTTTCATAATATGAAAATTTAAACATTCATTATAATTAAAGAAAAGCTCAGAAAAGCCCTTAAGCTATTTTTTTAGTTATTAACTTTTTTATACATACTTACATAAACTATGTCTCTCTCTCTAAAACGTATATGTGAGCGATATAGAACAATAAGTTAGGTTAGATTGCAAAGACTCAGAAGAGCTATTAAAGTTAACTAATTAATTAATAAAAGTGATAATTAAGTCTTATACCATATAAAAATGTCTTAATTCACTACATCAAAAATATTAGAAGATAAATTTATTTTTATCAAAAATATTAGATGAAAGACGACGGAGAAAAAACTCTCGAAAAAAAAAGTGAATAGTGATAAAAATTTTCGAGTGTTCTTAAATGCATCCACAAAATCCATCACCCGAATATTAAAAGGATAGATATTTTCTCACCAAACTATTTCCTTTTTCAATATTTTTTTACGAGTAATTTTAAGAATTTAAATATTGAAACAATAAAAGCAAAACATACAATGCACACACACACACATATATATATATATATTATTTATGACATATTAGACACATGTTAAGACAAACAATTTTTTAACTTTTACATTGGATAACTTAATGTGAGTTTTATTGAGTTTTATGTAATTAAGTGAAAATAGTAAATGCTTGTTTATTAAAAACAAATAAAGTTTTTTAATTAATTTTTAAAATTTTAAGTCGGTCAGAAAATAAATTAGTGGCAATTTTGCTAAAGGTATAGAAAGCGGGGTGAGAAAAAAGGATTTTACGCTATTTTTAAGTTAAAGATTAATGTAACTTTGACTTTTGGTGGGATGAGAAAACGGATTATGCGGATGCATTTAAGAACACCCTTTTTTTAACTAACAAACGTGAAGGAAAAAGTATAATATTTTCTTTCTTTCTTAAACTATTAAATAAAAGAGAAAAAACAATTTTTCTTTTATCTGAATTGATATTTTCTCTTCTTTTTTTTTTCTCTCTTAAATTCCTAAATAAAGCGAAAAGAATATAAAAAAGAAATAGAAAAGTGCACATAAAACAATTAAAAAAAACCCAAAAGTGACTTCGTCCACCCGGTTACAAGTAGACTTGTTTGCCTCATTCAAACGAGCCATAATGTCAAGTGCTTCCAAATTTAGAACGGATTAGTGCGTACATCCATCCGATCAGAAGGTGTGGAGGTTTAAGAATATCCTAAAGGATAATGGGGGAATCATGTTACAGAAAGTTCCAGAACATGTTAGAGAGTGATACGGAAACAAGGAGGATACAAAAACTTTTGGAAACTTCTAAAATTATAAATATTATGTACATATAATGAGTATTATATAATTGCATATAACAATGTGAAAATTTATAATATCCTACAATATTCTAAAGATTTTATTTATGCTGTGGATTATATTTGATCTCCACCATCCTTTTAGGAGGTGGGAGACTATAAATAAGAAAGAATTCCCATTCGTAACTCTCCAAGAATTGTAAGCATTCTTGAGTGTAATAATAAAAGGCTTTCTCCTACTTAATAAGTATCGCTAAAGTTTAACCTGCGACAGTAAGCGTCAATTTAATCCCTTAAGACTGTAAGCCTTAATTATCCCTCCGTTTCATTCGACTCGCGACTCAGCTTGTACAAGCCTCTTATTTTTTAAAATAATGTTCAATTTTCTTGATAAATTAATTAGTTGTGTATCTGAGACTACCATAAAATAATATTGAAACTAAGACGATGTAGTTTTACTAAAAAATTCACCTACAATATAAAATAACAAATTTTTTTTTCAAATTTCATGTCTCATAGAATTATCTTGTTTGATAAATTGATTGACACAAATTCTACCTAAAAGATACGCAAGTTTCTTACTAAAATCAACCATTAAATAAATTATAACAAAACAAATTGTAGACAGACTTTAAAAAAAACCAAGAGAGACCTACATAGATATATATTAGTTTTCTAATCCATGCGGTACACGGACTGCATTTATAAATATATATATATATATATATTACTTTTTAATTGTTTTTTTTTTTAGCTAGGTAGATTTTAAATTAGAGATATATAACTGTTCTTTTCAATTGTAGGTGTTCCATAGAAACAACGGAAATGGATTAAAGAATTGTTACTAAACAATAGTATTAGCAATTTAGTGCAAATTTCATGTAAAAAAAGAAAATATTAAAGCATTGTTAAAATATAATAGTATATATATATATATATAAATATAATGTAATGTAATAAATATAAATACACATGGCAGCTAAATATAAATAGTATATGTATATATATATATATATATAAATAATAGTATCTATCAATAAATTAGGTCAATTCTATTATGTTAGGACTCTTCTAACTTACATTCACAACTCGATGCTCGTATTTAATTTGAGCATTTGTCTTTTAATCAGTCGTATACGTACTTTTGGATCTCTCCATCTGCGTTTTGTTTCTATTTCTCCTTATGACTATAGTTTATTTCCGTAATATGTAAAAGCCTATTTCTAATTACTTTTTTCATTATTTTTTATGTTGACGTTTATTAAACAATTTTGATGATGTTATATAATGATTATAAAATGGGTATTTGTACAATCTGTATATATAGCAATTTTAAAAAGTGGCAAATATTATACGTAGCAATATTAAAAAAGTGGAATAGTTTATATGTAATGTAATTGATTATTATAATTTTATCATAATGAATTGTATATAATTTTACGTAATGGTATGTATAATATTTTTACGTAATTTAGACTACTGGAAGCATGACTAAAAAGATGGGTATGTGCCATTCATATTATTAATTATTCAATCACTATCTTAATTTAAAAATAGGTATGTGTATAAGGATTTATAGCATATTTTTAATTTTATCATAATATAATTGATTATTATTTTTTTGTGATATACAAACATTGATTATCATAATTCACAAAAAATTATACTAATCTTTTTATTAAAAAAAATCCAACATTATTTTAATAATTATTTTTCAAACGGTATTAGT
Organism: Lonicera japonica; assembly: GCA_021464415.1. Taxonomy (NCBI): domain Eukaryota; kingdom Viridiplantae; phylum Streptophyta; class Magnoliopsida; order Dipsacales; family Caprifoliaceae; genus Lonicera; species Lonicera japonica. The sequence continues at coordinate 58,754,747 of CM038465.1, read as the reverse complement.
TTATTTAAAATAACATTATTAATATACATTTAATTTCATGTACAAAACTCTTCACTTGCTGGAAATTCACTTGAATCATACCAAAATTAATGAATTCAAATAAAAATTGAATAGCTTAAATTAAAATTAGAATCCAGTTTTGATTTTGTTACTGAAATAACTTACTTTAATTATAATTTTCCATACCTTTATTTGATTACTAAGCATGTATGAGTAGTTTTTACTATCAATATCAATTATTTATTAGTATTTTAATATTTAATTATTTTAAATTCAATGAAAGTTTCAATTGCTCAAAATTATTTATATTTTTCTTATTATAAATGTTAGAAATTAATTTTTTAAATGTAAGAATTTTAATTTTTAACACCTCTTTATTTCTAAAAAGCAATTAGAAAGGGCATCATGTCGTATATACATTTAAGTAATGATATTTGCAATATCAGTTTGTTTGCAAGAAAATATAATTAATTATGAAGAAAGGATAAAAAAAATAATAATAAATAAGTTAATGGTTCGTAATAAAGGCATATCTAATATTATATTTATTATTTTTTTCAAAATAGATTAATAAAAGTTTATTTTCTCTGAAAACTAATTCCAATTTTTAAATATTATATTGATTTAAGGTTACATTTGGCGGGAGGAGAGGGGTTGGCCTAAGTGATAGACAACATTCACTCTTGTCGTAAGGTCAAGGGTTCGACTCATGAGGGAGGGTGAAGGTTTTTCTTTGCTTGTAGAATTGAGAGAGACTTAGACATCCTTTAATTTAAAACCGACTCATGGGGTGGGTGGGGGATTATAGGAGAGACTTAAACTTCTTTTAATTTATTTTTTTTTATAAAAATGTTGCATTTGGCGTGCCGGATAACGAAGTATGATAAGATAGAATAAATGCCGGATAGCATAAATTAGGCATTAAGAACAGTTTTAAATTCTGATGTAAATTTTTTTTTTATATAAAATTAAAGTTTATTATAAATTCCTTTATTTAATAAAAGAAAAAGAAAAAGAAAAACATCATATTATATGATAAATGAATTTTATTAGTTGACTTACTGTGATTTTGAGTGGTCGAAATTTTTTATTAATCAATTTGGTTAGCTAAAGGAAGTAAAGAAGAAGATCGAAATAAATTAATTAGAAATTTATTTTTATATTTGTTTTGTTATTCGGCAACCACGAGATAAAATAGTACCACCTATAGGGGATGTATAGTTTTATCCGGTTATAATGAGATAAAAGGATAATTAATATTTAGTACAATCTCGTCCCGTGTTGCACCAAATGCAGGATAGGATAAAGATATCCTATCTACTCTTACACCAAATGCAAGATAAGATTTATTTATCCTATCATTTTTTCTAACAAATATCGGATAGGATTAATTAATCTAATTATACCTCTAATCCCACGCGACAATCACACCCTAAGGTTATGTTTGACACACTGGATTAGAGAGTTGAATAAGATTATTTAATCATATCCAAAAAGGATAAAATAATTCTACATCTTAAGTGGAAGTTATTAATCCTTTTCTTGGTGGGATAATAAGTTTTAGTAGGATAAACTATCTGCCTAGATATCCAATTTCGACAAACAATAAATATGAGATAAGATAAAATTATCATATCCCACATTTTTATCCTCGTGTCAAACATAGCCTGAAAATAAACATATTAATTTAAACTTACGCAATTAATTATTCTCTTGGCATACACATATCCTATATGTGATAATTAATTTTTGAATTTTAATGATCCAATAAGTATTAATGGACATATATAAATGTATCATATTGGGATTAACACTATTTATAAGGAGGTAATAGTCGAGTTTACGGTTTTACCAAATTCGAACTTATGTATTTAAAAATATGATTACATGAAACTAAACTTGACTAAAAACATATTTATTTAAAAATAAATAAATAAAACATACCTTGTTTACTAAACTATACGTATAATTCTCAACTCACTTTTCCTCTCCTTACATGTTGTAATTATATTTTATCACAAATGTATTTAAAGAAAAATGTTACATTACAGTAAATGTCAAGTACGGACAAAATTTATGTAAACTCGAACTTAAAACCATTTGAACTCATGCTTTTCTTGATTATAAAAGAAAAAGAAATAGTTCGTCCTATATTGAGATTTGATTAGTCAAAAACCCGCCAAATCAAGCCATTTTCAATCCTTAATTGTAACGGAAGTGCAATTACACATACTTAATTTATTTTACCATTATTTGAATTATACGCATACAATTATATTTTTAAATTTTAGTTAAGATTAAAAATTAAAATTAATGCAATAGTGAAAAATTTAATTCTTTTTACTCTGAAATTTAGAGTATACCACTACTTTTTGGAACAATGTTAAAATTAATTTATATGAGAAATAACAAAGTTGGAAAAAGAATTCTTAATATGAGATAAAAAAAATATTAAAATTACAAGTAATTACAGATATAAAAAAGTAACAATAAATATGATCTTAGATAATATCACCAATTACATATAGGCACAATCGACTCATGCCGTAGGCACGGACATTAGCTAGTATATATACAAAATCTAATAGTATATATTTAAATATAATGTAATAAATATAATTACAAGTTGCAGCTAAAAAGCCTTGTTAACATTTAATGCAATAAATTCTTCTCACTCCTCTCATTTTATATATATATACTATTATATTAGATTAGATAACTCACTTTTAGGGTTACGATGCACTTTTTAATAAGAAGATTGATGAACTAAGAAATAGAATCACCTTGTAATACCCTTCAAGTTTCGATTGAAGATAGACTTTGGAAAATATGGAATGGGAGAGGAAAGAGAAATTTCTAAACCCTAAAATGGCTATAAGGTTTCTTCAACAAGTTACTTTCAGTTTACACCCCTGTTTTACAATATAATTGAATTTTTGTTCTCCCAATTTAGTTTATTTGTAATAGGAGTATTTTCGATTTCGGTCTAGGTAAAAATTAGAAGACCTGAACACAAACCCAATTTAAAAGTTTGGTTTCAGTTTGATTCACTTTTGATTTCTAAATCTTTCAAACCTAAACTCAAACCAAACTTTTTGATTCAGTTTCTTTCGATTTTCATATATATATATATATTTTTTTTTAATTAAATAAATAATAAGATACTACTTATTTTTTTTTTTAGAAAAATACTTATTTTGAATCGAAAAAATATTAACTTTTATGATTATAATATAGTTTCAATATTTATGATATTCCAAATAGTCAATTTCTCATTAGACTTTATATATTTTAGGAATATAAAATTTTAAATAGTAAAGTAATATTATTTCGAGTCACATATTCATTGATTCGGTTTTACAAAATCACAGGCCAAACCCGAACCAAACATATTTCGGTTTGGTTTATTTGCTTTGATTTTTTTGGGTACAATTTTTTACGAATCGGTTCGGCCTTTTAGTTTTCGAGTTTGCCACAACACCCCTAATTTGTACCAAAAATATCCCTAGGGAATTTCAACCTCAGCACTTTAGGCTGTAGCAAGAATGTTACGGCGAGTTCAAAAACTGAATGATTGAATCGTGCCAAATCAAATAAAAAACAAATCAAACACTGGATATATTTTTGTTCAAGTTTAGAGTGTCTCAGTGCAAAACCAAATCGAACCGAATCACTGCATATGACTTGAAAATAATATTATTTCACTACTTAAAAATTTTATGTTCCTAAAATGTATGAGTTTTAGAGAGAACACAACATTTTGAACTATCATAAATATTGGAGTTATATTATAAATATAAAAGTTAATATTTTTTGACCAAATTAATGGGAATAAGTATAGAATTATTAATTTTTTTGACAAAAATAAATGAAAACAAGTATAGAGTTATTATTTTTCTGATCAAAATAAGGCAAAGTTGCCTTACAATTTATTATTTTCTAAAAGAAATTTTATGAATACCAAATAAAACTAAACTGAAAATTTGGTTCGATTTTGGGTTTGGAAGATGGTTTGTGTTTGGATCTTTATAATTTTACCTCGACTGAAAGCAAAAACACCCTTAGATTGTAGCTTATAACTTTTATTTTACTAACTCGAAATGCTAATTATGATTTCTTTTTCGTTTTTTTAATCAGACACAAAAGCATATACAATGTATGTGCATAATTTATTTTTCATGGACGTGCACATTTAGGCCTCGTTTGGTTCACGGAAAGGAAATTAATTCCCCTATCTTTCCCATGGAGGTGGGAAAGTAAATTTCCTGTCAAATTTCTTTTCTTGTGTTTGGCAAACCATAGAAAGTATTTAGATAAGAGTAGTATATTGTCCAAAATGTAATAAATGCTTGAAATCACAAGGGAAAATCAATAATGTGTTTTATTTTTCATGGACGTGACTTTCCTTTCCCGAGTACATTTAATTTAATGAGCTAAATAAATAAAAAAATAAGGATTTTCTCAATGGTTAAAATATTTTTTACTAACTAAAAGGTTTATAATTCTATTTTAAAAACTTTACAAGTTCAATCAACTATAGAATTGGGTTGGGCCGAGCAACCGTTATCTAATCTAAAACATATAAGTAAAACAAAGGAAGTACTCATCCTCTCTCTTTATTAAAGGCCACATTAATAATTCTCCAGCCAACACTCAACATTATAGGAAGTAACATATCTATCTTCTATAACATATAAGTAAAATAAACGAAGTATTCATCCTCACTCTTATTAAATGCCACATTAATAATTCTCCACCCAGCACTCAACACGTAAGAAGTGATATAAATAGCTATAATTGCAATCTCATTATTTAATTCGACACCTCTCTCCCAAATATTTGTTTCTTCGTTAAGGCATCCAATTCTTAATTAAGGAAGTAATAATTGTGGTATTTAATTTCCACGTCTCTTTCACTTCTTCTCCTACCACAGGTTTCAAGCTGTGCTAATCTTTGTATGTGCCTATTTACATTCATAGATAATTTCAAAACTCTTACTCTCTTAAAAAGTTATTCTATGTTTTATTATGCCTTTTTCTTCTAATTAGAAAATAAAAATTAGTTCATTTTTATCAAAATTATTCTCAATGTAGAAAGTCTAATATTGTAGGCATACATTGTTTTCTTATCATGGACTTGGATTTTGTACCTCTCGCTAATTCAAAGTATAGTTTTTATGTCATGAATTTTGTACCTCTCGCCAATTCAAAGTATAGTTTGTATGTTAGTTTATTTATCTTGAATGGTGTCGGACCTAAAATCTATGTAAATGACATAGTCCCCCCCAAAAAAATCATTAGATGAAGCTGTGAAAATAGTTTAGAAGAAAGAAAGGGGAAATGAATATATGATTTTGTTTTTTATGAAGTATTATTGTGATATTTTTTTCTTCTTTTTTATTTTTTTGTGCAAAATAACTATCTGCTAATTGAGACAAGTGTTCTTTTTAGTATTCTTTCAGCTTTGTGATATTATACATATATATGTCAATGTTGTCGAATATTTTCTATCTTTTTCTTTTTTTTTCAATTATTAAGATACTTTTTGATAGAAAAGAGAATTTGTCTCTTAATCCAATTCTTGAGAATGGGTAAACAAATTTTTCATCTGAAAATAAGAAAAGATATGCAAACATCTCACCATGTCACAAATTTCTTTTTCCAAATTCATTAAAAGGGATAAATAAATCATTTTATCAAACAGATTCTAAGAAAATATTTTACATTCTGTCTCTTTTTTAAATTTTTTTTTTTAATTTATAATATAACATTATTATTGTCATGCGCCATGTATTGCGTGGGTTATAAATTAGTAACAATTAATACGCCGGCTCAAGCCCACCCCACCCCACCCCACCTCACCTTAAGATGATAATCAATGACCCAAGCATAACCCAATTATTTTTAAGAACCTAGTCCAGCCCACTCTTCTCACAGTAAAATTGCTCTTAACTACTATTCCCACCGTCACATGTCCCATAAGTTAAACGTAATTTACAATTACCACATTACATCATATATAGTGGTGAAGATAAAAACTGATGAACTGATGTTCCCCTAATCAAGCTCCTTTTCTTTAAAAAAAAAAGCCCCTTCTAAATTGCTGGGCAAAGCTTTAAGTTATGTAGACAAATTTAAAAAGTATACAAGGACAATCAACTGACTCGGGCTTTAAATTCGGGAATTATTAATATGATATGCAGGGGCATTATATTATAAGAAAAATGATAATATGTACCTGTAGAGCACCTAATAACCATATTATGAATCAAAAGAATATTATTTTGCATGAAAATCGGTACCTAATTTAATATATATTATAATTTAATTATTTTTATTTATAAATACGTAACATATGCCTTTAGGGTACACATTAACATGATTCATATTATAATATATGATATTAGGTCGTAATTCGGTTAAAAATACTATTTATTATTAAAAATATATCTTATAATTGTCAGCCGCACAATCTTTTATAACTTATATATTTTTAGTATTTAAAAGTCATCACTTCTGATTATGTAGAATATGATATCACCTTGCATGAGGCCCAGTTAAAGTCCAGACCATATTTTGATTGGGCCTAAAAATTTAATCCAGCCCAATCCCTTATATTACCTCAAACCTTTTGGATTGAGCAAGTTGGACTGGCCACCCGACCTATGGAGAAGCCTAAATCGGGTAGAGAATTCAAAACGGGTAGAGTCACTGCACACACTACTTTACTTGGTTCAATTTATTGGATACATATTCATTTACTACATATACACTAAATAATATGATAGAGTGAAATCAAATAAAATACAGTTCAACTTATTGGGTACATATTCATTTACTGCATATACACTAAGGCCTCGTTTGGTTCACGGAAAGGAAATCGATTCCCTTATCTTTCCCATGGAGGTGGGAAAGTAAATTTCCTGTCAAATTTCCTTTCTTGTGTTTGGTAAACCATGGAAAATATTTAGGAAAGAGTATTATTGTCTAAAATTTGTGTAATAAATGCTTGGAAAATCACATGGGAAAATCAATCCCATGTGTTTTGGGAGGAATGGTTTTACCCCCTACTTTCCCCTCTCTCGGAAAAGTGTTTCCGGAATTTGTGCTTACCAAACAAAGGAAAGGAACGACTTTCTTTTTCCGAGTACAAAAATCCGTGAACCAAACGAGGCCTAAGGGTGTGTTTGATTAGGAGTATTTTCCATGGAAAATACCCATTTTCCACTTGATTTGACAACTTAAGGTGTTTGATTGGCTTTTTTTTTTAGGCAATTCAATTCCCACTTTTGGCTCACACACTTACATTTTCCTTGTAAACAAGGAAAATATTTTCTTTTGGGGGGGCTAGTTTTTATTTTCCAGGCAATTGCACGGTTTTCGAGACAACATTTTACCCATTTTCTACACTAAAAATGCTATAACTTAAATTACAAAATTCAAAATTTAATAAAAATTTTATATTTAAAATCTACTCATCAAGATCAATTAAACAAGATCCATCATGACTATAAAATTATGTAAAAAAAAAATACCCATAATTTTTTCTACATTAAAAATGCCATAATACAACCAATATTTTCCGGGTAGAAAATTAAGGCAATCAAACACATTTAATTACATTTTCCATGCAACTCAATTCTAGGCAATTCAATTACCTGAAACTTATTTTCTTTCCATGTAAATTCCATGCTTGCAATCAAACGCACCCTAAATAATATGATTGAATGAAATCAAATAAAATACTTGGTGTCATTAGCACCGTCCTTCAAAAAAACACGAGTCTTGTTATGACAGATATTACCTAATTCCGTTAGGTTTGGGTGTTGTATAAAAACTAAAAGCAAAGACAGATATAAATAAATTTACAACTTTATGGGTTGAATCAAGAATTAAAAACACATCCTTAAAAGGAAGGGGATCGTAATGAATTTTAGAGTACTTGTTCAATATATTTGATATAAATTTTGCTAACTTTGTGTATTTTGAAAATATTTTTGTTACAAATAATTAGGAAATCACTAGTCAGTTGTGTGAAACTGCTGTGCGTTGACCATGTAATCCTTCTGTTTTACATTAAAATCTTGTTTTGACCTTTATGTATTTTAAGTAGTAGTCTAATTTATCTTAATCAATGATCAAGAATACAATTTATTTAATACTATGAGATTTGTTCCAGAATGACATGGATAAATTGGAGCACAATTTTATTATAATTTAACTTTTTATGTGTTAATTAATAGTGATTGGAGCACAATTTTTTGAAAATTTTAGATTTTTTTTGGTAGAATTTTAAAATTTAAATTAATTCATCAAAATTTATAAAACAAGATGCACGGTTAATATCACATTATATAAGAAAAATAACAAAGTATGAGGAACCACGTGCAATATTTGAAACGCTTAACCACAACTAATATACACCAACGTCATTATGGCAGAAGGCAATATTTGAAACGCTTAACCACAACTAATATACACCAACGTCCTTATAACCAGAAGATCATCGAGACTGATTCAAGGAAGGTCTTTCACTTCCTCATAGCATTATCCGACTATTGTCCATTTGCCTCTCCATCACCCACTTTCTTTTTTCTCCATTTTTTGCTTCAAATTCTCTTGCCATTCTCCAATCTCGTTGCTCTCATATCACTTTTGTGTCACTATAATCGGTTTCACCACCAAACAAGTAGCATGCTCTTCTTTATTTATCAAATGAGCCTTGAATATGAGTATTCCCAAGTTTAAGAAGTCGCCTTTTTTCATCCAGACTAAACCACCGCTCAAGAAATATGGGTCACTATTATATAGTACATGCAGCATACTAGTAGAGATATATATATGTGCTACAATAAAAAACAAATAATCTCAAAAGTCCCTAGGATCAACAAACACATTCCTCACATTTGTCTTCACATTCAGCTCCTCCTCCTCCTCACCACCACCACCACCACTTAAATTCGCGTTGACTCTCTTCAAGCACCACAAATCTTCAATACAAGTCATTGACTTTGACCCCTTAGGAACATGTTCTCCCATTGGATCAAAAGCCCCCATCTCTGTTATCAAAGCCCTACACCCCCTCACGCTTTCACCCATTTTCAACCCAAACCCCCATACAGCCTCCATAAGCTCCCCTCTCCTCTCCCCTTCCCCACAAACCCCATATAAAAACAAGAATCCAAAGGGTTTCTCAATTGGGTCCCACATTGGCCACTTCAGGTCCTTAAAACATTGAAAAAAATTGTCCCTTGCACTATTTATAGTTTCATAAAAAACCCTCGATAGAGATGACGATGAGTAGTATTTTGTGGCTTGAAGTTTATAAGCCTCACATGTGTTCCATATACTAAAAAGAGCCCAATCTTGGTCCCTCTGTTCTTTGAAGTAACAGAGCCAAGTGCCTATGCTGAGTTTTTCTTTTAGGATGGATTCAATGTCTGTGGGGTACAAGTCCTTGGATTTGAGGTGGGTATTGTAGAGAGACATGGCCTCTTCAATGGGTAATTTCTCTATTTCTATGTGTTGATCTGAGGGGGTTTTAAGAGCAGGGGAATTCGGAAGTGGTTGAACACATATGAGTAGTGAGGTGAATTTGAGGTAGTTGGATTTGAGAGTGAAGAGATTTGTGGAGGCAGTGTTTTTCTCCTCTGTGGCTAGGAAAGTGTAGTTTGCTCCATTTTGAATCAGCCATTCTTCCACTGATTGAACTAGCTTTAATCCGATTCCCATTCGCCTGTGCATATATATATGATCATGGAAATATGTTAACATCAAAGGATATAGATATAAAGATTCAAATGGCATAAATGAAATACTTAGAGCAGACGAGCAGTTATAAGCTGAGATAATATATACAAGCTAAATTCTTAAGTTCTAACGGTACTATTTCCCATGTAACCATTACAACATTGAGTGAATTGCTTGGTTTTGAATTCATTTTGTCTTTCCCACATAGATTTGGCAGATACTCTCGTAAAAAATTGTAACGCGTATTTAGTGTCATGTTCGCAGATTTGACATAACATATTCTTATCATGTATAATCAAGTTCCAATTATTCATTTGCAGAAGTGTCTTAGTTAACAAAATGACTCCCTGTCAATTTGCCACGTCCCATTTTGCTAGATTTGTAATCCTTGTATGGTGATCTTCTTACTCTTCTTGTGTCTTTTTGGATACATTTATTAGCACTTCAAATAAGTACTCTAGCATTCCAAAACTATCTAAGGTAGGTTTGATAAAAAGTAGGAAAATAATTGGAAAACACCACTGATTTTGGTGAGAAGTGAAAAAATGAGAGAGTGATTTGGTGAGATGTTCTCCATCTTATCCTTGGTTTTTATGGAAACTTTTTCTTACACATCACTTGGTAAATTTTTTCCCATGGGAAATCTATTAAGTAATCATTTCACCAAATCTCGCGCTCATCTCGTTTTCCTACTACTCATAACGATTAGTAGTGTTTTTAATTATTTTCGGACTTTATTATCAAATGCAGCCTGTGTGATACTTTTTTGAGCTTTCTTAAATGTCAATGAACTTGAGTTGTAATTTTTGTTGCTTCAACTAACTAGAAGTTCTGGTAAGAATTTATTAAAAGTGTGCTCGTAGAGGGAGGGAGAGAGAGAACCTATGGGCAGGAGAGACTCGAAGGCCAAGTATGCAGCCCAAATTGAGGACTCGTCTTCGCCCAAAACCAGTCCCTACACACTTAATACACCCTTGAACCATTCCGACAACGTCCCCCTCCAACTCAGCTACCTGCATATGAGTTAAAAAACGTAATTAGGGTTTTGGCATGCTCAATATGAGAGTCTGAGCCATATATTTATATAGATAAATTAGCGTTATAATGAATAACCAAACATAAATAAAACGATAAAAAAGAAACAACTACATCCTAATTTAAGTCTTAATCTAAAAGACCACTTCGGGATGTACAAAAGTTACCCAATATAACTTAATAACCAAAATAATAAAAATAATTATAATTTCCAACCGTATGTAGACCATTTCAAATCACGTCAATGCATGTCTACTACATAACTATTTGTTTAATTCGAGTTTTTTTTCTTTCCTAACAAGTAGAAATTAGTAGTGTACTACTTTCATGCATAATTTTTTTTTTTAATAAATTCACTAGTCTCCGTAGAGGACTAGCGCCATGACATAAATAACTAAAAAAGATACAAAACTTCAACAAATGAACAAAACTTTGCGGTTCAATCTCTTCACTTAAATTATATCGGAGTGGATCAATTCAAAATTCTTGAAATACACGAAATCTCAAATGCAAAACATATAATAATCACTAAGAAAGAGAAAGCAAATAACTATTTTTCATGATATAAATATGAGTGTAACTTAAACAGGTAAAAACCCACCAACATAACATGAATAGGGTAGAGCCTAACCCTACAAAAAGGGTCATCCATGATGCCAGTGAATGTGAATATCCCTTTCTTAGACCCTATGTTGCAACTCTTCTCTAGCTTCATCACTACTTCTCTGTCTCTCTCTTCATAGAACTCCCTTATTACAACCCTTTTCCCTATTTTCATGTTGTCACACATTTTTTCGACAATTTCAATGAAACCAATAAAGACTTTCTTAAAAGAGCTAGCTGCCACTCTCAAAATTTCAAATACACCCAATCAACCATTCTTATATAGATGAGCTCAAAACAGATTAATTATTCATATTTTCTCAAATGCTATAATGTAGTTTTGTTTGGTACTTCAAATTATAGCCACGTAATATAAATGTGTGTATATGGTCAATCGTACATCTTGTAGTCTTATGGCATACTCCTTACTGTAACTGTGTCCGTTGTGGCAGCAGTTTAAGTTATTTATCTATGCTTGAGGCTCCATTGCGTGGCATCTTCACCCCCCACCCCTCCCTTTCAATAATATGCATACATATATATATATATATACATGAATGTATACGAAAACATTCATCCCTATCCCTTCCTTGTAACTCAAACACCTGATTCTATCCATAACTTGTATAAAAAAAAGGTTTCCAAAAATAATAGCATTATTATATATCATAAGCAAGCATATTCATTTATGTTCTTGCAAATAAAAGAAGACAATTTTCTTCTGTTACCGGTACAAATGTTTTTTTGGACATGTTATAAGTGGTGAATTATTTACATGTGGTGCACCAAAATTGTGAAAATTGCAAGTGATTCTGCACATCTCTGCGTCCATTGTCCCTTTCTTTTTCTTTCATGTTACCTTTTCATAGTCCAAGGGGATGATCCCAAATACAAAGAAAAGACTAATTAAATAATACTTTCATTACAAATTAAGGTCCATGGTATATTTTGATCTTTTAAATTATCAGTCTGTTTTCTAAAAAATATACCAGACCTTGTAATAACTATCATTAATTATGTTAAAATAGTGGATCATATATGATAAATATTATACTTCCCAGCAAATCTATTAATTTAAGACAATAGTAGTAAAAAAGGAAGACACGCCGGTCTTTTCAATATATAAACCCTTCTCATATAGATATATAAGTCTGAAACCCCATATATCCTGTAAACTTGTTTTGAGTGAGGCTTTGATAGAATTTGACATTTAGAGGGACAAAAAAAAAATTTCTTAATAGAGTTAATACAACTACATGCACTATATTTTGATATTCTAACTCGTCAAAATAGTGTCACAAAGTGCTAAAAGACCATAACAGTATGCATAAACTAAAGTAAAGAGAAATGCAACGTAGCCCAAAAAATGTCCCAAAAGTTATTGCACTAAAATTGGGTAGAGAGAAATTGATGAATGATACAGATTGGTTGAAAGTTAGTTTTGGGTTGTACTTTTGGAATTTTTGGGGGGAGTAACATTAAGTATATATTATTTTAGGTGCAAGCAAACTACCATAGTACGTAAAAATCAATCATTAATCTGGTGTGGTACATATAGGGGTGGTGCTGGCCACACAAAATATACCAATCATTCGAGCAAATGTTGTACATTTTATTTGTGTTTATGTAATTGTTTAATTTTCAGTTATCCCATTCCCAGCTGTTGCTCAGAGTTAGTCTTGTAATCCATAATTGTTTCTTTTGTCCTTTAGATTCCAGTGCACCACTACTACTACAATTCAGTCAGAATTTCAAGTTTGCAGGTCTGAAAATATACTCTGAAATATAAATGTAAATAGGGTACGGGACTATGATGCAAAGTGGGGCACAATCATCATCAAAACTCTCTCTCAGAAAAATAAAAATAAAGAACAACAACGTATGAATTTATAGCAAAAGCACAGCCTAAAAGAAACTGAAAGTACATCCCAAAAGTAAGTGTAAATGCATCTCAACCATTTATTATTTTCTCACCCTTAAATTCCAGTGCAGATATGTGGTACAAATTCATTTGGGCTACAATTTTTGGGCAGCATAGCATTTTTATGTAATGGTAATTTAGAGGGCTTAGTTCATTCTGGCTAAACCTGATGTCAGACAATTAGAGGATAACTGGATTATAATCCAACACAGTATAGGGATGCAGCTTAAAAAAATTCAAGTAGAAAGGAGTAATTTTTGTATTATGTTTCTTGTCCTTGTCGTCAGGCAGAATTCTGATTATTAATGGATAAAGAAAAGAATGACAAAGTCCCAGCCTAATAACATGCTTGCTTAAAACACGTAAGAGTGACTTGTGGGCAATGCAAAAAAAATGATAATAAATAATTAAAACAAGAAGACAGCCCACCGAAACATCAGATATATCATTCAACAATTGGGCATAAGCGAATGCGGTGCAGGATCAGGAAAATAGAATCATTATGATTGTAATAGTTCGATCATTTTAACTTCTATTCATTATTACTCGTAGTGCAAGATAATTACCTGTACTCGGGCCTCAACCACCGCTCACCCTCTAAAAGAAGTCAAGTGATCTTCTCACATGTAGTCATAAGAAGCATCGCCATTGTCTTTCCAGTATCATGTGAAGAGACTCTGATCAAAAGGACACCTTAAATATGAATTAGGATGATGCTAATCACTGGATATACTTAAGTCACAAAAACATGGTGTAATAAACATAATCATACTTGAGTAATACTCAATCACTTGGAAGAACCTGAAACACATGTTTGTTAATTTACAGTTGTGTAGCACATTTTGTGGCACTCCATTGCACTGTGACTATTTCCTCCTGAAGAGTAGAAGGCACTTTAGAATACTTAAGGAGTTGTTGCTATTGTTCTCTAACTGACTTAAAATCTTTTTTCCTTTTCATTATTAGCATAAAGTTCTCATTTCTAAGTTGTCCTTTTTCTCCCCCATAAACATGCAGGCTTGTTGAATTCCACCCTCCTTGTCTTGCAACTCATCTATGCCATAACATACGGACACATCACCTTCAAATTGAACCGTATTACACCCAAGTCCTAATTGATCCAACATAACAACAATTTTTTTTTGGGATCAGATGCAACTTAAAAAAACATCGCGTAGATATGACAGTGGATATATTCCCCCGAAAATAGCATTTAATTTTTTCCCTGGAATTGCAAATTGATTGGAAAAGGAATAGGAAGGAGAAGAACATCAATGCAAATGTGAAACCTACACATTCATAGCACCGAACTTTATCAGTTTGTCTCCTAGAAGAAGGTATCTGCATGAAAATTGCAAACAAAGTTTGAGACTTTGCGCAACCAGAGATCTAGCTTGTATGCTATTACACAAAGTTACTCTAACTCTTATAAGTAAAAGCTCGTACACAGTAAATAATTTAGATCATGAATACATATACACTCAGCAGGAGAAGTGAACGTCATTCAAGTCATTTGTATCATACTTCCTTATTTTGGTCCAATCATTCATGAATCATTTTGGATGTCAAAAAAACAATAGGCAGAATGTCAGAAACTTAAATAAATGAAGCTGTTTCCTGTGGGTGCACATTTGGCTCGTCGAAAACTCAGTGCAGTGTAAATTGTTTTCGATGTGAAAAGGTTTTGAACAAATAAAATGTTTTGTGACTGTATGACTGGTATTTAGAATGATGACAAATATGTTTATCTTTGATTTGTGTCATGAAAAGGGGGTGGCAGTAGCAGTAGGTGAAAAATCAAACCAATACTTCCAGCATTACTTACATGTAATTAAATACAGCCTTAGATATGCACATTTTATTTACAGAGAGTAAGAGGTACCATCAGAGGCATCAACGTCGATGCAAGGCACATTGGTAGGTATGAGCATCAAGAGGAATCTACAGATAGCGAAAGTGAATGCAATAATGAGCAAAGGCCACCAGAACACCATTTGATTTGAACAGCAAAAACCCTGCAAAGAAAAGAACCCTTCTACAGTAGTGATAATTTTTTTATTGTAAACATGTGTTTAGAATTTGTTCCGGACAAAAGATGATATGCTTTTCTACCTTAATTCCCCAGTAAAGATAATATGCTTTTCCCAGTTTTTTGCTGATTTTTTTTTTTTATCTTTTTACGGTCTGGACATCTGAATTTTGATTTTAAAACCAGGAAGGCAAGATGCCAAGAGTAGTAGGCATCACATTTACACTCAATTGACAAAGTTATATTCTTTTCTGTCAATATCTAGAATTTGTTGAAAAGCAACCATTTTATGTTTTAACTTGAACAAGGCTTTTCTTTCTGTGAGAGAAGCAAACGCTTCACAATTCAGTTCTAGTTCCAGCTCTACAATATGATATCTTAAAGACTAACTCAACCCAACAAACAATAACAAGACCACAATATTTCATTAAACTGGTATAGTTTCTTCATATACCAAATAATTCCCATCTATCCTATACAAGACGTGGATTGATTCAACACAACAAACTGCCGAATATATCGTTACAAAAGCCAAGGCTTTATGCATCTATACTTTACTTTTATTGAAAAGCAAACTTTTTTTAATAGATATATTACAAATATTATTTCCCACTCTGGCAGAAAATTTTCGCAACGCAATAAGTATGCGTGTCAAATAACCATCGCTATACTCACGATCCATCCATGAAAACAGTGCCATGTCCACTAGCTTTCATGAATTTCTTCAATAGAAGGACGGCTATTGCAATTGTAAGCCCGACAGCAGCCCATGTGAATAAGCGATCATCAGCCTGTTTCTGAACCACCCTCAGCTCTGGCTTCTGCAGCAGCTGCTCCCTCAGCTCCCTTAATGCCTCAGGGGAAGTATTAGCACTAGGAGCTTCCTGCTGTTCTTCGGTGATATCATCTACAGTGGGATTTAGAATTCCTTCTCTAGCAGCATCGATTTCCGTGCTTTGAGGGGGACCCACCTGGCATTCTTCACCTTCTTTGTTGGTAGAGTGATCTTCAGGAGCTAGTGAAGGGGTTAGCTGAGGAACTGGGGGTGCCTTGCTCATCATATATTCATGGATCTGTACAGTTTAAAGAGCAAGCTGGGATGAGATTGGAATTTTAAGCAGATGGATGTAATGATGGAAGGAATGGTTAACCGTCACAAACCTCCTCAATTAGTTTTTGTCGTTCAGGATTGCCGAACCTTGGGGCAGCCTCACGGGATTTAACTGCGAGAGCCCGTCTCTCTTCCTTCTTATAGTCCAGTGAGCCCAATGCGCCATTTGGGTTGGTGGGCATAAATGCAATCAGTGCTACTAAGGCGGTCCGAACTGCCAATGGACAAATATTAAACAGCGTCAAATTTTGTCACAATGAAACAAACTATGTAAAGAACAATTATATCTACCTTCCAGTTCAATTATCATTTTTATTCCAACTTTCATTCTTGTTGTAATATATGCAGGTAAATAAATATAACTTCCAGCACAATGTACCATAACGTCTATCTTCCATCCAATCAACAAAACTGTAGGCATCCAGGCATGATCTGCCTGAACTATATATATCACTCGAAGATGAGGCCCAAAGGGATGCCAAAAACTTTAATCTTCTACCAAAGCTTTTCCTTTCTAGCTTCATTTTGTTCCCCTTTTTTCTAAACTCAACCATAGGAGATAGAATGAGACTCTTCCCCTTGACAACTCAAGGGTGGAATTTTCATCTACCATTGGGAGATCCCTTGTAATTTTAGCTTCTTGGTTTTCAAAACCTCCTGCAATTCCTTTCCAGCCCCACCACCCAAAAATTCCACACTAGAGCCAAAAGACATCTCCAACAGCATTTGGCTCGTTACTTTTTGACCATTCAAGCTCCAATACCAAATCTAAATCCCAAGAACTACGAAGGCGCCAACCAAATCTAAATCCCCCAAAACATTTTTCCAAAGTAAGCAAGCATACTTTCATGAAGGAGAGTATAACCAAACATGTTCATCACTTTCCTTGCACAAAATGCGCCAAAGTCCAAGGAGGAGATAACATGGTGAAAGGCCTCTTCTTTTGAACTAGATAACGCATTAGCCCTTCTTTTAGCGACCAACCAAGAAAAACTCGGACTCTTAAGGAATCTTAACCTTCCAATCATCTTATGTGGTTCAAATGTTGAGAAAGATGAGGAATCCCCCGAAGAGAGTAAATAGGACTTGCACAAGAACACCCAGGAGTATTTATCCGACCAGACTCCAATGTGAAACTCCATAAGATAAAGAAAATCACCCCTAAATTTGATAAACTTGCAAAGTCCTATTTCTTAATATCCGTGTGTATTTGGGCCCCAACCCAACTAATCCCATGAGGCCTTAGCACTTATCGACCGGGAGATGCCCCAGTGGCCCCAAGAATCTTGACACAGCGGGGAATTGAAACTAAGATCGTGCGCCTAACCACACAATCCCAAGTATGCCCTTACCGCTTAGGCAACCCTTGGGGTTAAACTCGCAAAGTCCTTAATCCCACTATTATTAAGATTTCATCCAAATGATGAATTCAATGAATAAGAAGAAAGATCCGAGCTTGAAGAGATTAAAGAACTAATGAAAGCATGAGATTTATAAGACAAACAAAGAGTGGCGAAATTTTCCCACCCCAACCACTAAAACTCTAAGCCAAAGGAGTTTAGGGCTCATTTGGTTCGAGCTTTTGAAGATTTCTGGAATCCTAAATTCCATTCCATGAGGATTATTATGTTTGGTTGGAGTTTTAGGTAGGAATTTAGGATTCCTAGGAATCCTAAATTCCCCCATTTTGCCAAAATCTATTCCCTTATAAATTGGAAGGAATCTTGGATTCCCAATTTGAGGAATCCTTTTTTTTTGTCCAAAAACTATTTTTTTTCAGAAAATGAAAAAAAAAAAAAATTCCCAGAAAATGGAAAAAAAATTCCAGAAAATTTTTAAAAATATTTTTTTCCCAGAAAGTGATAAAAAAAAATTTCCCAGAAAATGAAAAAAAAAATCCCAGAAAATTTAAAATATTATTTTTTCCCCAGAAAGTGAAAAAAAATATTTTTTTCCAGAAAATGAAAAAAATTATTTTTTTCCCAAAAAATGAAAAAATTATTTTTCCCCAGAAAATAAAAAATAAATAAATTGCCGAGTTCATTCCTAAAACTCCAACCAAACGAGCATTAATGGAATCCAATAAAGGATGCTAGGAATAAAGGTTTCCTGGCATCTAGAATGCCAATTCCATTCCTAAAGCTCGAACCAAACGAGCCCTTAAGGAAATAACTTAGACCTTGAGAAATGAATTTCCAAGAACAATGGGAGGGCACTTCTCAATCACTTAAGATTCCCACCCATTATCATAAAGCCATATTCCTTAAGGTAGAGCACTAAAGCAACTCTTGTCAAGAGAAAATCTCCAAAGTCTCACTGTTGACAACAAAGCTAAGAGAAGATGCCAAAATTGATTTAGATGGAAGTAGTAAAGAAAGACGTGATACTTCATTGTTTATCATAAGATCTTGGGCTAAAGAGAGCTGAATCAGCATATCCTACCAGGGGCATGGCTAGGCTTAAGATATTGGGGTTAGTTGACCCCACTTGAGTTATACAAATAAAGGGGCAACATATAATATTTTTGCACTCTTTAGCTTTATGATATGTATTTGACACCACTTGATTTAAACAAAAAAAAATTATTAGTGAGGTCAAATCTTAAAAATAATAATATTATTGAAGGTAGCTTACACAAGGCACTTTCTCCTTTATACTTGCTTTGATCTTTTTTTCATTTTATACATTTGTCCCATTTCCCAACCTTTCATAGGGACAATTTTTTAAGCCTAATACCTTTTTTTTTGTTGCTCCTATTGTAAGTATATATATATATATATATGATATTAGAATCTACGGAAATTTTTTTGGCACATTATTTGATGAACCCACTAACAAAATTTCCTCGCCACGCCACTGTATCCTACCCTTTTCTTTTAAAAAAAGAAAAGAAACGACAAAGTCAATACATGTGTCATATTGTAATATTTGTGTTTCTTTAGGTTATGAAAATAAACAAATGTATGGTGATTGCTCATGGTTAGGGCATCATTCTCTCAAATGTGATATTATTTGAAGGGGTTGAAATGAAATTTACCACTCCAAGATGGCTGCCAGTGCTCAGGATGATGATTTGATATGCTTAAACATATCTTGGTTTGGGTTTCAAAACGACCATTCTGCTGAAAAAAAACGACAAGAAAACTATTAGGTTTATGAAAATCATTGCATCGTGAGATCCCATTATAACTAAATGTCTGAGTCCTCATTTTATCAATTCAGGGGATGGTTTTCTTAAAAAGGAACATACTGTCAACAGCATAAATGAAGGAGGTTTGAACGGGTATTCAGAAGGCAATTGAATCCGTCCGTGATAGATGCCACCCTCAAACTCAGTATCACATGGTCCCCTTATTGCAAATTGCCACTCAAATAGATTCTCCTGAAAAATAATGTAAAGGCTATCAAATTGCTGGCATGGAACGTCTGAAGTAGAATGCCACCAGACACGTAGAAAATAAAAGGCAGAGGAGAGGAATCCTATGGGCTTTGTTATATGAGTATATCAGAACCAGCAAGTTCTAGAAATTAGTTATGGGGCCTGTTTGGTTTATTGCTTGGAAATGAGTTTCTTTAAACGTGCCGTGCAAAAAGTGAAAATTTTGAGAACATTGAATCCTCAAATCATTTTTAGTACCACGGACCATAAACAAAGAGAAAGGTTTGTCATGACGTTTTTTTTTTGATAACCATGGGTATCAGGGGCCCACCCCCACTAATCCCATGGGCCGTGGTTGCTCAATCGGGAGACGCCCCCAGTGGCCCAAGAAAAGTTTCACGTAGTGGGGAATCGAACTTGAAGGCCGTGCGCCTACCCACACAGTCCCCGATTCGCTCTTACCGCTGTGCAACCCCTTAGGTTATTTGTCAAGACGTCTCATGAAAACTGATATTGTTAACTAAAATTCTCCAAATTATAGGATGGAAACAATAAACTACATAGAATTAAAAAGTCAATTCTTTTAATCCCAAATACACAAGGAATGGGGAAAAAATTTGGAAAACCTTTTTAAATCTCTATGGACTTTGTGGAGGGGGCACTGTCCCACAACCAACCCAATAGCAAGGCCTACATTCATTATAGCAACACGGTGGATTCAGCATAATTGATTTTTGACGATGTCACACAAGAATTGGATATATTTAGCCATTTAGGGTGTCTTTACATGAATAGAACACCTACCCCACCCTACCACAGAAGTACCATCATCGCACTTAACTGAAAATGTATGAATTTAATAGCTTCAATTGAAAAACAAGAAGTTTGTATCATACGCTGCCCTTCAGCCTAATATGCATGATAAAGTAACTGATCAAATGATTAACAAAGGTCGTTCTGCTCACAGAATGCACTTCCATAATCAGAAGGAAAAAAAATCAAAATAAGCTCGAATAATAGAATTCCATTGTCAGACCTAGAGATCGTTTAGCTAGACATTGGGCGATTAGAAAAAACATATAAAAACAAATAATCCATCAAAACAAAATGACTACTAAGAAAGTTAGAAAACGATTGAAAAACAATCATGCTTAGGAGAAGTTAGAAGATGAAACGAGTAATTTAATGAGATGTTTTCAATATTATGTTTATGAGTAGATGTCAATCTTTCCTTAATTTTGTGAAAAAAAATTCTTCCAATTTTCATTCGACGGAAAAATAAGAGAACATCTCAGACCTTTATCACTCAACTCATTTTCCAAAATCTTGCGGACTCTTTTGGTTATCATTTCCAATTTGTTATCGAGCAGAGCCTAAACATACGTGTTATGTGATTTTTCAATAGCTAAATTCTCCTCCAATAGGATAAAACCATCGTTACAACAGAATCAAAAGGAACGATCGAAACTATGGAAATTGAGAAATCATCGAAGATATCCATAAGATAAATAAATATGTAGGGGAGAAGCAAGTGGATATATATATATACACCTCGAGAGGAAGGCTCATGAAGTCGTCGGAAGGATTAGATTGCATCTCTTTGAGCTCCTGAAGAATCCTCTTAATGGCTGGATTCTTACGGTTGTACTTGTCATCATTCAACATCTTTGTAGCAACAATTGTTGATCGGATCAAACCCCGTCTTCAGATCGCCCACCGGCACCAGCCACCACCCTGTTATCGTTCTTCCGGCCGAATAATTAAACAACGGGGTCGGTAGATATATTATATTACTATACTATTATTAATAAGGATGGCGGTATTTACGCACAAAATTTATAAACATTTCTAAAATTTAAAGACATATTAGGGTTCCGTTTAGTAGCGTATTTAGTGACCCGTTTTTGTTTTTTGAGTTCAAAAATGGATAAAAAATGCGTTTGGTGAGATATTGACAAAAACGCGAAAAACAATTTCGGAAAATAAATTCAAGTTTAAAGTATAAAACGCAAAAACGTCAAAATGATGTTTTCACCATTTTCACTCTTGCAATTTTCATTTTCACTGTTTTCGTTCTCGGAAAATGTTTTCACTATTTTCGTTCTCGGAAAATTCATTTTCTCATTTTCATTTTCTAAAAATATCCTCAAAAAACATTCTCCGAAAACGTTACCGAACGAGCCCTTATTGTTTTGTGAGCAATTGTATCCAGGAGGCTTCTGAAATTTAAAAACATATTATTATTTTTTTGCGCAAGTGTACTAAGAGGGATTTGAATATGAGAACTCCGGGCTTCTAAAATTTAAAAAACATATTATTATTTTTTGAGCAATTGCAGTTTACCGGATTTAGTGTATCACTAGGCCAATCCCATAAGATCTATCTATTAATACCCTTTATTTATCACAAATATTCTCTCTCATCGCTTGATGTTAAGTAAATGCTTACCTCTCATTAGTCGCGCCTTATTTAAAAAATATTTTAATAATCTATTTTCTGATGTTAGGCGAGTTCTTACAAATAAACTCTCCCCAAGTAAAACGAGTGTATGTGATTGTACATACTCACTTCTTATTAGACGAATCTTAGGGGTGTTAGTAATTAAAAATTTACCTTAGGAGAGTGTTTGTGCCAAATATGAGGTGTAAATAACACTATCGTATTATAAAGATCGAAGACGAATGTTCATAATCATCGAAAAAAATAAATAAAAAAGTTTTTTTTTTTTTTTCTAACTTAAATTGGAAAACCCTGGTTCTGGAAAGTCGCTTTTCCTAACTAGGCTACCACACCCGCACAGGTAATTGGTTTGACTATATTATTTTAACACAATGTATAGTTATTGTTATTATTATTATTATAGAATAAATCTGGCTTTATATATTATGTATATAATTTTAAAGTTTACTCATAAAATGTTATATGTGTGATAGTATATATAAATTTATTTAAATAGAAACATGAGATATTATAAGATTATTTAAATATTTATGGTCTAATTCTTGAAATTTGTATTTTATTGGTTCAAAATTTTGGTATTTTTACACTTTTAATGAAGTTATTATAATCCATATGTAAATATGTGAAATAATATAGTTGTATTATTTTGCATTAAGAAAATACATGATAAAAATAAAATTAACTATGATAGTGCAAATTAGTAATCTAATCTACCCCGCCTACACGAGTTGACACGTGGCCATCCACATCAGCAATCAGGTCCGCCCCAGCGGGAGGAGCCCTGTTTGGTTACCACAAGATGCATAGAGCCCCTCATGAGTTGAACTTCTGCTTGAGAGTTAATTATGTACAACAAATTATGGAGCTCAGGCTCCAGAGCTCTTTTGGCGAGTTCTGGAGCTTTTCCTCGCCTAACCACTCGGCTAGAGTGGTTGGCAGAAGCATGAGCGATAGCTATCTACCTTGCAAAGCACACATAACTTCCCCCACTTTCACTAAATGCGGACCAATTGCATTTTATGCAACGAAATTCATGGAAAAGCAAGGTCAGAGTTGGAGATGATCGAAGCATGGCTCCAGACCTACTTTAGAAGCTCTGACCACACCTCTACACTATCTCGTATATATAGAGGGAAAGTGAGGTATTTACGCAAGTTTTTACCAACCTAGCAATCAATCAATAACTTCTAAACAACATAAGAACCAGAGAATTAATTTAACAAAAGAGAATCAAGCATTCAACAGCAATAAGATAAGAGAGAAATAAAAGCTCAAGATACTCAGTAGAGCTCTAGAATACAAAAGCCAGAACTTGTGTAACCCGAGCATACTCTTATTGTAGCATTGTGAGGATAGAATAGTTAGAGAAACTTTCGTGAGTTTGTAATAGTTATTTGTTTATCATCAATACAAAGCAAACCGAACTCCTAACTTTATTCCACAGATGAGGACTAACTTGTAGCTTCATACGAGCCCAACCTCCTCTATACATCTTTGACTCTGTTAATTTGTTGTAGTTATTATACTAATCATTTGATCCAATCATTTGATTGTGTGGTCTAAAAATACCCTTCCAATTTTTAGCACCAATAGTTTGGCGCCGTCTGTGAGAACGACACATTCTTAAGTCACATACACTCCATTTTCTAACAAGAATACACCCAAAAAATTACCATGTCTTCTAGATACATTAAGCTAGACCCCTTGTTGGCATTGTAGAAACAACAAACTGCTCTTCCAAGTCCAAATCGATAGGCTTATAGTCCAAAGGAAAACGCCCCCGGTTAGCTCGAGAAACAAGTCAGCCTCAGCCTCCGCATTTACGGCTGCCCTCCCAGTCCTTGCACCACGAGTCCCAACTAGGCAAAGGCTTGGAGATCGCGATAGAGAGTTTAGGGAGAGCCTGTAGCAAAACCAGTGAGTTTGAAGTCCTGTCAATTCGACTCAAAGAAGGGAATTATCCTTTGAGGAGGACCCAGCCATAACTTCTCTAGGGACCCACATGAACAAGTGGTCCGTGAGAGGCGTTTAAATGGAGCCTCAAGACATCACAGCCAAAATAAAGGGGCTCGACCTCCTTTTCCTCTAGTCTGAGCACCTGAGCGAGAAGCAGATGCCAGACTTCGATAGTCCGTATTCGATAAAATATCTTAAAAAGGGTTTGTCGAAGAGGTCGAGAAAAGGTTGATGACATATATGAGAGCTCAAATAGCCAAAATAATGAAGAAAATGGGTCATCTGGGAGGGAGCTCAACCACAACTCTAGTAAGGGACTCAAAATCTCCATTCGCAGAGCATATCCAGAGCTGTCAGGTCTTCAAGAAAAGTTTAAACCCCCAACACTGGAGTCATATGACGGAACCACTGATCCTGTAGACCATTGGCAATAATATGGGAACATAATGGGGCTCTAGAATGTCCTAGATGACATCGTGTGCATATCGTTCATCACCAACTCTTAAGGGGGCAGCCCGAATGTGGTGCAACAGCCTACTCCCAGGATCAATCTAGGGCTTCCCAAGAGCTTGGTACCAAGTTTATTTTCCATTTCCTTGGGACTCGCAAAACAGTCCAAGTCTTTCACCACACCTCTTCACCGTCAAACAAAGGTCGACAGAGAGTTTGAAAGAATATGCCTATCGGTTCAACCAGGAGAGCCTTATGATCACAAACCTAAATGAGGAGGTAGCGGTGGCTGCCTTTATAAAAATGGTGAGCTCTCCCTACTGGTTAATGACTTTGACAAGAATGGCTCCAAGAAATCATGTCCGAACTCCTGAATGAGATCAACAAACAGATTGACGTGGAAGAAACTCTACGGGGAATGAGACCTGTCAGGTCTATCAGTTCTCTTAACCTCTTCCAAGAGCCAAAGGGGGCACATCCCACCCCATGGCCAAGAAATAAAGGGTAAAAAAGGTAAGAAAAAATCGAACAAGTCTGAACCAAGTGAGGGCAAAACTCCCAAGCAGTTCACTCATCTAACAGCTCTATTTTGGGTGAATTCTATACCTAGTTAGAATTAGGTTAGATCCCCGAAGCCCGAAAAATAAAGACCTCTAAAAAAAAGGACACAACCAAGTACTGCCGATACCACAAGAACCACGGGCATAAGACCGATGATTGTTGGAAGCTAAATGAGGTTATCGAAAAACTCATCTAAAGGGGGCAACTCCACCAATATGTGGACAAGAAGAAAAAATTTCCTTCTAAAGCCAAAGAAAAGAAGCTCGAAAATGAGATCTTTATGATTAAAGGAGGCTTGTCATTTTCAGGTAATAGCAACAGGTCTAGAAAGGCCTACATTAGACAAACCAAGTCATCAAGCTCGGAAGCAGAGTGCTTCAACTTCAAACCAATGAAGATGGCGAAGTATGAGGTCAAAGAAATCACATTCACAGACGAGGACATGAATGGGGGTAGAGTTTCCATATGATGATCCTTTAGTGGTAACGACAATGGTGGGCAATCACAATGTCCATCGAATTCTTATAGGCACTGGGTTTACCTCCAACCTCATGTACTATAGCGCTTTCAATAGTCACGCTGATTAGTTTCTCTGGAGAAAAGACCAAGTCCCTGGGAACCATCAAGCTTGCAGTGACCTTAGGAGCAGCTCCGAAGCAAATTACCACTATCGCCGAGTTTCTGGTACTGGACAGGGCTCCCCACTATAACGCCATCCTAAGCAGGGTACTCTAAACGAGATCAGAGCTGCTATTTCAACTTGCCGTTTAACCATGAGGTTCCTAACCCCCACGGAGTCAGGGAGATCAAAAGAAACTAGAGGAAAGCAAGGTATTGCCAGTTTGGAGCCCTGAAAGAAGTCAGGATCGTCGATGTCGCAGTTGTAGAGCTCAAAGCCACAGCTGTAAAAGAGTTGGCCAGCACAGAAGGGCCTCAAGACTTAAAAAAATGGGAGATATATACTCTGGACCCTCAGGATGAATAGAAAAAGCTCAAAGGCAAGCCAGTGGATGACCTAGAGGACTTACTTTTAGACCCCCTGTAATCTGACAAAATTTTGAAGATTAGCAATCAGCTCAGCTTTAAAGTCAAAGATGAGCTCTCCCAATGCCTACGAGCTAATGCTGATGTCTTTGCTTGGTCATATGATGATATGAAAGGGCTAAATTCATAGCTTATGGTACACATGCTAAATGTCGACCTAGTTTTTAAGCATGTAAGGCAAAAGAAAAGAAACTTTACAGCTAAAAGGAATTTGGCAGCGAGGAAGAACGTCTTGAAGCTCCTTCAAGCTAGCTTCATTCAATATATGGTTTTAAGAGTGTAAAGAGTTCTTAAAATGTAAATTTTATTTTCATTTTTATCGAATAAAATCTCTTGGGGGTTGTTGCCTCCTTTGTTTTAGTTGTCAGGAAAGTTATGCAAAAAAATAATTTCATAAACAAATAAAGTAAATGAAGGAACACAAATTCCTATATCCATTTATTTGACAACAAAACAAAAAACAAAAAATATTGACTATATAAGTGAGGAGGTTATAATTATGTTACAATTCAAAATAAAGTATACTATTTAATATAAATGAGAAAATATCAATTAATTAAAAAATATAATATATACATAAAATACTAAAGATATGATTACAATAATAACAAAGACTTTCATTTATGTTATATAAAAATGCTGTACTATATATTCACATTAATTATATGTTTTATAAGAACTCATATTACTTTAAGTCAAGGGCGGAGGGACGAGGGGACCAGGGTGGGCCACCACCCCACCTAGAATTATGGGGTTTTTGGCTAGATATATGAAGTTCGGGGGGCAAGAGTGAATGTTTGCAAGAGCGTAGGGGCATAATTTATAAATAAAGGAGGGGAATATTGAATTGGTGGAGGGGTGTAAGCGCGATAAAATATAGAAATTCAAAGTAGAAGTTTGTATTTATAGATTATTAGTCAATTTGAAGGGTAAAAATACATTATTTATTTATGGTGTTTCTGTTTTGCTATTTGGTATGTTTGCCTTTTGTTATATGGTCTTTATCTACAGCTTTTTTATTTTTATTTTTTTAATTCCTATTTACGGCTCTCAATTATCAAATTGTTACAATTTTTGGAATCGATTAGGAAATGATCTCATAAATAATTTCTCGGTAACATCTATTGAGAAATATGTTTTTAAAGTTATTGACAATGAGATATGATTCAAAATATGAAGTCTCAAATGGGAATATTGTAACTAAATATGTAATTTTGATTTTTGATGTATATGATTTATAATATTTTGATTTTGTCCTTTTTATAATATATGTAAAAAATTCTTAAAATCCTAATAATTTTGGCCCATCCTAAATAAAATTCTTGACTCCGTCCCTACTTTCAGTAAAGCTATAATTTACATGTAAGTTTTTCATGTAAATATATTACAACAAATCTATAAATTTTTAATTTTTATAATAATGTTTTTAATTTAGAATGATTGTATAATTACGTAACTTATAATTAGTTTAAAAAATTGATAATAATGTATTTGATTTCCTATTAATTCATGAACAATTTTTTTTTACATAAATAATTGTTTAACTTTCTTACAACTATTCTTCAAAATCGTGTGTGCAAAGTAAAATATAATTTGCAGGAAAACTTTCCCCATAGAAAAAGGGTGGGGCTATTGCCACACCCCATATCTCTCCGTAACACTCCCTATATTTGACTCGGTGTATTTAGGCCGAGTATATGATCATTTACTCGGTGCAATAGAACTGAATTACTGTTAAGAATAAAAAAAGTACACTGACTCGGCTATATGGCACCGAGTAATGTGCACATATTCGACCATATTACACCGAATCAATGTGCACATATTCAATCCTATTGCACCAAATCGAAGTGAGAGTGTAACGGAGAGATACAGGGGGTGGCAATAGCCCCACCTGAAAAAAATGGATGAAAGTTATTGAAACTTTTCTCCAAACCAAACATTTAAAAAAAAAAAGAGTACATTTTATGTTTAGAAAATAATAATAAAGGACATTACAAAAATAATGTTTATAATAAAGGACATTCATTTAAAATCATTAGTTTAAAAGACAAATTTTTAACAGATGACAAATATATATTAATTATTTAAGTTGAATTCCACTACTATCATTCTTAAAGATAAATACAAGAAAATAAATTTATAATTAAATTCAGAGTTAATTCAATAAAAATAAATTCAAACTAATTCAAACACATATCAAAGGAAAATCAAACAAGAAGATAACGTAAGAATTATTCAAGAAAACTCAAAGGAAGAAAATGTCTCAAACTAACCAGACGTATTGTGAGACTGAAGCTGCAAATATGTTTTAGAGAAATATTAAGTTATGTTCTTCTAATTAATTTTATGACAAACATATTAAATTATGTTCTTCTAATTAATTTTATGACAGACATATTAAATTATGTTCTTCTAATTAATTTTATGACATACATATTAAATTATGTTCTTCTAATTAATTTTATGACATACATATTAAATTATGTTCTTCTAATTATTTTTCAGGCAGACATACTAAGCTGCATCTTTTCAATTTTCTGTAAGACATATTAAATCACATATATCTTTTTAATTTTCTACCAGATATATTAGGTTAAATTTTTTAAAAAGAAATCTTGCAGACATATTAAATTACATTTTTAAATAACACGTGATTAGATGATTTTTAAAGAACACATGGAATTTTTTAGACATATTATATTTTGTTATGGTTTACCTCCAGATTAACAATACGTGTGTTTTAGTATCAACTTGGTTAGCCATATTATTATAGGTATTGTATTTCACACTTGTAGAGTGTGCTTTAAGACTAATTTACATAAAGTGATTTAATAGAAAATTACATGAATACAATTTCTCTTAACTTATCACTATCCAACAAATTATGTAATAAACTTTATATTTTGTTTAAAATATTCCACAATCTTTTATTAACACAAACTATTGAAGTACATTTGGCGGGCTGGATAAAGATGTAGAATATGACAGGATAAGAGTTGGAATTAGTAGGGTAGTAATTATGTGGGATATGATAGGAAATGAATTAGTCATATAAGGATTAAGCGAGATCGAACAGGATAATAATTAGTCGGATAAAGATTTAATAAACTTTGCATTTGATGTAGTCCCAAATTACAAATTCGGATATTATATAACACAACTCGCTTTTGTTTTTAAAATAGATGCAATTTTAATTGTTGTTCACTAATTTTTTTTTTCTAATGCGATTCTTCTATTTATAAATAAGATTCGTAAAAAACTCTTCCACGGAAAAAGTTATATATTATATACAATATTTGCAAACTAGGTATTAAGTATAGTTTCAAAGTATAATGTACATTTTATTTTTTATAAAATTAAAATTTCTTATAAATACCTTCATTTAATAATACAAAAATAAAAATACCATATTATACGATAAATAAATTTTATTAGTTGAGTTAATGTGATTTGGGTGGTCGAAATTTTTTATTAATCAATTTGATTATCTAAAGGGCATAAAGAAGAAGGTCGAAATAAATTAATTAAAAATTTATTATTATTATTATTATATTCGTTTTGTTAGCAATCACGGGATAAAATAATATCACCTATAGTGGTGGCATAATTTTAGTCAGTTCTAATGGGATAAAAGAATAATGAATTAAAAATTTATTATTATATTCGTTTTGATCCATATATTGCAACGTGATCTTGTGTATTATGACTTATTGGGCTTCTTATATTTTAACTTTATGATGGCCCATTGTTAAATTAATTAACTTGGTTTTAGTTGGCTTATGTTTAAAGAGATATACACATTCCCTTCATATATGATCCTTAGTAGTTAATTTTCTTCATCCTCGTTGTGTGTTCCTTGGCATAATCGCCAATATTGTTTTATTTTCTTTTTTGATTTGGAATGCAGCTTTTATATTTGTTGACAACAATTCTTACGCTCGCATCTTATCTTCACGTCTTTAAATAGAAGGATATTAGCTCTCCATTACTTTGTACCATGATTTCTCGCCATAGAGATCAATATATCATTATTGTCTTTAGTCAAATATTGGATTGCCAGGTTCAGTGTTTATGATATGAATTGTTCCTTTGATTATTGTTGCTGTCTATGTAAATTGTGTATATTCTAGTTTGCATTTTCATTTTTTTTATTCATGTTTTGTTTTTGCAGAAAGTGTGATCTTTGAGTTTAATATTTCTTGCTTGCATGCGTAATATGTCTATTTGTGTACTATGTAATCATATCAAATATATTGGAGTTATCTTCGTTGCTGTTTATTATGTTTGAATAAGTTAAATGTTGTTGATAAGTTTTAAATTTATTTTCTTATCATTTTGTTGAATCTAAATTAAACTAACTTTCAAATTTCAAATCTTTGTTGATTGAGATTTATTTCTAAATATTTGTTTTTGATAAATCATTTTTTATATATTTTTTTTTCTAATTGTTGTTTTTACAGTTAATAAGGGTACTATTGGAAATTTGTTTGATTCTTATTTTTGATTAATTTTATTTCATTTTGTCCTTTGTTAAAAAGTTGTCCTTTAAATTAAGTCTAAAAATAGAATGTCTTTTGTTAAAAAGAGAGTAAGAGATTTGTCCTTTTAAAAAAAGCCCCTTTTATTTTCCTTGCATTCAAACACACCTTAGTTATGCAAAATATTAATCAAACCAATGAAGATTAACTCCATTTTTTCTTTTCTAATCCAGAACACTTAAAACCCTTTTCCATGTTATTATAAAGTCAAGGTAAACACAAAATGAAAGTTTTTGAGTTGGCACTTTATATTATCATTTTTGTTTTCTATTTGCACCTCATATTTTAAATCGGAAAAGATGTAAAAGATTTTGTGTGACCATATTTTTGGCAAAAAATCTAATGAATAATATTTTTAAAAAATAAGCTCTAGATATTATTATTATTCTAAAATAAGTACTTGTTTATCAATTGTGTTTCAAAATAAGGACTTTGACCAAGTGCAAATTTAACTTTGTGTTTTGTACAAACATAACTTTGCAATAAAAAAAATTAATGCAAATTTGTTTTACATGATGTATTTATATTTTTTAACGAGTATATTCTTATGTTTCATTCATAAAACTTTAAAACAATGTTAAATAAACACAAATACATAATAATGTTTTAGAAAATAAGGAGTGTAAACTATACTTTGCATAAGTCCGAAAAAATTATTATGTGCATTTTATTAATAAATATGCTTTGAATATACAATTTGTTAAAATTATTCTAAAATATTGTCAAACACTAATGTATCATAATATGCTAAAAAACATGTAGTGCAAATTTAATTTTTCATAATTTCATAAGAAAATACAATTTAAAAACTTACTGCAAAGTTAACTTTACACTCCTTTTAAAGTTTGATCAAATATAGAGCCTTAATTTATAAAAATATTGTATTTCTTAATTCTTTTTTAATTTTTTTTATATAAGCCTAATCTTCCTTTCTCTTTCTCCTCTTTGTTTTTCACTTGAGATTTCCTTTCCTCTTTTTCAACCACCGTGCTAAACCCTCCGCTTTCTTTTAACAACATTCATTCTATTTCCACCTTCGTTTGATTCGCACATAATCAATTTTCTCTACTCAAGTCAAAAGTTCAAATTCAAACAACAAATCTGAAGCAAAACCACAAACCCCTTGAACCAAAATCACGCATGAGAAACCCGTCTGATTGAAGCATATTAGTGATTGGCTTTCACTAAATTGTTATGTCCAAATTTTCTTTTCACTTGCTACTATCTCAAGCTATCCAATTTAAACATTCAATGATAACCATGGTGTTGCCATGCAATGTGGTTCAAGCTATGATTTCAATTTTCAAAGGATTGATAATATGATCTGTCTGTAAAAGTAATCTACGGTTTCATCTTTTGAAACTTAGAAATTGAGAGAGAGATAGGAGATGGAGGGTTCGATAACTGACTTTGATAGTTTGATTTTGGGTTCGTAAGTGATTTTGTAGGGAGAGCTTGTAAAAAAATGCAATTGTTCGTAGAGAGAAATAGAGCTAGTCGAGTGTTGTAAAAAGAAGATGGGAGGGTTTGAGCATGGTGGTTGAAAAGGGATGAGGGTACTATGGTCATTTTAGTAAATAACTAACTAGGGTTGACAGAAATTGGTACTGTGGGGTGCAAAATCAAAATAAGGCCTCAGTTTGGTTCGCGGAAGGGAAATCAATTACCTTATTGTGTTTGGTAAAGCATAAAAAGTATAAGATAAGAGTATTATTGTTTAAATTTTTTGTAATAAATGCTTGGAAATCACATCGGAAAATCAATCACATGTGTTTTGAGAGGAATAGTTTTACCCTCCTACTTTCCCATCTCTCGAGAAAGTGTTTTCGGAATTTGTGCTTATCAAACAAAGGAAATGAACGACTTTTCTTTCCCAAGTACTAAAATTCATGAATCAAACGAGACTTAAGAGTGATAATGTGACGTGCAAGCTCAAAATTTCCCATAAAAAAATGAAACAATTAGCTCTTGTTTGGTGGGTTTTTTTTTTTTTTCCCAAATTTTAAAAACTCAATTCAAAATCAATTTTACTTTTACGCTTTCTAAAATTTAGTTCACTTTACTTTCTCTTTCTAATTTTTTTTAAAACACCATAACTTTAAATTCAAAAATCAAAATTAGATAAAAAATATATATTTGAAACCTAGCCGTCGAGATCTATAAAATAAGATCTATTGTAACTATTTTTTGAAATTTTTTTATGAAATTTTTTAGTTGGTTGAAAAAAATTCAAACAAAAATCAAATTCACTTTTCAACATACTTCCAAATTCTACCGAACACCATATTTTAAAAACTCAACTCAAAATATCAACCAAATATCATCTTAGCATTTTACATGTTAGTAAACTATTCGCTGTGGATATTCATGTTCTTATAATTGGACTTGGCTTGATCTCTTCATTACTTTTTGGTCCAATTGTGATCAACAATAATTAAAGGATGCGCTTTTTTTTCATAAAATATAGTGGAGATGATATCAATAATGAGTATATCATCTTTACAATTTTCTACCATAAAATCTAATTTAAAAGTGAGTGAGATGAACATATGTCTTAAATTTTTTATTACACCTACTTCCGGTTTGAATTCCTAGATGAAACTTTGCGGGGACTGTTTCATCGTTATAGAATTTGGGCTCAAACTCAACCCAATTGAATGAATTTATTGCAATAAAGTGGATGAGCCAAGTCTCATCTCACTAGACTGGGGTGAAATCCATACAAAAAATACTATTAAACATTCAAAAAATATTTTAAAATCTTAGCCACGCAATCCTTTTTCTTCATGTATTTTCAAAATTCAAAAAGACAAACCATCACTCCTTGTTATATAGGTGAGTTGATGTGTTTTTCATTTGCAGAATTGTTAGGCCTTCCTATGAAAAGACTTATGGAAGAAAAGCAAGACATATACTAGAAAAAAGGAGTAAACTATCATAATATATGCCATCTAAACTATTCGTTTAGTCTCATTTTGGCCTTTAAATTTTACAACGCCCCATTTAGGTATTTAAACTTTTGAAGGAATTTCACTTTGACCATTTCGTCTAATTTCTCTTTTAAGTTGGACGGAATCAAGGGTATTTTTTGTCTATTTCAATTTAAAATACCCTTGATTCTATCCAACTTAAGGGAAAAAATAGACGAAAGGGTCAAGCGAGACTCACCTAATAGTTTAAGCGTCTAAATGAAATAATTTAAAATTGAAGTGTTAAACTGAGACTAAATAATAGTTTAGGGACAATTAGAACAGTTTACTAAAAAAAAAAAAATTAAATAAAAGAAGAAGGCTGATGAAGACTTCATTTGATTTGAAGTTTTCATGATATGAGTTGAAAAAAGCTGTTAAATAGCTATTATTTTAATTTTAAGAGATGTTTGATGTTTCCTATAATATTAATTTATTTGTCTCTTACTGCATATTTAAGCTAGTGTTAATGTTAATTTTATCTTGTTTAATCCGTATTGCTTTGCCCTCTTGTTGTTTGCTTATTTAATTGTTTGAGAAGGGGAGAAATAATATATCATTTCCTCTCGGAGCAGACAGCTAGCAGATAACTCTTTTTTAAGGCTTTAAAACGAACCAAACTACTCGAGTTCGATTTTTAATAAATTTAGTTAGGAGCATCAATTTATAACATAACAAACTAAGCTTAAATGTAATTTTGAACCTCGTAATAGCTCTAAATTCGGCTTGAAACCAAAACAAGATCGTTTCAAATATAGAGCGGTTTAATTTTATGGATCGGACTTGAACGTTTGTCCCTTGGCCTGAAGCTTAAATTCTATTTTTGAAACTTTTTTTGCTTTATGTAAGTTGACTTAGTTCCTTATAACTTAGACCACTCCTCTGCCCATCCATTCTAATATTTAAGTTAGTCATGTTGAGCCCCTTAATAAATTTGAAAAATAGCTAGCTCCCTTCAACAACAACCATATTGGTGGAGGAAATGACAAAAAAGCATTATATGTTTGTTCAACATAGATTGAATTTGATTAATTAAAGACTTTTATCATAAATATACACTCAAGTAAATTTCTGGCACACATCACGAGTCGTGTATACTAAAAGATTTTAGTGCAAGCAATTATGAACCCGACTACTTTGATTCATGCAATTTCAATTCTAACTATATATATATTTGTTGTTAGTGTTGCCTTTTATTTAGTTTTTCAACCTGGTTTTAATGGGTAACAAAATAATTAATGTTCCAAAACTTAATTTTCATTCCCCCACCAAAAAATTATAAAATAAAATTTGCAGCAACCAAGCAAGAGATGAGTTAGTGTCACTAGAATTTCTCAACCTGACTTCCTCAATAACTTTTGTTCTTATGGGTTCAAAATTAACATGAGATCTAGAAAAATAAAATAAAATTGCTAAGGTGTTGTCTGAGGGATAGCATTGAAGATGTCAATATCAACCTCAGCGTTGTTATTTATAATGTTCTTAGCTGTTGAATATCTCATTTGATGTTAGTTGGAAAATGGTCACTATCAGCAAGGAGTTTAAATTTTGTGCTTCTATCTCCCATTGCTCAATCCTAAGGACTAGCTGAATATTAGATACCATTACGATTGAGAAGTTACGTTGTGAAAACATTTGCACTAGTTTCTATTTGAGGTGATGGCTGAAATTTTCCCTCTAAAGCAATCCAGTTTTGATGGAATTTTAGGCAAGTATGGTTCCTCTATGGGTTTTTAGAGCATGGAAGGAGGGAACATAACAACACGTACCTACTTGTATGGAACAGAAGATCGAGGAGAGTCGAAGGACTTTCATTCTTCTTTTTCCGACCTTGGGTTCCGTGAGGACCACACAACTGACGAAGAACACCTGTCTTCCAAATACCAACGCGAACAAGAAGTAAAACTGTTTTCAGCTTTTGGAAGTTCAGATGATCTATATCATGATGTTGTTTCTCCACCCTTTCAGTTATGTCAAGAAGAGATTTCTAAGCTAGCAATTGTCAAGTCTGAAAATTTGGAGCTCTTTGAGCCCCTGATGGAAAAGGAAAAGCCGTACACAATTCCTTTAGCATCACTTACCGTTCTAAAGAACTACCTAAGCAGGTTCAAAGAACTGAAAGGCGAAAAGATTAATTTGCCAAGCCATGATACACCACACAATAAAGTGAGTGGTAAAAAATTATCAACTGATGCAGTAATTCGGTTGGCCGCTGAAAGTTTCATCCAATCCTGTTCTCAAGGGGTTGATGATATGTCTGTTCTTAGCCATCCCTTTGCGAGTTCCTTCTTAGGCCTGTCCACAAAAGAAAATAAAGATGTTGAGCTAGTCATGTATCTCCTAGTTTCTGCCGAGAAAGTGGGCCAGCAGCAGTATGACCATGCGAACAAGCTCCTTGATCAGTGCGATGAGTTGTCTTCCAGTGAAGGAAATTCTGTTCAAAGATTAGTGTACTATTTTTCTGTGGCTCTTCGGGACAAGATCGGCAGGGAAACAGGAATAATTGCATCAAACAGATTGAGAAAGAAAGAGTTATTAGATTTTGAAGAGGCAGTAATGAGCCCAAGCCCCACAAATATTGCGTTTCACCAACAGGTACCCTTCTATCAAGTTAGTCAGTACACTGGAATGCAAGTGATAATAGAGAGTGTAGCAGAGGCAAACAAAATCCATATAATCGACCTTGTACTGATGAAAGGTGCGCATTGTATAGTTCTGATGCAAGCACTTGCAGCTCGATCTAAATGTCCACTTGAGCATCTCAAGATAACTGCTATTGGAACTAAATCAAAGAAAAATATGACGAAGACAGGTGAAAGGTTGATGAGTTTTGCCCAGTCGATGAACTTATCATTCTCGTTCAACATAGTCATGGTAAAAGACATGCTAGATCTCAACAAAAACCTCTTTGAGTTGGATGACGAGGAGACAATAGCTGTACACTCATCATATTTATTGTCAACCATGATTTCCCGGCCAGACCATCTGGAATGTCTAATGAGGGTGATAAAGAACATCAATCCTCGTGTAATGGTTGTTACTGAAGTTGAAGCAAACCATAATTCTCCGGTGTTTGTTAACCGCTTCATCGAAGCTCTTTTCTTCTACGGTTCAGTATTTGATTCTCTGGAAGATTGTATGGATCATGGGAACCCAAACAGAACGAAATCAGAATCAGTATACTACAGTGGGGCAATAGAGAATATTGTGGCAACTGAGGGAGAGGAAAGGACCGTTAGACAAGTGAATATTAGTGTTTGGAGGAAGTTTTTTGTACGGTTTGGGATGATGGAGCAAGAACTGGGCATGTCCTCATTGTATCAAGCGAGTTTGGTGGTGAAGAACCTCGCTTGTTGGAGTTCTTGCACGCTTTGTATGGATGGAAAATCTCTTATTATTGGGTGGAAGGGAACACCGGTTCAGTCTCTTTCTGCTTGGAAATTCCTTTAGGATAATGGAGTGAAATGTGTGAGATTAGTGTTGATGCCACTATATAATGTTGTTTTTCAGAGTTGCGCATAAATTTCTTTCGTTGAATTTTATACAGGCTTGATTCTCCAAGTCTGGTTGGTTAAGCTATTCGAGATTTATCATTGTATATGTCTTCAAACCTTTGCTTTCCTTGTAATTTGGTTGGAGTACCTATGTGGTTGAAACCATGGGCTAAGCTATCTATATATCTGACCACTTTAATTTTGTTATTGCTACTATATAATGTTGTTCCTCAGAATCACATATAGACTGTAATCAGAATCGATATACTTCAAAGCTTTCTCATCTTATTTCTATTTTCCCTAAATTTGCAAATCTTGTCATAGCATTTATCCTCTTGTTATATATTCAAATAGTTAGATTTGCCTCCTTGGCTGGGTGAGCCAAATTTATGATGTGGCATTTTGGGGTGTATCTTTGGGGGCTCTGGTGTGGCTGATCCTCAGCGATGTTGATTTCTGACAATCAGAGTTTCAGTGAAGCAAAGTAAATTTTCGTTGGGAAGAAATGTTGTGCTATCAAGCACGACACCCTCTTAGGCTAACTTATCATGTCGGACAACACACTTGGGCACTCTTGAGATACAGTTTGACATGTTTTGGGGGCTGGAATTTTTTTTGGTTTTTTCAAGGTGAAATGGATCAAACAAATTTTTTTTTAGTCTTTTAGTCCTAATATATTTTGGTTCATTTGGAAGTTATAATTGTTTTTCAAGTCATAAGCACATTAAAGTGCTTTTTTTGGTCCATCTGGAGCAATAGTTGGGGGTAGGGGGGGATAAGTTTCCCATTCACGCTAGCGCAAGGGTTTGAACACCCCCCCCCCTCCCCCACCAGCTCCAAGCGGCAGTGGAGGCTACTATTTCACCAGAGCACTTTAATGCGTTGTACAATGATTTGACCTGGATATATTCATATTAGTAGAAGATTGGACTTTGTTGTTGGTTCGTTTTAATGGCCGGACTTCAAAGATTGGCAACAAGTGTCTATGAGAATTGGTGGAAAATGAACTTTGGTGGTGTTTAGTAGCCGACATGGTTCGTAGAAAGAAATTCCATGGGATAGTGTCACGGGGCGTCCTTTGATGGCACAAAGGAGGCCGCGTGAGCGACCGTGCTAACTGATAGCCCGGTCCAGTTTAGTCGTATCTTAATTACAATCAACGAACAACATGCAACAACAGTAATTTGAAAAGAGCTTGAGCATAAATTGAAATCACTCCATTGCATTAAACTTGATTACATGAAAAGCTATTACAGTATGAAAGAAAGTAAGAGTTTGAAACAGAGTGCTAGACAATGTGCACTGGTAGGCAATTCGGGTGTGAGGCAGATAGTCTTATCCCCACATATAACCACTTAATGAAAATACCAAAGTGGTAACAGTGCACGTTGGCTCACACAAGTTACAAGAACATGATTACAACGGAAATGAAAATGCGATTACAAAGGAAATTCCTAGATCTATTTACATGGAGACAATATTTACATATGAGAATACAATTCTCCAAAAAGCTAGCCTAAGCACAAGTCTAAAACTAGATGATGCTTGATGACCTGGTTGTGCTGGTGCTGGATCTCTTGTTGGGCCGTGCTGCGCTCGGGCGCATGCACGGTGTTGGTGCAGTGTAGTCAGTCACGAGTGCTGTTGGGAGGCAACCCGTGACATCCTCCCCACCAGAGCTGTTGACGCCTTCGTCGACTGGTTGAGGTATGCTGTGATCTGGTCCTGGAAGGCCGATAGGTCTGATGCTCTTTCCCAAGTGTTCTCTTCTGGGTCTCTTCCTACCCATTTGACGAGAAACTCTTGGTGTTGTTTGCGAGAAGCTGTCACAACTCAATCGGCCAGGATGGCTTCCACTGACTGCTTTCCTTCTGCCCTCTGCTTTAGCCCTGGACGACTAGACTCTCCCCGGGATGGATCGGTAGTATCAGCAAAGTACGGTTTCAACATGCTGACATGAAATATTGGGTGAACCTTCAGCCAACTAGGGGGTTCAATCCGATAAGCCACTTTCCCAATTTTCTTCACAATCCTAAGCGGCCCCTTATATTTTTGCAGGAGGCGTGGGTCTCGACCCCTCAAGAACTTCCTATCTTGTGGGAGGAGCTTCACCATCACGAGATCTCCTACCTGGAACTCTAATGGTCGCCTTTTCTGATCTGCATACTTTTTCATTTGATGGGTGGCCTTCTCTAGGTGCGAACGAGCCAATTCAATATTCTGCTTCCACTCTTTTGAGAAATTATGGGCTCTAGGAGATTTTGAAACTGGCATCGAGTTGGCGGTGTGAGGAATGATGGGTTGTCGTCCTGTAACGATTTCGAAGGCGCTCTTGCCCGTCCCGGAGTTTTTCTGGGCGTTGAAGCACAGTTGAGCCACGTCCAATAACTTGACCCAATTTCGTTGTGTCACACTAGCGAAGTGGCGCAGATATTCCTCAAGCATCGCGTTGTATCTTTCAGTCTATCCATCGGATTGAGGGTGGTAACTGGAGCTCATACACAGCGTGGAACCGAGAACCTTGAAGAGTTCCTTCTAAAAATTTCCCGTGAATCGTGAGTCCCTATCACTAGCAATGCTTCGAGGGATCCCCCAATATTTAACCACATACTTGAAGAATAGTTGTGCAGTCTCCTCCCCCGATGTGTTCTTTGGAACCGCAATAATAAAAGTGGCATACTTCGAAAAACGATCAACGACCACAAGGATAGTTGTCAAGTCCCCCACTTTGGGCAGACCTGATATGAAATCGAGCGAAATGCTCTCCCAAGGTCGTTCCGGGATGGATAGAGGTTGTAGTAACCCTGCAGGCTGTCTCCGCTCAATTTTGTCTTGTTGGCAAATCAGGCAAGTTCTAACATAGCTCTCCACATCATCTTCCATTTGGGGCCAGTAGTACCCTTGCTTGAGGAGGGCCAACGTCCTTTCTTGCCCAGGGTGTCCCGCCAATAAGGTATCATGACATTCTCGAATCAGGGTACGCCTCAAATCACCTACTCGAGGAACAAAGACTCGATTTCCCTTTGTTGAAATGAATCCGTTGTCTAACCAAAACTGCCGCGTCTTCCCTTTTTCGATCATCTTCAATAGTTGAGCCGAAACGGGATCTTGCAGTAGTGCGTTCTTAATTTTGCTTCGAATTTCGGTAGACACTTGACTGTCGATTCGAAGAATGGCATTGAGGAACGCGTTAGCCTGTTGGTTGGACTCAACCCTGCGACTCAAAGCATCCGCTACTTTATTGGTCGAACCCGCTTTATACTCCATCTAAAAGTTGAATTCAGTAAGTAACTCCTGCCACCTTACTTGTTTAGAACTCAATTTTGGTTGACTGAGAAAATGGCTAACCGCAGTGTTATCCGTCTTCACAAGAAATTGAGAACCCAGAAGGTAGTGCCGCCATAACCTAAGACAATGGACAATTGCAAGTAACTCCTTCTCGTGAGCAGAGTACCTCCTCTCGGTGTCCTTGAGCTTACGACTCTCGTATGCTACCGGATGACTCTCCTGCATTAAGACTCCTCCTAGGGCTACATCCGATGCATCGGTGTGCACTTCGAACGGCTTGGTCACATCCGGTAGAGCAAGAACCGGGTCTTCATACATAGCCTTCTTCAAAGCATCAAAGGCAGCTTGGCACCCTGTTGACCAGTTCCAAACGTTCGCATTCTTTAAGAGTCCCGTTAGGGGCATTACAATACCAGAATAGTCTTTCACAAACTTCCTGTAGTAATTGGCCAGTTCCAGAAAAGAACGGAGTTCTGATACATTGGTGGGAGCCTGCCACTCTCGGATGACCTTGACCTTAACCGGATCCATCTGTACTCTTCCCTGTTCGATGATGTGGCCCAAAAACTTGATGCGTTTCTGTGCAAAGGAGCACTTCGATAACTTAAGATATAACTCATGCTTTCGAAGTCTTTCAAATACCCTCCTTAGGTGCTTTTCGTGCTCCTCCATGCTTTCACTGTAAACCACAATATCATCGAGATAAACCACGACAAAATCATCTAAGTAGTCCCTAAGAACCTGATTAATCAAAGTGCTGAAGGTTGCTGGAGCATTCGTGAGTCCAAACGGCATAACAAGGAATTCATAAGCTCCGTATCTTGTGACGCACGTGGTTTTTCCCTCACCACCTGCTGCGATGCGAACTTGCCAATATCCGGATCTAAGGTTGAGCTTTGTGAACACTTTTGCTCGACTGAGTTGATCGAAACAATCTTCCACAAGAGGGATGGGATAGTTATTTCTGATGGTTACCTTGTTGAAAGCTCGATAATCGACACACATCCTTAAAGAACCGTTTTGTTTCTTCTGAAAGAGGACGGGGGCACTATATGGCGATTTGGCCGGTTGCACTAAACCTGCATCCAATAGTTCCTTTAGCTGTTTTCAAAGTTCGGCTAGTTCAGGCCGAGACATTCGATAGGCTGCGCGAACTGGAGGCTTGGTACCCGGTACAAGTTCAATTTGATGATCTATTTCTCTACGAGGAGGTAATTTCTTTAGAAGGTTATCGGGCATCACATCTTCGAACTCGGTTAACACCCGTCGAATGGATCTCGGTAGGGGTCCTGATGTCTCATGAATTTCATCCCATTTCAGTGCAGCCACAAAAGTGGGATTGTCCTGCTTGAGTCCCTTCTTCAGTTGAATTGCCGATAAAAACTTCCCACTACTTGAAGGGGTCATCACCGGGATGACACATGGGTTCTTGCCGAGCATCATGAGGCTATTCGTGCTGGGCATAACGCTAGCCTTAGTTTCTCTTAAGAACTCCAACCCTAGGATAACCTTGAAGTCGTCCATCACCACAACTGAGAAGTTGGTTCTTCCTTCATAAGGACCCGCCTTCACTAACACAGATTTCGCCATTCCAGCGACAGGTTGAGAGGCCGAGTTAATGGCCTTCACATGGCCCACTCCTTTCTCCAGGATAAGGCCTAACCGTTCGACTTCGGTACTTGTCAGATAGCTGTGCATTGCGCCCGTGTCCATCATGGCCTGAATCGGCTTCCCGTTGATTTTGATATCAACATACATTAAGCCGTTTCCTTGAGGACTTTTCCCAACACCTGCTCTCCCATTTGGAGTTGGTTTTACATTCCCTTTATGTCGATGATCTTCTTCTAATGTCACCGCGTTACAAGAATGCATGAACTGCCCTTAATAAGCACCAAGTGAAGCTCCTTCACACTCTTCGGTTTCTTCCTCAGACTCTGCGTGGTCATTTGGCTGGATACAAAAAGGTTGTCCGGAGGCAGATGGTATTTTGGTAAAAAATGCCGCCACCTCTGGCAACCAGAGCACTTAGAAGTTGCTTGTCAGGGCAGTTGGCCATGAAATGATCACCACGACACAAATGACAAGGTCTAAGAGAGAAGGGCTTCTTCCCACTACTGCCAGCTTGGGAGTTCCCGGTGAACTTGTTCCCATTCTTGAAATTATTTTGCTGATTAAACGACCTGGTGGGTGCGTTGCCTCCCCCAACTAGTTTGGCTTGATAATTTTGCTTTCTCTCCCCCGCATTCTTCGCTTGTCCGTTTCTTAGTGCATTAGTTTTGGGAGCTGCAGTATAATCTTGCAAGCATTCCGCAGCAGATATGGCTTGAGGTAACGTCTTAACTTGCCTTCGGTTCAATTCATTCTTGGCCCAAGGTTGCAACCCAATCATGAAGAAGAATAATCTATCAGCATCATTCATATCGTGGATATCTAACATGATGGTGGTGAATGCGTTGACATACTCCTTAATGCTTCCTGAGTGTTTGGTTTGAAGGAGTTTTTGTCTCGCATTATGGGAAGTGTTTTCGGGAAAGAATCGCGCACGCAATTCTCTTTTCAGGTTTTTCCAGGTGTTGATATCGCACTCGCCAGCTTGAATGTCATTATACTTATTCCGCCACTATAACTTGGCGTCCCCGGACAAGTACATAGATGCAGTGGATACCTTGACGTCCTCTGCGTCGACCTTTATGGCACGGAAATACTGTTCCATGTCAAACACAAAGTTCTCTAATTCCCTAGCATCACGAACACCAGTGAATGCTTTGGGTTCGGGCACTTTCATCTTAGTGCGCTCCCCACCCCCAACTAGTGAGTTTGCAACCGCCATTGACATAATAGTCAATTTATGATTGAGCTGATTGATTTCGTTTCTCATCTCCTCAATCATCTCCCAAAAGTTTCCTCCCAGTGGGGTTCCCTGAAGGTTTTGGAGGCCTTCTTCCAAATCTTGTATACGGTCTACGAGTGCGGATGAGCTACTCGACGCACCCTCGGGTGTGACAGTTTGGCTGAGTATCTCCAAACTTTGCACACGATCGACAAGAGAGGATGTTCCACCCATCTTTTCCATCAGTATGCCAACATTCCTTTCGAGGGCCTCGATTCGTTGGCTATTAGTTCCCATCGTAATATCACCAGA
This sequence comes from Lonicera japonica, assembly GCA_021464415.1. Lineage (NCBI taxonomy): Eukaryota > Viridiplantae > Streptophyta > Magnoliopsida > Dipsacales > Caprifoliaceae > Lonicera > Lonicera japonica. The sequence continues at coordinate 58,711,015 of CM038465.1, read as the reverse complement.
TAAACAGACTAGGCTTCACAAGGCAGCAATCGAAAACAATCCCTCTGATACCAACTGTCACGGGGCGTCCTTTGATGGCACAAAGGAGGCTGCGTGAGCGACCGTGCTAACCGATAGCTCGGTCGAGTTCAATCGAATCTTAATTACAATCAACGAACAACATGCAACAACAGTAATTTGAAAAGAGCTTGAGCATAAATTGAAATCACTTCATTGCATTAAACTTAATTACAAGAAAAGCTATTACAGTATGAAAGAAAGTAAGAGCTTGAAACAGAGTGCTAGACAACGTGCACTGGTAGGCAATTCGGGTGTGAGGCAGATAGTCTTATCCCCACATATAACCACTTAATGAAAATACCAAAGTGGTAACAGTGCACGTTGGCTCACACAAGTTACAAGAACATGATTACAACGGAAATGAAAATGCGATTACAAAGGAAATTCCTAGATCTATTTACATGGAGACAATATTTACATATGAGAATATAATTCTCCAAAAAGCTAGCCTAAGCACAAGTCTAAAACTAGATGATGCTTGACGACCTGGTTGTGCTGGTGCTGGATCTCTTGTTGGGCCGTGCTGCGCTCGAGCGCGTGCACAGTGTTGGTGTAGTGTAGTCAGTCACAAGTGCTGTTGGGAGGTAACCCGTGACAGATAGCCATGCAAATCCTATTCATCAAAAAGAAGGAAATCAATTCTTAGGGAAATGGGTAAAAATTCAATTCCATCGAAAAAAAAGGGTTGACATGGCTTCCAGAATGCATTCTAGTTAGAAAAGTGTGCAATCAAACGCCTTCAATGAAATCAATTCCATGAAAACCAATTCCTAGAAAACGAATCCCTTTCCACCTTTGCAATCACACACACTTATTTATTTGTTCTAGATCATTGACATAAAAAGTAATATGCATAAAACTCACTTAAGCCTAAACATGAAAAATCACATTGCCCATGGCAACATGTTAAGACTCGAGTTGTCCAGAGAATCTCGGAAATATGATGAACATGAATATTAAGGACTTGCATTTTAAGTCTGAATCTTTGATTATTCAGCCCACGGTTTTTTAGTCAATTGGTTTTGCTCATGCCGTTCTATACTTCCATATTACTCACATACATGTAAGCGCTGATTTATAACAGCAATATTAATTTGGACTATGCTATGTTAAGAAAATCTCAAGTTTGAGGATCTCTATTGAGATTAAGCCACCAAGTGATGGTATCTATGGAGTGAGAGATGGGGAGACAACTTTTGACAGCTCGAGGTAAATGATTTGAGAGCACTTTTGTCATAAAATAGATAACAGGAAAACCTATGTAAAACTGTCATTTTTTAAGATTTCCTAGCTTGCGGAACTGAATTGATTGAACAAATTGATCTTATCATCCACGCTTCAATCTGTCATCTTCTCATAACAATTTCCGGGATATTTCTTCTTTTTTTGTTGTCAAGTGAAAAATTCTTCATACTCCATCTATCCCTGATTAATAGTCCATGTTTGACTTTCATAATTTTTAAGAATGCACTGATTTCATCCTCGCTGTATTGGTACATTGATTATGTATTAAAAAAGAAAAGTGGATTCCTAATTTAGGACATACCAATAAGAATATTGGACTCTAAATTTGAAACGGAGGGAGTATTTTATATTCCATCCTCGCTGTTATATAATGTTTCTTGCCTGTGCGTACTGGCCAAGGTTCTTGGATACTTTTTATGTAACCCTGGTTACCTTAAGTTGACGTCAACTTCTTCATTTTTGGCTTCAAATCCTTGCTTCTATTGACAAGACAATCATGGAGGACAGAAAAAACATTGGGAAAACAGTTAAATTGGTAATGTCAACACAGAATGGACTTTCTTGTTTCAAGTTTCTCACTCTATCTCATGGTGTGATTTAACTCTTTTGTTTTGTCTAACACGGGAAGCTCTTGTTTTTAGTCTCTCTTATGGTTTGATTTGAAATCTTTTATTTTGTCTGTCAGTAGGAACTCTATACAGACACCTAGGGAGGAGGGAGGGAGAAGGGGGGAGGGGGGGGGGTGCATCTTACTTTAATTTTTTCTTTCTTTCTATCATCCCTATGAGAAAATATTAAATACAACAATTACAACGACACGTGCTATCACTTACTAATTAAATTGCTGGAAAGTGTGCATTTTTCTTTCTTCAATCACATGTGTCATTGATATCCTACAATTTGACTGGGTAAGTGATAACATGTTGTTGTAATTGTTGTATTGAATATTTTCTCCATCCCTACTCCCCGAGATATCATTATTTTCTTTTTTTTAAAAGCATCGATGCACCACAACTATGGAGGAGGTGGGACCGGAGACTCGTACTTGTGACGATCCCAACATGAAAGTGGACGTTTCTAACCAACTTGGGTAGGCCCTGGACCTGATATAGAATACTTATTTAAAAGATGAAGAATACTGCCAGGTTCCCATTTTGTGATGATAAATGCTGTTCTTTTTTATTGGCTCTGTCATTTAAGTTTTTAACATCAACTGGCCTTCAGTAGATTTGGCTATCACTTTTCTAGAATAGAACCTATTCCTTTAGAGCAAAAAATTGCGGAGCAATGGACAGGCATTTTCCAGAAAGCCTAAACCAAGGGAAAATTACGAAGGGAAAATCAGATGACAGTGATTCGAAGAAGCAAAGCCCGTGTCCATTTTCTTTTGCATCGCTAGAACTTTTGAGCAAGTATGGAAGTAGAATGAAGAGACTGAATGGAAAACAACTAAACAAGCAAAGTTATAGTTCAACAGGCAGTTCTATTGACGGTCACAAGTTGTCAACAGTAGAAATTATGAAGATAGCAAGAGCAAGATATATCCAAGAAAGTTCCTGTGACATTTCTGCCCTTATCCATCCTTACCAGTTTGGCCTCTCTTCCAAGGCTACCAAAGACGTGGAACTTGTACTGCTACTCCTAGTTTCTGCTGAGAAGGTTGTTAACCAACAGTTTGATCGTGCAAGAAGATTGCTTAGCGCATGTGATCACATGGCTTCCTGTATTGGTAATCCAGTTCAGAGAGTAGTCTACTATTTCGCTGAAGCTCTTCAAAAGAGGATTGATAGAGAGACGGGTAGAGTTTTGTCAGAGGGACGGGAGTGCAAGGTACCCCAGTTGGACGAGGAAATTGCAAGAGTGCAACCTTCTACGATTGCATATCAACAAAACCTTCCTTTCTATCACATCACTAAATTTGCTGGAACCCAAGCCCTATTAGACAGCATGGCGTTGGCAAAAAGGATTCATTTGGTTGATTTTCTAATCGGGTCCGGGTGCCATTTGACGATCTTGATGCAAGCTCTTGCAGTTCGAAACGAGTGCCCTCTTGAGATTCTAAAAATAACTGCCGTTGGAATGAAATCCAAGGAAATGATTGAGGATACTGGTAGGAGGTTGTTGAGTTTTGCCGACACGATGAACTTAAATTTTTCGTTCAAAGTTGTTATGGTATCAGACATGAGAGATCTCAGTGAGGATCTGTTCGAGTTAGAGGCTGGCGAAGCAGTTGGCATCTATTCTTCATTGTTTTTGAGGAACTTTTTAGCGCATCCGAGTCACTTGGAATCTCTTATCCAGGTTATTAAAAACCTCCGCCCCGTTGTAATGGTTGTCACCGAAGTGGAAGCAAATACGTGTTCACCGGACTATATGGTCTGTTTCATTGAAGCGCTATTTTTCTATGGTGCAAATTTCGATTCCTTCGAGGCTTGCATGGGTTCGTCTGACCCAGATAGAATGTTGTTGGAAGGTGGTTATTTCTTTAGGGGGATTCAAGATGTCATCACTTCTGAGGTCAAGGAGAGGATAACCTGTCATATGAAGATTGATGGTTGGAGGGCTTTTTTGAATAGGTTTGGACTGTTGGAAACAGAGCTGAGTATGTCATCCTTATATCAAGCGGATCTGGTGGCTAAAGGCTTTGCTCGTGGGAGTTGTTGCTCACTTGATATGGATGGGAAATGCCTGCTTGTTGGGTGGAATGGCACGCCAATTTTCTCTCTCTCTGCTTGGAAGTTCAATTATGAGGAAGAGAAGCGAACGGTTGAATAAAAGATCTGATCCTTAATCAGCTAGTTCCTGTAAGTTGCTCAACTTGTACTTTCGTTTTGCATTTTTTTTTCCTTTTACATAAAGTTTACATGCAATATATGTATGTAAGTGAATTTGTTTCTGCTTCTAACTTCGATTTTTGTTTCGATTTTTTGATGAATGCATTATTATTTGTGGTGAGTTTGTGATTCAGGGTGTCAAAATTCCATGCCGATTTTGGACGTGGCCCAAGCTTGCCTCTAGGTAAGAAAATTGCGCAAATAGGATTAAGAACCTACTTTCTTGATTTATTTAGGCGGTTGTTTAAGGCACCCCATGTTTAGATAAGAACTCTTAGTAAGGGGACTTGTTTGGTTATAAATTGCCGAAATTTCCCGTATTAAAAATTTGGATAAGATATAAATATAATAGTTTTTCAGATATAACAAAAAGTATATATACACAGTATAACAGACTTATAATTGATTAATTATGTAATAAGCTGTGCATTCACTTTTTATTATGTTATCTCTTTTTATTTTAATAATTGAAAGGAGGCAACAACCACCTCGATTTTATTAATAAGACGACACTATATGAAAGCGAAAACCACAAAACAAATACAAGCAAAAAATATTAACATCTAATGTTTGGCACACCAATCTTATCCACTTTAAGAATACCAAAGGAATCTGGCAAGCATCTTCAGGAACTACCTTCTTTCAAGAATCACACCCATGATTTGCCATGAAATCTGCAGCTTTAATTTGTTGTTTTCTCTGAAGGTATGAATAAGGTTATTGTGTTCTCTTATTCCAAGCTGTTAGAAGATATAAAAATTAGAGAGGGAAACTGTATATGTTATTGATAATATATTAGTATACAAAAGAGACCCTTATATAGGATTGGGAAAGATACAATAAATGGAAATATAATAAATGGAAAATCTCTAATTAAGGATATGAAGAGATCAATTATTTTGATATGGCAACTATGTACGTACATAATATATTCTAATATCCCCCCTCAAACTTAAGGTGGTAAATGAGAAATCAGCTTAAGTTTGGAAACAAGATCTTGAAAGCGACCAGGCAAAAGAACTTTGGTAAAAAGATCTGCAGGCTTTTCTTCAGAGGCAATAGGTAGGAGGTGAACTGTATGGCTAGCAGCTTGCTGATGAACAAAATAACAATTAATCTCAATATGCTTTGTTCGTTCATGAAAAACATCGCTGTGAGCAATTTGATTAGCACTCCAATTATTGCAGCCAATTGTCGTGGGAAGATGTTGAAGTATCCCTATGTCTGAGAGAAGCCAACGTAGCCAGACGAGTTCCTAGGTAGTATCAGCAAGAGTACGATATTCTGCCTCTGTACTAGAGCGAGAGATAGATATTGTTTCTTACTACGCCAAGATATGAGAAAGTCGCCCAAGAAAATACAGTACCCTGTGGTAGAATGACGATCAGTAGGATTTCTAACCCAGTCGGAATCCGAATAAGCTCGAAGCTCTAATGATGATGTAGATGGGAAGTGAAGACCATGGGACATAGTTCCTTTAACGTAGCAAAGAATGCGAAGGACAACTGCATAATGGGTGGATCGTGGATCGTGGAGCAAACATGAATTGACTGACGATATGAACATCATGTGCGATGTCTGGACGGGTGATTGTGAGATAAATTAGGCTGCCAACTATCTGTCGATACAAGGTATCATCACTTAGAGTAGTGCCATCAAGAGGAGTAAGAGGAAGATTCATTTTTAGAGGTGTAGGGTGGTTTTGTAGTCGGTGAGGCCAGCGCGAGAAAGAATATCAAAGGCGTACTTGGCCTGAGAAAGATAATATCCAGTAAAATCAGACAAAACTTCAAGACCCAAGAAATAATTCAGACGCCTAAGATCTTTCACCTTAAAATGTTGATTAAGAGGTTGTTTGAGTTTAGTAATTTCTGAAACATCATCCCCAGTGATAATCATGTCATCCACATAAAGAATGAATAGTGTGATACTAGCATGTGATGTTCTGATGAATAGCATGTAATCATGAGTACTAGAAACAAACCCCAGTTTTTGAATGGTGAAACTAAACTTTTCAAACCAAGAATGATGAGCTTATTTTAGTCCATATAAGGCACGACGAAGCTTGCAAACTTGAGATGGGGAGTGGGTGAAACCTGGAGGAGGTTTCATGTTGACTTATTCTGACAGATTACCATTCAAAAAGGCATTTTTCACATCCATTTGAAATAGTTCCCATTTTTTGACAACTGCTACAACAAAGAGACTTATAATATAGGTTAATTGTGCAACGAGCGCAAAGGTTTCCTCGTAATCGATATCGTATTCTTGATTAAAATCTTTTGTTATAAGTCGGGCCATGTATCTATCAATAGACCCATCTGAATTGGTTTTGATTTTGTAGATCCATTTCCATCCAATTGCTATTTTTTCGAGAGGAATTGTGACAAATTCCCATGTTTGAGCCTTTTCTAAAGTCTGTAATTTCTCAGACATAGTTTGTTGCCACAATGGATTAGTAATAGCTTCTTTATAAGAGGAAAGCTCGTGATGGGAGAATATAGTAGAATAGTAGTGATAATCGCTAAGGTGGTGAGGAAGCTCTCTTACCTGGATGGATTGCTGTAAATTTATGATGGAACGGTGGATTGACTGACATGATCAACAAGCGTGACAACATCAGTAGGATGGTTCGTTATTGGAAGCTCAGTTGAAGATGGAGTGTTGGATGATGGTGAATCATGTAGTGTATTAAGATCGGTGATGGATGTATTAGGAGAGACATAGAAAGTATGATGATTAGAATCATTGATGGATGTATTAGAAGAGATAGGAGTAAGGTGATGAGAAAATGGAATGTCTGAATCAACTCATGGAGATAAAAAATTGATTGAGGAACTAGTGAAGAAGGGGAGAAGAGAATCCTCAAAAATGTAAAATTTTGATAAAGTACAGAATATTTTATGCTCACAGAAGATGACATGGCGAGAAATACGAAGGCATTTAGACACAGGATCTCAACATCTATAACCTTGTGTTCGATTCCATACCCTAAGAAATAACAAAGACGAGACCGCGATTCAAGTTTGGAATGTTCATGTGGTTGAAGTAACACAAAACAGGCACATCCAAACACCTTCAGGAGACTATATGTATGAGTAATTCCATATAACCTTTCATAAGGCGATTGATTTTGAATATTGGATACCAAAATATGATTAATTGTATAAACAGCCGTAAGGGTTGCTTCCCCTCAAAAACGCTAAGGGCGCCCACTGAAAATAAGAAGATTGCGAACAATGTCAAGTATATGTCTGTATTTACGTTCAGCATGACCATTTCGTTGAAATGTACCTGAACATGAATACTGAAAAATGGTACATTGTTCACGAAGAAATTTAATAAAAAAAATTTCTCTGTATTTCATAGCATTATCAGCACGAAAAACTTTAATAGAGCGAGAAAATTGAGTTTGAATCATTCAGGCAAAGTTGTAATAAATTTGGGGCAATTATTCACTACGCTTAGAAAGTGCGAAATATTACACCAAAGTACAGGTGGTCAAGTTATAGTATACTTTGGGAAGTCCAAGGTCGAACCACAGGGAAGGTAAGGAACCTAATTTTCTAGTTATCTCTCTCAGGGGAAAAAAGGGAAAAGAAAAGAAAAGATGATTGAAATGGGAAATAGGAAAGGAAATTGAAATTAAATTAAAACTACTAATTAACTTAAACTAAAACTAAAAGAAAATCTAGTATTAGGGTGCAAAATTAAAAGGAAATTCACAAGCGCAAGTTTTTTACCTAAAAGACTTCCTAAATACACTAAAGGAGCATGAAATTGAACTAAAAAATAAAAAAAAAATAAAAAAAATAAAAAAAAGTACTAATTAAACAAATTAGAATATTAAATGAACTTAACTCAACGAAAAACAAACATTAGGGGTATTCGTAGCTAAGGAGTACGAAACTAGTGCAATCGGGTAATCCAAATCTAAGTTTAAATAGGATTTTTCACTAAGATTCAGTTCTTAGACCTTTCAACCATCTAATTATATTGCTACGGCAAGTATATCATAGCCCATGCATAAAAAAAAAATATAGACTAGCTTTGACCAATAAAATTCGACAGTGAAACTTTTTGACTTTGAAAAAGTGTAATTTGAAATCTAGTATTGCTAGTGCGTGACAAAAATAATTCAAGTTGATTAAACTTTCCAAAAATTAGTAGCTTAACACTTTCATAAGGTTTGAATATGTTTGAACATGATTCAAATCAAATCCGTCTTAAAAAGAATACCGAAAGTCAAAATTATCACTTTTTTGGCACTTACGTGAATAAACACCAAAACAGCGTCAAATCAGTCAATTCACTTAAGAAACTAACCTAACTAATTAGAGGATAAAGACTGTCTTCAAATCATCCGCGTTAGGATTTTGGTGCAAAAATCCGTGAATTGACGTTTTACGGTTCTTAATCAAATAGAATTTATGAGCTAACTTATGAAAACATGTTTTTAAGGCATGAAAAGATAACAAAATACTCATACATTCAGTAGGTGATCTATAACCAATAGAAAAATCAGATTCAAACCTAAATTGGATTAATTTCAAATATTAAATTCGCATCTTTCACTACGGACTCCTAACTAACGATTTAGCTAGACATATTCAAATTAAACAAGAAAACAAACATATTGTTGGTCGAAAAACAACCCTAAAGGGGGGTGAATAGGGTTTTTGAAACTTAATGCGGAATTTAAAAACTTTTCGAAAATGTTTAAGTAAAACAATTTACTGAACAAATTTATCAAGGAATGTAAGCAAATAAACAATCAAGAACAAGAGCAAATAATTAAGCAATCTCAAATAATTTATACAATCAATAATAAAGAGATTGAGTTAGAAAGATTGAACCAATTTGAAGTCCAAGGCTTTTTGTCCACACGGTTTTGGTTTACCAAACCATAGTCCGCGCTCGGTTAGTTCCCCGAGAATTTCCACTAAAATCAATCTCCTTCCGGGTGAAGATCAAACCTCTACAAGTGTATTTTTCTCACACACTCTACAAGTATTGCTACACCACAATACTCTCACAAGATACCCTCTTGCTAACCTTGTGAAATTTACCTTTCACAAAAACTAAACAAGAATTTACCTTCTTGTTTTTCCTATGAGATTTACCTCTCACAATTGAATACTAAATTGTTTGGCGATTCACACCAATTTACAATAACTCTCTCAAGTGTGTATAGAATACAATTTCAAGCTCACTCTAGAGTTATCCTATTTGATCAAGATGATATAGCTCAAAAAGAATGATTTGATCAAAAACAATTTCTTGAATCTTTAGATATTGAAGATAGATGAAGTATGAAGTGTATGAATGATTCAAAGTGTTTAGAATGAGTCTTGGAAGTCATATTTATAGTCCCAAAAGTGATATAGCCGTTTGAGGTGAATATATAAATTAATAGGGCAAAAATGCATTTTAAACAAAGTTCCAACGGTTATATTTTGGCCTTGTAGTCGACTACCCAAGGGACCATGTAGTCGACTACATGGTGTAGTCGACTCCACCATTAACCATGTAGTCGACTACATGGTTCTGGAGTTTGGGGGCTTTTGTGCAATTTTCCAACTTTTGCAATATGACTCCAAAATTGATTCTAATGCTTGGGGAGTGTTCCAAATAAGTTTCTAAGACTTCCAAATATGTTTTTATATCAAAATTCATTCATATGAATTTATAGTGAATTTATTTCAAAACCGGTTTTTGCAAGAATGGTGTTTTGAAATGATTTTGATTCAAACTTGATTTTGATCAATCTAATAATGATGCAAGTTTATGTTTGAGTTATATTATCAATCAATTAAGAAACTTTACATTAATTCTAAGCAAACACTCAATTACCGAATAGATGAGTCTTTGAATGCTTCGATTTGTTTCTTCAAATTGATTCTTCCCTTTAAGCTTTTTCCTTGAAGCTTTAGCATATGATCCTTGATCTTTTGTTCTTCATGAAATGTATTGCTAGCTTGTGAGTGATGAGAATGATTTTCTTTGAATTTTCCAACGCTTGTAGAAGAATGATCTTGATTCGGATAGATCGGTTTTAGTCGAATGCTTCGTTGACTTGATCGGATGTTGATTGAATGATCATTGTCAAACTTCCTTTGAGCAATCATGCTATTCTTGATTTTCCAAATAAGAAATCTATAATCTTATATCAAGAACATGTTAAATTACACATGATTGATTTATTGTTATTATCAAAATAAGATTAAGACCTTCAATGTCAACAATCTCCCCCTTTTTGATGATAACAATAAATTAATGTGTGTTTTCAATAACAAGCAAAAATAGCATATGAATAATTGAAATATGCTCCCTCTAAATATATGCATAGATAAAATAAATGATTTGTAAAAAGCATTGCATCTATTTGAGATAGTTTTAAAATCAATAAAATAATTTTGATCTCAAATAAAATTTTCAAAAGAAAACAATTATCAATGTTAAAGACATAAAGCATTTAATAGTCTTACCAACATTGATAATTTTGATCTCAAATAAAGTTTTCAAAAGAAAACAATTATCAATGTTAAAGACATAAAGCATTTAATAGTCTTACCAACATTGATTGCTACCAACACACATTTTCTCCCCCTATGGCAACATCAAAAAGGGCCAAAGCCACGGAGAGAAAATGGTAGCCTCCATGAGTGCTTCATCGATGAGGGAATGATTTGTATGCCTCATCATCTTTTGCCATAAGGCAAAGGTGTGCCATCTCCTCATCGCTTGACTCGATATCGGATTCGTCTTCATCCGATTCACTTGAATGCCCTTTGAGAGCATCTTTCAACATCTTGTATAATTCTTCCTTCTTTGCTCTCTTCTCCTTTCTTCTAACCGGACAATTCGTCTTGTAGTGTCCCGGTTCATGACAATGGAAGCACTTCCTTTCCTCATTATCAACTTTAAGATGAGTTGATCTATCATTATTTGAGGATGAGGGATTGTTGTCGATCTTCCCTTGGGAGTACTTCTTCTTTGCTAGGAATTTCTCAAATTTCCTAGAGAGAAGTGCTATGTCTCCATCTCTTTTAGTTGAGCTATGATACCATATTGTCATTAGATTTACTTTCTCTCCTCCTTCTTCTCTTTGCAACTCCTTCTCATGTGTTTTAAGAGAACCCAAAAGCTCATCCATGCTAAGAGTTTTGAGATTTTTAGCTTCTTGAATTGCCGTCACCTTAGGTCTCCATTTCGTTGGAAGAATCCTAAGAATTTTTCGAATTTTCTCTTCATTAGAGTAAACATTGCCAAGAAGGTCCAAAGCGTTAGTGAGAATAAAAAATCGACTATACATGGAAGCAAGTGATTCATTAGGTTCCATTTTAAACAATTCATAATCATGGACAAGAATATTAATATTGTCCTCCTTGACATGAGAGGTTCCTTCATAGGTAACCTCAAGCTTGATCCAAATCTCTTTTGCGGTTTTACAACTAGAGATTTTATTGTATTCATCCATAGTCAAAGCACAATGTAATGAATTTAAAGCTTTGGCATTATATTGGATTTTTCTAATATCAATCTCATTGTATTCGGATATCGACTTGGGAACAACATTTCCCATTTCGTCGGTTTTTGTAATTTCATAAAGGTCCAACAAGTGTAACCTTCCATTGTTCAAAATCATTTGCTTGTAAAAATGTACACATTCTATTTTTCCAATAGCTATAGTTTTTGCCATCAAATAATGGCGGTCTATAAGTAGAAACACCTTCGGAAAGGCCGGTTCCTTGATAATAAGACATGATCGAGGACTCTAAGATTGTGAAATCAAAACAAGAGTACAACCTCTGATACCGATTGTTGGTCGGAAAACAACCCTAGAGGGGGGTGAATAGGGTTTTTTGAAACTTAATGCGGAATTTAAAAACTTTTCGAAAATGTTTAAGTAAAACAATTTTCTAAACAAATTTATCAAGGAATGTAAGCAAATAAACAATCAAGAACAAGAGAAAATAATTAAGCAATCTCAAATAATTTATACAATCAATAATAAAGAGATTGAGTTAGAAATATTGAACCAATTTGAAGTCCAAGGCTTTTTGTCCACACAGTTTTGGTTTACCAAACCATAGTCCACGCTCGGTTAGTTCTCCGAGAATTTTCACTAAAATCAATCTCTTTCTGGGTGAAGATCAAACCTCTACAAGTGTATTTTTCTCACACACTCTACAAGTATTACTACACCACAATACTCTCACAAGATACCCTCTTGCTAACCTTGTGAAATTTACCTTTCATAAAAACTAAACAAGAATTTACCTTCTTGTTTTTCCTATGAGATTTACCTCTCACAATTGAATACTAAATTGTTTGGTGATTCACACCAATTTACAATAACTCTCTCAAGTGTGTATAGAATACAATTTCAAGCTCACTCTAGAGTTATCATATTAGATCAAAATGATATAGCTCGAAAAGAATGATTTGATTAAAAACAATTTCTTGAATCTTTAGATATTGAAGATAGATGAAGTATGAAGTGTATGAATGATTCAAGGTGTTTAGAATGAGTCTTGGAAGTCATATTTATAGTCCCAAAAGTGATATAGCCGTTTGAGATGAATATATAAATTAATGGGGCAAAAATGCACTTTAAACAAAGTTCCAATGGCTATATTTTGGCCTTGTAGTCGACTACATGGTTCTGGAGTTTGGGGGCTTTTGTGTAATTTTCCAACTTTTGCAATATGACTCCAAAATTGCTTCTAATGCTTGGGGAGTGTTCCAAATAAGTTTCTAAGACGTCCAAATATGTTTTTGTATCAAAATTCATTCATATGAATTTATAGTGAATTTATTTCAAAACCGATTTTTGCAAGAATGGTGTTTTGAAATGATTTTGATTCAAACTTGATTTTGATCAATCTAATAATGATGCAAGTTTATGTTTGAGCTATATTATCAATCAATTAAGAAACTTTACATTAATCCTAAGCAAACACTCAATTACCGAATAGATGAGTCTTCGAATGCTTCGATTTGTTTCTTCAAATTGATTATTCCCTTTAAGCTTTTTCCTTGAAGCTTTAGCATATGATCCTTGATCTTTTGTTCTTCATGAAATGTATTGCTAGCTTATGAGTGATGAGAATGATTTTCTTTGACTTGTCAAACGCTTGTAGAAGAATGATCTTAATTCGGATAGATCGGTTTTAGTCGAATGCTTCGTTGACTTGATCGGATGTTGATTGAATGATCCTTGTCAAACTTCCTTTGAGCAATCATGCTATTCTTGATTTTCCAAATAAGAAATCTATAATCTTATATCAAGAACATGTTAAATTACACATAATTGATTTATTGTTATTATCAAAATAAGATTAAGACCTTCAAGGTCAACACATATAAATCATGAAAAATAGTATACAAATACCTAAGAACATATAAAATCAAATTTGAAAACTTTTGACTTTGGAATTACTTAATTTCGATTTCAAACGAAAATTTTATGCTTAAAACGGTAAACGAATTCAAAAACTGACATAAATTGAAGAAATTTGACTAAAACCCTAAAAGTTCTAAAAAATCAGATTAGTAATGATGAACAAAGAATCACACATGAATATCTTGAAAAAACAATAAACTATTTGAATACGAAACAAGAAACAAGCATATAACGATAAAAAAATCAAAAACTGACAATTTCGATCTATAAACCCTAGGATCAGCCCCTAAAACGTGGTTTTAGGGTTGATTCCAGAATATATATGATCTCTAACAACTAATATATGAATATCAAATCAAACGAACAATCAAAAGTAATCAAATTAAAAGAAAAAGGAAAATTAGGGTTTACCTGGTATGCGATTGAAACTTGAATTAAAAACTGAATTGAACGATAAATTAATATTGAATAAAATGATGTTCCAGCCTTGAAATATAATAAATAATCTAACCTAACAATTTTTTTGAAGAAAGAAAAGAAAAATCACTCAAGTTTGATCGTCAGATGCATCACAAAAACTTCAAAGAGCGTTACGGTGCTCTCTGCCTCTCTACTAATCAATTCTAAATTATTGTGTACCCTAAAATCTAAGATATATAACTTTTTATATAGTACACAAGTATCTCAAGTCGTGATTTTAGTAATCCTTGAAGAAACGGGCCGAAACATGGCTTAAAATTGAATTTGGGCCTATTTTCTTTATGATGCCTTCTTCTTTTACTCATAACTTTCTTCTCCGAACTCCGATTGATGCACCATTTTTTTCTACTCATCGGTAATTCAAATATATACAATTTCTATTTCTGGAGATTTCTTCAAATTTTTATTGTATAAAAGCTTTGACCAGCTACAATTTTGGGCTTCTTACGGCAATTCTTAGTTTTCTTTAAAAACTTCAGGAATCAATTCAATTGAACTTCTTTCCTCTTAGAATCACTTTTGGACACTATTATTCACTTCATTCATGCTTGGGGACTTGATTTTCTCTTCTTGCTAGCACTTTTGGGGTAATTTGAGAAGTTTTTCTCACCTCGGGCCTCAGAATGGATACCAGCTTGTTCTTCGGGCCTTCTTTTTGCACTTGTACGCTTTTAACCATCTATGTTGCATACAAACTCAGTTGCTTAACCACTTTAGGCCTGCAAAATGTCTTAGTAACATAGAAATACAATGCAATACCTTCTTTTGATGCTTAAATTGAATTTACATGTAATTTTTTATTTTAGACAGTAACTATAAGCTAATTGAGCCTTGCTTAAGGGATTAAAAATGCAATTTCTGAGCTCAATCAATTATGAGCGAGCTTTCATGAGATATATCTAGGTAAAACGAGTATAATCATCGATAAAGATAACAAAATATTTAGAACCACCCATAGTGTTATGAGGATAAGGGCCCCAAACATCAAAATGAATAACATCAAAAGGAGCAGAGGAAATATATTCACTTTTAAAAAATGGCAATGGTGGTTGCTTTCCGAGTCGACAAGGTAAACAAGAAATAATTCCAGACTTAACGGATTATAATTGACCAGTTGACATTAAGGACCAAAGTTGATCGATAGACACACATCCTAAATGGGAATGTCATAGTGTGAGTGAAGAATTATAAGGAGAAGTAGAGGCTACAATAGAACTTGATGAATTAAAATGGTTTGACACAATTTTAAAAGTTTGAGGGGTGCGGAGATGAATGAGTTCTAATATGCGTCTAACCTTACGGTCTATCCCAATAACTTGTCTCATCTGTGGATCCTGCCCACGACAACTAAAAGATGAAAATATTACATTTAGTCCAAGCTCACATAATTGGCCAACATATATAAGATTAATAGTTAATTTTGGGACATGAAATGTGGCAAGGAGAGATAGGTTGGAGGTTGACACTGATCCTAAATGGTTGACATTTAAATGAGAGCCATCAACAATGTCAATGGGAGATGGGTGTGAAATGGTGGTTTTGTTTATGAATATAGTAGAATCAGCGATCATGTGATTACAGCAACTAGAGTCAAAGAACCAAGAATTGCCTGAGGTCATTGACATAGTAGAACTAGATGAGGACAAAACCTGTTTAAGAAATGTAGAAAGCTCATCTCAAGAGACAAGTGCAGCAAAGCTTCCTGTACTAGTTGTTTAAGGTTGTGATATGTAGGGTTGAGTGCATCTGTGATGATTCATGTAACAATCATCTTGATAATGATTAGGTCCTTTCTTGTGGTAGTACTTGCACATTCTTTAATTCAACAGATCATGATTTGATTTATGACAATAGGTGCAGTTACGTTGCGATCTCTCCATTCAAGAAGTAACTAGATAAGTTTGGGTTAATTGATGATGGTGTTTGGAAGTTTATTGGTTAATATTGAAATAAATGAATAGTATAGGGTTGATTTGGAAAGAATATAAAGTTCTAGGGTAAATATGAAAAGAACAAAAAGTTATGGAGTCGATATGAAAAGAACAAAAAAGTTTGGGGTCAAAATAGAAATAATATAAAAATTTGGCTAACTGTTGACGTGGTGATGACGTGGCGGTCAACACTGAAGTGGCACAGAGTGGGCTTAGGTCTAATATGGCAGGTCAACGCTGACGTGGATGGACCAACGCTGACTGGCGCGGAGGCGCGTGGGTTTGGAGAGGACAGTGTGGAAATTCTTTGGACAGCGCATGAGGGCGCATGGAGTGGTATTTTGGGTTATTTTTGGACTTCTAGAATCGTCTCAGTGAGACGATGATGATGGTGTTTGTGGTGTGATGGTTAGTGTTCATTTGGATATGACAGCGGCGATTTTGGGCAATAGGATTTTGATCTAGAGTGGTGGTTGGATCTGGGTTGATGTGGTTCTGACAGCAATGGTTTTGGAACAATCAGTTGAATTTGGATGGATTTGAATGATATGAAGTTGCAAAAATCGTATGTTTTTTATGGCAAGAGGATCAATATTCTGATACCATGTTAGAAGATATAAAAATTAGAGAGAAAAACTGTATATGTTATTAATAATAGATGAGTATACAAAAGAGGCCCTTATATAGGGTTGGGAGAGATACAATGAATGAAAAATCTCTAACTAAGGATATGAAGAGGTAACTATTTTGATATGGCAACTATGTATGTACACAATATATTCTAACACACATAACATAGGACAAACTAATTCCACTAAATAGGATGACAAATAAAAGGTAATTCAGGCTAAATGATCTTACCCTTGTATTCAATCTTAGCATGAGTCATTTTGGGTGTCCTTTTATGGTAATGTGGTATTCTGTAGCACCTAATACACCTAAATGTTGTTAATTGATTAGTATCAATGCATTTTTTAGGTGCCTTATTAGCCTCTTTTATTAGTGAGTTTTGTGCACTAGGAATGAGATTAGTGGGTTATGGTTGTTCAATGAAATTAAGATAACTAACTATTATTTTCTGGATTGATTTGCTTAACAAGCGTATAATTTTGGAGCAATCTGATTATTTGACATAACCCCTCAAATTTGATGATGTGTCCTTGCACAATGATATGCCCTGCATGTTCATATGATAAAAAAATGTAATTGTTGAAGTGTTTTTGTTATCTAATATAAGTAGTTTACGGGCTCGTGGTTCAAAAGAGGGGTACAGCCTACTAGGAGGGTGTGCAAAGTGAGCAAATGCACAGGTCTTAGTTATAATAAGAGTTTTTGTAACTTGTACAAAGGGCACAATATTTTATGCAATGCATTATAGTAAGGGCCCAAAAAGTGTGCCGTGTATGGAAAAAAGGCTGTGATTTCAATTTTCGTGTAAGGCCCTATATATCTTGGGGCTGACTCTAATGAGGGAAATGGGAGGATTATTCCTAGTGTTTTAACTTAAATAGTGTGTAAAATGGGAACTTATTTAAAAGCATTAGTCTTGTTCATTTCAAAATTCAAAGATGCCTTATATGTCATCAAAGCATCATCCTGAAAACTTCATGGAAACAAACTTGTAAGCAGTAACAATTTCAGAAGTACTTGGTTCATTCTTTGTCCATCTTTATTTGAGGAAATGTATCTTTGATAAAATCCTTTGCTCGTTTGTTACATATCTATGAAGTAACTTTTCTTGTTGGTTTGATTAGTTTATGACTTATTTCCTGTGTAGTCTCTATTACTTCTTTCTTTGTTTGTTTCTTAAAAAACCGAAAGAAAATAACAAAAAACAGACTGCTTTATCTACCCAATTTAGTGGAAAACATCCTAACTCTGTTATATAATTGTTGCACTCTTGGCAAGTAGGTTTCTTTGCGTGTTTATACATTGGGTATATCATATGAAGAAAAAATTATAAAGATAGTTGTTCTAGTTAAATTTGAGGTGATCAAAATGTTCCGTCGAGGCAAAAACATAATTTACTAACGAAAAGTGAATCGTTTATGCGGATCAATTCTTTGGGAGATTGTTTAAAGCCTGATTGACCAAATAGATTTGATTTCAGAATCAATATGTTTTCGTAGGTTGTTTGTTGAAGTTCCTGTACTTTTTGTACGGATAAAAATTGCCTATTTGTTGAATGGAATATAGAAGTTTAAAGGAGTGATAAATGCACATCCTTATTTTATCACTAACACTATTCGAAAATTTTATCAATATTAAATATTTTACCTTTTTATCCTAAGGTTAAAGCAATTTTAACTAATAATGTAATTAACTTAAATCTTCAATACCTCTATTTCTTAATCACAACAAAACAATCCCATCATTTTTCACAACCCTCTTTACCACCATCTTCTTTCTCCTTCTCATCCTCTTTTTCTTTTTCTTCAAAACATACATATATACACACATATATACGTATATATATATATATAGATAAATAGATAGATAGGTTTTAAAACGAAAGAAACAAAGAAAAATCAAACGAAAAAAATGCATATATATAGATTCCTTCTAAAAAAACAAACGAACAAATCCATAATCACAGATTTGTTGATTCACTCGCTTCATGTTAACCGAGTTGCGGGCCTTTACACTCGGTTCATGTCAAGAGAGTATGACTGTAGAAAATTATTTAACAATCACTCTCTTGACATCAAGCGAGTAAGTTAATAGATACTTATTTGATGTTAAAAGAGTATCTGTTAATATAATCGCTTGATGTGAACAGAGTTTCTCTCATGTAATTTTTTGTAAAGCTTAACTCTTATATAATTCTTATGAGGATGTAACTCTTATATATTTTTTTATGAAGATGTAACTATCATGTAACTTTTTGGGAAACTAACGAAGAAATGACCATCTATGGTTTTTTGTCATTACAGGATGTAACTCTCATCTTTAGAATTTTTTTTTACCTTGGTTATTATTCAAGTATCAAATGCTTAATGTCGAACGAGTACTAATGAAAATACTCATCCAATGACGATCGAATATTACCACATTCACTCACCATAAATTGGATAAGTATATATCTCAAAAAATAGGCAGTGGTCTTAGTTATTAACTTATTATTCAAGTACCATATGCTCAATGTCGAATGAGTGCCAATGAAGATATTCACTTAATCACGATTGAGTATTACCACATTCATTCACCATAAATTGGTCGAGAATATCTCAAAAAATAGACAGTGACCTTAGTTATTGTTTAAGTACCAGATGCTCAATGCCAAGCGAGTGCCAATGAAGATACTCACCCAATAATAGTCAAGTATTAGCACTTAATTATGTTTCTTAAGTTAAGGAGTGGTGAAGTGGAGAATTTGGGATAAAATTTAAAAAGTAAGGGGTATAAGGTATAGATGGTGTTAGTGTCAAAAAAAATGGATGCATTTATCACCAACCAAGTTTAAAGGCCGTATTGGGTTGAATTTTGGAGCAATCTACCAAATCATAGATGGCATGGATCAAATACTCTTGGCCATTTAAATAGAAACCCAACCCAATTTATACATATATATTTGCGTTTAATAAAAAAGTTAAAAGATTAATCGGAAATACTTTTAATTTTAATGAGAAGTCAGAAAATAAAATGATTAACTTGGAGAAATATTTTAAAACTTTTCAATTTTTGTGTAATCTTATTTTTTGGGTAAGACAAAAGAAAAAATTTCCATAAAAAATGAAAAAATAAATAGAATATATTATTAACCCATCCAATCTTTTTTTATCAACTTTTCATAAAATTTAATTGTTTTTTTTAATTCTTTATCAAATAGACGATAAATGTTATTCTTACTAGACATAAGCTTTCAAAGGAATGGTAAATGCAACACTCTCATAAATAGATTAGGGGTTTAAAATTGACGATATGAATTTCAGTTGTTCCAATTCCCTCTAAAATATTTGTGAGTGCGTGACACAAATTCGAGTCTCATCATTTGTCTCTTTCAAAAAGAAAGAGAAATACAGTTGTGAGAATTCCAAAGGAACCCCCGTCACCCTTATACGAGGTGCGTGCACTTAGCGCGTTGTGCTTTAATGACCAAAATCGCCAGTACGTTTTCTAGAAAAACAGATAAAAATGTGTTTTGTATCTTTTTAGGATACAACATTGTCTGCGTAACCAAAGTGAGATCGGGGACTATGTTACTATATGAGAAGGTGTTAGACACCCACATCGCCTTTTCGGCTTCTAATTGAACATACTCGTTTTTAAATTTTTAACTATTTTTCCTACTATTTATGGCCCAAAATTTATATAAATGAGTTGCTAAATATCATACAAGAATCCTACTATTTTTGGCATACAAAATGGCCTTCTGGACAGAAAACCCGTACGGTTAACGAAAAGCTCGTGCGGTTAATCAGATTGATCGTACAGTTAATGGGACAATCTCTCAAAAAAATTTAGTGAGGATAAATAAGAACATGCAGAAGAGTTTGTGAATATGCAGGAGAGGTTTTAAGTTATCGTCTCGAGATTATTTGTATGGGCTTTCCTCTAACTCTCCCAGTTTTGAATCGATTTTAAAGCACAATTAATGCGAAAAAAAAAAGAAATGGAAAAACAGGGGAATAATTTTGGCAGATGTTTGATTTGATGCAAGATCTAGTCCAAGTTCATGCGTATGGCAGTAACATATAGATTTGGTTAATACAGTAACCATATGTCAACATATGCAATTAGATTTACGACATATATACAATATTCACATACATATAAAAGTAAAAGCAATATAAATTAGTAGGATTACATAATATGTAAATAAATTGTATACCTTCGCGAAAAATATAAACTTTGATTCAACTTCTTTTTTCGAAAAGTAAGATTATGTTACAAACTCTTTACTAATCTAGTTAATTTGAATATAAATCTCTCTTTTTTCCTTTCTCTATTTTCTGTTTTTCTCTCTATTTGAGTCTCAATTTTCCAACCTTTTTTCTTGAGCTTTCTTCTGACTTATATATTAAATGATGTTGCCTTTGACGACAGATAGTCTGTTCGGTTAATGTGATAATCCATTTCAGTCACATTTCCTGCCATTTAAGTCAAACTTTGCCATGACTTCTCGACTTGAACTTGTATTGTTTCACAATTAGCCATACGGTGAATCTGATTAACGACACAGTGAATCTAATTAACTGCTCGGGTTTTCCCCACTTCTTGGAGTTTTGGCTCATTTGCTTAGGTCTGTGAATTTTGTAATGGCGAAGTCCTATTCGGACCTTTAACCGAAAATAGTCTTGCACAGAAATATAAAAGTCACGGAATAAAATATCCACAATAGTGTTACTTAAAAAGTTACAAAAATATATGGTTATTTACCTTTTGGCCCGGCCCCCATTTATTTACTTGTATTATCTTTTGGCACCCAAAGTTTATCTTAATTCTCCTTTAACACTCATATGGATGGTTTTCAACCATTCAAATGGTCAAACCGTTAACATCCTTTTTTAATACCAAAAATACCATTTATCTAGATTTAAATGAAAACAAAACTATCGTCACAGTGCCATATCTCGCTCGATTCACATATAAATAATACGATCCACATATGATTGAAAAGATCTTATAATAGAGATTATATATATGCTAATAGTATACAATAATAAGCAATTTATATGCCTCTAATCGATGCTAAAGTCGCAAAATCACATTTTTATAACAAATTTCACAAAATGTAGGCATGAATTTTCTCCCGATCTATCCAACCAAATTTTAGAGTGTGAATCCATACAAGAACAAATTTTATTTAATAATACCTCTTGTAACAAAGGAAAAATTGCACCCATACGTGCACTAATTATGTGCTATACATGCACGGTATAGTGCAATTTTTTCTTTATTATAAGAGGTATTATTAAACGAAATTTTGACAAGGATTTGTTCATGTACATGTATGGATTTATCCTATAAATTTTGGTTAAAGTTTGATGGATAAATTAAAAGAAAACTCATGCCTATGTTTTGTGCAACTTGTTCTAAAATTGTGACTTTTTTCATAATTTTGACACTGTTTTAGGGGCATATAAAGTATTCATTATTGAATATTATTAGCATATATATATAATCTAAGTTGCAAGATCTTTTGAATCACATCATTTGGATGTGAATTATGTAAGATATGACATTGTGAAGATGTATTCATTTTCATTTAAATCTAGGCACATAGGTATTTTTAGTATTAAAATATGTCGGTAACGATTTTACCGTTTGACTGGATGGAACCATCCAAATAAGTTTCAAAGGGTAATTAATGTAAACTTTGAGTGATAAAGGAGATATATATATATATATATATATATATATATATATATATATATATGGGAGTCAAAAAATAAATCACCCAAAAATATAATTTTGTAATGAGTAAGAGTATCCACGGCCGGTATGGTAAGCAAATATACCATACGGTTGTCCACATCACACCAAACTAAACCAACAAACTTAGCCCTGTATAGTAGTGAATGCATAAAATTACCATACGAATAAGTTTTATTCATATGGACAAACTTGACTCAGGTGAGATCAAACTCAGGTGAGATCAAACAAGTGTCTTACTCATATCACAAAAAAAAAACAAAAAAAAACAGGTGTGCCTCACCCATATGAGCCAAAAGAGCATGCTATACCCATATCACTGAAAAGGGGTGTGCCTTACTCATTTGGTTTTTGTTCTTTTCCGAGCATACTAAACCTGTATCACCCAAACGAGTGTGCCTTGTTCGTATGACTAATTTTTTTACTATATGTGGTGTAGCCTCACTGTATAAGCTCTAACATTGCTCTAACAACACCGAAAAATAAAAACACTTGTTAATGAATTCTCAAATAAATTTTCGTTCCAGCCGTGGACGAACCTACTTGATCCCATGAGGGTATGATTTTACCCCCTCAAGTTTCTTAAATCGTATATATAAAAATATTATATATTTGATATTTACAATAAATAATAAGATGTATTTAATTATATGCTATTCATCCCATTTAATTTAAGACTCATATATAACTTTTATTATTTTTAATTAAGAACACACTAATTATAACTTAATCTACTCAAAGTTATAACATATTTTATAATGTTGGTCCATTGATTATGTGTGAGGCCTTGTGGAAAGAAAAATATCACTCCTGATCATTTGAGATAAAGTTAGTATTTTTCTCTCTGGCCTCGTAGCACTATTGAGTACACGCGGCATCACATAATTCTAATTTTTTAAGTTAATTATATAATATTTACAATTTTATAATGCAAAAAAGCAATTTCGGTGCTTATTGAAGTTGTGTCAAATTTAAATTTTACCCTTTGAAGGTTTTTATTTCACATAAAAGAATTCATAATGAGTTTAAGGCTCTAGCTAACAAAAGAGCAATATGACTTTTTACATTATACGACTACTTAATATTTCTTTTTAAACTTTTTTCGTTTAATTTTTTTATATCTGAAAAACATAAATATCATTTGTGTATAAGGTTTTAGTAAATTAAAAAAATATTGTGCCCATGTAACACAAGAAATTTATATTTTTTGGGATTCGTAACCTTAATTAAAATCCCGCGTACTGCACCGGGAAACAAGAACACCTGTGAAAGAATTCAAAATGGCCTGAGCCTCTTAAATATTCATTCTTTCTTGTTTGTTTTTTCTAAAAAAAAATTTATCGATTTTTTTTTTTCAAATTTAAGATCTTGATATATTCATTCATATTTAAAATAGACGTCTATAATCAAATGCCCCTTATTTTTGCATTTTATTTTCTTAAACAAATTGCACCTGGGTAAAGGTAAAAAGGCGTAATATTTTCTCAAACCAAAAAATGGAGCTCAAATGAACCACAAAAATGGTGGCCGGCCGGCGGCGGCGGTGACCCACAACGACGCAGTCATTTTCCAAGTTGAGGTGTACCTATCAGGACATCAAAACCCAAGTGGAGGAGTTTCTGCAAAAACAATAAAACCTAAAGCCAAAAAGGTCCTGTAGACCTGTCTCCTCAAATCTTCTTAAATTTCCATTTTATTCAAACAAACAAATTGAATGATTCCAGGTTCCTTACTCAATCTTCTTCATTGTTTTTAGTACCTTATTTTCTTCCTTGTCTGTCTTTATTTGATGACATAGCTTCTTATATTTTTAATATTGCTTTTGTCTGTTACATATCTGCTAAGCATCTTTGTTTTTTTAAAGGAACTGATGTTAATTATTGTGGGTTTGAATGATGGATTCAAATGTGTAGAAGAATATGTTCAATATAAAAACATTATACAAGGAAAAGTGAAGTTGTGTAACTGCCAATGATTTAATTTTGTTTAGGAAGAAATAAATATGAATTTCCTATTTGTTAGTGCTATAATTTTTTCTTTTATAATCTGTTTTCGTTTGCCATTTGGTTGGATTCTCAGAAGACAGAGAGAAAGAGGCAGAAAATAATCTATTTAATAAGTGAGAATGGTTTGACTCTTAAAAATGTGCCGGGATAAAAGATCGGAGAGTTGGACACAATGCTATTTCTAATGGTATTTTCTATAAATTCATTTTTATTTTATGTCATATGATATTTTTAATATATTTATATATCTGTTTGGTAATATAATTGTGTTGATATAAAAGTTTTAAATAAAGTTTCTTTAATAATGCCATTTCTATCTTACTTGGCATTTAGTTAAGAATGAGAGAATTAGTAGATTTCTTATATCCATTGAAGATGTGTTATGTCACATTGAAAATTTCTATTAACATTTCTACATGTAGAAATGCTTATAGAAATTCTTTATATGACTCATATTTCACCTCATATAGAAATAGTTATAGAAATGACTATTGGAACACTTTTTTCCCTTTTGTCTTTTCTAACATAAAAATTTGTTTGGATAGAAATGACCATTGGAGATGGCCTAAGATGTCTTTTTTCAGGGCTGAGATGATAAAATGCATAAAGGTGTGAATTCGGCATGGCTTACCAGTTACCAATATCACTAATATACATATATAGACTAGGTATTGTCCATGCCGAACAGTAACCGGTAAGCCATGCCAAAACATTTATTAATAAAACTATATACTCAACAAATCACACTATACTAAGCTCGGCTTTTTCTAAACCGACATAAATGAACTATCATAAATAGATATGGCAATCGATTTAACAGTCAAGCGGAAGAGGTTGCTAAAGCTAAACTCAAATAAGCCAAAATATATATTCGACCCGACCAGATTGAAGTGGTTTTTAATTGGAAAATTCGAATTTGCCCCTGTTTATAATATGCTTAAATTAGAACCCGTTTTGCCACCTCATTAAGGCTGGGTTGGGTCAATTTGTCATCCCTAATCATTCACCAATATAAATGTTTTAAAAAATTAATGTATCTCATTATTATTACAATGACATTTTATATTTCAAAATTTTTTATTACAAACAGATGGTACCATTGTTAGTAACACTGGTTTAAAAAAGTAATGTGCCTTCTGTTAAAAAAAATAATATTTAAATTTGTAAAAGATTAAACATATAATTTTTTAAACTAAATAAAGGGTTATGCCATTTGCCATCCCTAATCATTCACCATAAATAAAATTACATATTTTTAAATTTTAATTGTAAATATACGGTACCATAGGTAGTAACATTGGTTTACAAAAGTAATGTGTTTTTTTTTTTAAAAAAAAAGTAAACTATGTAAAGATTAAATAAATAAATTGTGTAAAATGGTTTGAATGTAAGTTGTATGAAGAAGAAATATGTTTAACGAGAGAAAAGAGGGTTACAATAGCTTTTTTTTTTAAAAAAATTACACATAATTTTATAATAATAATAATAATGGATCTTATTTTATAGGTATTGATTAGTAAATTTCAAATATGCAAATTTTAATAATTTCTAGTTTTTGTATTTAAAGTTAATGTATTTTAAATTTTAAAAATAAGATAATGAAACACAAAAGTGAGTGAGAGAGTATATTGGTAAAATAAGAGGAAAAAAAATTGTTGGCTTCTTTGATTTGATGTTTTGAAAACACATCTAATGATCCAAAAATTATCTTGTTTATTGTAATTACTCACATTGATTTGATAAATTAGTGATGTGATGTTTCCTTCCCTTATAATATAAGTATACAATATGGGAAAAATTATTTTGAATCCTTAGACTCCATTTGATAGCAACATAAAAAATGAAAAGAAAAACAAATAATTTGGGTTAGAATGTGGAAAATAAGTTGAAACATGTGGTGAGATACTTTCCATCTTATTCTCATTTTTGTGAATATATGTCCTCCATCATTCTTTATGTTTTGTGGAAAAAATTTCTTCCCCGCCACCTAAAGAAAAAAATTTCCATGGAAAAAGCCGAAAAACAATAATTAATCTCACTACGTCTCTCAACTTATTTTCCTTTTTCTTAACCAAATAATTAATTTTCTTTTCATTTTCCATGTTTATATGAAACGGAACCTAAAATGTATAAAGGATAAGTGATATATTGGAAGGCTTTGGAATACTTAAATTTCGAATTCTTCGGGGTAAAGATCAATGTACAAGGGATAAAATATTGGAGGGCTTAGATGAAAGATCCTGATTAAAAGTGTGAATATTCACATAGGGCGCCTAGGTTCGAGCTACGTCCCTACTTCTCTTCCCCTCCTCAAACAACTCGGATCTACCCACTACTTGTATTTAGAAAAAGGGAGTGGAGATAAAGATGTATAAGGGGATAATTAAGTCCATAGTACAAGTTAAGAGATTGGAGGACTGAGATCAAAGTTGCCTTTTTAAGGGTCGCAACGAATTAGGACATAATATTGGAAGTTAAGAAAAAAGATACTTTTTCAATTGAGATGAAAGTTATTTTAAGGGTAAATTAATAAGATAACTCTCTTCAATTATTCCTGGGATGGGAGGGGTCTTGCTCTATTTTGCATTTTGGCACAAGTTACCACTGGTCTATATATATGTGTGTGTGTGTGATAAGAGTACAATAACTTTTCAATCTTAAAACGTGAAAGGGAAAAAAGATCGGATGATTAAGATGAAACCCTTTTAAAGATTTAGACGAATGCATAAGGGATAAAATATTGAAGGCTCATATAAAAGATTTTTTTATAAGAGTTGAGATAAAAGATGTATAACAAGTACATTACACCAATAGTATCTTTGGCATGAATTACCTTAGTAGATTTATGCTTTCTGAATTAACAGATTCACCCTTTGGGAGTTTTTTTAACCCCCAACTGTTGAGTGGAAGCTCCAAATTTTTTGTAAGTAATGGTCGTTTGTTTAGGAAAATACTAACCTCTTAATTTAAAAACTATTAAGAAAACACGCAATAGAACTTCGTTGGGATGTACCTCTAATTAGCAGTAGAACACCAACAAGGCTTGGTTAACTGGAGGTTCTTTTATTTCTTTTACTGTTTCAAATTTGAAAACCTTTTTAGTCTTTTCAAGTTAAGAGTTTGACTTTGACTTTCACACTTTTTTAAGGATACACTAAATTATAATACAATTAAGAAGAAAACTTGTCTATTATTGTAAGATTTGGTCACAAGTATTAAAAAAGGAGCTGGACTGTTAGTTTAAGATGTTCCAAAAAAAAAAAGGGTGAACTCTTAGTATGTTGCATATTTAGTCTCATATACTTTCTTCCCTAAATTTTCTGTGCACCAAAACAGTAACAGAGCAGGAGCTTTTTGTATTCCTTGTTTACCGAATTATTGGAAGATTTTCACTGAGAGGTCTTTTACAGAATTAATCAACATAACTGTGCCCCTTCACTTGGATATATAGTTGGATTTAATAATTGTGCCTAATCCAATATAAAATTGAAAATGACACTCATATTGCCAAATGTACATTGTTTAGTTGCAGGCAGTTGCAGGCTGAATGATAATAAACATAAAAAACATCGACCTCAAGATTTTACTATTTTATTATGTTTCATTGGTGGTGGAGTATTTCAATCCACATTACTTATGTTGCTAAATGGTCAATATCAAGTACTACTAATTAACTGGTGTTTAATCTTAATAACCAAATGCAAAGTTCCTATATCTGTATGATCAGTTGATTATCCCCTTAGAAACTAGAAACCTATAGTTTCAAAACACATTTGTGCGAAAGTTTGAACTGTAGAACAATGAACGAAATGTTCCCTCTCGAGCGGTTGAAGTTTGGCAATGATTATGTTTCCTCGAAGGGCTTTAATTTAGCAAAGCAAAATCAGTTCTATGGAGCAGAAGATTGGGGAGACTCCGACGCCGTTAATTCTTTCTGTTCTGGCCGCGGGTTTTGTGAAGATAATGGAGTTGATGAAGGGCAAGTTTTTTCAAAACAACAACGAGGACATGTGCAGTCGGTTACAAATTACGGAAGTTTGGATCATTTGTATCTTGATATGGGCTCTCCTCAGTTTCACCCGGGTGAGGAGGATGAGATAACAAAGCTTGCTAGTATTGAGAACGAAATTTCAGAGCTTATTGAACCCCAAAGGGAAAAGCCACAAGCCTTTCCTTTGTCCTCACTTGGGATTCTGAAGAACTATGGGAGCAAGTTCGGACAATTGAATGGCGAAAAAATAAATGCCTCGAGCTATGGATGTGATACAAGACGAAGTGAAATACGTGGGAGAAAATTATCAACCGACGCAATTATAAGGTTGGCTGGGGAAAATTTCATCCAAACATTTTCCCAAAGTGTGGATGATATGTCTACGCTTAGCCATCCGTTTTCAAGCTCTTTTTTTGGGGGATCCGATGAGGAGATTCAAGACGTTGAATTGCTTCAATGTCTTCTAGCCTCGGCTGAGAAAGTAGGCCAACAACAATTCGAACGCGCTACCAAGCTTCTCGACTTGTGTGACGAGTTAGCTTCGAAGGAAGGGAACACAATTCAAAGACTAGTGTATTACTTTTCTCAAGCTCTTCGGGAGAGAATTGGCGGAGGGAAAGGAAGACTTTCGGCTAAAGTTTTGGTTACTCTCGACGAAGAAATTATGAGCCCGAGCCCTTGGATCGTTGCAATTCACCAAGAGATACCCTTTTACCAAGTCAGCCAATTCACCGGGATCCAAGCCATAGTAGAGAACGTGGCCCACGCGAAGAAGGTCCACGTCATCGACCTCGAGATACGAAATGGGACTCAATGCACGGTCCTAATGCAAGCTCTTGCGGCTCGGTGCGGACCTCCCCTTGAGCATCTCAAGCTCACAGCCGTCGGAACTACTTCGAAACCGAGTATGAACGAGATAGGTAGACGGTTGATGGCTTTTGCTCACTCTATGAACTTGACTTTTTCTTTCAATGTAGTTATGGTAGATGATGACATGGTTGAACTCAACGAAAGCCTTTTTGAGCTCGATAAGGAGGAAGCGGTCGCATTTTATTCCTCATACTATCTATGGACCCTGATTTCTCGGCCGGACCGGCTAGACCGGTTGATGAAAGTGGTCCGAACAATTAGTCCGTGTGTAATGGTTGTCTCTGAGCTCGAAGCCAACCTGAGTTCGCCGGTTTTTGTAACGCGGTTCATAGAAGGCCTTTTCTTCTACGGCACGCATTTTGATTCTATAAAAGATTGTATGGGTCACGACAGGCTGAATCGACTGATCACTGAGTCGATATATTATGGGAACGCAATAAGGAACCTTGTGGTGGCCGAGGGAGAAGAGAGGACGATGAGACAGGTAAGTATTAGCGTGTGGAGGGCGTTTTTTGCGCGGTTCGACATGGTGGAGATAGAGTTGAGCATGTCATCTTTGTATCAAGCTAGTTTGGTGGCCAAGAGTTTTGCTTGCGGGAGTTCTTGCACGCTTGATATGAATGAAAAATGTCTACTTATTGGGTGGAAGGGTACACCCTTAATTTCTCACTCTGCTTGGAAATTCCTATGAGTGCTATTTGTTTGGATCAAATATTTGAGATTAGGTTTATGGGTTTTTAATGTAATGCTAATTTTTTATTTTAATTATAATATGAGTTTTCTGTTGAGTTCCACACGTGTTTAGTTGTACAAGTCAGGTGGGATAATGTGGAATAGATTTCAGAATTTATGTGATGATTTTGTTTAATTTAGCCTACCTTGTTAGTACCAATATTACCATTAATCATTTCAAAAATTAGTTTGTTGTATTTTGTGAAGGTAAATTCTTGTAGTGCATGTGTTGATAAGACTATTGCTTGTTGAAGAAAATGGAAACTTTTTATTTGTTAGAAAGGCAATGAGGTAAAATTTATTTTGAATGAAATATATTTTCTATGGAAATAACAGAGGGTGGTGATGTTGGCACCCCACAAATCTCTTGCTAACATTTTCACTCTTACTAACACTCTCACTTTTACACTTTTATATTAATAACACTCCCATGTTATACCTATCACTCCCACCACTCCCACTTATTTTTAGAAATTAATCTCATACTTAATTAATTAATAACATGATTAAGTAATTAACTACATAATAACATAAAACAAATTACCCCAAACTAACTCCAAAATTTCTCCACCGTCTATACCATCTTCTCTATCTAGCAACAAATTTTGGTAGCACCAAAACAACAAATAAAACCTCCATTAAATGCAAAACTCTAAGTTTGGAAAGAATGGTATAAACAAAACAAAACAAAACATCCATTGATGCAAAACTCAAAATTTGAAAATAATGGTAGAAAAAAAGAGAAACTTTGTAATAAATGAAGGAAAACAAACAAGAAAGAGTTAATGAAAGAGAGACATACATGTTTTTATTTTGTTTTATTGTTTATATGATTTTTATAACATGCACATCAAATATATAAACAAAAAAAAAATTATGTTTAAAATACGAAGAAGGCTTACTCGGTTCTCCGTAACCGAGTTACAGGCTTGTACACTCGGCTGCTCTCAACCGAGTATGAAATCCCATAAAATGTCATGCTCTCAGGACCTTCATTCGGTTGAGAATAGTCGAGTGTTGTTATATTATGCTCGGCTGTGAGCAACCGAGTGACATTAATCACACTCAGTTGCTCTCAACCGAATGAAGGTCCCGAGAGCATTACATTTTATGGGATTTCATACTTGGTTGAGAGCAACCGAGTGTACAAGCTTGCAACTCGGTTACGGAAGAACCGAGTAAATCTTCTTCGTGTTTCTTTCATTAACTTTTTCTTACCTGTTTTCCTTTCCTTATTTTAAAGTTTCTCTCTTTTTTCTACCATTATTCTTAACTTTTGAGTTTTGCATCAATGGAGATTTTGTTTATACCATTCTCCTCAAATTTAGAGTTTTTCATTAATGGAGGTTTTGTTTGTTTGTTTTCTTATCTTGTTCTAAAGTTTCCTTTTTTCCTTCCATTCTTCTCAAGCTTACCCTTTTGCATCAATGGTGGAGATCAAAGTTTTGTTACCTATTTCGGTAGAAGAGAGGAATTTTGGAGGGAAATTTAATTTGGGGATAAATGTTTGATTAACTTTGGAGGGAGATTCATTAACTTTTGTTTTAAATTAAAACAAGTGTGTGAAAAAATAGTTTAGGGTTAATTAACTTTTTTACTGGGGTGGAAATAACAATTTACCTTTTTTTTTGGTTGGGAGTGTTACCAATGGATATTGGGGGTGCTAACATCACCACCCATAATATATCTCTGTGTTTATTCAGTTGGATGTAAGAAATTTTCAAAACTAACTTTGATATTGTTTGATTTGTCTGATGTGAATTTTGTTGCATTTTTTTTTATAAAAAATATAATAATTAAGAAATGACAATAGACTACATAAATGGGATTAGTCCTTCTCACTCAAAGTGTTCGTTCATACCATCTGTGCTAGAGTTGGTAACTTGTTGCATGCTTATTTACCTTTATAAAATATTATATTATATATATTATATTAGACCTGCTAAATATGACATTTTCACCAGGGTAAAATTCTGTTAGTTTGAAACGTATTTGGTCATATTAGAAAAAATATCTAAACTATATGCCAAGTTGTTTAGTATTTTGTTGTTTTTATTTGTGTCTATCGTAGTTTTTGAAAACATGAATTCAGAACCCAAAATGATATTTTGGATTTCTCGACATTTTATGCATTTTGGTATATCTGGTTTTGTTTTCATATATGTTTATTTATTTTTGTATTTCACGTAAAGTTAAACCAGAAGTACCAAATTATTATAGAAGCAGAATTGGGACCACTAATGTCAAGAATCGGGTCATAGATTTATTAGTAAAACTAAATTCTTCAAATGATTAGTTGAATGTCTATACAGAGTTGGACTCCTGAAAGATTTATTTATTTCAACTAAAGAATGAAGTTTCTCGGGTAATGATTGAATTTTTTTTATGAAATTTAGTGGGGATAATCCATGATGAATAGATCAACTCCATCAAATTTTATTAAAATATTCAACCAGAAAGTGAGTGATCTAAAAATCTAAAATTTGAATGGTTGAAATGCATGCATATATATATACATCAATCTTTAATTCACCCACTTCCTCATAAATTTTTTTGATGAAATTGATGGAGTTAATCTATTTATCATGGATATCATCCTCACCAAATTTCATCAAAAAATTCAATAATTTACCCCCTTAATTTACCACTTCAAGAGGAGAAATTTGTTTTTTAGTTTGAAAATGTTTTGGCATTTTCCAAGAAAAACTTTTTTAAAAGTCGCCAATTTGTTTTACTAGAAAACAATCAAAAGAACCTATAAAAGAAAACTTGAGGATAGACTTTCTCTTATATGTAGAAACTATAGTTAAAAGACTTCACTAGAGTTCAGGAACTATGTTACGAATTAGGAAAGTATTAGGCATCAAATTCGCCATTTTCGTCTCTTAAGTGGATCGCGTATCTAATTCCTATTTAGATATCTTGCAAGTAGTTATAAGTGTTTTAAAAGTGTCCTTTCAAATATTCAAAATTAGGTTTTTAAAAGATATTATACTTGAACCTAGAAGGAGCCTACATATCTGTTTAGAACAGAATCAAAGTCCTCGTAATTCAGCATGATTTCGAAATGTGCTTTCTTGGGGTTTTGTTTTGAAAAATGTGTCAAAACAGTTTTGATTTTTTAGAAAACTTCTTTGAAATTACTTATTTTGAAAATTTCATACTTCTTTGCAAATTATCTAAAAGAACTCATATTTAAAAAAAATGTAATTAAATGCGGAAATTAAATTCGGAAAACTATAAATTCATACCTTTAGCGCTTGAAAGGAAATAAGACTTTCTTGCTTTGTTGTAGATAGCTTTTCCTTCCTTGTCTCATTATTCTTCTCAAGCTTTTTCTTTCTAAAAGAACTTTCACTCTCTAAGAAGAACTTTATCTCTCTAAAATGACTAAAAGACTCTTAAACATTCATTAAACTCGTTCATAATCTTCCTAAAAGACTCCTCAAGGCTTGTCCCATAAAATAAAGCTCAGAGGGTCCTATTTATAAGAAAAATGCTTTAGGAACGACACTTTAACCTCACCGCGACACCATGCAATGCAACATCATACACATGACAAGGGGTGTGTCGCACTGCACACCCCACGCGATAAAGGTCCCTCCCATGCGACATTTATTCAAAAAAAATCCCTAGTGGTCTTTGATGCATATAATAGTTCTTTGGGTAACTTATAATCTTGTTTTGGGTTTTTAAGCCCCAAGAATATAAGTGCAATTTGAGAAAACATGGATTTATGTGAGGGTCACGAATTGGGGTGTCTATAGACCCTCATGTCTCGGTATTCATGCCTGCAAGAATTTTAGAGCGACTCAAAGGAAATATATCAATTCATGGCGCTCGCATGAGTCTTTAGTTCATTTTAAGATTTTTGAGAGAACTCCGAATTAAAGTATACTTTCTCAGCGAGGAACCCTATCATGTCTCGAGCAATATGCACCATTATTGACCTCTGTTTTTGGAAAATTTCTAGGACTTGCCCTCGATACATTAATCTATTCTTTAGTCCACCCTCAGGGGTGGCTCCTAGTCCACCCTAAATGAATTCCATAATACTGTTGATTAACCTCGATTTCTAGAATATGATGAATATTACCATTTTGCCTTATACATAGAATATCCTCAAGAATATCTCTCATTCTCTGCGATATGTTAGAAAAGTTTTTAGAACTCATATTCTTTGAAAGACACATTCTTAATTTTGTCAATGTGGTGAAATTTCCCTAACCTCTGGGAAAGATTTGATAAAGCTCCCTGACCTTTGGGGGAGAATATGTTGGTGGTTACTAAAAGTGGCTGGCTTCGTCCTCACACCATTTTGCTGGTATAATTAGAGTTTTTCATCATGAAATATTCCTTTGCGATAAGTTTCTAAGAAATGGTACTCATAGCCACCCCTAAAAGGTCTGTCATCTTAGTAATTGCTAAGAGTGGTGAGCATCGCCGTCGCATCGTCTTGCTAGCACAGCCTGGGGAAGGTTAGGTTAAGACTACCAAAAGCGGCGGGCTTTGCCCTCCCACCGTCTTGTTAACATGGTCTAAGGTTAAACGTTGGGAGAGATTCCCTTATTGACGATTTTTCAAGAAATGGCACTCCTTACCACCCTTCGGAAGGTATGACATATTAGTGATTGCCCAGAGTGGCAGTGTGCCGATAGGTTAAGACTGCCAAGAGTAATGGGCTTCGCCTCGCCTCATCTTGTTGACACGGCCTGGGTTTAGCGGTGACTCTGTCAATTAAGACTTATTTAGAATTTTATTGTTATGTTAGCTTCGTTAGGAAACAATATAACACATCACAGAATCCAAGTATTCTTAAGAATATCTGCATGGTACCTTAGTTCTGCTGGTTCCTTTTGTTGGTTTTTATAGCCTTTGCTTCTGGCTGTGCTTGCCTTACTTGTATCATCTTGTAATAAAAGATATATGCTAGAAAAAACTAGATTTACTTCGAATGGTTCAAAATTATATTTTGAAAAACTTCTATATTAGTTTCGGTTTGACTTATATTATTTTGATAAAAAATTGAGTTGGTTTACTTTGACTCACAGAACTTTGAACGTAGTCGTGGACTCAGATTTCAACTTTACCCTCAAGTTTTTCCTCTCCAATCCTAGGAATAAAGCTCTTTTGGAAATCTCAATCTCTTATTTAGTTACTCTTTGGCTTATCAAAAGAAGATGTTGCTCCTACATCATTTTTTGTTTTTTCGATTCCCTTATTTCTCTTTCGATTGTTATATCAGTTGTGCATGCAAATTGGATCATACAAAGTGCAATTCGAATAAACATAGGTCTTGAAAAATTCATGCACCCATATGCGTGAAAAATTAGAAAGCCTCTAAGTCATTAGATTTTCAACATTTTCTCCCTCATAAGCAATATTTTCTCTCAAACATGCAATTTTTTGCATTTAATTAATGATGTTTTTATGCAAGTAAACATTCAATTTTGACAAAGGCTTTTACTCCTAGTGGATGCCAACTATACACCATTTAAGAGCTATCGGTTATCCTTTCACCATGGTAGCCCTTTTCCATCCCTTCTACAATTTTTTCTCACTTTATTTATCTTTTAAATTTTCACTAAAAATTCCATCACCAAAACTCACTATATATAATCACAATGCTTAGATTAATTCTCCCTAAATAGTCCATATATAGGAGCTTATGAATTTTCAATTTAAAGAACCATGTCTAACCTATGTGATTATTCAAATATTCTAATGTAGATTTTTGCAGTGTAGCGTGTGGGATATACTAGCATACTCTTATGTGATTGAAATAACATACCACCGATTTTAATCAATTAAAGGAATATAGCACATATATTTCAAATTAAGCATTTAAGAAAAATAATGAGATATCCAAAATTGAAAAGTAACAATCACATTACATACGAGTATTCAAAATAAAAAAATCTTGGATTTTAAAACTGTTTAGCAAATTTTGTGTCAAAAATTCAAACATGTATATAAATCAAGATCTTACCAAAGAGCTAAAACAACACCGATCCTATACACAAATACTTAGCAAATAACTAAACTACGTCTCGTATGCTAGGAGAACTCCTAATCACCTAAGTGGTGAAAAGATCCCTTTGGGAACCTAAACTTGGGAAACCTTAGGAGTTCTAACTTTCTCATATCCCCAAAATTGTCTTCCTTTAGAACCACCACCAAAACATAAACTCTTAAGCTCAGTGATAATCCTAGTATATTCGGAAACTATAATTCTAACCATATCCTCAAAACTGAAAGATTTAGTCTTTGGTTTGGGTTTAGGTCTAGTGGGGATAAGCTTTGGCGAATTCCTTATAAATCAATACCTTGCTCACCAACAAAATTCTTTCAAGTGTTACTTGTAATTGCAATAGTCACGCTAAAAACGTTATGGTAGTGTGCAGGGTCACTTCTTGAACTTCATCCTTTGAAAGGGAAATTAAGTTTGGAATTTTAATAGCCTGGATTTGCCTAATGGGTTTCTTCTTTATGAAATTATTTTCCGTGTCTGCCTTGACAAAGATTGGTTCTTTTTTGGAATTCGACATAGAAGAAGCAAATTTATCAAAACCTAACACAATTTTGCCATTCAAAAAGCGAACAAGGCCTGCAAGCATGTGAGTGCATTTTTCAGACCTATTCTCAAGATCAACCTTCACAAATTTAGCTTTATCAAGTTCTCTTTTGAGTTGCTTAACTTTAAATTTAAGGCTATCATTATCTTTAACCAAAGAGATAAGATTGTCTTTTACAAGCTCGATTAATCACAAATCACACATACTTACAAAACTTGAATCACACAAGCCGCCTGTAAAGTCTCCACTATCTATGCGTATAGTCCTTTTATCATAATTGGACAAAATGGTTCACGACAAATCACTCACCACGATATTACACCGTTATTTAGCTCCGTTTGTGAATCACACGCACTTTGTGATCTGATTTGTTCTTTAAAGAAAGAACATCTGCGTTGGCATGAATTGAAAGCCCTAAGGTGGTTTTTATGTTTTGAGGTTTTAATCTATCTCTGTGGTTTAAAAAACTCTCTCAAAACATGTGTAAAAAGTGTGTTTTTGACCCAAGGCAATGAATTTTATTTATAGGAAAAGACTTGAGTCAAAAACCTTTTTGAAATAGGAAACGATCTTTAAAAATGAATTTTTTTGATAAACACCTTCTCAACCCAAGTACTATAGCCGGATCGGTCCACATTAACCCAATGTGTATCGGTCCACCCACTAAAGCTAGACCGGTCCAGTAAAACTTTGTGTATCAGTCTACCTCACTTGGAGATCAATTTTATGAAAAAGCTTTACGATAATGTCGGACCGGTCCACTAATAGACCTTGTACTAGTCTGACTTCTAGAATTCAATTTCCTTGAATGTTTTCATGTTGAATTGGCGAATCCTGTACCAATCCGAATTTTGGATTTTTCTAAACTCTTTAAAAACTTATGAACTTGATTAGTTTTTATGAATAACTACCTTGGGAAGAATCAAATTCAAAGTCAATGCTTACTTTATATTGATGTAATCCTTCAATGCATCACTTCGGTGGCTTAGCTTACTTGTTAGTGCTTCAGATGTAATTTCAAGCAACTCAAACAACTTACAAGCAAACGTGTTTTTGTCGAATGAATAAAGCTAACAAAAATGCAGACTTTACAAGATCATAGGCTAAAAAATGGACTAAATTGTAAAACTTCAAAAGTTTAGTATGGACCAAAATATAAAGTTATATAAGTTCATGGGTAAATATAATATGATAATGAAACTACGAGGTGAATCATCATAATTAACCCAAAAGTTAGATTTTTTTCCTTAAAACCACCGACTTACATTTTCTAAAGGTGGCTCCACCTTTTTTCTTCTTTTTGTTTCGTCATTGTAGCTGAGAGAAAGAGAAAAATGGGTAGCAAAGCTTCATTTTTATAAAGTATGTTTTTATCTTTAAAATCGGTTTTTAAATGTTGCTAAATCATATCGAGTCTTAAGAAAAAGTCGTTCTCCACATCGAGGGCTACGCAAAGGTATAAGAATTTCAGAGTTGTACTAGTGGGGGTTCGGGTTATCATCTCCAATTTCATTCTTTATGGCTAAATAATTTGAGGTAGAAGTTAAATTTATGCTTTATCGCTTTGATTTGCTTGATTTATTAAGAATTTGTTTAATTATACTCACGTATATTGAACTAGTATTTTTTATTATGCATGCAAGTTTAAAATATGATAATTAAGGCATTATTATGTCTAATTAATTCAAGTTTTACAACGATTTACACCTTTAGTACTTGATATTGTCAGTTTGGAGGAAAAATGTGTTCAAAACTTTATAAACATAATTTAGCTATTGTTTTAAAAAAAAAGAAAAACTGAACTGGTTGGTGATAATAAAAACTAAATATTTAGTATGTGTTTTAAAATATAGTTCAATATCTAAATTATGGCTTTTGAATCACCTAAAAAGGATAAGAAATGAACTTTTGGTGAATTTTATAAGATTGATGGATGGCGTCAATTTCTTACGTGTGAATCTAGAATATTCTTTCAAATATTTCACAGTTCACTCCTTATTTTGAATATATTCTCTTTGTTAATGAATTAGGCTTGTATGCTATGATTTGTTGATTTAGAATTTCAATTAAGTTACTAATTTGGGGGTTATTTAATACATATTGAAGAACATATTATAATTGATTTATTTGGTAGAAATAAGTCATAATTGAATTGTTTGAAATTTATGGTTGTTTAACCTTGCACGTGTTGATTTGGGACATTTGATTCACTAAATTGTTTAAAGTTGAGATAATATAAAGAGATATATTCACACATATAATATTAAAGCAAAGAATGTGAAAAAGTTTATGGCATTGCTTAAATTACTATGTAAGATGGGTATATTGAATAAATTAATGTTAAATTGATAAATATAAACAAGGGACGACATGTAACTCTGAATTTATCATGCATGTTGTCAAACAATTATATTCCTTGGACATGGAGCATTTATTTATGAAATTAGTATGTTTTGCAAATGTGGTGTGTGAAGGAATATAAACGGTAAATGGTTATAGTTTACATAAAATAAATTATTCAAGAAGGAAGTTGATATTTTAAAGACTTTATGAATAACATTATGTATGGAGTTAATTGTGCATAATCATTTTTAATTTTAAGATTCTTAACATCATAAGCATGAATTGCATTATAATTACACCAACCCAGCTTCTTGGTTACATCAGAGCATTCACTATTTATCTTTGTTCGGATCTTGTATTGATTCTTATTCTTGATAAGCTTATGGAGCTCAATTATTATAGAGGCTTCTATTATGGTTATAAGGATATAATTCTTGTGGATCATGATTGGCTATGTTCTATTGTCGGAATTCTTTCTGGGTTAAAATAAGTAGGGCTTGGTACCATTAGGTTGAAAATCTCTAAACCCCCAAGTGGCAGCAATAAGGTCGGCCATCTAGAGCCAGTCATAAGTAGCCCAAAAATTTTGACATTAGCAAGGCACTATTGGTCTATGATTGATTTATATTATAGAGATTATGGTCATATATGTTCTTCTTATTTTGGTATATTCTGTAATAGCAGGTCAGCTCCATTATATTATACTAGCAATATATTATATGGGAGTAAGTCGGCTCTAGTATATTATACTGACTCGACACATTGGATATATTTTATTCAAAATGGATCTCCAGAGGTATTGTCATTAAGGGTTGACACATAGCAGATGAAATTACGTAATCATGGGCATGTAATAGGTAATGAATCATGCGTACTAATATAATTGATATAATATATCATGCTTATTGTTTAATAATAAGATATACTCCTTCATCTGAATACTAGTATGACATTACATTGGTTTGTCTTGTGGTATAATTAATACAAATTTTAAAGGGATTTATAGTGTATAACTAGTTTTATAAAATGTGCCATTATCCCTACCAAGTATTAGGTCCATTACGAATAATGTTTGTTATGATTGTTGGGCATGACATGGTGACATATGGCCCTATTTTATTTTTGTGATTGGTTCTCGGACAGGATAAGTATTAGACCTTCTAGTAATGGGGTGGTACTGAAGGTGCGGTTCAGGTGATGTCGTATCAAACATATTATGTTTAATTATATAAGTTGTATTATAATTAAGAAAATTTATCGTGTAGTTTATTACTTAGAAATTGGTTTACTAATTTGTCTTTATACCCCTATTGAGCAAATGGTTGCTCACGCATTGTTTTTTAAAATGAAAATTTCAGGTGACAATAAAATCATGGATTAACTAGAATCGGGCTTGGAATGAGTTAGACAACCTCTGATACTGAAATCAAATTATGTCATACATGTTAAATTACTTATTTAATTTTGGGTTAATAATGCTTTTGGCTCTTACTTAGTAAATTAAGCTGATTTGGGTCGGGGTGTTATAGAAGAAGTGGTAGTTTTTTCGCTAAAGTGTTGGAATTGAAGTATGGACTCAAAGGATATTAGTGATGATGTATCATCTAAAGGAGGAGTAGGGATAATTGGGAGTTGGTTAAAGAAGCACCGTATTCTTTACACTGGAGCTACCAGACACCCCTTTATCCTCAGCATCTATCATGGTTCCGTCAATTTCACTTCCTTCAAGCGATGGCTGGTATTTAATTTTATTTTCTCTATCTCTTTCATATTCTTCATTTTCATATTCGTCGTCCTTTGTGGATTTTATTTATTATTATTAGTTCGTTTAAGCATAAGGGTTCAATATTTTCTACAATTGACCTAATTTGCTTATGCATTTTCGTAAGGAAGTATTACCTTACACTAACACTGGATTAACCAATAATTTGAAGCAAAAAATTTCGTAAAAGTGATAAACGGCTCAGAGGTTAAGCATTAGCCTAGATTTTAGGGAACAAGAATTAGAAACTTGTTGTAAATATTTTTTTTTCTTTTTAAATATTACATGGTAAAATTGGAAATAAATTATAAATATGACATATGTTACGAATCCATGGTTAGAACTTAATACCGTCTTACAATAGATAGGTACTTATGGATTCATATCCCACTCTCAAATTTTCTTATTTTCCCATGTAGGAATTGGGTTCATGGCCGTGTTGCTCCAAAATATTTAAAATATCTCTAGCTTAATTTAATAATATAGATAGTTACTTATTTTTTTGTCTATGCCAGGGATGTTCAGGCCAGTTTTTGGGCACCCTTTGAGGAATGTGTTAGCTATTGGCCACTAAAACATTTGCATCCGGTAAAAAATTTGCATCCACCTAGACTTGATAAGCCTGGTTTTTTGAACCAAGGGAGACTAGCCACTAGGCCACTCTATTATGGTTATAATATAAATAGTTACATTATCTATCTATGTACTCTAATAGCCAATTCCTTATGCACAAAGTGTATTATGATTTATGAACTTTGTTTTGGTAATAGTGGAACTATATCTTTAATCATGTATAAGACACTTGTAAAGAAAGGTTCACAATAACATACGTATGATATGTACAATTAGGGGTGTGCACGGTCTGGTTGACTGGACCATTGACCATTAGACTAGACCAGACAGAGCACTTCGGTTTTAGGAATTTTGGGACTGGACCAGACCAAATTGCTAGCTAAGACCAGATTGGACCGGACCAATTTAAACGGTCCGATTTCGGTCGATCCAACAAGTCTGGACTTTTTTAATGGGCCAGTTGATTTGGGCTTTTTATTTATTTTCCACACTTATTCAACCCATTTTCCATAGCATATTTATATATATATATGAAGCCCATTTTAATAGACCAATGCTTTTTACACACACAAATAAAAATACATAGGCCCAAAAAACAAATTATATATATATATATATAAATATATCAGTTCGATGGGTAATTTTTTTGAGTCGGACCGTAGACCGGACCGAATAGTAACGGTTCAAGATTTTTTAGACCCTATCGGACCGTTGTATTTATAAAACCCTATATTTCGGTCCGATCTGGTTGGTCTATTCGGTCCGGGTCGGTTTTTGCACACCCCTATGTACAACATAACAATAAGAACATAATATCATGACATTTCTTGTTGTTTATCTACCATGTTTCCTTTGTTAAAGTAAATATGGTAATAGCTCCATTAGTACCAACAACAGCTTAATAGTAGAAATTTATTATTGGGAAGTTGTATTTAGGACCCAATGTGTGCCTAATTAAGATGTATCATAGTAGTTATATTCAAAGAGGTGCATAGCTCATTTGGTAAAGTTGGACCCTTATATCAAAATACTACAATAGTTGTTTTACTTTTCTCTATTTTATGAGCCAAATTTATACCTTGATATGGTGTATTATGCCATTAACTTATTTAACTTTTGCAATCAAACTTGGTATTACCCTCACTGTTAATTTATAATTCAGGGATATGATTATATATTTGTTAAAGCATTTGTCCCATTTGTAGCAAGTACACTAGTAAAAGCTTGTAATGAGTCAGACAATAATTATGATACATAGGTCATATTAAGTGGTATGGCTTCTTTAAATGATGAGATTACATGGTTCAAGAAAGAAGCTTCCAAGTTTGTTGTTTCATTGACTAGTGTTGTTCCTCAAAAAGGCAAACCTCGACTATTGCAGGTATCACATATATTTGACATCTCTATCCTTAAAGTCAAAGGGTATTTATATATATATATATATATATCTGTGGGATGTATATATATACTCAGTAAGAACAAAATATGTACATAAATTGAATAAAAATAGTGTAGCAAATGCCCTGGTTGGTCCGGAAGGGCTGATCCTACCGCTACTAACGAGTCCCTACTTTATCATTATAACTGCATACCAGATCAAGTTTTTGTTTCTTTTTTGTGAGCATTATTTGTGTACTAGTCATAACCATGGCCAAAGGCATAACCAGTTCTTAAAATGCATCTTGAAATTTCACCATAAAATGCATATCACATTCAAACATCCAATCTTTATCCCTTATTATATTTTTAGGATTCAAAATCATTCTTTCTTGTTACATTGATGTGCAGCTATGCACAATCGCCAAAACCTTTTATAATCTTTATCATATACATTTTGGAGAAAGTATTGATTTATTATTAGCCATTAGTCTATCTTATTCAATATTAACCCTAAAAAAATCTAGGGATCGCACAGATCCTCTGCAGACAATGGTTTTATTACAATAAACTCCATTGTTGTTTTGGAATATAACCACAATTTCTCAGCAATTTTCGTTTAAGGTTGAAAATCTTAATGCCTAGTGATCAATCTTAAATGTAGGGAAGTTTTGTTATAAGATCAAACTGAGAAATGACAAATAAATTCCTTGTTCATGGTTGATAAATTAAAATGGGGGAGATGTCTATAATTTTCCAAATTTTCAAATCATAGGTGGGGTGGGTGTATGTATCCAAAACTCACAAGAAACTAATTCAATTATCTAATAATTCTATTTATACTTTTAACACATTTAATATATCTATTTGCTGTGCAGATTTTTAGAAAGCCTTATACGCCCAGAAGTTGAATACGCGGTAGGGATAACAACATTATGGGCCATCAAAGTTGTTTATCAAGAGAGCTTTATGCATTACCTCGAAGATGGCTCTAAAACACCAGAAAAGCTTAAAAAGACGTTGCCAAAGATGGGGGAAATGTTGAGTTCGGCCAGTACTGCAAAGCCCTCGCAGACATAACCGAACGTTGCCTAAAAAAGGCACCTGCAGAAGTAGTCGCAAAGGCTGAGATAGTCTTTTTACGTGTTCTTGAACATGAAGTTGGATTCTGGAATATGAGCCATTAGAGATTTACCCTTGTGAGGCTGAGTTTTTTGCTTGTTCTTGTTTGGTAAAAGGTTCTTTAAGTTTTTAAGTTACATTCGTGTGCGCGCAAAAGGGATTATGTGTTAAATTTGTGCATGCTCTGAGAATAAGCTATAAGCATCTATATGTAAAAACTATGCATGTAAGTTTGAGTGTATGCCATATATATATGTTCATGGTT
Source organism: Lonicera japonica (assembly GCA_021464415.1). Lineage (NCBI taxonomy): Eukaryota > Viridiplantae > Streptophyta > Magnoliopsida > Dipsacales > Caprifoliaceae > Lonicera > Lonicera japonica. The sequence continues at coordinate 58,667,065 of CM038465.1, read as the reverse complement.
TTTCGTGTTTTTAACACACACCCTTGATCGTTTGAAACTTAAAAGTGCGGTTTCGATCATCCTCTTCTGAACTTGAGTTGGTATGTTTTGCTTCTCTGTATATTTAGTTATGCGATGTGTAGAATTTAAAAGTATTTTAAGAGGATAAATAATAAATAGATAATAAGAAAAATATGTGGCAATGATCCCAATCATAGAAATCTGAGATCATATGACATTTACAATAGTTTCATCTGTCACACCCGAATCAACAAAAATAATACTTACTTAAAAATACTATTAAATTAAGAGAACACAATAATATTATCATTTCCAAAATCAACATCATCCCATATCCATGATTTATTTTTTTTAAACAACCTTATCTTAAGAAAAATAATACTAACAAATATTCACAACTCACACACATATAAGGATGTGTAGTCAAAGTATCCAAGACAAGACTAGTAAATATTTACATCTCAAAACTTGTCATTTATTTGTCCTTAACTTATTGACAAATTATACAATAAACAAAAATGACATAGTGTCTTTTTCTGTAAACATTCCCACTCATCCTAGACCTGGCAGTGGACATCCCTTCTTAATACCTGTAAAGAAAAATATATATAAAGGTATGAGTTATAGGCTCAGTGAATGCACAACTTTTTGTAAATGTAATATGTAAAAGTATATATATATATATATATATACATATTATATATAATCACATTCAATTCCCGTCCTCTAGCCATCATTTAAGGCATCAAATGTACCACACACATAACCGCTATCTAGCCTAAATTATTAGGCATCGAGCATCCATACCATATACCCATCCTCTAGCCCTATATATTTTGGGCATCAGATGTATCACACACAAAATCGCTCTATAGCCTCAATTATTAGGCATCAAGCATCCATTCCATATACCCATCCTCTAGCCCTATATGTACTGGGCATTAGATGTATCACACACATAACCGTTCTATAGCCTCAATTATTAGGCATCAAGCATCTATTCCATATACCCATCATTTAGCCCTATATATACTGGGCATCAGATGTACCTTTCCATACTATTCTTTCAATCAAGTCACAACTCAACTCCACTTTACCAAGCATGATAATATCAACATATATATATTATATATTCCACACCACGCTTCATATTTATACATTCAAATGTATATAAATTCCAAGTGAGTACATTTTCCTCAAGTCCACACCAACGTAGTTCCAAGTTTTATTTTCTCGGTGCGTTAGAAGTATTTGTTCCTTCACCTACCAATCTAACATAATTAGTATTCCAATTATACATCAATATAATCATTTGTACATGTGAAAAATACACTAACAATTACACAAATGTATACTCCTTATGCACTTGTTATTTTATAACACATTACAACCTTTCAGAATTGGGTGCAGTCCGAATCCCCTACACGAATTAGGTACTTTCCGTTCTCCTGATCATTCCCAAATTTTTATAGTAGTTACACAACATGTTTATAAACAATATTCCATAATTTAAGCATAATCCAACGGCAGCTAAAACATCGGATATTTACAAAACAACCCAGTACAAACATGCCGTCCAGAATATAACGTATGGCAATAGTCCAACTTCATGGATTAAACTGTACCAATTTGCTGATAGCTAGGTGCTCTACCATATATTTCTGGAAAGTTCTGTGTGTCTACTTTTTAATGCAATTTATGGTGCATAAATCGGAATTTTCTACAAGGAATTATAGCAATTCTCTTACAGTGACACCAATCTGCCAGAATTATAAAACTTATAAATTTTTAGCATAATTTCTTCTTATATCATTTATTATTATCTCTTCATGATCAAGAAAAGCCAATTATATCATCACAACACACAAGAACACGAAGAAACAAACTCAAAACTATGTTCTTTCATTTTCAGTCATAATTTTTCAATTTTAATTACTATAAACACAATAAAATGATCATAAAAACATAAATAGCATAGTTTAAACTTACCAAACTTTAATTCTCTAATTTTCCTTATTTTTCTCTTTTGCTCCCTCTTTTTCTCTTATTCTCATTGTTTTTCTCTTATTCTCCATGTTTTTCTGTCAATTTTCTCTTATATTTTTAAGATTATCACTTGATTCAATCATACACATATTATGCCATTTACACACTACCCCCTCTATTTCTATTTCACACAACTAAATCCACTTACATACTTTATTTTCAAATAAGTTCCTCATGAATTATTATTCTAACATGAGTTCTTATAATATAACAAATATAACTCACATTTTTCCCACAAAATCAAACATCATGGCAAAATGCATAATTCCTACTATTCACCACACATTAAGAATAAATTGATATTATCAAATGCACAAACATAATTGTAAATACTAATAAATACTTAAACATATTTAAATGATACTAAAATATTTGTTTTAAGATTCAGAATGTTACATCATCTATCTAAATATTATAGAGCTAAATAGGTAAGTTATCAACTGCTTTAAAGTATTCGCATTTTATAATTTTTTTTTGCAAGTTTGGACTTTAGCCTTTTTGGTTTTAACGACCATTAGACGACATATTTTGTTTAAATTATGGAAAAAGATATTTTACTAAGCTCACTTGGTGGTTATTTATTAGAATGCATAACCATTCGGAATCAATAATCGGTAAGTGAAGTTGATAAATGAAGCATTGATCAATATAGCTACAACATCACGTTAACATGCGAAATTAGTGTTTAATTCCACAAAAAAATAATTATTAGTATGAAAAAAGTCCATGATTAAAAGAAAACTTTTTCATGTCTTTCAAAAAGGTAATGAATTTTTTGTCGTTTTTTCTTATTTTATCTTTATCAAGAGGTTTCTTAGTTAGCTTTTGTGCATTTAACATATCTTCATGCGTGAAATAATAGTCAATAGTCAATTGTTGGCCATTTGAGTATTTTTCATGTTGTCGAGACTCAACTCGAAGAGTTTTCAGTTGAACCCAAAGCTAAACTGTTGAAAATAATGGGTTGTTTGATTGAAAAGCAGATAATAATAACTATTTATTTTTTGAGAATTTCAAATAATAAGAGCTTCATATTTATTCTCATAAAATTCTTTTTTTTCTCGCTATTCAAGGAATTGAAATTGAATTTTTCAAAAATCAAATGAGCAATTGAATATTTTATTAAATCACACATTTTAATTTTAAATTTTTCGAAATTGAATTCCTTAAAAATCGAATAAAAAATTGGATATTTCATTAAAGGTTGAGGCTAATCATGCATTTCAACTTTTTAATTTTATATACAAATTTATCATTTATTTACATTTATACTTTGCAATATTTATAAAAAGGAAGAAATAATTTCTCCACAACTTTTAGCTTTTGCATTTATTAATATTAAAAGGCAAATGTGATTTATTAATACTATTTTTAAGTATTTTTAATTTTATCTATCTAATTATTTGTTTTAAAATAATAACATTCATCTGGTAAGACTTTTTTAACCTCTTAAGTGAAAGTAAACAAAATACTACTATTATGCTACCATTTTAATTAAAACTTATTTTTTGTTTTTAAATTAATAATGTGCGTGCCTACAAATTGCATATGCGACCAGTCTCATATAAATATGGTAGGAAGGCGTAATACCTTTATGTGTCCTATTAACATAGTATCGTGAAAGAATCAAATTTTCTTTCGCGACAATGCTGTTTTACAGGAATATTGTTTCCAAAACTCCTTCAGTACAACTCTAGTTATAATTATAATTATTAAATCAACGGTACTTATTCAATGATGTGGTTGTAAATTAGTGTTGATAATTCCACTTTGTGGCCGTGGAAGCTTGGGCTTTAATCTCAACAGCCACACATTATTTGTATTTTGTTTTCTTTCATTAAAACAATTCACATTGTTCCCATTTTATTGACTTGTGTTATAACTTATTCTCTCCTTCGTGAAAGTTATTCAAATACGTTAATGGAAGTAATTAATAAGGCAATTTCATTTAAGTGTTGCACTTCAAAACTTGCAATACTCGAACAATTTTATGTATACACGCATATTTGCTACATAACATACATGACATAGTAACTAGCCTTAGTCTTTTTGCAAAACTTATATAGTCCACATAACATTAATATGTGCTTTTCATGAAAAATCAAGCAAAGTGTAAAGTACAAGTTAGAAAGATAAGTCTTATGTATCCAATTGACTGAGTGAAATAAAGTTTCAAGTTATTGCTTATTATAATATTTCAAATGATGTGACGCACAAACTAACGTGATGTATTCAAGGATCTTGTGGTCTTACTGATGGGTGTCGACTCTAACAAATATAGTTCATACTTAAAATAAATTGTGTATAACGGTGAGTAGGGTTGAATCCACGGAGACTAGTTGGACTTAATTCTTCAAATAATAAAAAAAAATAGGGTTTTAAATTTTTGTAATTTTAAACAAATTAATTGAAAGCAATTTAAAGAATAAATCAATATTTATAAAAGATCCATCCCAAGGTATAATATTAAAATTGATTCATTAATGCAAAAATAAATCATTTATTCTTCACTAAATTAGTTATAGATATTGATACGATCTAATAAACAATATCTCATTACTTTGTCAATTATCAAGGAACGACCATGAATTATTTCTTTAATCAATAAACAACCCTAGACAAGCTCATAGGATTTAATTTATCAATAGCATTAATAACTAGAGATACTCAATTCTAATCAATGAATACAAAAGCATGACTCAATTAAACTAGATTATATATCCTCACAACATATACTTCGTCTATGTTATTTTTCCACTAATATTAGAATACCTAAACAATTACATATTTAGATTTTCTAATCAGCAGTATATTGTTTTATCAATCAAAATATCGTGTACTTTGTATTAATTAATCAACAATAATATAATAAAACATAGAAAATATATAAATAGTAGAGAATAAAAGAGAATAAAAGAGTAATAGAAATGAATTAGAACTCACAATTCTTGAAGAATCAAAACCTTGAATAACCTTGAACTGAAATAATAGCTTAGTAATCCATGGAGTAAAGAAAATCTTCTAACTCGGAGAAATGAGAAAGAAATAACGTGTTGTGCCCATTCTCCTAACTCTTACCTAATATTTATAGGCATAAAACAAGGGGAAAAATAAAAGTCTAATTCCTCCTAAAAATAAGAGTCATAAATAAAATAAAACAAATTAAATATTATAATAAAAAAACATACTAAAGAAATAAAAAAGCTACTAAAATAATAATAAAAACTAATTAAATTCTTCCGCCAGCTGTCCGTGAGAACACGCTAGAAAATAACGCTGAATTTCGGATATTAGAGCATGCCCACGCTTTATCAAAACATCATTTCTGCATTTTTTGATACAATTCTCAGCTTTGGCGTGCCCACGTTTTAAGCAAGCACTTCTTCTGATTTATTGACCTTTTCCAACTTTAGCTTTCTTTGTCTTTAACTAAAGTTTTTAACTCATTTATGTCCATATCCATAATCTTTATTATACAAACACGAGATGCAATCAATATCCGAAAATTAAACATTTAAAACCAATAAAACATGGGAATATATCACAAGATAAATAACAATTATGCATCTTATCATTTACTTCAATGGGAACAAAGAAAAATTCGTAAAAGGATATTTTGAAGGGTGTGGAGGTCTTACTTCAAGTTGGATTTAGCTCTTAAAATTTTAGAGATAAAAATTATGATCTAATTTTATATAGATAATTTGTTTTCAAAGATGAATAATGTCATAAATATAATTAGGTTTGTATAATAGTAAATATGTGTTATGTGCGTCAAGCATAACATCATGGGCTTATTCTCTCATCATAAAAGTTATTCAAATACGTTGAAGAAATTAAGCAATTTCATTCAAGTGTTGCACTTTAAAACTTACAATACTCATATAGTTTTATGTATACACATATTGTTAGAAAATACCCCGCGTATAAACATAATTAAAATTCAGTAATTTGTTGAAATTCGAAAAGAAATTGACCCGAGTGTTATGTATCACACAATTTCCTTAAAACAGTTACACTGCCTTGCCAAAGGTGCCTAGAGGCTGCTTACGGCATCTGTTTCCCAGGATAAAACAGGTTAGATTATATACCTTAAGCACACCGGTGTTACTCACAACGAACCGAACAAGTATTTGAACAATATCACTAGATAGGATGGGAAGAACTTTTGTGTATGTGTTTGTGCATGGTATCTCGAATTGTGTGTTTGAGCAAAGAAAAGACATATTAACTTATATAAAGGTGAGGGAGTGTGCTATTAAATTTGTCAATATATTAAACTAAAAATTTGTTTTGGTTAATAATGAACACTTATTTAAACGTTTTCCTAAATAATGAGTATTAATTCAGAAAACTGAATTCAATTGATTATTACACCAGTTCAAAATTCGAAAATTGAATTGAAATGAGAAAGGAAATTTTTTACTCTGGGTGCAAAACAAGGCCCCGCACGGTTGGCCTCTTTCGGTTCAACATTTGTGTCCATGCTAGCATACACAAGCTAAGCTTGTGTCAAGCCAAATTTGATCCGTGATTTGCACCCTCTTGCGCCTAGGTGTGCGAGAGAGAGCCTTATTTTTCTTAGAAGCTTATGAGCTAGTAAAAGGTGATCCTTTATAAACTCATAACTTTTACCACAAAATTCCAATATGGGACTTAAAACTTTCTATTTCATTTTCCATCTTAAGTAGCTCACTTTGGATAACAATTTATCATTCACCCATTATCCATTTTAAGCAAATAAATATACGATCTTAATGTACTCACGGAGGAGAACATAAATCCATACTAACTTTTCAAAATTGACTATTTGGTTTTAAATAAAATTGCTTTCAAAATAGTGCAAAATGACAATTTTTCCAACATATATATTTGTTACCTAACATACATGACACAGCAATTAGCATTAGTCTTATTACAAAACATATATAGCCTACATTGCTTTTTCCCCCATTCATTGAATCAAATAACATTGTTCCATTTTTATTGACTTTTGTTTTTACTTGTTCTTTCTTCATGAAAGTTATTCAAATACGTTGAAGGAGTTAATAAGATAATTTCATTTAAGTATTGCACTTCAAACTTACAATACTCAAACAATTTTGTGTATACATGCATTTTTTCTACTTAATGTACACGACACATCAACTAGCCTTAGTCTTGTTGCAAAATTTATATATCCCACATAACATTTATATTTGTTTTTCATGTATGTCATGAAAAATCAAGTAAAGTACGTGTAATGTATGAGTTAGAAAGATAAGTCACCTATATCCAATTGACTAGGTGAAATAAAGTTTTAAATTACTTGTAATATTTTAAATGATGTTACACACAAATTAACGTGATGTGTAAAAAGATCTTGAGATCATACTTCAATGGAACAAAAAATAGTAAAAGTACACTTTGATGGGTGTGGAGGTCTTAAGTTGGATCTAGCTTTAAAAGTTTTAGAGCTAGAAATTATGATATAATTTTATATAGTTAATACGTTTTAAGGCTGAACGGTGCCATAAATGCAATTAGTTTTGTATAATGGTAAAAGTGTGTTACATGCGTCACATTATGGGCTTGTCCCCCCATGTTTGTGTATTGTAAATAGAGAGATGGGCGATGTGGGAGAAAAGAGAATGGAGGTGATATGTGTTTCCCGGCTATGGTGGGTGGTTGTCGAAGGTTGCCGGAAAGACAAGGAGCGATGAGTTTAGATGGGAGAGATTATTTAAGAAGATGAATTGAATTTTGGAAAGGGAAAGTTTATTGTAGGTTTAAAGAGAGAAAGCAGGGTTAAGGTTTTTAATAGAAGAAAATGAATTATTTTCAATGGCAAAATGATTAGCCAAAGAAACTTTTGGATGGTGTCAACGGTCCATTATCTATGGTACAAATTAATTATAAATAAGGCCACTAAACTTTGGACAATTTAAATTACATCCCCAATTATACAACCACTTTATTTTTATTTTTTTTCTGGTATATTACAACTTGCTTATTACGTAATAGCCTATATAATATCCACAACATGCGAAGGGGTTTCATTCAAAAACAAAGTATCAATATTAGAATATAAACTATAACTTAGCTACAACATTAGCACATATATTCTAGTATCTTTGAGCTTACAACACAGAGTAACTCTAAATTCTTGTGTGTATCTGTTGGCACTAAAAAATACTATCCACCTTCAGGTGCTTCATTGAAGGGTACTTGTTAAACAAACTTATAACTTGAGATGAATCAATTTCAACAATGACCTGTATCTGGCCATGATTCTTCGACGCATGCAACCTTGCTTTTAATGCCATAATTTTCGTTAAAAATGGGGGGGGGGGGGGGGGGGGGGGGGGGTTGCCATGAAAAGCACTAGTAAAACGCTAGGGGTGTTGTCAGAAATCCGAAAACCGAACGAACGAACCAAACCGATCCGAAATTAACCGAAATAATCCGAACCGAAAAAAAACCGAAACCGAAATCAAAAACCGAAACCGAAACCGAATGATTCGGGTCGGTTCGGGTTCGGTTTTCGGGCTAACCGAATTGGACCGAATGGCCCGAAAGTTAAAAAAAAAAAACTTGGTCTTACAGCTCAAACGGTGCCGTTTCTCATTTCTCGCTAAAGACTGGTAAAGAAAACCTAATTCCCAGCTTCTCACTTCTCCTGTTCTCCTATGCCGCACACCCTCCCCATCCCCTCTCTCTCTCTCTAATCCATCTCTCTCAAGCTACTACAGACTCATGGCACACCCAAATTAGTTCCGCACTTCCACTGCGGCGCTGCACAGTGCACACCCATGGCGCCACACCGTTCGACCTCATCCTCAGCTCAGGTACTTTGTCCAGATCTACATACTATTGTAGATTATTTTTTTCATTATACTACTCAAATCTGTATATATATGTATATGTGTGTATATATATATGTGTGTGTGTAAATGGAACATTATAAAAAATATTATAATTGTTGTTACTTGGACCACCTTTTCAGTAGCCAAATTGGCCGATTGGGTCTCAATGGAAATATCATTGCAATTGACTTTGAGGTATTAATCACTTTCATCAACAGAAACATCAATTTTACGCTGTTTTTGTGTTGGTGATTTACTATTATCATTTTTTAGTTCGTTGTCTAGCTTGTGAAAATTACCATTTATGAGTTCACAATTTAACCAGCTTCAGTCACAATCTAGTTATGCAACCTTTTTCTTTCCTTGTTTGACATTTTACCTTTGTAATTTTCATAGATGAATAAACTTTTAACGAAAAAAATTGTAGTGAATGGGCTTTCCTTGTCTCTATTTTTTTTTCTTCATTGCAGAGTTGATTTGGAATTTCCAAAGATTGAAGTGCGCTTTGAGCATTTGCACATTGAAACTTTTGTCCATGTTGGTAGTAGAGCATTGCCCACTATTCCCAATTTTATTTTCAACATGACTGAGGTAAGCTTTAGACGGTATTTTGCAGAAGAATCCGTTAATATATGTGTGTAAATGGCCAAAATAAGGTCTCGTGAAAAGTGGGTCTTCTTCTGGTTCCCGTCGGCAGGTGAGTACTAGTTTGTTGTTCTATTGTTAAAATCAATTTCTGAATGGATTGATTTTATTAGTGTGGTTTTTTTTTTCAATAAGAACCTTTGTTTTCCTCTTTAATAAAACAGAGGAATAATATAAAATAGTAGACAGTGAACTATATACATGTTGCCATGTTGGTGCTATTAGTGTACATTGTTAGCACTTAGCTCTCTTAATTACTCTTACTTTATCAATGTTATCAATTAGCACCAGTGTTTTTTTTTTTGTGTTCTTTCAAATGTGTTCTGGGGAAAAATATTAAAACCCACATATTGATATCAACAATATCAATATTATTATCAACAAACCTCTTTGTAGTTATATAATCAAGAGTTAAGTAGCGCTGTTTTTTATTTTTTATTTTTAATGCAGTTTTTGACAAAAGTTTTAGCAATATAAAAAAAAACCGAATGAGACCGAATGGGACCGAAACCGAATAATTTGGGGAGGGTTTGGGTTTCATGGTTTTGAAAACCGAAACCGAACCGAACCGAAACCGAACTATAAAGTTTGGGGAGGGTTTGGGGTACCCCAATCTCTACCCCGACCGAAACCGAAAACACCCCTAGTAAACGCCCACACCCACCAACCAGCACCATTCTTTAAAATACCACCATACACTGCTTAACTATCATGAAACCCATCGTTAACATTTAACTTAAGATATTCGGGGGGAAGTTAACTTAAACACCACTAAGCGAATTAGTCAATCCCACAAAATATGTGTCCTTTATTTGTAGTCCATAGCCAAAGTAGGAGTGTGAACTACTTTTGCTAAAAAAACTACTTCATTCCTATACTTCTAAATATTCCAAATAGTAATAGCAAAGAATTGGGCCAAATTGCACGTTATTGAGATAGTCCAAACCCCGTGATCATTCACATTGAATTTGATCAATTAGTTGAGCTTTGAGTTGGAGAAGGTTGCATATTCAGTATTATAAAGTAATAATTGCCAAACATATTTTGACCTTGGGTATTCCAGAGAAGATGAAGGATCATTTTTGGCGCACATTGACAACGAGAAAAAATATCATAATTTGCAATACCAATTTATGCCCAATATGAATTTTGAGGAAGTCACTCATGCATTATAAGCAAAATAAACATAAGAATTTTTTAAGAGAACTGGATTTTCCAAATCCACACCCACAACACATCAGTATGAGATTCTTTCATGTTAGGAAATAAATTATAAAAGGACCATTTTGAGATCCTTTCCAAATCATCATATATTTAGTACCATAAATTTGAGGAATCTTAATTCACTAAATTCGTTGCTTGACGTGGGATGGAAGATTCATACATATACCCTATAAATTCCATATTTCGCCATCCTGTAATGAGATCAATTACAGTGAGCAATATGTCATCATTATCAATTTTGTCAATAAGAAGTTATAGTGGATCAACGTTCACCCAAGTATCAAACTAAACTAAAATTTGTGAGCCATTTCCAATCTGCCAACCAAACCCACTCTTCACCATATTTAAACTTCGAACCGCACCTTTCCACATCTTTGAGTCCATCGGTTTGATATTAGTTTCCATTATAGAAGTTTGCATAATGTATTTAACTTTCAGATCTCGAGCTCAAATATCATCTTATTATGTTAACGTACATGTATGACCGTTTGACGAACGTATGAATCTAATTTAGTGGTCCAAATTATAAAAAAAATAACAAAATTGAGTATAAAATTCAGTTTCAATATAAAAATAGGACAATGACCAAGAGTGGACTAGGGGTCGTGATAGTGGGTTTAGTTTTGAGTTCGAGTGGGAGTTACACCTGTGAATGGGTTGGTTCATGTTGATTTTGTCTCGAATCTTAACGAATGCGGGTTATTTTTGCCTCCACCCGATAAGTTTTTGAGTGATGTTTTCGAATTCGTATACGACTCGATTTGTTATCGGGTGACATGACATGACTTGATAGTACCCGTTAAGCAAATATTTTATATATAAAAAAAAGAATTGAAATTTTTTCACTAGGATCAAGATGAATAATAACTAAAATTACTTCAAAAGTAAAGATAATTATTCATAAAGTTTAAAATAAGTACAAACCCTAACAAGATTTAATTAATTTTTGTTTTATTAAAAGTTAAAAAAAATAAAGGGTTTAACGGGTCACCCGAATTTGTTAAGGGTGAATCCATAACATACCCGTTATTATTTCATGTTAAATGGGCGAACCTAATAATTACCCGAATTCATTAAGGGTTCACCCATTAACTTATAACTCCGTATTGATTTGTGTTGTGTTATCGTGTAACATGTTATTTTGTTAACTTTATTGGGAGCTCCACAAGTATCGTTTAGAGAATTGCAAAGAGCCTAGTAGCTAGCGGCATGCTCTACTGCGAAAAGAGATCGATTAAGATGAACGAAAAGAAGTTTAGACACCTTTTGCAATTATTATAATTTTAGAGTAAAGTACACATGGGGTCACTAAACTAGGGATGGCAACGGATCTGGTTTACAATTTCCATCCCGCCCTCGCTCCCTCGCTACCAAAAACCATCCCCGCCTCCATCCTCAATTTGGGGTATTGGGTAATCCCCATCCCCGTTGGGTAACGGGTTCCCGCGGGTACACTCGACAATTTATTTTTTTAAAAAAACATAAAAAATAAAGAAAAATGAAATTAGAAATAATATAATGTTATATAATATATATACATATATAAATGAAATTATATATTTACACAATCAACAATAAACTAATTTTATAAACGTATAAATTTTATATACATATATATACACACATATATATAAGAAAAAAATAAAAAATTTATATCGGGGTGGGTACGGGGTGGAGAGACTCGTACCCGAACTCGAACTCGACTAAGTTTAAAAATCCCCACCCTCGATTATTTGTACCTATACCCCCCCCATCGGGTTGAAACCTGCGTGTACCTAAACCTGTGGGTATTTTTGCCATCCATATACTAAACTATTGAGTTTTTTCAATTTACCTACTAAATTATTAATTGTTTCAATTTACCCACTTAATTATTGAGTTTTTTTCAATTTACCCACTAAATTATTAATTGTTTCAATGTAGTTGTTTCAATTTACCCATTAAATTATTGATTGTTTCGATTTACCACTAAATTATTTAGTTGTTTCACTTTACCCACTAAACTATTAATCATTTCAATTTACTCGTTCATCTATTTATTTGTTTTAATTTACCCATTAATTTCGTCAGAGTCTGTTTAAAATGTTGACAAAATTCGACATGTGCGGTTCACAAAATTAATGGGTAAATTGAAATAAGAGTAAACAAACCAAATGGCCATTAAACTTTGGATTCAATATCGTCATCAAACCATAAACGAATTATTTTAGCCATCCAACTTTTAAGCGAGTATCATTTTGACCATTTTGTCTAATTTGATTGTTAAACTAGATAGAATGAAGACATACGCAAAGCACATGATCGACTTCATTTAAGTTTATTTTTATCATTTTAGTCATAAAATACCATGAGTAGATTTTTTTATATACTATGCGTTTCATTTTAGTAGAATTATTTGAAAAAACGGGTGTTCTATTGCAGTAAAAGGATTTATAATATATTGGGTAAATTGAAATAAACAATTGAATAGTTGAATGGGTGAATTAAACAACTAAATAGTTTAGTGGATAAATTAAAATAATTAATTTAATGATTAAATTGAAATAATTGAATAATTGAGTGAGTAAATTAGAACCATTAATAATTTAATAAGAAGATTAAAATAATTCAATCGTTTAAAGACATCAGTGTAATTTACTCTCATTATCGTTATCATTATTATTATTTTTTTTATAACAAAAACAGGGCAGAAGTCCACGACTCAAAGAACTCGTTTTTCTTCTCTTTCCTCACGCCTCAAGGTATCTAGTCTCATAAAAAGATTGGGCGTAATAAAGGTTTATAAAACGCATCCCTTCAACCCCTCTCTCTCTCTCTCTCTCTCTCTCTCTCTAAAATAAACAAAGCTTACATTACCCTCTCTCTCTCTCTCTCTCTCTCTCTCTCTAAAATAAACAAAGCTTACATTACACAGTTGAAAAAACCCAAAATACAGAGCTCCCTCCACCATATCTAAAAAAAAATTAATCTCATTGTAACCTTTTTACTCTCCTTATCTCAATTCATTTTTTCTATTTCTAAATTTTCTGCTTACTCTCTCTGTCTCTGTCTCTGTCTCTCTCTTAATTACAAATGATTTCACTCTAACCTTCGAGCACCTCATTGCGTTCCAAAGCAACACTCTGTTGCAGGTATTTGTTTTACTTTCCAATCGATTTTTTTTTTATCTAATTAGGGCTTTTTGCATGTCGCCGTATAGATCTCAAATTGGGTCTTTTTGTTGTCGTGAATGAATGTTCTATTTGGTTATTCTGGTGTTGTCAACGCAATTGCTCAAATTGTTTGTTGGAAATTTGTAACCCTAAATGTTTTGAATTAGGGTTTTTTTTTGTTGTGAAATGTGAAATAATTTCAGTGGAATGCTTATGGGCTACGAGAGGTTAGAGTTTTGGAACCTTGCTGAGAACATAATAAAGGTACTTCTTTTCAGTTGCTTGAGGTTTCAATTTTCTTTGTCTTGGTTATTTGATACTGTTGTCTTTAAATTAACCGCTTATATTCAACATTAGTGAAGTGCTTGATTAGCATCTATCTTACAATTATTGAAAGTTTTTGTTTATTTAATTTTTGTCCTAGTTCTGTTAATGCATTATAGCTCTGCATGTATAATGGAGATCTTTGACAAGTTAGGTCAATGAGTGATAAAAAATCTTTAAAGCATATCAGTTTAGGCATCCTTTAATAGGTTTATCAGATCTATGTTCTTTATCAACTCTTATCGCATGTTGAGGGTAGGGATTGAGGGCAAGTGTGTTGGCTCGCTGGGTTAGTCAGAGATTAATGATACAGTAAAAATTTCATAGATATATTTGGGGTATATGCTAATCGAGGGATGATACAAGCTTCAGATCTGCGCAAGCTGCTTGTTGGAGGTTATAGGGTAAAACTCAAAACTGTGTCAAAGTACCTCAGGCGCCACCAGGGCATCGCCTGCTGTGAATAACTTTTCACAGCGATCCTTAAGCTGTTGCAGTTTGTCAAAGTACAACCCAGGACAATTTGGAAGGTATTTCCAACATATTAGCATATTGGTTAAAGAATACTTGTTTGGCTTGGTTCCCTGGGATCTTTCTTCAACACTGTCTTGTGGTAAATTGGTAACTGGGTTGTCACAGGATGATTTAATGGGACTGAGCCAGAGATATATTGAGCCGCTCAATATGGCAGTTTGTCTAACAATAATTGGGGACTTAAGCCGAAGGCGCTTTACGAGGAATACGTGTATGATGGAATATGGGTTGTTGATTGTTTTGGATTTCTTTCTCTCTAAAAAATTATTAGTACCTGTCACGACATCCGACACAGTTGATTTTTGGATTGGGAATTGGTATTTGATCACGACTTTGTTGATGGTGAGTTTTTTCACGTAACTATGCCAAGTTATATCCTTTCTTGGTGACTGAAAGTGTGTGCATGCTTTGACCCGGCCATTATCTACTGAAATCCCTACTGCAACAACTCATCCACTTGTCTTTTCGCCTCATAGATATTGTAATATGGGTAAATATATGGAGCTTTGGACATTTAACATAGATGGGAAACTATTTGGTTAGTCATCTCAGTCAGCCGTGTGTTTGATATTTTGCATAGCACATTGTTTGACAAGTCATCTAATGACAGATAAGGAAGGCCTTAAGACACTTCACTGTAGCTTTCATGATTGGTCTTAGTTTCATTACACATAAATGTATGATCCAGGATACTTAGCTCTTGCCCACTTAAAAATCTCTTGTGCTAAGGAAGTGAGGGGCTTTCTTCTGGCAAATAAACTTTCTGTTTGGGATGTCTTACCTTCGTATACTGGCTTAGTTTTTTTCATCCTATTTAGTTCCTTTTGGTGCCTTTGGCTAGTGGTGGACAATATTATCACCTTTGGACATAAAATGCAAAGTATCTCCACTCACAACGGTTCACATCACTAGTACAGTGCCAGGAGAAAGAAGAAAAGAGGATTAGAAATAATCTAAACGACATAGAGAAGATAAAAATCTCTCAGCCAAACAGGGCCATGTGATTGCTCAATGGTGTCGGTGATTGATATACATGTCCTGAAAGCAGAACCCGGGGAGAGTCAAGAAAAACCACCAAGGTATTATGGTACACTCACATCTGTAGGAACATCACACTTACAGAACTGTAGTGACTACAAGTAATTAGAAACTAGACAAGGTTGAACTACGGTTTTTGTCAGGGACAGAACCTTAGCGAGGAGGGCACATTAAAATATAAAAAAAGATTAAAAAGAAACATCTAACTGACACTGCCAATAAAGTTATAAGGGTTTGGTTATTCCCACTCCAATTCATACTCTAGCACTCCAACATCCATCACAAATGTACAAAAAGTGTCCCTAAAGATGCATAAAAGGCGTCACTAAAATCATTTTACTAGAGTTCATACTGGATGCTAGAGTATTTATTTGGAGTGCTAGAGATCATTTAACTTGTGTAAATAGAGATAATTCATCATATGCAATATCTAGACATGAAAATTTGCCATACATTCTTGTAAAAGTTGATAGATGTAGAAAATTGTATGTGTATATATCTATGTATACAATTTTTTTAAAGGGAAGGTCTAAAGCCTCTTCCCTTGTAACTATTCTTATTTTTAACCATTTCTGTCACCCTCGAGCCCTCTGTATGACTTGCTATTGCACTAGATCCTCGAGATCTTGGGAATCTTATCCCAAGGGAGTCCACGCATCCTAATGGATATAATCAGATCAACTCCTGAGAATCTTGCTCGGGAGGGTGTCAATGGACCCCGGAGGCTATACTACACTCCATTTGAATTACGTGGTGAAAGTCACCTCATCTGTTTCGGGTCCACAACCTCTCCCATATTATAGGGTGCACTTACCTATAAGCTCACATGCATATATAAAGTTGTATATTGACTTAAATATAATGATAGTTTGGAATATCATCTTTTATATTAGTCAACATAAGTTTATTGAAAAATAAAAGTAAAGAATTAACGCTATTGACATAGTAACTATAGTGGAGAATAACTGGAATAAGAATCAATGCAACAGTTTCGATGAATAACTGGAAGTATGGATAGTGTAACTCAAGCACATAGGGTCTTAAAGGTAGTGTCCTCGCATTTTGTTTTAGGAGAATCACATAGAAACTACAATGCTTGCATATGTGAAAAAGAAAGCAGGAGGGCAATAAGCCCCCAGGCGTAGACTAGCTCTGCTCAATGGGTCCGTATGATGTTGGTGTTGATCCCTTCAACATGACAAGTTTGCGAGTGTGGCTTAGGTGTGGGTTTGAATCTAAAATATCAGAGGCTGAACCATGCTCATTCAACTCCTACTAGGTATTTTTATGGGTGTTATGTATGCTTGCTGTTATTTGGGTCATTTGGTTTGATTGAATTCAAGAATTTCCCAAGATCAGTGCCTCCCTCTCCAGCTTTTGTTGGATAGACCGGTGTCTACAACTTAACCACTCTACCTAGATGGCAGGGTCAGCAAAAATCATATTATTAGCGATCATATTGGAGGGCTAATAGCCATACAATTAGGCACCGTTATATCTCTATAAATGTGGATGGCACAATAGGGACTGTTGATATATATACACCAAACCTCATTTCTAGCATATTTTGAGGAATGAATCATATGTTGAAGGAAACTAAGTTTAGATGTTCGTTTTTTCAAAGTAAATGTAATTACAGGGTAAGTACTTGGAAGTTTCATTCTTGAAGATGAACCACTATTTAAAGTTATGTACTCTCTCAGGCTCCAATTAGAGCCGGGAATTCGAGTCATGAGTTATAACTATCTCAAAGTGGACTGCGGTCCACTGAATTTGTCCCCTCCATTGTAATGCTTTCTTTTGATTATCAATAAAAGTGTTGTTTCTGATAAAAAAAGAAGACGGAGTAGTTTGTAATGTAAAAGCCATTCACTGAGGTGGTATGATGAAATCAATGGTAGAAAGCATCCACGGATGATCCATATTTTCCTTGTTCTGGTCATTTTTAAATCCTACCTCTCATTATTTTTTATTTTATAAACCATGATTCTTTTGAATCTTATTTGAAAGTTGAAACAAACTTAAAAATTTATGACATTTACCCACATTTACCCATTCATTCATATATTTGGAAATTCTTGTGCATGATGTCTGATGTCTTTTTCATTATAATGTTATTGAATAGAACACAATATTACTGAACTAGTTTCTGGTGCTCTTTAAATGCAAAATCTGGATTGTTGATCTGTTTTCCTGTATGTGAAATTCTGTTTGACATGTCATTTTTGATAAATATGTTGCGAAATAAATGCTTGGTGTCTTAAAATTCAGGTTTTACAGGGAATATGGCTCTTCGGAAATATGTTCCCTCTGTTGATGCAGCTTCTGTGAATATGAAGTCATTGACCTTTTCCTCCAAGGTGAATGAAAAAGCTCAACTTGCAGACAAAGAAAGAAGTGGCATGGAGGCTGATGTGGATGTTGACCTCAGGGAGGTCTACTTTTTGATTATGCATTTTTTGTCAGCTGGGCCATGTGAAAGAACTTATGGGCAGTTTTGGAATGAACTGCTTGAACATCAACTTTTACCCAGACGATATCATGCTTGGTATTCAAGGAGTGGGGCCCACAGTGGGGATGAAAATGATGATGGCTTGTCTTTCCCATTAGGTTACAATAAATTAGTGGAGAGGTATTTATATATGCCTCCTTTGTGTTGTTCCACTACCATCTTTGTTTTCTTTGACTTCTATAAGGATCACATAATAAGTTAATTTTCCCAATCCCCCTCATGTATCCTGTTCGTATTGTACTTGTGGGCTTCCACACGATTCCCTATTCACGCCAAGGACAAATTATTTGTACATATTTATGAAACTAAGTATGAAAATTTTATTTAAATATGTATATTTCCATGTATGAGGTATCTATGTGTACAATTTCCTTTCCTAATTTATAGAATTACCCTTCAAAAGGTGAAATAGAACTCACTTCAAGTTGAACATAGTCTTATAAATAAGTAGTATGCCTAAGGATATCAGTATTACTGAGGAGCAGAGAGCTGTGAAAAATATTTTGCATTGAGTTTTTTTGTTTTTTTTCTAATTTGATGTTTGCTGGGAGTGTAAGTAGGTGAGTAAATGGGTTTTATGTTGTGTTTATACTTTGGGCGCGATATGATGTTACTTTTCAAAGTGAGTTTAATGGAAATCCAATGACTAATACATGATGCACGGATATTTTGCAACCTTGACCATTAGATGAGATGACTTTTGAGAGTTTGGTTGTTGAAAAAACCTTTCCTTATAGCATAGATAACTCAGTAGAATGTAAAGAAAAAAATAGATTTATGTAGCTGGTTCAAGTAACTGAAATGTTAGAATCTGCTGAGTTCCTTTTTATTATTTATATTTTTTCTCTGCAAACATTGTTTGTTCATTATGAATGCCATTTATGTTTATTTAGGTATCCTCACATTGAAAAGGATCACCTGGTGAAGCTTCTGAAGCAATTGATACTTGGCGCAGCTGCTCCTTCACAGGGTGTGGTTAGTGGGAACGCTTTAAATGCAGCAGCTGTGCCTACACTTTTGGGGACTGGTTCCTTTTCACTTTTGGGCAGTATGTTCAAACTCTTGAGAGTTATTTATCTTAACATGTAACACATATGGTGTATTTAGTTTACTTGGTGAGTACTTGAATGAGAGTAAAAGAAAGAATGGACACTATGATGTTTCTTTCGTTTATACATATTATTTTGATAGAATGCACCTTTTCTTTGTATGGTAGATCGAGTACCACATTCCTTTGTTTTTGAGTGTCTTCTTCCTTTTATGTGCTCTCACAGATGAAAATAACAAAATCAATCAAGTTAAACTTCCCCCAAGCTACATGCATTGGCCTCATATGCAAGCTGATCAGGTGCGAGGGCTAAGTTTGCGGGAAATTGGTGGGGGCTTCTCTAGACACCATCGTGCGCCTTCGATTCGGGCAGCTTGTTATGCCATTGCAAAACCTTCTACCATGGTGCAGAAGATGCAAAATATTAAGAAAGTTAGGGGGCACCGCAATGCTGTTTATTGTGGTAAGATTCTCCTTTGCTCTTCTTCTCGAACTTGAAGCCAACACTAGTATTTCCTTTTTTTTGTGTGATGTTTTTTAAGTTTGCCGGAAATTTCTCTTTAGTGTTTTCTGTCGCCTTAAAAATATTCTTCTCTTGTCCAAAATAAAATAAAATTATGTGTTTGCATTTAATATGCTGCGAGAAGTGACTGCATTTATTAGCTAGCCGTTTATGCTTTAGGTTACCCCCGACCAATTTATTTTCACATGTAGGTCTTGTATGTAATTGGGTTACACTTATAGAAAAGTCGTTTGCAGAAATTTTTCTTACTAGTCTTTAGGGATGGCTCGAGCACATTTGAGATACAAAAAGCATGTGGAAGTAGTGGCTTCTCTATTATTAAAATGGGGACATTCTTTATAATTTATTATTAGTATTTTTACTAAAATCTTTTTCAAATCCCTTTATGCTGTCTCTGCTCAGGTTTGACTGGCTACCTCGTAATTTGGGTTTTATTTATCTACATTTGATCTTTTGCTGCCCCCTATCTGTTTCATCGTTTATCTTTAATGTGCAGAGGACACTTGATATGGTACATATTAATATCCAATGATTTTCTTTCCATGTAGCCATATTTGATCGAGCAGGGAGATACGTCATTACTGGTTCAGATGACCGCCTTGTGAAAATTTGGTCAATGGAAACAGCATATTGCTTGGCCAGCTGCCGTGGGCATGAAGTGAGTCAAACTAGTCCCTCTAGTTCATGTTCGCAATATTTATACATTTTTCTGATTTGGTTCAATTACTTTTTGTCTGGAAGGGTGACATCACAGACCTGGCTGTTAACTTCAATAACACCTTGGTGGCTTCTGCTTCAAATGACTGCATCATCCGAGTTGTAAGCTTATGTTCTGATCTAATTATGATTTTTTTTTTGCTTGATGTTAATTGATTATCTGACTATTCATTCTTCTTGTTTTATCACAGTGGCGTTTTCCTGATGGGCTGCCCATTTCAGTTTTGCGTGGTCACGCTGGAGCAGTAACTGCCATTGCTTTTTCTCCAAGACCAAGCTCAGTATACCAGCTATTATCGTAAGCTAATTTCTTGAGTTATTATTTGGACTGCTGGACGGCCTTGTTTGTATTTATTTATTTTGTAGTTCTTAATTTTAATAGTGATGATCATCTGTGAGTTTCCAAAAGCTTGGTATTTCGTGTGATGACTGTAACCTTGTAATTAATTTTATGGATATATTTTGTGCCTTGAACGGGTGCTTTACTTTGTTACAGAAATTTGCTTCATTTATTGAAAGTTTTGTATTTTATACGAGTAACAAAACATAAGTATACTAGAGATAATTATATAATGAAAGACCGTAGTGTTGCTATTAATAATCAGGAAAGGCCTAATGGTTGTCATATACTGGTATATATAGTGGACCCTTGCGAAACTTCAAAAAGTTTTGGGGCAAGTATTGATAATTTTTGAGGGCCCCATTGCAAATGACACTAAATTATTGCAGAAATTGAAACATGTTTGCCAGTGTTTCTCTATTCATTCTGTTGGTTACTGTTACTAGAATGGTATTCCTGTTTCGCCTTTGGTATTAGAAATGGAGTTTTTTGGGTTGGTTGTTGACCATTTGATTTTCAGAATTCCTGTTTGAAAACTTCGAATGCCATTTGAATTACTATCACAAGAAGGTTTATCCTATCTTCCTGCTTCCTATAGGTATAATGTGTATATCCTTTGATTTTCAAGATGCTTAGTTATAGACATCTGGCCTTGGAATTTAATGATTCAGGGATATTATCAAAGTTATCTCAAGATTGTTTTAATTTTTTTTTAAACTTCTTTTAATTATGGATACATTTTGGCATTAGTTTTGATTTGTTTGATTGTGTGATGATTTGAATGCCTTCACTATCTCATGTTACTTAAACCAAAATGTTTATATGTATTTGTCAATGCTCTCAAAAGCTCTAGGTGGAAGTCAGGCGGCAGGAGGGGGCTACCACGTATGGCGCCTAGGCAGGGAATAGTCAAACTAAGGCCATCTCTAATGGCAATTTCTATTTTTGCATTTCTATCCTATGTGTCAAGGACTTTGTAAAAAATTTCTATATCTAATTGGCAATATATTTACATGGGTAGCAAAGGATAGAAAAATTGATCTCCAATGGCATATCATTTCTTCTTACTTGTCATTTATTTAAGAAGAGAGAGAATTAGTGGGTTTAGTGGTATCCAATAAAATTGTTCCATGTCATATATGAAATTTATATCACCATTTCTACATGTAGAAATGTTTATAGAAATTCCCAATGACTCACCTTCCACCTCATATAGAAATGGCTATAGAAAGAACCATTGGAGCACATTTTTCCCTTTTCTCTTTTCTAACATAGAAATTTGCTTGGATAGAAATGACAATTGGAGATGGCCTAAGGGGCCAATTATTTCTTCATTTATTTTGAACATATAATACTATCAAGAACAATTGGAGAGCTTTGATTTTTAAATTGTGTTCCATTGTATAATCTGTTCTAGGGGTGTGTCTTTGGCTTTATATTTTTCTTTTTCTTGGGTTCTATGATTTGATGGTGGACTCCTTGTCCCCTCTCAGTTTGTACTTTTTTGATTCATTAATGAAATCTTGTTTCTTATATAAAAAAATACTACAAAAGATCTAGCTTTACTTCTAAAAAGGATATTAAAAGTTCAGTAGTCAGAACTTTTTTATTAATTCAAACATAATTATTTTTTTTCACCCAAAAGGTGTCAAACTATCCACCTTCATGCTCAGTCTCCATGTAAGCCGCCTAGGCAGGCTGACAAGACAAGCGAAGCGGTAGGGCACCGCCTAGCTCCTAGACGGCTACCCTAGGTGGGGACTTTAGTACAATGACTAATACATATTTGTTCTGTAAAATCGTTTTGCGTACATCTTTAGTGGGTTTGCAACATTAAAAATGCTTGTTTCAAACGTAGTTAACAGCCATCATCTGGTTCTTAGATCTGTAAAATACTTGGCAGTTATATACCATTTCTGTGTTCTCTGTAGGTCATCTGATGATGGAAGTTGTAGGATTTGGGATGCTAGATACTCCCAGTTTAGTCCACGCATATATGTACCAAAGCCTCCAGATCCTATCCCTGGTCAGTTGCCATCATCTTGTAGAGTCATTATTGCTTTTGGCCAATCTATTGGTGAAAGTACTTATTTAGGATTTATTTGAATGGTAGGGAAGAACACTGGCCCATCGTCAAGTAGTGGTCAACCGGGTCATCAGATTTTCTGTTGTGCATTCAATGCTAGTGGAACCGTTTTTGTCACTGGGAGCTCGGATACTCTTGCAAGGGTACATCTAAATTTGTACATTGGATAAGAATAAAGTCTAATTACAATTCAAAATTTTTTACTCTTAATGTAGAACTAAACTTACAGGTGTGGAATGCTTGTAAATCCAACATGGATGACTCAGATCAACCTAATCATGAGATGGATGTTTTAGCTGGGCATGAGAACGATGTCAATTATGTGCAATTTAGGTTAGTATATCTCAATCTTGCTCCAATATGTTTAGATTGATTTTTTTTTTCATGCTGATAATTGATGCTTCCCTCATGATGCAGTGGCTGTGCAGTGGCATCTAGATTTTCTACATCTGACACCTCGAAGGAAGAAAATATTCCCAAATTCAAGAATACATGGTGTGTTTGTATTTTTCTTTAGATAAGCAAATATTATATTTATGCCTGTCTTCATTTCTTTTGTTTATTCATATATAGATATTACATAATCATTTTTCTCACGCTTTTCACTATTTTGATATCCCTATTTATGCTTCCGCTTCTAGGTTTACCCATGACAACATAGTCACCTGTTCTCGTGATGGAAGTGCAATAATTTGGATTCCAAGATCACGAAGATCACATGTGAGCCCTTCTTGCATACGGTCTTAGACTTCTTTCTATGATGTTCCATAATTCAGTTTAATGTTCTGAGCAAGGCTTCACTGGTGTTTTCTTTTTTCGAAAAAGAATTCATGTGGTATGACCTTAATCCTGTTTTAGGGGAAGGTTGGACGTTGGACACGGGCATATCATTTGAAAGTTCCTCCACCACCAATGCCTCCTCAACCCCCCCGAGGAGGTCCACGTCAAAGGATTCTTCCAACTCCTCGAGGTGTTAATATGATTGTGTGGAGCCTAGACAACCGTTTTGTTCTTGCTGCTATCATGGGTAAGTTTTTTCTTTTTTGGTTAAAAAATTTCTTATATATCACTGATTTCGACAGCAACTGTAGTTTTAGCAATAGTGTACCTTGTATAAACAGTTACAAATTATGTGATTCATATAGTATGGTTGATCTGTAAGGGCTGTTCGTGTAATTTGCAGCAGAAGGGCTTTCTTGTCGTACCCTTTCTCTTTGGGTCTTTTTTGGTGGTTGTGTAGTTCTTGTCATTGCTTTAGTTTTCTTTTGTTTTATTTGTTGTAATTGGAGTGCAGCTGTTCAGTGATGGAGCTGTCTTAGAGTATGATGTAGTAGTTACAGTCTTATTTGTGGCATTGGCACAAAACTATCGCTTTGATCTTTTTGTGATATTGGTATTTTGTTATTTTTGAGAGCTTTGTGTAGCTTCTGGCATATCATTAGGGGCTTTGGTGGACTGCTGGTTCACCAATGGTGTAATCATCATTGTAATGCTTTGATTAGTTGATTTTAATAAAAGCATTTTGTTTCTGATAAAAAAAATATAATAACCGTTCTCCTTTTTGATAAAAAATGAAAGTGCTCTCAAAATGCAGATTGCAGAATATGTGTCTGGAATGCTGTTGATGGTAGCCTAGTACACTCTTTGACAGGTCATACCGAATCTGTAAGTGGTTTATTTTTATTTCAAGTTTCTGCTATTGACTTATGCTTAAACGGACATGAGGAGGTGATTTATGATGAAATTAGTGCATTCCTAAAAAACGTGAAAGTCAAACATGGACTCTTAATGAGGAATGGAGGGAATACTTAATAATTTGTTTCAATTGAAAAGTCCCAGGATTGTCGTCCATATAGTTATATTTCTGACCCTATTGTTTTAAATTGTGGTAGACCTATGTTCTGGATGTTCATCCTTTCAACCCCCGAATAGCTATGAGTGCAGGATATGATGGAAAAACAATAGTGTGGGATGTGAGTTTCTAGTTCTATGAAGCTCGTCTAAGATCTTACTAGCTGTTCATTCTTGTTGCGTGCTCATTTTTGCTGTAAATCTTCACTCTTTCTTTGTATAGATATGGGAAGGAATACCTATTCGAACATATGAAATTGGACGTTTCAGGCTTGTTGATGGAAAATTTTCTCCGTAAGTTACTAATACATTCGATATATATATTAGCATATTTGACTTTGGTAAGTTCGAATTGTTGAAGCAGGGAAGGGAAAAAAAAGGTAATTGTTATTTTTATTTTTTTATGTTTTTCCTTTCAATCCAGGGATGGGACATCTATTATACTTTCGGATGATGTTGGCCAATTATACATATTGAACACGGGGCAAGGCGAGTCCCAAAAGGATGCCAAGTATGATCAGGTGATGGAGAAACACTGCGGTTTCCCTTTTCTTTATTTTATTTTATTTTTGGATTAGAAACGAAGCTTATATTGATACGAGAAATCAAATACAAGCAAAAGGAGGACTGCGAGTGAACGGGAGGTCCACAACCAGCCCAAAAACAGAAACAGTCTACTTAACCAAAGAAGAAATCAGCCACCTGAACAAAAAACAAAAATACAACTACCCAAACCTACACTATAAATCCCTTTCTCTTCATTTTGAAATAAAAAAAACTCAAATTGCTAATTATAAATTTTTAATCAAGGACAAGGCACCAAAACAGGAAGATGAAAAACTGAACCATAAATGTGTTGGAAAAATCCCTTCAAACTAAGTCGTAACTCCCCTCTTATTTGTATGTAAAGCCTTACCACTGCATCACAAATCATTCCCTCGAAGGGGGTTTGTGCTATAAAAAATATATATATAAAGGGGTGCTTTTGCATATTTGATGGAATTTTGATTGAGTTTTTTTTAAAACCCCTCAGTTAATTAGATTAAGTTCAGCCTGCAAGGCTGTGCAACTCCTTTGCTAAAGATGATGTTGTTTTTCTGTTAACAGTTCTTTCTTGGGGATTATCGGCCCCTTATTCAAGATACCCATGGAAATGTTCTTGACCAGGTAAGTCTAAACCTTTTTTCACCTTTTGCATAGGTTAGCTGTTTTTTTTTTCTTATGCAATTTATTTTATTTTGGCAAGTAAAGGTGCACCTTAATTTTTACATTTTGCATGTAGAAGAATTCTGTCTCTGTGTAGCATATCAACCCTGATATTACTATGTCCTACAAAATGTTTGACATATCCATAGATTCGTGCACACTCGATGCGTGTGCTATGGATATAAGTAATTTAAAGAAAAAAAGTTAAAAGTTGAAAGTAGCACATCGGTCAAGAGCCTTATTGCCCTCGCTGCTAGTGAGGGTTCAATTCCTGTTGCATATGCTGAGTGTTTTGAATAGCATTCTATAGCGTGCTACGTCGCGCGCTATAGCGTAAATTTCACGGCCAACGCTACATAGCGTGAGTTAAATAGCGTTTGGAACAGAAAGTGTCTCAATAGCGCTGACAAGGCACGCTATTGCGTGGGTTTTTCACGCTATCGACAAAAAAACGAACGCTATGAAGGAAAGTTAAATTAGGTTTAATATGTTTTGAAAGCTGATTACCTCGGTCGACGTTTTCTCCCCTCGAAGTCGCTATTTAAGCAGAGGAAGAGTGCAGGAAGAAGAACGGGGAAGAAGACAGGAAGAAGAACAGGGGAAGAGGAAGAAGCATAAAAAAGATGAAGAGAGAGAAAAAACAAGCCTTAGTAATTCTCTTCTTACCTCTGGCGTTGAGAAAACGAGACGGTGCTCTGTAATGGAAGATCGGGAGAGCTGGAAGATGGGTGGCTGTAGGGCTCGGTTAAAATTAGTAGGGTTTTGAATTTATTAATAAAATAACTTAATTAACCTTGGTTATGTTCATATTTACAAAATTATTTTCAATTTTAATCCCTCCCCCTATTTTCTTAGTTTTGTACCCCTTTTTTGAAACATTTACAATTTTTAGCCTATTCCATGTCTTTTTATTATTGTAAAGGCCTTTCTATTTCTTATTAATTAGTAATTTAGTATTATCTTATTATAAATAAATAATAATAAATATATATGTAATTTACTAATTTTTTTAGTATAATTTTTTTTTTAATTATAACGCTATTCATGTCCCGAATAGCTTACGCTATTACGCTATTTATTTGCGCTACGCTATGCCGGAACTAAAACGCTACGCGTTACGCTACCGCGATATAAAACATTGCACATGCTATAGTGCAATTATTTTTTGTGAAATGAAACCTGCAAGGGCAAAATTGGAAAACCAAGAAGCTGACAAGGATTCAATAACTGCCAAAATGCATTCTGGCTTCATATAATTGTAGAATAGTACATAATAAATAGTAGATAACATTTTGTGACGATGGACAACTCTTCATGCAGGAAACTCAGCTTGTTCCATATCGAAGGAATATGCAAGATCTCCTTTGTGATTCAGGTATTCTTTTTAACCCTTTTTGATTGCGTACTTCTTTTATAACTATAAGATATTCTTTATTGTTCCATAATCTAAATAACGGTCACAAATTTAAAAATTATAGGCATGATTCCATATCCAGAGCCTTATCAGAGCATGTACCAGCAGCGTCGATTGGGAGCCCTCGGTATTGAGTGGCGTCCATCCTCTCTAAGATTTGCTGTTGGTGCTGACTTCAGTATGGACCAAGAAATGCTTCCCATTGCAGACTTGGATATATTGATTGATCCACTTCCTGAGTTTCTAGATCCAATGGACTGGGAACCTGAAAATGAAGTACAACAAAGTGATGATACAGATTCAGAGTATAATGTTACTGATTCTGGAGGTGAGCAAGGGAGTTTAAGCTCCCACTCTTCTGGTCGAGAATGCAGCGCAGAAGATAGTGAGGTTGAGAATGCACATGAAGATGGGCTTCGCAGATCGAGAAGGAAAAAACAGAATGCTGAAGTAAATGTTCTTTTGTATCTTTTCTTTGCCTTGTTTGCATATAAAATAATCAAAGTAGCACCCATATTTCGAAAGTTGAAAAAGGGTGTGACAGAGATATGAATAATATCTGACAGTCAAAATGACGTGCCAGTTGATTTATTGGATGACTTTGAGTTGTGATCAAGGTTTGGGTTTATTTTTCAATTTTGTAATATAAAGGAACATGATAGTAATTGAAAAGTTAAATGGCTAATTTGAAAAACAAAAATATATCAATACTGCTAAAGTACATATAAAAGGTAATGTACTGAAGTATCTGTATTCTACATTTGTATTTAAAGCTATCATTTATCATCATTCTTTAATATTATTACAAAATACACATGTATAAAACATTATATGTAATATTTTACTACTGTATCCTTGCTGTATCCAAACTCTTTATCATTTGTAATTTTGTCATATTGCTGTATTTTGCAGGTTGAGATTATGACTTCTTCTGGGAGGCGTGTTAAGAGGAAAAATTTGGACGAGTACGATGAGAATTCATTTAGAAATAATAACCGAAATAGGAAGTCGAAAAATGACCGGAAAGCCTCGAGGAAGAAGAAATCTTCTTTATCAAAGTCTTTAAGACCTCAAAGAGCTGCTGCACGCAATGCCCTTAATTTGTTTTCTCGAATTACGGGAACATCTACAGATGGAGAAGATCAAGAAGATGGCTCAGAAGGCGATTCATCTGAGAGTGAATCCACACTGCAGGATTCAAATATTGGGAGTGAAGAATCTGACGTATCTTTACAAGCAGAACAAAATGAGCATTCAAAAGGCAAGGAAGTTGTGTTATATGAATCTGAGGATGCCGTTAAACCTCATGAATCCCCTGAATCTCGGCCATCTATTGGAAACAGGAGGAGATTAGTCCTCAGATTACCAAATAGAGATTCAAGTAAACTTGTGGATAACACATTGCTCAAATGTGGTAGTCAACCAGAAGTAGGAGGCACATCATCAACATTTCCTCAAGGAACTGATAAAGTAAATACTAATTTTCCTCATCAGAACGGTGAGAACATTGAGGAAAGTGAAAAGGGGCAGATCTCAAAGGTTGAAAATCATATTGGCCTTCTTGAAGGATATAATGATGGGAAGATTAAATGGGGAGGGGTCAGGGCTCGCACATTGAAGCGTTTTCGGGTGGGTGAACTGTTGCCATCAGGTGCAGAGGCTGGATTGGTTTCATGTTTTAGTAGTCCGGTGAAGATTGAAAATTTTGTCAATGAGAAATCCGTATCCAAAAAGAACGGTACATTTTTGGCTAGTTCAGAAATCCAAGCCAATGAGGGCAAGGAGGATGAAATGGCTAATGATTTTACGGCTGGTGCCCAAGAGGACTCCGATGAATGTAAGTATAATGACAAATCACCAAATCAGATTCACAATGACATTGATGATAGACCTACATCTTGTGTTCCCTACAATAATGGGGTAGACAAGCTCTCCGAATTGAAAGAGAACACTTCACCAGTGCCAACAAAGTTGAGGATTAGGTCGAAAACTCTTTTAAGTGGTCATCAAACTCCGACCAAGATAAGATTTAAATCATCGATGCAAGATTCTAGGAATGGTGTGTGTGACGTATTGTCTGCAAGCCCACCCGTGTTGGAGAAGAACTTAAATTCGGAGTTGTCTGATTATAAAGGCACCAAAGGGCCAAGTTCGGGTGGGGGCCACAGTGGTGTATCAGAAGAAGCCAAGATTGATGGAACTTCCGGATCTAGTTTGCCCCCAAATAATAAGATGTATAATGCTGTTTATCGAAGGTCAAAGTCATTTAGGGCTAGGAGAAGCTTAGAAGCTGACAATGGAGGCATGGAAGCTAGCACGTCTAATGCAGGTAATCTTAATGTAGATGAAGAAACTGAAGCCACGACTGAAGGAATTCGTAGGACAAGGTCAATGGGTTTTGGGTCAACCACCCATAATTTGAGTGTTGGAGGCAATAATGTTGAATTGAGGGCGATTGATGATGGTTCAGAAGATACATCAACTAGTATAGAAAGGTCTTTGGTCAAGGCGTCTGATGAAATTCACTGTGAAGGATGGAGATCAAGTTCTAGGGTTACTGTTGGAGTAAGGTCTACCAGAAACAGGAGAAGCAGTTATCACACTCCTGAAAGTAGTACCTCCGATAAGAGGAAGTCAAATCAATCGACAAGAAGCTCGTGGTTGATGTTGACAATGCACGAGGGTGGTCCCCGGTATATTCCTCAGCGGGGGGACGAAGTTGCATATTTCATTCAGGTTTGGACTTGATTTACAAGTGTTTGCTTATCTTTGTCATTTTTTTTTTTTTTCTAGCGTTTCATCAATGGTCTGAAAAGTGCTTGGCAGAAGGCAGGTGGTGAGAGGTGGGGGTGGCGGGTACAGGCAGCTTAAGATGCTTAGCAATTGATTATTTATTTACTGAATTTTTTGAAACTAAATACTAGAAAAATAATTTGACTTGTTGAGAAGTAATGAGAGTTCTCCAACCAAAAGATTTCTGATCATCAAAAGTCAAAACACAAACTGAAGTACTTCAAGGAAATAGTGCAAATTTGCGTAGCCTGTGCAGCTGTGCAAATATATATCTATATACATAATTGAGAGTCCATATCAGTGCAATCTGTAGGGGTCAAATTAAAACTTATTGTTTTCTTGAGAATTGGGACACTGATTATGTCCCAAACACAAAAAGTGACTATTAATTTGGGACGTCTTGAAAAGGAAAAGTGACTATTAATCTGTATATGCCTCTGATTGTTGTTGTTGTTTTGTATTTCTTTTTGGAATGATTCTCTTTGATTGTGTGTTTTGCGGTGGACTGATGGTCCACTGGAGATGTACTTTTTGTTCTTTGCTTTTTTGATTTAATCAATAAAGTTATTGTTTCTGATAAAAAAAATAAAAAATCTCCAATCGAATCAAAATTGGATAAACAGAGCATTTGATTATTCATTTAATTGATTGTTAAAGTTAGCAATGCTGTGCTTCTGAACTCTTATTTTTTCACAATAACCAAAATTGTGGGCCCATTATTTTGATTGGCTAGAAATTAATTAGTTTTAGATTTCCATTAAAACCAGGAGTGGATGATTATCCAACTTTGAAATGATTATCTTATATTTTCTTTTGGCCATAAGAATTAGTTGAGCCCACCATTTTGGTTATTGAAAAGGATTTTACTTTTGATTATTTAGGTCAATTTGACTATTTGCTAGTTGATTGCTAAGATTTGATTATGCCATCCGGGTGGGGTTTTAATTAAGATTGTTAAAATTGAGTATACCTTTCATTTTGATTTGTGCCATTGGAGATGCTCCAAGTTTAACGATATCACCATGTGGCGCTCAATTCCAGGGACACAAGGAGTATATAGAGGAGAGTGGGGCGAAAGAGCCAGGCCCATGGAGAAACATTAAAGAAACCATTGGAGCAGTTGAATTTTGCAAGGTTGAAGAACTCGATTATTCAACGCATCCAGGTTCTGGAGAGAGCTGCTGTAAAATGACGCTTCAGTTCATTGATCTGACATCCAATGTGGCCGGTAAATCATTCAAATTGACTCTCCCTGAGGTGACTGGTTTCCCAGATTTCCTCGTAGAACGAACTCGTTATGATGCTGCCCTCGAGAGAAACTGGACTTCCCGAGATAAATGTGAAGTATATTGGAAAAATGAAGGGGGCGAAGGTGGAGAATGGTGGGGAGGCAGGATTATTACAGTAAATCCTAAATCTTCCGAATATCCAGATAGTCCATGGGAAAGGTTTGTGGTTCAGTACAAGAGCAATCCCCCAGAGGTTTATCGGCACAGTCCTTGGGAACTTCATGATGTTAACGCACCATTTGAGCAGCCTCATATTGATGATGATATCAGAGATAAGCTGCTAAATGCTTTTGCCAAACTGGAGCAGTTGGGGAACAAACCTCAGGTAATCGTAGATCAGTTGGCATATAATTTTGAATTATAAACTTGAATATTTAATGTTGTTCAACAATGATTCTTTTTATTTTACCTCATTTACAGGATTATTATGGGGTTCAAAAGTTGAAACAAGTTTCACAGAGGTCAAATTTTCTTAACAGGTACCCCTTTTTGCGAGGGAGTTTTTACCTTGGTTTATAGTCCATGGTTTTATACAGTATATGTGAAGTTATTTCCTACCTAGAGCATCCCCAATGGGTCTTATAATATGTTGGAGATTTCTAAATTAACATTGTTGAGCCAAAAAACCCCTCAAATTTTATAATTAGATTTTGAGGGCCTTTACTTTTATGTGAAAGGCAAAAGCAAGGAAAATGTTTCACACTCCATATGCTCCCTATCTTCTCCTTTCTATTACCCCTCCATCCCAAATTGATAGTCCCATTTCAACTTTGGTACTTTGTAAGAAAATGATTTTAACATGATCAATGGTTAAGAATGCAATATTCTTCTACTGTGAGATTTGGTACGGTATGTCGTAGATAAAGGAATTGGTACTATCAATTTGAGACATCCCAAAAAAGAGAAGTGTGACTATCAATTTGAGTTGGAGGGAGTATCTCTCTCTTGTTGGAAGGAATTTTGTTTGTTGAAGTTAGAATTATATTCGGACCCATCTATATCTATGCAGGTTCCCAGTTCCGTTGTCGCTTGAAGTGATTCTGTCTAGATTAGAGAACAACTATTACAGGAGTTTGGTGGCAATGAAGCATGACATTGAAGTGATGCTCATAAATGCCGAATCGTATTTTACAAGAAATGCTGAGGTTTTAACAAAGTTGAGGCACTTGTCCAACTGGTTAACTCGGACTCTGCCCTCTTAGGGTTTACCGTTTACCGGCCATCATTACAATTTTGTAGAAAATTCAGCATCATTGAGCCAACAACCCCTTCTGTTTTAATGTAGATATTTTCCTCTTTTATTTTGACCTCTTTTAATGCCTCTGCTAGACTAGCCTTACGTGCATTTTGTGATATTGAGAAAAGAGAGGGTCTCAAGGAAAATTAGCTAGTTAGGAAAAAAAAATTCAATTACCTGCAAATTTGTTCCTGTATAGATACCTAAAATCTTCTTCATCAGTCATTCGGTTGATTAAAAAAGTGGAAAAGAAAAAGTTTAGTTGCTTTCTTGTTCTGTGTATGAAACCTATCTTTGTTAAGGTATATTCTTCAACCACCCTTCTTCGGCTAAGTGGAAGTCAAATGTCGTACTAATTTATATGCTGTTTTTTCCTCTCTTGTTTTGCTTGCTTGTAATGGTGTATTATCTTTTTGTTAAATTTCGTCTGGCATTCAAGGCTTGAAATGCTAAATGGCGTATTAGCAGTTAAACTTTCTTTCAGAATTGTGTCAAATTAAGAGTCACTTAGGAATGTCTAAATTTAAGAGTTTTGAATAAGTTTTAGAACATAGTTAATGGACCAATTCTCTGAATCGAAAATAAATTTATATCCTTCATTAATTATTTTAAAACTATTATTTTCTTGATGACAGAATTTTATGTAGTCTTTCATAAACTTTGGTTAACAGGTTTCGTGTTTGGGTAAATCATAGTTGCTGAAAACTGTAAGTGTTGTGTTGGCGACAAGCTAGTTTTTCGTACTTTCAGCTTGTTCGATTTGAATTTGAAAAACTAAAAAGTAAAATGGTGCTGGTAAATACAACCCTGTTTTTCAGTTTTAGCCCCCTTTTTTAAAGCATCCGGATTAAACTTTTAATTTTATAAAAGCACCTATTTTAATATGAGCACCCTAATAGAAAAAATTGAAAGAAAAAAGAAGACAAAACTCAACTATAGGACCATTACTTGAAAGTTCAAATTAACCAAGTGAATTTTCCCGGGAGTAAAAAGATTTCTCCATTCCCGGTTTTTTTTCTAGGGAAGAAAAACTATTATTATTATTATTATTATTGTTGTTGTTGTTGCATGTTGCATATAAATCCAACTCGTTTTACATTTTTATTCGTCATACATGATTGAAAGAGAAAAAAATACATCGTTTTTCTTTATCGATTTACTTAGCTAAAAACAATGAGATCTAATTTATTAATGAGAAGATATCTTAAGATTGAGAGATCTGTTTAACTATGCTTTAAAAATGCCATTCCCCTTCCTGTTAATAGCCGTCGAATTTCCATCTTCAATCGCCTTCTCCGCCCGCGGCTTCTTGAACGGCATGAAATTCCATACACCCACCGATCCAATCGTCTCCTTTCCCAAATTTAACAATATAAGTTTGCTCAAGAAAAAAAAAGGAGTGACTTTTTTTTTTTCTTTCTAGAAGTTGTAAAAGTACCGAGAACAAAAAGGGTGCCTTTAAGAACTTAGAGATAATAACAAATAACCTTTTTTCTTTTAAAAAGGGTGTATAAACTAGTTTTTAAGGGTGCTTTTACCGGCACCCAAAGTAAAAACTTTTGCGAAAGTGTTCTGCATATATCAATGTTGTCATGGGTTGCCTCCGTGATAGGATTTATGTTTATTCTATTTCCAATTTGCCACGGCTCGTTACTGGGACAAAGCGTTTAACTTCTTCACTGCGATCAACATTTTAGTCGTTCAAAATGGTCAAGGTTTGAGCCAGTAACAATTGTGGGGTTATTCATGTTTCAACTTCTTCACTACGATCAACATTTTAGTCGCTCAAAATGGTCAAGGTTTGAGCCAGTAACAATTGTGGGGTTATTCATGTTTCAACTTAGCCACGGCTATAGCAGGACAAAGTCTTCCAAATATTCCGTAGTTTTCAAGCACCAAGTTAGTCGCTCAATTTACAACCTCCAATTATAGCAACAGAAACCAAAAATGATTGACGTTCAAAATTTGTTTGTGGCTTTATACTTAGATATATATAACGGTTATCGAATAAACCTAAATAATCATATTTTTCTATTCTGCTTGTATGCAGAAGGCTAAATGATCAATAAGCATAAGGTACTTTATTCTGTTTTTCAGTTGTGCTAACGAATTCCATTTCTCATCAATATTACCATTACATTTTTTCTTTTATTTTGCTTAGGTCCAAATTGTAACTTCCGTCTAATTCTTCTTAGCAGAATGCTTAGTTAGCACAAAAAATATGATGTGACACTTTTTTAAAAAATAAAATAAAATGACGTGGCATTTAATCTCTTCTTCCCAACTCATTTTATCGCTCATCAAATATTCCAGCCACTCCATTGATTTCGGAATCATCATCTTCCTCATCATCATTACCTCGTAGAGGTGGGCTGGTTACTACTCTGCTCTTCCAATATTGTAAACCCATTTTCATCGAGTTGTAAGCAATTGAGGAAATGGGCGGAGGGTTCATGAAGGAAGAAGATGAAAAAAAATGGAGGTGGTTAGAGAAAACGGTGGTGATGGTCGGAATCAATGGAGTGGCTGGAATGAAAAAATTGAAGAGAGAAGGCTTGTCAAAAATTAAGATTAGTATTCCGGCAGTTGTCAGCGATTAAGGAGATGGGCGGAGGGTTCACGAAGGAAGAAGATGAAAAAAAAATGTAAGTGGTAGGAGAAAATGGTGATGATGGTCGAAATCAATGGAGTGGCCGGAATGAAAAAATTGAAGAGAGAAAGCTTGTCAAAAATTGAGATTAGTATTCCGACAGTTGTCAGCGATTGAGGGGATGGGCGGATGAGGGTTCATGAAGTAAGAAGATGAAAAAAAATAAAGGTGGTCGGAGAAAATGGTGGTGATGGTCAGAATCAATGGAGTGGCCGGAATGTTTGATGAGAGAGAAAATGAGTTGGGAAGAAGAGATTAAATGCCTCGTTGTTGTTATTATTATTTATTTTAAAAAAAGTGCAACATCAGATTTTTTATGCCAACTCAGCATTCCGTTAAGAAGAATTGGACGGAAGTTACAATTTTGATCTATGTGAAATAATGAAAAAAATTTAATGGTACTTTTGATGGAAAATGAAATTTGTTGATATAATTGAAAAACGAGATAAAGTATGTTGTGCTTATTGGTCATTTAGCCTATGCAAAAACGTTAGAGCATTTTAACTTACCATTGTTGCCTCGTAATTTTATCATATGGTTTGTTTGAGAAGTGCACAACCAAATTAGATGGAGTATCCTTTGACCAGTGTTTTAAAAGGCGGCTTAGGCGGTGCCCAGACGCCCCGATTAGTGCCAAGGCGGATTGGGCAGGTATAGACGAGAGCTAGGCGGATAGAATTAATTTTTGTTTTCTTTCTATTTTTAAGGAGCTGCCTATTTTTCTTTTGTTTAAAAATTTACCATTTAAAAAAATTGATACAATCTATCAATTATCATATCTTGAACTTTCTTCTTATTTTTCTTTTATTGTTGCATTTTTTTACTAGTTTCTTCTTCTTCTTATTCTTATTATTGTTGTTGTTCTTTAAAATAAATTGATAATTTCATATAGATGTGACCATGTGTTTAATTTTGTTTTGGACAACAAACCTAATAATTATATTTCATTTGTTTATGCTTTATACAAATATTATATATATTTATATTAAAAAATATATATTATAAAACCTCGCCTAACTACCTAGTCGCCTAGGGCCTTTATTGCCTTTGACTAAATCATAAGCGACAACTATTCTAGATAATTAAATTCCTGAAAACTTTAAAGATATGAATAAGCCGAGAATGCTATTTATTTCAACATCGTATTCACAAAAAGAGAAAAATAATATTCTGACGTTATTTTTCGCTTTTTTAAACAAAGCCAATTAAGAAAAGGAATATTGAAAGAAGTTATTCCTCCAAATCAAAATTAAACGACTCATTTTCCTACTTGGGAGGATGACTCATTTGTGACTGTAATATGTATTATAATATTTTTTCATAACCTAGATTGAGAAACAAACGCAATACATGAAATGATTCTGAGAAGCCTTTCAACTGCATGACGCATCAGAACTCTAGAAAACCCAAAATAGATCTCATTCAAATTTTTACCCATACTAAAATAGCATGAAAGGTTTGCATTTCTGGGAGTAATAATAAAAGTTCAAACATAATTGCACAATTACAGGGATAAGAGTCAATACTCGTCAACATGCTCTCACATTTAACCGCCTTTTCAAGTGCAACTTCTCTCTCTCTCTCTCAGTCCCTCCACCGGTAGCCGCAGTTGGGGTTGCAACAAACAAAGAACAGCGTCATACCTTCTTCTCCCCTTGCTGTCGCCTGTACCTCCAAAACCAAAAAAATATAAACAAATCATAAACATGCAAATAAAGTATAAACACCAATGTACATATATATGCACATATAAGAAAGAAAGAAGGCATTGAGCATAAGGATGACCTGGAAGAAAACAGCTTCGCCATGGTTGCATTGAGCGCAATGGACTGACTTTGTGCGAGGGAGAGTTGGATCGGCTGCTACATCCTGCAGGACTTGTGTGCGCTCTCCCACAGGGTGGTGTATCTCATTTCTGTATACGCAATTGTTCTCTGCAACTTCCTGTATAATGTTAAGAACTCATATTATTTACTCCATGCCTCCCTAATTAAGAGTCCATGTTTGACTTTCACAATTTTTAAGAATGAATTAATTTCACCAAAATCAATGGCTTATAACCGAACTTGTTTTCCTATAGTGTGTTTTGGTACATTGATTATGTTTTGAAAAGGAAAGTGAAATCTTAATTTGGGCCAAAAAGGAATAGTGGACTCTTAATTTGGCACAGAGGGAGTAAAACGGAAACAGGAAACATTGATCCTGTAATCAAGTAATGTTCAAATGATGCAAACTGAAACATTAAAAAAATCAGGACGTTATCTAACATCACTGCCCAAAAGATTTACCCCCACATTCAAAACTCTCCCTAACGAAAATCACAGCAAGGTAAGAAAAGCAACAACATCCTCCTTTGTCCTTTACTCCTTTACAACCTTTTTTTTTCCGTGAAAGAATATCTATTTAGTCAAGTTGGAAAAAATGACAATAAGAACTTTTCATGCACTTTCAAATTACTACTTCCAAATAATCCATAAAAAGGTAATAAAAGCAAACACCAATAGAGAAATAGAGGAATTCTTGGAATTGCTGGGTTGGGGATAATCAACTTGGCTCTCTTTATCCTTGGTTGTATAGGATTTCTCGAAACACAAATGCATTGATCGCATCAATAATTCATTGGAACACTCTTAATTCTTTCTCATGGGATTTAGAATTTCGTAGAAATTTAAATGAGAGAGAAATAGAGGAATTCTTGGAATTGCTGGGTTTGGTTTCTCGTTCTAATGTGTCTAGTACCGCGAGAGACACTAGACCTTGGGTGGGGTGGGGGGGGGGGGGGAATTGTATATATTTTCTTGCAAATTGTTCCCTCACTTGCTCATCAATTCACAGTTGGACCCTATCTTTGTGCCACACAAATTTATATAGAAAGTTGGTATCCCTCTACAGGTGAAAGTTTTTGCTTGGTTGGCCTCATGGAAGAGAGTCAACACTTGTGATTTATTCCAGAAAAAAGAAAACCTAATCTAGCTATTTCTCCTTCTTGGTGTATTCTCTACAAAAAGGGAGGAGAGAACATCGGTCCATTCTATTACATTGCAGCTTCACCAAATATATGTGGAATAAGGTGGGGGAGGAATTCGAAGAGATTGGAGCTATGCCTAGCTCATGGTATGACCTATTGGGTATGGAATGGCAGTTTAGAGGGAATAAAAAGACGACAAAATTGTTCTGGAGATGCTGCTGTTTGGCATTATCATGGTGCATTAGGCAGGAGAGAGATGTTAGGGTATTTGAAGACAAATCTTTGGAAGCCGCTGAAGTTTGTAGTAAAATCAAACAGTTAGCATCACTATGGGCTAGCTCTTCAAATCTGTTTGGAAATTTATCAATCTCAGAATTATGTTTGAATTGGGGTGCAGCTGTCCAGTGATGGTGCTGGCTGTAGCTTTGGCACAAAACTGTCGATTTGATCTTTCTGCAATCTTTTTGTAATTTTTTTTTGTCATATCATGAAGGGCTTTGATGGATTGCTGGTTCAGCACTTCAGCAATGATGTAATCACCATTGTAATGCTTTGATTAGTAGATTTTAATAAAAGCGTTTTGTTTCTGATATATATATATATATATAAAGGGGAAGAAGCAAATACCCTCCTCTTCTGTCCCCTTTCAACTCTCATGCATGGTCATATGTTCTTTTGCTGCAAACTTGGCTCCTTGAAAATGACAGAGCCGCACAGTTCCTAGGCATAACATCATTTATTTAAACATCTTCCAGGAATCCAAGGTATATCTGAGACAGAACTAGCAGCTCATTACTGTTCTTGTGTAACACTACAGCATCAATAACATCTCTATTTCACATCCGTGCTCCTCATTACTGACCATTATAGTAGGCAGAGGTGGTTTAAGGTATTCAACTTGAATAATCTATGACTTGAATATTCAGATAATTTAGCAGATTTATGTAAGAATCCTGTTGTAAATTAGAATGCTGACACTTTTGATCTGTGATCACACTTGGAAAGAAACCTTTGATACGTTTATATGATTGACTGCTTCTAAGAAACCCCTATTGAACCACAATTTGCAATATTAAGCCTCATGGAGTTGTCTCCTTCGCAAAAAAGTAATATTCTCTAAACCTCGAGTATCTTATTTTTTAATATTAATTGCCACTTCGAAAGCATGCCATTTGCCAGCAAGCTTCTGCAACCACAACTTATATCCATTCAATGCACTCACTGCCAAATGTTTCTGCATTTAACAAAACTTACTGTGATAAATTATATGCTTTTGGCGAGGCTTAGATTTTATTCCTTGGAATATACATATTGGAAGCTGCATCTAACTTCTTATATCCTAATCATCAGTATACCATCGCCATTGTTGCAATTCCTAAAGTTTCAATTTTATATACATACAATAGCAACTAAGACCTCTCGATGTATAGATAGGATATTCAATCTTCTCCCTAAACTGATATATTATGAGCATCGGGGGGCATTCTCCTAGAAGCTACACAAACTTTGACGATGGAAAGTGAGATTAAAGTATTTTCATAAGCATGCAATAATTTTGCATTTAG
This sequence comes from Lonicera japonica, assembly GCA_021464415.1. Classification (NCBI taxonomy): domain Eukaryota; kingdom Viridiplantae; phylum Streptophyta; class Magnoliopsida; order Dipsacales; family Caprifoliaceae; genus Lonicera; species Lonicera japonica. The sequence goes on along the minus strand of CM038465.1, from coordinate 58,627,058 downwards.
GTTAGGTTTTACCAAGCGCAGGGGCTATTACTATGAACAATATCCGAGGACAGCACTTCTTCTTCATAACCGCATCCCAATTTAATCTTGCAGCAATCTTCTGATTCTTCCGAGAAATGATCCTTGAATAATCTAGCGTTACGTTCCCTCCAGATGAACCTAGTTAAACCATCAACTACTTGAACTAGTTGATTCTGTCAATTTAATTCCTCTACTTCATTTAAGAGCTTTTAAATTCATGGTTCCTCTTCCTTTATTTGATGGAAAAGAATTCACATCCGAAAATGCAGTAACAGTCCAAGGTATCGAACAATGTAATCCAATTGTAATTTGTCAGAAAATATATACTCCCTTTATCCTTTTTGGAATTTCATAAACTAAGACTCTAGTTTCCTTTTCAGGACATTTCATGAGAAATCTTATGTCTAGTTTCCAATTAACCAAAATTGTCAAAACAAACTATTTCATCTTGCATCTTACATACCCAACTCAAAGATTGTCAATCTTGAGTACATCTTTGAATTTATTTGAGAAATGTGTCTAAATTATACATTGTTTTCACAAGATATATCTCATAAACCTACTAGACTTACTAGTATGCACAAAGAAGTTGTTAGCCTGACAACCTGAGCTAGGAAAAGCTCCCAAAATTATCAACAAAATAACACCTAGCAAAACACAAACAAGTGGACACGTCTCTAGCAATACAAATAGTCAAATATTTAAATCCCTCTTCTTCCTCCTACACGAACAAGACCTTCCAAACCCTAATTCTGAGCATATACTAAATAAATTCAGCTTTTCAGACAGCAATATTCACTGCTGAGATGGCAAAACAAAAATATTCGACAAAGAAAGCAACAAACCAAATGATTATCTCTTTCTCTCGAATGAATGTCTAATAAAAACAATAAAACACGAGTTACTTAGAACACATGCAAGGACAAAACCCTAGCTTAATCGAGTAAAGGGAGGGAGGGAGAGAGACCTGGTGGTCGCAATTTCGGCAAGCATAAAGAAGAATCTTCTGCTCCTTGTCCTCTTTAGGGTAGAGAATGTTGTTGCTGATCATCAGTCATTACAAAACAAAAATTAACACTCATTAGTATCATAAAAAGTTGAATCCATATAAACAACAAACGAAAAAACAGAAATAATGTATATATATATATATATGTACGGATACATTTGTGTAGGGAACTAGGGATGTAATACCGGAAGAGTATAACTTACCACTCCCGGCAAAATTTCATGGTACTCATTTTGAATGATCTTCTTCTTGTTCTTCCTTTTCGGTGTCTATTTGGCTACTATTCGTTCTTAGTTTCTCTCACTTGGCGCTCTCTCTCTCTCTCTCGTTGTCTCTAGACTGACGAGCCTCATTTTATACTACTATTAATTGGGCCATAACCAGAGCATACCGCTTCTAAATAATAGGCCCAAAACTTTTGGTGTTGATTTGATTTCTTCGTGGAGTTTTAAAACGATAAATTTATATTAATTTTTCGTAAGAAATTATAATTTTCAGTTCTCGAAAGAAAGTAAAACTCGAATAAAATATGTTCTAAAAACAGAAAAAATTGGACATCATTTGAAACATCCATTAAAAACTTATATTTATTCTCTCTAATTTTTTGAAATACAACTACAGTTCAAGAAATTTGAGGATGTGACGAGAGCGAGAGACATAACCTTTTTAGTTATAACTTAACCACTTAAACAACGTAACAAATTATATACTTTCTAATTACGATTCTAAAAAAAATGTCCCAAATTAAATATTTAGTTTCTTTTTTGAGTTTTCAATTTAAAATTGTGGTATTTAAAATTTTAATACAATCAAAGTTTCTATTTACTTCGAATAATGTCTTACATCATCGATCAGCATTAGATAGATTTGAACCCTAGTTCATGAGGATAATTTCACATTAAGAGTGTCCATGTCTCCATGAGATGTCTAGTTCTATCACGTACACCACCATGCATAGCGTAAGCATGTTTTTACAATGATGCATTGTACTTGAATATTTTGGGGATGGTTGAACTGGTGGACAAGGAACGGGTCGGGGAGATTTGAACCCTGCCACACGAGGAGAATCAACACCCTTATAATCAAATACCGGATCTTGATTATACTTGCAAAATTATGCACGTGTCCATTCACTCGTGGTTCCATGCTAACAATTCTTTTTTTTGAGCAAATTCATGGTAACAAGTTTAACCATCACATACCTCGACATAAAGATCACATTTCTATCTGTGAACACTACAATATTGTCAACACATCTACTGTATTATTATAAAATGACGAAGCCGTTTCGGCGGTTGCAAGAAATGATGAAATGTGACAGCCACATGTAATCCTACTAGTAGTTGTTTTTCGCACAATAGACAACAAAGGAAACATGTAATGTCCCTCTTATTAAAAATCAAAGAGTTGCGCCTTGACTTTCACAAATTTTAAGAATTCAATCCGTCAATGGCCAAGAATACCACTTATTTGTTCTCATCAAAATAGATCCACTGATTATATGACAAGAAAACGCCAACTCCTAGTTTAGGATGGAATGATTAGATCTTCTAGATCATCCAACTCCTAGCATAAGAAAGACATCCAAGATAGTTTTGACTACTGATATTTCGAACATAAATTTTTCACAGGCTTAATAAAAACTTCCTCCAGAAACAACCCAATATCAGTCAGAAGAAAATAGCTAGCCAGTTTAATTTCTTAGATTACTAAATCACTAGACATGTCATAATGTTCGGAATAATCAATACAGACAAAATTGAAGTTATTAGAATACGCCGGCAAGGAGATTGGCAGCAGTGGAAATGGCTGCACCGGTAATAGCACACTGCACGATCTGCTCATGAGAAGAATCCTCAGATGTTAGCGCCAGAGCAGCCCCAGTAATTGCTCCTGCAACTGCACTGTTTTTCTGCAAACCCAAACAAAAATTATTCTTGCCAAATGTCAAGAAGAAATGGTGTATTAATCCGTAGCATACATTATTTTACAAAATAGCACTAAGATATACGCACACCCCGCATGCATCTTTCTTTGAACAATTGATATACCCTAAATCAATACGTTACAGAAATCATGCTTGCTGTCATGCATTTTTGTTATTTCGATACTCCCTCCCAGTTTAGAAGTCCTTAGTTGTTGCTTTACTGTCAAACCTTGTCAAGTTGTCAATGTGGTCCAATTTTAATATAAAGATCAATATATTGATTTTCAATGGTGATTCTTGATTCAAGACGTTCCAAGAATGTAAGTGTGACTCTTAATTTGGGACGAAACGAGTGGTATGCGTGTTTAAAGTGTTGCATACTCGCCTGCATTATGAAATCCAACTGTCAAATATGCTTAAAATTTGTGAAATCCAGTGATTCGTTCAAACATGAGAGCATCGAAATAACAATAAATACCACAATTTAATATGAGACGAAATATATAAAATAATGATGATAGAAGCAGTACCCAATCTTGCACTCCACGAGCCTCCTTTAGTCCATAGGTGAGACCCGAATACATTCCTGCGGCCATTCCTGCATTTCAAAATATGTTGCTCATTGCGTATTGAAAATGAAATGGATTATGGATAGCTATATCTGTGTTTGAATTCTAGTAAATGTTGGAGGAGGGATTGGTTTGCAAGGAAAATGAAAAATGGTGAGAACTAAACATAGCCTAAAGCGTGTGACTTACCCCATTGGAGAGATTCTTTGCCTGTGCTCTTGACCTGAAACATTGTATACAGTTTACGGATTAATGATCAAAGAGAGTCAGATAAATGACCAACCAACCCCAAATATACAGAAGAATAACACAAGTTACAAAAATAGAAGACGTAGTTAATTGATTGTGAGGAAAGTATTAAGAGACATAACTAATTAACAAAGTTAACAAATCAAGAGGTAGTTAATTTCTTTACACCTAAGGAAAGTTGCAAGTATCAGTGACTCCGAACTCAGACTAATTGGTATTTCACTACTATTTCTTCAAGAAACTCTAGGCCCACCCAGAGAGAGTGTGTTTATCGGACAAAAGACAAATAAAAGGTAATGGCGGCCAGAAAGGCCTGCCCCTTAGGCTACACACGAAGAACCAAAAAGAACATAAAAGACCTCTTACACGACTTGTACTAAGCCTTTCTTTTATACTAGTCTAGTAGATAGGTTCAAACTTACCAGTGCTTCAATAGATTTTTTGTTGGTTTCCCCTGCAAGTGAATATTAAAAGAAAACAAAAAACCATTAAACGCCGAACAATAATTTATAGTCAAAATCAAAATGTATATCCTCTGTCTAAACTTAAGAATTTTACTTTTCCTCTTTTAATGTCTCAATTTAAGAGTTTGGTTTTATTTTGGAGCATCACCAATATTGTAACAAGAGTCAGGAGGTTAAAAGAGTGTCACGATCACTTATTATGCTGAACGTAGTGCTTTGCATAACAACCCAATTTTTTATTTTTTTTAGTATGGGCAGTTCATTTTAATAGTCCAACCAAATCGAATGGGACAGTACTTTCAAAGCCAATTTATATTTAATTTTTGCCAATGTTTTTGTGTATGGGTTGGCATTCTTCTTGTACTCGGAACAAGAAGGTCATTGGGTTCGATCCACATGAATGTAATATCGACCCTTTGTTGATAATAATGGATTGAAGTGCGCATGTGAAGGCTCCTCGTCCCCCTCCCCCTCCCAGTAGAAGTAGGATATCGCTTGTGTCAAAAAATAAAACTATACTTCTATTTCATAAGAGACAAATTTGTTTGTAGAATTTTGATTTGTCATAGTGTCATGATCTAAAAGATTAAAAAAAAACATTAAACAGCAATGTTACAATATTTCTAATCACTTATATAAACCGAATTAGCTAGCTACATCTACATTTTATATATTAATTTGAAAAACTGAATTCTTAATTAGAGAATCCAAATACTCTGTAGTCCTAAATGAAGAGTCATCTCGCCCGTCTTTTTAAATGTGTAAAGTCTCTTTCCTGTAAAGACTACAAGTCCTAGTAGGAGGGGCGAAAAGTGTACGCATTACATCCATACATGCACATAAATACCTTTAAGGTCCGGAAACCTTTGCTTCTTGGTGCCTGTGTGTGCACCATCTCTACTTCCACCTGATCATTCAGATACAGTTAATTAATTAACTAATTATAATTAACATAACTCTAGCGAGAACTCAATTATAATTATAATTATAATTAACATAAAGGATGTGGTCATGATATACATTTTTGGTAGTTATCTCTAGCGAGAACTCAATTCTAATTTCTAGACGCATATGATATATATGCTGAGAGATAATAGAGATAACAAAAACTACAATATCTTTAGGAACAACATCATTGAGGGACAGGGATTGGATCCTAATTTTTTCTACTCAAAATCATAAACGCACACCACACATGCATCAATAATTTTAGAGGGACATATATACATATAGATAGATACATACATACATTCTATCGGTTAAAATGCGGGGTTTCATATCAATTCATTCCTATCAAAATTTATTTTAATGATATTTAAGTAATTAGTATCAGATAATATATGGTGGAAAAAGAAGTCTAGTACATGCATTGAGAGAGATAGAGAGAAGGCAGGAATTGAATTAGAAAGGAGAACGCACTTTCAACGGCTGTAAAGTAAGCTTCACGCGAAACAGCCTGAACAGCCCCAATCTGCAATCCAAAATTAGCGTAAATACATGCTTGCATTCATTCACAAATATATTATTATTATTATTTAGATTCAGAAATACCAATACTATATATACTCGTATGTATTATATAATACAAATGAAGTGATGAGTAGAGTAGAGAAGAGAAACATACACCAGCGGCTTTGACGAAGCTTTCAGAGATGCGATTGAGGAGAGGATGGCCTAGATCGAACAAACAACTCTTATCTATTCCCCTTATATCATCCAACAGCGATCTTGTCTCCATACTCACTTTCTCCATTCTCAATCTATTAATTATAATTTCTTGATCTCTTCTTCTTCTTCTTCTTAATTAATTAATTAGTTATGCAAATATAAATATCGAAATCAAATACACTACTGCCTGCAAATTTCAGTATTATGATCAGAGAAGAAGAAGAAGAAGAAGAGTAATCTGTGCGAATGTATTTGTATTGTTAAGAGAGAATGAAATGGAGAGAGAGAGAGTCAGTTAGAGCAAGAGAAAGAACAGGTTTAGTGGAGGAGGAGGAGGAGTTGGCTCTGGTCTTGCCCATTGTACGTGTCAAGTTTTGGTGACGACAAAAGAGAATTTGGCGGCGAATCTGCCTCGACGGTTTTTCCCTTAATAGAAAACCCGCGCAACAAAAATATTTGAGTCACTCTCATTGTTTCGAGTACAAATAATCTTACTCTGCTGAATTAACAGCGTAGGTTTACCACAAATAAATAATAATAATAATAATGGCTATTTATATTATTAAAGCAATTATTTCATTATTTTGAGAAGTTGTATGCTATATATGTTTCTAAAGTTATTTTGTTTTGACAATAATACTATTTATAATAATATGCTGCATTAAGGTACATGTATATTGTGTAAAGTATGATAGAAATAAATTCAAACCAAAAGAAGATTAAAGTTTGTTTGATAACAAGATGAAAAATTATTAGCAAAACCTATTGGTTTTGGTGGGAATGTGAAAAATAAGTTGAGAGATTCGAATATATGTTCTCCAACCTTTTGGTTTTTTCCCTTGAAAAACTTTCTAAGTGGGGAAGATTTTTTTTTTACAAAACATATATAAAGGACTAATGAAGACATCTACTCATAAAATAAGTATAAAATGAAGTATTATTCAACTTATTTTTCACCTTCTCACAAAATCAATTGATTTTGTTATCATTTTCCATCTTATTGTCAAATGAACCTTGAAGATATAATATATAGTACTTAGAGTGGAAGGTTTAAAATTCCAATTTAAGTAAACTGTTAGAGGACTTTTTTTTGCCATGAATATTGTAAAAACTTCATTGTGCAAATCCAATGAATGATCAATAAATGAATGATAACATAGTTGTGTACATAATTTTTTTTTTCTTAGATGACATAAATAGTGAGACGATTCTAAAAAGGTTTCAAAATATGAAAAATTATTGTGATCAATTATAATTGTACTTGTGAGAACGTTATGAATCAAATATCTAAGTATACATACTTTTGCCGTGTTCATTAATTTTTCCCTTTATTTTTTATTGCCCCCACTCAAAAGCATTCGGGTTATGTCCATGTAATAAGAAGGTTTAGTTGGATAAATAATCATGATATTGAATTTTGACAAACAACAAATATAAAATAAAATAATTTTATCATATCCTATACTTTTATCATGCACGTGAAATGCAGCCTTAAAAATGTTGCCTATTTGAACCGATTTGGAACTAGTCCAATCAAAAGAGAGTTCTCTACATAAAAAAATATTTATCGGAAAATTTATCTTTGAGTAAATACCAATCAATGGCCACTAAACTATTGTCAAATTTTACCAATGGCCACTGAACTTCCTTTTGTTCCAATCGCATCATTAAATTTTAAAAAGTATTATCAATGACCACTCCGTTAAATATCACCGTTAATTTTTGACAGAATCCATCCTATGTTATTAAATTGAGGGCATTTCCGTCTTTTTCCTTTTTCCTTTTTTTTGTTCTCTCTTTTCTCTTTTCTTCTTCTTCTTCTTCTTCCTCCGAACTACTTCTTCCACCGTTCTTCTTCTTCTTTGAAACAACCCACACCGGCTTCATCTCTGTCACCATCTCCTTCGTCGCCGTCACCTCCTCCGTTTGTGCCATCAACTCCAAATACACCAATCCCATCTTCACTTTCCGCAATCTCTCTCCTCCTCCTCATTCCTCCTTCAACCAATCCCTCCCGCCTCTCCTTCTTCTTCTTGCTTTTGAAACAATTTGAACTCTACATCAGGGGAATTAGGGCATGATTCCATGGAATGAATTGGTTCATTTCTCATACCCAAAATTAAACCCACCAGCAATAAATCCCTAATTAAACCCAACAACAATTACAATTTACAATCAAGCAACAGTGGCCACTTTTCTTCTTCTTCCTCTTCCGATTTGAGAGCATTTTAGTCTTTTTCGAGAGACTCATAATATATGATTTAAAACCGTAATTGTATAATTGTATACTAGTCCTGCATTTTTACATGTGATTTGGAATATTGTGCAATGTGCATATATATATATGATCCTGTAGAGAGACAATAACTAGAATTAAAAGAAAAGTGAGATTTTGTAGAGAGAGAGAGAATTAATGGGGTGCGAATGGTGGAAGAAGAAGAAGAAGAAGAAGAATGGCGGTGCGTATGAAGAAGAAAAGGTTCGGAGGAAGAAGAAGGAAGAAGAAAGAAAAGAAAAAGAGAAAAGAGAGAAAAAAAAGGAAAAGGGAAAAAGACGGAAATGCCCTCAATTTAATAACATAGGATGGAGTCTGTCAAAAATTAACGGTGATATTTAACGGAGTGGTCATTGATGATACTTTTTAAAAATTTAATGATGCGATTGGAACAAAATGAAGTTCAGTGGCCATTGATAAGATTTGACAATAATTTAGCGGTCATTGATGGTATTTACTCTTTATCTTTAACTACTTTACATGCCACTATCATCAATACTCTAATACATTGAACCTTAAGGCAAAAAAAAATTAAAAAAATATCTAAGCTGGCTATAAATTTATTTTAATATAAAAAAGAAAAGCCAAGAATTATTATAACATAACTACGGCCCTCAATATCACAAACAAAAAATAAAAATAACAAAACTAAGAGTAATAAATTAGGATATGGTTATTGCGTATTGAAACTCTGTAAAAAATCTTCTAGCGCTTCAAAATAACGGACATTTTTCTATAATTTTGTGTGATGCTAATTATATTATGCAATGTTTAATAAAAAATTTTTGGAAATGATAACAAAATAATTAGTTGTATGAAAAGCTGAAAATGAGTTTTGTGATTTGTGGTAAAATAAAACGTCGCCTTACTTCCTTTATTTTTTGGTGGTGAGAGAATTTTTCTTTCACAAAAATAAATGATGGGAGACATTTATTCATAAAATGAAAAGTATGTTACCGCATTATTTAAATTATTTTTCAACTTTTCACAAAAATCAATTAATTTTGTCATTATTTTTTATTTTGTTGCCACACACACCTTTGTTCAACATTTTGTTTGTCTAAGATTGAAAAGTTGCTAAAAATACATGTACTTTTTCTCATTTAGGGCTCTTTACACTATCATTTATAATCATTTCATGTAAATTAACATATTATAATTTTTTTTATTTCAACAAAAATATTTGTACTGTGAATTTTTTCACATGAACTTGTATGATAGTTATGTAATTTCAATCATGTCTTTACATTTTTTTTTTATTTAATGTCTTAGATAGTAAGTTTATGACTTTATATACTAGTTCATTTTTGCAACCAAACACTAAAATTAGATAATTCACGAATTAAGCAATCTTAAATGATCTAATTCATAAATTGAAGGACAACCAAACGGACTCTTAAGAAATAATACTTGTGCCCGATCAAAACTAATATTATTAATAACTGTATAATGATACCATTACCTCCTCAAATTAAAACTCGGATTTCAACTTTGATTGATAGTACTTGAGAAACAGTAAATTTAACCTAAAAAACTGGCGAGGAAATACATTTGCTACACCGATCGTATCCAAAAAAGAAAAGAAATAAACTCATATTTGAAGCCATCCCGAACATATATTGTAATAAAATTGAGTCCAAAGTAATATAGAGAAGTTCTTGATGTATATTTTGTAGGATACATCTGCAAAAAGAGTTTATATGCTAAGCGAAAAGAAGAGAGAACAGGGAAAAAGGAAGCCAACTCAGACAAATTCTTCTTCCTAGCAAAACTGGACTTTGATGTACATAAATGAATCCTAGAGACATTTATCTTTGAAAACTATTAATGTACAGTTGGTTATAATATATCAATTGCACCTAACACTAAATATAAGACAGAGTTGAGATAAACCCATTCACTTTTTAACCTTTCCTCTCACTTACACCCATCCACCTCCACATGAGGAGGGAAATTGGAAAAAGCAACATATTAAACCCCGTTTACTACTATGGCGGGCAATTCTCCTGCCCCCTATCTATCACATACATACAGTCCATATACCATCCGTAAACAGCACAAAGACCAATAGTAAAAGAGGACAACAACAACAACAACGACGACGACAACAAAAGAGGAAAATTTGGAGGAAACATTAATTCTAACAAAGGTTTGTACAGAGAGCTCAGCTTCAAAGCGTCGTAAACACTTAGAAAGGCAACAGCGAGAAGTAGACTGAATTCCCAGTCGCGTTTTTCAATGGTACTGTACAGTGTCTTCTAACAGCGTCTGCAGCAAGTCTTTAAGGATCCTTGTTCAATATATTTGGTTTTTAGTCCAACTTTGCTGAAGAAAGCTGCTTTTGGTAGCACAAATGTTGAATGTAACGGAGCAAGAACGCTAATATATGAACTAGGTCAAGAACCATTTACAGCCATCTCTGGTGAGGCCTTAGGCGGCGATGGTATCAATGGACAGTCATCTCCGCCACTCATCTGTCTATTTTCTTGCAAGCTATCTGAGCAGCTTCTGGAAGCAGAAGCTTCCTTATCTGGTGCATGATTTTCCTCATCTGAACTACTACTATCAGAACAGCTTACAGGTCCCTTCTCTTCTTGATTCCCCTCATCGGCACTCTTGTTTTGGTCCGAGGACCGAGAAATAATATTCGTCGCACTTGCTGCTTTCTTGTTGGGTAGAACCGCTTGACTTAATGTTGAGCGCAGTGCAGCAAATACGCCATCTTTTGCCTTCAAGTGTTTAACCAACCGCTGCCTCTTTACTAGCTCGGGTTCTTCCTTTGAGGGGAATTTTCGTTTCAACCTAAAGGCTTCCAATGTCGCCTCATCTTCATCGGATTTCTCAAACTGTTTCCTGGGTGGTGGTTTGTAGTCTTCATCATCGTCGTCGTCATAGTCAACGAGTCCACCGGATTTTGGACTACAGGAAGTTTAACGAACATAATAAGCACTGAATTTTTCGAGAGGCATAAGGGGTCTACATTTCAACCTTAAAATAAGCACATGCATTTCAATTTTAAAATAAAGACATTCATTTTTTTCACCTAAAACCCTTCCATTTTCTTACTTGAAAAAATTTAACCACCCCGGCACTGTCTGAACCTCACTGGAGTTCCAGGAGTGGCAGGCATTCGTTGGTGAGGTAGGGAACACAATGTGTGAGAAGGGAAGAAGTGTTTAACAAGGGTACAATTGACCATTGAGAAGAGTAGCATCCTTTTAATTAACATACGTTGTAAAATGTCCTTATGCCTAAAGTATATTGCTGAGGAAGCCCTAAGCGTCCTTATGATAGAAAGAGAATCAAAGAAAGACCTTGGGGTGGATGTTCTAATTTTTCAAATCATATATAGGCGTGAGTCGCTATTGAAATACCTTATAGATGAGTGGCTTGCAGTAGAACCATTTAATAAAGATGGCTGAGTGCGTACTCGTTTGGTACGTGACATCGATGCAGTTGATGAATCTTCTTCGTCACTGTTTTGGATACCAACATTTAGAAACTGTATGCCTAAAGAGATTTTTGTTAAAATACAATATTTGTTATTCTAGATTAGTAGAATAATCCAGAATAACAAATATTATGTATATAATAAATAGTGTCATAGTTAATATCTAATGCAAGTTGATGTACTATATAATGTCATATGCATAATATCTATTGGTAATACTATATACTTAATTATTGTAAGAATCTTCAGGACAAGTTATCCACCCTTCTATCAAATCCTGATTCCTGACCAATGTAAAGTCACAAAACATGGGGATAGGATTATTATTATTCATGTCAACTTACTATGCGCAAGTACACAGCCTAAACTATATAAATACGAACCTGTCCTCATTGAAGTAATCTTCTTCCTCTTTCTCCAAAGCACGCTCATCTATTCGCCTTCTAGAGTCCAACATAGAAGGGGCGTTTTTCATTCCAGAACTCTCCAAAGACTGCAAATAAACTCGAGTCACAAACAAATGATTCCTAGGCACAGAATTAGGGGGGGGGGGGGGAATAAAGATGAAAATGGGATGGACCGTACTTGCTCATATCTAACTTTCAAAGATTGGATGGAGGGTAAATTCTCAAATTTGACCAATTGATCCCAGAATGTATCAACTAAATATTTGAGTAATATCTTCAAGTTCTCCTGCATAAAGAGATCTTGTCAGTTCGAAGAAGGATAACTTCCAGGTGTATGAGATGCAACAAGAGAAATGATCACCTTGCGGATATATTCAAAGAGTTCCAGAACTGCAGAGTTCAACAGATTATAACGATCTCCATTACTAGCAAAAACATCTACAACTGGTTTCAAAAGGTTGTTCTTCACAATGTGATTGTTTAGATGCTCATCCTGCAAAAACATCAAATTGGGCTACTTCAATTAATTTAAGCAAAGAAATCTCATCCAAATAGATCACTGGTACATGGAGGCAGAAGGAACAGAGGAATCTAGAGCTATCGATACACATAAAATACTTCTTGATGAACATCCAAAATCTTAGGAAAACTATATCAGGAGACTGTTCGATAAGGAAAATAAAATATGAAATTGCACATCTCTCCGTAACATTCGTAACCATAAATTTGTCAGTTTTCAAAGAAGCAGATGAGTCTAGATCACATTTTTCTTCCTGGTACATTTGCTTCTTACATTGAGTATTGTATATTTGGCTGATTTGCTGACAGTTTTTGTTTAAGTTAGTATTGTTTGGGAGGAATGTTTTAGAATCTTCTTAGCCTTGGCATTTTGGGCTATATGGCTGTTTGTCCTTTATTTTCTTCTGGTATGGACCGCTAGTTCATTTTACTTACTTTTCTCCTCCTTGTTTTTCCAATTATTTTGGTTCTCGTTTATGTGAAAAATGACATGCCATCAGATATTGAACAAAGAATGATGAGCAACCAGTTTATTAAGGGGGAACAGTATTTTCTCATAAAACTATAAAAGGCTGACCAGAGTTGTGAACCGCATATTTGGTGAACTCGAGAAGCAATAATAACATCACATGTGCTACTATATAGTTTGCTAGGTTAGAAATCACTTGATAATTACGCCAGCAACAATTCTAATTATGTCAGCACGACATTCTCACTCTAATGGGACCTAGAAATTTACTTACATTGCGGGATATAAGAGTTCGTACAAATCGAACAGCTGCAACTACAAGGTACTTTTCCTTTCTTCGAGTCAGATATAGAACTTTATCTATCACATTATTAAGAAGAAAGTTACACCTGAAAACAAAAAGGAACGCAAATTTACAATTATATTAAAATACAGGAAATGCAAAACTAGATGACTGTACAAACAGTGTGTAGAAGATTACTTTATCCTATAAGGATGGTGCATGACACAAAAGCTTAGGAAATCACAGATGTTCAAAAGTATTTCAGGTCTTGCACTATTTTGAATTCCAGTATATCCACTAGAGCCTGCAGATTCACTGACAGGTAGAGCAGCATCATTTGGAGGGCACGATGATGTTATAACATCAATTAATTGACCCAAGTGCTTCTCATAGAAAGTCTCAATTATAGGATCTCTCTGCAAAGAGGGGAAAACGAAACAATCAACTAAGAAACACGTATTAAAGATTAATAACTGAGAAGTACCATTCAAGAACCCAAAAGTGGCAGTAAATTTGAGCTTACATGAACAATTCAATGACAATTCCAATGCGTGATCACATTGATATAATTTGATAAAATATATTCAAACAGATTGCACAATTCCACAAGACGTAACTCTAAATGTTTTTCAATCACCAACAAGCAATTAACCGAACACAGAAATTGATAATAAAAAATGACAGAGATATACAGGCCATAGACATTAAACAACGATTACGTGCCTATTCGATTCAACCACAGTTGGCCATTTACGGGTAGTAGTTAATACAACCAGTCATTTTGTGTGATGCATCCCGCTTATTACCCATATGGCCTTTTAATGTACAAGAATTGGTGTAGAAGTAGGCAGGTGTATGAAAAAAGTCAAGTAATTGCAAAGAGCACAGTGGAAATCAGAAGAACAGAGAAGAAAAGTACCAGTATCACACAAGTAAATTCTGTCTGAAATTGAAGTTTGCTTAAGGTTTTCATTTTGGTAACTTTCCTACAGGTAACGTTTACATCCCCTCTAGCCAGAGGAGAGGAACTGTTTCCAGCAAGGATGCTAGATCACACCAACTGCTCTTGATCAATCCTCGGAATTCTTTTCATCATATACTCCGTGTGCAGGGAATCAAAAGGTTAAAATTGCTGATGGTTCTTTCGCTGCAGTTGCCAGCAAAGGAACCATAGTTGTCTCCCCGTCTCTCTCTCTTAAAGATGTCTTACATGTCCCTCATCTATCATATAATCTTATATTTGTTAGCAAATTAGCTTTTAATCTCAATTGTCAAGTTAACTTTTGGTCTTCTCATTGTGAATTTCAGGATTCAAATTCAGGGAAGACGATTGGGGTTGCTAAACAGGATAGGGGTCTCCACTTCTTTAATAATGGGTCTACTTCTGAAAGGCAAGACCGGCAGACTTGTTTTAATTATATTTTTGTTTCTAGTGATAGTCAGATTTTGTTATGGCATTATAGGTTAGGACATCCAAACTTTTAGTATTTAAAGCATTTGTTTCCCAAGTTATTAATGAATAAAAAATTGCTTAAATTTCGATGTGAATCTTGTGAATTAGCGAAACATCATCGCACGATTTTTCCGTCTCAACCATATAAGAAATCACAACCTTTCACCTTGATTCATAATGATGTTTGGAGTCCCTCTAGATTGCCCACTTGGTCTGGCAAACGTTGGCTTGTGATTTTCATTGATGACCACACTAGAGTATGTTGGGTCTTTCTCTTAAAAGAAAAATCAGAAGTTGGGAGTGTGTTCAAAACTTTTACAACATGACACACACAGTTTCAAACCAAAATTCAAATTTTCAGAGTGTTAATGGGAAGGAATTTTTTAATAAGATGTTAGGAGATTTTTTCGTCAA
The DNA here is from genome assembly GCA_021464415.1 of Lonicera japonica. Taxonomy (NCBI): domain Eukaryota; kingdom Viridiplantae; phylum Streptophyta; class Magnoliopsida; order Dipsacales; family Caprifoliaceae; genus Lonicera; species Lonicera japonica. The sequence goes on along the minus strand of CM038465.1, from coordinate 58,611,880 downwards.
AAATGGGATAATTCATCAAAGTTCTTGTAATTATATTCCTCAACAAAATGGAGTTGCCGAAAGGAAAAATAGACATCTACTTGAAGTTGCTAGAGCTTTAATTTTTCAAACTAAAGTTCCTAAATACCTTTGGGGAGATGCCATTTTGACAGCTACTTACCTTATTAACCGGCTTCCAACACGAACTTTGAAATTTAAAGCCCCTATCAAAGTGCTTTCTGACCTATTTCCCAACATTCGGTTATAAAGGGATATTCTCTTAAAAATATTTGGAAGTGTTGCCTTTGTTCACAATCATGACCCAAAATATTCTAAACTTGATCAAAAGGCACACAAATGTATTTTTGTAAGCTATCCTATAAATTAGAAAGGGTATAAATGTTTTGACCCGATTTCCAAAAAAATGCACGTATCTATGGATGTTGCCTTCTTCAAGGGGCAATCCTATTACAACGACTCCCATCTTAAGGAGGAGAGCACGAGTGAAGGTGGTGGTGGTTTTGATAATTCGATGGTTGATATTTCGTATAAACAAGATTTTAACACACAATATGGTAAAACAAATGAATTAAATGTTGAAGATACTTGTGTTGGTAATGGTGAACAACTAGGGATAGTGTCATCCCAAAATCTGACTACTGATGGACCAGAGATGTGTGCAAAACGGTATAAAGGTCTTGTTTATTCTAGGAAAAATCTAGAACAAGGAAAAAAAGAAACCATCCTTCAGCAACCCCAATAATCCAACCTGGAGGTGAATCATGATATTCACGACAACTCTTCCGATATACCTGAAGGTAGTTCTCAAGATAATACCGAGTCAAATCAGTCCAATCAACTTGATCTACCTATTGCTCTTAGAAAAGGAGCTAGAGCTTGTACGAAATCTCCCAAATATCCCATTTCGAACTTCGTGTCATATAAAAATATCTCACCCTCTTATTCTGCGTTTATTTCTCGAGTGTCGAATATGGCTATTCCTAACAATGTTCATGAGGCTCTAAATGTTCAGGAGTGGAGAGAAGCGGTATATGAGGAGATGAGAGCGCTAAAGAAGAATGCTACTTGGGAGAAAATAAAGCTTCCAGAAGGAAAGACAGTTGTTGGCTGTAAATGGATATTCACAGTGAAGTATAACTCAGATGGGTCAGTGGAACGGTACAAGGCTCGCCTGGTAGCTAAAGGTTTCACTCAAACATATACGGTGGACTACTCCGAAACCTTTTCGCCAGTGACAAAAGTAAATACAGTTCCGATTCTCTTATCTGTTACAACTAACCTGGACTGGCCTTTGAATCAGTTAGATGTGAAGAATGCCCTATTGAATGGAGACTTAGAAGAAGAGGTCACCTGATTTTACTAAGGAATTTGGGACCAAAATCTACAAGCTAAAGAGGTCTTTGTATGGCCTTAAACAATCCCCTAGGGCGTGGTTCGAAAGATTAACGAAGTTTCTTAAGAGCAGTCTGATCATACTCTTTTCACTAAGGCGTCCACAAGAAACGAGCTCTCTGTTCTCATAGTTTATGTGGATGATATGATTTTGACCGTGGATGATGTTGAAGAAATGAGTCGACTGAAGCGAAATCTTGCCAAGAATTTGAGATTAAGGATCTTGGCGACCTGCGGTACTTCCTTGGAATAGAGGTAGCTCGTTCAAAAAATGGTATTGTAGTCTCATAACGGAAATATATATTGAATCTACTGGCAGAAACTGGGATGAGTGGATGTAAACTATCGGGTACTCCCATAGAACTGGGTACCAAGTTAGGAGATGTTAAAGACGGTGTTTCAGTCGAAACAGGGAGATACCAAAGACTAGTTGGGAAACTAATCTACTTGTCTCATACGCGCCCTGACATCGCTTTCGCTGTGAGCGTGGTTAGTCAGTTCATGCACTCACCGTGTGTAGAGCATCTAGAGGATGTGTACCGTATTCTTTGTTACTTCAAAGGCTCCCTAGGGAAATGTCTGTTCTTCAGGAAAAACGATAAAAGAGGGATAAAGGTGTATACCGATGCTGATTGGGCTGGATCAGTTACTGATAGACAGTCCACATCTGGCTACTATATGTTTCTTTAGGGCAACTTGGTTACATGGAAAAGCAAGAAGCAAAGTGTTGTCGCTAGAAGCAGTGCAGAAGCCGAGTTCAAATCAATGGCTCAAGGAGTATGTGAGGTTCTTTGGCTACAAATGGTCTTAAAAGAACTTAGAAGGCTAATAAGTCTCCCGATGAAGCTATATTGTGATAATAAGGCTGCTATCAGTATTGCCCATAATCCGGTCTTACATGATAGGACAAAACATGTTGAGATTGATAGGCACTTCATAAAAGAGAAGTTAGATGGTGGAAAAATATGCACTCCCTTTGTTCCGTCTAATCAACAAGTTGCAGATATTTTGACCAAAGGCCTGTGAAGGCAACCATTCGAATTTCAAACGAGCAAGTTGGGCATGACAGATATCTTCGCACCAACTTGAGGGGGAGTATTGATAATTTAGTATTATTTATTTTATTTATGTTATTTTAGTTGATATATTCTAGTTAGAGAGTTTGTGGGGATTGTCCCACCTTGAGAGGTATTTTAAGTCTGTTAGGAGACATGTTTGACTCCTATATAAGTTGCTTTGTATTTAGTCTTTATTAATTATGGAATAGAATAATTGTTCTCTCCAAATGAACAGAAAGCCTACCCATAACTGACCCATTTGAACGAAGCCCAATTTTTGCAAGGTGCTAACTTGTCCATTAACCAACATATGCCAAACTAAAGCTTGGTCCTTAGAACCCCTTTCCCTCCTTCAAACTTTTGAAGGTTGTTGCCTCTGCTTCATTGCATCATTCTCGTTTCTTATTCGTGTCCATAACGTTCACTCATTTTCACTAGTAATTTGGAAGCACAGGTTCCAATCAAGGTTAGGGCATTCACATGGTCTCCAGTTCCCCATTTTTTCTTATTAGAGAAAAGAATTTGTATTGCCACATAAAGACCTACAAAGCAATTGAGGACATGGTGCCCTGAGTACAATAAAATATAGGAACAATTTTTTTTTCATCAGAATCAGATAAGATATATAATAATAAACTCGTTATCACATAAAAATTACGATTATAAACCCGTCATAATTCATAAGCCGTCTTCGAGTTTGTGCATCATGTGCAGGTCTGTAGATGACATCCACCGGCAATTGTTTTTACACTGATCGACAAGTGGCAATTTTAGCCATCACGTTTTCAAATCTTTTAGAGATAACTGGGTATGCAAGCCCACTATTGAGGTATTATTTCCTCCAACTTATAGTGGGTACTTTCTTGATAAGGGGACCTTATGGAATTGGGGCAGGTTGGTTATCATTTGGATACCTTGGTCAGAGAGTAATACCAAGATTTTAAAAGAGATGTTACTGTGAGAAAAAGCGGCACTTAGTGGCTGCTTTTACAAGAGCTTGGTTCTCAGCCCTACAGCAAGATTGCAGTGCTTTGAGTTTTTCATATTTATACTTTTCTAGTTCCTTCTCATATGCGGTTAAGGACACCTTGTCCCCTTCCAGCCTTCCAAAATTTTGTACTACTTGCCTTTCTCAGTAAAATTTATTTTCAGACCAAGGAAAAAGATTAAGATACACTAATATTATGATGAACGAACTCAAGCACTGGACACTTTTGGAAAAAAAAAAGGTGCTTGTTTACTAAAAACAATAGTACCCAATTATTTATAAAATGTAACACTGGATGGCAGCATAACTAACAGATCTGAAAGATTAAGGAAATGTAGTAATAACAAAACAATAATAACAACAGAACAATCATATAAGAGAATAGCTACATGCTTTAGAGTGTGAACAGCATTTCAGCCTGCAAGTCACTAAATATACTTTACTTGCACAAAATGAATAATCAAGTTACCTGGGACCCTGATGCAAACGAATCCAACAGACTGCGAAGAATTTCAAGAAATTGGCAATGCATATCATCACCAAAATCTGTTATCATGCCTTTCACCTGCAAATTATAACCACTGTTATAGACCCTTACAATAACAAAAGAAGATAGCTGAGGGGAAAAAAAAAAGTTATGCAAATCAACCAAGCTGTTCATTAGAGCTATGTAGGGAGTATGGTGTCATTATTTTGTTCATGAATGATGTCTAAACACGGCAAAGCTTGCCTGGTTCACTCGTGCATTGTAGCTTGAGGACCAATATGTAGTTCTGTCAATTACGAACTAAATTTGGGAACTCCAAGCACACTTCTAACCTTCTAGAATATAAACGATATGTGCTAACAGTACAAAAAAGGAAAAAAGCACAAATAGGATCCAAGATAAGCACCAGAATGGAACACACAAAAGAAAATGTCAAAATGTCCAACTTTCGAACTGTTAATTTGTATAAACGTTGTTTTTCATAGAAGAATAAATATTAATGAAGGGAAGAAATAATACGAAGCAACAAGGACCCAAAATTATCAAGCGAAAATAATCAAAAAAGAAAAGAAATCAATGAAGCAGGCCCTCAATTTCTTGACATGTCCATAATCTGTAGGCCCTGATATGCACCTCTAGCAAAAGCCAGAAATGCTAGCATTCCTCTTTGCTCGTCCCCTAAAGAACGACCACCTACAATCCATAGTCTTCAAAACATTTTGGCTTAATAGATGTAAATTCATGTAGTTAAATTTTGGGCAGAATTGGGGTTTAACCAGTGTAAATTAAGGGATTGCATTTTTCTAGGGATTTTTGGGAGTCTAAGCTCACTTTAATCAACTCATAGTATTGAGATCATTTTTGTTTTTTAATTAATTAGCCATAGACCAAGTAAAATTGAGTTTATTATAGTCCAACCTGATGTAACTCCTTTAAACAGAGTTAATATATTTTTAAATAAAGCTCTATGTTTTATTCATATGAGCTCATCGTATCTCATCAGCGAGAAGCAATTGAATCTTTAACCACTAGATCACCTAAGAAGTTGACACAAACCTATCTTTTCTCCCACTTTCTCAGCAAACCCATAATGTGCCTCAGATATAATCTAATAAACACATTTACATTTTTCTGAATGCTACTGAGAAGTTGAACTATTAGGATATATTATTCCCTTTCATCCCCTCAAAGGGGCACACCTACTAGGCTCCTATCAGGCCATCAACAAGAGAACATTATAAGATATTATATCTTCTATTCCTTCTCATCGCCTTAAAAGGGCAAACCAACTAGACCCCTGCATCATTAAGGTCGCTGGTAAATCCATTATTACAACACTGAGTCCCTTTTATACTAAACAAATGAAATCCAACTAATTTCATACCAAAAGTCCAAGAAGAGAGAGACCAGGCTGCCCGCTGACATGTGAACGCATAGTGCTAGGATCCTGATTCAGAAAAAGAATGAAGATGTCTGTCCTGCATCCATTACAATTACTTATCATAAGGAATATATCAGCGGGCAAGAGTACAAGTAAAATATACATCAAATAAGATAAATTACGTTCATTACCCAGTTAGTACAAGCTTTTTATCTTCACTCTGCAAAATATCAGCAATGATATCAAAGATGCCTTCGGTAACAAGCTCCCTACAAGCATTAAATATTTTAAATATTATCAATTCACGAGATCAGAGATACATGTGTATACGCCTTTATAAAGGCAAGAACTGCACCAAACAAATGCTAAGAACCTCAAGCAAAGACATAGGATACAAGGTTTCAATGTTTGATACAAGAAAAGTTAAAGGTGATGGCTGAACCAACTCGATAGGCCCGGACAACATTGTGATTTGTGACACTATGACTCCAATGAATTCACAGCCATATCCTGTGATCTGCCAAGTCATCAAGGTGGTATTGGCTGTATTGGCAAAAATCTAGGCCGGGTTGGGCTAACCTCAGTCAAATCAGGCAATACCCATGTGCCTCATGCTTAGAAGTGATAAAATATAAACAATCCTCTTCCTTTCGATGTTTTCCCTTCTCTGTGATTAGTACAAACCTAGAACCAAGTCAGAAATTCAATATTTCCTATCTATGATTTGGCTAAGAAGTTAAGCTCCACAATGGTGTAGTATAATTTTGCATATTTTAAATGTATAATTGAAATAAACAAGAAAAACCATCTACACCAGTTAACAAAGAATTTTGATGACCCTTTGACATGGGAGAATCAAACCACCCAAAGTCGTCATTAATGAGATAAACCTGTAGACGACTTCCCTTTCCAAAAATACTAGTACACATTAAATCACATATACTTACATAGGTATGCTGATACTATGAAAATTACAGTGCGACAACTTTTAACCAAGCCTCACAAATACATGTAATCATCATTTGGGTAATGCAAGGTGTACAGTCTACTTGACAATGTTTTTACACTTGCCTATTTGGTCCCTTTGGTTGTTCTTTCTTTTTAGAAAAAAATTCTATGAATTGTCATTATAATCTTAAAAGGTTAATCGTGTCGTGTCGAGTTGCAGATTTAACATGACCTATTTATTAAACGGGTTAGTCGGGTCGTGTCGTGTAATTTGTAAAATAAACAGGTCGTGTTCGAGTTAATATAAATGACACAATTAGTTAAACGGGTCGTGTTTGGGTTTACACTAATACTGTAATATTTGTGTGCTGACACGACCCGAACACGACACGCGAACCCGAATTACCAGCCCTAATCAAGTTTATTGCTGCATATCGCCAAAAACCAATACCAATACTAAGTCAAAACTTGGGTTGCCAATACCGCATCTTTAAACCATGCACACAAGAAACAAAGCAGCAGTCAGCAAAGCAAGCAACATTTGTGAAGTATACCTCAATAAGCGAATTTGCTGGACCACCGGCAAGCTCTTGCTCAAACTACAAAACTCATGCAAGAAAAAAACCTGTTTCCATGACGAAACAAAGTTTCAGTCCGCAAGGAATATCACGAGTCAATGCACAAGCAAGGGCATAGTAATAGCACACAGCAAATAAAGAGGAAGAATAACTATCATCAGCCGGTACTCTGGCTAGGGTATACTTCAAAATTTGGTACAGATTCAGGAAAAGAGATACCAATGATAGGCGGCAGCAGTAGTTTAAGCTGGATTGAATTTGAATCGACAAAAAATTAGGGGTTTTTCAAATGTTAGATTGGTCACTGCAATTCCCAGATTCAAATAAGCTGAACATCTTGTCTATGAAAGGAATGTGTATCTAGAATTCTAGAGACAGGTTATTCAATATTTCTCCTTTTCTCCTTTCATCCAGCTGACACAAAAACTTTCACATTTCTTAAACACCCAGAAATTGAGATTACTGTGCTTCTGGGCTCAAGGAATGAGGCGTGCATACAATTTACCAAGTTTCCTATCAATGTGTTTCTTTTTCGCTTCAGAATAATCATCACACAAACATATCTTATTAGTGGGCTATAATGACCTAATTAAACATAGTACTCCCCCCGTCTGAAAATAAGAGCCCCGTTTCCTTTTCGGGACTAAGGATGGAAAAGGAGCACCCAGGTCCAGGTCCCATGGGCTCCTGACTCGAACAGGGCTGGTATGGGGACAAGAAGTCAGGGTGTCTAGGTAGGGGTCGAGGACAGGGAGGGAACTTCAAATCCAGTCAGGGTCGAGTCAGGAAACAGGGTCTCCAACCAGAGTCCACCCCTAACAGCTTTCAATTTTATATGTGTTGTATATATATATAGAGAGAGATATGTACATATATGTTTATTAGTGTATTAAATAAAACTTTGAACAGTCTTTTGGCAATCATTGAGAACCGTGCTGTTGGAAACCAGCTGTATAACATAAAGATGGCAAAAGAGACAAGAAAAAAACCAAAGCTATGGTTCACTAAATCAAATCGGAATTACAATACTCTCTCCTCCCATCTGTTCTAGTTCTACAAGGCGCCGCTTTTCCTCTTCTCAATTTCTGTGGCAAGCTGCCCTAGCGTTGCTCTCACTTCGGGGACCTCGAGCTCACGCGCCCAGCCAAAAAACGCGACATCATTCTAAAGAAGATTGCAACACATCACTCCAGTGACCACTATTTTCTTGGTGGCATCCACACATTTTATGCCACTGAGCACAGCTCCATGGCTGCCTCCTTCCCCCTTTTCACTACGAGGTCTTTCTGATTGTGCTTCTCATAAATCATTTCAATTCCTATCAATTTGGTCTGTTGAATTTTGTTAGATTTATGATGTTTGCTTGAAAAGGAAAATTTCATTTGCAAATTTGGTAAGCTTTACTAGGTATGCCTGGAAAATTAAAGTAACTGTAAAATTAATTGGAAACATAAACAGAAAAAATAAAAGATCAAAGCTTAACCACAAAGACCACAAAGTACAGGTTATCAAGAAGCCAATTATGGCACCAACCAAAAAGCACCCTAGATTTTAATCAATAACTAAGAGGATAATAAATTTTCATGAAAATATGAATAATTATTTTGCATCAACTGTGTAAAACACAAAAACTGTCGCTTCAGGAAAAAAAAATATATTTATAATACTCCTTCCATTGCAGCACTCGAGATAGTTGTCAAAAGCTCAAGGCGCACCAAGGCACCAAGGTCCTTGGAGTCTAGGCACAAGGCGCAAGGCGCAGGCACGCGCCTTTTCGAAGTGAGGAGCACCCCCATACAAAACCTTGAAATATATTATTCTAGTCATAATTTGCACCAAATACTCTAATGTCATACAATCTAGAGCCAAATAAATCATCAAAAAAAGTTCTAAATAACAAGTAAGTCCTCGTGGATCATAGTCATTAACATAATAACATCTAAATAACATAATATGATAACAAGTCATCAAGTCTCATAATTTAATAATCTGGAAAAATTATGTATCACTTATAATTTAATAATTCTGGAAAAATTATGTATATCACTTATAATTTAATAATTCTAGAAAAATTATGTATATCACTTATAATTTAATAATTCTGGACAAATTATATATACCACTTATAATTTAATAATTCTGGACAAATTATATATCACGTGAGGAGCATAAAAGGAACAGAAATAACGCGAAGTGCAGAAATTAACTTTGCTCTATTCTTCCGAGAAAAAGAAAAAGAAGAAAGAAAAAAAAATTGCAGCATAACAGCGTGAGGCAAACTCGAGGAGGAGGAGGAGGAGCGTTGAAGGTGCGTATTAGGGTTTTTTACATTTTGTTTCAATTGGGTTTAAGTCCCAATAGGTAAAACGCATCGCTTAGAGTTTAAAAAAAAATGCCTACCATCATAAATCCCTCGCCTTGAAGCGCCCTCACCTGGAGCCTAGGCGCCAAAATCCCTCACCTTTTCAAACGGGATGCGCCTTCTAGTAGGCGAGGCGCTACCCCTGCGCCTGGAGCCTAGCGCTCTTTTGACAACTATTAACTCGAGACAATTAATAATTTTCTAACAAAAATAATGAATTAATTAATTACGAGGTAATTTTTGTTGCTTGATCAGGTGGTGGAAGTCTTGTTTGTTCAGGCGGTTAGTGTTTATTTTTGTTTCAGGCAGTTAGTTTTTATTTTTATTTTAAGGCTGGCTTTGGACCTCTCGTCCAATTGCAATCTCTTTTTTGCTTGTGTTTGATTTTTCGTATCAATATAAGCTTCGTTTCTGATAAAAAAAAAATTACAAGGTAAAAGAGGAGTTAGAAAATTGCATAAGATTATTCTAAAATGGATTTTGCATGGAAAAACTAAAGTACCAAGTGCCATAATTGGAAAACATAAAATGATCCACCTATAGATTATAAACAGGGTACCAAGAGAAAGAAACACAAGCAAATTAGGGCTATGCAAGAAACAACAATTACCAAATTTTTCTTTGACTCTGTAGAAGTGTTGGAAGATTTCAACCTCGCAAACAATTCCTGGATAAAGGTTTTATCCTCTTTTAACAAAGAAACAACCTACAAGTTGATAACAAAATCAGGGATGGTGAAAAATACCCATTGGATTTATATAAAAGGGAAAGTGAAAATCTTACTGTTGCATTATTTGAATGAAATATGGAATTCAGACTTGCAGCTGTGGCATCATCCATTACTCTAGACAGAAGGACATCCTAAAAGCCGTGATATAGGGTGAGAATCCAACCGTAAGAACACACAAATAATCTTATGTGGCCAATATTGAACATCTTCACCTTTATATAACCAACCCTGTATGTCTGGTGTATCTTTGACAGGACTACTGGATCTTTAATTGGTATGGCCTACGCAAATGAACATGCAGAAAGAAAATAAAATAAATATAATAACATAAAAAAAAGACTTCATTAAACTGGATAAACCTCCCTCCTAACAAATAAGAAAGAACCAAGTGCAAAAAATTACCTCCTTAAACACCACATGCTCTTTCAAAAATTTCCGATGATGAACACGAGGCACCTCAGGATCATCTGCAAGACCAAAGTTAAAGGCGTAAAAATCATAAAACAATGGCAAGTTTTTACAAGACAATGGACCAAACTACTGCCCATAATTCACAACTGCTTGATGAGAAATTAGAAGCACCGCACTAATATACAGATAAGGAGGTTTTAGAAAAGAACCAAAAGGCAATTCCATACATGCATGCTCCATTAAGATACAGTTTACAAGACTATGCACATCCCTAGATTTAGATTTCACGCAAAATATAAGCAATGCAACAATTTACAAAATATTAATCAAGCACTATTTGGGAATTACCTATGAAGCACGAACACGACTACAGGTGTAGTACCCGACACGAAAAGGACAAAAGGCACCTCAAAATCCCAAAAGAATATGAACAAGACACAGCAGGAAACAGGGTAAATAAATAGATTCCTCTTTACTGTAGTACAGTTCCATATGTCATTCACTTAAAAAACTCAATATTAAGTAAAATATATAATCATTGTCAACGTACGTAATAACAAGTCAAACTTAAAATCCATTTTAGCTCTATATCCAATACTAACAACCAAGAATACAATGATGATAACTACTTTTATACCTATAGTTTCATATATTATGCAAGTTGAAAGGCATCTCTACACCCTAGCCATTTACGTGGCACGTTTTTCCATAGTAGCAAAATGTGTTTCTCGTTTGATTCTTGGAAAGAAATCTAGGTTTCCTGATCAAAACCCTTTTTGCCTCTCAACGGAACCTTCTGGTTCATATATAAATCTCAACAAATTCTCACAATGCATCAATATTCACTTCAGGCATTACCAAACACAATAGTAAGGCTACACCAATTGCCAAATCATCTTTTTTTTTCCCAAGTATGTAATGATATTCACAGTTGTACTATGTGCATTCGCAAGCATACCTTGTTTGGTGTGATATCAGCTACGGGAATAGAGGCACCATAATAAAATCATAATGTGACATTCTACATGTTTTGTGGGTACTATGAGGGTGTACGATCCACACAAAAAAAGGCAAAATGGACGCCTAAAGAAGCAAAGGCCTATAACTTAAGTTTTATGGGGGGTGGGTAGTCGAGACTGATGCTTACATAAACACTCCCATCTATGCACGAACCAAGTTCATGTGATAAAGGGTTTGGATAGTATATTGTAAAAAATTGGAAAGCATTACATGATCCAACTTTAGGTAATAAGCACAAAGATTGGTCAGAATTACGGGACTCCAACTCATTCTAGTAAGAAACAAATAAAAAAGGAATCTTTAGACCAACAACTAAATAACATACATTCAAGGGAGCCGATGACATCCATGATCAACTCATCTCCAAATATTTTCTCAAAGATCTGGGGACTATTGAGTAATACTGCAAGTAAGCAAGCATGCAAGTCAATGACATAAAAAGAGATGGTTATATAATTCACCGATCATTAAACATAACGAAGTAAAGGTTGGACTCTAACTGATCCCTCTGACTATTTTGTATATCAGGTGAAGACCGTCAATGTTCTCCAAATCTTCGCATATTCTGAACAGATCCATCAGCTTAGGGAAAAAATATTGCTGCAAGAGAAATTACATTTGAACCCAAAACAGTTTAATATTTTTACAGGCAACAAGAATAGAGATGAAATAGTCACCGACATGAGAGCTTTAGAAGTTCAAAAGTAGACACGTTAGATTTGTGAGAGAGAGAGAGAGAGAGACTCAATATGGACATAGTTCGATACCATGGTAGCAGGGAATTTATTTATGAACTCAATTACAAATTTCAGGTTCAATAGTGTAAGAGACAATGTACATAAACAGTTTTACACAGAGGATGTTCACGTAATATAATTATATAATATAATCTGATAAGCATGTAGAACAACATACTTTTTGAATAACTAGCAATAAAAATTTCACTTTTCAGTTTTCCCTTCATATACTGTAACTTGACAGGGTGTAAATCATTGATGAATTCTACTATTTTGCATGGGTAATGGAATTTTTAATATATAACTGCTATCTTATCAGGTGAGCACTAGCTTAAGTGCTTTGAGCTAGTTTTATCTTTCTTTCGTTTCATTTTTATTGGTTACATTGTTCTGCATCAGAATCATTCCATGTCCATGGGAAAGCACCTAATAAACAAGAGGTATTTTTGCCAATGAAGCCTTGGTCTTTTTGCAATTTTTTTGGCACATAACAAAAGCTATAATCTATATTGATGGATATAGTTAATAATGGTTTTCACCCCACTGGCAAAAAGATATTCGGTCTGCCACTGTTGCTCTGTATAAATTCCAGTCCGTACACGTGCTACTTAGCTAGAAAATGTATATATTTGCTATGTTAGATCTCTTCAATAGTATAATTCCAAACTAAAATGTCATCTATAAGATGCAAAGAGTTCCAATTATCGAAAGTTCAAAGTAGACTTAAAAAAGCTTACGTCATGCAATATGAGTTCTGCAACTCGCAACTGTTCAGAAATGCCACTCTCCACCACAGTCTGCAAGACCAAAAGGCAATCAAAGATAAATCACCATGGACAACATAAGCAAAATTCTTCTTATGCATATGTATGTATTTGCATCTATCACAAGAGTAATCAGAAGGCAAAAGAATTGATAACTTCGATCCTTCAATGATGACGAAAAACATTAACCAGCAAGGAATCACCAACACAGTATTAAATAATAGACCCACAAACCAAACGATAATTCTAACAATTAGCAAGCCTACATGAAGAATACAAAAGTTGTTTCTCTTTGGCTGTATGTTAAAGTCCAAATAGGGGGTCGCTAGGGTTGGCGTTCTGCTTGGGTTGGCAGAACCCACTTCATAAGTAGCACATTATAAGTCCGTAGGGGAAGCCTCTCTCTCTCTCTCTCTCTCTCAAGAAGATGAAGAGTCTTCCCATCCACCACCCATAACCACCGTCTACCACCATCTCTGCCACCACCCCTAACCACCGACCATCACCATCTTCACCATCACCAAAAAAAATTCTCTCTCAAGAAGATGAAGAATCTTCTTCCCATCCACCACCCATAACCACCGTCTGCCACCACCCCTAACCACCGACCATCACCATCTTCACCATCACCAAATACCAAACCATAAACTCCACCTTTTTAACCACCATCCACAAGTCTCTCTCTCTAGAATTCCAAGGGTCATGAATATGGAGTTGGTTTTCTCATCTCAAACCTTTCTTCCGATCTGATCTCTATCATATTAATAATCAAAATCATCAAAAATAATACAACAAATCATCAATCATGTTTGTCTAAAGAGTGCATTTTGTTCGAATTAAGTTGAGTCATAGTAGTTGTTAAAACTAATGGCGCCTCTTCAAAGTCTTGATTCCGTGACTTTCATGAGGGTCGATGATAAGAAACCCAGGCGCATCCTGATCACTGAGAAGCACAGAAAAGGTAAGAATACTATTTCTTTAAGTTTTGAAGGAGCATTTTGGGTGGCTGTTCAACTGAAGGAGGCAGTTAAAAGGATGGAGCAACAAGTGTTTTTTAAGAAAAATAAAATGATGGATCAGATTGTTTGGGTCAATAAACTTAAGAACGATAAGGGGCAATTTATGGAGGTATACAGAAACGTGAATGGAACAGGGGAAAATATAATAGTGCCATCTGGGGAGAAAAGTAAAAAATGGTTAGAGATTGCAGAATCCATTGAGCTGATACTGAATGGAGGGTTGAAGGAAAGGAGAAGGAAGACTAACAGTCTCAACACCCATGATAGTCTCGAAAAGAAGAAGGTATTCATAGTTGAGCATAAAGCACGTAACATGCAGGGGGCAGCCAAAGTCATATGGAAAAACAAGCAGCATCATACGCCGAGACTTTAAAGAAGAAGAGCAATTTCAACTCAAATCAGTTTAACAACCTTGCCCCAAGCGCACTCGAGAAAGAGGTGGTAGAACCAGTATTCGATGAGGAGATGGCTTTCGTATGCGTCAGAGAGAAGGTAGAAGATGCCTGGAGAAAAATAGAAGAAGCTATCAATGATTGCTTTGATTGTCGTATTCGACTCAATCCCTTTCAAGCCGATAGGGCCTTTTTCACATGCAAAAATGATTAGGAGATGAAGATTTTTAAGAACAGAAATTTTTCTTTCCTTAGGGGATCAGTTGCAGTCAGATTTAAAAGCTGGGAAGAAGATGACGGTAGTAAATGCAGAATGGTCACTTTTACAGGGGGATGGGTCTCTATTGCAGGGTTACCAGTTAGCAAGCGGAACAAAAGTAATTTCGAGAAAATAGCAGAGTATTGTGGAGGTTTAATTGAAATTCATCAAGATACAAATGACAGTGAAGAATTGTTTTGAAGCAAAGATTAAGGCCAAAGGTAATCTCAATGGGTTCATGCCAGCTGGTATTCAAATTGGCAGTAGAGGAAGTGTTTTTTCATTAAAGCTGAGGAATTCTTTGAAGTTGGAATTAGGGCTTGTCTTGTATCTCGGCTTCTTTGCACAGGAGTCTGTGGAGAAGAATCCGGAATACGGTGGTAATCCCGAGAAAACAAGAATACACAAGAAGACGTGGAAAAGGTAGGTGGGTTCGAAGAGGAGGAAGAATTTCTCCTTTCTTGGACAGCACATGCCCAGTAGTTCAGTGAATCAGAAAATTAGGAGATGCTGAAATGATTGAAGGAGCATTTGAGAAGACGAGAAACAGATCCAAACATGGTTGAGTCTGGTTTTAAATGGAGAAACTGTTCTCAGATTTTACAGAGACTTGGCAGATTCTATATAAAAGAAAAGGCAAATTCACACAGTCATTGCATGGGAAAAGGCAATACATGGCAAGAAACAAAGGAAGATTTAAAAGACTGGGAAAGAAGATGATCGTCTGATGACAAGTAGAAAATTGCTATGAAAAAGACGAAAAAGCAGAATGGCTGACAAATTTATTCACAGAGAAGGAAAATCAAGGGGTTCCGTCACAAGGTAAATCTCTCGATGAGGCCACAGTCAAAAACATAATGGAGGTACTTGAGAATTTCTTGAGAATTTCGGTAATAAATTGCAGGGCACAAAGGTACGAAATTCCAAATCTCATTATTCACATCTTTTGTCGTTCTGGTCACCTATTAAAGATGCCTCTTCAATTTATTCTCTTTCAACACCTTCTATTCAATCTTTGGGGTCGGGTAAAATGGTAGTATACCATAGAAAAAAGGCGTCAAAACATGCAACACTTATGGCAGCCCAAGAATCACCTAAGTCGAAATCATGCACACAAAATTCAATCCGTAAGAGTAGGGTAGAGTGAGAAAATGCAGCTCATTCCAGATCTGAATATTGAAATAACTATTGGATTCGTTTCGGCCTAATTTTGGGGACTGCATTACTCCAAATCCAGCACCTAATAACGCTTTTGAGCAAGCAAGGTTGTTGGGTCTGAGTGAGGAGGACTGGGAAAAATTCAATGGTCTTCTTGGCCGTATGGGTGTGTCATTGATACCCATTAAGCAAAAGACTAGAACTAGGAAAACAGGAGAGATTAGTTCTAGTAAAAAGGGGGTGAGGGAATTAAAAAACTTGAAATGTGACATTAATTACGAGAAGGGAAGAGAAGTAAGTCATAAAAAAAGGGTGTTGATAAGTCAAAAATGAAGATAATTTCATGGAATGTGCGGGGGTTGGGGTTGAGAAGTAAGAGAAGGACTATAAAAGAGAGTGTGTTTAGAGAAAAACCAGATATTATTTTTCAAGAAACAAAGAAAGAAATAATTGATTGGGCAACGGTGGGAGCGATATGGGGAGTTAGATACAAAGATTGGGCTCGGTAGGTAAATCATCATTTGGTATGTTAGAGCACTAAAAGCAGATGAATCATTTGATATATTCTAGTTAGAGAATTTGTGGGTTATGTCCCACCTTGAGAAGTATTTTAGGTCAATTAGGAGTCTTCTCTTCCTTCTTTATAAGTTGCTTTGTATTCAGTCTTTATTATCATAGAATAAAATAATCGATCTCTCTAAATCTTCATGGTATCAGAGGAGTTTAGGAACTCCATACGCACCATAGGTCCAGCCAAAACACATGCCAGAAAACCCTAGCCGCCGTCACCTGCCCAAGCCTAAAAACCTTAGCTGCCGCCGCTGCTGTCCCTTGTTCAATGGCGTCCGTAATACTTGACCTTTCCTAGAACCAACCACACAGGCTTGGTAGGAATCTGTCGACAAGTAGAATCTGAAGGAATCGCCAGAAACTGACGCCACACGCACCCACACGCGCCACCTCTTCCCACGCGTGGATCTCACGTGTCGTCGACATCCACCGTGCGTGAAAGCTCGTGGCTGCTCCGATCATCACCCAAATCTCCAGATCCCATCGCCTCACTGTTCTGAAACTTATTCCAGCCTTGGTGTCGTACTGTTCCGTCCAGATTTGAGCGTGGTTAGTTTGATCCAGTCGTGCCTTGTTCTAGCCTTGGTGCGGTACTGTTCAGTCCCTCTTTTTTCGGTTTGGTTAGTATGGTGGGTGCCATTGCTCCGGGTCTCATAGATTTGACTAGTGGCTCCACCACAGGTCAATCTTCTACGTCCAACAATGCAGATCCTATATCACAGCTTGCTTCGATTTATTCGGTGAATGAAAATCCGGTGGCAAACATCAGTCACAAGTTGAATGGAAAAAACTATCTCGAATGGGCACAATCAATGAGGTTATTTATTGACGGAAAAAGACGATTAGGTTATGTGAATGGTGAGGTGGTACCACCACCGGTTACCGACCTGGGCTTCAAATCGTGGCACGAGGAGAATTCGATGGTTACCTCGTGGTTGATTAATTCTATGGAGGTTGGACTTGGTAAACCCTACATGTTCTTGCCAACTGCTCGAGATATCTGGCAAACGGTTAAGGAAACGTACTCTGATCTAGACAACCATTCTCAAATGTTCGAACTCAATGTTTGGTTGTGGAAGAAGCAACAAGGGGATCGTGGGGTTACAGCTTACTACCACGACATGATGGCCATATGGCAAGAGTTGGATTTGTTTGAAACCGAAGAGTGGGAAAACCCAAATGATAGTGCTCGCCACAAAAAGGAGGTTGAGTGAGGTTGTGTGTTTGTCTTCTTGGCTGAAATAAACAAGGAACTAGACGAAGTTTGAGGTCGTATTTTAGGCAGGATACCCTTGCCTATTATCAGATAAGTGTTTTCAAAGGTACGAAGAGAAAAGGCTCGACGATGTGTGATGTTGAGAGACAAACGAGAAACCCGTGCAAAGGGTGAAGGATCTGCTATAATAGTTCATGATAGAGCAGTAAATGGTGATAAGCAGGGAGGAAAGCAGAGATTGTGGTGTGATCATTGTAAGTGGCCAAGTCATACTAGGGATAGCCGTTGAAAACTTCATGGCAAACCAGTAATTTGGAAGAAGCGAGATAACAAAACAAGGGGAGGAACACGAGCATTCCAAGCAAGCAATACAGATTCAGAGCAACAGTCTTCTTCAGAACCACTTCAATTCATAAATGAACAAATAGAGCATCTGTGTAAAATGGTTCAATATCATCCCTCAGGGAACTCTAGCTCCTCATGTTCCATAGCTCAGTCAGGTAATAAGTTTACAACTACAATTGCCTGCATCAAATCCCATAACAACTGGATATTAGATTTAGGGGCCACTGATCACATGACCGGTACCTCAGAGTTCTTTTCGTCATATACATCGTGTGCAAGGAATCAGAAAGTTAAAATTGCTGATGGTTCTTTCGCTGCAGTTGTCGGCAAAGGAACCATAATTGTCTTTCCGTCTCTCCCTTAAAAATGTCTTACATGTCACTCATCTATTGTATAATCTTTTATCTGTTAGCAAATTAGTTCTTGATCTCAATTGTCAAGTTAACTTTTGGTCTTCTCATTGTGAATTTCAGGATTCAAAGTCAGGGAAGACGATTAGGGTTGCTAAACAGGATGGGGGTCTCTACTTCTTCAAAAACGGGTTTACCTCTAGAAGGCAAGACCGGCAAATTTGTTTTAATTCTATTTATGTTTCTAGTGATAATCAGATTTTGCTATAGCATTATAGGTTAGGACATCCAAACTTTCAGTATTTAAAGCATTTGTTTCCCAAGTTATTAATGAATAAAAATTTGCTTAAATTTCGGTGTAAATCTTGTGAATTAACGAAATATCAACGCACTGTTTTGCCGTTTCAACCATATAAGAAATCGCAACCTTTCACCTTGATTCATAGTGATGTTTGGGGTTCCTCTAGATTGCCTACTTGGTCTGACAAACGTTGGTTTATGACTTTCATTAATGACCACACTAGAGTATATTGGGTCTTTCTCTTAAAAGAAAAATCAGAAGTTGGGAGTGTGTTTCAAAACTTTTACAACATGATACACACATAGTTTCAAACCAAAATTCAAAATTTTCGGAGTGCTAATAGGAAGGAAATTTTTACTAAGATGTTAGGGGATATTTTGACCCAATTTCCATAAAAGTATACGCATCTATGGATGTTACCTTCTTTGAGGGGCAATCATATTACAACGACTCCCATATTCAAGGGAGAGCACGAGGGAAGATGGTGGTTGTGGTTTCGATAATGTGGTGGTTGATGTCTCGTATAAACAAATACCTAATTATTTTAGAACACAATCTGAGAAAACAAATGAATTAAATATTGAAGATACTTGTGTTGATGTTGGTGAACAAAGAAAGCTAGTGTCATCCCAAAATCTGACTACTGATAGACCAGAAATGTGTGCAAAACGGTATAAAGGTTTTGTTTATTCTAGAAAAAATCCATAACAAGGAAGGAAAAAACCATCCCCCAGCAACCCCAAGAATCCAACCTGAAGGTGGATCATGATGCTCACGATGACTCTTCCAAGATACCTGAAGGTAGTTCTCAAGATAATATCGAGTCAAATCAGTCTGATTAACTTGATTTTCCTATTGCTCTTAAGAAATGAGCCTGAGCTTGTACAAAATCTCCTAAATATCCCATTTCGAACTTTGTCATCTAAAAATATCTCCCCCTCCTATTCTGCGTTTATCTCTCGAGTGTCGAATATGGTTAATCCTAACAATGTTCAGGAGGCACCAAATGTTCCGAAGTGGAGAGAAGCGGCGTATGAGGAGATGAGAGCGCTGGAGAAGAATGCCACTTGGGAGAAAGTATAGCTCCCAGAAGTAAAGAAAGTTGTTGGTTGTAAATGGGTATTCACTTTGAAGTATATTACTCAGATGGGTCAGTTGAACGGTACAAGGCTCGCCGGGTAGCTAAAGGCTTCACTCAAACATTTGGAGTGGACTAATCCGAAACCTTTTCTCCTGTGGCAAAACTAGATACAGTTCGAGTTCTCTTATCTGTTGCAGTTAACCTAGACTGGCCTTTGAATTAGTTAGACATGAAGAATGCCTTTTTAAATAAAGACTTAGAAAAAGAGGTCTAAATGGAACCTCCACCTCGTTTTACTAAGGAATGTGGGACCAAAATCTGCAAGCTAAAGAGGTTTTTGTATGGCCTTAAACAATCCCCTAAGGCATGATTCGAAAGATTAACGAAGTTCCTCAAGGGCCAAAGGTATACTCAAGGGCAGTCTAATCATACTCTCTTCACAAAGACGCCCACAAGAAATGAGCTTTCTGTTCTCATAGTTTATGTGGATGATATGATTTTAACCAAGGTTGATGTTGAAGAAATGAGTCGACTGAAGCAAAATCTTGCCAGAGAATTTGAGATTAAGGATCTTGGCGACCTGCGGTACTTCCTTGGAATGGAGGTGGCTCGTTCAAAAAATGGTATTGTAGTCTCACAACGGAAATATATATTGGATTTGCTAGCAAAAACTGGGATGAGTGGGTGTAAGCCATCGGATACTCCCATAGAACTGGGTACCAAGCTAGGAGATGTTAAAGACGGTGTTCCAGTCGAAACAGGGAGATACCAAAGGCTAGTTGGAAAACTAATCTACTTGTCTCATACGCGCCCTGACATCGCTTTCGCTGTGAGCATGGTTAGTCAGTTCATGCACTCACTGTGTGAAGAGCATCTAGAGGCTGTGTACCGTATTCTTTGTTACCTCAAAAGCTCCCCAGGAAAAGATCTATTCTTCAGGAAGAACGATAAAAGAGGGATAAAGGTGTATAACGATGCTGATTGGGCTGGATCGGTTACTGATAGATGGTCCACGTCTGCTACTATACGTTTCTTTGGGGCAACTTGGTTACATGAAGGAGCAAGAAGCAAAGTGTTGTCGCTAAAAGCAGTGCAAAAACTGAATTTAGATCAATGGCTCAAGGAGTATGTGAGGTTCTTTGGCTACAAAAGGGTCTTAGAAGAACTTAGAAGGCCAATAAGTCTCCCAATGAAGTTATACTGCGATAATAAGGCTACTATCAGTATTGCCCACAATCCGGTCTTACATGATAAGACGAAACATGTTGAGATTGATAGACACTTCATCAAAGAGAAGCTAGAAGGTGGAATAATATGTACTCCCTTTATTCCGTCAAATCAACAAGTTACAAATATTTTGACCAAAGGCCTATTAAAGCAACCGTTCGAATTTCAAGTGAGCAAGTTGAGCATGACAGATATCTTCACACCAACTTGAGGGGGAGTATTGATAATTTAATACTATTTATTTTATTTATTTATGTTATATTATTTGATATATTCTAGTTAGAGAGTTTGTGGGTTATGTCACACCTTGAGAGGTATTTTTGGTCAATTAAGAGTCGTCTCTTCCTTCTATATAAGTTGCTTTGTATTCAATCTTTATTATCATGGAATAAAATAATTGCTCTCTCTAAATCTTCATAATCCATCACGTGGAACTTCTCATTGTTGATCCAGTTTATATCAGCTAAAGGGATAGCTGGTGGCTTTCGGGGGTCTACGGTCCATGTAGGTATAGAGAGCGTCGTGACTTTTGGGAAGAATTGGCAAGTTTATACGGTATTTGTGGGGATAGATGGAGCCTAAGAGGATATTTTAACATAGATTTGCATCAAAAAAAATAGGGGTCAATGGTAGTAGAGTGACAAGGAGTATGAGGGACTTCGATGCGTTTATCAATGAAACATCCTTAAGAGACCCGAATATCAACAATGTAGAATTCACATGGTCTAACGGACGATCACACACTAGATTGGATAGGTTCCTCTTTACAACGGGGTGGGAGGATTTGCACTCGTCAGTGAGGCAAGAAGCTCTTGTTAGAATTGAATCGGATCATTTTCCGATAGTACTTGATACTATCCCGTTTAAATAGGAGCCCTCGCCGTTTAGATTTGAAAATATGTGGCTCACACATAAGGATTTCCTAGGTAATTTTTGGAATTGGTGGGAGGAGAGTGAGGTAAGGGGGTGGGAAGGATTTAAATTCATGAAAAAACTTGAACAAGTAAAACATAAATTGAAAAAGTGGAATTTTAAAATATTTGGGAACGTGAGAGCGGAGAAAGGCAAAATTTTGGAAAGGATTCAAAGTATTGATAGGTTAGAGACTAAAGGGATTCTAGGGGAAGAATTGAAAAAATAGAGAGGTCTTGAGAGAGAAATTCGGGGAATTAGTCTTAAGAGAGGAAATTTCTTGGAATCAAAAGGCTAAGGTACGAGGGGTTAGGGAATGGGATGGTAACTCTAAACTTTTCCATAAAGTGGTTAATAATAAAAAAATTAACAAAATAATTTCCAAACTTGAAAAAGAGGATGGATTAATTGTGAATTCTGAAAGTGATATTGTGCATGAAATTCTTGAGTATTTCAAAAAATTGTACACTAAGAGAGATAGGCAAAGTGTGGGATTCCAAGGCCATGAATGGAGCTTAATCAGTTCCGAGCAAAAACGGTGGCTCAAAAGACAGTTCGAAGAAAGTAAGATTAAGGTAGCGATTGACGCTTGTGAGGGGGATAAAGCACCGGGGCTAGATGGCTTCACCATTGAGGCCTTTAAAAAGGGATAGGAAGTCATTAAAAGGGATATCATTAGGGGGGGGTAATGAATTTTTCAAAAATGGAGTGGTAAATGCATACACCAACTCCACTTACATTTGCTTAATCCCAAAGAAGTTATCTTCTCTTAAACTCAAACACTAACAACCAATTAGTCTTGTCACAAGTCTATATCAAATATTAGCCAAAGCTTAACAAACGGTGGGGTAGCACTAAATATCCTCGACATTGACGAAGTGTAGTAGTAAAAATAAACAAGAGTGTAATAGGCGCCGAGTGAAACGGTAGGGGGTTTTGTTAGGCGCCGGGGTGACAGGCGTCAAGCTGAGACGTGGAAGAGAGAAGGAGTTGAGATAGAGAGAGACGGAGATTAGAGAGAGAGAAACCTGTGAAGTTACGAACAGTGAGAAATCATCTGGGGCGAATGAGAGCTTGTTTTAATTGCGGGAAAGAGATGATATAACGGAGTATTTAGTGTTTTATTAAGTTATTATTATTTTCACCCCATATAGGTAGTACCTAATTTTAATTATTTAAAGTTTTGATTTTTTTGTAATATATGTTTTATTAGTTGAATGTTAGAAAATTAATGTTAATTTGAAAGGTATATTATGTTTTGGGGTAAATTAATCCCCGATTAACTAGGCGCTAGGTGTGATTTTTAGAACATTTTTTAAAATCGATTTTGAAAAAGCATATGATCATGTAGAACGAGATTTCATAGATCATGTGCTTGAAAATAAGGACTTTGGGGTTAGATGGAGGAAGTGGATTAAAGGTTGTCTTTCTTCTTCCAATTTTTTCGTTATGGTGAATGGGAGACTGAGAAGCATTTTTTATGCCTCAAGGGGCATTAGACAAGGAGATCCACTCTCACCTTTTCTCTTTGTGCAAGTGGCAAACGTCCTTAATAAATTGCTGGTGAGAGCGAGAGAGGTGGGTATTATTGATGGGTTTGAAATAGGGAGGGATAAAATTAAGTTGTCTCACTTGCAATTTGCCAATGACACCATTTTCTTTCTATTAAATTATGTGAATAAACTAAAAAATTTGATAAACATTTTGGATATCTTTGGGTTAGCTTCGGGGCTTCACATTAATCTATCCAAAACTACGCTAGTTGGTATCAATTTGAAGGAAGTGGATACGGTGTCACTATCGAGAGTGTCGGGATGTGAGATGGGTTCGTGGCCTATGTCCTACCTTGGGTTACCGTTAGGAGATAACCCTTCTCGAGTAGGATTTTAGAATCCGGTAATTGAAAAGATTTCCAAAAGATTAGAGGGTTGGCTAAAAGGTTGTTTGTCTCAAAGGGATGGAGGTTAACTTTAATTCAATCTGTTTTAGAAAGCATCCCCATTTATTATCTCTCTCTTTAAAAAATAAAGGACCATGATAATGGCATTTATTATCTCTCTGCCCTTGAGCACAAAAATATTGTTCAAGGACCAAGTAAGAAACATGATAATGGCACATCTTCGAAACTAATTTACACCAATCAATGTTTTAAATTCACTACGCGTTGCGTTTTTGTTCGAAATTGCGAGCGCTCACAAATTAAGTATAATATTAAGTATAATATTATACTTAATATTATACTTAATTTGGTAAATATATAAGCTTTGTTTCTGACAAAAAAAAAAATAACCAAAACATAACAAGAAGGAATCAGTGCCCTGTGAGCACAAGCATTTAAATTAATAATTATAAAATGGAAGGATATTAAAAGGCATATAAAAGAGACAGATGTATGTTAAAAAGGAAATATCTTACCTTTAGTATGACTACCACCTACTACCACCCACTACCACCGCACCGAAACAACCCCCGTAACCGAAACATAGAAATTCCAATCTCAAGAAGAGGAGAAGAAGAGAGGAGCTAAGAAAAAATCCAACACAATTAGTCAATATCATTAGACATCTTTCTTTAATTGCGTGCGCTATTTGGGAAACTAATGGCGTTTTCCGAAAAAACGCAGCGCGCCTCGTTGCGTGCGATTTAAAACACTGGCACAACTATCAAGAGTTATACACAAAAGGGAATAAAATAGGGAAAATGGAAATAAGAAATCAAAACAAAAACATCCAAGGAGCGCCTAAGATTTCCAGTGCCACAAAAAAGAATGAGTTGAATCTACAAACAAATTCAATCCTTGTACGTAGGCGTAGAACAAGAAGTTTTTGACCTAAAAGTCACTAATCTTGTTTTGACGATAACAATAATATTAATCATGTGTAATTTAACTTGTGTGATTCTTAAGTATAGCCACAATCAATCGATTATCATACGTGGAACAAAACTGACAAAACCGATAGCAAGATCATTCCCTACAAAGTATTCAAATCTCATTGGCTTTCATTACCTTGCACTTTGATCAACTCAACATGGAATCTCAAATCATTGTAAATCAAAGCTCTAGCAAATGAAGAACCGAAGAAACTTTCTAAATGATCGAAGACTCGTTAAATTCAACTTGAGTGAGTGTTTAAGTTTTAATGTAAATTTTCTTGGTTGATCAATTATAAATAGCTCATATACATTCATATAGCATTGATAAATTGATCTAAAACAAGTTTGAATTGAAAAACTTTTGAAAACGTCATTCTACAAAATTCGATTTTCAAATAAATTCATATTAAATTCAATCGAGCATATTTTGAGCTCTCATGAAAATAGGTGTCTTAGGAACATGTTTTTGACCTATCCCAAGCATTAAAATTGATTTTGGAGCTAAATTGCAAAAGTCCAAAAATTGGGATTTTGGCCTGATGGACGGTGCCCATTAGTCGATTAATGGTGCAAAATATAGCCGTTGGATTTCTGATTTTTTACCATTTTTGGCACCAAACTTCTACCAACTCCTTAAAACGGCCATATCTCTTTAGGGACTATATATATGACTTCCTAGACACATTTAAAACCATCTTGAATCACTATTCATCTCTATTCTTCATTTATCTTCATTATTCAAAAATTCAAGAATTTGTTTTGATCAATCATCCATCATTTAAGCTACATATTTTGATCAAACTTGATAACTCTAGTGTGAGCATCATTTGTAATCTTCTAAAATACTTTAGAGTTATTGTACATTGGTGTTTGTCACCAAACAAACTTTATTCTTTAAATTTGTGAGAGGTTTATCTCATAGAATAACAAGAGGGGTTTCTTGTGTGAGTGTAGTAATAAAATACACGTGTGGTTTAAACAATCGACCCGCACGAACAAAACGTTTTGGACTTCTTCAGTTTAATCTTTCTATGTCTAGCTCTTTATTTTATTGCCATATTATTGCTTGTAATTGGAACTACTTGCTTGGTTTGCTTGTTTCTTGATATAGACTTAAATTATTTTGAAACTATTTTTAAAATCGGATTAAGTTTCAAAAACCCTATTCAAACCCCCCCCCTCCGGGGTATTTTCCGACCTACAAAGTTCAATGAAGCATGAAAAGAATAGAATACTGATAAAAACATATGAAATAAATAGAGAACCAAGGTATCAGTTTGAACCTTAAGTATTAAAGGAAGTGTTGATAGCTCAACTGCAGGCAACTCCCTCAACTCATTGTTGACACTATGATATGAGTCAGCTGCAGAACAAAAAGGTTAATCAAACATACATAATTTAAAGATCTACTAGAAATTACTTCAAATAAAATGAAAATAAAGTGCCATAAAAAATACTCCAGCTAGTGAGGGTTGTGCGAGTGGGGAATTGCATAACCCATTTTTATGTGCATTTTCTTATTGTCCATGTTAAAAAGATAATACTACAAATAGAAATGAAGAGTAAAATTCACACAACTAACATGTGGAGCTTGAGTTTATCCATTCTCTACACCCTTTGTGTGGAGTATTGGGCTGTTGGCATGTGAGTGTCTGCGGAGTTCGAAGTAAAGGCCGAGTCAAAAACTTGTTAGCTAATGCAGTAGATGATACCCAGGTTATTGAACACAACACGAGTGTGCAATCAATAGAGAAGGATGTATATATATATACAACATTCTAGAAACCTTTTTACAACTTTCCACTCAGCACAACCACTAAGAATTGGTCCAGATCTACCCATCTTAAAAGACAAAACTGTGATAAACCCATTGATTGTCATTTTCCAGGTACTCCCTCTACCACTTGTAGAATCTTCTCTTTATTTAAAATTTCACATTATTCCCATTTCCCCCAACGCGGCTTATGGCATGTATACTTGTTAAATTTATGAAAAATCATTTTTCCTATTTAAAATAAAATTAATGATTAATTTACTAAAATTATGGCTGTGCAAAGTATTGTTGGGTAAATGGTTGTGGAGATTCCCCCTTAGTCAAAATTCCCTATGGTATTCCATCATTAGAAGCAAATATGGATTAAGCGGCAATGGATGGGATTCCAAAGTTGTGAGTAGTGGGACTTATAGAAACCCTTGGAAATATATTTCTCATGGTCTTGAATCATTCTTGGAGCATACAAAACTAGAAGTGGGTGCGGGTTCAACAATTAGATTTTGGGAGGATAAATGGAGGGGTGGGACAACCTTTGATTCTTTGTTTCTGCGACTGCATAGACTCTCCGTGAACAAAGGAGATTCCATTGCTTCTTTAGCCTCTTTAAACGTGGGTTGTCTTGTGTCTTGGAATTTATCCTTTTCCAAAAACTTGAATGAGAGAGAGTTGGAGGAGTATCTTTCATTGTTGAGAGTCATTGAGGGTGTTAAATTGTCTCCGGGGAGTGTAGACTATAGGCGATGGTTGGTTGAAAGGGGAAGGTTTCTCTTGCTTTTCTTTTTACAAATCTCTTATCGATTCGCCAACGCATCCATAATTTGCACCTTCAAAAGTCATTTGGGCAGCTAGTATTCCCACAAAAGTGAAGGTGGTCTCTTGGTTAATTGCTCGCGGGAGGATTAATACCTATGATCTGTTACAAAAGAGAAGACCGAATTATTGTCTCTCCCCATCTTGGTGTGTACTTTGCAAGAGCAATGCAAAATCTTTGAACCATTTATTGTTACACTGCCCTTACTCATATTTCATATGGAACAAAGTTTGTGCAGAATTTGGGTTTAGTTGGGCCATTCCTTAAGATGGTGCGAGACTTCTTATGTTGGAAATCAATAGCTACAGAGACAAATCTAAGAGCAGGGAGCTACGGAGATGTGTCAAAGTCGCTTCCTTTTGGCTATTATGGATGGAGAGGAATTCTAGAATTTTTGAAGGAAAGGTAGAATAAAAGGAGTGGTTGTGGGAAAGAGTCAAATTCATGGCTTCATTATGGGCTTCCAACACCAAGCCTTTCAAAAACTATAGAGTGGAAGACATCAAGAACAATGGGAGAGCTTGGATTTTTGTATAGTGTTCCATTGTATAATCTGTTCCAAGGGTGTATTGTTGGCTGTTGTTTTTGGCATGATTATATTTCTTTTCTTTTCTTTTCTTTTTTGGGTTATATGTTTTGTTGTGGACTCCTTGTCCCCTCTATATTTGTACTTCTAATTTATATTATTAATGGAATCTTGTTTCTTATCAAAAAAATATATATAAAATAGTATTGTCACAATTAGTTACTGGCATGTAGACTTCTTTTGATCCAAAAGAAATGAGTGCTTTGAATGCATGTAATTAACTACATAGGTACATTAACGTACAGCAGTCTCCTAGGCGGCTAGGCACATGTGGTGGGCATAAATTTGGGAAGTGCTGTGGCATTAGAAATGCCAAAGAAGTTGGTAGTTTGCCGTAAAGTTAAGCCCCATAGACATAGCTAGCATCGAAAGACAGACTTGGGTAGCATCATAAACTATAGAGCACTGACATGTTTCAGACATTGGCATCCTTCTCTCTGGACATTTGTAGAAAGAACATTTTATTTTTTGGCACAATTGGTCAAGTAGTCTGACATGCTTTTGACTTTTTTAATGGTTGAAATATAAATTTCCACTAAAAAAGGGTCCAAAAGTAATTGCGCGTTGCTATCTAATACATCAATGAATTTTAAATCATTCTTCCCTAATAATCTCAGAGTTCTCATTCATTTTGAACTCCGAAGTAAGGCCACTTTTTAAATTTTTATTAATATATATAACAAGATATATGTGTCGTACTATTCTTTAAAATGTCAGTTAGCCAAGTTGTAATCCTTGTCGCATGTACATGTTTGTTTCCGTGCTTCTTGTATTGTAGGGCATTGTAGTTCGAGAAGGGATGGTGTCATCAACACTGGCAGTTCACGTAGGAAAAGTAATTCGCTACAGGCAGCTAGTAAGATGTAGGTACATGTTAGGTGGTATCGAAAATATGTAACATTGTAGGCACAGATAGTTTGTAGATTCTGTGTTAGCGGAGGGAGAGAGTGAGACAAAAAAAAGGCGAGAAAGTGAGCATATTTAGTGATTTTGAAAATCTTTTGAGGATTGTAAAATTCAATGATGAAGCCCTTCTTCATAGTGGTTGCTTTAACTTTGCAGACTACACTTGGTAATAAGGTATGCTGTGAGAAAGTGATGCAAACTGACACATGAACGCAGTGTCTTTGGTTGCGTATGTTTATGTCCATAAGCTTGATTGCACTTAGAATTAGGTAAAAATTAAAAAGCTCACCGTTAAATAAATAACATCAGGTTAACAATTTATGGAAAGGCATGAAATAGAAAAATCTCATGGAAATGCCACCATTCACATTTGTGTCCAAACAATCATTTCACAAAAATAAACTACACTTGCTTTTTGTAAATGAATAATATAAATGAATAATAGTGCAAGCACTTACTGTTAATATGATTAAACTGCACACTCCTCTGCACATTAGAAATATGATCCCTACATAAATGTATATGTCGTTAGTTAATGTAAATGCAATACACCCAATAAAAAACTTTATTGAAGTAGATCGAGAAGGTAAAGAGATATATCCAGTAGGTACCATATGTAAGTGCACCCCGTAGGTTCTTGAAAGCTAAGCGCTAGTTCAGTTGAATACTCTGGATCTCTCCATGAAATTATAGTATCTAAAAACATAAATCCATATTAGTCAAACTTACAGGGGGAGAGGGTATAGGGAACTTAAATATACCATGCGCATGTTTAACCAAAAGGAGTACCTTCTTGTTTTCGATATATATCATCTGATCTAATCCGGTGCAAAAGTATCGTTTCATTGTCTTCTTCATCAATAACAAACAAACCCAAATCTTCTGATCTCTGTGTTATAACGTTTGGTAATTAAAATGAAAGCCAACTCTTACCCAACCATATACAATAATTCATCAATGAGTATGATGGTGTCAGAAAAAATTAGCCAAGGGAAAAATAAACAGTCAAACCTCCAAATAATCAACAGTAACGTGCCCGGTTCCTTGGTCGTCCCACTTCCCATCATCATTTAGACGATATACCTTAACACGCTGACATATAAAGAGTAAAGTAAGCACTTTTTCCACTCATGAAGACCATAACTTATGCTGAGGATCAAAAACAATATGTAAAGCCCCACAAAACAAATATTTGCATGTAAAAAGGATAGTCAGAAGGTCAAAGCTTCTATATGCTCTCTAGCTCTCAATAGAGTTATTACTAACAAAATATCGTCAGGGTAAATATATAGTTCAATGCAACTCTTGGTTACATATTTTTTCCCATTAGCATGAACTTGATAGGTTGGCATAGTTCCAGCAATAGAAGTTCATGATGTTCCCAAGTACAAAATTGGCGTAACTTTACCCATGAAGAAACGCAATCACCTTCTTTAGAATTGAAACTGGTTATGGTAACTACTGTCCTCGCAAATATGTACTTGCACTAACGAGTATGGTGATGCCTCCTACGTGGTAGGTTGGGTAACCCTAACTCTAATAAAACAGTTAGGCTGATTTCCCGTCACTCAATACAATCTGTTCTCCTCAATTCTTTTAAATCAAAATCCCTCCATTGATTTATATCCAAAGAAAAAAAGTAACCTAAAAATCATTGGGATGCACATTTAGTTGAGTGTTCTAAGTGTGAATTCTAGGTTCAGTGCAGTATGTCCTTTTTTGCTATGTCGTGTTAACCGTCAGAAAAACAAATAATTGTTACCAGCTACAAACAAGTGGTATTTAATCAAAAAATATTTGGAAACCTTTTACAAGACACAAAAAGGGTTTACTTGTTACTAACATATCCTACCCTTTAATCTTCCTTAGATTCCATATTTCCATGTTTCAATCTGATAGTATCATTGATTGTGTCAATGATGGGTCACGAATGTATTTCCATTCTGTTCAATCTTAAGTGAAATGGGTAACCATAACTAGTTTTTTCTTCTTCTTATCTTTTTCTTTTTCTGCAGGGAGGGGGTGAGAAGGAATGAACATATTACGTTATAACTATATGTAAATGTACAGGGGCACACAGATGAAAAAAAGAGAACAAAACTATTGCAAATAAATATTTTTTTGATAAGAAACAATCAATTCCATTAAAACTTAAATAAAGAGTACAAAGAAATTGATACAGCCCTGGATGAGTTATCCAAGACTAAGAAAACAGGAAAACATCGCTCCAGCTTATACAATCTAATTCAAACAAAAGACTCAGTTTTATCAAATAATTTTGCCACTCTCACCCACAAATTAACTTTGCATATAACAATATCCCAAACTTCCCTGACTGAGCTTTCTTTATCTTCAAAGATGCGTTTGTTTCTGTCCAACCAAATCTGCCATGCCAATGCTAACACCAAAAAACGCCAAATACTTTTGCTCTTCTTAGAATTTTTTCCCAAAAACCAGCGATTAACCACCCACCCAGCCCATGTTTTGTTTGTATCCCCGATAATACGAAACAATGCTCTTAACTTCTGCCAAAGAGCACCAGCAAAAGGGCAATGGAGCGGCAGGTGATCATTTGATTCGCTGTCCTTTTTGCACATGACACATTGATGGGGATAGCGACCAAAAAGGCCTACGCCTTTGACGAACATCAAATGTGCTCAGTTTGCCTAAAGATGAGAGCCATGCAAAGACACTAATTTTTGTCGGTACACCGCTGCTCCAAATCAACTTATACTGCTGAAAATCTGGTTCATCATTTTCATTGCATAAAATTTCAAAGAAAGATTTGCAAGAGAAAATTCCAGACTTCTCCCCCTTCCATACCCGTTTATCCTCTCTACCACGAGCTGGACTGTGATCTGTAATTAAACCCATTAACTCCATGTACATGTCAACTTCCCGGTCGTTTAAATTTCTTTTAGAGGGACTTGACCAACCCATCCATCTTCCCAAAATCGAGCTCGTTCACCATTGCCCACACTTGGGCATGAATTACTTGAGAATTTGTGCCAGCCTTGCATAAAGGCCCTCCATGGGGCCCTAAAAGTGTTGTTAACGTTGCATGAAGGGTCCCAGCCATTGCTATGGAAGCCATACTTGCTTGCGATTACCCGGCACCAAAGTGGGTCTCTTTCAAGTGAGAAATGCCACATCAATTTCCCCAATAGTGCCGAGTTCCTTTTCCCAATGTTCCCGACCCCAATCCCACCTTTTACTTTCGGTTTTGCGGCTATATCCCACTTAACCAGATTGTCTCCACTACCGTCTCCATTTCCCTTCCAAAAGAAGTCCCGCATCAGCTTCTCCACTACCTTGATCACTTTAATTGGCATTTTAAAAAGTAACATAAAGTAAGTGGGGATACTACCAGGACCGATTGTAAGAGCACTAACCTTCCTCCTCTCGATAACGATCCTTTAAACCATCCTTCAATTCTTTTAGACATCTTCTCTAGAACAAGTTCCCAAAAGACAAAAGAATTAGGGTTACCAACGAGAGGAAGCCCTAAGTACGACATCGGCCATTCCCCACAAATGCACCCAACCGATTCGGCGTAACTAGAGACAACACCAACCCCTATATTTAAGACTGCCAAATTGCTCTTCTATAAATTCATTTTTAAGCCGGATGCCTTAGAAAAAATATTCAACACCTCCCATAAATTGTTTATGCTTGCTTCAATATTTTCAATAAAGAAAATACTGTCATCGACAAATTGGAAATGAGAGATATTGATTCTATTCCTACCAATCTCAAAACCCTTTATTAGGTCTTCATCGCTTGCGTTTTTCATTAACCAACTTAGAAAATCCGCCACAACAATAACAAGGGAGGGGAAAAGGGGGTCACCTTGACGAAGACCCCTAGATGCATCAAATCTACCGCTTGGCTTCCCATTTAAAATGATTGAAAAATTTGTCGTACTCAAACACCCTTCAATCCACTTCATCCATCTTCTCCCGAAGCCTTTCTTCTCAAGATCAAATTGTAAAAATTCCCAACTAACATGGTCATAAGCCTTTTCAAAATCCACCTTCACCACTACCCCTTGCTTTTTTTTGCTTTTATACTCTTCTACCACTTCATTTGCAATTAATGCTAGATCTAAAATTTGCCTAACTTCCACAAAGGCTCCTTGGGATTCGTCTATGGTAACATGAGGTACTCTTTTCAACCGAATAGCAAGAATCTTTGCTATTAATTTGCACAAATAGGAGATCAAACTAATGGGCCAAAAGTCTCTCACGGATATGGAATTAAGCTTTTTGGGAATCAAACAAAATATAAGTAGCATTGGTTTTTTTGTTGATAATACCCAAATTGTAAAACTCCTCAAACACCTTCATAACATCCTCTTTTATAACATCCCAAGCCTCTTGAAGTGCTGCCATAGTGAAACCGTCCGGCCCCGGTGCCTTCTCACCATCATAAGAGAATAAAGCCTCGCGCACTTCTTCAATAATGAACGGTTTCTCCAAATTTAAGCTTCCGCCATGGCTGATTTTGCCCCAATTGACCCCATCAAAGGCAATATTAGATGCTGATTTTTCATTATACAACCGTCTGTAAAAGTAAACACGAACCTTCTTAATCTCACCCTCCGTTTGTAACAACCCCCCATCTGCGTCTTCCATTTTGTTAATCATTTTGCTAGCTTTTTAGCCACTAGCAATACGATGGACGAGCTTAGAGTTGTCCCATTCCATAACACCTCTAAGTTTAGTTTTTTGGAACCAAAAAGCCTCCTCCCTTGCTATGATTTCTTCCAACCGCTAACGGAGCCATGATCTCTCGGCCCTACTCCCTTCATCCAAACCCATAGATACCTCCTCTCAATCAAAAGCCCCAATCCTCTCTATAATAGCTCATATCTCTAATAAGTGAGTCGAATTTTCGTATTCCCCTCGTACTTTGAGTACCATTTAATTTCTCCAATAGAAATCTCACTACGTTGAAGTCACCCCCAATACACCATTTATCCCCACATAACCCGTAAAGTCCCGCTATTTCATCCCACAAATCTTCTCTTTCCCTTGAGTTATTTGCGCCGTAAACTCCCGATTGCCACCACTCTACATCTCCTAAACGCCTTAGTCTCACCGAAATAGTGTATCCCCCGGATACTGCATCTTGCCCTCAAATCACCCGAGCATCCCATATGATTAAAATTCCTCCCGACCTACCTACCGACGGAAGAAAGACCTATTCCTTATGCCTGGCTCTCCATATGCTATTTATGAGATCTTTATTCACAACCTCATTATTTGTTTCTTGAAGAATTACCACATCCGCCTTCTCATTACATAAGAATTGCTTTATTACTTTCCTCTTTCCCCTCCCCCCAACCCCCTCACATTCCAGCTTAGAATCTTCATAAGCAACCATCTTTTCCCCCGGCCTTTGCCGCCTTCTCCCTTTTTATGTCATAATTAACACTAGTCGTTAAATTCTTCAACTCCCGTGCTCCTTTATATTCCTTTCTGCTTGGTCCCATGCTACTCAGATTCTGTTTCTGGTGTTGTTTCGGCTGCGTAGTGGTTTTCCTCCTTTTTAACGGCACCAGTTTTAAATTCACCTTCTCCACAAAAAGCTTAAGTCTCAACAGATCTTCTTTTGTCCCTGTTACGCCTACCTCTATGACACCATATTTTACTAGTTGGCCTCCATTCGGTAGTTTATTCGTGGTTGAAACCACGACTTCACCTTTTTCCTTATGTTCTATTTCATCACCCGGCCGTGCGTTTGCCATTGCTGTGGTAGTGAAAATGCCGGTTTCTTTCTCCTCCAACATAATTTGCATAGTCCTAAACGATTCTACCTCTCTCTCATTCTCATCATCTGAATTCGATTTATAAACGTCTCTATCTGAATCTTCTAACTCTCCTTCATTTAATTCCTGAGCACCCCTTATATCAACATTAAAGTTGTCCTCCAGAACCATTCCCACCCCCTCTGTTTCAAGGTTTTCGAAATTTTCTTGTGGGGAACAAAAATGGAATTAATGGGGACACCACCTGGAGAAATGTTTTATTTAATGAAATCTCAACACCAATTTTAAATTACAACAGAGTGGGCTAGGGCAAGATATTGGGCATGTGGGATTTAATTCTAATAGGGGAAATAAAGGCCACCCAACTGGGTCAATAAATGTAGATGGGGAGGACAAGGAGAGGTCAAGTGGGCCAATGATAGACAATGAAGCCCAGTTAAATAAGCAAGTGGTAGAGAAGGCCACTCCAAAGACATTGTTATGTTATAACAAGAGAAATAAAGGTGATGAAAAACAAGAGAGAAAAAAAAAGAAAAAAATTTAAGAGTCAGCCCAATTCTTAATGAACAGATCCAAGGAGATGGGGCCTACAAGATCAAGTGCAGAGACACGAAAATAAATAGCAAATACAATAGCGACGAAATATCGGAATTTGAAGATAAGTCGTTCAGATTGGGATATAATGATGAGAGAACAGACGACGAAATAGAAAGAGTACCGCAAACGGCAAAAGAGTGCGACACAGAGATACTATTGCAAATAAATTTTCGATAAATACAAGTTCATTAAAGCCTCCAAAGGAAGAAGATTCCAGCTTACAATAAATTACGTCACACCAAACAAAAGTAGAACCAATAGTTGGTCCAATTGCCACAGGGGCGCCAGGATGATTACATTAGAGCTAGAAAATTCAGAAGAAAATGAGCAGTAAAACAACAATAACACCCCTACTAATCAGTCAGACAACTAATATAGGACTATAGGATTTGAAAAGGAAATATCTTCAAATCTCCTGGTTCAATATGCCACGCAATACAGACAAACATCAACTATCAAATATTTTCCGACCAAACTAGACAAGCTCCAAACACAAACCCTAAATACACTGCAGTAGATGAGTGAGCAACATCGTCTCAAGTTCAGACAATCTCTTCCTAATAGATTAGAATTAAATAGCTTCGTATGAATTAATTCAATTTCTTATAACACAAACTCCAGCAATCCTATCGTACAATCCCCGTCCAATAAAAAAGTTTTCAATTTTTCCCTTCCATCTTACATTAGAAAATAGATCCCCTCAATCGGTAGAACCCTACAAACAAATTATTTATCTTATTTTAACTATGAAAAATACTTGAACAATTCTGTGACATCTTCCACTGCATGAAGTCATATGGATGAAACCATGGAAGATGATCACGATATACTGAAAAACATTACCATTTCAGCTCATGTAACCTCTTGCACTAATACAAGAGTTAACGTGGCAATACATATACCATGTGAAACAAGATATAAATAGTTTGTGTGTGTCCATCTCAAACCCTAACCAAGTGTATGAAGATCCAATTGCAATTAAACCCAAAACAGAAAGTCATTTATTCCATGTATTCTATGTTCTATATTAAATACAATTACAGCACCTGAAGCAAGTAAATCCAATAATCAAGTATTAAATCATCAATTAGACTAAAGAATTATGAGAAGACCTAGCTCAAGCATAAAACATGAACTTCAATTCTAGGGCTAAAAGCAACAATTTGCTTGTATTCAAGCGAAAACAAGTAACTAACCTGCATCGAATTGATAGAAGTAGGTGACTTCTCTTGCGCTCCCATAACAACAAGTATCCTTGTTGAATTGAACTTCCTATTGAAATCTTTTGAGATCGAATTGTGGATAACAAATTACTGGATGTGGAGAAATAGTTCAATCGAGAAGAAAGGGAGAGAAAGAGGAGGAAAATAACAATAATAATAATAATCAGAATAGAAAGGGTTCGAGGAGAGAAGGGGGGTGGAATCAATTGAAAACCCTAAACCGCCATTGACAAACTTATTTGAGGGTCTCTTCTCTCTCCTCTCTCTCTCTCTTCTCTCTCCTCGTTTTCTTACTTACTTTCTCTCTCTTTGGTATTATTCTTTTGCTGTAATGGAGGGGGGTGGTTAAGTACCGGTAAAGTCCTTTGTGTTTGGGGGGAATTGCGAGGAATGCCACTGTTGCTTGTTTTCTTTTCTTTTTTTTGGTACTGTTGTTGCTTGGGGGATTGTTAGGCCATCTCCAATGGTATTTTCTATTTTTGCATTATTTTATAATATTTCTATATCTATTGGCAATATATTTATATTGGTGTAGAAGGATAGAAAATATGGTCTCCAATGGTAATTTCTATTGTTCAATTTCTTCCTTACTTTGTCCCTTATTTAATGAAGAGAGAGAATTAGTGGGTGTACAACAACCAATGAAAAATTGCCATGTCACATAGAGAATTTCTATCACAATTTCTACATGTAGAAATGGTGATAGAAATTCCCAATCCCAATAGACTTCCACCTAAGATAGAAATGCCCATTGGAGAAGATTTTTTCTATTATTCATTTCTATCATAGAAATTTGTTTGGATAGAAACACCATTGGAGATGGCCTTAGAGCATCCACGGAGTTGCTTAAATTTAAACCAAATTTAGCATACACTTAAAGGTGTGTTTTTTATTGATTTTTTTTTTTATGGAAATTATTTATTTTTCATTTTATTTGATAATTTAAAGTGTTTAATTAATATTTTTTTCTCGGAAAAATATTTTTTCACTTTTACTCACACACTTACATTTTTCATCAAAACAAGGAAAACATTTTCTTTGGGGGGGGGGGCTTGTATTTATTTTTTAGGCAATTGTACAGTTTTCAAGACAATATTTTACCTATTTTCTACATTAAAAATGCTATAACTTAAAATACAAAATTCAAAATTTAATAAAAAATTAATATTTAAAATCTACTAATTAAGATCAATTAAACAAGATCTATCATGACTATAGAATTATGTAAAAAAAATATCAATAATTTTTTCTACAATAAAAATGCCATAATACAACCAATATTTTTCGGGTAGAAAATTAAGGCAATCAAACACATTTAATTGAATTTTTCATGCAACTCAATGAATTGCCTGGAACTTATTTTCTTTCCATGCAAATTCTATACTTGCAATCAAACGCGCCCTTATTTAAATTTTAAAATAGATAGGATAAAAAAAAAGACATACAAATGACCTACACTCATATGAATAAAATTTAATCATAAAGTACATTTATTCATTCTCTATCCTACCTACTTAAATTATACCCTACAAATTTTATCGCCGTAAACTTAAATAAAATAAATTTATCATTTTACCTTACCCGCTATACATGCTATCAAAAGCAAATCCAATCACACGATCTACAAGAGAGTGAGTAAACAAATCCAACAAGGGTCCCACGTAAATGTAGTAGGTAATAACATTGTCTAAAGGTAAATATTTAGTAGGCCTTATTATTGGCAAAATATTTATTTTCTTAATTTATAATATTATTTTCAAAAATTAAATTGCATATTTTTAAAATTATATATTATTCTTATAATAAGTATAATTTATTTAACAATAATACCATTCTTATTTATACTTTCATTAAATTATTATTTTTATTTTACTTTTTAATGTTAAAATTGTCCAACATAAGCAAGTCAGGATTTTTAGTTTTGGGGGTAAATTTAAGTATTATTTTTTTTATAATTTAGAGAAAGGAAAAATTAGTACAACTACAAGTATTTAAAAAAAAGGGAGCAAAATATTTAGTATAAGCCTATTTTTTAAATTTAGTGAAATAAATTAGCACTAAACACAAAAGCTTTAAAATTAAAGGAGCGCAAGATTTTTGTCTATGCCCATGATTTATGGGTCTGTTTGTACGCACATCAATTAATCCCTCTCTAATTTAATTAAAGTCGGTTTCTAATTAAATACTTTAGCAATTTAAAGTATATATGCAAAAATGTATAAAATGTGTTATTACAAATTATTTTAAATTACTAGAATACTTTTTGAAAGCGTTAATAGCCATGCCTAAATAATATCTCTTAAAACAAATATAAAATGGGTCGTAAGAACTACTTCCTCGTATACGTTACTTTTTCATAATAAATGCAGGGTTTTTCATAATTTAGTTTGAATATAAGCACAAATGTTAATATTGGTGCATT
This sequence comes from Lonicera japonica, assembly GCA_021464415.1. Taxonomy (NCBI): domain Eukaryota; kingdom Viridiplantae; phylum Streptophyta; class Magnoliopsida; order Dipsacales; family Caprifoliaceae; genus Lonicera; species Lonicera japonica. Next base: position 58,573,231 of record CM038465.1, on the reverse strand, counting down.
ACAAAAATAGGCCCTTTTTTTAGTGGGCTATATTACAAAAAGAGTGGTGAGAGTAACACGTACACTTTTTTTTTTTGGTTGGGAGGTGAGAGTAACACACTAACACATCAATACTTTATTTGATTATGTGTAAAATTGTTGAGGGGATTGAAATGCAAGAAAAATCGATAGTGCAATGGATTGACTTTATGAATGAACAAATTGTATATTGGATATAACGACAAATGTACACGACATTTTTTGCAACTAAATAAATAAATTGTTAGTTATTTATTAAAAGATTTAGACTCGTTTGATAGTAATATAAAAATAAAAAATAAATAAAATATTAATTAACTTGAGTGAAAAGCTAACTCTACATCTCATACTTATTTTTATGAATATATTTTATTTATCATTCTTTATGTTTTGCGGAAAAAAAAATTCACCACCATTCAAAGAAAAACTTTCTCACTGCATTTCTCAACTTATTTTTCATCTTTAATTTAATTAAAATTAGTTATTTTTTTATTTTTTATTTTGCTATCAATTGGAATCTTAAGTTTTATTTAAATGTTATAGATTTTTCATTTGAATGGAAGTTTAAATGGTATTAAATTATTAGTTTTCCCAATTAAAAGCATACATTTGAAAATGTTCCTATGCAATTGTGGAAACACTTGAAAGGTTCGGGTGGTACCGGAAAATGTTTACTGGATATTCTTCAAAACAATCGCTAAGACCATTTCCCCCACATAAGCTAAAAAGCCCAAAAAAAGTCAAATATAGGTTTTTGTTGCCCAGCGTGCAGTGTAATAAGCCAAAAAAAGTAAAGCATAGTTATATTTAGCAACCGATAAACTTTTAACTCACATGATGAATCATTTGTCGGGGAAGAGAATGGGCTTTCTCACGACACATCATGTGTCGTATGAGAGAGAGATGTTTGGCCCGATATATGATATGTCGAAAGACACATGTTTGGCCCGATTCATCATATATCGGAAGAGAATTAAATGTATGGTCCGATATATCATATATCGAGAGAACAATTTTTACACTTTTTAATTGTTACACAACAAACATTAATAAATTAAATATACATTGTTACTTTACCTATTTAGTTTTATCATAACGATCTAAAAGGACATGTATCAAATATATATATATATTTTTTAAAGAATGATTTTATTTTATTTTTAAAAGAAAAAAAGGCACGCGTTTGCTTACTGTGTGCATGTCAGTCTGACCGAATTTTGTGTTGTCATAAGCCTATAGACCTTTTGTGAGTACACCGAGAACGTTACAAGTTTATAACACCCACGTGGCAAAATGGAAGTAGTTGAATTGTAGTTTAAGGTTTTTTCCATCAAGTAGTTTAATCATTTCCTTTTACTTATTTTATGTCATTTATGACTTCATTACATTTCATTGTAAAGTTTTCGATTCAAGTATTAAATAATTAGTTATTTCACATGACATACATAACATTCTTCTTAGTTCAGCCAGTCAAATCAATTACAATTGTTTAATTATAGTTTGGGTGGAGCTAATGTTACATTTTAATATTTCTGTTTTTTTGCCGCTCTTTAAGTATAATATATTTTTACTTTTCATTTCCAGAGAGCTTCCGCTTTAATATATTGTATTAACTAACTAATAATAATCATTAATTATTAAATTATGTCTGTTCAATAATTAAGCTTAAAAGAAATTAACCAAAAAAAAAGCCCTCTCTATCTTATATTCATATTTAAACCACCAGCCCCCGGGCACATAAACAAACTAAGCAATGGAGGAAGTCTCTCAATCTCAAACACAAAATCGAAGGTCAGAGATTTCTAAATCTATGGCTCATTCATCTCTAGAAATTAAGCCACAAGCTCAAATGCTCTCACTGATTCATATATATATATATATATATATCTATTCTCTTATATATATATATATATACATATATCTCATATGAAAGTTCACTGGGCCGAATGGAACCGAGTTGAGAAAAGGACACGGTCCTAATGAGCCGAGTCCAGATTTTTTTTTCCCAATAAAACCGAGCTATCTTCCTTGGCTCTTATCCACCTAAAAAAGGTGTAAACACTCAGCTTCATAAAACCGAATGGATCAATCTATTTCGGCCCTTCCCAATCGAGCGAACCTTCATCCCAAGAAAGTGCGTTTTGCTGCAAAGATCCGAGGAGTTTCATTGTACTCAGTTACGTGGGACCGAGTACACTCGAAAGCACCTCAATCAATGAGTCAGTGTGTTCATTCTTGTCGAAATTTCGTCGAAAAACTATAACAACAACTCAGATGCAGAGAGAGAGAAGAACAAATCATAGAAAATGGTTTTTAATACTTTACCTTTTCTTTGTAGAGAGAGAAGAAAAGAGTGGTTTATTTCTTTACTATTCGATTTTATTTTTTTTTGCAAACTACTATTCAAAATTAAAATGTGATGTGGAGAGAAAAAGAAATGAATGAGAATTAAAGTAAGAAAGGTAAGTGGGTTTTCATGGGGTTTAATTAATGGTTATTACTTGATGATTGGGGTTAAAGTGAAAAAATGGTGTGTGACATTAGTAAATTAATTGATTTTTTTTAAGAAGAGTGTTAGAGAGAAAATTAGGGCGTGGCAATAACACCATTTTTATAGTTTTTGCAATAACTTTTTGGTCAAGTTTTAAGTGGTACTTGACACAGTAATACAACTTAGACAAAAGTAAAGTTTTAAGGCTTTAAGTCACAAATCTTCAACAAACCTAGATTTATGTTCAGTTGCTTAATGGAGGAATTTATTCATTACAATAGCAAATAAGTTCAAAATATTATTAAACAATCGGATTTTCTACTTTTACCTTTTGTACTATACAAAAAAGTTTAAATAATGTGAATACGGTAATCTTTTGTTCAATTCACGTTGATATATACATCTACGAAGAAACTTCAATAGAAAATTAACTTAAAATCACACTAAACTTTTCCATTACAGGTTTAACATATATCTATTCAAAGCTCAAAAAAAATAAGAAAAAAATTCATCATGACTGAATGGATTTCTAAGTTTTGTGCTTTTTCGAAGATTTGCTATTATTCGGTGCTACAATTGGGATTGCATCCAGACTGACTTCGACTTTAAGCTGGGACAAGAAAGAACAACTCGTAGTTTAGAACAAAAGAAAACCTTTTCATAGAAACATTAAAAATAGAAGGAAAAACAATTAATTTGTTTGAAAAAATAGAAATAAATTCAAGCATACAATTAATTTGTTTGAGAAGTTAGAAATAAGTTCAAGCATGTGATGTGATAAAATTAATTCTTTATTTTTCACTTTTCCCATTGCGCCCTTTGTGTTATATTCACGAGGGGGCTTGGCTAGAGCCAGGTTGAAAATTTAGGGCTAGAGATACAGCTGAATATAGTTGACCTTGTTTTCTCTAATACACTAAAGATAAACACTGTACCCCTGAAAATAATCCAGCAGGGTTTTGGTATACTATATATATATATTCTGCTAAAAATAGATACATAATAAGCACATCGAACCAATAAATCCATTTAAGGGCGATATGATCTAAATACATTAGCAAAACCGTGCCAACCAAATCATATGGTAATACTTGACTCACTCAAATTTTTAAGATAGTTATGATAATTGGAGCAAGAACACAAGTGCTCGAATGCCCAACACAAAAGAGTTACAAACACCACGCCTTTTTTTGGATAAAACATATAAAAGGGCTAAAACTACCTAAACCTTAATCTACGCATATACAATATTTATACATTACAGTCAACATACAAACATGCAGTTGAATGTATCACCTCACGGTTGCTGTAGACGGTCAATAGTCGATAGTAATCAATGCCCGAAATCAAGTCTATTAACCCATGTCTGTGTCGGGATTGAGAAGCTCTTCATATTCCAGCTACACAAGAAAAGGATTGGTTTAGTTAAAAATAAAAAATAAAAAAATGTACACTCTCTTCATCCAAAATTAAGAATCCACTATTCTTTTGAGGATGTCCCAAATTAAGAGTAGTCTACTCTCCATTCTAGAACATAATCAATGTATCAAAATTCACGATAACCATTGACTGTGATAAAATTAGTTCTCAAAAAATGTGAAAGTCAAACATGGAATCTTAAATGATAATAACATTTTAGGATAGTTTAGGGGAGGGTTGTGTGTTGGGGATTTATCCCGTGTGTATGGTTTGGTTTTCTTTGAGCTTTTTGTAATTCTTTAATTTTCTAATAAAATTCAAATTTTCCCAAAACAGGACTTTTAATTAGGTATGGAGTATAAAATAGGGCCTGTTTAACAATCCTTCGACTTCACCCCTGCATGAGGGGTATTCAAACTTCAAAGAATTATGTAAAACTAGGGGTAAAAGTCTAATATTACATTATATATAGGGGCTAAATCTAAAAAACATATTGGCTTACTTTTGCCTCATTATGCGCTAGCTTCATCCTCTGATAATCTTCTTGCGCTCGCTTTGAGCGAAACAGGGCTTGGACCCTTACAACAGATCTCTCGACACGCTCTTCAGCTATTTTCATGCTTGCTTGGAAGAAGTCCTCCACATCATCATTTTCTTGCTTCTCATCTTTCAGCACTTCATCATCTGCATTTACTTGAAGACCACGGAACCCTTTTCTCTTCAAACGCCAACGCAATATGGCTTTTTCAAGCACTCCAACTGACCATATAATCTTTCGGTACTGCCTCCGCACTTGGAAACCCCGAAAAAGGGCCTGCAGCATAGAATAGAGATATCAATTGTTAGCGAATCTTTCAATCAAAACATTTATGTATCTTGGTATGTTACATTCACATTGTATGGGAAAAATAATGGTATACCTTTCATTGTGACACAATATATATTTTTTTTTATCAGAAACAAAACGCTTTTATTAGAAACTATTCAAAGTGATACAGTATAGATTACATCTTTAGTGAACCAGCAATCCACCAAAGTAGTGGTGGAGCTTTGAGAGGGCTAGCCAGGCTGAAGCCATGCCTAAATTGTAAAGAATCCTTGTACACATCAGCCATTAATCTAGTTCATTTGGAATTCATCAGCTAAAGCCTAGTCCACACATGTAAGGTTGTAGTGAGCCTTATATATACTCTTTATTAAAAGAGCTAAAGCCCAATCCACATCTAAAGTTACACCAAGCCTTTTTTATATCTACTTGACTACTCTTAATTCATGAAAAGAGAAAGGGCACAAAGAATGACAATGTTGTTTAAGTTTTGTCAAGTTTTAACCTTCATACAATATATATATATATAATAAAGGGCAATGGTTTTTAAATCTTGAAAATATATAAGGGGATAAAGAATTGTGTGATTAATATTAAAAATATTTTTTTTAATGGTTCGTTGTGCCTTTGGCACGGATTATGACCTCGTTTGTTAAGATATGATAAAATATATTGTAATATTTTGTCTATCCCAAATTAAGTGTCACTTTCTCTCTCCAACAATTTTTGAAGATATATGAATTTTAATTAAATTAATGTTTAAGTCAAAAAAAAATATGTACTACTTTTTTTTAAATATGTATTATTATTAAATTAAATTGAAGATCTCTATCTTATAAATTTTAACTTTCATCTAACCCGGGGTAATATACATTTCTGGTTCCGCCACTGCACCAAAGCCCCTCAAGATATAATGAAAGACTACAAAATACAGAAATTACAAAAAACCAAACAACAATAAAATAATCAAGCCATAATTAGGGCTACTATTGGATGGTTGCATTCCAATTCCCACGTAAATTTGAGACCGATAAGGATCCAAACAGGTTTGAAGAGATGGCCCAAAATGATGCAAACTGTTTGATTTTACACCATACTTCACCGGCTTCGGATGATTTATCTTCAAATATTTTGGCGTTTCTTTCCTGCTAAATTCCCCATGCTAATGCCAAATAGCAACATCTCCATAACAATTTTGATTTCTTTTATTCCCACTTAACTGTCAATCCACGCCTAATAAATCATGCCATGAGCTAGGCATAGCTCCAATCACTTCGAATTCCTCCCCCACCTTATTCCACATATAATTAGAGAAACTGCAGTGTATTAACATATGATCAATGTTCTCACCTCCCTTTTTGCAAAGAATACACCAAGAAGGAGAAATGGCAGGATTTGGGCTTCTTTTTTGGAGTAAGTCACAAGTGTTAACTCTTTTCCAAGAGGTCAACCAAGCAAAAACTTTCACCTTCGGAGGGATACCAACTTTCCAAATCAAGTTGTGAGGCACAAAGATATGGTCTAATGGCGAATAGATGAGCAAGTGAAAGAAAGATTTGCAAGAGAATATCCCCGACTTTTCCCCCACCCAAGTTCTAGAGTCTCTCAAATCTTGAAACTTGAGAATGAGAAACCAAATCCAACTATTCCAAAAATTCCCCAATTTCCCTCTCATTTAAATGTCTACGAAATTCTAAATCCCATGAGAAAGAGTCAATAAGATTACAACGAATGATTGATGCTATGAAACTGTTTGTGTTCCACGTTCCATGAAATCCAACCGGAGAAAGAAAGAAAGAAGCAACTTGTGACACGATATTAATATGAGCCCATATATAATTCATGGAGAGGTGTCCCTTTTCTTAGTATTTAATCCATTAGTTTATTTTAAATCAATGCCAAATTTTGAAAAAATACATTAAAAAATCGATTTGTTCGTAATGATTCTGTCTGCTAATTTCATACATCACTAGTTGGGTGTTTTTTTTTTTTTTTTTTTTTTTTAGGCAACTGCACCTGGAGGGATTTGAACACGGGATCTCCCGCTAAATAGATCGTCCCTCACAGGGACCTAGTGAACCACTAGGCCAACCCCATACGGTCTCATCACCGGTTAGTTGAAAAACTATTTTACTTTTGAGTGGGAGCCCTTCTATCAACCTATCTTTTTCAATATTCTAGATACTTTATCCAACCGGTACGTAAGAGGTATGTGTGTGTGGGTGGGTGTTGAGAGAGAGAGAGAGAGAGAGAGAGCTAACTTGAATTTTGATTGCTTGACGACGCATATTAATAAACTCTTTCCTTATCTTCCAAGTACGAAACCTGTATTGGATCTGAGCAGCAGCCACCATCTTTTTCCGCGTATCATGGTGACGGTAGGCATGTTGAATCCTCATTGCAGCAATTATACTGCGTGCTTCCTCCTCCGGATTTGTAAAATGCACTTCTGTGGTCCTCAACTTAAATGCGTGATCTCTGAATGCAGCCTGTATACGCGCTGCTGCATCAGCAGCCGTCCGATAGGCTGCTAGAGTATCTTTCAGACTAAGGTCTTCCTCGCTGAGGTTACCAGGGTTCACCGTTTCAGTTGTGGTGGTCTGCAGTGAACCACTGACGTTTCCAGCTATGGTCATATCCTTGAAATGATCTACTAAACCCTTTTCTGCAAGATAAGCTGCCAATCCATCATAACCGTTCTTAGATGCAAGATCAGCAGCTGTGCATCCACCACGGTCCTCTGAAGTGGGATCCGTTACCAAATTTGGCTTTGCCCCTGCAGAAAGAAGAGTGGCAACCATCTTCTCCCTGAAAAGTAGACTTCTAATAATAAGCAATGAATCGATCAAAAGCAGTTAATATATGTCATCTGAATACAATACTAATCAAAATTGTTCCAGTTAAGAATACAAGATGGGATAAACGGGATAAAAATCTGCCAAATAAGGATTATTTTCGCCATGCATCTACAGCAGTCCTGGATTAGAAGTCCAAATAGAATATTGTATTCGTGCAACAACAAATGCAATATGTATCCACTCCCTCCGTCTCAAATTGATACTCTCACCTCCTTCACACGGATGTCTCAAATTTGATAGTTCCATTTCCTTTTCGGACATAACCAATGTACCAAATTTCACAATGAAAATAAGTTGTATCCTTGGCCATTGATTACGTTGAAGTTAGTAACAAAGTCAAAGTGGGACTGTCAATTCTTTCCTCCATCTGAAAAATAAGTGTCTATTTTTGAAACTCCACTTAATTAAGAAAGATTAAGGACTTTCATAACCATACTTCATCCAAAGAGCAAGTGAAATTGAATTGAATTAGCTTACTGTTGGCCCAAATATGTTAAATTGGTATATTGCACTATCTTATAGCCTATTTTTAGAAACATGACTCCAATTTGAGACGTACAGAAAGGAAAATCGGACTCTTAATTTCAGATGATGGGAATGTTATATAACATAGGTATTGATAATTCAGTATTATTTTATTTATTTATGTTATTTTAGTTGTGGGTTGAATCCCACCTTGATAGGAAATCTAGGTTAATTAGGAGTTGTGTTTTATTTCCTATATAAGGTACATTGTTTTTCATTATTGATCAAGATGGAATAAAAGAATTATTGTTCTCTCTAAAATTAATATGGTATCAGAGGTTAGGTTAGGAACTCCATTGGCAGTCTACTCCAGCCAAAACACACGCCCAAAAAAACCCTAGCTGCCGCCTAACGTAAAAACTACGGGGCTCTCGTTCGTCTTTCAACATCACAGATCGTCGAGCCTCTTCTCTTCGTACCTCTGAAAATACCTCTCGGATAGTGGGCAACGGTATTCTGCCTAAAATACGACCCCGAACTTCGTCTAGGTCCTTGTTTAGTCCAGCCAAGAAGACAAACACCCGACCTCGCTCAACCTTCTTCTTGTAACGAGCACTATCATTCGGGTTTTCCCACTCTTCAGTTTCAAACAAATCTAACTCTTGCCATATGGCCATCATGTCATGGTAGTAGGCTGTAACCCCACGATTCCCTTGTTGCATCTTCCACAACTGGTTATTAAGTTCGAACATTTGAGAATAGTTGTCTAGATCCGAGTACGTTTCCTTAACCGCGTGCCAGATATCTCGAGCAGTCGGTAGGAACATATAGGGTTTACCAAGTCCAGCCTCCATGGAATTGATCAACCATGAGGTAACCATCGAATTCTCCTCACGCCATGACTTAAAGCCCGGGTCATTAGATGGTGGTGGTACCACCTCACCATTCACATAACCTAATTTTCTCTTGCCGTCAATAAACAGCCTCATTGATTGTGCCCATTCAAGATAATTCCTTCCATTCAATTTATGACTAATATTAGCCACAGGATTTTCACTCACCGAATAAATATTAGCTTAAATTTCGGTGTGAATCTTGTGAATTAGCAAAACATCAACGCACGGTCTTTCCGTCTCAACCATATAAGAAATCACAACCTTTCACCTTGATTCACAGTGATGTTTGGGGTCCCTCTAGAGTGCCCACTTGGTCTGGTAAACGTTGGTTTGTAACTTTCATTGATGACCACACTAGAGTATGTTAGGTCTTTCTTTTAAAAGAAAAATCAGAAGTTGGGAGTGTGTTTCAAAACTTTTACACCATGATACACACACAGTTTCAAACCAAGATTCAAATTTTTCGGAGTGATAATGGGAAAGAGTTTTTTAATAAGATGTTAGGGGATTTTTTCGTTAACAATGGGATAATTCATCAAAGTTCTTGTAATTATACTCCTCAACAGAATGGAGTTGCCGAAAGGAAAAATAGACATCTACTTGAAGTTGCTCGTGCTCTAATTTTTCAAACTAAAGTTCCAAAATACCTTTGGGGAGATGCTATTTTGACTGCTACTTACCTTATTAATCGGCTCCCAACACGAACTTTGAAATTTAAAGCCCCTATAAAATTGCTTTCTGATCTATTTCCCAACACTCGGTTATTAGGGGATATTCCCTTAAAAATATTTGGAAGTGTTGCCTTTGTTCATAATCATGACCCAAAAAATTCTAAACTTGATCCAAAGGCACACAAATGTATTTTTGTTGGCTATCCTACAAATCAGAAAGGGTATAAATGTTTTGATCCGATTTCCAAGAAATTATACATTTCTATGGATGTTACCTTCTTCGAGGGGCGATCCTATTACAACTCCCATCTTCAGGGGGAGAGCACGAGTGAAGATGGTGGTTGCGGTTTTGATAATCCAGTCGTTGATGTTTTATATGAACAAGTACCTAATTATTTTAACACACAATCTGGGAAAACAAATGAATTAAATATTGAAGATACTTGTGTTGGTAATGGTAAACAACCAGGGTTAGTGTCATCCCAAAACTTGACTACCGATGGACCAGAGATGTGTGCAAAACGGTATAAAGGTCTTGTTTATTCTAGGAAAAATCCAGAACAAGGAAGGGAAGAAGCCATCCCTCTGCAACCCCAAGAATCCAACCTGGAGATGGATCATGATACTCACAATGACTCTTCCGAGATACCTGAAGGTAGTTCTCAAGCCAATATCGAGTCAACTCAATCTGATCAACTTGATCTCCCTATTGCTCTTAGAAAAGGAGTCAGAGCATGTACAAAATCTCCCAAATATCCTATTTCGAACTTTGTGCCATATAAAAATATCTCACCCTCCTATTCTGCATTTATCTCTCGTGTGTCGAATGTGGTTATTCCTAACAATGTTCAGGATGCTCTAAATGTTCCGGAGTGGAGAGAGGCGGTGTATGAGGAGATGAGAGCGCTGGAGAAGAATGCTACTTGGGAGAAAGTAAAGCTTCCAGAAGGAAAGACAGTTGTTGGTTGTAAATGGGTATTCACTGTGAAGTATAACTCAGATGGGTCAGTAGAACGGTACAAGGCTCGTCTGGTGGCTAAAGGCTTCACTCAAACGTATGGAGTCGACTACTTCGAAACATTTTCTCCCGTGGCAAAATTAAATACAGTTCGGGTTCTCTTATCAGTTGCAGCTAACTTGGACTGGCTTCTGAATCAGTTAGATGTGAAGAATGCCTTCTTGAATGGAAACCTAGAAGAGGAAGTCTATATGGAACCTCCACCTGGTTTTACTGAGGAATTTGGGACAAAAATCTGCAAGTTAAAGAGGTCTTTGTATGGCCTTAAACAATCCCCTAGAGCGTGGTTCGAAAGATTAACGAAGTTCCTCAAGGGCCAAGGGTATAATCAAGGGCAGTCTGATCATACTCTCTTCACAAAGACGTCCACAAGAAACGAACTTTCTGTTCTCATTGTTTATGTGGATGATATGATTTTGACAGGGGATGATGTTGAAGAAATGAATCGACTAAAGCGAAATCTTGCTAGAGAATTTGAGATTAAGGATCTTGGTGACCTACGATACTTCCTTGGAATGGAGGTGGCCCGTTCAAAAAGTGGTATTGTAGTATCACAACGGAAATATATTTTGGATCTGCTGTCAGAAACTGGGATGAGTGGGTGTAAGCCATCGGATACTCCCATAGAACTGGGTACCAAGTTAGGAGATGTTAAAGATGGTGTTCCAGTCGAAACAGGGAGATACCAAAGGTTAGTTGGGAAACTAATCTACTTGTCTCATACGCGCCCTGACATTGCTTTCGCTGTGAGCATGGTTAGTCAGTTCATGCACTCACCATGTGAAGAGCATCTAGAGGCTGTGTATCGTATTCTTCGTTACCTCAAAGGCTCCCCAGGGAAAGGTCTGTTCTTCAGGAAGAACGATAAAAGAGGGATAGAGGTGTATACCGATGCTGATTGGGCTGGCTCGATTACTGATAGACGGTCCACGTCTGGCTACTGTACGTTTCTTTGGGGCAACTTGGTTACATGGAGAAGCAAGAAGCAAAATGTTGTCGCTAGAAGCAGTGCAGAAGCTGAGTTTAGATCAATGGCTCAAGGAGTATGTGAGGTTCTTTGGCTACAACGGGTCTTAGAGGAACTCAAAAGGCCAATAAGTCTCCCGATGAAGCTATATTGCGATAACAAGGCTGCTATCAGTATTGCCCACAATCCGGTCTTACATGATAGGACAAAACATGTTGAGATTGATAGGCACTTCATCAAAGAGAAACTAGAAGGTGGAATTATATGTACTCCCTTTGTTCCGTCTAATCAACAAGTGGCAGATATTTTGACCAAGGGCCTGTTAAGGCAACCGTTCGAATTTCAAGTGAGCAAGTTGGGCATGACGGATATCTTCGCACCAACTTGAGGGGGAGTATTGATAATTCAGTAATATTTTATTTATTTATGTTATTTTAGTTGTGGGTTGAATCCCACCTTGATAGGAACTCTAGGTTAATTAGGAGTTGTGTTTTATTTCCTATATAAGGTACATTGTTTTTCATTATTGATCAAGATGGAATAAAAGAATTATTGTTCTCTCTAAAATTAATAATAGGATAATCCTATCCAGTCCTAGTATCCTGCACACCAAACATAACCAAAGATAATAGTATCCTGAAAAACATCTTTTCTTTTGCTGTTTTTATAAAAAAGGAAGGTCTAAGTCTCTTCCTTTAACTACAACAATAAAAATTCCCCCAACCCACTGGTGAGACTCAAACCCGGGATCTTTCCCACATCCAAGTGAGTGCCTTTCCCAAAGATGTCAAAACATCTTTGACATCCATAACTAGACACAAAATAATACTAATAAAAAAAAAGGCAAGAAAACTGTACCTCCCATAATATGCAGCCCAATGAAGAGCTGTCCATCCATGCTTGTCCCTGTGATCCAACGATAAGCCAGACCATGAAAATGGATAGACAGACCACGTATAACCCAGGATGGCACACAAATGTATTACGCCTTGACCTTGATGATCATGCTTAGAGATTTTACATCCTTCGACTACTCTTTCCAACAGCCATTCCAGTAGTTTGTTCTGCAAAGTGACCTCAAACATGTTGTCCTTGGCTTGTGCGAAAGATATTTTGTTGTCTTCAATTGCTTTGATCAAACGATCCCAATTCTTGATAATGTGAGAAGTTTTACCGGCAAACAATTTGGCACTCTTCAGGGCATTTTGCGATACTTTACTTGATAAGATATTAAGGCTATTAGATGTAGAGAAGAGTAAATGAGCAAGCCTCATTTGAAGCCGAATTTCTTCAAACTTAGATTTATCATCTGAAGAAACTGCATCGCTTTGCATTGGATTGCGATACTCAAAAGTCACAACTTGGCTGAGGGGCTTGTGACCGTCCGAACTCAAAAAGAGATTTACTAAGCCAGGGGCGTGTGGTGAAATCAAACAGCGGATTACTCCAGACTGGACAACTTCTGCAGGAACACATGCATCTCCACAAACACAAAATAAATTGGAGCTTGCGAGGTGAGGATGCCCTTCATGAAAAAATCCAACCACAAGGATCTGCAACAACAATCGGTAAAAGGTCAACCTATAATAAATAATACCCAACTGGTCATTGCTCAAGAAATATAAGGATAATGTGTCCAGTTCATCTTCATGATTAAGCAAGTAATCAATTTATGCTGAAAAAAGATGTCCAAGAAATTATTTGATACTCATGAACTACTGCAGATTACATGACAGCTGTCATAATATCACTGCATGCACCCGTCCTACATATACCAGGATCTTCTTTATGGTGTCTATGCTTTAATTTCCTGATGGGAGATTTATAGTCTCAACATTTTGAAGGAGTTTAATCTGGTGCTATCATTTCCATAAAACCAATTAAACCAAAGGTCATGTGATTCTGATAACATCAAGCTTCTGAAAAACAGCAATGTGTGGCTACATCAGGCTTCCCCAGTTACTCAGAACTCAGCTTTGAGTTTGCCTCAAGAATTTTATTCATGTAACTTCCATTTTAGCCACTTCCTTTCCTTTCAACAAACTTGAATATTTACGATTCATTAGACTTGAATTTGTTTGGTACCAGCTAAATTGTCAAGTACACCATACTTTTGGGTAATCAACCTAAACTTAAGTAATTTGATATTGTGCAAGCCTGCAAGGCTTTAGAAAGCATGATCAGGAACGGAATTATTTTCACAAAGTTCTGATATTCAATATCCACACTAAGCGCCTAGAGATCAATGCTGAAAGTTCAGCTGTTCAAGTTTCCAACTTTGGCCATGGTGTAGACGTATTGAGTGTATTTTAAGTTTCTCAAATTGATTGCACTTGAGTTGATGATTAATTTGGAACAAAGCAAATTAATTGTACTTTGGAATCTCAGTAGTCAGTCGAGATCGGAAAGATGGACAAAGTGGATAATCTGGAGATCATTTGGTATAAAATGGGTGATGCGTTGCACCAGGAAAATACAAGTCTTACATGGTATTGGAATGGATTTTTTGTGTGTTTGAAACTAAGAAGAATGGAGAGAATAGACGATACAGCTAAGGCAGAACATGAATAGGCCAACACTGATTTTGCAAAAAGTAGGATATGAAAGAGAATGTTAGTGTTATACAAACGTATAACAATAAGATAAGTTGTTCAATCAAACTGGGAATAAAAGGAAGTCCACAAATTAACTAAAACTAGTTGAAAAACGTAATTAGGGTTTTGGCATACTCAATATAAGAGCTAGAGCCATATATTTATATAAATAAATTAGGGTTATAATGAATAACCAAACATAAATAAAAAGACAAAAAAGGAAACAACCAAATCCTAATTTAATTCTAAATCTAAAAGATCCCTTAGATTATGAGATGTACAGAAGTTACCTAATATAACTTCATAACCAAAATAATAAAAATAATTATGATTTCCAACACTCCCCCTCAAATTGAAGGAGGTATTAAACCGAAATCAATTTGCCTATCATAAAAATGCCGCTCTTTTACTGGAAAAAACTCCCTCATTAAGTCTTCAAATAAATTGCTCCTTCAGTGCTTGAACCGTGCATGCCGACAAAAATACCTCAATTCTGTAAAATAAAGGCAACATGTGCTAAAAGTGGTAACATCCATAGCAACATGTACGAAGGTGGAACAACATCCACCCAAAATAAGGTTGATAACAAGACCGGGCAGGCAAATATGGCCAACAAAACGCTGTCAGAGAAATACTCAGCAACATGAAAGGAACCTCAGCTCATAACAAGAAAACTAAGAAAATACCTCAGAGGTCAAAAGAAGAAGAACAGAGGCAGAGGGATAGAGCACCACAAGCCACCAATGAGATAGAAGCAGAAGACTAATATCAAAAGGAAAGGGAGGCAGTGGAATTGACCAAAGGTTAGGTAGGGACAGCCGAACAATGGTATTAAAGAAATATAAAAGGAGATGCGAAGGAAACTCTTTGACCGGGCAAGCGGCAAAAGGCCACCCGCCGGAAAAGGTGGAACCCAAAACCCCTAGCGAGAATCGAATTCCTCTTATACGAAGTTGAAAAACGTAATTAGGGTTTTGGCATACTCAATATGAGAGCCAGGGCCGTATATTTATATAGATACATTATTGTTATAATGAATAACCAAACATAAATGAAAAGACAAAAAAGGAAAAGACAAAAAAGGAAACAACCAAATCCTAATTTAATTCTAAATCTAAAAGATCCCTTATGTTATGAGATGTACAAAAGTTACCTAATATAACTTAATAGCCAAAATAGTTATCCAAAAAAAAATTAACCAAAATAATAAAAATAATTATGAAGTAAAATTCGTAATAATCACGACAATCATGTTATAAAGAATGCGTGTACATGCATGAGTCAGCATAAAAAGGTCACTAAAGAAAGAAAGAGTATTCACTTTTGCCAAAACAACCTCGGCAAAAGCCACAGAAAATTGTGTATTAAGTTGTTGAATATTGTGGTTTCGGGATACTGTATAGTGTATTGCTTTTGGAGAAGCAATTTTAGCTTGGGAAGAGTAGTACCCAAAAAGAAAATAAGAAGATCGCCAGAAAAGAAAAAACCTTTGTTGTTTCAGTTGAAAGAGCCCATGCAGGCGAGACATCAGTTATCTTGAATATATCCTCCACGACAGATGATTGATGATGATGATCAGTAATTGAAGATCCAAACAACTCATGACGGTTTGAAATTGAAGGTTCCAGAGCTTTGTCATCTAACAATCCTGGAGAGTCAGTCATGATGTAGTTCATCCATCTTCCAAAACTGTCCTGAGTTTGCAGCCCGTCCTTGTCCTGAATGTCTACAAAACCACCACCAGCACCAGGTCGAACAAGATCAGAGTCGTTCCTTTGCGAAATTGAATCCATTTGACTTCCCACTGCTTGAAAGGAAACGTTCTCTTGATTCCTGAACTGAACAGAATTGTTCCCTGCAGCTGCCTCAGGGAGATCCTTCAGAGAATGATTTTCTGCAGGAAAGGTGTTTGATAGGGTGTTACCCAGCAATGGTGTATCATTGTCAATGAAGCCCTGCAATTAACAAAGAAAAGTAGGGGCTAAGTTTGAAATATAAAACAGGTAGCAAACCATTTAGTGGCTTAGTACAGAGGAAACACCGAAAGACAAAACTATTAACTATGACACCGCTGCTTTGCCTAGTCAACTACGCATAGTTTGACTTACATTCTGCCCGTACCCGTTTATTTCATATTGATTCTGTTGCTCAAAGAACGTATTTTTTCCTGCCACCAAAAGTTGCAAATTATAAATGAACACCAATGTGAAACGGACAATAGTTCTCAGTGCTCTCGCAAATAATAAGTTCACTACCTGCTTCAGCTGCATTGAGCTTGTTGGGATCATGCGTCACCAAGAGTTCATCCCATTCAAGTGTATTAATTTCGTGAAGTCTCATTTCATGATTCATTATTGTCTGGTAAGGCTCTGTGGAGTTCCAGAAAAAGGAGATTAACGCATAAAATAACTATTTTTAAGGGGAGAGGGGTGGGGTTATAGATGGGCGCAATTGTGCTATCTCAGGTTGCCATGGAAATCTGAATTTGTAGGAGACTCTTGGAGGCTAGTCCGACACTTCAATTATGTGATTATTGCCGAAATATAAATTCATTTAAATGCTAACAAGATATAACTACTAAAAAAACCCAAAAGAATGTGCAAAGTATTAAAGGTAAGATAGGGGATGTTACGGAAGGAATTTGTGTGAGAATGGAAGAGTTATGATCAGAATACATATATCTTATTACTAATTTGATCATTTACATAAGAGTTATAAGTTTTACATTTCATGTGATATTATATTTACTTGTCTTAAGAAAAACATTAGTGATCATATTTTAGACACAGAAAATATAGACATTTATCAACACTTTACTACCCTACCTTTTTTAAGGATTTGTTGTATAAGCATGTCCACGTTGTGTTCTACCCTTGTCCCGAGCCTATGTCCATGCTTCATAGATTTTGACATCCAAATATGAAGCACAACACATTCTCTACAATGTCTCCCATGTTTATCACAATAAAGGTAACTACAATGACAGTGAATAAACATAGAGTAGTCATTTCTCTATGCAGAATCACAGAATTTGGCCTCTCAGTTTTCTTCTGCTCTTCACTGTTTTCTTCTTTGCCCGTGTCTTCTTCAGAAGAATTTCTTATCCTTCAACAGCTATAATCTCTCCCAACATCAATAGTTAGGGTGCGTTTCATTGCACTTCTTTTCCATGGAGAATGCTCAAAATATCATATTTCCAGCTTTAGTGGTGTTTGATTGCATAATTTCCAGGGAATCAATTTCCATAGTACAGCTAGGTTTAGCTTAATTCTCTCCCTTTTCATGCAACGCAATCAAATGCACTCTTAGTTAAGCTTCTAATTGAGGGAAAAAAGTTAAAAACAAATAGCCATTATTGGCTTATCGCAGTCAATATGAAACAAGCCCACCCTATGACCCCATCAAGAAAATGTAACATAATTGAATTTGTAAAAAAACTCAACTCAAAATCACCTGCATGTGGTTCCCCAGTAGCATAATATGCTCGATCAGCCCCAGAATCGGATTCCTCTGATAAAAGAAAAGAGCCAGATGGGTCAGAGAGGCCCGAACTAGAACTGGAATTGACAGGCGTGCCTAGAGAACCCTGCAACTGTACCATGGTAAAGTACAACACATAGTTTGGTTAGAAATTTTGATTTTGAAGACCTAAAGTCAAATGACTAGGCAGAGTTCATATTAATCTCAAGTTCATTCACTTGAGTTTTCAATATCCCAGCTTTCATTTAATACGACCTGGCCATTAATCTAGCCATGAGACTTGTACTGATCAATAAAAGAGTTTAACATGTAGAAAAAATTATTGGAAAGAGAGACTATAGGGTTCAGATTTCCTACGGGTAATAACAAGTTCATAAGCTTCTATGTTGCTGTCTCACAGAGGTGCAACAATACTTTGATTAGTTTGATATAAAAAACTGAATATGTCTCACCAAAATAGGTACTTGAAATTTTCATGTATGCTTTCCAGGCATGACTGACTATGATACTTATAGTTAAGTCAAAATCTTATCTATGTTCTAGAAGATGGAGCAGTTTATACGAGACGTTGTTAAGATTATAGAAAAGAGAGAAATAATATTGAACTGATTGTATTAACTTGAACATTACATAAAGAGAGAGGTCTATTTATAAAGCCTTACAAGACAATAGAAAAGGAAAGAACTAATCTAACAAGGAAAAAGGAAACTAGTCTAATTAAACAAGGAAAAGGAAACTAGTCTAATTCAACAAGGAAAAGGAAACCAGTCTAATTCAACAAGGAAAAGGAAATAACTAAATAAATAATATAAAAATATAATTTAAGACCCCCCCACAAACTCAAGAAGGCTTGGAGAGCATTCTGAGTTTGGAGAAGAACAAGCCGAGTAGACAAACTAGCACAGGGCAAGCCAACGAGGATAACTGGGTCTTCGAGAATTCCGATAGGAAAAACTGGAATATAAAACTGGAACAGGAAGATCTTAGAGAAACTGGAAAAATTGGAACTAGAAGATCTTAGAGAAACTGGAAAAAATGGAACAGGTTTAGAAAACTGAAACAGGAATAGAAAATTTGGTCTGAGTAGAAAAACTGGAATAAAAAATCTGGGTAGAAAATCTGAGAAAAGAAAAAATGGATCATCTGAATAAAAGAAAAACTGGATTGTCAGAATAAAAGAAAAAAACTGGATCGTCTGAATAAAGAAAAAACTGAATCGTCTAAATAAAAAAAAAAACTAGATCGTCTAAATAAAGGAAGAACTGGGATCGTCTGAGTACCCTCCCTCACATGCGACCCCATACTCGCACCCATACTCGCACGTGGAGAGCAGACGGGAACAGGATTACATAGAAACAAAGCTCGGAGTAACAGATGGGGGATGGAGATGATAAGGCTTGAACCTTGAACCTCCCAGAAAACTAGGTTCGGAGGAAAGAAAGAAAAAAAAACTGGGGTTTATTTGGCAGGATACTGGCAATAGGTTTGGTCCAGCGGACGATGATTTCGACTGTGGGTTTCAGGCAGTGGTGAGTGATGCTGGCCGGTACTCTCTCGCGCGTGGAGGTGCGGGAGTGGTTTGATTGTCATGTACTTGATGGATTTTGAATCATCTATGTAAGACGACAAAGATTATGTGGGTGGTGTGTAATTTTGGGATAGGAAAGTGTTGGGAACGGGTGGGTTTAATGAGGTTTAATGGTGGTTGAAGCTGTGTGATGGGTGACAAGAAGACGGCTAAATGCTGTGATGGGTGACATCGAGGTTTGAAGGTCCGGCGGACGACGATATACATCGCCCGCCGATGAACAAAAAGGCTTGAGGATCTTACACCTCTGATACCATGTTAAGATTATAGAAAAGAGAGAAATAATATTGAACTGATTGTATTAACTTGAATATTACATAAAGGGAGAGCTCTATTTATAAAGTCTTACAAGACAATAAAAAAGGAAAGAACTAATCTAATAAGGAAAAAGGAAACTAGTCTAATTAAACAAGGAAAAGGAAACTAGTCTAATTCAACAAGGAAAATGAAATAACTAAATAAATAATATGAAAATATAATTTAACAGACGTTCTAATATCCCACCCTTGGCAGAGGCACATGCCATTACGTGCTGCGAGTTCAATATCCTGTGTGGATGTTTCCTGCTACTCTTGAGTGAGATTATCCTTGGCTTACTTCTCAGCCTATGGGAACAAGGAATCAAGCACCCTCAACATCCTTTGTCTTCTCATCTCCTTGATCATTTGTTTCATTTCAATGAGCTCCATGAAAATCTTAATAATGGCCTCCAAAGTTCAGGAACATATGAACCATTCGTTCGATAATCTTCAAGACATGACTCAGACGGGTGGCCTAAATTAGATGACACCTTTGGATGAGTTCATTCAGGGTCGGCAAAAGATGACAAATCTCTTTAGATTCCCTTGCTCGTGATAAGCATGGACAGCTTTGTGTCCAACCAACTTTTTCAAAAGTCACTTTAGCTTTTCTGTATTAGTTTGTATTGTTGTGGTATTATTGTCCTTCTTTACTGTTTGCTTTATCAAAGGCATATGTACCTTTGTCTATTTCAATTAGGAAAATAATTTTCTTACTTATAAATCTTACCACCTATTCTTACCGGGTGCATTAAATGGGTTGTACCCTTGTTGTATCTTGTGAAGATACAACCCTGTAATGCACCCAGTAAAAATAAGTGATAAGATTTGTAGGTAAGTGTAGCATTGCACTTTCAATTATTATGTTGAACTAAATTATTGTAATATGTGTGCTCCTTGCCTATATAAGGAAGCTTTGTTTTGTATTTTAGAATCATCAAGTTCTCTGCCTTGTAATATTTTATGATCACTAATAAAAGAGTTTTTCTGTGTGCTTGTATACTCTCCTTACTTATATCCTCCCATCCACTCTTCCCCTCAAATTTGTATCAAGGCATAGTTTGTGAGTAGTTCCCTTTTTAGGGTCATCCCGGCTTTACCAGCAATTTCTGAATGATCTGGATATAGCTATATATGTTAATTACGATACAATTCTACATTGATTAATATGGTAACTAAGCTCTACGATTAGTCTGCTCTATAACTCCACTTTAAGCAAATTTCTCACATCAGAAAACTTATAGACTAATTCTACCAGAAAACACTGTATAATTTCTAGTAGAGATATTCGATCATATGTATTAAGTCCCTTAAGAATTGTTAGGCAAAGGTGCCATTTGTGTCTCGGGAAATGTTTGGCATGATTGAATATTCTTCTAGATGATCAGCTAGTTAAAGGTTTAAATAGCTAAATCTCGATCAATCCAAATTTTGTAAGTAAATGTTCTGGCCAAGACTCTAATTTTTAATCCCAATGAGTTTTTTACACAAGCCCCCAACTTCTTCACATATCATTTCCCCTTCTCTCTCTCACAGCTCTTCCTCTCGAAACTCTTGTAGTTCATATCGATTTGATTCTCTGTGTGAGGTCACTTTTCTCCCTGAAGATGATAAGATACCTGTTACGGACATTCCTATAGTCAACCCTTACAATGTCTTTACTAAACCCACATCACTCTTGCTCGTTCTGTTAAGCAAATCTTTGGTCCAAAATCAAAATTACCTGTCAAGGAGTTTGTTCAAGCCTCACACTTTGACCAATTTCAGATATCTGATGGATCTCTTGAGCAATTTGTCACATTAGCTTTTCCTGACAATCTAGCCCTTATGGTTGTTTCTCAAAGCTACACTCACCTTCATTTTGGTGCAAGTTCATCTAACTCTGACTTTTCATGGAAAGAAAGGAATACATGCAGTCTTTCAAATTGCTTTGCTAAATAGTCGGTTTACTGAGTAACAGCATGCTTGTATTGGCACCATCCAAACCACCTTGAATGCAAGGACTGTCTTCATCACTTTATTTCCCAATTTCAATGACTCTCAAAGATCCCCACTTGAGTGCGGCATTCAAGGAAATATCTTATCAAGCTTTTACCTGAGACATGGGTTATTACCTATAAGAGATTACAGGCCTAGGTCGCTTCTGTTCAAACATCTGATCCACAGTTCATCTGCAAGACTGATGGTTCAGCTGAAATTAAGTTTATGAAGCCATCCGGCTCCGAGCCATCAACTTCAGCTTTTCCAACAGAACTTAACCTGCTCGAGCCACGTCCACAAATGCCTGAATCAATTCCAATTCTTTATTTTTGCTGTAATAGAACTCCAGTGTACTAAGGCCGATACCCTTCTGGCCACATCTAGTATGACATATGTAATTACGAAGCCTGCGTAAATAACAGTTTTAATGATGAGGATGACCAACCCCGAAAATTTTAAAACCAAATCGTCTCAGCGGTTGTTGAAAGAACGATACGAGGCTGGAGATCCTACTATTGACCTTTTTGGTGAACCCTCTAGAAAATTGGACTTTTATGTCCTTTATAGTGATCAAAAGCCTTCACCATCAACAGTGCCCTTATCTTGTACCCCTCAACCTCCACCCACAAGACTAATTCTCCGAAAACCTCCGACACTTTTGCCTTGTTACCAAAAAGCTCTTAAACATCTTGGCACTTCCAAGATTGAGTCTTACTCCCAGGCATTTCCAAACACCAAACTCTCAACCACTTACATGCTACAAGTTCAATCCCTCTTCTTCAGGATACAAAACCAATTTTCCTACTCTTGATGAGTTTGAAGATGTCCAACAACGCACCAAAAACGCGTGGAAAGTAAAAAACCCCACAATTGTTGATTCGTATGGCCAACCAAAGTCTGTTAGTGCTGCCAAAAATGCACTCAACTGGCAAGCGAAAAATTCAGTTGCTCAAAATGACTCTTTCTCAATTGGTTTGTTCTCAAGATCGTTTGAAGAAGCAAGTGTCTACACTTGACTCTTCTGTTCAACAATTGAAAGCCAGGATTTACGAATTGCACACTAAACTCCTTCATATTGCTACTACTGTTCGACATCTTGCTTTGGCTAATCAAGCCATTATTCAAAAGGAAAAGGAGTAACGGCATCTTAAAACCTAACTTCGTGATCTAGAAAGCAACAGAATTCTCCCAAGTCGCAACCTCTACTTTCATCTGTTGTCTCTCTGTCTCGTCTTGTTACAACGGATCTATGGCGAAGTGCTCCAATAAAGTGCTTCATAAATCCTTTAAACCCCAACGTTTATCTATCCCTCATGGGTCTCCATTCATTCCACCTCCAGTCCGTCATCCTCCCCAAACTCAACAGCCTTTACCCTAGCCCATGCCTAATCATACTGTTGGTGCTTCTTCCAACCAACCTCCAGATTTCTTCCCTTTAATTCTAGAAAATAAACCTGCTAATCACATTTCTTACTTTCTCAAGAACCTATCTACTCCCCCTCAGATTAAAGAAATTGCTCTAACTCCATCATTGATTCCGACAAGTGCTAATCTGTTTGAGCAATTTAAAGATTTGTATTTGGCTAAAACTGAAAACCTTGAAGTGGTTAATGACGATGAAAACACTGAAACTGCTGAAGTTCGTTGGCCTCTTGAAGTCCCTTTGTGAGACACTGGTACCTATGAGAAGTGTCAAATGTTCACTTTAAATGACATCCCTCCATCTAAATGGCGTGAATGACTTCTAAGCATAACTTCGTGCTTGCAAGCAAACAGTCAATTTTATGATATTGCCAGAGTCATTTGACGATTCCTCTCTCGACTTGAGGGACGTCTCAAGGAATGGTATGTCAATCTTAGTGAATACTGCCAACTTCAAGTTCAACAATCTCCCTCACTATATGCTCTCATCCAGATTCTTTATGCTGAATTCATTAGCTGACCAGATCACCGTCAAGAAATTGCCAGAGAAGAATTTCTCCACATGGAGTGTTGTTCGTTATTGCTCAAAAATATATAAAAGCATTATGACCATATGACGAAATGGTTTTACTACATAAATGGGACTAATGACGTCAATTTGAAGCAAGCCTTTCTCAACTCATTCCCTGAACCCTTGGATGCTGAAGCTCAAAAGTTGCTTATGCTTAAACAAGGAACCCTCCAGATTGCACAACTTTATGAGCTTATTACAGACTCCCTTGAACGGCTTTGTAATCAGAGAAAATTGATCCAACAAGTTGAGAAGACCAATTAGCAACTCACTGATGCTTGTAACAAAGGACATCTCAAAATCAAATGTAAAAAGAAGTCCTACGATTGTTCTTTCTCCAAAAAGAAGCATCATTTCCAACCAGTACGTTCTGCCTCTTTTAGTCGAAGGCCTTTCAAATAGATATCTTTCCAGGAAAAAAGAAAACTCATGAACAGAGAAGAAAATTTCGAAGGAAAAAGTCTGATAAATGCTTTATTTGTTGAAAACCTTTGCCAAGAATTGACCAAACAAGAGTAAAAAGGACAACCTTATGTTTAACCTATTGCACCTTGCTCCTGATATATGTGATTCAAATCTCAAGTCAGTTTTTTCATTGGATGATGAACACACTCCAGAGACTCTCTTTGCTTATTCAAATTCTAAAGAAGAGGATTACGCCCTTCCAATTTGGCATCAGAAGATATAAGTAAGGAAAGTATACAAGCACACAAAGAGAAACTCTTTTATTAGAAAGCACAAAATATTACAAGGTGATGAACTTGATGACTCAATGATTCTAAAACACAAAATAAAGCTTCCTTATGGCAAGGAGCGCACATATTACAATAGTCAAGTTCGATATAATAATTGAAATCGACAACACATAATGGACTTGGAGATCAAGAAGCCATTGACCCATAAGTTTGAACCAATTCATGAATTTTCAAAAGTTTACATCCACGTCATTAAACGCTTAAGGATTGTTGCTAATGATGATGAGGGTGAGAACAAATAAAGAGAAAAGTATAATATGAGAGTTATATAGACAATTCTATGGATATTTGTTTGATAACAAAGACTCCTAAAATGGGTATATATAGAACTCAAACTATAAACCCTATGATAACAATAAAAGAAAGTAAAGAAAATAAGTAACTAAGGAAAAACTCCTAAATAAAATCCCTTATCTATGGTATGTTTTGGCCAAGACAAATAATAATATCTTGATTTCCAACACTCCCTCTTCAAGTTGGAGCCCATTGAACAAACAAGCCCAACTTGAAACAAATTAAAGCCAAAATGGTAGTGTTAAGACTTGTATATATTTTATTTAGAAAATGTGTATATTTAGAAGATAATTAGAAAATCCTTATTAGAATGAAATATCCTTATTTTTAGAGTCTCTCTCTTGTATATATAGATGTACTCCTTTTCTCAATAATCAATAACAGTTCTTCTCACAATCTCTTGTATTCTCACATGGTATCAGAGCTCAGGTTCTGCAAGGTCTCGAGTTCGAATCCTCCCGCTTAAGCTGACATTTATTTACCCCTTTGTATTTGTGCAATATGCATGTTGTTGTTTGTGCACAAAGTGCACCTTTGGTTTGGTTTGTCTCTCCACGTGCAAGTGGGGGCGCACATGAGGGGGAGTGTTAAAGAAAACATGATATACATTGTTGGCCCACTACCTAACAGCTTAAGCTTTTGGGAGAGATGGTTTCTAACAATGTTTATATTCCAGCGTGTAAATTCTAGCCGCAGCAAAAAAAAAAACACTGTTCAACGAGTTACTATACACCTGTATGTTCATCGTTACTGTTCGCCAGCACTGTTCATTGTACTGTTCACAGGTACAGTTCACCGGCACTATTCACTTTTCAAATCCATTTTTTTCCAGATCGTCTCTCTAAGATCTATGTTCTAGCATATTTCTGGTCTATTCCCAGCATTAGTTTGGTAGTGTTTTGGGTTATACTGCAAGACTCGAATGGGTATTCCAAGCGAAGAATCAATCCTTAGCTTTCAGTATCTGCCCCTAAATACGCTGAATTCCTACAATTCCAAGAGAACAAGCAATCCATCTCCGGTGCTTATGTAAATCAAAGTGGTAACCCTATTGCCTGCATCTCTCAATCATCATCTCTTGGATCTTGGGTTTTTTATTCTTGTGCATCTAATCATATGTCTGGTAACAAGAATTTGTTCTCTTCTATTACTTATTATGATTCAATGTCTACTGTTACCTTAGCCGATGGCTCTCAAACAAAAGTTAAAGGCATTAGACAAGCCGAACCCTTACGTACCTTGTCTTTAAATTATGTTCTTTTTGTGCCTGGATTTCCTTTCAATTTGATTTCAGTTAGCAAATTAACCCAATATTTGCCTTATTCCATTACCTTTATAGCTAATTCGATTCTTGTGCAGGAGCAGAGTACTGGGAAGTTAATTGGAGTAGGACTTGAGTACCGTGGTCTATACTACCTCACTCCACCACCAGCCCCTGTAGCCTATGTTACTAGTGATCCACCTGTACTTCTTCACCAGCGTTTAGGTCATCCTAACCAATAAAAATTACAAAAGATGGTGACGAGTCTTTCTCGTGTGTCATCTCTAAAATAATCTTGTCAGTTAGGAAAACACGTTCATAGTTCTTTTCCCAATCGTGTTAATAAACAAGCAAATTCACCTTTTTCTCTAGTTCATTCTGATGTATGGGGTCCTAGTCGTGTTAAGACAACTTTGGGTTTTCAATATTTTGTCACTTTTGCTGATGATTTTTCCTGATGCACTTGGTTATTTTTAATAAAAATCGTTCTGAGTTATTCTCCATCTTTCAAACATTTTGCTAAGAAATTTAAACACAATTTGACACCACTATTCGTACTTTCCGCAGTGACAATGCATGAGAATATTTTTCTGCCCCCTTCCAATCCTTTATGACTTCTCAAGGCATACTTCACCAATCTTCTTGTACGCATACTCCTTAACAAAATGGAGTGGCTGAATGAAAAAATAAACATTTGATTGAAACTGCTCATACTATCATTATTCACAATCATGTTCCACAACGTTTTTGGGAAGACGCGGTTCTCACCGCTTACTATTTAATTAATAGGATGACATCCTCAGTTTTAGAAAACCAGGTACCTCATTCTCTGTTATTTTCCACTCAGCCTCTCTATCCTGTCCACCCTCGTGTTATTGGCTGCACTTATTTTGTTCATGACCTCACACTTGGGAAAGATAAATTACATGCCAAATAAGGTATTCTCGCTTACAAAAGGGTTATCGTTATTTTTTTCCGGACTTTAAACGATACCTTGTTTTCGCAGCCATCACCTTCTTTGAGACAACTCCCTTTTTTTCCCTCTTCAGAAAATGCTGCGTGTCCTCTTGAAATAAATGGGTCCCCCATATCAGACACTAATCCTATTCCACAGGTTGTGTGCTCTCCTGACCTTGTGGCCCCTACTGCAAACTCGCCACCTCCTCTACTTACCTACCATCGCCGACCTCGACTTATATCTTTTGAGAACCCCACCACCGAGCCTACCACTGAGACTATATCCGAGCCTATTACCTGATCACCGGATCCACCGGCCTCATCTCTTGCTCCGGTTACAGCTCCGATTTTGACTCCTGACCTAAATCTTCCTATTGCCGAACGCAAAGATATTCGTTATACTTGTAACCTTCATCCCATTTATAATTTTGTGAGTTATCATCTTTTATCTCCATAATATACTGCCTTTGTATCGTTTTTATCTCCTATTTCTACACCTAAAAAAGTAGAAGTCGCTCTTTCTGATCCGGGCTGGTGCTAAGCTATGGTTGATGAGATGTCCGCCTTGCATTCAAGTGGCACATGGGACCTCGTGGCTCTTCCTCCTGGCAAATCAACAGTGGGTTGTTGTTGGATTTACACTGTCAAAGTTGGGCCTGATGGAAACGTTGATCGTCTGAAAGCTCGGCTAGTGGCGAAAGGGTATACCCAAATCTATGGGCTTGATTATGGTGATATGTTCTCTCCGGTAGCGAAGATGTCCCATGTTCGTCTATTTCTCTATATGGCGGCCATTCGTCACTGCCCCTTTATCAATTAGACATCAAGAATGTTTTTCTTCATGCTGAATTATAGGAAGAGGTATATATTGAGCAAACTCCTGGGTTTGTTGCTCAAGGGGAGTCTAATCTGGTGTGCCGCCACCATTGCTCTCTTTATGGACTAAAGCAATCCCCTCAGACTTGGTTTGGACGCTTTAGTTCGATTATTTGTCAATTTGGTATGACTCGTAGTGAGGTTGATCACTCCGTCTTTTACTCTCATTCATCTCCTGACAGATGCAACTATTTGGTCGTTTATGTAGATGATATTGTAATTATGGGAAATGATCAAGAGGGCATACAGAAACTTAAGCAGCATTTACTTCACCACTTCCAGACGAAAGATTTAAGGAAACTCAAATACTTTCTGGGAATAGAAGTTGCTCAATTTCAACAGCGTTTCATCATCTCCCAGTGGAAGTATGCCTTAGATATCTTAAAAGAAACTTGACATGATAAATTGCAAACCTGTAGAGACTCCGATGAATCAAAACGTCAAACTCCTACCTAATCAGGGGGAACCATTATCAAACCCTAGTAAGTACCGGAGACTTGTTGGGAAACTTAACTACCTCACCGTGACACATCCTGACATAGCGTTCTCGATGAGTGTACTTAACCAGTTCCTAAGTGCTCCGTGCGATAGTCATTGGGAGGCAGCTGTTCGTATTTTGAAATACATAAAGAAGGCACCAGGTAAAGGACATTCTGAACGAGAGTAGAGGCCACACTGAGATTGTTGGCTATCATGATGCTAATTGGGCAGGCTGCCCATATGATAGACATTCGACCAGTGGGTATTATATCTTCGTTGGAGGAAATCTAGTCTCGTGAAAGAGCAAGAAACAATAAGTTGTTTCCTTGTCCACCGCCGAGGCAGAATATCGAGCCATTGCAAAAGCGACGTGTGAGCTCATATGGATGAAACAGTTACCCTAGTAGCTGAAGTTCACGAAGATTCAACAAATGAAGTTGATATGCAAGAACCAAACAGCTCTCCACATTGCGTCTAATCCGGTCTTTCACGAAATGACTAAACATATCGAGATTGATTGTCACTTTAATAGAGAAAAAATTCTTTCAGGGGAGATCGCTACTAGCTACGTGAAATCGAATGATCAACTAACTGATAGTTTTACCAAGTCTCTCAGTGGACCTCGAGTCAATTATATTGTAAGTTGTAACAAGCTTAAATCATACAACTTGTATGCTCCAGCTTGAGAAAGAGTATTAAGATTTGTATATATTTTATTTATAGAATGAGTATATTTAGAAGGTAATTAGAAAATCCTTATTAGAAGGAAATATCTTTATTTTTAGGATCTCTCTTGTATATATAGATGTACTCCTTTTCTCAATAATCAATAACAATTCTTCTCACAATCTCTTATATCCTCACTGGTAACACAACGATTAAAGGGATCATTATATCCATGTAGTCAATCATCATCGAAAGTCATCTTTACCAATAACTAAACCGACATAAAATGGCACCACACACATGGTGCACTTTTAAACACCAAACGGTGAATACTTCATCACTCTTCACATTTATACTAAGCTGCATCACGACTTCAACACAACATGCCACCATTACGACATCAACACACTAATTAAAAGAATTTAATCCCTCATCCACAATAAACGAGAACCTCCACTAAAGTTCAAAAACGAGGTGCGTTACACCTATAAACACAGGATTGTACCATCACTCAAAAACCAAATGAACCTCCACTAAGGTTCAAATAACACAAAATGAAAAACACCTATCAACAAAGGGTGAAACACCCATTAACAAGGAATGATGAAACAAATCATTTAAACAAAGAGTGATTAAATCCTATCAACTAACAAGATAATGAAATGCGTAAAACAAAAGGCGTGGATGACAATTAACCATAAAAGGCATAAGAGGATGCGATAAGGCTCCAATAATAATGGAAAGCTACTAAACCAATGGAAAATCACCGACAATTAAAGGAACTATGAACAAATAAGAGAGGTATGAACCACTGCAGCTGAACTTTAAACAACGGGCCTGGACAGCTTGGACTCGAAATACACCACGACGGAATTCTACGACTAGGGTTTTTAACCCCTTGTAGCAGCATCGAACTCGACCACCAAACCAAGATTCTTTCTCTTTTTTTTTTTAATTAGGGTTTTTTTAAAACCCTAATAATGCATTCACATGCAACATGAAAAATCAACATAGCACAATTCACTATTCTTCGTAGTATTCATAGCATTGTAGCGAATTACTGTTCACAAGTCTATTCACTGGGTTAAAAACTGACACGGAACTAAGACAAAAAGTGGAATCCCCTCCGGCGGATAACAAAGTAGGTCTCCCGCCGACAAAAGATGAGGATCTTTTTTAAAATCCTCTAATACCAAGTTGAATTGTATTGATAATTTAGTATTATTTATTTTATTTATGTATGTTATTTTATTTGATATATTCTAGTTAAAGAATTATTTTATGGGTAGTGTCCTATGTAGCACGGACGCGACACGCGATACGTGTTTCGACACGACACGCGACACGCAATTTTTCCAAAATGTAGGACACGACACGTAGGGGGGACACGTTCTTAATTAATTAATTAATTATATATATGCAATAAACATTATAATTAATTATATATATATATATGCAATAAACATTATTAATTATTTAATTATATATATATGCAATAAACATTATATATATACACGTAGGGGGGACACTGGCAATATCCCAATACTTACTATCTCCTATTGTGTAGGCCTCGGGTTGGGGCTGAGCAGTCGTCTATGGCTGGGGCTAGGGTTTTCTTTCGATGGTGTCTGGGAAATGGGGCTAGGTTTTATGGGTTAAAGAGAGAAATGATATTTGTTACGTTTGTTTTATTTTCAAATTGTATTATTATTATTTTCACCCCATATTTTTAGTTTTTTTTTATATTCACCCATTTTTACGTGTCCCCAACGTGTCCTCGACCTGTCCCCTACGTGTCCCCAGCGTGTCGGTGTAAAAAAAATTATTAAACAATGGGACACTCTCCGACACGCGTGTCCCTCGCGTGTCCCAGCGTGTCCTCGCGTGTCCGACACGTGTCGGGCAGGATACGCGCCCTCCGAGAGAGTGTCCGTGCATCATAGGTAGTGTCCCACCGTGAAAAGTATTTTAGGTAAGTTAAGAGTCGTGTCTATTCTATATATTAAGTTGCTTTGTATTCAGTTTCATTATGATGGAATAAAATAATAGTTCTCTCTAATTCTTCATGGTATCAAATGGTTAGGAAGGGGTGTTAGGAACTCCATAGGCAGATATATTCCGGCCAAAACCCTAGCCGCCAACAGAACTATTCCAGCTGAATCCCTAGCCGCGTGTATCCTATTTTTTTAATCATATCACCCACACAGAGGTGGTCGGAACCTTCAGACGACCTTGCGTCAAACAAATCACCGAAAATCGAACCCATATGCACTTACACTCACCACCTAATCCTGTGTGGATCTCACGCGCCGTCAACCACAATTGCTCATGATAGAGCGTAGCTAACCCGATCACTGCCAAAATCTCCAGACCAGATCGTTTCACTGTTACGCACCTTGTTCTAGCCCTGGTTTAGTTTTATTCAGTCTGGATTTGGCTTGGTTAGTTTGTTCCAGATTTGGTTTAACGTGGTGTGGCTGCTGGGGTTAGTTTGTTCCAGATTTTGACTAGTTGCTGATCCTCTTGCTATATGAATTATAAACTTGCTATGATGGGTGCTACAACTCCGGGTCTCACAGATTCGGCAAAAGGTTCCACCACAAGCCCGTCTTCTACGTTCACAGATCTTATATCGCAGTTTGCTTCTATCTACTCAGTGAGTGAAAATCCAGTGGCGAATATCAGTCACGAGTTGAATGGAAGAAACTACCTCGAATGGGCACAATCAATGAAGTTGTTTATTGACGGCAAAAGGAAATTAGGTTATGTGAATGGCAAGGTGGTACCACCACCATCTAATGACTCGGGCGTTAAGTCGTAGTGCGGGGAGAATTCGATGGTTACCTCATGGTTGACCAATTCCATGGAGGCTGGACTTGGTAAACCCTACATATTCTTGCCAACCGCTCGAGATATCTAGCAAGCTGTTAAGGAAACGTACTCGGATCTAGACAACCATTCTCAAATGTTCGAACTCAATAACCAGTTGTGGAAGATGCGACAAGGGGATCGTGCGGTTACATCTTATTACCATAACATTATGGCCATATGGCAAGAGTTGGATTTGTTTGAAACCGAAGAGTGGGAAAACCCGAATAATAGTGCTCGTTACAAGAAGGTTAAGCGAGGTCGTCTGTTTGTCTTCTTGGCTGGACTAAACAAGGATTTAGTCGAAGTTCAGGGTTGTATTTTAGGCAGGATACCTTTGTCCACTATCAGAGAGGTGTTTTTAGAGTTAGGAAAGAAGAGGCTCGACAATCTGTGATGTTGAGAGACGAACGTGAACTCCGTGCAGATTGTGAAAAATCTACACTGGCAGTCCTTGATAAAGCAGTAAACAATGATAAGCGATGAGGAAAGCAGAGATCGTGGTGTCATTATTGTAAGTGGCCAAGTCATACTAAGGAAAGCTGTTGGAAGCTTCATAACAAACCAACAACTTGGAAAAAGCACGATAACAAGACAAAGGGAGGTGCACGAGCATTCCAAGCAAGCAATGCAGATCTAGAACAGCAGTCTTCCTCATAACCACTGTCATTCACAAAGGAACAAATGAAGCATATGTGTAAAATGGTTCAATCTTATTCCTTAGGAAACTCTGGCTCGTCCTATTCCATAGCTTAATCAGGTACTTAGTTTACAACTACAATTGCCTGCATCAAATCCCATAGCAATTGGATATTAGATTCAAGTGCTATTAACCACAGGACTGGTGCCTCGAAATTTTTTTCTTCATGTACTCCATGTGCAGAGGGATTCAAAAAGTTAAAATTGCTGATGGTTCTTTTGCTGCAGTTGCCGGCAAAGAAATCATAATTGTCTCCCCGTCTCTCACTTTTAACAATGTCTTACATGTCCCTCATCTATCATATAATCTTATATTTGTTAGCAAGTTATCTCTTGATCTTAATTGTCAAGTTAACTTTTGGTCTTTTCATTATAAATTTCAGGATTCAAATTCAGGAAAGACGATTGGAGTTGCTAAACAGGATGGGGTCTCTACTTCTTCAATAACAGGTCTACCTCTGAAAGGCAAGACCGGCAAACTTGTTTTAATTATATTTCTATTTCTAGTGATAGTTAGATTTTCTTATGGCATTATAGGTTAGGACATCCAAACTTCCAGTATTTAAAACATTTGTTTCCCAAGTTATTAATGAATAAAAATTTGCTCAAATTTCAGTGTGAATCTTGTAAATTAGTGAAACATCATCGCACGGTTTTTCTGTCTCAACCATATAAGAAATCACAAGCTTTCACCTTAATTCATAATGATGTTTGGGGTCCCTCTAAATTGCCCACTTGGTCTAGCAAACGTTGGTTTGTGACTTTCATTGATGACCACACTAGAATATGTTGGGTCTTTCTCTTAAAAGAAAAATCAGAAGTTAGGAGTGTGTTTCAAAACTTTTACAACATGATACACACAGTTTTACACCAAAATTCAAATTTTTCAAAGTGATAATGGGAAGGAATGTTTTAATAAGATGTTAGGGGATTTTTTCGTAAAAAATGAGATAATTCATCAAAGTTCTTGTAATTATATTCCTCAACATAATGGAGTTGCCGAACGGAAAACTAGACATCTCTTTGAAGTTGCTAGAGCGTTAATTTTTCACACTAAAGTTCCCAAATACCTTTAGGGAGATGATATTTTGACAACTACTTATCTTATTAACCGGCTTCCAACATGAACTTTGAAATTTCAAGCCCCTATCAAGTTACTTTCTGAAATATTTCCCAACACTCGGTTATTAGGAGATATTCCCTTAAAAATATTTGAAAGTGTTGTCTTTGTTCACAATCGTGATCCAAAATGTTCTAAACTTGATCCAAAGGCACACAAATGTATTTTTGTAGGCTACCCTACAACTCAAAAAAGGTATAAATGTTTTGACCTGATTTTCAGAAAATTGTACGTATCTATGGATATTACAAATTTCGAGGGGCAATCCTATTACAACAACTCCCATCTTCAGGGGGAAGAGCACAAGTGAAAATGGTGGTTGTGGTTTCGATAGTTCGGTGGTTGATATTTCGTATGAACAAGTTCCTAATTATTTTAATACACAATCTAGGAAAACAAATGAATTAAATATTGAAAATACTTGTATTGGTAATGGTGAACAACCAGGACTAATGTTATCCTAAAATCTGACTCTTTCGAGATACCTGAAGGGAGTTCTCAAAATAATACCGAGTCAAATCAGTCCAATCAACTTGACCTTCATATTGCTCTTAGAAAATGAGTTAGAGCTTGTGCGAAATCTCTCAAATATCCCATTTCAAACTTTGTCTCATATAAAAATATATCACCCTCCTATTCTGCATTCATTTCTTGAGTGTCGAATATGGTTATTCTTAACAATGTTCAAGAGGCTCTAAATGTTCCAGAGTCGAGAGAAGTGGTGTATGAAGAGATAAGAGCGCTGGAGAAGAATGCTACTTGGGAGAAAGTAAAACTTCCTGAAGGAAAGACAATTATTGGTTGTAAATGGGTATTCACTGTGAAGTATAACTCAGATGGATCAGTGAAACGGTATAAGGTTCGCCTGGTAGGTAAAGGTTTCACTTAAATATATAGAGTGGACTACTCCGAAACCTTTTCTCCAGTAGCAAAACTAAATATAGTTCGGGCTCTCTTATCAGTTGCAGCTAACCTGAACTGGCCTTTGAATCAGTTAGATGTGAATAACGCATTCTTGAATGGAGACGTAGAAAAGGAGGTCTATATAAAACCTCCACCTCGTTTTACTGAGGAATTTGGGACCAAAATCTGCAAGCTAAAGAAGTCGTTGTATGGCCTTAAACAATCTCCTAGGACTTGGTTCGAAAGATTAACGAAGTTCCTCAAGGGCCAAGGATATACTCAAGGACAGTCTGATCATACTCTCTTCACGAAGATATCCACAAGAAACAAGCTCTTTGTTCTCATAGTTTATGTGGATGATATGATTTTGACCGGGGATGATATTGAAGAAATGTGTTGATTGAAGCGAAATCTTGCCAGAGAATTTGAGATTAAGAATCTTGGCGACCTACGGTACTTCTTTAGAATGGAGATGGCTCGTTCAAAAAATGGTATTGTAATCTCACAACGAAAATATGTATTGGATCTGCTGGCAGAAACTAAGATGAGTGGGTGTAAGCCATCGGATACTCCCATAGAAATGGGTACCAAACTAGGAGATGATAAAGACGGTGTTACAGTCGAAACAGAGAGATAACAAAGGCTAGTTAGAAAACTAATCTACTTGTCTCATACGCGCCCTAACATTGCTTTCATCGTGAGCATGGTTAGTCAGTGACCATTGAACCTACAAGAGCTCTTGAAGTTAACCTTTAGGTGAAGGTCAAAGGAATGAAGACCATTAGTCAATAATTGACGGGAGTCTCATTTGTAATGGGTGAAGGATTACTGTCTCAACTGTCGAGAGCAAACCAGTAATGATGGATCCGAGACCTTCGGGCTCCATTCCTTTGATTAACACTCTTAAAGACAAAACGGCAATGGTTGGACAAAGAAGCCATATTCAAGAAGGTGCTTCAATTGCCCGTATGAGAATGAACCGGACGGGAAGTGGTGTGCCCCTATATGCCGTAGTTTCTTCATACAAATATACTGAAATCGACGGTGGCTCCCCGTGTGAAGTGCATCTAGATGCTGTGTACCATATTCTTCGTTACCTCAAAAGCTCCCCAAAGAAAGGTCTGTTCTTCAGAAAAATGATAAAAAAGGGATAGATGTGTATACCGATGCTGATTGGGTTGGATCGGTTATTGATAGAAGGTCCACCTCTGGCTATTGTACGTTTCTTTGGGGCAACTTAGTTATATGAAAAAGTAATAAGCAAAGTGTTGTCGTTAGAAGCAGTGTAAAAGTTGAGTTCAGATCAATGGTGCAAGGAGTGCGTGAGATTCTTTGGCTACAAAGGATCTTCGAAGAACTTAGAAGGCCTATAAGTCTCCTGATGAAGCTATATTGTGATAACAAGGCTATTATTAGTATTGCCCATAATCCGGTCTTACATGATAGGACAAAACATGTTGAGATTGATAGGCACTTCATAAAAGAAAAGCTAGAAGGTGGAATAATATGTACTCCCTTTGTTCCGTCTAATCAACAAGTGCCAAATATTTCGACCAAGGGCTTGCTAAGGCAGCCGTTCGAATTTCAAGTGAGCAAGTTGGGCATAACAAATATCTTCGCACCAACTTGAGGGGGAGTATTGATAATTTAGTATTATTTATTTTATTTATGTATGTTATTTTATTTGATATATTCTAGTTAGAGAATTATTTTGTGGGTAGTGTCCCACTGTGAGAAGTATTTTAGGTAAGTTAGGAGTCGTGTTTGCTCTATATATTAAGTTGCTTTATATTCAGTTTCATTATGATGGAATAAAATAATAATTCTCTCTAATTCTTCAAATTGTATATGATAGAATAGATAAAGAGAAAAGTAAAATATGAGAGTTGTATTAATAATTGTGCGATTACAAAGACTCCCAAAGTAGGTATATCAAACTAAACCCTAATATAAATACCATAAATAAAATATACTCCCACAAATAATAAAATATTGCTTTCCAACAAATGTATTTTGATAATTTGATTCATTTGGAACACGCTATTATGTTAATACTTTTATTACTAATATATATATATAAATGTCTTTTATGCAGGTTGGCTTGAGCCATTGCAGTTTAGGCTTTTAGGGACTGTTAGAGTTGACTCAACTTAAAGTTATGGATACATCGTAGCCATGCAAAACTTTCAACGAACTTTTGAAGTAGCGGAAGCTAATTTGAGAAAAACTGTAAGAGAAAGACAAACAATTGAAGCAAATCTTGCCCTCTGAGCTAGAACGCGAGTAGAGACTTAAGACAATATGACAAGTATTCTCCCTCATTTTATAGATAGAGATATATAGTTAGAATTTAACAAGGGCCAAACCTCTTGAGTTTCACGATAGTGGACAAGGACTACATGTTCCAGCGTCCTGTAACAAAACGAAAATAATGAAAGTCTGAAGTTAACACGACCAACCTTCGCTATCATGCTAATCATTAAGCCTTCATTTGGGAGGAAAGAAAAGTGGAGGCATGAAAATGGGAGGAAGGAAAAGTGGGAGATGGAAAAAATAGCGTAGCTTTGAAGTTAACACGTATTTATTATTTCCATCCTTTACTTTTTACTTGCATACAAGAGATATTGTATCTCTCTAATTTTCCATCCTTCCTGCCAAAATGAGAGAAAAAAGGACTCTTTCCCTTGTGGATACAAAGATTATTCTTTCTCCTGCTCTTCCTTCCGGTTTTCCTTCCTTTCGACCAAATGGAGCCTAAGAAACTAAGTCTCTTTGACATCACATAACCAATAAAGGAGCAAGTAAGTTGGGATAAATCACAGTCCATGTGAACTTGAATTATAACATACTTATCAAGTAGCCAGTAACATCTGCGAACAAAGGTTGGGTTATCTTGGCCATGTGCGTAGTATACGTGTATCCTTTCTTCATTACCGACCTGCATCAACAAACAAAACCAGCAAGAATTGATAGCTTCATTACCGCCAAATTAAATTTCTAAGAATAGCATTAAATGTTTAAATCAGAAGAAAATTGTGACATCAATTTGTATAAAGTAGGTAAAATCTTACAATAAAGAATACAACTATACGAGGATAGTTATGGCTTATTGCTCTATTTTCTATTTAGCAGAAAGAGAAACTCGTATTGCGCCACGTCCTCTTCCTTCAATACATTCCTTTGGGAGGTTTTCCATACTTGTATTAAAGTTATCAAAAAGTAACTAAACTCTTTAAACTTCATATTTTAATATCTAACACGTGCTACAATAGAAACACGCATATTTGGTCATTAATATCCAGATCAAATAAACGCCCATCTGAAAGTTAATACAGAAAAATCTTTATAGCACCTACACCACCAAACTAGGCCAATAAAAAGTATTAGTTGAAATGCTTCTAACAAGTCCTTAGTGGTATATATAGTTCTGACTTAAACTCTATGTAGTAGGTACTAAAAATTTGAGCAGTTCATTTCAACGAAACATTTTGCTTCTAAAATATTCATCTATTTTATCAAATGACAATCATTAGCTCATTTAGCCATTTAATCATAGAACGGAATGTCAATGACAGATGTAGCACTTTAACAATAATAAGAATCTCACTTTCAAGTGTTCATGAGCTTCTTTAACAGTCTTCCCGTCCTTTTTCTTTTTCCAGTTATGGCCATCTTTCCGGAAGTTCCTGAGCATCTTACGATCAAACAACACAATTTTCCCGCCTATCAGAGCGCAACAAGACCAATTAGACAGAATCACAATGTTTTCATTATCCACCACTATTGATTAGCAGTGAAATTCCTTCATGCATGTTCGAAAACAAAAAAACCTTCAACTGCAAAACATGATTTTTATCTAACAAAAATGGGAAAATAATAATGAGTAAATATGTTCTGAGTATATTATATGAATTACTTTTTGGCAAATGCACTGGCTTCACATTGATGCTGAAAAACTGATGGTTACATAGTATTGCATGAATCTCGTTTGGTCGAAGCCATCTTGAAGATGCTTCCTCCATGATATTGTTCATATCCAAATCTGTCAATGGAACAAGGAGCCATCGTTATCACTAAACACGACAACTTATATAAGCATTCATAAAAACCTTTATATCATATTCGAGGCATAATCCTCATAGACTAATAAATCAGTGTGTAACAACCTGATAAAGTCAGTCAAAGTTGGAGAAAATAGCCTTTTCCATAGTCAAGAAGAACCAAAATTAGCATATATGGAGAAAATAGAAGAAACAAGTGGAGGGGAAAATTAACAACAAAGTTTTTTCCATAGTTCATCAAGCTGAGGTTCAGATTCTGTTCACCATACAGTTTCATTATTAATTTTGTTTACATCAAAGACGACAGAGCCCATTCTCGCTAATTTGTTCCCTATTCGCCACAATTGTCCCAGCTATAATCATTTAACTGTCGAAAGTGACGGATTACTTCTCACTCCCGTTGTCAATCAAAGGGAGATGTGCATTTCTGATTCATATGTTTCTCCACCTTTGAATATATTTTAACCATTGTAGTTTGTACAATACAGTAAGAGTAAGCCATTATAAACAATTATAAAATCCCCATCTAGAGTACAGCAACTATTAGAGAGCACCAACATATGCGTTTCGTCAGTGTAATAAACCTGAAACCAACTCTAAATTTATAATCACACACAATATTTTCGGCACCAATCAAAATAGCTTAAAGCTAATTTCCATTACATTCAGAAGAAAAAATAGCATCTTTGTAACATGTTCAATAGTAAACCCTAAAATTAAGCAATTCAAGAAGCACAGATATAAAGGAGAAATCCAACAGCCACACCACCACCGCCAGCAGATGACATCAAACACAAGCAGAAAAACAACAATTTCAACAGATACGGTAAAAAAATAAATTGAAGCATCCAAAAACATAATTTCGCACATATCATGTATGTATCAGTGTGCATATAAACTTTCATACCTTTCATGGTTCGAAAACCATGAATCTCCCATCCTGCAAGTTGCCCCGGTACAGCAGCTTCCATTTCGAAAATTCCCTCAAAAAAGACACTCGAGCTATATATATATATATATATATATATATATCACTCCACGAATCAGATTCTCCAATCTAAAAGCAAAAAGCGACAATCTGACTTGATTAAAGAACACAGAAAATAGCTATTTTAAGACAACATACCTTTATTAAATACTTGATTTGAATTTCGGTGAAGCTAATTCAAGTGGTTTGTTGAGTCTCGATCATCATCATTTAACCATTGGCAGAGAAAATTGCAGAGGCAACTACGCCATTTATTTTTATCTTTTTTTTCTTGATACTTTTTACTACTGACTTCAACTAATTTATATTTCTCAAAAAGTCATCGGCCATCAAAATTTAACTTAAAACACCTATCATCACTGGAACATAAAATTAATCTCGGCTACGCTATTTACCCGACACTGACTGACTGCAATTGTTTGGTTTTTTTTTTTGATTTTCCACGGGATGTCCGGGCCAGTTTTCGCGCCTCCCGACTAATTCCCGCTCGCGGTTTGTGGCTGCAGCTGATCAAGTATTATTTTGACAACGCCGAGGTTCGACCTTGGGAACTCTAAGTCGACCCAAGGTTGTCCCCTGCAATTGTTTGGTTGAATGTAGAATAATTATACTCCCTCTCTCCTGATTTAATTGTCTAATTTTAAAATATTAAATATTAAAAAGACATAATAATTATTTTAAAATATTAAATATTAGTTAAATAGATAATTATTTAAGAATATTTTAAAATAAAATAATAAGTAATTAAATTGAAACAGAAAGAGTATGTAAGAAAAAAAGGAGCTTTGATTGTACAAGACAAATTTGTACAGATGGGTCCAATATATGGGACAGGCTTTGAGTGCTGTCCAAATCTCTACGTACGATATCGGGAAAAAGTGTCTGAATGATAGTAGATGGATCTGGTAAAAAAACGCCATCACTACTACTACATCTAATTTTGAAATTTGAGTGACAAAAGTTCCTCGGTCAATGCCTAGTTGTGAATGAGTAGTTCTACCAACAAAATATAAAAGAAATGGTTGATTAGCAGGACAAGTGGAATAAAATGGGCATAATTTTATTCTTGTTAATAATTAAAGACAAGAAAGATAAGGGTACATTTGTTTTTTTAATTTTTAATTAATGAATGTGAATGTTAAGGTCTTATTTGGTGGATTTTTTTTTTCATAATTTTAAAAATTCAACTTAAAATTAATTTTACTTTTATAATTTTTAAAATTTATTTTACTTTACTTTCTCTTTCTAAATTTTTTTTAAAATACCATAACTTTATATCCAAAAATTAAAATTAGATAAAAAAATATATATTTGAAGCCTACTCGTTGAGATCTATAAAATAAGATCTATTGTGACTATATTTTAAAAAAAAAATATGAGATTTTTTAGTTGGTTGAAAAAAACTCAAACAAAAACCAAATTTACCTTTCAACATACTTTCAAATTCTACCAAACGTCAAATTTTAAAAACTTAACTTAAAATATCAACCAAATATCGCCTATGTGTTAAATGTTGAATTCAAATTTTAAAAATAATTTTTTTTATTTTGAATATTAAGGTGATGTTTGGTTAATATTTTGAGTTGGTGTTTTTAAAATATGGTGTTTAGTAGAATTTGGAAGTATATTGAAAAGTGAATTTGGTTTTTGTTTGAGTTTTTTCAATCAACTAAAAAATCTTATAAAACAATTTCAAAAAATAGTCACAATAGATCTTATTTTATAGATCTCGATGAGTAGGTTTCAAATATATATTTTTTTATCTAATTTTGTTTTTTGGATTTTAGGTTATGGTGTTTTAAAAGTTTTTTTAGAGAGAGAAAGTAAAGTGAAATAAATTTTAGAAAGTGTAAAAAGTAAAGTTGATTTTAAGTTGAGTTTTTAAAAATTTTGTCTAGAAACACTAACCAAACAGGCCCTAAGGTGATGTTTGGTTGATGTTTTAAGTTGAATTTTTAAAATATGGTGTTTGGTAGAATTTAAATGTATGTTGAAAAGTGAATTTAGTTTTTGTTTGAGTTTGAGTTTTTTTCAATCAACTAAAAAATCTCATAAAAAAATTTTAAAAAATAGTCATAATGGATCTTATTTTATAGATTTTGAAGAGTAAATTTCAAATATATATTTTTTATCTAATTTTGATTTTTGAATTTAAAGTTATGGTGTTTTAAAAGTTTTTTCAGAGATAGAAAGTAAAGTGAAATAAATTTTGAGAAGTGTAAAAGTAAAGTTGAGTTTTTAAAATTTTAAAAAATAAACATTAAGGGCATGTTTGGTAGATGTTTTGAGTTGAGTTTTTAAAATATGATGATTGGTAGAATTTAGAAGTATGTTAAAAAGTGGATTTGGTTTTTTTTTTAGGTTTTTTCAACCAACTAAAAATTTTATAATTTTTTTAAAAAAATAATCAAAATAGATCTTATTTTATAGATCTCGACGAGTATGTTTTAAATATATATTTTTTATTTAATTTTGATTTTTGAATTTAAAGTCATGGTGTTTTAAAAGTTTTTTTAGAGAAAGAGTAAAGTTCAGGTTTTTTTTGGAAAATGTAAAAGTATAGTTAATTTTGAGTTGAGTTTTTAAAATTTGAGAGAGGGGGGGGAAGAGGTACCAAACAGGAGCTAACCAAACATACCCTAAGTGTTTGTATAAATATGATTTAAATCCAGCTTCTTAATAATTAATGTTTAGTCACTAAAAAATTAGTCGTTAACCTCTTAATGATTTAAAAAAAAAATACCTTATCGTACCTCTAAAAGCTTAAAACTCTCCCATTAAGCATCCAAAGTGAAAAACAAACACCCCTGAGACACTTATCGTTGTTATTTTAAAATTAAAAAATAATTGATTTGACAAAGTAATTATTGTTTGGAAATAGGGAAAATAATTCATTAGAAAAAATTTTATTCACTTTATTATCTGAATATTAAAAGGAAACAAAATAAATAAACAAGGGGATTGCAAATCTCTTTAATTTCCTTTCTATTCACCTAATAAATTTAATTAAACGAGTAATTTATAATATCGTTTCCTTTTTCTTTTCATTTCCTACTCATTCCTTCAATTTAAATTGAGTGTCAATTTTAGGACTAAAAGCAGTGACGCAATTATGATATACTAGTTATAAACATGTGCAATGCACGGGATGATATTCAAATTATTATTAAAAGGAATTATGTAATAACAAAAAATATATATTGAATACTATGATATCGGTACAAATCCATGTAAAGGAGTCCTAACTATACAA